>CM073762.1:49762198-51162884 GCA_037127475.1 Arma custos | reverse complement strand
GCCCATATTACGCACAGCCGGCCAGACCTACTAACGATACCTACTTTATAGAGGCTGGGTGAGCCCCGGGAGAGTCGTCAGATGACATAGGATCCCACCACGGCTGTCAAGAGATTAAATAATTTATCTGTAACAGCCGGATCTTAATCCGGCATCTACAGTATAGCAACTCCACCCTAAACGCTGAGTTACTCCGCTTCCTTCCTTAACTGTGTGGTTTGTTTATACATTTTAGGTCACTAATATAGGCTAATCGGATAAAGCTACACTAGAAGTCCTAAAATTTTCCCATTCAGGTATATTTAGGATAGAGATCTGTAACAAGTGCATGTCACCACACAGGCTATTTAAAGCCCACTCCGAAGGCAGGCATATCAAAGAACTTTTATTACTTTAATAAAAATTCCACCTTCCTAGCTGCGAAGCTTGCGTATAAGATGTTGCTAACAACTACATAACAGATGAACTCGAGACTATATTATTTTTATTTATCCAAGAAGGTAATTTGTCCGAGATCACGCTCAACCACGAGGTTTTCTCCCAATTAAGAGTATCCACTTTATAGGAGCTAGGTAAGTCCAAGGAGGATATGTAGGTACCACAGGATATTAATTAATCTCTTAATAATGTAAATTAATACCGTAATACATTCAAATACGCTTTCATGAGGCATTTGGAATTAAAAGCGGATAACTCTAAAATTAAAAAAAAAATTGCTTTTTCCCATTGTTCGTTAGTTACACAAGCAAAGAGAACTGAGAGACTAAGCCTAACAGATCATAAAATTGCTAGATCAAACGAACGTAAAATTTGAAAAGGTCTATTTTTGAAATTTGGAGTAATCCATTTTTCACCCTGACCGTTTTTTTTAAACATTTCAATGAAACACCCTGAACATGAAACATTGAAACATATTTGAAACAGTAAAAAAATAAATAAAATAAAATTGGATTCAGTAGGTTACAGACTATACTGTCTCTAAGTTGTGCAGGAAGGTGATTTGTCGATCATGCTCAATCCTCAGGTTTTCCACCAATTATGAAGGGTCTGCATGCTCCATATATGGCTAAGAAAAGATTAAATAATTTAATTTAATTAAATATTGTAGTTCTATATAAAAAAAATTACATCGCTCCATCAAAGGAACGTCAGAACTCATAAAACCTAATTTTTCAATGGAGGTATTTGAAAGTTCCATATGAATTAAATAAATAAAAATTTGGATACTGGTAAAGCAAAGCATCCCTACTGTAACGATGGTATTGAAATTATTTTATTAATCATTAAACAATTTTTAAAAGCTTGAAACTGTTTTGATTTAAACTTATGTCTTTATTCTAATAAAAATTCAAGTTAAAACATGATACAACTCAAAATGTGACTTTGTTCGAAAATAAATTAAGACATGATGGAAATGGAAAATCAGATATGTTGCTCCTGAATTAAAAAGCTTCATGCAATACAATTGCTACTGAAGGCTTAACTCAAATATGCCCAATTTTGAATTAAGTCTTTGTTCTTTTGAATGGGCGCCTTGATAAGCCAGACCCTATCGCCGTGACCAAAAGTATAAGTACCAAGTAAAGACTTGCCTCATACCCCTAATAAATGAAATCCTAGCAATATTAAGAATAGACGGGCATACAGCCTTACCATACTGAAATAAAAAGCGACTAATCTTCCACTTCCTTCCCGGGGTCATTTCATTAGCGAGACAAATGGTTCGGCCCTGCTTCTTTTTGCTCAACGTATATTACTGCCCCCTGCCTAAGTGATTGCGGGGGCGGGCCCAGGAAATTCGGCCATATATATACTCGTGCATCCGAGGCACAGCTCAATGGCCGTCGTTAGGAAAGGTCACCGCTAAGGGCAAGTTCAGCATCACTTTCTAAAATTACTCGTTATTAATCCTTAAGATATTAAACTACAGCAGGAATGTTTGAATTAGGATTAAAAATGTGTGTTAATTTTTGTTTCCTGTACCACTACAACTCATAAAGGTCTTGGATTCAGTACGAGATGGAGAATGTACTGTTTTTGAGCGGTGAATGAAGCACAGTGGTCTCAGATCACGGTCAACTGGCAGATCCCCCCCAATAAAGGAAACCCAATTTATAAAGGCTGGGTGAGCCCTAGTAGGGTCTCCAGATAACACAGGGTCCATCCCCATCTGTTAACAGGTTAAATAAATTATATTCCACGGCTGGATTTAACCCAGGACTTCGGATAATGTTTGATAAGCAAGCCTGCAGCATTACTGCAACAGAAATTAAGTTTCTGGGGAGAGTGGTTGGGAAGATAAGAAGTGACTGCGTCAGAATTGAACTTACTAGAGAATTGTTTGAAGTGACAGAACTGAAGACCACACTCAGATCACGAGAACTTGCTCATCCGAGTTATGGGCCACATGAAGGATGATAGAGAACCAAAGAAAGTTCTAGACTCACGACTCTATGGGAAAATATTAATAAATAATATATAATAAATAGTAAATAGTATATAGTTATATTATTTTTATCTTGTATTAGTATTTGATGAACTTTTTTTAATTTTTAGCATTATAATCATCACTAAGTTCAACGATACTACCATCATTTGTACTTTCAATAATTTCATAACACTAGACATTTAACTATGACAAATATAATATTTTATGAAAAACGAAAATTTCAACTAGTTATTAATTTTTTAAGCTATTGTTAGTATCAAATGCACAAATATAAAACAATCTATTAGTTAAATATTAGTATTCCTGTATCAATTGAATTCTATCCATTATAGTAAAGTACAATAGGAGTAATTGTATAACTCATGCACAGTCTAGATGTCCCCAGTCTCGTGCAATAAGCCACGAGCATGTGGGTCGTGAAAACCTCTTACAAAAGTTTTCTCCCTGCCAAAAATCGCTCAATGCGGCTAAATAAGTTTTAATTTCAAAAAATAAATTCGTGGACCATTATCCGCAAAGAGATGAGGTCCGACATATGCCATTAATCAAAATGTTGTTTTATTCATAACCACTAACGAATTATTTTATTAACTGCTTCAATTCCTCAAATACATCGTTTGTATATATTTTCTTTAAAAAACCGTTTCAAAACTATAAAAATACAATAAAGACCTTTTATTTTCACTTGAACCGGAGTATAAGAGGAGCGAAGACATTTACAGAACACTTATCGAAGGAACACCCTTTCTTCGAGTTCATGGCTCCGACAGGCACTCCAACTGAGCTGAGTTATCGGGACAAAAGACGGCTGGAAGCAACGATCTAACCTTTACCTTATTCGTCGTCAAATTCATACAAAGATAACTTGAAGCCTGGTATGAATGATGTAATAAGATCAAGTAGAGCCAAGTAAAATCATAATTAAAAATCACGTATGATATGAGAATTTAGATTATCTGAACCCACTATCTTCTAAACTCGGATACTCCTTAGAGTATTTTTTCCCGTTTATATTGAGGTGCTTTTATTTTTAGGCTATAATAAGTACTAAGTACTATATATAAATACTTTTATTTTAGAAATTTTAGTATTATAGCATAGTTATTTAAAAAAAACTGCAATCCATAAAAGGTCTTAGGCTCTGTCACATAGTAGAAACTTTGTTAATAGGACAACTGTTGTGTTGGGAGGTGATAAGTCCAAAATCAGGCTTAACCCTCCAGATTTTCTCCCAAAATTTATAAAACTTAATTAAATAAATTGAGTCCTTCTTATACCAACTAAGTTTCTTAACGGGTTTACTTTTAAGAGGGCAATTGATCCCAAGGTGGGTCTTTAGGTTATATTTTGTCTATTTATAGCTGATAATAGTGGCAACAATTTATCTCTCAGAGCCGGATTAGAACAAAAAACCTACAGCATAGTAACTCAGCATTCTACATATTGATCTACCTGAGAATATGACTATGTATTCGTTTTATTTTATTTTCTAGCTAATGTTCAGCTTATCAGAGACACCTTTAAAGCTAGTAAAATGTATTGCACTATTATATTAGAAGATTTCATCTTAAATAATATTAGCCCTCTCTCTCTCTCTTTCTCTCTCTCTCTCTCTCTCTCTCTCTCTCTCTCTATATATATATATATATATATATATATATATATATATATATATATATATATATATATATATACATATATATATATTTAACTATTTACTAGATATATATAGAACTATTTACTGGACCAACTTTTCGACCCACATTGCAGTTCTTCTTCAGGGCTAGTAGGATCGGGGATTGATACAAATAGACACTGGACTACTAGAAGATTTTGTATTTTATTATATATTATGTTAGGATTTATTATATTCCTTTTTTCATCCTAGGTTAGTATTATTTAAATTAAATTGGGCTGTATAATATATACCAGGTACTGATACATTTAATAGATCACATATATAATTTCTTATTTAGTAAGTGATGAAAACTAGTGAAAATATTTAAGTAGTGGTTAACCAACCGTGTAATCCATGTTAAGAAAACATTGCCGTTTTTTATTAAAAATACGACGTGTTGTCTAAATTCAGGAAGGTATTGGTGCGGAACATACTGAGAAATTTGGGGAAAACATTAGAACGGAAAACAGAGGTTTGGAAGATTTCCAACTAGGTCCCGCCTGATTCCTGTCAACAAACAAGCAATTGAAAGAAGTAGAAGAGATTGGAGAAACGTATAGTTAGTACAAAGCCGGAATGAAATGGACAAGACAAATTGAACTAAATTTGTATAAATAAGTCTTTCCAGCGAACGTTTTAAATTATATTAGGAATGCTAAGATTACTTTTCATTTTAATTTAAAATACAAATTATAAATATATAATATTCAATATTATATACTATAATATTGTATACTAAAAGTCGATAAAAAAAAAAAAAGAGAAAAGAGATTCTGGTTCTCCAATTGGAAATTTAACATGATGGCACAGCTGTGTGGAGCAGTTTACTGTAACGCAGAATTACTAAGCTAATTTATTAAATTCATTTAGGACAAATGAAAGCATCATGGAAAACGAAAAATGTGTAAAAGTACGCCATGCCTAGTGACATGAGAGTAATAAATCATTTACAAAACTGTTCTACAGTAAAATATGTAAGTCCCCTTCTAGTATTCTAGGAAATAACAATTTATATACATTTCCTCTTCCTTCTAATGAAACTAAAATACATTCCGATAATATTCAAATAAATAAATGAGCTGGCGAACTGAACCGGATTAGTCCACGAAATGAAATTTTACAGGATGGCTAAAAATCTAATATTAATCTATACAGGAGTTTAATGAGACAACATTACGTTATTATAGACAGGTGGTTTAGTACTATTGTTCCACGAGTAATTAATGTTCAATTTGCTTTTATATTCTAGAAGTTATTTATGAAACAAAAATGGACTAGTCTGTTTTTTTCGAAAAAGATGGACTTATCCGGTTGTGACCGTAAACATGTGACAAGTACGATTTTGTTAGTATTGAACAAATTCGATTTTTTATTTAGAAAGACTTTCAAAAACGAAAAGTATAGAGTTGGAATATCGATTGTGTTTTTAAGGAAATAAGATAACAATTTGTGTAAAATCCACTTTTAGACATTCTCAAATATGATCACATTCACCAACTCCACCAATCTCATTTTCTTCAATGATGTCTGTACATCCTGATTTGGTCTGCATTACCTCGTGGTATGTACCATTCTACTTCAGGATACTCGATCCATTTATTACCAAACTGAGTTACAAAAAAGCGGTCATATTTTCGTATATTTTTAACAGTTGAAATGTAATCATGAACACAAAACTCTCACAACAATTGAAATAGTAACAGCTGATTAGCTTGTTTAGAGTTACCAGAGCAATGCTAATGTTACAGTGCAGTGTAACAGTTTTTTTACTTAATTTTTGTTGGATATCTCCGCTTTTGATTAAAAATGTGTTAAAGATATGAACACTACATGGGACTAGTCCGCTTTAGAATGAAATATGAATGTACATTTTAATATGTTTGGTAAAAACTAGGACTAAACCGATTTTGTTTGAAAATGTACTTTTTAAAGCTATTTTTCCCTACTTAGAGACGGGTTTCATTCAAAATATTAAATGGGATCGACGTAACGAGGTCCAAGGTATCATAATTCGAAAAAAAAGTGTGTTCGTATATAATAGTGGACTAATCCGGTTTTGTTCGCCAGCTCCTCAAATAAAAGTCAGTTCAATAAACGTTGAGCATCAAATAATAAAGGCATCCTATCGACTTCCCTAACGACGAAATACGAGAAGCAAAATAATTTATGAACATTGTTTTATTCATTTTTTCAATTTCACTTGCATAATAGGCAACTCCTGATATTAAATAAGGGCTCTGGATAATGAAGAAGTGAGCGAGGTAGGGCTTGTTCAGATAAAATCTGTACATGGATCCTGTGTGATCCGTTGACCTCACTGGGGCTATAACCTCTAAAAAGTGAGCACCATTAATTAGTGGAAAAAATTTAGGGTTGAGCGTGATTTTGGACAAATCCCCTCAACCACAGGATCGGAGACTTTTTCGGCGGCGGATCATAAGAAATATTTTATTAAAAAAATAATGACAACCATCGTTGAATGAACTTCTCCGAAGTACGCTTAGTCTCGATATCAATGGGCAATTTTATATATCATATTATATTTTCAGAACTAAATGGGTCTCTTGAAATTATCAATTGGTCATCCAATGACCTGCGATTCATAATTTGCCATCTCGTGATTTATCATGTACTCAACCGAAAATATTATTGTGCAGAACAGAAACTAATCAAGAACAAAAATCTGTATGGAATACTTAGAAAGAAGAGCATGTTGTAAACAAGGACCATATATTTTTATATCATTCAGCTTAAGTATTTCACTAATGTTGCGCTTGACATCTGCAAATATAGCATAACCTAACGTTTCATAAGAGAGGAAACCGAAAATATTTTTGGCGGGACCTCAATGGCGAAACTGTTCCTTATATACATACATATATATTCACAGTTGCATTGAAACATAACGATGCTATGACCAAACCGGAATCATAATTCCTCCATATTACTCCTAGCGAAGACAGCGTGGAGTGCTCCTAGAGAGAATTAAGCAGTGATGCATCCGGCTCCTCTACTATATTGAGATTTACAGCTCATCGATCTTACGCCATTTCCAGGTGACAGGTGCTCGAATTCGCGATGAGGGAAAAGTAACAAATTAGCGATAATTAGGGACTAGGCAATGGCGCACATTTGTTAGGGCTATTAATAACTGACAATGGATGGCCAAATGTGTCGCCTTTGGGGTCGTTAAAGCGGCAACATTTATTTATGTAAATTAGCGTTCGTAGGTGGTCAGAGATCGACGGTTTCTTCAGTGCTACGTTGCGTCCCAATGTTACTTTCGAAAAATAGGATGTTTCACACCAGCAGAAAATTTAAAAAACACTCAAAACGGTCGACTAGAACATGTTATTCAAATAAATAATTTATACATTAATTATTAATGTCAGCTATTGTGTTAATTTTAACAATATTTAGTTAATCTTAACTATTTGTAAAAAAACTACCTGTATCACTACAACCCATGCATACAAGGCTTCAGTAAGTGGTAAAAACTGTAATGTTTAAGACTACGGTTGTGGAGGGAGGTGATTTGTTCTCCAAAAACTGCCAGTTTTTATAGAGGCCTGGTGAACCTCAGATGGGTCCACTTATCCTACATGATCTATCAGCACCTCTTAAAATATTAAATAATTTATCTATCACAGTCGCAGCCTTTAGTATAGCACAGCACTCTTAACACTGAGTTAACCCGGGTCATTCGGTCACCTCGCGTCACGGTTCCATCCGTAGTTGTTAACAGCTTATATTATCTCCCACAGCGTACTATAAAACACACTGTCTCGTTTTCAGTGCATGGTAGATAACACATGGTTCCAAGGCAAACGGTTATGCAGGGATTGATTTGGTCGAGATCAAGGACAGGTATTTTTCCAGCTTAAGGGTGCCCGTATATTAGATACTGGGTGATGACCCGCAGGGTAGATCTAAGGCTGCTAAAAGAGTGCCAAATCAGGATTCGAACACAGGATCTATAGTATAGCAACTCAAAGTTCTACACACTGAGGTGCCTATTGATGTCCATATATGTGGGGAACCCAAACTGATCGGTGACCTGTCAATCCGTTCAAGCAGTCGGCTAGTCCGAGCGTTCTCAAAAAACAATAATTAATTAATCTGAACTAAAAACCTGTACCACTAAATCCATGGAGGGTGTTGGATTGAGAACCATATAACGTACATAGCTGTTAGCTTTATCCATTACAAACTAAATAATTTATCTGCCACAGTCGGATTTGAACCCAGTACCTCAATATATTAACTCAGCACTCTACACATTGAGTTACATCTATTATGAAACAAATAAACTCCTTATCCACATACTTTGTACCGCTTATCTAGGCCTGATATGATTGAACCTAGTAGATGGACCCTTAAAACTAGTTTTAAAAAATTATATATTATTATAAAAACAAAATAAATATAAAATAGAATAAACATAGCTTATCTTTGTTGTCAAAACAATACCGCCTATTTACACTTTGAGCGATTTCACAGGAGAGAAAAAAAAACCGCGCCGACTTTAGACTTGGCAATTTTTTTTTCAGAACTAATGAAGACAAGTATCAAAAAATCATATTCTGCCATGTTGCTGACCTTAATACCTGCCTTCCTTAGTGTGTAATTCAACCTGTAGAATGCGCCACCGTTATTAACTCATTTTCATAAAAAGTTGTGGATAGGCGGTATTGTTTTGACAGCGACGATATAAAATGTTACATTGTATTTGTTTTTAATTTAAAAATGTCAAAATTGAACGTAATCAAGCATTTCCTGTAATTTATTTATTTTCCATTATGCCGTTGCCACTTCCCTCCTCTCGGATAAACACTTGAAAGACGCTTTCTTACCAATTTCTGTTACACAATATGTTTAGAACCTGCTATATGTGACGCTACCTAGAATATCTGGAATACCTAGATAAACATAGTAAGGGGACTACAACATGAAGTTCCCCTTAGGGTTTATTACCTTTATTGTAAAGATTGATGCAAGGAACTAGATGAAGAATGTCGAGAAATAGCGTCCCCATATAAATACAATGTTGTTCAATAATTATTCTTATTTAATAAACAACTCCAGGTCAGTCAATCACGTCCACCTTGGAGATATGTATCTTATTAATTAATGATATAGAATTAATATATATTAAGTATAGCGATCTCAGAGTCCAAACTCTGGACTTATTTATTGTTATCAAAGGATCTGACTTTTCCTTGAGATCATAGCTTGGACAGTGAAGCCAATACAGCAAACTTGAGGAACATAGTAGCAAAAACTTCAGGTAAATTATCTGTTTTCGTTAAAGTTGAACCATTAAAAATCAATAGAAAGGAGTTAAACAATAAATTTGAATAATTAGAGCAGTGAATGACCAAAAAATAAAAATTATAATTAAGAGGAAGATAGTTGACTGGATGATCAAATGTAGAAAGGAGATAGTTGGGGGTGCAGTCAAAAAACAGTGAATAGGTACTAGACTTATAATTATGTGCCGACGTTTCGACCTACAGTGTAGGTCATCTTCAGGGCTATGAGAGAGAAACAAACAGAACAAAAAATATAAAAATGTACAGTAACAATAATATGGTGACAAATAATGTAGAAAATTAAAATAGTGACAGATATGAAAATTAAAGATAACGAATATTAAAAAAGTGACGGAATATAATAAAATTAAGATATAGACAGATTTAATAAAATTAAAGATAATGAAAAAAAAATTAAAATAGTGACAGATATAATAAAATTAAGATAAAGACAGATATAATAAAATTAAGGATAATGAAAAGAAATTAAAATAGTGACAGATATAATAAAATAAGACAGATTAAATAAAATTAAAGAAAATGAACAGAAATTAAAATAGTGACAGACATAATAATAACATAAAATAAAATACAGAAAATAAATGTACAGAAAGGATAGAAAAGTAAAAATAATATAAAGGGAAATAAAAAAAGGAGGTAAACCAAAGATACAAAATGAGAATATTAATATATAAAAAAAGGTTGGAACATGAAGAATTAATAAAAACTAGTAAAATAAAGATATAAAATGTATGATATCGGACTTATAGAGGTTACATAAGATTTTTGTGTAATGTATTTTCATTAAACCAAGGAGTTTTGCATCCTAACTGAATAACAAATAAACTGAAATGAGGCATCATTTCCAGTTCCAACATTGTTACTTTTTCATTTCTTCCTGGAAAACATAATTTATTCAATTTTTGTGACTCGAGTGACATACACTCAATTTTTTTATAAAACATCCCAGATGTAGTTTACGCTTACAACACAATTTTATTTATATTTTTTATAATTATTGGTCATTTTTGTCATGACCAATAATTATAAAAAAAATATAAATATTAATATGACGTAAGTCAATAAGATCCTAAAATTAAATTAATGTTCAAAGAACTTCGTTCTAGTGTATTCATCGCAAAAATGGCGAGAGCACGAGAACATGGGATCGTATGAGAGAAAAGATTTGTCCTCGCCCGGCAGGCGGCCTTGGGTAGCTCAACTGGTAGAGCGATATCACGGTGAGACAAAGGTTCCGAGTTCAAATCCCGGCCGAGGGCCTATCTTTTCTCTTTAACAAATTTAAAAAAAAAAATTATTTATAGTTTCAATTAATATATATACACAATATAAATCTAAAACTAAATTAAAATTAAGTAAAGGTATTAGAAAAATTAGTATTCAAATTTGTTGCGTTAAAATTAGACAGGAAAAAGTTTTAAGAGTTGCTTAACTAAACTTGTGCTAATGTAATCATCAAATTCTAATCTAGTATAATTTTAGAAATACATAGATTACCTGTACTACTACTTCAGGTAACCCACAGGGTCTCGAGTACAGTACATGGTAAATACTACACCGTTTCTAAACAAACGATTGTGCAAGGACGTAATTTGGGCAAAATCACTATCAATTATGAAGTTATTTCCTGATTAAGAATATCTGCTCAATTGTGGCTGGGTGATGTACGCAGGGACGATCTAAGGCTTTGAACTGTGTAAATAATTTATCAAATGCGATTTAAGCGCGGAATGTACTGCATAGAAACCCAACTCTACACAATGAGCTGTTCCGCTTCCTGTCCATATATTTCTGGGGCCCAAACTGTTCGGTGACTAACTCGGCCAATCCGGGCGTGCTCAAAATTCATATCTCCTCGAAGGCAAAGACCCACACAGGACATCCTACGACTCCCGTCCTGTTCTTGAGGAAATGTACTGCAAGCGCTCTGAAGTACCAGATCAACTGTTGGGTAGAGGCAGAAACGTTCAAAATAAGGTATTGTTTTTTGTATTCGTCTTTCAAGAAGAGCATTGCTAAATTATTGTTTGACAAATCCTTCTGCTACTCGTTTAATATCGTTTAATACGTTTAATTCAATGATATGTGACTTCTTTCCTATCATAAGAGCCATTTAAAACACCAATAGAAGTTCTTTATTATGCTGTTGTTACTATTGAGTATTTCTACAGTGTTGGTGACTCCCTCTTATTGCTAGAAAGCCTCAAATTTTCAAACGTTTCATTCGGATTCTGTGGCAATGTTTCGGTCTGTAATGTACCAGTAAGTTTGAGTGCCCAGCAAGCGAGTCATAAAATTTTTTATAGTTTTTCTAAATTTTGTCAGTCATTACTGGTATGTTGAGATCCTTGCGTAATGATTTATTGGTTATGTACAAGTGGCAACGTGTAATATAACGAAGGAATTTCGATTGAAAGATTTGAATGGTCTGTAAATGGGATTTTTCGCATGAGCCCCACACCTGTGTGGCATAGTCCATATCGATTTAAGTAGCATGTTGTATATAATAATTTTGTTAGTTACGGATAGTTTACTTTATAGTAAAGAAGTCGTCTTAAGAGCGATAGTCGGTGATTTAACCTTTTCTTCAAGTTAGTCATATGTGATTTTAATGTCTGTCTTCTGTATGGATAGGATGGTGTAAGGCCCCAGTATTTTGTCTATGTTTGCCTAGGCAATAGTATATTGTAACATGTTACTGGGGGCAGTATGAAGGTCTGAGTGTAAATGTCAATTAGACAAAACCAGATAACAATAATAATAAAATAATAACCTTCCTCAGTTCTTCGTGTATTTGAACGTGTTTTTGTATATAAATATTCTTATATTATTCATAAAATCACACTTCATCGTTTGGCTTAAGATCAACGGTGGTAGCAGGAACAGTGTATTATGCTAAGAAAAATATATTAGGATATAAATATCTGATATTTGAATACATATATAAGCATGTAAATAGTCCCATGTGGGAGCAATTGGCAAGGTTGGGAAGGCGGAACAGTAACCGCTCGCTCTAGGTCCGATCGTGACCCGTCAATCCTCTCAGATAATTTATTCAAGCTTAACCCCGAGCATCTGCACCTCCTGGGAACCGGCTGCTCTCTATACACTCAGCAGTCATCGGAGCTATTTTAGGATTGATATCAAATATATTATGACAAGATACAATAAATACTATACTTTAAATTTATTAATTGATATTTGCATCTAAATTATAAGAATACTAGTAAATATAATGAAACATACATAATTGCATGGATAAAGGGAAGCATAGAAACCCAGTGGTAGTGCTCAAATAAGAAATTCAACTTTGAAGGCCACGAGGCCATCTTTTCACGAAACCTTAGAGGATTTTCAGGAATTGAAGATGAAGCTAGGTTTGAAACTAGTGGATTTGAGTGGGAATAAAGTATTTCATGAAATGAATGATATCGGGCTCGGTAACAAATGGGACAGTGAGATCATCATGGGCGACTTTATTCGTAACAAAGTAAGGAGCATTGAGGATTTTACGAAGGATTTGAATGCAAGGATTGATTAGTTACGAGAGGAATTGTATGCCTTAGTGGTGCTCATAAGCTCTACTCCGTAATTCTAAATAAGTTTAATAACAGTCATGCACATAATTAGGTACTTAGAGCGGTAGTTTAGCAGGTGTTGCAGGAGCCTTAAACTACGAACAGTTTCTAGTTTAGCATAACGATTATATATAAAACAAAATTAAAAAAAAAAAATTACAAAGAAGACAATAGCGAGACTATTTTTTTTTTTTTAATCTAATCAAGTTTCATGCTAAATCTATTCTAATCCCAAAATAAACTAAAGCTTTGTTGCATTTTCAATAAAAATGGAAATATGGACAAATTAGTAATGTGGTTTGATTTTCCGATGACCTAAGTATACTCCTGAAACAAGAGAGAAACTTAAGTGGGCGTATTACATGAGCCGACTACGTGAGCTACCGAAGTACGGGTTAGATTCCAGATGTTGATAGTGAAAATTTATCGTAGTCACCGCATTTTATCTATTCATCACCTGTAAGTTAAGTGTATTCCTTAGCAACATAACAACTAGTTTTTTTATAAAGACTATTTTGGGTTTATGTATTGAAGTTATCCTAAATTACTAAACTATTTACTATTCCAACTTTTATTTCACTAGGCAAATATTATGAGATTCTTGAATAAAATGGTCAGAGGAGTGCCCCCAGTTATTATTATATTATATTATTATAACCTGCCACAAAGTCTTCAGAACATTCATTAAAATTAATTTTAAAAAGCTGTGCCACTACAACCTATTAAGGGTCTTAGTGCTTGAGACTACTGTTTCTTGAACAACGGTTGTTCAGGGAGGTGATTTGTCCTAGGTCACGCTCAACCACCAGGGTTTCCCCCTTTTTCGGGTACCCACTTTATAGAGCCTGGGTGAGCCTCAGGAGAGATTTTTGATCCCATAGGATTCACCTTCGGCCACTAACAGATTAAATAATAGTCTGCCGAGCGACGGGATTTGAACTCAGGGCCTTTGGCAAATCAGCGCTCTACTTCTGAGCCACTCCGGTCCCAATTCACTAAATTAAGTTTAAACTACTAATTATGTAAATTTAAGCTTAAAGGAATATTCAAAGGCTAGATCGAACCGCATTTTAAAAATTAGGTTGATATTTATAGATACTTGAGATCTCGGTAAATAATTAACATATTGTTAAACCAATAAATCGAACTTAATGCCTACACGTATATACACTTCGGCCGTAATCAATAGGCTCCACCTGAATCGAAAGTGACGAAGCCTGTTTTCGGGAGCTGGTTGAGAAGCTTTAGCCCTAATCCAATTAACGGAATTGAAATGTCTTCAACATCGGCTCCCAGTGATTTCTCCCCTATACTTTATTTCTTTCCACATGATCTAGGTGAACTCCCAGAAGAATGCCAATCAGCGTTCTGAGTTACAAAATAAAGTACTTTGAAAAGTATTTGCATATCCGCAATAGGACGAAAACGATTGCAATAATAACGATTACCTGACACCGGATCGGGATCTCCATTTTACGTTCCCTTCTAAGGACGGCATATCAAAGGATATTTCACTTCCTTTAAAAAATCCTGAGACCACCTTCTTTAAATGCTATATAAAACGCTTGTTTTAGGTAATTATTCAGCAGGTTGTAGTTTCGATTTGAGTCACAGCAAGTTTTAAATTTTCCAAAAATACGAGCTCATGAGCTTTAGTATGGAGCAGAGAATGTAATTATGAAAAAAGTATATACTTCGGTAATAATTTTATCAAGAAATGAACGTTTCAACAAACATATACCATATGTAGTTCGAAATGTTAGTTGAAACTTATATTGCTTGATAAAATAACTACCGAAATCTACTCATTACCGATTATTATATTCTCTTTTCTATACTTAAGTTCACGAATACTAGTATTTTTGGAAAATACCAAACATGAAATAAATAAACAGTTAAAACTTGTAACTCAACTCGAAGCGACAACCTGTGGAAGAGACACGTAATACTCAATGAAATAGACCTAATTTATGTTTAATAATAATAATAATAATAACTTCTTTATTTATTCTGGGACAAGTCCCTTTAGAATAACAATACAGGTTGGTATATAGGGTATTATTACGTCTTAGAGTATATTAATACAGGGTATTATTGTGTCTTATGAAAGAATATATATATATTATATTATTATAATAAAATTTTTATATATTATATATATTATAATATTATATAATAAAAAGAAGTGAGAAAGAATTAATGAGAAAAAAAAAAGTTGCGAATTACCTACAGTGATAACATTAACAAAGAAAACAGAGTTCAAGAAATAAAAAAATAAAAAAAATAAGATAACAATAATTATATAAAGATAAACAATAGATAATTACATATGTATGCAAATTACAAAGTCAAGTAAAGACAAAGAAAGCAGAAAATGAAACAAAAATATGAACAATGTCAACTAATATAACTTGTTTTTAAAAATATCTAACTGGATGAGTTAAGCGTCAATATAAACAATGATATTAATAAATAAATAAAAACACATCATTCATTTATCAGTTAGAAAATATTAATCTGAAAACTAAGTATGTTACTTCCGATTTTTTGGGAATTGTAACGATATAAGGTGATTGAACATATGGGATTTGAAGGTTGAAAGATTAATGGAACGACGAATGGAAGAGGGTATAGAGTTCCAAAGAGACGAGGATCGGATAAGGAAAGATCTATCAAAAGCAGTAATTTATGTTTAAGTGTTAAGGTTCAACAATTATTTTTATCAATTAAATATAAAACTCACAGAGCTTTTTTTTCTTTTTAATTGTGCCTATTATAAACTCAAGATGTCTTTTGCCAATAGTATGGTATTCATTATATTTTGTAATAAAATCATATTTCTTGTAATTTTACTATTTTTATTATCTTTTTAATATTACTTTGCTCTCGCTCATTTTTTCTTCCACTAAAAACATGGTAACCATTATAATTTGTGACCAAATCATTCTCTTGTAATTTTACCATGCTTTATTATCTTCTAGATTTGAGTGCATTCTTATTGTTCCTCGTCAATTATTTCTAAGTTTATCTTTTACTCTTTGTATTTCTTGTCATTCCTATCATTTCTGTTTGTATAACCTGTCATATCTTCATTTTCACTACATTGTTTTTCATTTGTTTCTGTTTTATTTCATTCTTAGCCCTGAAAATTAGGCACGAATAAAATAAGTCAAACTTATTTTGTGTGATTTATTCACTGCACCTCCTCACCATTTTACAATCTTCTGATGAAATAGATCATCGGAAAAAATTGGAACATGACTGCACATCGAAATAGTGACATAATTCGTAGCGTTAACGACTACTAGAAACAGAGTAACTTTCTACGACAGATATCAGAGGCATATAGATGAGGACGCTCCCCAGAATGAAGTATCCTAGCGGAAGGCTAAACTTGTTCCTATTTGATATTCCGTTTAATGCCTGGCCTATTTAAACCCTCAAATCAAGATGTAACCGTAAACTCGTCATTAATAGTCGAGTCTCATTACAAGCCTTTTCTATGTAGGCTATTACGTACCAACTGTCATAAAAAAACTTGTCATCTGTTAAATACGAGTTTATACCGGAACGGCGCTATCGTTTTAATGTCTAACTAGTTTTATGCCTGTCCTCGTTATATAATTTATAATGTCTAGCATGAAACGACTAAACTTGAGAAAGAGGAGAAGAAGTCCTTTTTTTTTCTTTAATGAGCTTAGGAGTTAATTAATGTTTAGTTTAATGGGCTCCCCTTAAGTTGATGAAGCCAATAATAATAAAATTAATAATGCAAATATAATAAAAATTAGCCTTAAGATATTGCATAATGTAAATATCATCTAAGAAATGCTAATATGAGGAAATCGCTTGAATTAAAAAAATAAAGAAAATATATTTAAATTCCAATTAAAGGCTACTTTTAATTTAAATTAAAGGGGGGATTCATGAAATCCTTTTCGTAACTAATCCTCTTGTAAATTCCTCTAACTTTGTTACGAATAAAATCATCCATAATGGCCTTAATGTCCTATTTGTTGCTGATTAGGCCTGCTGATGTCAATCCTTTTACGCTAAACTTTTTTTCCACTCTAACCCATATTTTCCGTCGGACGGCATAACCAAGGATTTTTTACTCCCTTAAAAAATACTAGGACCACCTCCCTGGCTACGAACTTGGGTTTAGTATTTTGTTATCATATCCACTAGACCACATGTCTCCCACAACACAGTTGATTGTTTATCCATCCACGATCATTGTTAGTACAATTTAATATCACTTTAAAAGTGTAAGCGATTCCGTTACAACCAATTTCAGATCCAAACCTGCCACAAATTTTTTTTCAGAAAACGATAACATTATTTTTCGTTCCAATTCGTTAAAGACGCAAAACAAACGTACCAGAACAATAATACTACTGAGAATCTACGATTCTTTGTTTATTGTTTACAAAGGACAATTAATGGATAGGAATGCCGAGGAGCATTTACATGGGGGGAGGGGACCGCTTACACCACGACCAACCGGACTAGAGAACCAATGACTGGATAGTTTAGCACTTGTCCAATAAACTGGACGCTACAACTTCCATCGCTACCTTTGTGTGTAAATGAACCTCTAACAGAGCCTCCTTCGGCTCCTGGTGTAGCCTACGTCGAATATTTCAATGTTATTTAAGGGTAGATTTCTTCTAATATTTATGAAGGGAAGTTCGTAAAACATCTGCGCGCCGAGAGTTCCTTAATATATTCTTCCATAATAAGTTCGCCATGAAGTATGACGGCCGGATCCATAAAACTTTATAATACTTTCTCTTTGTTATAGTTATAGACATTTTTCTTTTGCTTATTTATGCATAAGACAAAATAGTTAGTTTAGCAAGAGCCATCTTTATTCGTTATTTTAAGTTTCACTATTAGAAATCAAGTATATTTAAAGATCAATTAAAAAAAAAAATGTACCACTATGGCAGAATACAACAGTATTGTATTCAGTAATTGGTAGACATTATACTTTTTCTAGCAAATGGTTAGTTTGGAAAAAGGCAATCAGGGGTTAGCTGTTTCTAGAGGAATGTACCAACAAGCAAGAATACTCAATGTTCAAACGCCAGGTTTTCACCTCGATAGAGGCTGGGGTAGCCCAAGGCTGATTCTACAGATCCCACTAGATCGATTCTCACCTTTTAACAGAATAAAAAATTCATCTGCCTACCTTGAACTCGGTGAATATATTTAATACAACCCACAATAAGAGTTTTGGAATCAGTGGATGGTTGGTACTGTATCTTTTCTAAAAAAAATCAGGAAGACTGTAGCAACAACTCGACACCACTGGACTTATTTGTCTGGGCTTAATCAAATATAATGTATATTATTATGTGAATTCAAACCATGTCTTTGTTTCAACACGTGGTAGAAACTGTGAGATTTCCAGACAGGGAGGGAGGTGGTATGTGCGAGATCAAGCTCAACCAGTGGTTTCCCCCAATTAAGAATACCTCCTTTAAAGAGGTTAGGTGAGCCCAAGGATGATCTCCAGATCCCACAGGGTCGATCCGAACCCTGGACCTTCGGCCTGGCACCGACCAACACCGCTCTCAGGTTTTCTGACGAATGAAAGAACATGAGCCATCTTTATTTATTATTTTAAATTTCACTTTCAGAAATTAATTATATATATTTCTTAAAATGTACCTTTATAACCAATAAAAGAGTATTGTATTCTGTCCTTGGTAGGTACTGTACTTTTTCTAAGCAAACGATCAGTATAGAACAAGACATTCAACAAATAGTTGTATAAAGAGGAACTTGCGAACTACTCTAACAATGACCCGAACAACTCTAGAGTCGTACTTGAACAACTCTTTCGGAGCGAAATTAAATGTATATTTCGAACATATTCAAAGAGGGGACTACTTGAAAGAATATATTTTTTTAAATATATACCAATACAACCCAGGAGGGGTACATGGAAGGGACCTTTTATTTTTAAAAGGAGTAAAAATCCTTCACCAAGCCATATTACGGAGTGGACGTAAAATGGCGCTCCAGAGTTTGTTGCGATGTCGAGAGATTCGTTAAAGATCCCTATTCTATAATATATAAGGATAGACAAAATTTAGGGCTTCCACTGTAGCATCATCGGATGATCCAGAGTACCATTAAGTGACGTTAAATGAATAAACTCTCAAGCATCGAACCTACATTTACATTTTATTTATGAATTTAAATTTTCGCTGAATGGAAATTATTCCTTAATATTATTCATTTTTCCACTCATTTGTTTTTTTCGAAACTGAGATGGACGACAAGTACAACCACTAGCAGTTGTAAATAAGCATTCAGAAATTTTCGAACTATACTGGCTGTGTCCAAGAGAACTACTTTTTGTGCTTCCCTTAAATATACTGAATTATTATATATCATATTGCGATAAAACTAAGGTCCAGTTATAAAAAAAAATATATCCGCGACCAAAGCTGCAGAGACCGTGTGAAGGCGACGACTCAACTTCTTTTCCCATAACCTTAGCGTGTGCAGGAGCCATTTCCTAGATCCCCGGCCACTGGAAATATATTGCGTATTAACGTCTCACAAATGCTGCGAACGGTTTAAATATGGAACGCATTAACAAATGAGATGGATAGCGTTTCCTATTAAGGAATAATAGAGATCAAGGGAGTAACCTGCTCTTATCAGGCGAGTTGCTTTATCCATTAATAGGAAGTTCTGTAGATAACAGCGTAGATAAAAAGTATGTCTAATGTTCTAGACTACATGCGTACAAGATAAATGGGATGATACATGAACTTCTGAACTAGCGTTATTACTGCACGTTACACTACTGAACTTATAAAAATTTCATTGAACAATACTGAGGCTGTTTTATTCATGCTGATTCATATATGACTATAAGATTATTCCTAAACACAGTCCAACATAATTGGAATGAAATGTTTTTAATAATAATAAGTATTAGAAATAGAACAAGATATATCAGAAACAGAAACCATTAAATCAAGAGTTAGTAATATGAAGACGCAGCATTTCTCCAAACAAAGATATTTATAACAAGGAGTCCATATCCATTAATGGCAAACCAAGGCACTACTCAAGAGTAATCAGCCCAGAGGCACTGTATGCGGCAGAATGTTTGATCCTGAACGGGAAAATGTTGATGAGTGATCTAGGAATCGGAGAAAAGCTTGTTAAGAAAATGTTTGGGACTGATCAAAGGAGGAGACGATATATAAAGAAATAAATACGATGCTATAACTAGGAACATGCATGAAAAAAAAATTACAGGATGAACCCAAGCAGAATGGCAAAAAAGGTACTTGATTAACCCAAGCAGACTGGCAAAAAGGTACTTAGTTATTTTAAAAATCTGAAAATGGCCAACACACGGATTGAGGAGACTAAACAAGAAATTGAAGAGCATGTAGTCTCTCCGGCATTCTTCACTAAGGAAAGAACTTCAGAATTGTTAAGAATTTCAAGAAACACAAAAATGGAAAACAAGTGATTTCGAAAGATGAAAGAAACTGCACCTAAAACTGATCCTAAAAAATGTAAACAACTAAAAAAATCAGGGGGCCTATAAAGGCCCCCTTGTTCTAGCGGTGCAACAACTATTTCTTGCTGTGTCTCGTTTCTTTATCTTGGTGTTCAGAAAATTCAATTTTTTATGACACATTTTAATTTTATTCTTGCTTATATATTTATAAATGCATGGCATGCCGTATAAAAAAAAAATAAAGAAAAAACAGACACATGCCTGAATCTTGTCAAAATTCCAGTGAAGGGTACAGAGATGGAGGCGACGCCGAATCGACAGCTCTACGAGGGTTGGAGCCTATATCAATAAAGTCTGCAAAGAGAGCCCTCGCCCCTTGGAGCAACAGCCTCCAGTTACCGAAGAGGCACTGGAGCGCCCTATAAATCCTTCTGCCTTGTTGGTCCTATTTCGACTCCTCACATGATGAGGAGTCCATGTATAAAAGATAGCTGAGGAAGTTATCTCAATATACCTGTGGCTAGTAGGCATTTGTACAAGTGGTGGGTGCAAAATCTGGCAATTGTCAGTGCAAATTACAAAATAGTCCACAAAAGTACATCATTTAATCAACTCTCTTCGAAATCATTTTATCATCGCATGAAATATTCCACTTCAAGAGTTGGTTACAGATTAGAGTAAAGGAGATTAGACAGAAGCTTCAATGAAAAGACGTTAATGGAATTTGGGTGTTAATATCATTGAAAAGCTCAATTGGCTAGAGCCCTGATACAAAATTACAACTACAATCTATGAAGAGCACTAGATTCAGTTCACGGTAGAGACACTGTTGCTTCTAAGCCAACGATTGTGCATTGTGATGATTTGGCCGATGTTACGCTTAGACGTCATGTTTCAAAGAATTAAGAAATATCAGCATGGAACCAGCGGGTTTGGTAAAATTTTACTATTTATAATATCAGAATCCTTATCTGGAATAAAGCGTACAGCACAGTACAACAGAACATAGTAGAAACTATAATGTTTATACGATAAGGATTGAGCAGGGAGGTGATTCGTCCTAGATCGTATTGAACCACCAGGGTTTTCCCCCAATTTTTCAATGTAGATCCATTCCCGGCAGTTAACAGATTAAATAAATTATCGGCTACAGCCCTAAACCCTAAACCTTCGGCAGAGCAATTCAGTGCTCTACCCAATAAGCTTCCCTAATAAATTATTATCATTAAATTTAAAAAATCACCTAAATATATTATATTTATTTCTAGAAAGAATATTTTATTTACTTAACATATATATTATATTACACATGTTTTCAGAACATATCTACTTATTAAATATTGTTTTCGATTTAGCAATGACAAATTCCATGTATTTCCCACCCTTTTATATATTTGTTTACGTATAGAAAGGATGGACCCTACATGTCACCGAAGGGCGAAGGATTACCTTACCCTATCTTCCCTTAGCTCTTCGAACAACTTCCTTTGCCACTTGTTTCCGCCACATCGTTCTCCATCTTAGTTCCACCCGACTAACGCCCATTCAATCATAACACTCTTTTCTACCAGATAAATCACATTTAGTTTTTCTATAATTCACTTCTTCTCTCCCCCCAAAGGTTATCTCGTAAAACTAAGGTCGCATTCAATCATTCAGTTCTTCTCAAAATGTTCTTTCCAAGACGAAGTGTAAACTAAATCAACCGGTAAACGTTTTTCAAACAAACAACAATTTTTTTAGCCCATTTTTCAATTATTTTTTGGTCGATTACTGGCTGTAGAGAAAGGAGCTTGATATAAAAAATAACAAGAATGTAATCACAAAAATTCAAAATTACATCGGAGAAAACAGCATTTAACAAAGGGCAACGTTAAACGGGAGTCCCGAGCTTGTACGATGTCAGCTACTCGTTGAAAATCCTGGATGGGCAAAATGTAGAGCTTCCACTATTGCATCGTGCGATTAACCATAGCAGCATAAAGTGACGTTAAATGAACAAACAAACAAACATAGTGGCGTTACATACATAAACAATTATTTTTTTAAAAAATCCTTGCCAGGAACCCAAGCATCTAAGTAAGATGTCAGGTATTCTTGAAAGATCCATATACTAATTAAACATGGAAACTGTATCATCGTCTGATTAGACAGCAGTTTGAAGTGACGTTAAAGAACAACAAAAAATAAAGGCTACAATAGGTGTCGGTAAAAAAAAACCTGGCACTTCAAGTAAAAGCCCAATCAATCTCAGCACTTATTTATTACACTCATTGTCAATTATGCACTTATCCACTTTGCTCTAACCATCGGATTCTTAGTATCCTCTGCAATCGCCATGATTGTCGTGGGTCTAACTGCCTGGGTAGAGCAAATGGTTTCCCTATAGCAGGTTGTTCTAATGTGATTGCAGGTGTTGGAATGGAAATACCAAAATAAAACCAATACAATTCTCTATCATTTATTTATAAAATAATTTTCCCAACATAGAAGCATGAAGTTGCGTTAAACAACACACAAACAAACAAAAACTGTAGACTAGCGATTTTAAAAGGAGCATCGAAAATAATTAGACATTTTTTTGGTGTTTTTTCCATCGAGCCACTACGTAAGAGTTCTTTCTTTTTTTCCTGTCATATCTTTTTCATATTTCCTCCATGTTTCATGAAAGTGTATGTATTTCTCATTTTTTTACTAGAGCAGTTCTCTCAATGGTGGAATATTCGCCTAGTTACCTTAATAATTTAGGTTATAGAGGTTGTGTGAATCCCAAGAGGGTATGCAGGTCCCATAGTGTCCATTACAAATAAACGTTAAATTATCCTCTAAAACTGGAATTGAACCCGGAGGCAATGGTAAATTAACTTAAGTAAAACATTAATTCTTATTTAAATATATTTCTAGTATTTAAGGTTATTACTATTTAAGGCTAAGTACTGCAACAGTTAGTACATAGTTTATACCTAAAAGTTCTGTAGGTATGATTTAAAACTAAATCAATAATAATGTCTGTTGTTTATGTTTTTTCTTGTTTTGCTTTTTTTGCACTCCCAAAAACTGGTGCTCTAGGCAAATACCACGCCGTAAATCAGAGACAGCCAGGTGTTGGCCGCCAACTCAGACACGGCAATTCATTACAGGCCCACCTCAACGACTCTTGGAGTGACGTAGGAGGGGGGGGGGAGAGGGCATCAACATAACTTAAAAAAAAATTAAAAGCCAACAGTGATTAAGTTAAAATCTAAATACCAAAAAAAAACCGATTAGGAGAGCTAAGCTACAGAAATCGGTCAGTAGAGAAAATCAATGTAAGATCAAATATCCTAAAAAATACAAGTAACTATGTATATCTGTAATTCTGTTGCATAATATCATTTTGTTAGGAGTCGGAATGCCTAAGTTCCCGGGTTCAAATCCAACTGTGATAGATAAATTATTTGATCAGTTAACAACCACGTATGGGCCATGTGGGACCTGAAGACCCCCTTGGGGTTCGCCCAGCTTCAATAAATTGAGAACTCTTAATAGGGGGAAAAGCTAGCGGTTGAGCGTGATTTTGGACAAATCGCCTCCCTGGATAGCCAATCTAGAAACAGTACAGACTCTACCATATACTGAATCCAAGGCCCTTATGGTTTGCAGTGGCTACTGATTAATATAGCTTTGTAAAAAAAGAAGGAAAAGAGTACTCTATGTGAATCTGCAGCTTGGAAATGAGAAAAAAAAATCAAAGAAATAAAACTTTAAAACATGAGATTCAAAATTTAAGTTTTAAAATTCAGTTGCTCCCCATAAAAGACTGAAAATACAAGAAACTGCTCGACGTTTTCGCCTACTTCAACATTTACTGGACAAACGCTCTAAGCTCCTGATTAATTACAAAAGACTCATTTACATGACAGTTATCAGACCTATTTGGGCATACGGAGTTGAGCTTTGGGGCTCTACTATACCATTCAATTCATCTCGTTTCCAATCCTTACAATCTAAAATCCCTCGTACAATCCTCCATGCTCCTTATCATGTCACAAACTCATCCATCATGATCATAATATCCCATATGTTGCTGATTTGGCCCAAACTAGATACCTATCCTTCCATGACAAGCTCCATACACACTTGAATCACCTAGTCTCCCAACTTGCTTCCCACACTATTCCTGATAACCCTCAGAGGCGTCTGAAAAGAAGATGGTCTCGAGACCTTCTACTATAGAAACTTATTGGAGTGCTACCAATAGGTAGTTTCTCCACAAATGTTTTTTGTATTCATGTCATTTGTTCAGATTAGCAAATTTACTTGTAATATAATCAAGAAAATAATTAATCCAAAAAAAATTCAGTTGCAACTCGGAATTTTTTAAAATATTACATATAAATTACAGGAAATTTATCTGTCTGTCATCTTAAATATAAAGGGTGCAAGGTACTGAGAAAATGTTTTGAAAAAAAATTGGTTTTTCAAGATTTCACGAAAAACGCACAGGAAAGAGGAGATCGAAAATATGAATTTTTATATAAAAAGGGCAATAAATAATATAACATGATGAGGTGCCATCGAAATAGAAATATAGAGATTGTCAATTTCATGAGATATAATGTCAGAATTTAATCATTTTTGAGTAACACAGATGCTAGTCTACGAGTTTGTCTGTTATACAAGTTATTTCCAATAATGGATTGAAACAGGTTGAGGGTGCAGAAAAATACACTAATTGGATAATGCTACTGAGTTAAATTTTGACAATCCGTATTAGAACAGGAATCCATGACACGGTTCCGGTTCGTAACTACCATTTTATCTCCCCTCCGAATGACGGCATAAAAAAGTAATTTTATTGTAGTGTAAAAGTTGCTAGCACGCGATCGTTGGCATAGTTGGTTGTTTTCCTAACCACTACTCGTGCCACCCTCTGTTCTTTAATTTAGTACACAAAACAGCGTTTTGGATAAAAGTTGCAGTTTAAAAATGATATATAAAAATAAAATAAAAACTAACACGACCACTTTCAATCTAAATTTCACTAAAAAGATAGTTGCACTCGATGGAGAAGAAGATTGATAGCTTTACTCTAGTCCATCAACTATCAAAAGACACTAATCACATTCTACGGTTCTACCTTATTCGAACTCTACGCCGGGGGCCAAAGAGATACCAACGGTCGTGAAAGTAAATCAGTGAGCGGGAAGCCGGGTTGCTTCGTGCTCTATTAGGTTCCCGAAAGATAGAATTAAGCCATTAGTACGTCAGCTCCCTTTTAGTTCACCCGGAGCCACTACATTATCTGCTGAGAGCATACAAAGCATCCACTGATTAGTGTTCATAACCTAAGTGGTTTCTGGCATTAAGGGATTAATCCAGAAGCCAATCGTACGCATGCCATATTTATATATTCAGAGTTTGAGAAATCACTAACTATAAATGTATTTTTTAATATTTGTGCCCCGGAGGTAAAGGACACCATGTCTGCAAAATAGGTAATATTTTTAGGTAAATTTTCATTAATAAATACTATGATCAATACTTACAATTACTCATCAATGGCAACAACAATATTCATTAAGCTGTTTCTATAAGTAATGAAGAAACAAAGTCCAACAGTTCAAAATTATAGAAAATTTGCTATCCTGAACAAATAAAAAAATATGAGATGGTGTCCTTTACCTCCGGAGTAAAGATAGAATAGAAAACAAACTTTATTCTGGGGCCAAGTCCCTTTAAAATAACAAACATTAACAGAAAAATAAACATACTATATAGAAATATGTAGCCTGGCCAGAAGGCTACGAATCATGAAGTATTTAAAAAGTGACAAAACCATAGGAAAAATAAAAATAGAAATGAAATAACTAAAAATTTTAAAGAATCTTGACAGGATTTTAACCAATTATAGAGTATATATATATTAACAACAACAGTTACTAAATTAAATAAATGATTGGGATAGCATACAATAAAGTCTTTACGTAATCTATAATTTCTTTGGGAAAATAAACAAATACGAAATCGATTATTCAATACTGATGGTTGGCCTGCTTAGGGGACATTTTATTGGGAGTTCAGGGGATGTTGGAAAAGCAAGGATTTAAATGAAGCAGTGAAGAAGCATGGCGGATGAAAGGAGGGATAGAGTTCCACACTGAGGTGGAGCGGGCGGGAAAGGAACGCTCGAATGCTTTAGTTCTGTGGGAACGAGTGTAGAGATCGGAAAGGCTGGATCTTGATTTGTGGTTCTGGAGTGAGGATTTGAATTGGAGGAGACAGTAGATATATACAAAGGGTGTTGAGAGTTAATGGATTGGTATAGAAAAGCACTAAGGAAATATTTTATACGAAAGGCAGGGAGGGGCCACTTTAGCTCATCATAGTGAAGTGAAACGCGGGATCTAAACTATAGTATATTTTTAATACAAATATTTTTGTATTTGTATGGAAATTTCTACTTAAAATTATCTTTGTTCTACAGAAGTTCTATAACCTGTTTAGAAATTCATTTTGATCAACAATATGTAACCAATGTATAGTTATGATTTAAGGCTAGTAAATCCTTAATCCAGTAACCACCAGTATTATTATAAGAGACTATCATAAATTGTGAACGTACATGTCGTCCCTGCCATTTCCAACTATCGAATGTGAAAATCGGTACTTTTGACGAGAATTAAAAAAATGCAGTTTCAAGGTTTAATAAAAATTAGTGCCTATAGTCAAACCAATGAATGACATTCGTTTTACATTGTTTTTGTGACTGATAGATGCCTCTGTATGAATTTTATATCAATTATCAATCCTAAAGCAACTCGAAAACGAAAACTGTGTATTTCACATTCGGTACTTTGCGATGGCAGGGACGATGTGAAAAACGGATAGGTATTTACGCATATATAAATTGAGATTTAAAACCATTTTAGTTCTTTAGGAAATTCCTGCCAGATACAGTCTATTCTTGTAATAATTATTATATTAAGATCTTATAAAAGCTATAATAGCTTTTGTATATTAGTATTGATGTCGGCTCATTTGCATGCTCGTCGGACCATAATATTAAGGTGAAACAAGAAAAGAATTTTTTTTTATGTTTTCGAATGAGTATTTAACTACACCGCCAAACTATTTTCATAATTGATGTATTCAGAGGGTAATGAGCCTCTAGGAAATAATAAATGTTTTTCTTTGAGTCTAGTCCTCAATTATCTAATCAATGTGGACTCACTATTTCAGGTGAGTTCCTTAAAGAGGAATTGCTGAACACTATTATTTTTCATATTTAACTATAATATTATTTTATTAGAAGGTAAAACGAAATGTATTAAGGTAACATACATTAGATCATAAATTGAAATGTATTAGTTCATATCATGATTTAACACTAGAGCTACGAACCGTGCAAAATGACCGGTGCATCATTTATTTATAACATTTCCTCTTTAAGTCTTATTTAATATTTTACGATAATGTCATGATGTTTATTAAATTTGTGTATATAATAATATTATAAATTATTTCGTTCTTACGCTTCTAATTTTCAGAGATTATCCGGTCATTTTGACTGATCATGAATACATGTTGTGTATTCCCGGAATTGGTATAGATCTATAATTTCAGGAAATTCCGGAAATTCAAAAACTCTACGGTTTCAATTTATTATGCGCAAATTTGTGTGTATGTAATATATAAAATTTCAATTTAGTATTCTTGCTTGCCGTATATAGTTGCAAGATGCAACGCGCACTAGTCTCTATGCTATGTTGATACTACTCTTTATGTTATGTAAGTACAGTATTTGAATAAAATATATTTTATTTAAAATTAAATTATCTTATGAATTTACAGTTTTATTTCTTGAATTCTACTATTTTGTTTAATTAAACAAAAAACATTTTGACCGGTTGGTAGAGATAGGTATATGGTAAATCTTCGTAGTTCTAGTGTTAGCTATAGTATTATTTAAAACAAAACATATAAAGGTAACATACATTATATCATAAATTAAAATTGATCAGTTCGTATCATGATTTTTTATACCATTTACTACCAGGCTCAATATTTTTAACTATTTATCATAACTAAAGTATTGATTTTATACTATTCCATTTGTTATTAATTTAATCACTATGAGATATAGGGGTCGCTCAATGTGTAGTAATAAGAGAAGACTAATAGGTGTATAAGACGTGGTCTAATGGATTGGTTTTGGTATCATCTTACAGACTGAACATTTCCTCACTCATAATAATAATAAAAAAATCATAAACAACACATGGTCAAAATGATGACTTATTAAAAAAGGATCATCAACATGTTGATTAGCCATAGAGTGAAAACCAACAGGTTGAAAGAAACTGAAGAAGACCTCAATAGGCTGAACATTTCCATGGAAGATATAAGATAAGAACATGTAAATAAAGAGAAAAGAATGGACAGAAGACAGGAATAATGGTTACATTGAACATATGAGAGTCTTGTGGAAGAAAGTATGAAACAAAGGTAAAAGATGAAGACTTTAGTTTTTGTTGTTTAGTGGGGAATACCAATATCAATATATTATTAATAATAATAATAATAAATGTAGACTATGCTCGGTAACGCTGGATTTAATCCAACATATCACTGTTGGATGTGGAGTGATGGCTGGTAATGAGTATCTCCAGATATTATCTCAGAGTACCTCTAAATAATAATGTGTCAAACATTTTTCATCAAGCACTTGCGATGAAATACAACCTACACGAAGATAAGACGCCATATTATAAGTACCACCCAAATAGACTTCTCCAAAAAGGTCCTCTTAAGCTGTATTGGAATGAAACCGCAATAACAGACCTTCTCCTTTTAAAGTTGAGAGAGAATAAAGCAAATATTATTGATAGTGCAATTCCTAACGACAATAATGCCAATTTAATTGTGGGAGAGAAACTTCGCAAGTATCAGGAACTAGCTGAAAGAGCTCTACCGTATGGAAAGCGTGGGGGTACCACCTAGTGTAATTTCCACAAATGGATTGGTTCATAAGTCCACAGTGGAAGACGCTAATAGTCTGGAACTTCTGCTTGATGTTTTAAGGGAAGCTCATCAGGCAGTTCTCCTAGGCACAGCCAGAATCGTTAGAAAATTTCTGAACGTTTGAAGGGAAAAAACTAATAACTGGTTAGACTTATCCCCTGTCTCTGTTTTTAACTCGCAAATGCATGAATAAAATAGATTTAAAAGAAACAGGCCTTGAATTGAAGAGAGCGTCGAAGCACCGCCTCAGCACTCTTTACAGTTGACCATCGCTTGGGTTCGAAATCGTCTCGTACAAATTGGTTTTTATTATTTTGTGGAAGTCAAGACAATATATGGAAAGACGAAAAACTACAAGGAATAAAAATTATTACCAACAAAATGAATGCATATATATATGAATGCATATACAGAACATATAACTAATTTGTTCAAAATCTTAGTAGGATTCTCAGTTAGAAAGTTCTAGGTCCCAGTACCAGGCTGTGGCAAATAAATTGTTTATATCCTTAACAGCAGTGAATTGTCTCTGTGGGGATTTTCTGAGGCTCACCCAGCCTCTATACAATGGGTACCATTAATAAAGGAAAACCGATTGAATTTTAATTTACCCAAACCACCTCGCTCTACAACCGTTGGTGTAGAAACAGTAGGATCCCTATAATGCGCTGAAGTACACGGTAGAGGTACATTTTTTATTTATTATTTTACTGGCCAACAGTTAAATCCTTTAAGCTTCTCTATCACTCTTTAAAAGACTTTCCATCGAACTAATCCTGTCATCAATCGTTATCCAAGGTAACTCCCTAGAGGACAAGGGTCCCCACGAAATCCAACTCGTTTTCGGGCGACGCTTAATCCGACTTGTTTGACAACTTTTTTATCGCCCTTGATGTATCAACAAGCACATTAGCTTCTTTTGTCCTTTAATCGATCTATTTTATATGGCTGCAATTTTTAGATTCATTTCCTTTTTATTTTAAAACCATTTGCCACCGACCTTCCTGTCAGATCAGCGAGCTGATTTCTAAACAAATTCTTCAAAATTATTTTAAGTTTTTCTCCTTATATCCGTGGCCCCGGTTCAATCCTCCTCCATTAATGAAGATTACTCACGACATAGTAATTTTAATAACAAATAATAAAAATATTTATTTAAGAAATTATACAAATGCCATTTTGCACATATTGCATTTTCGTTCTTCTTTTGAAAACCTCCCCTAAGAGATTCACGTGGATGCGTGTACGGAGAAACCTGAAGGCACTCCTAATGTGGTTTATCTCTTGGTAGTAGATCCCTTCTCCAGAGATGTTACAGCCACCTTGTCGGATTCTGTGGTAATGATTGTACTAGTAAGTTTGTCATTTGGTGTCCAGCAAGTGAGTTATTAAAAAGGCTTGAAGTTTTTCTTGATTGTATCAGTCAATAGTAGTGTGTTGAGATTTCTGTGTTATGATTAATGGTAATATAAAAGGAACAATGTGTTATAGAACGAAGGAATTTTGACTGAAAGATATGAATGGCTGCTCACGACATAATAATTAACAAACAGATATTGGCTGCTATTTACTCATATGATTAAAAAATTTAAACAAGAGATATCTTAAACAGAGAGCAAAAAAAATTAAACTACCTCCAGAGAGAGGGCGCGATACCTCAGTGTTATTTTATGAGCATATAGATTATTTAATCTTTTAATAGTTACAGATTAGGGGTCCCTTGAGGTGTAGTGGTCAGCGTAACAAACTACTAAGCCCAAGATCGCGGGTTCGTAGCCCACCAGGTAGTCCTAGGATTTTTTAAAGGGAGTAAAAACTAATAGGTTATGTCGTCCTTATGAGGGAACGTTAAATAGCTGTCCCGAACTTATGAGGTGTCAGTTACTCGTCAAAGACAAGCACTAATTATACCTGGATAGATAAAATTTAAGACTCCCATATCGTCCCATTAGCCACACCAGCATGAAGTAACGTAAAATAAATAAATCATTGGTCGGAGTTATCAGTGAACCCACCCAGACTCTATAAAGTATCTCTATGTGAGAAAAACCTGGAGATTGAACGCAATCAAATTACCTCCCTGCACTATCGTTAGCAAAGAACAGTATAAATTCTACCATTTACTGACGCTTCATGAGTTGCAGTTGTACAAGTATATATTGCATATATACCTGATTTATAGCGGAGTATTTACGAATGCCGATACAATAATGTATAATGTTAAGTTCTTGCTAAAAAAAATATGAAAAATCTTTTGCGAGCTATTATCATTGAATGATTTATTGTCCCTTGCTGTAAAACCAGAACATGTGTCAAGCTAGCATTAAAAATTATAATCGATTATTATAAATTTATATGTGCGTTAGTCGGTTCATTGCTGCCTGCGGAAGAAGCAAAAGCTGAGACGGAAGGGAGAAAAATACAGAGTGATATAAAATTCATGGAACAGGTTTGAAGGGAGTTACGGATTCAGAGGAGCGAGGTAGGTAGAGTATAGCTCTCAAGCTGGAGCTTATTAAATCTTCGTATAAATGGAGGGGTCGTTAGTTTCTGCCAGGGCTGATGCCTGAAGAAATCTTATTTATATGGCCATTTCTTATTAACGAACTCAAGTTTTTTTTAAGAGCAAAAACTCAGTAACAGGAACAAAAATAATTGTTAAAACGGAAAAGAAAGACTCCGCGCTATACAAAAAAAAACGAAGATTTACTTGGTTCAATACATGGAAGTGACGGTACTCTTTTTAAAACAACAGTAATGCAGGAAAATGACTTGTCTGAGATGCAGCTTTTTGTTTGCGCTATTTTAAATGATCGTGTAAAACATATTAAATTTAACTTTCATCCTTTGGCTATAGGGTTATAGTTTTAATCATTCAATAAAGGCTAGCATTTAATACAATATATAACATTAAGTTAATTACACAAGGGAACAAATTTTTATTAATTTTTTGTTGCATGGAGTTTTAGGCCTGTTGTTTACTAATTAGAGGTTGGTGATTACAAATCTAGCCTCAGTTTTTCTCCAGCACCTTTTGTTTTTGGCAAACAGCTGATAGACATATATTTGTACTAGTCACATTCAAACTTCAATTCAACTGAGTTGTTTAGTGAAAAAGTTTGTGCTCTTGTGTTAAATAACAATGTCCAAGTTAAGAAATATCTGTAGAAACGATCCAAACTATTTCTGTAACATTTGTGGTGAATATACATTCAAAAATTGTAGGCTAAGTGTGTCAGAGTTTATAACGCAGGTATATTTTGATTACTTTGGATTCGCTTTGGACATCCGTGACAAGTACTGGATCCCTCATATGGTATGTAAAACATGTGTTGAGTCTTTGAGATTATGGGCAAATAAGAAAAGACCCCATTTTAAGTATCAAACACCAATGATTTGGCGGGAACCTAATAATCATCAAGATGATTGTTATTTTTGTGTGATTGATATTAATGGAATTAATAAAAATAACCGGTCGAAATGGTCTTATCCAAACTTGTTATCTGTTACTCGACCAGTCTTGTTCTCTGGCGATGCACCAGTACCCCAAGCTTCTTCATCTGTACAAAATGATCATGATATAGAAAAACAAAACTATTCTTCAAGTGATGAAAGTCGGACAAGTGATTCTTACCCTGATTTTACTTCTGAGCCCCAGCTCTTTAATCAGGAAGACCTCAATGCATTAATCAGAGATCTTGGTCTTTCTAAAAAGACATCGGAGATTCTAGCTTCTCGATTAAAGCAAAGAAATCTTTTAACCCCAGAAACAAGAATTTCATACTATCGTAACCGAGAGGCAGAATTGCTGTCATTCTTTTCTAAAGATGACGACTTTGCTTTTTGTTCAGATGTTCCTGGTTTATTGAAAGCAATGGGAGTACAGAAGTATGATCCAAATGAATGGCGTTTATTTATTGACTCCTCTAAACGTAGCCTGAAATGTGTACTTATGCATAACGGCAATAAGCTGGGTTCGATACCGATTGCACATTCAACTACAGTCAAAGAAGAATATGCTACTGTAGCTTCTGTAATGGATAGAATCAAATACAACGAACAAAAGTGATGATAAGTGTTGATCTAAAAATGGTGAATTTTCTTCTTGGACAACAAGGTGGATATACAAAATATCCATGTTTTATTTGTTTATGGGACAGCAGAGCTAGGTCTGAGCACTGGATTAGAAAAGATTGGCCTTCCAGGTAATCTATGGTTCCGGGACAACTGAATGTAATAAATGAGCCCCTTGTGCCCACGGATCGAATAATACTGCCACCTTTGCATATCAAACTAGGGCTCATGAAACAATTTGTCAAAGCTTTGAACAAGGGTGGTGATTGCTATAAATACATCTCTAAGAAGTTCTTTAATTTGAGCCAAGAAAAAATTAAAAATGGAATTTTTGATGGTCCCCAAATAAGAAGGTTGATAAAGGATGAAAACTTTATTAGTTACATGACTGATATTGAAAAAAATGCCTGGAATGAATTCGTTTGGACTGCTCAAAATTTTCTGGGAAACAAAAAGGAAGAAAGCTATGCGGAGCATATTGAACTAATGTTGTTACACTTCCAGCAGCTTGGTTGTAATATGAGCATCAAAGTACACTTCCTCCACAGCCATTTGGACCGTTTCCCTGAAAATCTTGGTGATCTGAGTGAAGAACAAGGGGAACGGTTCCATCAGGACATTCGAACTATGGAGGAACGTTACCAAGGTCACTGGAATGCTCACATGATGGCGGACTATTGTTGGAGCATTAAAAACAGCCCCCGTGAACCGAATCAAGCCAGAAAATCTTACAAAAGAAAATTTTTTGATATGTAGTGGTAATTTTTTTAATAGTTTTCTTAATAAAAAATATTTTCATCTTAAAAAACAGTTTATAATTATAACCCCAAAAGTAAAGCTGATACAAACAAACTGACTTCAGATCTTAAATCAGCACCTCGAGGAAGTAGAATATTAGTCAAAATATTTCATGCAACAAAAATGTTGTTCCCTTGTGTTATCAGTACTAATCATGCAAGTGAACACAAGTATTCAGTTATTGTAATTATTATATTGCCTGGGTAATACTTGACTAATATTGAGCGCAATGAAAACTCAGGGCAATGTTTTAGGTTCTAATATCCTCCTAAAAACCATCCACACCCTCCCAACATTAGTCCTATCACGTTCACGTCCTCTGTGAAAAACCTAGGCATCACCATCGACCAAAACCTTTCTTGGAAATCCCACATCGCCCAGATAACCCGACGGTCAATTAGTTCCCTGAAGTTATTCCACCGTTCTTGTTATCTCCTTACACAATCTTTCCGTAAGCTTCTCGTATCTTCTCTCATCTTCCCCCACTTTGACTGTTGTAGCTTGGTATATGGAGGCCTTTCTAAAATGCTTGAAGACAGACTAAAGAGAATAATGAATTGCTCCCTAAGATTTGTGCTTGGTACTCCCAGGCGATCGAGTGACCCAGCTTTATGATGAGTTAAAGTGGTTCCCTCCCTTCCGAAGACAATATTTCCTCTGTACATTCTTATACCAATCCATTACTCTCAACACCCTTCATATATTTACAGTCTCCTCCTTTTCAAATCCTCAGTTCAACAACATAAAACAAGATCCCGCCTTTCCGATCTCTATATACGTTTAAACAGAACTAAAGCATTCGAACTTTCCTTTCTCGCCCGCTCCACCACAGTGTGGAACTCAGTCCCTCCTAATATCCGTCATAGTCCCTCACTATCGCCATTTAAATCCTTGCTTTTCCAACATCTCCTAGCTTCCCGAAAAGATGCTTTCTAAGCAGGTTAGTCATTTGCTTAGATTTTAATGTATAGAATTCATTGTGTTATTTATTTATTTTAATTTTGTTTTTCAAGAAGCTGTACAACATGTAAAGAAATTATTGCATGCTAGCTCATGCATTTAACGAAAGATATAGATTGATCTATTCTCTGTAATTGATTAATATCTTGTCAAGATTTGTACTGTTTATTTACTTATTATTATTTGTGTTTAAATATTTCTTTTTAAATTGCTTTTGTCACTTTTTTCACGCTTTATGATTTTTAACATTTAGCCTTCTGGCCAGACAAATATTATGTTTCTTTTTCTGATAATATCTGTTATTCTAAAGCGACTTAGTCCCAGAATAAAGTTACTTTTCTATTCTATTTTGATAATTTATTTTATTGTCATATGATATAATTTTTTAAATATTTTATTTGAAAAGAAAAGATATGAACAGAACCGGGACTCGAACCCGGGTCTCCCACCCGTCCGTGGTGGTGCTTTAACCATCTCAGCCATCCTGGTTCGCTTCTCGGTCAGTCATATCCCTTCTTTTCACTGATTCTATTTCTCCGGGTTCTCGGAATTTGCGATGTATACATGGGGAGAATGTTAATGGAACATTACTTTTATTTTCGATCTTGTTGACTTAAGTCATTAAATATTATTATAATTTATTTTATTGTTATAAGATATAATTTTTTAAATATTTTATTTGAAAACTCTACCATTATAACCCACGAAAAATCATGTTTCAGTAAATGGTAGGTTCTTAATCTTAATGCTTTTAATATAACGGTTGCGCAGGGAAATGATTTGACTAAGATCACGCTTAACCACTAGGTATTCTCCCAATTAAGGTTATACTATTTGCAGAGACTAGGTGAGCTCCTAAAGGGTCTGCAGATCCCACTGGATTCATCTGTGGCTGTTAACAGTTTAAATATTTAATCAGCCACAGCTGAATTTGAACCAGAAATATCCACACAATGAGCTTAATAGCAATATCTAAACAGATAATGAACAATTAAAGAGTCAATGTTTCATTAATTCAGATTCAAAAGGACAGAAACAATAAACTTACACAACTGCAGTGAAATAGACTACCATAATACAGACATTGATGCCTAACGATAAAAGGCAAACACATCTCTTTTTTCCAGAATGGGTAGAGATAGATTTCTTGGAGTCAAGTAATGTCTCTAATACATATCCTTATGTCTAAACTTCATATATAGTTGGTGTTCCATGAGCCAAATATTTTAATTTCCTAATGTGTGGCTTTTGAAGATGAAATAATGCCTGGATAGTCGAAACTTTAGTTGCTTTGTTGTTTAAAAATGAAAAAACAAAAAGATATAGATTGTCATATATTGCCCTGTATTTTATCGAATTAACACAAAAACATAGCTAAACAAATTATGGTTGAGTTGGACTGATACGAGATCTGTAGGCAGCGACACAGCGTTCGACCACTAAGCTATCCCGTTCTCTTCCATTTTAATGATAGTAAACTTAAAATATTATTATTTTATTTGATCTAAAGATCCTAGATTATATTAATTTGCAAAATACTTCAGAAAATTGCAAAAGGATTTTTCGTAGAAGGCAGTTGAATAAAAAATAATTGTAAGTATTGCACAATATTACTACAGATTAGAGAACAAAGCTCCGTAAAGGTGAGAACAGCCGGACCTTAGAAAGCGTGGACACCTAGAGAGTGCCCCTGTAACAGATCCTACGTGCTGCTCCACATTAAGTCTCAGTCCTGCTCGATACGTATCCTCGGTATTTGTACCGATCCTATTTACCTTCAGGGATTATAAATAATTACAACAAATGAATAATAAATATAGCTATGCCAATCTTAGTAAACAGGCCAACAAGATCAGTACTTTTATTACCAAAAAATATTTTTACAAATTAATTATCTACATAATTGTTAACAAAATTATCTTCCACTTAAACGAGGTGGATATTAAAAGCGTCAATGAAAAAGTAAAGTAATGCATTAATAATAAAAGATATCGAGGAATAAACCCACTCTGCCGAGGGAGAAAATCTATAGGAAATAAAAAAAATTACGTACGTTTGCGGATGACTCTGCGAAACCATCAGAAAATACGGAGGAAGTAGTTATACAAATCAATGTCTTAGAAAAGATTGCTAGCCAAGCAGAACTATGGATCTCAGTTGAAAAAGCTAAAATTATGGCAAAGACAAACATGGATCAATATTTCTTAACACAGAGAAAGGTTGTATTGAAAGAGTCAACAACTTCAGGGAGAATAGACTAAAGAAATCATCTTTTGAAAATGAAATTTTAAAAATGGAAAGGGGATATGGATTAACAAAGAAAATCTACAACAAGAAGTGCATCTCTTAGAATGATAATGAAAAAACTGAAGGTACTTGAGAGAAGCATTCTAAGAAAAATCATAGGTGCAGTTCAGACTGAAGGCGGATAGAAACTGCGAAGTATCAGAGAAAATACACCATAAAGTGGAAAGAATCTCGGATACTTTGCGGAAGAGGAGACTGGCATTCCTCTAACACCTGTATAGAATGAACAAGCATAGATCTACCAAGTGAATGTTTGACTTTAAAAGAAGACAACGTGGACTACAGAAGCAAAGAAGGATTTGGTGATTTTGAGCATTTCAGAGCCTCACGTGCTAAAAGGAAACGAATTTAGAAGCAGAGTGGAAAATCTGGAAGGGTTTCAGGATGAAGAAAGACAAGAGAAATTTGGACGAAGCCGAACAAATGATCAAAAGAAACTAGCCACTGAACTGTTAATGGAATATTGGAGACAATAATTCATTCACCTTAAATTTACATACTGTTGGTGTAACATACTGTTACGGGCTACTGGGTATTAAAATGAATTAAACAATTCCTTAATTAAAGATACTAATATTTATTAACAAAATGATAAAAAGGATACAATTAAACTATTAACAATTAAATTATTAAACTAATATAAATTTATAGTAACAATATTCTAAATATTATAATCTAGGCCTAACTCCTATTTAATTATTACAATAATATAAGATTTTACTAATTCTAGATAGCTTAACTAGTTACAATAGTTTCTATGAATATTATAAAATTACACTACAATTTATAACTAATAATTAACACTTACAGTTCATTAGTCCACCGACCGTAAGATTCTTCAAGTATCACAAACTGACACACAGTAACAAACAGAAACAGTTTATTACACTCGCGAGACTGTTACAGTTCACTGATACACTTATTACACGGGTCGGTTCAACACTGACTAGTTTATCACACTGACACTCACTTATTACACTTATCACAGATCTTTACTGGTCTACTCTCAGGCTAAGACTGACTGCCTCGAGTTGAGGGGAAGTATTTAAAGAGGCAAAGCCGAACATTCTAGAACACGAAAGGGCCAGACAATTCCGGAATCTTCTTAATCCTTTTCCGACAAAAGAAGACGATCTAGAACGGTCCTAATCCTATTTAAACGTCTCCCGCTGACGGAGTTAAGCCGCTAATCCCCCGCTTCCGCCTTCCTTTGTACGCCCGTAACACTGCCCCCTCCTTAAAAGTGCTCTGCCCCAGAGCATAGTCCGGAGAAATCGGGCAGTTATGAGCTTCTGCTGATGGAGGCGCACTTTCTTTCCAGGGGTTGAACGTGCACACCAATGTGGCAATTCCAGAGTTGGTGAATGTCTGTTCGATCATGTCCCTGACAATCTTCCAATCCAAGCCGTCGTATCCACAGCCCAACTTCGGAATAGCGAGCTTAGTGACACACAGTCTCAGAAGCTTACTCCGAAGGTCGTCGAGGCTTCGCCGCAGTGCGTCATATGTCGGCTTCTGATCAGTGGCACGCTTGGTAACCAAGTAAAATAGGTGTCGTCCTTCGTGCGGCTGGTGGAGTGCCTTCCCGACACTTGGTGCTTGGCGTTCCAGCTCCTCAGTTCCGCCGAACTTCTTCCTGAAGACCGTTGCAATCCCTCGAGAAGTTCTCAGATCTTCGGCAACGCAATGGGCCAGAGAATACTCCACTGGTAACGAGAAGATATCCCTGTAGATTACCTGAGTTACTCCACGAAACCCTGGTACCTTAGTATTTGCAACTGGGTCATTATTTGTCTCCACATTGTTTAGGTACCTAACCTGCTGGTCTTCTGCCGGGCCATGGTCTCCTTTGTACGGCGCCAGTCTATTGAAATGGACTACCTTGGGTTTTCCTTTAGGCTGCTTCCTGATCCTATATATGACGTCATTGATCCTCTTGACGATCTCAAACGGGCCGTCCCAGGAGTTCTGAAGTTTAGGTGAGTAGCCTCGCCTTCTTCGAGGATCATGTAGCCAGACCAAGTCTCCAGGTTGGTAGCCACCCTTCTCAGCCCTGAGGTCGTAACGCTCCTTCATTCTGTCACTGGCTCCCTGGATGTTTGTGCGAACCTTCTCGTGGATATTATCCATTCGCTTCCGTAGATCCGAGACGTATTCCTCTCCGGCAATTTCCTCATCAGGCTTGAAACCGAATTTCAAATCACAAGGCAACCGAAGTTCTCTGCCGAATACCACATTTGCAGGAGTCTGCCCCGTTGCCTCACTGACTGAACTGCGGTAGGCCAGCAGGAACAGGTGAAGATACTGGTCCCAGTCTCGCTGATGGTCGGAGACCACTTTGGACAAATATCGACCCATAGTCCTGTTCATGCGCTCCACCATGCCATTGGATTGAGGGTGAAGAGGTGTCGTCCTGGTCTTCCGTATTCCCAGTGCTTCGCACATCCCGGAGAAGACTGCAGACTCGAAGTTTCGTCCCTGGTCAGAGTGAAATTCCATGGGTACTCCAAACCTACTGACGAGCTGCTTCACCAGTACGTCCGCAACCGTGACTGCCTCCTGATTCGGAAGGGCGTAAGCTTCCACCCACTTGGAAAAGTAGTCCATGGCCACGAGAATATACCGGTTACCTTCATCCGTCACAGGGAAAGGGCCAGCGATGTCAATTGCTATCCTCTCAAACGGTGCTCCCATGTTGTACTTCCTCATTGGTGCCTTCTTTCTTCTTATGGGTCCGTTAGAAGCCGCACAAGTCGCACAACGCCTGCACCAGTCCACCACATCGTCCTTAAGGTTTGCCCAGTAAAAGCGTTCACGTACCTTTTCCAATGTACGGTGAACTCCAAGGTGGCCGCCCGATACTCCGTCATGAAGTTCCCTGAGTACTTCGGGCACTTTACTCTTTGGAACGATGAGCTGAAGTCTGCGCTGATCTCCTTCCGTGTTCTCCAATGCCCGGTTCAGCAGCCCGTTGTCCACTAGAATGGAGTCCCATTGGGCCCAGTAAGTCTTTACAGTCTTCGACATTGGAGCAACATCCTGCCAGGTTGGTCTTCCTTGCCCTGATAGTTTCCACTGCTTCATTTGTTTCAAGTCCGGGTCCTTGTCCTGCTCTTTTGACACCTCTGCATCCTGCCAACTGTCCATGACCACCGTTGTCCTCAACACTGATGCCTGCTTCTCTTCTTGTCGAGAACAATGCCCGCAGTCTTCGCCACAAGGCCTCCTTGAGAGCGCATCCGCATTTCTGTGACTCGTTCCAGCGCGATGAGCAGATTCAAAGTCATATCCTTGAAGGCGCTCTATCCACCTCGCCACTTGTCCTTCTGGTGACTTGAATCTTAGCAGCCACATTAGAGCCGCGTGGTCCGTTCTCAGGAGGAACCTTCTGCCGTAAAGATATTTGTGAAAATGCTCTATAGATTTCACCACTGCCAGAAGCTCCTTCCTTGTGACACAGTAGTTGCGTTCCGGAGCTGAGAGCGCTTTACTGAAATATCCAATGACCCTTTCTTCTCCATCTTGGAGCTGAGAGAGGACGCCCCCAATAGCGGTGTTGCTGGCGTCTGTGTCAAGTATGAACTTGCCCTCGGGACGGGGATAGCTCAGAATAGGAGCACTACTCAATTTCTTCTTCAACTCCTCAAAGGATGCCTGACACTCGTGATCCCAAAGGAAAGTCCGTTTTTCCTCTGTAAGCCTGGTAAGAGGTTTTGCAATGTTTGCAAATCCTTTCACGTACCTCCTGTAGTAGGTGCAGAGGCCGAGAAAACTTCTTACTCGGTGCTTATCTCGAGGTACTGGCCAGTCGGTGATCGCTGTAATCTTCCCTGGGTCAACGGCAACTCCGTTGTCTGACACAACATGCCCCAGGTAGTTGACTTGCCTTCGGAAGAGATGACACTTCTTCGGGTTCAATTTTAGGTTCGCTGCACGCAGTCGTTCGAAGACCTTCTCCAGATTGTTCGGATGGTGAGCGAAGGACTTTCCCAGCACAATGATGTCATCTAGGTATACCAGGCAAATTTCCCAAGAGAGACCTCTTAACACGCTTTCCATCAGCCTCTCAAATGTCGCAGGAGCATTGCAAATCCCGAATGGCATTACCGTAAATTGCCAGAGTCCAGTCCCAATCGAGAACGCTGTCTTCTCTTTATCTTCAGGTTTCAATCCAACCTGCCAATATCCACTGCGGAGATCCAAGGTAGAGAAAAGTTCACACCCCTCCAGGGTGTCCAGCGTATCATCAATCCTGGGGAGCGGATAACTGTCTTTCTTGGTGACGTTGTTCAGAAGGCGGTAGTCTACGCAGAATCTCATTGTGCCGTCCTTCTTCTTCACCAATACAACAGGAGACATCCAGGGGCTACTCGAAGGCTCAATGACACCATCAGTCGCCATCTCCTTGATGATCTTCTCGGCGTCCTCCCGTTTGGCTAACGGCAGCCTCCGCGGGACCTGTCGGATGGGCTTAGCATCCCCGGTGTCAATCCTATGCTGGACGATATCCGTTCTACCCCGTGGTCCTGGGCTGATCTCGAAAACGTCCTGCCATCGGATAATCATCTTTTTCAATTCCTCGCTCTGCTCAGGCGAGAGTTCCCGGCATGATTCGTCCACTAATCCTGTTAGTTCTTCCGGCAGCCCTCGCAGCTCGGTGGGATGACGTTGCAGCTGACGAACCACTGAGGTAGCGATTGTACATTCCCCTACCGGTGTTCCTTTGTTCAGCGTTACTGGGAAGCTGTTCAGGTTCATTAGCCGAATCGGAGTGGTACGTCCGACCTTGATGAGAGACCTTGCAACCATTACGCCGCGTCCGATCTCCTGTTCTTCTTGCCTTCCAGGTTCAATTAGCAAACATTGACCCTCAGGTAGAAGTCCTTCGATCGTCCCATGCGTTATGATTTGGCTCCGTGCAGGTAAAGTGGTGTCTTCCAGTAAGCGCACTCGTGCATAGATGTCCTTCCCCTGCCGAAAGATGACTTCTTCATCTCCCAGCGTCATAACACCTCTCGCCATATCCAGCTTGATCCCATATGCGATCATCAAGTCCGTGCCCAATATGACATCTTCATCAATATCTGCCACGAGAGCGCGGTGCTTCAGATGTTGATCCCCGATGATGAAGTCGGCAACTGTCTCCCCGTAGACCTTGGCTGGCTCTCCTGTGGCAGTCCGTAATGTCCAAGTCGTTGGCAAGATCTTCTCAGCGGGAACTGTCCTTGAGTTCAAGATTGTCATGGTTGCGCCGGTATCCAGTAACAGACTTCGCAGTTGCCCGTTCACCATCCCATCAACGTAGAAGCTGTTCGTTCTGCTCCCTAATGACGCAACTCTGATGATCTTCCCGGGGCCTTTGACTTTACGGGTTGACAGTTGCCCCTTCCCATCAACCCTACTTAGTTTTCCTGTGGCTTTTCTTGCTTCTTGGATGGACACTTGCTTCTAGGGTGTCCAAGTTGGCCGCAGCTCCAACAGCGTATCTCTTTCTTACGAGTCCTGAGAGCCTCCAAAACCTTTGTCACTATGTCTTCGACGCTAGGGACCACAGTAGGCTCCGCTTCAGCTGCTCGAACTCGCGCATGGCCCCGTACTGACTGCCTGACAGCCTCGAACTCCATGGCCTGAGATAATGCGTCTCCCAAAGTCTTTGGCCGGGCGAGCTTCACTGCCTGTTGCGTCTCGGGGTCCCGAAGTCCATCCAGGAATTTGTCGACAGCCAGGCTCTCGTAGACATCATCGGTGACCGATGGGTAAGCATTCCTCACCAGCCGTGCAATGTCTGCCTCAAATTCCTGTAGCGTCTCGTTGGTCTTCTGGATCCTGCTTCTCAGCTGTGAGCGATATAGCTGGTCCATGTGGCGATGGCCGAAACGCATCTCCAGTCTTCTAATCAGCTCCCCATAGTTAGACCGCTCCGACATGGGCATCCCCTGGAGTACTCCCAAGGCGTCTCCACGCAAGGCCAGGCACAACGCTGAAGCTTGGGTCTCTTTTGACCACCCGTGGATTGAAGCCGCTGTCTCGAAGAGAGTCATGTAGTCCTCCCACGGCGTCTTTCCGTCGAATACTGGAATAGTGTTGTGATTTGGTGGCGTCCCAGCATTGGCGGGCATAATGGTCCTATGAAGGCTGCTCTCGGAGGAACGGTCGGTGGCGATCGTCGGTGGGTTGGTCATACGTCCCTCGAGAGCTTCTACTCTTAGCCTAAGTTCGTTTTCAATGGAATTCAATTTTTCTCCTAACCTAGATTCTACATTAGCTACTTTATTATTTACATCGGCTAACTTATTATCTACATTAGCTATCTTATTCTCAACATTTTCCATTAGCTTAGTCTCTAATGTGCCTAACTTAGACTCTAATGTATCCAATAAATCACTTTTTACAGTACCTAGTTCATTCTGTACATTGCCTAGCTCATTTTTGACAGTACCTAATTCATTCTGTACATTACCTAGCTTATTATCTACATTGCTTAAAGTTGCAGACAACTTGCTTAAATCAGTTTCAAACAGAACGTCATCTGGATTTTCCCCTAAATCTACAAAAAATTGACGCAAGCGCTCTTGCAGTACACTTTTAGTTCCGGAACAATCAAGATCACGTTCTTCTAACTCCCGTTTCAAGTCCGCAACTTTTAAATCAATTAATTTAACACTTTTAGAAGCCATTTTCCATACAGTAGCCCAATAATTACAAAATGCAAAATAACAGCAATTACACAATAATCCCACTTCTGACACCAATTTGTTACGGGCTACTGGGTATTAAAATGAATTAAACAATTCCTTAATTAAAGATACTAATATTTATTAACAAAATGATAAAAAGGATACAATTAAACTATTAACAATTAAATTATTAAACTAATATAAATTTATAATAACAATATTCTAAATATTATAATCTAGGCCTAACTCCTATTTAATTATTACAATAATATAAGATTTTACTAATTCTAGATAGCTTAACTAGTTACAATAGTTTCTATGAATATTATAAAATTACACTACAATTTATAACTAATAATTAACACTTACAGTTCACTAGTCCACCGACCGTAAGATTCTTCAAGTATCACAAACTGACACACAGTAACAAACAGAAACAGTTTATTACACTCGCGAGACTGTTACAGTTCGCTGATACACTTATTACACGGGTCGGTTCAACACTGACTAGTTTATCACACTGACACTCACTTATTACACTTATCACAGATCTTTACTGGTCTACTCTCAGGCTAAGACTGACTGCCTCGAGTTGAGGGGAAGTATTTAAAGAGGCAAAGCCGAACATTCTAGAACACGAAAGGGCCAGACAATTCCGGAATCTTCTTAATCCTTTTCCGACAAAAGAAGACGATCTAGAACAGTCCTAATCCTATTTAAACGTCTCCCGCTGACGGAGTTAAGCCGCTAATCCCCCGCTTCCGCCTTCCTTTGTACGCCCGTAACAATACTATATGTTAATAATATTTATTGTATTTAATATTTATAATAATAGTATTATTTTAGTTTTCTAATATGTGATCTTATTCTTACTGACGAAGAAATGATGTCTGAATTGTCAAAACTTTAGCTGCTTTGTTGTTTAATGACGAATATTAACGATGAAGAAGGAAGAAGCTGGACAGATGATCAAAAGAAAAGAGCCAGTGAACGCATGAAAGAATAATGGAGACAAGAATAACTCCTACAGAAGAAAAATAAGGTTGTAAAGTGATCCGAAGTTGTCAATATGAAAAAAAGTTAGTTTATTCAAGTAAAGGTTATAAGCGAAATCTCTTATAATAAAGAATAAATATGAATAAAACACATAATTAGTCATGTCACATAAAATGCATTTATCTATTAATAGTTTTAATTGATATAGATTTAATTACTTACATAAGTATCCGGATTTTTTTTACACGTAATAAATAAGATTAGAAACAGGCTGACACTATTGAATCACTGGGTGTTCTTATAAACACTAAAAGTTACAAATATAAGTAATTAGAATGAACAGGGAAATAATCCTTATCACTTTAAGTTCCTAAATAAAGTTTAGTGTGCTGGCACTATCTAAGGCGGAGTCAGGCAGAGTGAACGCTTGCGGCCGCCCTTAAGACACTATCAGTCATAAACTGAGTAATAGGCAGAGGGGATCTGATCATCTAAGGCCGTAACAAACACATCACCTCCCAACTGCCCTGTATTGCTCCAAACACTCTCTCGTCTCAAATAAAGTAAATTATTTACAATACTAATGTGTCTACCATATAATAATACACTTATTAATAAAAAAAATAATTAAAAATATGTAAGCATTCCCAGTTTTTACAAATAATTCAAGCAACGTAAATGTGAGGGTAACCTCTGATATAGTGGTAAGGATAACAACCTTCTGTGCCCATGATGTGGGTTGGTATCTCGGCAGATGGACTTTTTAAAAGAAGTAAAAATCCTAGGATAGCATAATCCTTTGGATGGGACGTAAAAGTCCAGAGTTTGCATAGTGCCAGGTACTCGTTAGGATACCTATCCTGATTAAGCCAGGATAGTTAAATTATTAAATAAACATACAAACAATGTATTAATATTAGGCAGAGGTAATAGTAAATGCTTTTACTATTATTTCAAATAGAATCAAAGAATTCCTACTTTTTTTACGTTTAAATTACACAGAAAATATTATTATAGCTATACTGCACTTTTAACAACCTTATTGCTAACTTATTTTAAGTAATAATCAATTAATATTTTTTTATTGTGAGTGCTTGTGGGTAAAATTTTAAAAAGGCATACTGTCGGCATACTGGTTTTCAAAAATATTCCCATTTTAAGATTTTGCTATTCAAGTAGAGGAGTCAGCTTTAGTCCTCCACACACTTTTACGAAATGAAAACCTATGTCTTGTCCATCCCGTGGCTGGAATGGGTATCAGTAAGTATTTGCCAGTATCAATTTTATGTTTTAATCCAATTTTTAATGTTTCGTTCAATATATAAAAACAATGATGAACTGGTTTTCTTTTCTCCTAAACTTGCTGAGCCGAATCATCCGACACAAGAAGGGAAAGAGTGTTATGTAGAGATCCGACATTAATGGCGATCGAATTTGTAAACCAGACATGTTTATCTGCCTTGGCGCTACAACTCGTTCTTGTCTGTACCAGCAACTTCCGCTCTAGTTCCCCACTCCCCAAATGTAGAAAGCATTAGCCCTAACACCATCTTCATTTATCATCAGTGCCCTTATATGTTAAGTATTCCCAACTGAACTCCATAATTTCTAAAATGTAATGCTAATAAAAAAAACTATGTTTGAGTGAAAATGGAAACTGTCGTATCTGTCTATGACAAAGTACAATGCACAACTTCAAATTTAGCATAGCTAGTCATGTAAGGTTAGTATTGGGTTCCATCTACATTAGAGATTCACTCCCGAAATCCCTCCAAGGAGAAAACCGAAAACAACAGTGGTAGGAACATAAATCCGTCAAAGAGATCGAATAAACGAGCCTGCGAACTGACCGACATTAAACGAAATTATTACAGCTTGGGATCGAAGAGGACATCCCATTTATGGGCGGTAAAGCCAGAAATGGGGTTCCTTCGGAAGGGCACTTGGTTTTAGTAGGGCATATTCCTGTCCTATTCCCTAATTTGTTTGTTTCTTCCGTCTAATCTTCATCTCGGCTTTTAGCTTCATCACTTGTGCCCAACGAACCCAAGGAATCGTTCCTTCTTTATTGGTGTGTTCTTCTTGCTGGTGCTACATCTGCGCACCCCCTCCCCCTTCTTCCTTTATGTCCTAGGCGCCGTTTTGGTCCTACGATTGAGAGAATAAAGTACAGTAACGCACCCAACAGTAAATCTGAACGCAGAAGAAGGAATCATCCACATTAGATTTACGGCACAAATCTAATTTTTTTATGACGTTCTATTTAATCGAACGTTTATGGCCAAGATTTATAACGAAACATATATTTCTAGGTATATTTATCCAATAAGATAGGATACTTGATTAAAGATTTCATGACATCACTACCTTACTGTCTAATTACACTGGTCGACAAGGTTTTCTTCACAAGAAATCTGATTAGTGAATCTAGTGCAGTTTTTCATACTTAATACAGATATGTAGTCAGAATTTTTCCATCAGGCACAGTTTTTTTGTGACAGCTACTTTTTAAAATCTGATTTTAGCGTTATTGTTTTTTATCTGTCATAGGAACCTTTTCCTCATTTGTAGTGATTTTATCCAAGCTGTATTTAAGGACATTTTATTTGTAATATTATGCTGAAGCACCATAAAACAAGGCTGTGCAGGTTCATTCATGTTTGGACATGTTCATCTGGCATTGTGATGTGCCAGTATTACCATTTGCAATTCCCATGGTTTGGAGGGAATCGAAGAACCATTTAAGTGGTTTTTATTTCTGTTTGACAAATATTAAAGGAATCACATCTAAAACAAAACATACAGTTAAGTATCCGAATTTGTAATCTGTAATAAGACCTGTCTTATACAATGAACAGTTCCCTGTACCAGTATATGCAGATGCGATCTTGGGTGACAACTCTGAATCTGACCTAACTAAAACTGAAAATACTTCAGATGACCATAAAAATGATCCTATATATGAAGCCAATACCTGTTCATCAGAACTATACTTTCCCAACCAGAAAGACCTTAATGGCCTGATTCGGTATTTAAATCTGTCTAATCAGCAAGCTGAAGGTTTAACTTCCAGACTCAAAGGGTGGAATCTACTCCAAAAAGAAGAAAGAATATGTAGTTATCGTGGCCGCCATAGTGATTTCAAGGACTACTTCTCTGAAGAAAATAATATTGTCTTTTGTAATGATATTTGTTCAGTTATGGAAACTCTTGGGCTTCAACACCGGCAAGATGAGTGGCAACTATTCATAGATTCGTCTAAAGTTAGTTTGAAGGCTGTGCTGCTACATATTGGCAATGAACTTCCATCAATACCTGAAGCGCATACCACTGATATGAAAGAGACATATCAAAATATGAAACTAATTTTAGAGAAAATACAATATGGAAAATATGAATGAATATCTCTGCTGATTTAAAGGCCATTGCTTTATTGCTCGGTTTGCATTTTGTGTTCACCAAATTTTGTGCCTCTGGGACAGCAGAGATAGGAAGTTTCACTATGTTACAAAAACATGGCCTAAACGTGAATCTCTTATCCCTGGCTAAAAAAATGTTTCATATGTCCCGTTAATGAAACCTGAAAAAATATTACCTCCATTGCATATCAAGTTATGAGTAATGAAAAATTTCGTCAAAGCTATGGATAAACAGACTGATGGATTCTTGTTCTTAAAATCAAAATTCCCCAAAGTCAATGATGCTGAACTGAAAGAAGGATTTTTAATAGGACCCCAAATCCAGTCATTAATGGGTGATGAGCATTTCGAAGGACTGTTAAATCCACTGGAGAAAGCAGTCTTTCAAAAGTTTGTTTCAATTTTCTTGGAAACCATTAAGTAGAAAACTATCGTGACTTAGTGACTGATCTTCTGCATTCTTATAAAGCTATGGGATGCAACATGTCTTGAAAAATTCCCTTCTTGGACTCTCACTTAGACTTTCAGACGGGGAAAATCTTGGAGCTGTCAGCGATGAGCACGGTGAGCGTTTTCATCCGCGAATTTCTACTTTGGAAAAGAGGTACCAAGGCACGTAAAGTTATAATATACTGGCTGACTACTGTTGGACCAAGAAGAGAGACGTTCCAGAGGCAAAATATGCCTGAAAATCACTATCTACCACTTTCTTGGTCAGTCAGAATGAGTAGTTATAATTTTGAGTTAGATCGATTTTTTCGAACATTAAAAAAATTTAAATGAATATCATACAAAACTCCTGCCCGATGGAGAAAAACTAAAGTTATATTTGAATTCAGCACGAAAAATACTTCTAGAAAATGTTATTTTAGTTCTTGTGAAAGAAAAAAAGTTTATTTTTGTCGACCAGTGTTATTGTTATTACTACCAACAAAAGATAGAAATCATAAATAATTAAATAAATACTGATTTTAAAAAAACCTGATGTAGTTTAAATCATGAAGTGTCTTCAGTACCGCGTCCAGTATATGGTAGAGAAATAGAGAAAGGTTATGCAGGGAGGTGATTTGTCCGTAATTACAATCGACCGTCAGGTTTTTACTCCTGTCAAGGGTACCAACTTTATAAAGGCTGAATAAGCCCCAGGAGGTTACCAGACCCCACTGAATACATTCGTAGCTGTTAACAGATTAAATAATGTATATCTCCCAGCTGGATTTGAACCCTGAACCTTCACCATATTAGCTCAGCACTCCACATATTGAATACATCACTTCCAAAAACAAAAACAAAATAATAATAATAATAATAAAAGATAATATTTAATGAAGCACATTTGTTGTAAATTTTATCTTTTCAATTTAACATGATTTAATTTAATTCTTATCAATAAGTCTAAATTAAAACGGAATTGATTAATCATTATTAGAAATCAATATACGATTTTACTGGGATTTTTTTAAAGTATTAACAGCAGAACTGCCCAAACTTAAGTAAATATGTAGAATAGCCCGCGGAATTTATAATTAAATTCTAGGAGAGATAAAAAAAAACTATTTATCTAAATCTAATTATAGAAATATCTTAAGCATCAAATTACCTTCTAACTGACACTTTTGATCAACTTTACTTGGCTCATTTTCTTACGTAATATATTTCATTAATTAGAAGACTCGAAAATAAAAAAATTAAACCAACACGGTCGATTTCACTAATCAACCACCTTCGTGTGGCTCATCATTTCCTGTTTTGAGTGTATGTGAGCGAGTGGTAAACATACATTCTTCGAGAAAAACTTAAAAAGTTCAAATAAATTCATATTTGTATTTAAAAGATTGAACCCTGCTGAATAGAGTTATGTTATTACTATATTATATACAGTTAAAATATTACTGCATTATAAATTAAAATTTATATTAAACGTTTTAATAGGATTACGTCCAGGGCCGGGATTCGAACCAGGGTGAGGGTAACATGGGAGACCCGGGTTCGAATCTCGGCCATGGACATATCTTTTCTCTTCAAAATAAAGATGTAATATTTATAAGTGTTCACGTATCGCAAATTAATTTCAATGAAGATCAAATGCAGCATATCTCACATGAGCAGGTGAACAGACTCATCAATCAGACAGCAACCTGACTCCAAGTACATACTTTAATTAATATATCTTATTCATAATTACTCCAAACACTCTACGGAGTAAATATATTTATTTATGCTCTGCTATTAAGTCCGCATTTAAGTGTATATTTCAAGTGACCCAACAAATATGTTTTCTATCATCGTATTTCTAACAACAAATATCAATTAAACTCTAATATGTTTAAAAATAAATTATATCATACAATCAAAAGAAATATCTTTGGACGAATCCCAGTACTAAATTGGCCCAGCAGCAAGAAATTTCGCCGGAGACAAGATCTGCTTGATTCACCCGGTGGCGTAATTCGGAACTGGTGCCTGACCTAAAATCTCTTCAATTTTATTCGACGGTTTTACGCTTATTCGACGGGACTCGAACATTGCTAAACCATTTTACTACTCGGTTATAAGTACCGGAAAGGTTCTCCTTTAATTATAGCTAATTTCGAAGATTGAATTATCTGATACAGTTTTATTGTTGCGCTGTTTTAATTCGTAGCGTAAAAACATATATGATTTTGATCCTTTGGTTATAGGTTTATCAGTTTAACCAATCAATAAATTCTGAAAAAAAGTTTGAATAAGGTGATTTTCATCCTAGTATTTTGAAGAAATTAAAAAAAAAAATCTTGAGTACAGTACATAGTAGAGACCGTACTGTTTCTAGGACTACGGTTGTGCAGCGAGGTGATTTGTCCGAGATCACCCTCAACAACCATGTTTCCCCCCAATTAGGAGTACCCACTTTGTAGAGGCTGGGTGAGCTCCAGGAGGGTACGCAGGTCCTATTGTTACAATTCCATCCGTGGCTGTTAACCCGGTATCTTCAGTATATCAATTCAGCGCTCTACCACTGAGCTACCCTGTTCACTTCATCAAAATAATAATCAGATTTTATAATATTGTGAGTCAAGTGATATTCATCAGTAAAACGATACGTATCTCACCAAACAAAAGTAATGTTCGTTTTATCATAACTGAACTCTCCCTCCTTATTGATATTCCCTCCTTTAAGAACAAATTTAAAAATCTAAATATTTTTTTAACTCAGTTTTTCCTCAAAGGTGTTCTCCCAGTTTCCTGCAGATGGTTAAGGAACTTTTGCACAAACTTTTCTAGAAGAATTTGACAGTGGAGGTTTTTGAAGACCTAAAGATGAGTAAAAGTTATACGTTCGTTGTAAGGTTGGAAAAATAACAAAAAAATCATTATTGCTAAACTGGCAGATAACCCTCCAGAAATATGTATATAGGACTTGGATTTAATCTTGAAGAATCATGTCGAGGCTAGGTGAGCCCCAAGAGGGTATGCATATACCACTATATGCATACCCTCCTCAGTAATCATCCCTGACTATTAACATAATAAATAATCTACCTACCAAAGCCGGATTTCAACCCCTTATACAATGATATCTTTACAATCAGTAATATCATATTATACTTTAATGTGCTAATTTTTAGCTAATCATTTTTCAATTTATTTTCTTTATTTTTCAATAATAATATACTTTTATATCGTCGCTGTCAAAACAACACCGCCCATATACAATTTTTTTTTATGAAAATGAGTTAGTAACAGTAACGATTAAGGTCAGCAACAATTAAGGTCGGCAACATGGCTGAGTATGATTTTTTGATACTTCTCTACAATAGTTCTGAAAAAAAATTGCCAAGACTACAGTCGGCACGGATTTTTTTCTCTCCTGTAAATTCGCCCAAAGTGTACATAAGCGGTATTGTTTTGAAAGCGACGATATGCACTTTTTAGATGGGCTGTTCTTTTATTTAACGCCACTTTAAGCTGCTATCCCTAATCAGAAAAAGCTAGAGTGTGAGTCCTAAATTTTGTGTATCCTGGTATAATTAAATAGGAACCTTTAACGAGCTTCTGACATCGGACAGGCTTGGGACTGACATTTTACGTTCTTTCCGAAGATCGACATAAATAAGGATTTTTTACTCCCTTTAAAAACTCTTAAATCAATATACCAATCCACGAACTCTCGACTTTGGGCGTAGAAGACTGTTATGCATACCATTACCCCGCAGGTGACCCCACATTTATTGGATAAAGACTAACATAATACGTAATTAAACTAATTTTATTTTAACTATCAATCTTTATAGACGAAATGTATATATCGAACAGGAATCCAGACAAATTCATTCATCACGCATAAACCCTCCAAAACTTTTAAATCCCGGTTTCTATTCAAACACTTACAATATTTCCTACCTTGCTCTACATTTCATCCTTTTATTTCCTCCTTTATTATTTTCTTTTCAACCCCACCATCCTAGTGAGTGCCTATGAATTGTCCCTTCACAGCATGGAAACTTTTCGTGCTTCCATTGTCACCTTGTTTAAATATATCTACTATCCCACCTTCCAAAAAAAATATTAAAATAAAAATAGAAAATCCACAATTATCTAAAGCATACTAGTTCAGGCGAAGATCATATTTTGAATTGTTAATGATTTTCCTTAAAATTTCTACAATTAATTATTTTTAAATTTCCTATTTTTGCTATAAACAACTGTTTGATTTGAACTAACAATCCACATTCAGTATTATTAAAGCAAGTACTGTCTCATTTAAATAAAAGCCTTTTTTTAAAAACACTTTAAAACCATTCAAATTTAAAAAATAAAAATTCAAATAAACCATGAAGACACATAAAATATTATTTAACGCTATTTGAAATTTCTAAAATAAGTCTTAAGTCTGTAAAATACGAGAAAGCTATTCAATTCGACTCTCAAGTTAACAGTATTTTAAAGATTTAAGTCTTTGTGTTCTCTAGTTTTCTAAAAGCAATTTAAATTAAGCATTATCTTTATTTGTTCCATTTTATTTTCAAGTAATCCAATTGTAAGGGTAATTATTACTGAAACATGTTTACCTCAAAATTCGTAACGTTACGATCAACCTATATTATGCATGAACATAAAAATACACAATATATATATACTTCTTCTATACTGAAACTTAAGTATCTATGCATATTAAATTCATTAAAGTTTTAAGTAATTGAAATCATTGTATAAAACCTTCTCGCTGTGCCTAAACTTTTTAGAGAGAATAGAATAATTTATTGATATTTACAACTGTAATTATATTGCATGAAGTAAAACTGCTGTATGTACAAAGGACATGAAAAAAAAAAACACTTGTGGAGAAGCTATCCATTGATTGCACTCCAATTAAGTTCTATAGTAGAAGGTCTGGAGGCCATCTTCTTTTCAGAGGCCTCGGAGGGTTATCAGGAATATTATGGGAAGCAAGTTGAGAGACTAGCGGATTCAAGTGTGTATGGAGCTTTTCATGGAAGGATAGGTATCTAGTTTGGGCCAAATCAGCAACATATTAGGATATTAAGATCATGATTGATGAGTTTGTTTGTGACATAATAAGGAGCATTGAGGATTTTACGAAGGATTTTGGATTGTAAGGATTGGATACGAAATGAATTGGATGGTTTAGTAGAGCCCCAAAGCTCAACTCCGTATGTCCAAATAGGTCTGATAACTGTCATGTAAATGAGTATATTGTAATTAATTGGGAGCTTTGAACGTATGTCCAGTAAATGTTAAAGTAAGCGAAAACGTCGAGCAGTTTCTTGTCTTTTCAGTCTGTGCCTAAACTTGAAATATTTTTTTCATACTACTTATTTATTTTTGCATTTTAATGTTTGTTATTTTTACATATACTCTGATATACGCTCTTTTTTTTCATACTAAAACTCACGATTACTATTATTTTCAAGAATATTAAAATCAATGAAGAGTAAAAACTGTGCGCCAACGGCCATACCACAATCAACCGGTTCTCGTCCGATCACCGAAGTTGAAATTGTGATTCAACCCGAAGCTCCAACCTGCGGAACTGATACCATGTTAACTTATATACTGAAATGTACTCCATGAATTGATCTGTAAATATAAAACCGCATATCAATACATAAAACCCCATTATGGTAAATGGTCCTTCCATGGGATTTTATAACGGAAATAACATAGGGGAGGGAGAGGGAGAATAAATGTATATATAGATACAAACACACACACACACACATACATCTATTTAACCTTCCCTGATTTCAAAGCAAATGACAGGACTAAAACTTGCAGAGCAGATCGAGTACTGTTTGGAGAAAGTAAGTCAGAAAGTTGTTGAGGTATCGGAGAAACTTCTTGTAGAACTCTTCAAAGAAGTCACATACCACTGACATACCTCAGGGCAGCCCCGTTAATCCTGCCAATATATCGGTTGCCAAGTTTTTGTAGATGCGGTTCTATCCAACATACAGCCAATAATTATTACTTAAGTTTCATATTTATGTGACAATGATATATTAATTTATCTAATAACAAGCAGAAATTGATCCTGTGTGATCTGCAAACCCTCCTGCGACTCAACTAGCCTCTATAAAGTTGGTACCATTAAATGGGGAGTGTTGAGCGCGATCACGGACAAATGATCCTCCTGCGAGGATCATTATCTTAAAAGCATTGTAGTCCCTAATGTGCTGAACCCAATATTCTATATGGTTAACAGTTCGTAGTGGTTTCGCATTGCATAAATGTGAAGTATTTATTCAACCAAGATAGCTGTGTACAGAAAAAAGAGCCAGTAAGGTTACAAATTATAAACTGAATACAAATAAACGTTAATAATTAGTAATACACTCGAAATAAACCAGAGCAAAAGTGACCTGTAGTTATGTAAAAAATAAACTAAATTACGCCATGGGATGGAATTAATAAAAGAAAGTAAAGGTCAATCTAGTTTTTCTCATATGAGTTTCAAATGATAAACTAAGATATAAAGAATATAATTAATTTTTTTAATATTTTTATTTGAAAAGAAAAGATATGACCAGGACCGGGACTCGAACCCGGGTCTCCCACGTATCCGTCGTGGTGTTTTACCAACTATGCCATCCTGGTTCGCTTCTCGGCCAGACATATCCTTTCTTTTCACTGATCCTGTATCTCCGTGTTATAACAAATAACAAAAAAATAAAAGAAATAAATTATAATAATATATAATGACGTAAGCCAACAAGATTCAAATTAAAGTAACGTTTAATGAACATTCTCCCATACATCGCAAATTGCGAGAACAAGGAGTTATAGGATCAGTGAAAAGAAAGTATATGTCTGGCCTACAAGCGAACCAGGATGTCTTCGTTGGTAAAGTACCACGGCGGATACGTGGGAGACCCGGGTTCGAGTCCCGGTCCTGGTCATATCGTTTCTTTTCAAATAAAAATATTTAAAAATTATAACAAATTACAAAAAAATAAAAGTAATAAATTATAATAATTAATTTTTGTTCGTACTATGTTAATTTTTTATATAATAATATGTTTATTTATTATTTATATTATGCGTACAAATATTTATGAAAAAAACTGATTTTATTTCCTGTAAAATTATCTGTAATCATAGAAAAAAAAGAAGATAAAAAACTAAAATACGCAATGTAATAGAGAAACTAAAACAAAAAAATAGCATTAAGAGAACTTCTAATAATTTTTTTAATTTAAAATAAAAAAATAATTCCCAAAGCAAAAAATCAAGTTATAAATAATATGGTTGCATGACCTTCTAACTTAAATCTGTTCTTGGATTAATACCAATGGGTAGTTTCTCTCCTTGACTTTTTTTCATGTTGTTAAATATCATTCATAATATTTACTTGATGTAAATAATAACTGTATTATAACAATAAAACTGATAATTTCAATAACAGCAATTAAAATACAAAAATAATAAAAATGTGATCTGAAAACCAAGCACCGTTATATCTATACCTTCAAAAGCACTTAAGTATTTTACTCAACTTAAGAACTACTTAAGAGATAAAATGCCAGATGGAGTCATTCACCTAAAAAGTATTTTAAAAGAACTTATGTAGCGGTAACCGTCTGAAGCAAGTCGAGAAAACCGTGTTTCCACTTCTGGAAATGAATTTGACAACATAATTATGCTGGAATAAATTCGATAATCATGAAATAAGAAATCGATCAAATGGACTATAAAAACTAAATTAAAAAATTCCTTTCGATGTTAAACCTAACATTTCCTTATAAATACTGTTTTGGGTTCTTGCGTATAATATTTTGACATCAATAAAAACTGTTGCGAATGTCATATTTTATTACATCTGAGACAGTTGACGGATCCGCGTTTTTCCGAGAGGAAAAACTGAAAAAAGCTTTCCTCTTTCTAAATAATCGCTGAAAAAAAGTATCTGCTCATTTAAATTATGCCTACCATAGCATCAAAGCTGTCGTAGATTATTTATAAAATAATCGCGGTAACAAATTATCGAATTAAAAATAAAATCAGGTAGAGAACGGAATTTGTTTTAAAACGTTCAAATAGAATTGCTTTGATTTGTTTACAGCAATAAGAATCAGCTATACACATTAAAATTATGTATATGTAGTTCAGGGAAAATTATTACCTATTAATTAACTTCGCCCTAATCCGTAAGAATTTGGTGTAGATAATTGTGATGTTTTCCTCTATTGGGTCCCTTAAGAATAACAAATTGGTTATAAAAAATGAAAATAGCGTTTCTATCCGAACTGACATACATATTAAATAAATAAATAAATCGCAAGTAATATAACAGCAATAGTCATTACAATATATTTCTTCATATTTATAACACTTAAACACTATTTAAAGAGTAACTTAAACACGTAACAAAATATTTACCACTATTAATGTAATGTAATCAACAACGGATATGAAAATATTCAATAATTTCAATAAAAATTAATAAAATTACCTATATTATCTGAGTGATTCAAACTCATTATTATAATTTAAGAACAATTTGGTAATAAAATTATTGAAAAAAAAATACTACAACTACGAAGTCCATGATGGGAGTTCAGTATATGGTAGAGACTTCAATGTTTCTAGTATAACGGTTGTGCAGGCAGTTATTTGTCCAAGATCATGCACACGTTTTCCTTAATACGTGGTAAGGTTGCTGTTCATATTAACTGGCCACACACTTTGACTCCTTTTCTAGGATTCTTTTTCCAAAGAAATTAGGAAGTCACAATTTCTACTACCATGACAATGTTATGACCAAAACTTCAAGAATATACAAAATTAGACCATTGTTTTCTGTTTTGTAGGTAGGGACATTTACGTACATACTTTAATTTCTTCTTTTAACTTCTAATTTTTCACAATAGTACTCGATTCTGACCTATGCGCTTAACGAGGTAATAATGGGAGGGTCTTGTAATTTTTTTTTATTTCATCTTGAGATAACAAAATAACGCGAACATCACAACGTTAGGAAATTCTCGCAGCTAACTACAAACTGATCGACAACTATAGTTGAACTTATCAAGATCCAAAGGTCAGACAGAAGTTGATGAAAGAGAATTCCAAACTTAATCATCGGTACAACAATCGTTGGTACCTTGTAAGATGTAATAAGAAAGGTAGAGAGTATAGCTTGTTATAACAGCACATTGAAACACTAAATCAAAGCTATTTATCATTTAGTTCCATTTCACTCTTCAAGAAACCTTTATAGGACACCTAAAGAGCAGGTCATGTTCGAAAGTAATCCAAAAATCATTTTTAACAACAATGTAAGACCTTTAAAATAGACAATGACAACAAATTAGTGATAATTTCAGCAAATTTAATACACGGATGGATACACATATAATGGAAAAATTATATCTATTATTTTTGCTCTATTTAAAATATAGGTATCAGTTCTGTTGTTGTCGGTTCGAACTAAGTCACAGGAAGTTTTAACATTCCATTCGTTTTCTTTTTAATATTCTCGAAAATAAATAATAGTGACTTTTAGTATGAAATACGAGTGTAATTATGGTTAATGTGTTTACTTCGATAATCGTTTCACCGAAAAATGAACGTTTCAGCAAACATTTCTTTGTGAAATTAGTACCGAAATATACACATTTCCCATAATTACACTTTTTGCATACTAAAGTTCACGATCATACTTAAAACTGTATAAGTCGGTTCTTTGATCTATGCACAGTTGGTAATAAATTTTATATTTAATGAGTCAAGTTTTTACTATCTAGCATTAATCAGGATAGAGATCTTTGACGAGTAACTGACACTGGATAGACTAGGAAACACCATTTTACGTCCTTTCCGAAGGGAGGCACAAACAAAGGTTTTTTACTCCCCTTAAACTATTCTAATGCCACACGCCAGGCTGTGAACCCGTAAACTTGGGCTTAAAAGCTTGTTATGCTAGGACTTTACACCACAGCGAATGTAGAGTTCTTCCTCTATGAGTTAATGTCGAAAATTTGTTAAAGATTCAGTATTAGAAAAGTATTTTTTGGTGTTTAATCATTGTTCTCACACGCTCAACATATAAAAAAAATCATAGAAAAACTAATCAATAAAAAAAAAGTCAAAAATACCTTAATATTTCACAGCAACCAGTACTGCACACAAATCAGTACTGCATTCCCACAAATATGGATGATAATAGGAGAAGGTGAATTACCTGAAATATAAAAAAAATATTTCAATTAAATTTTATAATTTAATAAAAATAAAAAATATTTCAATTCGGATGTTTCTAGGTTAAACAAGTAGACATATTTAAAAACACACAAACTATAACAATCATCATTAACCAATTTTCTTTTAAATGAGTACATATTTTATCATAATCCATATCTAATAAAAGAAAATATATATTAATAATATCAAATACTAAGAAGACATAATAAAATTTAAAACATGCTAGTGTACACATGCAAGTGTGCCAAGATATTAATAAATTATAATTCCTGAAACTATGAAAATGATATATTTTATAGTATACATATCATTCTATATTAAGTTAACTTTAGATGATAAAAATTACTATTCACATTGCAATCAATTAATACTTATAACTTTGATAATTAAAAATATAGATTAGGTTTACATTTTTCATAAATTTATTGAATAATATACTTCTTTTTTTTTCGTTATTTAGATTATATAGTTAATAGATTCGAGAAATTTTCAGAACACTTTTAACATGTTTAGCAGGAATTAATAAATAGATATAATCTAATCAAAATCTTCGAAAAAAAATTTAAACAATTAAAAATCGATAGCAATAATGAACATTTTATAATAAAAAATAAAAATGTCGTAGAAGAAAAGTTTCAAAATTCCAAACCATATCAAATTCGTTATCATATTATTTCTTGAACTCACGATTTTTAGAAATGCCAATGGTAAATATTTCACTAATTATTAATCAAAGATTTCAGAATGTTCAAACAAAGAAAGATTGGATGGAAAAATATAAAATCAGAATTGTAACTGCAAATACATTAAAAACAGTCAACATTAAAATAAAAATAGTCAAGACTTCATATAAATAAGAGATATATATTTTTCTATTTCCATTCATTCTGCTGATCATAAATTCTCTTCCATTTTAAAGACTCGTCCAGTTCAAAGTGGTGATAAATATTTAATAATTCCAAGATATTAATAGGTCAGAATCGTAACTGATGTAATAGCTTAAAACTGGGCCAAAAAATACTGTAATAGCAATAAAAAGTAATAAAAGTAATCGTCTTAATTTATTTCTAAAAATAAAATGTCGTGTAAAACTTAGTTTTCAAACTAAAATTTTTAAATATTTTATTTTGAAGAGAAATATAGCAATTAATAAAAAATATAGAAATTTAGCAATTAATAAAAAAATAAAATCAAATAAATTAGAATTTTTAAAGTAGGGAAAATCACTTTAAAACCAGATTAATAAAAATTTAAATAATTTAAATGAATATCCAAAAATGATATATAATACTAATAATGAATTATATACAGTGCATAATTAGTTATTTTACATTTTTTTTCAATAAAACTTAATTTTAGAAAATGCAATGCCGAGATTACTGACTTTCCTTACCCGTGGATTTATTCTTCATTAAATCATTAGTTACAAGTAAAATAAAAAAAATAAAAGTGTGTGTGTCAGATCCGCGACTGGATTTTACCCCTTTCCGGCTCTAATGTATTTTAAATGTGCTCTTGCCAATTAATCACTCTATGCTGATACTTATCATCGCGTATTCATTGTTTTTAATTTGTAAATTATTTATAAAATCTATTTTAAATTATTTTAATTAAAATTATAAATATAGATTAGTATATAAAAAAATAGATGTTTGAGTGGAAAATAGTTGACTGGATGATTCAATGACGGATTGAATTGGTCAGGGGGTACAGTTATGATAACACAAAAAATAAGCAAAACTTATTTTTTATTAATCGTTCCAACGTTTCGGCCTACGTTGTAGGCCATCTTCAGGGCAAATAGTGGGTGCAGCAACTTGTTACAACACTAAAACTGTCAACTTAACTGATATATCTGCGGCACCTGTGCATAGTGGGCTAAGTCGAACTTTGTGAATTTCAAGCTATCTACTTAGAATCGTAATTTTTTTTTAACTTATTTTAACTTCAAGATTGGAGTATCAGCCCACGATTCACAAAGGAATACCCTTAATTGCAATGGACGGAACACCTAGCGTGTTAGACACAAGGAAGAGAAAAAAATTACGATTCTAAGTAGATAGTTTGAAATTCACAAAATTCAACTTAGCCCACTATGCACAGGTGTCACAGATATATCAGTTAAGTTGACAGTTTTATATATATATATATATATATATATATATATATATATATATATATGTGTGTGTGTGTGTGTGTGTAAATGTTAAAATCGCAATTTATATTAATACAAATTCATATTTATATAAACAGAAATAATATCACACAACAGACTAACCTGCCACAGCACCTTCGCATCTTGCTAAGCGAAAAACGCAGAGCAAGATCTAAGTGGCATAGGACTCGTTACCCATCAGATAAAACGTATTACACCCAACTGACTAACAAACTGAAAACGGAGATTAGAAACTTCAAAATCCAAAATTTACTTAGTGTGACTGAAAATCTTACGACTACTAACAAATCACTATGGACGACCGCCAAAAAGATCCTTAAATTCAAAGATTTTAATCATCCTCTCCTTACTGAAAATCAAACTTGGTCCAGATCTGATGAAGAAAAATCTCACATATACGCCCAACACCTCTTCAAAACCTTTAATCCACACCCTGATATTCTCAACCCTATTCACATTGAGCGTATTGAAGCAGAACTGGATATCCCACTCCAAATGTCTCTCCCACCTAAGGCTTTTCATCCGTCAGAAATATCCAATATTATTCATAGTTTACCTTCCCGTAAAGCTCCTGGACATGACCTTATTACAGCTCACATCCTAAAATCCCTTCCTCGAAAAGCTATCCTATTCCTCACATACATATATAATTCTGTAATCCGTACTACCTATTTTCCTGATACATGGAAACTATCTATAGTAAAAATGATCCCAAAATCCAAAAAGCCTCCAGAACTCCCATCCTCTTATCGTCCTATCTCCCTTTTACCCATAATGGGCAAGATCCTCGAAAAACTCATTCTAAAACGTATTTATCCCATCCTAGATAGTAACCGCATAATCCCAGACCACCAGTTTGGTTTCCGAACATCCCACTCCACTATCCAGCAATGTCATCGTGTGGTGGATGTTGTCTCCTCTGCATTGGAGCGTAGATTGTACTGTACGGGAGCCTTTCTCGATGTAGAACAGGCTTTTGATCGAGTCTGGCACCCAGGTCTCCTTTACAAACTCCGACAATTCCTTCCTCCTACATACTTTTTAATCATTCGCTCCTTTCTAACTGGCAGAACATTTAAAGTAAGTCATAAAGGTTCCTACTCATCCCTCTATTCCCAGTCTGCTGGCGTTCCTCAAGGTAGCATCCTCGGTCCTATCCTTTACACAGTATATACAGCTGACATTCCAACCCATCCTAACACCTTCATCTCCACGTATGCTGATGACACATGTGTGTTATCTGTTAATAACGACCCATATATTGCATCCCAATCTCTTCAATTACACCTATCAAGCCTCGAAGAATGGTGTCGGAATTGGAGAATTAAAATCAATCCCAGCAAGTCCCATCAAATTACCTTTACCCTTCGTCGAAAACCCTTGACTTCCTGTCCTACTGTATTCTTTAATAGTACTCCACTTATCCCTGTTGAACAGATTCGCTACCTGGGACTCAACTTAGACAAGCGTCTTACTTGGAACCCTCACACAAGACTGAAAAGACAAGAAACAGCTAGACGTTTCCGACTACTTCAACACATATTAGATAAGCGCTCAAAGCTTCAGATCAATTACAAAAGACTTATTTATGTGACTGTTATAAGGCCTATATGGACTTATGGAATTGAACTATGGGGCTCCACCAAACCATCGAATTCCTCTCGTATCCAATCCTTGCAATCCAAAATCCTTCGCAAAATCCTAAACGCTCCTTATTTTGTCACAAATAAAACCATCCATAATGACCTTAACGTTCCATATGTTACCGATTTAGCCCATTCCAGATACCTATCATTCCACAATAAACTTCAAACCCATCCAAACCCACTAGTTTCCATCCTTGCATCCAATTCCATCCCGGACAATCCTCCTAGGCGTCTGAAGAGAAGATGGCCTCGGGACCTTCTATTATAGAACTTTATTAGAGTGCTGCCAGTGGGTAGTATCTCTACATGTGCTATCATGTATTATTTACTCTTATAGCAATTGTACTAGATGTATGTATTACAGTTGTACAACTCAATAAAATAAAAATAAAAAAAAAAAAAAAAATATTTATATAACTTTCCAATACTTAGATAATCAAACATTTTTATATCATTACCCGTAATTTAACAGTTGAGATTTAATATTGTCAACTTATTTATTTGGTTAATGTTTGTGGAGGCTCTGATGGTGGTGGAGGTTGGTTTGACTGGTTCATGATTGTGGTTCGATTGCCATTTTGGTACCTTGTAGAAAAGATGCGTATTCTACACCCGGGCGAACTGTCACACTGTTAGTTATTAGTTTGGGTATATGGTTAGTACTGGCTTGCTCAGATGTCTTTTTCTTCCATCCTTTTAGTCACCACTATTCCTTCTAATTTTTTCCTATGGAGGAATTTTCTATAATAAGCGACGTGCGCTCCCTCGCAATTCGAGCATTTTGGTTCGCCTAATCGCGGACATTCAGAAATGCTATGTGAGCCGCTGCATCTTACACATTTTGCGGTGTGGTTGCAGTAGTTTTTTGTGTGCCCAAATAGCTGATATTTATAGCACTGGGGTGGTAGGATATCCTTTGCTGGAATGTATTTCAACCGTGAATATACATCTATTGACGTAGCGTACTTTGTCTAGTATATCTTTTATAGTGATACCTTGTGGAACAATTACCACTATAAGTAATAATTCCATTATTTTTTTTTCCGTAGGTTCCTCAGTTGGTGTTAAATTAGCTACAGCGGTAAAGCTGTTCGATGTCACTACCGGTGGCGCTTCTTCTGCTTTCCTTGTCTTGCTCTTGGTCGATTCCTTCCCTGTCTTTACTTTTTTTAAGGGGGCCTCATCTTCTGTGTCCGGCAGAGGTGTATTTAAGCCCAGCATGATCACTGTCTGCCCACTTCTTAATACACCAATCCCCTGTTCTACTAGCACAGCACTACACACTATATACAATTAAATAGACACTGCACAGCCTTGCTAGCTAGCTAGTCAGAGCAACGCTGCCCTGTCGTTTGTTGAGGTTGTATCGAAGTGATATAAATGGACCCCGACAGATTAAGGCGGAATCTAAATAAGAGCAGTAATAGTCTTTAAAAAGGCTCCTATACAAAAAATTATCGGATTTCAACACTTCAAGAATAAAGAAATAGAATACACTGTTACCATAGATACCATACATATCTCTTCCCGATTATTGTTGTTTGTTCATTTAACGTCACTTTATGGTGCTATGGCTAATCGGACGATCTTATAGTTTTAGTTTAGTTTTAAGTCTTAGTTTTAGTTTTTTATCATTTTCAAACAACCAGTGAGCCCCATCACTGGATATCTGATCCTAGTTATACCCCATAACCTCAATCCTTAAACATCCTCAAAATCCTCTTAAAATGCACCCGGTGCAGGAAAAGAGTTGTATATATGTACATATATAATTTTAAAATAGTATGTAAGTCTGTTTCAGGTGATCATCATTCCAGGGGCTTGGGAAAAAAAAAAAAATCGGATGTTACAGTGGGATCTCTAAATTTTGCCTGTCCAGGTTTAATTAGGATAGGGATTTTTAACGAGTACCTAATATTGTATAGGCTCGGGACTCTCGGGGGAGGAGGGAGACCCGTTTAACGTCCCTTCCGAAGGATGGTGTAACTAAGGATTTTTTACTCCCTTAAAAAAATCCTAGGGCCACCTGCCGGGCTACGAACCCGCGAATTTGGGCTTAGTAGTATGTTATGCTAACCACTAGACCAGAGGTGACCGTCTCTTCCCGATTAGACCCGGAATATAACTTTTAATTTCTATCTTTTATGTAAAACAAATAATACAATCTTATCGAGAAAGGAACGTAACGGACCACATTTAGTTAAAAATCAATTTTACTCCTCATAAAATCTTCATACCGCGGACGAAATGTGAAAATGTTTTTTAAGGAGTAGACTCCAAAAAAGTTCTGTTTATTAAAAAATAAATAACATAGTACTATCGTATTATTATCATTATTTCAACATTATAAGATTTAAGTCGACTTCTATTTATTTTTTATATGCCCTTCAAATGATAAAATAACGTGTATCATAAATAATACTAATATATTTTCACACTATGTTTTTATTGAATAACTGTAATGTTTTTATAGCTAAAAAACGGTAATGTTTTTATAGCTGTACCAATACAACCCGTGAGTAGATGGTAGAGACTTCTTTTTCATGGACAACGGTTGTACAAGGAGGTGCTATGTCCTAGATCACGCTCAACTGCCAGATTTTCCTCTCTTATTTTGGATACCCATTTTATAGAGGCTGGGTGAGCCCCAGGAGGTTCTAGATCCCATATCACCCATCTCTGGCTGCTAACAGACTAAATAAAAGTCTTGCCAGCAGCGGGATTAGAGCCAGGATTTTCTGCATGCCAACTCAGTGATCTATCACTTGTCCACTCCGCTATTTATTGTATATGTGATATTTATATAATTATTTTTATTTATAATTTATATTATACTTAAATATAATGTTCTTTCAATAGATAACGCTATAACTATAAAAAATTGGCATTTTTGAGTTAATCCTTCAGTAGCTATTTTACTGAATTGAAGATTTTTAATTAAGGAACGACATATCTGGTATTCTGTTTGTTTTATTTGCAGTATTAAAAACATAAGAACATTCATCAATTAATTTATTAAAACATAAGTAAAAAATCAAAAAAGCTTTAAAAATAAAAAAAAATGGTTAATAATTCACTCTAATCGTGAAATTTTATAGTAACGGCTGGTTACTGATACTTTTTTACATCAACATAATAAAGAAAGTAAAATAATAGGATGCTTATGTTTCTAAAGTAAATTAGAAAAAAATAAGAAGAAGAAAAACAAGCAGCAATCAAGTTACTAAAAAAAGCTTAAGTCGAGTAAGAAGAAACATGTGAAAAAATAATAATAAACTGAGAAAAGATTCACAACATACTCCAAAACATTAAACTATTAAAAATCGAATAATTATGAATAGATGCGTATGTTTTAGTAATGTTAAAAAAAAAATCAATGTAGAATAGATGCTATTATTAGTGCTAGATGAATAATAAGTGCATCACTATGATGTGTTCACTCAACAAAAATAGATCAATCAAACATAAAACAAAGTAGTGGATAAAATTTGGTGATGAAAAACAAATGGAGTTAGGTGATGTGTCGAAATTGACTCACCAATGGAGGCTTCCTCTTCACTTCTTTGTAGATTAGTAGTTTCCTAAAATACACACATCTTTCTCGTAAGGGCTCAATTGAATATTATAAAATAGTTATAAATAGATATGAGAATATATTAGAAAAAAAAAGAACTTTATATTGAATAAAAAATCTCTCTTTATTAATCTTGTTTACTGCGCAGATCTTACGGGTATATAAACACGATCACAAGTTATCTATCTATCCTTAAAGGCCCTATGACATATAAAGGTATAATCAATCAACAAGTGATACACATTAATAATCATAAATAAATTATAAAAATATTAATTCGATTATACCAAATAATTTGCAATATGAATTATTATAGTAACATAAATATTCTCATAAAAAAACTGAGAATTAAGCATTTTTTTAAAGAAGGAAATAGAAAATAGATGCTTGATTGGACTAGAAATACTCACATGAAAAAAACGAATCACCAATAAAATATATTTAGAAACGTCATGAACATAATGTTTCCAAGGGAACAGCAGATCAGAATATTAAAAAAAATACTGCTTCCACTATTGATTTTTCGTTGTTGTGGTTGTTTGTTGGAGTTTAAAGGCGTGCAACCAAGGTCATCAACGCCCATGGTTCGCTAAATAAAATGTTCGTATATATGATTGGTAAGTAATACACATACATGAAATCACTCAGAAATACAAACACACTCATACTGGTCATCAGAAAAAAAAAACATTTTGAGCTATGATTGAGACGGTAGGCGATGAGCTTTCAAAAACTGAAAAACCAACGCGATCGAAAGTCATTATCGGCATAATGAAATTTCTATTAACTAAGTTTGAAGAGTACTTTCAATAAAATTAGATACTTTACAATCATTATAAAGAAAATCCAGTCTTGTTGTTTCTGAATAATTATGTTTTTAGCTAAAATACGTTAGAAAGGTTGGTTTTTCGATTATAGCAGATGACACAGGCCGTCAACATTTTGTTACGAGAAACTTTTATGACATTTTTTAATTCATGTACATTGTGGTTGTGTGATAGTCCCTTTTTTATGAATGAATTCCGATTATCCGAACCACACCCCCGAGAATTAAGTTCGCATAACCGAAGTTTTATTATACGTTAATTGCTTAAGTAATACACGATAATAGTTTCAATTTATATTAATTTTAATCTAATATATTTATTATAGTTTATTTTTTATTTTAAATTCATAAAAAACGATTATTATTATTATTTAATTTTCAATTGCGCATCTAGAAAATTTGATTGAAGTGTCTTTCTCTTCGTTTTTCTCCATGATAATCCAGTTATTTTGGAAAAAAAAAATATATATATATATCAATTGTTGAGTAGGTCTCTTGGCCAATGTCTTTTTAATCTTTTTTTATCAAGTCCAGTTAACAAGGAGTAGGAAAGCGGAAGAACGAGTGGGTTTGGGTGATATAGTGTGGATGAGTGGAATGTTATGTATTTGTTATGAATATATGATTTTATAGTGGGAATGTTCATGCCGTTGTGTATAGTGTGATTCGAAACATACCATGGTGCATTAATAATTTTTCTGAGAATTTTGGATTGTGTTGTTTGTATCTTGTGTATGTGAACTTTTTTTGCTGAACCCCAAAGTTCTGCTCCATATGACCAAATAGGTTTTAGTTTAGTATACTATTATAGATAAGTCGTTTGTTCCTCAAGTCAAGTGAAGATCTGTAGTCCAGAAGATGTGATAGTTGTTTGTACCGTCTAGTCAGTTCTTGTTTTTTTAAATTTTGTATGTACGGTCCATGTAAGTCTTTTGTCCAAGTATAGTCCGAGGTAACGTACATAATTTTTGGAAGGTACTTCGTCGTTGTCAATTTTGACAGCTGGACACGAAGCTTTGCGTAGAGAGAAGCTTACATGGCTTGATTTTGAGGCGTTTATTTTGATTTACCATTTACAGAACCATTTTTCTAAATCAAATAAATGATTTTGAAGAGCCATGGATGCTAGGTTTGGGTCTCTGTGAGAATAAATAATAGCTCTATCGTCTGCGAAGGTATAGATGTTGGTGCAAGAGTGCTCGGGAATATCAGAGGTGTATACAGAATAGAGAATGGGGCTTAAAACACTGCCTTGCGGTACACCACTGTATTGAGGGATGAAGGAGGAAATCGAAGAGCCAACGGAAGTACAGAAGAATCTGTCTTGGAAATAAGATTGAAGAATTAAAAAGTATGTAGGAGGTAAGTGAGGTTTTATTTTCCAGAGAAGACCCTTGTGCCAGACACTATCAAATGCTTTTTCAATGTCAAGAAAAACCGCAGAGCAATATTCTTTTTTCTCAAAAGCGATAGATATTGCATCCACGATACGATGACACTGTTTTACAGTGGAGTGATAAGAACGAAAGCCAAATTGGTGGTTCGGTATCACTCCGCTATTTTCGAGGATAGGCTTTATGCGATTAAGGAAGAGTTTTTCAAATAATTTAGACATTATAGGGAGGAGTGCAATTGGACGATAAGATGAAGGATTAGTGACAGGTTTAGAAGGCTTAGGTATCATTTTAATTGTGGAACTGATAATTTTTTTTTTCTGTCCTTACTGTTCTTTGAAAGTTTAAGGGAACATTGAATTCGAAAAATTTTCTTTCAGTAATAGTTTTGACTATATTTTGTTTAATCTTTTTCTTTCAGTCTAACTGTATGATGAATCATATAGCATAATGTAAACAAATGATTGTGTTAGGATAATAAATAATCTGTTAACCGTAAGTACCTAGTTACTTAAATAATACGTTAAATATTTCATACCCATCTCGTCTTAAAAAGATGTAAAATATGTATATCAGTAATGTATATTCATAAAGTTATTTCTCCGCTCCAAGAAAACAAAAAATTCAGGTCGGAATAAGCCCTAACACATATTCCAGTAAATTCAACTATTTTCAATAGTTTAAATTATTTATAACTACTATTAAATTAACTTTTGGATTCAGAGACCTCTTAATATTAATTATTAGAAAATTTCTGTGTTGGCCAAAAACCTATGGAGAATTAATTAATTTTTAAAAAATCTAAGTGAGGGCCATTAAATTTATTGATGAACTAAATTTAGCAAATCAGTCAATTAACTATATTTCTTTTAAAATATTTTTTATGATCCAACCCTAAGTATGATACTATATGAAAGGTATGTTACAAGTTTTAACTTCTCATTCGTTTCCTTTTTATTATTCTTGAAAATAAAAATTATCCTGACTTTAATTATGGAAAAAAATAATATAAATGGGAAATGTGTATATTTCGGTTAACATTTCTTGATAAAAAAACGTTCCAAGAAACATATATCACATTTTCTATCCTATGCAATTTTAGATGAAAAGTTGATTTCGTGTTGAAATTCTCAAGTTGTATTAACCATTATACTATTTCTATTTACTTGATAGTGCAATAAATTTTATTATAAATTAAAAACTATTATACAATCGAACTTGATATGAATAAACACCAAAATACTCAAAAATGCAGGATTTGTTTAAAATAGCAGGAAATAAGACCTCGCAAATTAAGCAGAAGTCCGACATAAAAATCCTGCAGTTTATTACAGTGGTATTAAAGAAGATCATGAATTCCTCATTTTATGGCGACCAGACTGCAAAGCCATTTGCATGAAATCTGAGGCCATTCGGTTACGGCTTAACAAATTATCATTTACACCATACAAATTTAATGACTTCCGAAAGCGATTAAAATACAATAAAAAAGGTATTCGGTAGAGCGTCGATTATCCGGACATTTAGTTATCCCAACTGGGTAAGTGGAAAAGACACAAGGTGGGGTCCACATTGACATTCCTCGAAAATAAGTTTGAAGAGTATTTTCCGTAAAATTTGAATCCCTAGAAATATTATTTAATTCTTACTACTATCGTAATATTTTAGTTTTAATGTTTTAACGATAATTATTTTAATATAGTCAAAACCCGTATTGCCGTAAGGCAAGAAAGAATGTTTAAATAAATAAATACCCCAGTACTTTGTGGATACCAGCCTTGCTATCGAGTTTTAAAAAAATAGAGTGGTCAACAAGTGTAATAACAAGACAGAAAGAAGTATATTAGAAGCAATCAAAATAGTAAAGCACCCCGAAAATTTCAACAGAGAAGATGGTTCATATAGGTCCTTAAGTTCTTGGTTCCTTTTTATGTGGAAACGATTTCCTTCGTTGGTTGGGCCATACACTCTTCTAAGAATCTTTCTTTCCCATGTATTCAATAATTTCACCAGGCTACGGGGTATAGCTATATTTCGCAACACGTTTCTGAGGGCATAGCATCCGTTACCGATTTCAATCCGCGCCTTTAATTCATGTTCCAGTCTGCTATCTTCTGTTATAATGGTGCCGAGATACTTTTAATATTTTCAAAACTGCGCCCTCTTCCTTGGAGATATCCACTGGATGACAGTTTCCTAGATCATGTACTTTGTTTTGTCCTTATTTATACTGAGCCCTGCCTTCTCAGCTGCCTCTACATAAAGATATTAAGTTGTAGAAAAGTTACTATAGCCTTATTAATAATAATGAAAATAGCTAGGCTTAGCGAACCCGAAGTCTCGATGCCGTTACTACCAATCTCCGGTTACAAACTTCCGTCCACGGAACACTACCCAAATCCAAATCCGCCAGATCACTCTTCACGCAATTCTCCCACCTACGCCTCAGATGTCCACCAGTCGGCACAACACTTATTAACTTTTTAGGAAATCGTTCGTTACTCAGCCCAGCAACATCATATTCCCATTCTTAATCACCATAGGTAGTTTATCATTTGACGGTACAAATATTTCAATTATATTCACACATTTTTCAACTTTTACGATAAATAAAATAGATTATTATAATAGATAGATACAAACGATTTGTTTTTTCAATCGTATCCACCGTAGTGTATAAAGATTTACGATGAAACATTTGCTGCTTTAAATTACCATCTAGAAAAACGAGAAGAATGGAAATGACATCTTCCTATCATAAGAAAGGACCCTCTTTGGCCAGAAAGAATAAAACGGACCATAGCGATTCAGAAGACCCGACTAAAGCCTATCGCATTGGAGTAGGCCCGTCTGAGGACGACGATTCCTCGAGAGAAGTCTCATTCGAAGCAGAGTAAACAGAACCATGAACGCACTCAACTTATCAACATAAATCAACAGTACGGAACTTTTCGAAAAGGAGTTGGCCTCGTTTAACATCAAAAAGGAGTATTTGAGAGGGTTTGTTGACTCGGCGAAATGTTATTTCCTACCTGCAGGGCTCTCTTTTCATCTACTTATAGGTAACAGAACTCACGACCAATGTATACTTTTTATGATTAATATACTAATTCTAATAAAATCATTAATGATTAAAATGCTTTAAATATCTAGGCGAAACAATCAGCAGACATTTATCAGAAAAAAAACGCATAGAATAAAGGGTTAAATTTATAGAATTTAAGCTACTTATGAAGTAGCAAGTATAATAAAAACACCTATTAAAAAGGCCAAAATCAGGCACTACGATACAGTGGTGAAACTATTTATATTGCACGGGACAGAGACTATGTGCTTTCCCAGTCTAGAAAAACTTCTGAAAATAGAGAGAAAGTTTCTTAGGAGAATCAATGGGCCCAAAATAATACCAGAAGGATACTGGAAACAGAAATGAGGGTTAGAAAACTCAGATTTTATGGTCACATGATGAGGATGAAAGAGGAGAGATTAAACAAAAAAAAATTCAGTAAAATTATGGGATACATATTCAACCACGGATTCACAGAACAAATAAAACAAGAAACGGAGAGACTTGGGATTACACAGAATTTATGTGAAAATTGAACAAAATACCAGAAAATCCTGAAAAATGCGGTATCTTTAGTAGACGGGAAACAATTCCGTCCAAAATCTGGATGGAAGAAAGGACGAAAAATTTCCTCAAAAATCCTCAGAAGAAACAACTGAGAAAAAAATAATATTGCAACATAGTCGCGTAGTCCTTCAGTGTTGTTTCGCGTTAAATAAATATAAAGAAAACACGGAATAGAGGTGATCTGTGATATGGTGATTAGCACAACAGCCTATTATGCTTAACATCCCAGATTCGAAGCTAAGCAATTGGTCTCAGGGTTTTTTAAAGAAATCATTTATGCTGTCCTTCTGATGAGACGTAAAATAGAGGTCCCAATTCTATATTTCAGAAGCTCGTTTAAGTTCCTTTTTTCCTATTTATACCTGGATAGATAAAAATCTTGACTCTCGCTATATTCTCCGAAGCATATATATCTATAGCTTCTATATCTATAGCCGTAGAAGCATATATCACGTCAAGAAAACAAAAATAACATAAAGAAAGCAAAAATAAATGGTATCAAATTCGATGGAATTTAAAATTTTATTTTATATTATTTTATTTTATTATACGAGTTAATTCATTTTTCAATCAAATTCGACCAATTGAGATGAGCAATTCGTACCCTTTTGAAATTCGAAAGACAACTGTTAATGCCAGTTTATTGTTTTCCAGATACTTATTGTTAGGAAAGATTTGATTAGTAAAAAAAAATAATACGTCCCATGAACGGTCTTGGTGAAGGGGCCACCAGTAGTGAAGTGGTTATAATAACACTTAGGATTTTTAAAGGGAGTGCAAAATCCTTAGCTATGCCGTCCTCCGGAAGGTATGTAAAATGACGGCCCCGAGCCAACATGTAGGAAAAAAATTAGATTTGTCACAGTGTCGAAGTGCCTGTAAAGTCTGTTCAAGTTGCCATAAAACGTGTACCACTACAACCAATGAAAGCTCTTAGGTCCGGTACACGGTAGACCGCACTGTTTCTAGAACAACGGTTGTGCAGGAAGGTGATTAGTCCGAGATCACTTAATTCCATGCTAAAACTTTCATTCAACATCTGTTTCCCCGACTTGCTATGACAAGATTAAAAGACAACGCTTTGGAGACCTAATCAGAAACTGTTAATCAATTCAAAAACTTCATATTCCAGAAGAAAAAAAACGAAAAATCACTGAGATCAAATTTGCGAAACTGCGAAGGAAAAATAAAATAATATTAAATAAAAAGGTCGAAATGCCATTAAATTGAGGAACAAACTTATACTATAGCATAAGGCTTCAAATATAAATATATAAAATAAATATAAAATATCAGGAATTCAAATAAAAATTATAATTTATTTTATTGTTATATGATATAATTTTTGAATTATTTTATTTGAAAAGAAAAGATATGGCCAGGACCGGGACTCGAACCCGGGTCTCCCACCTCTCCGTGGTGGTGGCTTAACCATCTCGGCTATCCTGGTTCGCTTCTCGGTCATTCTCCCCGTGTATACATCCCAAATTGCGAGAACACGGAGATATAGGATCAGTGGAAAGAGGGGATATGGCTGACCGAGAAGCGAACCAGGATGGCCGACCCAGGTTCGAGCCGGTCCTGGTCATATGTTTTCTTTTCAAATATAATATTTAAAAAATAAAAATCCTGTATTTTTACTTTAATATTTTCGGGGTTATTTAAAGATTTTTTTTCAATCACGTGAACTGATTCGTAAGTTTATAATTATTTTTATAAAACGCAGTTAGGTTGATGCGCACAATAAGTTTTAGCCCTGCCTTTTCATGAATGTCGAAATACTATGGTATCACATTACTTTGCAAATATCACTTGTATTAATGATTCACATTAAGTGCAACCTCCCTAAGTCATTTACTAATTGAACATCAATTGGCAACCTGAAGAAAACATTCCTCAAGCTATTAAATATTAAAATTAAACATTCTTTTTCGTTGTCTTCTAATACGACTATTAAATTCAAATGGAGAACTTATTGGGTATCAACGACAAAGCTTTGAACAATTAATTTTGGTCATAACTTCGCCATGCTTTGCAGATTCCTTCCAAAATTCCAATGGATAACCCTTTCTGAAATAATCGAACCGGGAGACGTGATATTAGTATAATAATTGGAAGTATTTAAGTCCCTCTTATAAAGTTTTGGAAAAAGGCCAATAGAGAAAAGTTGTTTATTTTTATATTACACTTTACTAATTGGGTGCTTCTCTCAGTTCAAGCTTGAGCTACCGATACCCCAAATAAAAAAAAAATAATGACCTTTAATTTCATGAAAATAAAGTGGATTTTTCTTTTGGGAAGGGACAGAGGGCTGAGAAAAATATCCACAAATAATATAAATAGAAAAAAACTTTTTGCTATTGGTCCTTTTCAAAAGTCCTTTAACAATGGATTTCGATAAGCCAATATTTAGTCTCCATAATGATGCTACAAGTCACTCAATTACTATATTCAATAAAATATATTTATTGTTTATTATCTATAAAAAAAACACAAAAGTTTAATTGTCTGATTTCCTTTTTCTGGTGTAAAGTTGGACTATTGGTCCTAGCAACAGATTTTTGCTCATAATAAACACCTACGGTTACAGTTTTACGATGTTATTGTTCATATAAAATCAAAGATTTTATCGCCTTAAAAATTTTATCAATTGCTTCAGATATGAAAAATACAAAAAAGGAAAAAGTATTTCTATAATTTATTTAATTGTTATATGATATAATTTCTTTACATATTTTATTTGAAAAGAAAAGATATGGCCAAGACCGGGACTCGAACCCGGACATTTCACCTCTCCGTGGTGACGTCTCAACCATCTCGGCCACCCTGGCACGTTTCTCGGCCAGCCTTATCATTTCTTTTTACTGATACTATATCTCCGTGTTTTCGCAATTTGCGATGTATACATGGGGAGTATAATAATAATGTATGGGGAGTATAATGCGATGTATAATATGGTCATATAATTAATTATCAATTATATAATCATATAAATATATGATCATAATAATTAATATATGATATTTGCGTTTGTATTCCTTTAAACTGTATCATTTCTTATTTTACAAGGCATACTACTAAGTTATGTTATAATTAGAAACAATATATCACCTCTATAATTATTTAACAATACGAAATTTAGTATCATGTTTTTTTATCACTCTTTTCTTTTCAATTTCTTTGGATTGTAAGACTGTAAGCTGGGAACACAAGAAACGTGATATTCCAAATTATTGACGATGCCACGAATAATAGACAATATGGATTCCACCAGAGTAAAATTGTCGATTCATTACAATTTCTAGATACTAACGAAAACATTTAATTCGTTTTCAATTAAGACCATGTACCCTACAATTCGCTAAAAAAATTAATATTTCAGACTATTAGCATACCATTAAAGAATTTTCACATTAAGGATTAAACTAAACAAATTATAACGCTATTCTGGAATTTAAAAACTAATCCTAATAGTACTTGAATTACCCTTTAATTTACCGTTGGAAATATTTTCACCTCACTAATTATTAAGAGTTGTTATAATTTAGAGACAGTGTTCGAGATTAAAAACATTTTCCTAATTATTTTCTCGCTATTTATTTATAATTTTAAATAAACTATTTAATTGGCCCTCAACACAAAAAGGAACAGTCCTCAGCTTAGGAACCCTTCTTTTGTAATTATATTAATTGGTCTTTTGGAGTGTCAGGTTGAAATTATTATTATTATTTTTAATATTTGAATGCCAATCAGAAAAATTAGATGCCCATATTCAGAAGCGATTTGATATCTACCAAGTATTTTTTTTCTAATATATCAAGTCTCTAGTTTTTAGGATACATTAAATGTATTCAATTTAAAAACTAAAGCAAAACTTTTGTTTTGACACACTGGTACAATAGCTGAGTAGGTTAGGCTATTTTAAGAATAAACTACTAAGAACCTGTTAAGTAGATGGTTAGTACTTTATTTTAATCCCAGAATGAAATAAAAGTTAAAATGCATAAGTCGGATTCTAACCGTTTCACTTATGAGGGATTCCAAGTATTGTGCACCTACACAGCTATATTAATTCCTTTTGGAGTCACTCACTAACTTAGAACAAATTTGCTTTCGCAAGGAATTTTATAGTTTAAATTAATTAAAATAAAAAGTTACTTTGGTATGTATGCGTGAGGATATTCGGGCATTAAGTAATAATAGTAATAATAAAAACAAATTAATACAACGGAATCGAAAAACTCAAAAAAACAAAGCCGTAAGCTTGTAAAATACAGATACAAATCTAACACCATAATATGTAATAATTTAAGTAGTTCCACCTTCAAGTTAATCAACACCCCCAAAAGTTATACTTGGATATTTTTCAAACTTTTATTATTTTATTAGTTTATATTTAATGTTTTTGGAAATGAATTATGATAAAATAAATAAAAATCAACTTCATAACAGAAGGGTCACTTGTGGTGTATTGGTTAGCATAACAAACTACTATGCACAAGATCGCGGATTCGCAGCCGGTCAGCTGGTGTCTAACGAGAGTAAAAAATTCTTAGTTATGCCGTTCTTCCGAGGAGGCGTACATTAGTGATCCCAGGCCTGTGCGGTTTCAGGTACTCCTTAATGATGACAATGCTAATTATACCTGCCCTCTCGCGTAGCATAATATGAACTAAAATAAAAATAGAATTAGTAGCATAATATGACTTTAAATAAATAAACGAATATACTTCATATTAGGTGAAGATAGAAAATAATAAAATGTTTCTGAAAGAAGAACAAATTTCTTTTCTAAGGAAGTTCTAAGTTATTACTCCTTGTAAGAAGACGTTGTTCGCCCCCGAGTTCTACTTAACTCCAGTGCAACGCGCTCTGATATTACGAAATACCGTTTATAAGTGATCTGTCATAGCTCGGAGCTTCTGTTCAACCGCCTCCTTAAACTCTGGAAGATTATCTCTTAATATCATGTTTTCATCGAAAAATACACCTTTAAATTGAAATGATCTTCCATCATCTTTAAGAAAAACGGGTTTTAAAAGTGATTAATGATGTAAATTGCTTTCTTAATTACATAATTTTGAATTCATCTTTAAAACACAAACGAAACCTTGCAGATTTTTTGCTTCATCTGATTTAATTATTAGATCTACATTAATTTACATCCATAAAAACAAAGTGTACTAAAGAAACCATAAGTTCAATACCAGAATCGGTGTATTTACGACATTATACAACTCCAGTGGTAACTCCAGAACATCCTGAGGCTCACCCAACTCTATTAACTTGGTATCCTTAATTTACGTGAAAAAAATGGTGGTCTAGCATGATCTCGGATAATCCCTGCACTTTATTATTTGTATTTTGTAGCCTTCTGGCCAGATGAATATCATGTTTCTGTTTGTTATCCTTAAGGGAACTAGTCCCAGAATAAAGTTACTTTTCTATTATATTCTATTAAAGCATCACTATTTGAACAAAAAGAAGTTTGTTGACTAGTGTCACTAAATACATATATATATATATATATATATATATATATATATATATATATATATATATATATATATATATATAATATTAGTTGGGTTAGGAATTAAAGTAAGCATTAGGAAGCGAAGCTAGACGAGAGACGAGGAAAGACCGGTTCCGACTTTTTTTATTTTATTTTTATAAATATTTGCGACTGAGGACAGATCTGCCGGCGTACGCTATGCCCTCACCTTTGTTATTTGTCTCGTTTACTGTAGCAATTATCCTGAGACCGGTTTTCGGCAAGTCTTCACATCTAAGTCCTCTAAGATTAAGCCCTCCGCTGCTATAAGGTGGGTGACGGCTGCTTAGGACTTTCTTATGCGCTCGTTATTCTTCAATCAAGAAAACATTAATTTCAGCTTCCTTCCCTTACTTTATAAATTCGAAAAAAAATCTTAATGTAATGTTAGCGATATTAGCCATCATCAGAAATCTATAAAAACGCAGAAACTGTCAGTAACACTTTAAGAAAGGGAAAAGCTAATTTTTCATATATTGTTTTCAAAGTCAAATATTCAGAACGAACCAGAACAGAATTCCAAAACAAATTTCCAAAATTACAAACAACGGTAAAAGTCCAAGTGGATGTAGGAAACTGAAGGAGACCTCAAACAAAGTTCAGAAAAATTGAGCAAGACATAATTAATCGAGATGAATTTACAAAAACATTTATTTGATATCAAAAATGCTAGAAAAAAATGGACGGTCAAAAAGAGAAAATAACATTGTGAAAGAAAGAAGAAAAATGTTCAAGTTCACACTGTCTGTTAAATAGAGAATTTACGATAATAATCATCAAACATATCAGGACTTGAACCCAAAAAACAATCCATATTAGGGAGCCTTGGTAGAGATTGCTATCTTTGATTGATTAGTGCGTTTAGCAATGGATACGAATTATGCTGCGTTTCATCTTATTTGTGAATTTTTATTTGGGTATATGCCCTGATGATTCCGGAATTGGCTAAACTTTGGATGATAACTTATTTTCCAGTATTTTAGGGCCTTAACTCATGGTTGCAAAAGAAGAAATTTGAAAAAAAAAGGAACAAGATACAAGGCAAATCAACAAATTAATTAGGAAAGAAATTGAGAACTGTTTAAGAGAAAAGAAGGTAGAAAAAGTCGAAAGAGCTTTAAAGGCCGAAAACCAAATAAGTAGATTAGATTAAGGACTGACCTTTCATATATTATGGAAAAAGTCCATTTAAGGAAATGGGCCTGTACCCGACATATCAGAAGGAATGCTGTAACATGGACCAGGCAATGGATTGGTATCCATGAGAGCACGCAATGAAGAGAGGACGTCCACCGATAGACTGGGACAAGGAGATGAAGAAGAGCTGCGGAGTGGCAGCCTGGAACAGAGTAGCATTGGATAGGAAAGAGTGGAAACGGATGGGACAGGTACATTATTTAGTGTGATTGCTAGAGTGACAGGTAAAAACAATCGAACTTAAAACCCCAACTAAAGGTTGATTTTGTACATACATGAATAGGTATAGAAAAAATAGAAACTTTTTGTATATGTTTATTATATTTTATGAACAAATAAAGGTTATTATTATTATAACTCATGGTTATTCTTTGGAGTTTTCCAATTGCATTTAAACTATGAATCATATACAATATACGGGCAAAAACCTATTATTCTGCGTATCGATTCTTAAATATATTTTTATTTAACAAAAAAGATCCAAGTACAAAAAATTTCGTTACTTCTTCCTCTATGCTTTTTAAAGTTAACAATTGAGTTCATAACCTAAAACACTGTGCGTATAATATACGAATGTTATTACATCGCATACTTGAGTCAAAATTAAATTTTCTCAACATCCCGTATCTCCATATATAAATTGCCTGATATCTTACAACAGAGGCGTGAAGATAAAGAACTGGAGAGAGAAGACAGTTGTGTGTTCAATCAGTATGCAAGTTGTTAGTATTTAATTATAACTCTATTTAGCTAGAAGATTACTTACGAGTATATTATGTGAATTTCATCTCATCTAACAATAATTTTTTTTTTTCTTGCACTTCAGGCCTCTGTTCAAAATTGAGCTATCGATTTATCAATTCCCCTCACCTATATCAGGTATATCCATAGAACGTTTATTTGTAAGTTCAGCAATTATTAGCGTTTAAGGATTTCAATATCAGTCGTCAGCGCTTGTTTAAATATACCATAATAAACTTTATAAATAAAATTTAAAATGTTTTCTTTAATTATAATGAAGATTTTCTTTTCTCTTAAAACAAATATTTTTTTGAATATGTGCCTCATTGGCCGCGGCACGGCTAGGGGGCCTAGTTCTAAATCCATCTCGGATTATTTTCAAGATTCTACGAAGAGTAAAACAACATCACATACATATTAATAAAACTATAACTATATTTTTTATTTTCACATCTTCAAAAATTTTGAAGAAAAAAATAGTATCATAGCGGCACGATTGCGCACAGCCTTAGAGGACATTTCATAGAGAAGCCTTATTTTACGTGGGACGTGTCTTTATAAACCAGTTCTCTCGACCGGTCGCCTTTAGCACATTTTTCAAAAATACTCATGCGCTACTCTCGGCAAGTTTAATGGACTAACGCCATAAATCGGGGGACTTTTATATTTTTCTTTATTTTTTTGTTTACTTTTTTATTTTTAAATATTTCATTAAGACTTAGCATAAACTGGTTTTATGGGCCGATAACCTTAGAGATAGTTGGGGGAAAAAAATTGATACATATATTCACTGCATTTTAAATCTCCGAATATAAGCTTTGGACATAAAAGCTCAGTTAATATGCTACGGAAATCCCTTTACTTTGATGACCTTTCGAAAATGATTTTCGGTCTCTGCAGAGCTCCTTTAATGGTGTAAAGTTGGTTTTAAGAGAGGCTTGTGAATATCATTTGGTCCAGTTTTTTCATAGAAGCCTCATGAGTTTAAAAGTGACAGAACTGTGGTTTTTACAGAGAAATGTAAAACGGTCACAGATCAAAACTGCACATATCTCTCCTTCAAAAGAACGTCTTAACTAAAAAAAAAAAATAAATAGAAGTAGTAGAAAGTTCCATGTGAGTTGAAAAAATCAAGTTTGGGTATTGCTAAACGAAAGCATTAAACTGTCTCAAAATCGCTAATTTAAGTTGAATACAAATTCTGTAAATAAAAAATTAGAAATATTGACATAAATCCTTCGTCAAATTGCAAAATCAAATCTCATCAGACCAGGGATCTCTTAGACTGGACGAACTTAACTTCCACCTGGACTTGTAGGATAACGCGGGTCCTTAGATTTGTTATCTAGGAGTTATGTGAGGCGTCGGGAATTCCAGCGATGTTTCTTCGGTTCATTAAAGCTACTAAGAGAGGCTGGATACCGCCACTCTCGGGAAGCTCTGGAATGGGAAGGGAGATTATTCCGACCAATAGGGGATAACGCTGTCCGGGTCTGCTCTTATCTCTTTGGAAGAATCGTCAGTACCTTAGCGGCCAGCCGAAGTAGCTGATAACTGTTTTATATGTCTCAGGATCACTTGATTCCAGTTAAGGAATATAAAAAAACATCCTCAAGACAGCATAGGTAGTTATTTTCCCGTCTTGAAATTAGGAATTGTGGTTTGACCCATAGAACCTGATGGGAAGGTGAGATCCATCCCAGAAGATTTCCTTGAATGACGAGAGACAGAAAGATGTGACGCTCCTCGTTAAGTCGAATTATGTCCAGAGAGAGTTAACTGCTTTCAGATAACCGGAAGTCCGAATCATTCTCATATTTTCTGGCTTGAAGTGAAGTTGTAATATAAGCAATAACTCTTTTTTTAAACCAATGCCTGGCTTAACCCCTTATTCAATACGAAAATTACATCTTCCTTAAGTATAAAAAACTTGTTTTAGAGAAAATTTGGCTGGACCACTTATTGATCGGGGCTGTGGATATAAGTAGTTCCATAAAACTTACTAATTTTTATAATTGTAATTTTTATAAAATTAATTAAAAATATCAGGATATTACAGGTGATTTGAACCCTGAAATATTTTGACTAACTTATTATTTTCTCTGTCATTTTTTACTGTTTTTTTAAATAATAAATAAATAAAACCATAATAATAATAAAAAAATCACTAAAAGATAGCTTAATTATATAAATATAAAAATAGTATTAAAAAAAAAATGATAAATCGCATATTATGAGGCAATAATGACAATCAGCAATTTTAGCCCTTTAAATGAAACAACAGAAAATAGGAAAGAAATCCCTGTTGTACTTAAACGAACTTAATTGAATAAAATAATAAATCACTTAAATACAATATTAAATTTTATAAAATATATTAGAAAAATGAATTTAAATAATAAATCGTTTTTGGTCAAGTCATGAAGGTAATAATAAACTTCGGCATTTTTTTGCCCTTAAATTAAAAACAAAAATCATTTTCTACATCTCTCCGCCTAGATGATGGTCCAAAATTGTATCCACTATTTCATACTATGGCTAATCGGACGGTGTTACAGTGAGAGCCCCATTTTTTTTATCTCCAGGTATAATTTGGATCTGTATCTTTAACGAGTACCTGACATCATATTGAACGTCCTCTCAGAAAGGCGGTATAACCAAGGAATTCTAACAAATTCTAAGCACCCCTGCCCGGCCGCTAATCCACTGTCTTGGGCATAGAAGGTTGTAATGCTGACCACTACTGCCTACTTATTTGTGTAGTATTCGAAACACTAATGACTTTAGAATTTTATAAGAAAAAAAAAACGTAGTTATCAATGAAAAGTCCGAGATTAAAGGCATAAAACGGCTACAAAATTGGGATGGAACTATTTTACATTATTACAGTAAAACGAGAGATCAGAGAATAACATATATTAGGCAACCTTCGAAATTAGGTTTATAGTATAGTATTTGAATATTCATAATAGTTTTTATAACTATAATAAAGACAACGTTTTATCTACTTTTAATAGATAAGAAGCGATAATTTCTGATATATATTTTTTTTCTAACTTTTTACCTTTAAAATAATATAACAGAAAAGATAAAATATAAGATAAGTAATTTATAACAATAAAATAGAGCCAAAAACTCAAAAAGAAACACTAATATTTATTATTGTGCAATTGGAAAATTTTGAAGCATAAATCTTTGCATTGGGATTTTCCAATTGCACTATAAGTAATTTATAACGATTTATTTAAGGGCCTAGTATATTTTTTCTATATTAGGAAAAATATAAAACCGTTTCTCAGCTATCGATAGAACCGTAAAAAGTAAAAAATTTTCCTATAGGAGCAAAGGATAATAAACAGCGAAGTAATAATGTCATTAAAACAAAATCTCCAAGATAAACAAAACTAAAGGGTCTTATACCCCCCAGTAGTAGCACCCTGAAGTAGTTGTTAATACGCCATCGTGTTCAATGGTCTTGCTAACCTACTGAAGGAAGATGTAAAGTTATTGCGATAGTTTTATAAAATTTTACAGCTCCCGAGTTGGTTCTAAAGTTTTCTCCAGTCAATTAATGGTATATAGAGGACCTATAAAATAAGGAAGCCATGAAGCCATAATGGATTTTATGTTTAACAGCTTCGAGTACGTCCGACAAAAAACAATAAAATTATATAACACAGGACATTTTTTCTTAATATCATATATCAAGGTTTTTAATCATAGTTTATATATAGGGGTATTTCCATGTAAAAGTCTACTGTGAATGAAAAAAAAATACTACTGGCATTTATGGTAAAAATACTTTAGTATGGTGGCAACACTGTAGTACTTTTAAATATTTTTATTTGAAAAGAAAAGATACGAGGGGTGATCAAAAAGTGCCAGGACTGTTGAGATTGCGCGGCAATGGAGTGTCATAGAGCAGTGCGGTTGGCAGCATTGTTTAGCGTGACTTCCTGAGCTCAGCTGTTTATTCAGTTTGTTGATAACCTTCTTCATTGCAAAGTTACTGCTGTTTTCGTAAAAAAAAGTTTTTTGTGTTCGGCGATTTTGTGAAATGAATGTAAAGGAAGAGCAACGCGTTTGCGTAAAGTTTTGTGTGAAGTTGGGTAAAATGTTTACTGAAACTTTTCAAATGTTGCAAGTGGCTTTCGGTGATGAATGTCTGAGTCGGTCAAGGTGTCATCAGTGGTACAAAAGGTTCAAGGAAGGCCGGACATCGTGTGAAGATGATTGTCGTTCAGGGCGCCCATCAACTTCGACTGACGACGATCATGTTGCAAGATTGAACAGTCTCGTGCGTTCTAATCGTCGACTAACCATTCGTGAGATGGCTGAAGAATTGAACATTTCATTTGGTTCGTGTCAACAGATTTTAACAGAAAATTTGCAGATGAGAAGGGTGGCTGCAAAGTTTGTTCCGAGACTGTTGACTGAGCAGCAGAAAGAACACAGAGTTCAAGTTTGTCAGGAACTTCTTGAAATGGCAAATGCCAATGAAAACTTCTTAAAACAAGTCATTACTGGAGATGAAACGTGGGTTTATGGCTACGACGTGGAAACGAAGGTCCAGTCATCACAATGGAAGACAAAATCCTCCCCAACCCCCAAAAAAGCACGTCAGGTCAAATCAAACGTCAAGGTCATGCTTACTGTTTTTTTCGACTGGAAGGGTGTTGTTTACCATGAATTTCTTCCACGAGGTGAGACCATTAACCGCTTTCGTTATCTTCAAACCCTGAGAAATTTGCGCGAGGCAATAAGGAGGAAGAGACCAGAGTTGTGGCGGAGCGGTGAGTGGGTGCTGCATCATGACAATGCGCCTGTTCATTCCGCACTGCTCATTCGCGACTACTGCACCAAAAATGGAATGACGGTCATTCCCCAGCCTCCATATTCACCTGACCTTGCCCCTGCAGACTTTTCCTTGTTTCCAACACTTAAGAGACCCATGAAGGGAAAGAGATTTGAGTCCGTAGATGACATTAAAAAAAAATCGCTGGAGCAGCTACACACCATTTCACAAGATGATTTCTCAAAGTCCTTCACACAGTGGAAACATCGTTGGGAAAAATGTATAGCTTCCCAAGGAGAGTACTTTGAAGGGGACGACGTCCAATAGCCTGTAGATTTTTTAAATAAATTAATAAAAAATCAGTCCTGGAACTTTTTGATCACCCCTCGTATGTCCAGGACCGGGATTCCAACCCGGGCGGCCCACGTCCCTAGCGCGGTGCTCTCCTAACTGAGCTAACCTGGCTCGCATCTCAAGGATGGTCAGACACATACTTTCTTTTCATCGATCCCACATCCCCGTGTTCACGCAATTTCCGGTGTATAAAAGGGGGAGGGGTATAAAATATTCATTGAACACTACTTTAATTAGGATCTTGTTGGCTTACGCCATTATATATTATTACAATTTATTTTATTTTTTATTAATTGTTATAATTTAGTAGTACTTTTAGTTTTCACAGATAGCAACTCATGTTTTGTATTTTGGTAATACTGACGTTTTTAAGATGGCGTCATAAACATTAACTGCCTGCGCGTTTTCAATCAAGTTTTAATCACATTTTTAAGTTTAAATTATTACTCGTGTTTATAAAAAAGTTGAGATTTTAATTATAAGTATTAGTTAATTTAAATTTTTAAGTGACGTTAATTAATTGTTGACGTTGTTGACGTTAATTGTACTCAAAAATAACATTTTAGTACACTTTTATATATTTAAAATGTTTCATAAAGCTTCTACATTGTAAACTGTAAAATTAGTTTCTAAGGTTTCTTTGAAAAATAGAATTATTTTGCATTCTTAAGTGATGGTAGTGTCACTCACATTTTGGGATGTAGTGTCAGTCACGATTTCTTTTTGTTATAAATTTGATTTTTAAATACTGAGGTTCTTCATTTTATTATTTTCCAACAGTTTGTTTTATATATTTCAGCTTCAGATACAATTTAAAATTATAAAGCCTGCCCAGAGGAAGATATTCGAAGTATAAAAACAATCTCAAACTCGAGTTCTTTTTGCATGTAGTTTCAGTCACATTTCCATTTTGGTAAATCAGTCATACTTCACAAAGTTTTATGATGACATTTTTTACTGCAGAGGGATAATTGTAGAATCAACTACATGATCATACTCAAACTAAAACCGTTGGTATAGTATTATACATAATATGAAGCAAAATAAGACGCATTTTGCGTCAAATGTAGAGTCAGTGAGATATGGAATTACCCAAAGGGTATCAGTTCAGTGCATGGTAGAGACTATACTGTTTGTGATTTGTCTGAGATCACACTAAACCACCATGTTTTTCCCTCAATCAAGGGGACCCCCTTTACAGAGGCTAGGTTAACCACAGAAGGGTCTGTACATACAACAGGGTCCATTCTTGAATATTAACAGATTAAATAATTTATCTGTCACAGCCAGATTTGAAACCAGAACCTTGAATGCTCAATGCTCTATGCAGCGCTTTGCACATTGGGCTACCCCGCTCCCCATATAATAATATGTATACCTCCCAAAAATATCTGTATTATCTTTCATGGCGATAATTAAATATATGATTTTTATGAAAATAGTGTCACTCGAAATTTACTAAACATGATAAAAAATAAAAACATTAGTTTAGTTTGTTTAATGCGAAATACTCAACACAATACTTAGTGGGAACTGTTATTGCAATAGGATCACTAATGGGGTAAGAAATATGTACCAAACTGAACTTCAATTTCTAGAATAATATCGTAATACCTCTCTTATAACATTAAGTACCTATTGCGGTACAATTTAATGAGCAGTTAAATCATTTGTTAAAAGGGGGTTGGGTTTTTTTTTTAGGCGGACAGGGAGTTCCTTAGTAGAGTTGATCTTATTCAATCTCTTAACAGCCGAGGATGGGCTGTTAAGAGATTAACGTCGGGATCTGGGATCCCCGGGGCTCACCTAATCGAAGGGAAAACCTGGTGGTTGAACCTAATCTAGGACAAATCACCTCCCTGCACAACCATTTTCCAAGAAAAAGTACAGTCTCTTCTTTTTTTTTTATAATTATAAAACTAAATAGTAAATATTACATTACTGTTGAACAGTCAATATCTATTATTGCAATATAAGGCAATGATTGCGGACTGCCGAATGAGACGTAAAGAGACAAGTGGAAAGCTGCTTACAAAACGAAGTGCGACCCTCAAGACGTCAGAGAAGGTAGATATACAATCGCTCGGTCGGAGCGGCTGCTTCTATAAATCCACAAGTGTCGTGGGTAATTTGCATCCAGCCATTGACCACTTCTTTTAAATATTTTCACCTTTTATTTATTTATGGTAAGGTAAATTCCTTTATCTATTAGGGAGAGCATTGTTCTTTATGGTATAGAAAATTGGGCATTATCCTAGCCCAGAAAAGCTTTAAAATCTCCACTTTCTTCTCATTCTTATATTCATGTTGCAGTTTTAAAACATGAATTTTATGTCCAGATTTCTGAACAGATTGAAGTATACCAGGGATAAGTCTAGCGAATAAAGTGGGTGTGGAAGGACTTCGTAAGCAAGTTTTGTTCAGTTTCTTTACTGTCTGTCGTGAGCCATGAGGCCTGTCGTTGTCGTGCAAGAGTCCCTGCAATACGATGTTGATGAGATGGTTTCACCTAGGGGTTGAAAGGAGACATGATTATTCCTGCCATTGAACACCACACAGAAACAAATAATTTTTTGTTAGAACATTTTTTCATATAATGGCAATGGCAATAGTTCATACAACTTGCATCATCATCATAATAGTTCTTCCTCTCTACTACTGAAACTTACACCTTCTTCCTAAATATCTCGGAGTTTTCCTGTGAACTTCTTCCATGAACCTTAGCCTCGTATGTAATCATGTCTATCCTGTTGTTTTCCATTCTTAGAGCATGCCCAAACCATCTTAGATTGTTTTCCTCAATAACTTTTTCTGCTGGCTCCATTCCGAGGTTTGATCTAATGATTTAAACTCATAAAGATGGTTTAATGTAATAAAACTCATGATGGATTAAAGTAATAAAGAAAAAAATAAAGAAAATCGCGTGTTTCCATTGTCATATTTGATGGTATACTAAACAATTTTCATTCAATTGCAATGACAATATAAATTAGCAATAAAGAGAGGATTAATAACAGCTCATTACAATCTGTAAATATAAATATAGTTAACTACAAAGTCCTAAAATAATAATAGAGGACATTTTATAAGAAACTTACATTAATATCATATATGGAGTCAAATAACGATCAAATACACTTGCTAATGCCAGTGTGTTTTAGTAAATAACTATTTTTCCTATGTAAGCCTCCTGTGGGCATGTTTGTGCGTATTTCATACAATAAATATATTATTACTGTATACATTGACCGAAAAATGACGCCAGTGACTTTGCCTCAGCAAAACTAAGATGAAACCCTAGACTTAAGGGACGCCATCTCATGTAAATACAACACTCTTCCTGATGAGCTCGTATGGAGATGCGTAGGGTCAGCTGGATCTACGCATCGCGGAGGGAATTTCGCTTGTCTTGCTTATGTCCCCTTCCTTCCATCATGTTGGTAAATATGATTAAAAAAGAGAACGCGGATATGACAATACCACTCATTTTATTATATTAACAATAAAAAATTATTAAAGTTATAGCTCAGAGTAAAGAGCCCGGGATTGTTTTGCTGAAGATTCCTTGTTCAAATCAGTCCAAGGTAGTTAATGATATTAGTTCCGCAGGTTGTCGCTTAGAGTTAGTCACATGCTTTAACTTTTCATTCGTTTCCTTTTTAATATTTTCAAAAATAAAAATTACCATGAGATTTAATAAATAAAAAATAATGTAATTATGGGAAGTTTGCCTATTTCCGGTAATCATTTCATGATGAAAAACGTTTCAACAAAAATATATCATCATCTACACTTCGAAATGTTAGTTAAAACGTATATTCCTTGATTAAATGATTACCGAAATAAACACATTCCCCATAATTACACTTTTTTATTTATACTAAAACAAAATTAATTTTATTTTTGAGAACATTAAAAAGGAAACGAATGAGAAATTAAAAGCTGGTTTGACTTAACTGAAGCGATAACCTGCCGAACTGATACCAAATTAATTTATCTGTTCAATTATCTGTTCAGAACTGCCTGAGATTTACTTATCATCCATAACGCATCCATAACGTTTTCGACCAAATAACCTCCTTGCACAACCGTTGACAAACAAACAGAACAGTTCTACCATGTGCAAAACCCAAGACTCTTCTAGAGTCTTAGAGGTACAGGTTGTTATTTTTATTTTTATTTTTAAATTCCCTTTAGGGTGGGTGGAATATTTTCCACCAGTTTAAAGTACTCTAATCATGAAATATTTAATATAAATATCATAAAACATCTGAGAGTTTCTTCATCAAAGAAACATAATAGTTTGAACTTACAAGATGGATGAATGCGTTAATAGTTATTGCGATTAGAAAACGTAAATCGGTAAATATGAAAACTTGGAAATTTTCAATGAAGGTCGAAAGATACGAAAATAGGGCACCCTTTAACTACTTAAGTGGGTAAGTTATTTTAAGAGAAAAAAAGTACGATTAACCAATAGCAGATACGTACCGAGCTGTCCAACTGAAATCGAAGAAAGTTAAATAGCATTGTCGGCGTAAGTATAAAATATTAAACAAATATAATAAGCATTAGTTACGGTTAAACTCAAGTACCCACTTCATTAATAAAGGTAATATTAGAAATTTACTTTCTTTTTCTTTTTATTATTGAATTAATTTTGTTATTGCCTGATTATTTTCAATAAAACAATGTCTTTGAATTGTAAAATATTACTTTCGATAAGACTCGATTTTTTCACTAAACTAATATAGCCTTTGCCACTACAATCCGTGAGGAATCTGGGCTTCAGTACATGAGAGAGATTGTACTGTTTCTTAGACAACGGTTGTTCAGGAAGGCGATTTGTCCTAGATCACGCTCAACCACAAGATCTTTCTCCTTATTTTAGGTACCCACTTAAGAAGCTGGGTGAGCTCCAGGAGGGTCCTAGATCAAATAGTATCCATCTCCGGCCACTGCGGAATTTGAACCGAGAACCTCTGGCATCGCAACTCAGCGCTCTACCACTGTAGATCCGACAGGACCCATCCGAAACAGGCAACAGATAAAACAAATTTTCTGTCACGACCGGAGTTGCTACGGCTAGTCAACGCTCTACCAATGAGCAACCCCACTCCTTGGGGTGAATATATGTTGTATATATGCACACACTCTGCTAGTAACTAAATACAAACACTGTTTGTTTTCTTTCATATTATTCTATTAAATTGCAGTTTATTCTGCAGGTTAAACAAAACACCGTGTAAGAGAGCTAACTAATTATATCATTCCCCGATCTGACTTGGAACGCGTTGTACATTTCATAGCATTCGATGGTTCCTAAGAGCAAGTTAGGAGACATAACATAAGATTTCTTATTTCCTAACTGCTGATATCACGAAGTGTATTTATTTATATTTTTCTTCCCCCTTTTATTATAATACCATTTAAAAGATATGAAACTGTTTTTACATTTCCTCAGTTAAAATATAGCAATAGGAAAACTTTTTCTTTAAAAAGATGCAAAAACAACAAACAGCTCTAACTTATAAGTTATATGTTAGCAAGTAATCAAAAATAATTTATTATAATTCCTTTTTGAGATTGATTTCATGGTGTACTTTCTTCCAGTCCAACGTCATTTAAAAAACAAAACTACAACTCATGAAGGGTCTTGGGTTCAGTAAATGACATAGAGTGTACTTTCTTGGACAACGGTTGTGGAGGGAAGTGATTTACCGGAGACCGCCAAGGTTTGTTGTCAATTCAGGGTACCCGCTTTATAGAGGCTGGGAGAGCCTCAGGAGGATCTGTAGGTACCATAGGGTCTATCTCTGGCTTTTAATAGATTAAATACTTTATCTGTCACAGACGGGTTTGTACTCGGGACGTTCAGCAATGCACTACACACCAAGCTCCCCCTAGATCTTTTAATTGCTTTTAAAAACAATTAAATGCTTGTAATAAGCATAAACAAATAGTGATTATAAGACGTTCCCATTAAAAAAATATTAAAATATAAGATATCTTTAAAAGTTGAGTCTTAAAACTATTGAAGTACCGCTCTCACCCACATTTTGGTTCGGAACAAACTAATATTGAGGAAGATGTTTCTGGGATATTCAAGATAAGTATTTATTTTCCAACCTAAGATATTTTCCTATCCTGATCAATTTACCCATAAGATCCGCATTTCATCAATCAATCGATCAAGATTTCGTAATTATTATAAAATTCCGTTTCCGGTATACCTAATAATTCTGATCAATTATACAATTAAGTATAATTGATTAGAATTATTTTTATTTTGTCATTATTAGTAATAAAAACTACAATGGATCTTCAGCAGTGTCGGTCTTGCGTATCAAATTATTATTACTTTGTATTTATTATAGTAATTTATAGGATTATTTATTTAATTGTTAAGGCAGAGGATTATTTGTTTTAAATTCTTAAATAAACCAAATGATAGCGATTACATTAGAAATAAATTTAAAGTGGGTGTTGGTATGGCAATTTCACTCCAGAAAAAGTCGAGTAGGAAACTAAAACATTCACATCAGGCGGCAAACCTCGATTGCAGAATATTCAATAAAGGCGGAATTGTGGACAACTACACAGGCGGATCCAGGGGGGGGGGGAACCCCCAGACGGTTTTTGTGTACTGTGGAGAATCCATTACAGTACATACTTATAGGCAAATCACATGATGATAGTTGTTAAAATATATGAATAAAACAACAGAAATGACATGAGTGAAACTATTGTTTAGATATTTTAATAAACCTTAGAAACCTTTCTATAAATACTACAAGTTTATTTCTAAGTTATTGTTGATTTTTTTGCCCGTCTGCCCGTTGTGCCCCCCCAGAAAAAATCCTGGATCCGCCCTTGCAACTACACACTAGTGAACTCAGCAGATAAAGCCACTTCGTTAGTTTTATCAAATCTTACTTTCATAAAATATGTATTTCAGTTGGGTGTTTTCTGTGGAAAATGATCTGTCGAGAAAATTGCGTAAAACAAAAAAATGCCATGAAATTTCTCATATTTAATAACGTCTACTATTCAATATCTTGTATTTATATCTGGACACCTGTCTGTACTGATATTTAATGTTCACAGCATAAATATGCAGATAGAACAAAACACAACCTATGAAGAGTCGAAGAGAAGCTTTAGTCGAAATAAATATATAATTAATTATTTTTTTAAAATACTAATAATCCAAATATAGAACTTATTTACATATATTCTTAGCGTCAACATTAAATTTTACAGTAATATAAATATTAATATTCTCATTAAATTGTAGCTCTAATACTTAAATTGAAGCTTATTAATTATTTTTATATCCATAAAAAATCTAAATAAGTATGACTAGAATTTTCTGTAACGGAAGACTGTAATATATATTAATCAGTGCTATAAAACGGACAGTAGTTTATCTTAGCCAATTAGTCAAATCACAATCCCTGAAATTATTAACCACGATTACTAATTTATATAATTTATACATTATTTAAACTACAATATGGTATTTTACCAAAGAAAATATACTGTTTAAAAAATTTAAAATCATACGATTGCACAAGAATAAAAAAATTATATGAAGTTTATTATAATCTTTAAGCATTACTTAGAATAAGTTATGTTTACCGTTTAACTTATAAAAAATTTGTTTCAATTAATTTATTATCATTTTAAAACTTCACCATAAAAACAAAAGAAAGGAAAATTGAGAAAAAGGCAGAGATAAAAAAAAAAAAATATTAAATACAATGTTCCAACCAAATCTAGCACTAATTTGACTTAAGCAGTAAGAATTTTCAACTGAAAATTCCCTGATTAGAAACTTCAAAATAATTTGTAATGCAAATCGACATTTTACCACTAATTTAATTTAAAAAATTATATTAAAACACAAATAATAATTTAAATGTAGAAATAATTAACCCATTTTAATTGTATCCTGATCAAATTATCCTTTCTAAAAAATGAAACTATAAAACTTACCTATTTGTAAACTGACAAAGTTTATATAAACTGTATTAGTTGTCAACAATATTTTTGTTCACTTTCAAGAACAATAAATCAAAGTGAAATTTAACTATAAAAATATTATTTTTAAATAGAGTTTAAATACACTTAACTTTATGTATATTATGTATACTAAGGAAAGACTTTTTTTTTTTTTAAAGTCTAAGCTATTTCAAAACTGTGTATTAATAATTTTATTTACTGGACTATGTACCTGGACGATTCGTCATCAGCGGGCCCGAGAGCCATCCGGCGACCATGTTCACTGGCACATGTCACGGCACAGACTAAGGCTCCGGAGCTGAGTGGGGAACCTTCTCAATGGTCTGCCCGTCGACTGTGTTCGCTAACTGACTTACCAATATTTTTTAAATATCTGTCTAATTAAAATTAATATTTATAACAACCTGAGATCTATATAGAAACTTTACAAAACAATAATAAAAGATTTTAACTAGACCAGGGAGTTGGCACACCTGCGTAACTGAATAAACCGCGAAATTAAGCCATTTTATCCAAACTAAAAACAACTATTATTATAATTTTCTCCAACTAAACATTCTAATTGTATATATCGTTACATATAATAAATATATATATAAATATGTCAAGACTATAAAATAAAAAATAAGCAATTTACTGCACATATATGTTAATACTTCATGCTCTTAGATATTTTATATTACATAAACCAACAATAATGTGTTTTATTTATACTTAGAAGATTCGACTTTTAAGTAATTAAAATAACCCTTATTAATGTACTAGTAGGCATTGATAAATAATTTGAATTTAGTCGCCACACATATATCACACATTCATAATATATTTACTTCACTAATCCAAGAAATATTCTCAATCCAAAATTACCTTACCTGCACAGGTTTTTGGATTTATAATTAATATCTTAAGACAAACTTGATGAAAAGAAAAATAGAGCAGATCCAATTTTGAGTTGAATTAGTTCAGTAGTTCTAAATTAATCCAAAACATGGGATCCTGGACATGAAAATAATTACAATTAATCCAACAAAGTAACATAATAGCTCACAAACATTAAAAGTTTAACTTGAAATAGCAAAACATGAACCTTTCAATATCTATTGTAATAAAGTTAATAAATATTAAATGATCTTGTAGATGTTACTGACAAGTGCAATTAATACTGATTACAATTAAGTTCACAAGGACTGAAGAAGTATGAATCAAACACTGTCATTTACTGTTTCGTTTTAATTGATCATTCTAGGTTTTTCTAACTTTAGAAATTTAATTAAATAATGGGAGGTCCAAATCCAATAAGAGAAACAAAAAAAGTTTGAGTGAAAGCTTTCATAGGATCTAATTGTTAATTTAATACCTATATATGTATATATAATACAATGTGTATAGATATGTTGCTTAACCACATTGAGTGTAACTATGTTGACAGTTCTTTCTTTAGTGCAGTCTTACAATTCATCTAAACTGTCCTATGTTCATAAAAAATACAATTCAATGATGAACCAAAAAGCACTATAAGTCGATACAGTAATTTATTAATTAGAACTCGAATGGAATCACATTATAATTTTATCGCTTAAATAAGCGATTGTAAAAATAAACTTTGCTAATTTAATTTAGGAACATATTCTTCTGTCAGTCTTTGACTGATCACCTTAAGGAATTAATATATGTACCAAATGACACAGATTTAATTGGATTCCTTCAAACCAAGATGTCATTTGAAGGTACACAGATATTACAAAGTACACTCATTGCTCTAGATACATACATATTAGCCACAAGTTGTGTATTTATACTTCATGAAGCTTCTTGTTGTTGAAGTGTTTGAGCATTGCTCTCATTTGGTCTTGGGTCTTATTGCTATTAATTTCAAACACTGAAACACAATATAATAAAGAAAAAGTGCAGTGGGAAGAAGGAACCACATAGCTATAGGGAGAAATTTTCAGAAAAAAAATAAGATCTTTGAGATCCAGTTTGACAGGTACGAGTGTCGTTTGTTAATTTTTTTTTTAAACACTTTATTAAGAACCTTACAATCTGCCACTTGTGGGCAATAAGTAATGGTGCTATGTAGCTACAACCATGTTTGTTCATTTAACATGGTAACACTTTATGCTGCTATGGATGCTGCAGTGAGAGCTCTAAATTTTGCCTATCCAGGTTTAATCAGGATAGGGATTTTTAACGAGTACCTGACATCATACAGGCTCGGGACCCCGTTTAACGTCCCTTCCGAAGGATGGCGTAACTAAGGATTTTTTACTTGCTTTAAAAAAAACCCTAGGGCCACCTGCCGGGCTACAAACCCTTAGTAAGAGTGTCAGTTATTGTTTAAACGAAAACAGATAGTATCTATTGCATATTCCTGCCGGATTCTCTGCTCTTTGATTCTAATATTTGGATCTTCAGAATTTTTATCAAATCACATACCTTTTACAGTTTAGCTGTTCAGGAAAATTATTGTAACCCAGCAACTAAAGACAATGATTTAAAATTTGGCTGTAATCGTTTGCATAACGTCCCCATATTAATCTCGAATTAACTGTTAATCCTAACCTATTTATAAAGTTTAACCTGGGCAAGCTATACGAACCTGTCATGGTGGTTCGGTGCATACGGAAACTGCAGTTTGTAGTTATGTTTACTTGTCTATGCATGTAAATTTGTGTTTGTTAACATAAAACGCTACGATTTTTCATAATTTAGTTTAATTTTCGATATTTAGCATAATATTTGTGTCTTGCTGAACTATAAAATTGTTATGAGGAAAATAGTTGACTGGATGATACAATGGAGAATCTCCATTCTCCATTTAGTTGGGGGGTGCAGTCAAAAAAACAACACCAAATAAGTACAAGACTTATATTTAATGTGTGCCGACGTTTCGACCTACCTTGTAGGCCATCTTCAGGGCGAATGGAAGAGGTGGCTGGGTGGGCCGAGTAACCAACACTGTTGTGTTGTTAATGAGGCTTGTGCAGATCCTGTTAATCATTGCTATTTTCCCAGCATAAATAATAACAATATTTCCTTAACCATGAATCAAGGTGCTATAATGGAAGACTCTTGTTGAAATAGCTTAGATGAATAAATTCTCCAAGACTTATCAGACAGAGGAAAGAAAAAAAAAAACTGTCTGAAAAAAAATATTGAATGATTAAATACAAGACGTACAAGAGGAATTGTGTTCAAACGATAATTAAAAGTAGTCAAGGTGCTATCAAAAACACCTCATATATATACAAAAACCTATAGTTTTAATTAAGAAGTGCAGCAGACAAATATATATAAAAGATCTACCACTCAGTGTAAATGATGTGCAGATGAGAGATGTGAATATATTCAATATGGTCGAATGTAGTTTTTATTTTTGAAGAGGTTGGTATCACATAAAAGTATCATGAAGTCCTCAGCATTAGCTGATTTATTTTGAACAAATATATAATTATTTTTATTCTATAAAGATTTATTATATTAATATATTTCAGTATTGAATTTTATAACAAAAAATACAATTTCCAAACAACAAATTTATTAATTAAAAAGTACAGTATTTGAACAGTAAACTTGGCTATAAAATTCACATAAACGTTTGCTTTAAATGTACTTTTTGAACTGAATGGAATAAATATTTTGTCCTGGTAAAAAATATTATATTCTAAATACTAATAAAAAAATATGCAAATATTCCAGTAAGAAAAGATGCTACATTATCTTTTTAAAAGTTTTTTTTCTTGGCATGTAAAAATACCAGTTATATTATATTGAATATACTATATATCAATATTTGTATAAGTTTTTTTAAGTAGCATTAATTATTAATGTAGCAAAAACAGTCCTAAGTGTTAATTTATGACTTATTAGTAATTCCAAATGCTGTAACATTTCTAATTTTCGATATTATAAAAACTAAAACACAAGAACAGGGACCTAAAAGCATGGTGAAAAATACTGGATATTTGCTAAACTTTTTTTTTTTTCATCCATCTTTGACCAAAGGAACCATTGATAATAAATGTTAGATGTTTCATTCCCTATTTTTTTTTTAACATCTTTTAAGGAATTTTAAAGTATAAGTCCAGCAAACCAACAATATAAAGGGTCATAGAACTAATTATCGACTACTAAACATATGATTCAAATAACATAATATAAGCAATAAACATCATAAACCTTAATGATTAATTAAAAATATGCATAAACTCAAACAATAATTCCAACCAAAGACAACTGTCATTGACAAAAATATGTTTGTTTTAACTAAAATATTACATAGATATATAGCCTCGTTCAAAAAATACATATGTCAAGTTACCCACCATACTTGTCAGCTTAAAAAATTCTTGATATTAAACATTGGTACTTTTATTCATTGTAAAAATTAAACAAACGTCAAGATTTGTTATAAAATAGGTATATGTGACTAGTACAATAATAAAAAAAAGATGTATATACAATTTATAACATATGAAAAAAAATAATAAAATCAATATTATTTTAAAACCTGACCCATCTCGTGGATGTTAAAATCTCTCTAGCATATGGACAACTCATTCTCCGCACAGCAAAACTATTTTATATAAAATGGCCTATCAATTTGAAAGTCCTCAGCGCTAAACTAAACAAATGGTTGTCTTACATAAACAATAAACAAAAAGATACAGTCATGATTAGCCGAATAGAAAAAAAAATTAAATGCTTTTAATTTCTTTGGTTGGGATTAGGTCTTCAAACTCAATAAGCCTGTAATTCGAACTAAATTGAACTAAAAACAGTAATAAAATGAATAATTTTAATAACTACATTCTAATCAAACAGGCTAACAATTATTACAGTCTCAAACCTCACAGGTAATGTTACCTGCCGTGGCTCCTCAACAATGCTAATATTGTGAAATAACTTCAAATTACAGTTTTTGTTTTTTTTAATATATTTTTACAGCGTAAAGGAAAAAAAGGTTTAAACCAAGTTTGTCTTCATATATGTAATAGAAATATTTTTTTTTAGATAATAATAAAGTGCCGTGTGGAAAGTCTCTAAGTGGATGACTGTGATAGCCTGTGAAGGCCAGAAGAGATGGAGAATATAATCAGCTTTGTGTTCCACGATGGAGGAAGATTTCTACAGAACCCAAGCAGAGAAATATGGAAATTAACTGTTGAGAATGACCTGGTCTTAGGTCTTGAGTAATAATAACTAAACATGAATTTATTTTTTCCATTAAAATTTCAGTTTGATTGTGTAAACAAAGAAGTAAATCCAAATATTTTTGCCGAAAAATGTAACTATAAAAAAAAATAATCTCAACTGTAATTATTAAAAAATTCATCTGAAAACAATAATAAGAGAAATATTTACGAACACCATGATTAAAAAAATAAAGAAAAATTATTTTGTGGGTTTCATTTAAATTTTTTTTAAATGATTTCAATTAAATCCTAGTCAATAATTAGTAAAAATTATTATGATTTATAATGCTTGTGTCAGAGTCTTTGTATTAATCCTGGCTTATTTGTTTTGTTTTTGTATTTATCATCACTTTAAGCTGGTATAGTTAATTGGACAATATTAATCCTAGTTATTCTATTAAAAAGTAAGTTACTAATAAACATAGGTTTAATTTTAGTAATACAAATTAAATTTTGAATACTTTTTTATTTGAAAAGTGCATATACAAGAATAAGCAAATTGCTTTTTTTTTAAATCTAAAATCAAAACTCAACTTTTCACGTGGATTGTGTTTTTTATAAACAAAGTCCATAAATATTTTGCCTGAATCTGAGCATGAAATCATTGGTGTTCTTGACAAATATAATAGTCTTGAAATATTTCATGTAACAATGATATTAATATTAGAGCAATAAAGTAATTTATTCAATTACAAGAAAATGGTTTCCAAGATGTAATTTTTATAATTAAAAAATTCTAGAACTTAGCAAATTCTAGTTGAAAAGCCACAAGCAGTTAACAATTTTCACAGGCAATTCATCAACTTTATACATATATGGTTGGAACAATACGTATCGTTAAAAAAAAGAAACTCAATAGAACAAAATTAGTATAAAAATGCATAATAGAATGAAAGTTCGTTTAAATATTTAATGGCTATAAAAATTAAATGAATACACATCAAACCAACTCAACCTTAGACAAAAAAGATCCAATTAAAACCATGATTAATAAAATTCCATCATTGGCTAATTAAGTTCTTAACCTAAATTCTATAATAAAACTTATAAAAATGATTTAAAACCATTCCTAAACTAATGGAATTTTGTTTCCCTATTTTTAAAGAATTTTACAGTCTTAATTTACATTAAAATTAATATTTACATCATAGCTTACAATTTTCCAAAACCACATCCAAAAACTAATGCTATAGAAATAACAGCCTCAAGATTAAAACCACTAAGTTTATTGATTAAATACTTACTACTTAACATATTAGTTTAAAAAATACTTAGCTGATTGCAAGAATGCCAACTTTGATAATTTGTTATTTACCTAATTATTTATTTTAAAAATACCAAATCAGGGACCAAAACTCGGAGAAAACTTTCAGTACAGAATTACTTATGTCAATTTAATTCCCAACATACTTACAAACTGAAAGTCTCTATAGATGTTTTTATGAGTTTTAAAAAATCCAACCTAAATAGGAGAAATAACAAAAACTTAAACCTTTAGTTGTAAAGTATTGCTTTTAAATAATCACAGATTAATTCAAACTAAAAAATTATTAAAATACTAGATTCAATCCTTTTATTAATCGAATCCGCAAAAACAAAAATTCTTTTTAGAAAGGCTAACAGATGACCAAACATAAGAATATATACAATTATTTCAGTAATATAATTTTTCTAATAATGATAATTACAAAGAACTTTTCATTTAACCTCTCTACACCTCGTCTTTCCGACACATTCAGTTAATGAAAATAAATTGGTCCCTTTATATGACGAGTAAATATTTACATAATTACAAATACTGTAAAGCGAACAAAAAAAATTGCATTTAGCTATTAAGCATCCAAATTAAAGAGATAGGCAACATACAATAAGCTATGACAAACATTCAAGTGAGCAACATTCAAAGTGATTTCATAATTAACTTATTTCAATTAACCAAACGTTTAAACCCATCATAAGGTTTAATCAATTGTTTGTTCATGTCATTAATTTATAAAATATTAATGGCAATAGCACATTATAACTGAAGTGACAGTAAAAATTATTGATCCTTGATTTGAAAAAAAAATTGTATCAACTTAAAAAACTGACTCGAGCTTATTTCCTTCTTTCCCAGTATCAATGGAATCGGTGAGTAAATTGATGCAGAGAAAGTTATTATGTAGGCATAAAAAATAATTTTACAATTTACTGAATATTTTACATAAATCTATATCAAATTGGCAAAAGTATGTTAGAAAATATATATTATTTTCTTTTAGTCCATATAGCTAAATGTTCATTAAAAATTGGCAGGTAGAATATGTAAGAAGCTATGGCAGTTGTATTTAGATGTCTATAAAACTGATAAAACTATACTTCTTTCTTTTAGGTTTGCATGAATATCAAAAATAATTTCTATTTAATGTACCTACAACTTTCAAAACTTAATTCCTAATTTATAAAATAGCTAAATAATACAATTTGATTACTAATTCAATGTGTAACTACTTCCTTCAAAGGCTAACCTGCAAACTAATTTCAGTTTACTCACTAAACAAATGGATACAAGTGAAATTACGTCATTTTATCGCAATTGTCACAAACTCTGACTGGTGAATGCCAACCACGGTGTGGAACTGGTTTTCTTGCCATGGAGCATGCAGGGCATACAGCACCACCACAACTACGACAGTGATGAAGTTCTGCTTTTCCACCTACTAGAGTAAACAGAGCCGAACAAACACAGCATTCCCTCGCTTCTGAGTCAGGAGTCCAGTAGCTTGGTCTCGCTGTTTCTTTAATCATACCTTAAAAACAAAAGAAAATAATTAACAATGATCTATGGTGACCTTTTCCAAAAGATATTGCTTAAAATTTGAATTATTGTTTTGATTGTACAAAATTTCAAGGTATAACAAAAAACAATATTCAGAACTATGTTTGATAATGATTCTACACAATTTTTGCCAATATGTCTACCTTAACTGAACCCTGTCTTAACACAATACTACAATATCTGATAAAGCATAATCCTTCCATCTATGTTTTGGCTGTTCTAGTTCAAAAAAGAAACTTTTGGTGAGCCCCAAAAAAGTAACCCTCCACAACCCAGGTAAAGCAAGAAAAAAAAACAAAAGCAAGTTTAGTAGTTTTTCTAGGCCAATAGCTGTTCAAGGAGGTGATTTGGCCATAATCACACCCAACTGACTACTCCGACTCCTTGTGATTATTTTAAAACTAAAAAAAAATTGAAAATATTTCAAATGGTTGATTAATTGAGAAATATTAGTTACAAAGCTTTTTAATGTAATATTAGTAAATAGTCTGAGTAAAGAGTGACAATAATTCTTATAAAATAAAGCATATTATTCCAAAAAAAAAAATATTAATCCCCAAAAAAACTTTTATTAAACAAAAAATGTAAAATTATCAACATACTTTTAGGATACTCTAAAATTGATGCTACTGATGAAAAAGTAGTAACAACAGCTTCAGTAACTTTTCTGGCGATCACTTCATTTTCATCGGTCTGAGCCACAGATGGATCTGCAAGAGAATATAATTATGGTCGATTCTCGATGAAATATAATGTAACTTAATTGTATAAGTCGAGGTGTCCCATATCCCACTTTACAGTAAAATGTTTATATTAAATAAAATATCTTCAGATTCATAAAATGTATAGTGAGTGCTCTTAACATGACAAAATTTTAAAGAATCGAATATGCATGGTTTTACCCTTGTCAGCTGAAATTTATTATAATACAAATAATTCCGGAAATGTATTTTCCTAATCCATATTTTATATAAAATACAAAAAAAAATTCTAAAAAAAAATCTGGTATTTATTATACACAAGTGTTGCATTGAAAAAATAAAGATATAATGTAATTATGTTACTGATGGATTGAACTGGTCAGGGGTGCAGTCAGAGATAACACGAAATGTGAAAGTGAAACTTATTTTTTAATTGTGCCAACGTTTCAGCCTACGATGTAGACCATCTTCAGGGCGAATATGCCTGGTACTGGGCGAGTGGTTTGCGGTGACAAGTCAAACTAACAACTCAATTATGCTTCCATATATTAATGTAATTATGTTGTATATATTTTTATTACTGAATAGTTATTTTAAAGGGTCTAAAATAAAATAGTATTTTTAAAGCCTACATATAAACACACTTCATAACAGTGAGACAAATAGAATCTCTTGATAAATTACAATTTAAGAACCCATTTATATGCCAAGGTACAGTTAATATTTTTGATAATTACAATTTTAAGTAAATGAAATAGAATGACTCACAACTAGTATTAGATTTTTCAAGATATACATTAAAAAAAAAAATCATATCTCTATGTAAGGAAGCCAGTTTTGGAAAATCACCCCAGCTCTCTTGAGTCAGAAGTTGGTGTTAATGAGATCCAAATTCCAGTATGTGGGAATTGACATTTAATACACTCTAGAATAATCTGTTCTAAACCAAGATATTTTTTATTATAAATTTAAAATATTAATTGTAAACAAGTACTCATAGGTATTTAACATGATAATGGTAGGGGTCACCACCATAGTGGTTAGCATAACAACTTTCTATGCCCAAGATCAGGGGTTCATAATCCATCAGGGTGGCCTTAGAATTTTTCAAAAAACTACTTGCTGATACTGTCCTTTAGAGGAGACATAATATTGCAGACCCAAACCTGCGTGGGGTCAGGAAATAGTTTAAGATCCCTATCCTAATTTTACCAGGATAGGCAAAATTTAGGACTTTCAATGTAGTATGGTCCGATTAGCCATGATAACATAAAGTGATATAACTAAATAAACAGACAAACAAACATGCCTATAATTCGTTTTAAGATATTGGAAAAACTACATATTTTTAACAGTGGCAGTTTACTTTACATCTCTACATGTTTATTTAACATCAACTATTGCTACTATAGCTAATCGGAAGATGCAACAGCGGTAGTTCTAGATTTTGCTAATCCAGGTGTAATTAGGATAGGGATCTTTAATCAGTACCTAACATCATACAGGCTTGGGACCTCCATTTTACGTCCCTCCTGAAGGACATACCCAAGGATATTACTCCCTCGGGCTTCTTTTAATGACAGTTATTCCAACAAATCTAATTGTGAGCCAATATTATAATTATTTGTGGGCTGAAACAAGAGGTCATGGAGCTTTATTTATTATGTAAATAAAAATTATGAACAAAGGCACCTAAACAAATCATATAAATAACACTAGGAATAAATATTTTTTGTTACTTTAATTTAAATGTAACATTTCTATAGATTTCTTTTAACTAATAATTAATCTAAAAAATGTAAGATAAAAAATACATAAATAAATAAAATAAATCAGCTGACAAGATAAAATCAACCAGTACTTTAGCATCTCAAGATATGAAATTAATTTTAAATTCATTCCAACATGAAAATATTACCACTTCATTACTGAACATGAGTACTTCTATAGAATTTTATAAAAGTCAGGAGAAGTGATCTTCAACATTTCTTCACAGTTATCAGAGCAATTATTCTGTAACTTTTATTTATACTGTCAATATAACTAGTTCTTTGTTTTTTAAAAGATTAAAAATGTAAATATCAATGTATAAGTTCTTAATATGTTCTATCATCGGGTTGTACTAATAGCAATTAATTACTACTTTGAAATTATTTGAGGCTGTAATTTTTTTTATTCTATTTAATGTTAGATGGTTTTTATTTTTCAATACCAAAAATTATTTTTAAAAAATAATTATATTAAAAAAATTGTTTACATTTTTATTGTAAGAGCCGTAATTATTTAATAAAACACTAATACTTTTTGAAGAAAAAGGATTATAACATTTTTTTTTATTGTGAAACATTACACACTATTGGAAGATCAGCTCAGGAAGTATACGGAAAAAATTAAATAAAAAAGATTTTGGACTCGCATTATGTGGACTATCTCCAGACAGTCAAATATTAATCATTTAAAATAGCATATTATAAGTTATTTAAAGTCATATCAGACAATTTTTGTCCCAAATTAATGAAATAGCAACCAAGAATTTATTTTTTTTTCAATTTGGATAAAATTAAATACTATTAATTAAAAATCCTTTGTTATTATTTGAAAATTAAATGGCCCAGTATAAGTTATATTTTCTGGCAATAGGCAGATAAAATATTTGGTCAAGGAATACTTTCCGAATTTGTTTTATTTTATGTATTTTGTTGAAATTTCAAAGTAATTAATTAAATGAAATCCCTACACTAAACTATTATTAACAAAATTTATGATTTTTTTTTTTTGTGGGTTTTATTATGCTTCCATATTTTTAAAATGGTAGCTAATGATGCTGTGATACAAAAGATATTTGTAAGATGTAACATAATTCAGTTCTTGATTTTTTAAAATACAATTTAAAAACATAATATGTTTTTCCTGTAGGTATACACACCAATCTGAGAACATCAGATGTATATGCAAAAACGTGTTACAAGAATGGAAAAAGAATCATTGTTATGACTGTGAGTTTTACTGACAATGAGAGCTCATCCAAAAAAAGCCCGATTGATTCGAAAGGTATTTGTACGATTCTAAAGAAAGGTAAGGCGAAGGTTTTAAGTGGATTACCATATGCTCGATAATAGACTGTTTTTTTTTAATTTTGTTTACCAATGATAATTACATCATATACTAACTACATAATGATAACTATACTTAGTGAAGAAGTGGTAAAATGTTCAGATAATTATGTTTCTGAAGTTGAATATCACTGACTTTCCACAATAGGGACTTGAGACGCCTCCTCATCGGTAACAACTAAAATTCTGTCAGGGTAGTTAGCAATGACCCATTGTTCTTTAGTCGAGGAGCAGGTCTTACCGGCTGGCGGGCTTGCACATTTATCACAGACTCGCACGGGGTAAGACCAGCCTCTCTCAGGAACTGGTTTGTTTTGGGTCGAACAGTCGGCACAAACTCCTTCACCGCATGCTCGACAATGATGCTTTGTCATATCAGGTGTAAAAACGATGCAACAAACTGCACACATCTATAAAAACGGGAAAAAATTATTAATGAAATTAGTTATAAAAAAATTATATAAATCCTAGTTTTAAATATTCATATACTTCCCACTATTAACATTAATAATTTGAGTGTTTCCCATAATACTTTACAATAGTAGCATCACATCACTTAACACCAAAATGGTTGAAACAAAATAAATTTTTATGAAAGAAAATGCTCCAGGTGGAGGTCAATGACAAAATTTCTTAAATGGAATTTTAACTATTTATGTAAAACCAAAGTTTTGACTCACATTACAGTTCTTCTTCAGGGCTGAATAGACAAATACAAACAAATTATGATGACACATAAAAAATACTTAAGAATAAAAATAGATAAAGTATTGGGTTCTTTAAGAAACTTCTCCCACGGCTTTTTCATCAAGGATCAAGTCTCCCTCTCTAAATCTCTGGAACTACTGTTAAACAGAACACTCACTTATACTGCCTTCCCCACACACAGACTTTGTTGATATTTCTCACCATTTAGGTCTTGTTTTGGCCGAGATTGAACTTGTATAACAAAATTATGCAGAATTCACACTTTATTAAAGAATGAATTATTTCCAAATGGCAAACTGTTACAGGGGAATACAAACATTTTTGTTTGCAAGAGGATTAATTAGTGTTCAAAATAATAAAAGTGAAAGGTCCAACAAATTTACGATTTGGAGGGTATTTTAAAGAAAATATAAAATCCTACATTGCATTCATTTATGGACAACCCCCCAAAAAAAATAATAATGCTAATGGAGTAAACCAGAAACAAAAATAAATTAAAAAAATTATATAATATAAAGATAAAATAAATTATAATAATATTAACGACTTAAAAGTCAACTAGATCCAAAATAAAAATAATGTTAAAGTAACATTCTCCCTGTGTATACATCGCAAAGTGCGAGAACACGGAGATGTAGAATCAATTGAAAAGAGGGGATATGGCTGGCCGTGAAGCGAAGCCAGGATAGCCGAGATGGATAAGGCGTCACCACGGAGAGGTGAAGGTCCCGGGTTCGAGTCCTGGTCCTGGCCATATCTTTTCTTTTCAAATAAAATATTTAAAAAAATTATATAATATAAAGATGAAATAAATTATAAAAATAAATATTTTTGTTTTGAAGAGCAAAGATTTGCCCTAGCCGGGAATCGAACCCGGGTTGTCTGCATCTCCGTCACAGTGTTCTAAGCCACTGAGCATCCAGGGGTCGTATCGAAGTCAGGCTAATCCGTTCTTTTCACCGATCCTATACCCCTGTGTCATTGAACAATACTTTAATTAGAAACTTGTTGACTTACGTCAATATATTACTTATAATTTATTGGCGTAAGTCAACAATATCCAAATTAAAGTATTGTTCAATGAACATTCTTCCCCGTGTATACATTGCAAAAATTGCGAGAACATGGAGATATAAGATCGGTGAAGAAAACGGATTTGCCTGATTTGGATACGACCCCTGGTAGCTCAGTGGTTTAGAGCACTGCGATTGAGACGCAGACGACCCGGGTTCGAATCCTGGCCAGGGCAAATCTTTTCTCTTCAAAACAAAAATATTTAAAGATAATCACTATCAAAATAATAATTGATAAAATAAAAAAATACTAAGAATGATTTGAATAGTAAAAAATAAAGGTATTATATAAAATATATGAACTACAAAAAAAAAAAGTTAAACCCTATTTAAGATATTCTTAAATACTTGGAACATTTTCTTCCCCTCCTATAAATGTATATAAGGTCAACTAATATTATTCAATAAAAAAAAATTTTCATACACTTCTTGCAAAAATTGATGGATCTACCGTGAAGTTGAGGACGCAATAAATGGTCAGGATGCATTCAATATACTTTATATTTACTATGAAATAATTAAAACCAAAAATATAAAAAAAAAAATGTGTTTACTACATCCCAATCATTTAATTACTCATTTTGCATTTGTAATTATTCATATCTTTTAAAACTCTAAATCAAAGATTACTTTTACTTGGGGGTTTGGTTTCCAATAACTGGGAGCTATTTGATCAGCGACCCAAGAACCAAGAGCTCTTGTCGGCGTTGCAGAAACAGACGCAACAACTTCGGTGAGGGCAGTAACGCTGTCTAACACCCGTTGAGCAGAATTTTGACAGCTGACACCATAGCAGCTCATCTATATAAAGAAATAAATGCAAAAATAAATAAATAAAAATGATTAATTTACTGAAATTTATGGCTATAATCAATCACCCCTGGCCAAACATGATGAATTTCCGTCCGAACGGCGCTTAGTTCTGGTGACACGTTACCGAACCAATACTGTCTGCTCCTATAGATCTCTCCACAATTTGGACATTCAATCACATAACTGAAAATAAAGATATAAAATAAATTGAAAAACTACATAGTTTCTTGATGTGGAAATGGTTGACTGGATATATGTTAGAAGACTGTGAAATGATCCCCCCCCCCACTGAATTAATGAATATAAGTGGTGTATATATGTGTGTGAATATGTGTACAAAGCATCAATGGGTGGTAAAGTTAAAGGTATAAAATAAATAGTAAATATCCTGAAGAAACTATATAGAAGAGTATGAAATGGTCGGGGAGTGCAGTCAATGAATTTTACATAAAACAAGTATGACGTATTTTATTTGTGCCAACATTACGGCCTTATATTTCGGCCATCATCAGGGCTGAGAATAAAAGAAAACAGAATAACTATATTAGCAATGCAGCACCAGATGAAATATAACAAACAGGTTATATAAACCGAAATGATGGGGATGACAAGAAATAAAATGACCCAGAAGGATGTAGAGTCCAGCTGTAACTGACAAATACAAACTGAATTGTTTAAATGTCTATAAAACCGTTATTTTGTGTTGCCAAACAAACTAGGGTTTATATTTCTATTAAAAAGGTTTATATTATATTTCCATTTCTCTTTTAGATCTATTTTATTTAGAGCCAACAATTATTTCTGTTCATGTAACCTGTTATATTACATCTGGTACTGTGTTGTTAATATAATTATTCTGTTTTCTTTTATTCTTAACCCTGATGACAGCCTAAAAATAGGGCCAAATAAATGTTGGCACAAATAAAATAATTTATATATTTTTGTGTAAAATTCATTGACTGCACTCCCTGACTATTTCACACTCTTGTACATAGTTTCTTGAGGAAATATATTTCTTTCCTTTTTTTTTTTTACTTCTTAGACTGTGCCACTGGCTGATGCTTTGTTCATATATACCACTTTTATTCATTTATTCGGTATTGGAACCAGTGCAGAATTAATTCGGAGAAAATAATTGAAAAATGTTTCATTCAGAATATTCTGTAAATTATCTGATAATTAATGACGTGGAAATGGGTGATTGGTTACATCTTTAGAAATGTTTGAAATGGCCGGTGGGTGCAATTAAAAGTAAATTATTTAACACAAAATATGTTTAAATTATTTTATTTGTACCAATGTTTCGGCCTAATTATTAGGCCTTTGTCAGGGCTAAGAATATAACAATGTAAAATAAATATCTTTTAATTTTGAGTAAAATTTATTGACTGCTCCCCTTCCTGTCCATTGCAATAATTATCTGATAATTAATTATTGAAGGTCAATTATGACAAAGTAAATTAATCAAATCATATTAACTTTTATTGTATAAACTTACCCAGACCAAGCATACTTCGCTATGCTGAACCAAGAACTCTCATTGCTGGTAAAAGCTTCAGGCTTAACAATGATTTCTTTTCCATTCTTATAACACGTTTTGCAAATATATCTGATGTTCTCATATTGATGTGTATATCTGTAAGAAAAAATATAAGTTTTTGAAATTGTATTTTAAAAAATCAATAATTAAATTACTCTTAACAAAATTAATTAATAAAAGTAATAAACCACTTTTAGATATTATTAAAAAACTAAGAATAAGTTATCATAATAAGTGTTCATTTACTAATATTGTCTGAGCATAGCAAGACAAAACTAATATTTGATTTTTATTTTTTAACCCCTTAACGCACAGTTTTTTTGAAAAAAACCGGCCAAAAAAAATCGATTTTTTTTAATGTAAAAAAACAAACTTTAGAACATTGTTTTGGCAAAAAAAAAAAAAAAAATTCAAAATTAATCAAAATTTTTATCACTTTCTTCTGAGCCGCTTTCCGACAAATTTCCGTATTCATATTCAGATTCTGAATCGCTCATTTTTCAATATATATTTTACTAAAATATAATATAAAATAAAATATAATAATAATAATAATAATAATTTGAAAATGAAAAAAACATACCAATTGTATAAATATCCAATATACCCAATTTCATTTTCTGTAAACACAAAATAACTGACTGTCTATAAAGATACACTTACCTTTGCAAGTTTACAACACTTAGGTAACTATTGAACTAAACTATAAAACAACAGAAACAAGTGTTTGATATTTCACGTCTAAATAGTAAAATAAAAGATACAATGGCCTTTATATAAATTCACGAAAATACTACGACGGATCGCAGTCAGTCGTCACGAGTACAGAAATGCAAGAATGCAAGGTATTATGAAGGCATTATAGCTTACAATCCTATGTAAATGATAAATATCAATAACACGATTCTTTTTCTTAGCTTTCACATTGTTATTTTCAATTCTCGAATATATTCGAGTGTGAAAAATTATAGCAGCATCAAATACAACGCCGCTCGAATTATCTCGAGTGTGCACAGTTTGGCCTGTTTAGCGCGCTTGAATTAACCCGAGCGTGCAAGTTAAGAGGTTAAAGAGAAAAGATAGGCCCTCGACCGGGATTTGAACCCGGAACCTTTGTCTCACCGTGACATCGCTCTACCAATTGAGCTATCCAAGGCCGCCTGCCGGCCGAGGACAAACCTTTTCTCTCATTGTTCTTGGCCGGCAGGCGGCCTTGGATAGCTCAATTGGTAGAGCGATGTCACGGTGAGACAAAGGTTCCGGGTTCAAATCCCGGTCGAGGGCCTATCTTTTCTCTTTAAAGAATAAAAATATTTAAAAACTCAAAAAAATGACCAATAATTATAACAAATATTTGATTCTTTTAAAAAAAGGGAAAACAAAATGTAATTGATTCAAACAAGTTCAACTTGATTTAAATGAGTTAAATAATTCAGAGAGTATATTTTAAAATACTGTACACTTAAGAAAGTTACTAAAGGATGAAAAAATAAGATTCCAAGAGAAACTTAAGGTTAGAAAAAAAAATTAATAGAAGAGAGGAGAAAGGCAATATTGGAGACAATGGGGGATTATTGGAAAGTCCAAGGAAATGTCTATACATCCACTTAAAAATATTTGATATAATGTACCCGAAAAAGAGTGGTTAGAAAAAAAAATAGATTAAAAAACAGCACCATTAATTATCATTTCAACAATCTGGAAGCATAATAATATAGCTTCCAGCTAACAACAAAAAAACAATCCATGAATTAAATGAACTGTACGGATTTCATTCAATTAAATATTTCAAAATTTCAGCAAAATTCATTAACAAGACCAACTTTGGAAAGTATTCCTAATGAAATATTTTATAAGCCAACTAACTGACAAAAAAAAGCCCAACAGTTTCTTGGAGAGAAGAGTTTTAAACAATTACTCACTAATCCAGAAGTTGTGCTTTACCATAATCCCTCAGAATATCGAGTATCTGCAACTATTTTACAATAAAATTGTAACATGTTTTTCTTTAGGCCAGATAGCTTTTTGCTCTACATGCTTTTTTACAAATTTGTTATTTTTAAAGGACGCAGTCCCAGAATAAAGTTTCTAAAATTCTAAAAATCTAAAGTAAAATAATAGCATGAGAACCTGCAATTGGTATCCGATGTGTGATCGGGGTTATTTCCTTCATGGCCCATACTAGACTGGCAACGAGCCCCACACGAAAGGCAAGAAGCAGGGCAAGTAAAATATTCATCAGGAAAAATCTCTACATTCTGCTTCACTGCACCATTAAATTTATCATTCAATGCCTGTAAACGAATAATATTGAGTTATTAAAATATATATGAATAAGTGCTATAAATATTTTATGAATGAAACTTAAATAAAAAAGTCTAAACAATTAATATTAAATGTTTCCAATAAAATTTTAGTAAGCCAAAAGACAATGTTTTTAATTTTAAAAAATCATTAATACACCAATAAATTTATACAGGGAGTCCTATATTTAAATGGCAAAACTTCAGGAACTTATAGGGGACCGAAAAACTAAGAGTAAAAGTCCTTTAGAGATTTGCTCGCTTTTGCTTAGTTTTAGAGAAAATCGCAAAAAAAAGAAACAAAACAAGTTTTCATTTTTATACTTATTTATTTACATTTATATTTATGTTATGTTCTTTTTAATGTAAATATTGCTCAAAATGTTGTCCTCTTGCACCAATGCAAGCATTACATCTAGCACTCACTTGATAAATTGCAGCTAAACATTGTTCTTATGATATTTGGTGCACTGCATCTATGATTCGGTCTCTTAATTGCTCTCTTGAGTTGATTGACACCGAATAAACTTTCTGCTTCAAGGTTCCCCATACGAAGGGGGAATTCCATGGGTGTCATATCAGGTGATCTGGGTGGCCAAGGTACTACTCCTCCACGTCCAATCCATCGTTGTGGATAATTTATATCCTGCCAAGCTTGAGCAACTCTGCTATAATGAGCTGCACATCCATCGAGTTGGAACCACATTTCAATCTGCTCTTTTAAGGGAATGTCATCTAAATAATTAGAAAAGTCGTTCTCCAAAAAGTGTGTAAATGTGATACCATTCAATCTTCCAGGTAAAAAATATGGTCCCACCAGTAATCCGTTCCAAATTCCAAACCAAACGTTAATAGCAAATTCATGCTGAAACCTATTCTCTCTAATAGCTCTGGGATTTTCAAGAGCCGATACATGATAATTTCTTTGATTAACAATTCCTCCTCTTGTAAAGGTAGCTTCATTGGTCCATATAATTTTTAATGGAAATAAATTATCATCACGAATTTTTTCAAGAAACCAGTTACTAAAATTCAATCTCTTGACATAATCTTGAGGTAATAAATTCTGAACTTTTTGAAGATGGTATGGGTAGCGATTATCACCTTTCAAAGTTCGCCATATTGCTTGCCACGATATTGCTAATGCAGCAGATGCTCTTCGGATGCTAGTCTCAGGATTGTTATTGAAGTGGCGTTGGACACAATTTCTTCTTCGATAATCTGCTCTTACTGCTGCCTGGAATTGGTCGCCTTCATTACGTATTAAGAATGACCCAGTCTCTCGTAGTCTATTAAAAGTTAACGAAAAGACTCGTCGATTAGGCACTCTTCTATTTGGAAATCGGCGCGCATACTCCCGCACCGCTTCTAAAGCATTACCGTTGCAGAAACCATACACAAAAATCATATCAGTGTATTCAACATTAGAATTTTTATGCGGGATTGTGGCTGATGCTATTCACACAAAAATATCTGAGTAACTGTAACTGACTGAAGACTGATTTAAGAATTATAATCCTAGAAGGAAGCCAAAATGTAAACAAATAAAAGAATGTAAAGGATAACATTAAGTGTTTACATATCTCACTGCCTAGCCTGACGAACTTTTAAAGGTGATAATCGCTACCTGTAACATTTTTGTTTTGTTTCTTTTTTTGCGATTTTCTCTAAAACTAAGCAAAAACGAGCAAATCTCTAAAGGACTTTTTGTCTTAGTTTTTCAGTCCCCTATAAGTCCCTGAAGCTTTGCCATTTAAATTCGGGACACCCTGTATACAGTGCGCACAAATTAATAGGGATACAACTACTTTTGATATATTTACTTTGCCTAGCATTATAACATTATTTTAAATATTATATTATATTAAATATAATATTATTTTTTAAGCATTAATATTTATTATAAATTATACTACATTAAATATTAATGTAGTTATTAAATATATAATAAAATAAATGCTCTATTTGCTATATAGCCATATTGTGCGATGCTGCAAAATTGACCAGCTTAGTTCCATTATCATTGGACATATTGTGCAGGCTGTGTCTTCCAGCTAGGGGCCAAAGAACTGGATCTCTACAGATCTGTGCATTTATGTCTCCCAAAACTATTTTTATATCATGAGAGGATACTCCTCTATAGCACTTTTGAGGTCACTATAAAACTCTTCTTTTGCATCTTCTACCCCCGCCTCTGTTGGTGCGTGACATGAAATTATTGAATAGTTTCCGAATCTGCCTCTGAATTGTAACTTACAGATAAGGTGGTTAATAGCTTTTAAGTTGATTACTAGTTGTCACATCATGCCACCAACAAAAAAGCCTCTACCAAAAATATGTTGATCTTTGTAGCAACTAAAGTAAATGGTGTGACATTTCATCTCCATTATGCCAGATCCTGTCCATCTCATTTCTTAAATTGCTGCAATATCTATCTTATATTTAGATAGCTCATTCAATAGAATCTTCAGTGATCCTGGCCTGTATAATAAACGTACATTCCAAGTAGTTAATTTTAAATCCTTGAAGACTGTCCTTATCCGAGGCTAATTCCTGGATGATTCACAGCAAAGTGTTTTTTTTCTGTGGGTGGGGTAGCTGGCCCCTCCGCTCAACCTCCAACCTGGAGGACCAGTAGCTGATTACGACCCTAGGGTTGGGCAATGAGGTCGCTACTTCCCTAAGCCTAATCTAGATTCATAACTTTTAAAATACATATAAATTTTCTGATGACAAAGTCTAGTGCTAAATTAAATACTGCATATAAAAGAAAATCATGGTGATTTAAAACCCAGAAAACCTCAAAAATTATTCCTCTGAAAAATAATTACCAATTCTATTTTAAGTTACCGTCACACACATTTTTACTATATTTACTATTTTATTTTCAGTATTTCGTAATAAATCAAAAATATTCTGTAATCCTTTTTTAACTGATGAATTATCTCATTGTATTATAATTATTTCTCTAATATAAAAGAATAAGGAAAATATTTGATCTACAGTTGACAAGCTTCATTAAAACCACATTAGTAGGTTCCAATAATTTCCTCCTTATTCAATTCTTCTATTAATGGTTAAACAAATCGGTAATAAACTTTCTATAAATAATGGCAAAGAAGACAAAAGAAATCACAATTCAACTGAAATGCCACCTATTAATAAAATAATAGTTCATGCAGTAGAGAGTTCAATATATAGTTTATAATTTAAAGTAATTAAAAGTTTTATATATTAAATGATTGTATCTATTTTTTTTTAATATAAACACTTTTAAAAGAATATGGAAATAACACTATCAATATGAATATATATCCTTATATGAAATATCTTGCAAGTTTTGATTAAGTTCCAACAAATGGTTACCTTCAATGTAGAAAATACAAATTTAGGACTCCTCGGTGAACGAACTGCTGTGTTAGTGAGTTCAGAAATAACAGCTCTTCTTAACATGTTGTACTGAGTCGGAAGTTCAACTGTTTGCTGACCAACGTATGTCAAGGAACTAAAGGCATCTATGTCGAGGTTTAACTTAAGAAATCTCGACCGCAAAATATCTTCTGGACTCTCAACACTATCTATTAATAAAAATTAGAAAATAAAAATAATAAACAAAAATTATTTTAGAAACTGTATAAAAATAACAAAGGCAAATGTATTAACATCTAGCTCCACCATAATCATCTAGCTCTCTTTAATAAATATTCTCCTTATTAAAGAGAATTTTTCTGATCTTCGCCCAGACCTTTTTCTTTTTCATATGTATAAGGAAAACTAATACTATTCAATATAATAATTTTTGGTGTAGGAATAGTAGAGAAGAGATAAAATTTTAAGAAGAAAACCATGATACACATCATTAGGGTGTGATCAATGAAGAACACACTAAAACTTATTCTTATTTATTAACTGTTCTATATTATAATTTAATATAACCATCATTACTTATTCCATTAGTTCATAAATTAATATAGAGAAATAATAAATACATACTTGTTGTGAGAGGTTTGGTATTTCTAGTTTCATGAGAAATGATAACAGCAGGACCAAGTAGCCCTTTCGAAGCAGAATGGGAACGATTATTGATAGACTCAAGAGCACTTTGAAAATGGCATGAGTAAGCCCTGGATGCAGACCCGAGGAACGTGAACAGATCACGGTGTAATCTTTCACTTCTGGTTCTGTATATGATGACATCGGATATAGCAAGCACCTGAAAATAAATAAAAAGGTTTAAATAATTATGTTTAATGTTATATTATCCGCTTTCGGTACCTTCCTCTTATATGGGTAGCACTGATAAGATTGCTTAACCTTATATTTGATGCCAGTGCCTCTGTTTAAGAGTTTTGGCAAAACAAAATATTTCATGAAGATATAGCAAATATACATTTAAATATAAATAATAATAATATTTAATTAACACTTTAATGGCCACTCATACAAGTGTGTGATGCTGCCACTGAAGTTTTTGGTCACTACCACAATTTCGGGGTGAAGATTTATGAACGCAAATAAGTTTTGATTTTGCGTTTTTGGTTTTAGATTATTATTGTTTAAATTTAATTTTTTCACGAATTTTTCAAAAATGGGTTTTGTTATATAAATAATATTGTAAAGTTGTGATCAGGAAGTCATAGATCATATATTGATATAAAATTAATTGAGAAGCTATGAAGGTTTCAAAAATATATTGTGTGCTTAAACTTGAACTGTATTTCTTGTGTTAAATTATTATCAAAGTTAACTCCTGTAAAATCTTGTTTTCGGCACTTAACACATATGTGAACTAAGGCATCGATATATTATATATATATATATATATATATATATATATATATATATATATATATATATATTTTATTTATTACAAAAAAAATGTAAACAATAGAAAAGAAAACAATATGAAAGTACAATGGTATGTAATGTACTATAAATTTACGGAACATGGAGAACAACAGACATCCTTCACGTAGGGGTACTGCATAAAGGGAAAATAAAAAAAAAATTATATATATAAGGTCGACTAACATTATACAAGATAATATGAAAGTTAAATTATTAAAGCCAAATAAAACAATTTTAAGTAAATAGCAAAATAAAAATTCTGAAATGATAGTATTTTACCTTCAAAAGTAGCCTTGTTCGTCTAACTTCCTCTAATGTTGAACCGAGCAATCCTTCTGTATCAAGGCATATGGTTGAAGTAGAAGGATCATATGCTGCCCATATACCGACAGTACAAGATGTTTGATCGGCAGATATTGGGAATACTTCTGAACCTGTAAACATTTTATAACGAACAATAAAATTCAATAGAAAGAATGATTTTCTAATTATATCCAAGTAAATTGTCAAATAAACAGTATTTCAAGATGATTTGTAAGGGTTATGTTATACTAATATTAACTAATCTCAGGATAACAAGTTTTATTTATTCTGAATTTATTTATTCTGTTACCTGTGGGCCAACCTTTTGGGTAAGGAGACCATTTTGGGGTTACTTTTTTTTTTTTAATATTCATTTATTCTCAGCTGTATACTGTCCTCCTGGTAACTCCCTTTCTTATAACCTCCTCGAATCCTTATTCCGATCTCTCGGACCGCGTTTTATTGCTGGAGGAGACTACAACGCCAAACATCAACGATGGGGTTGTCGAACATCCAATTCCCGTGGTAGCATTTTATCCCGAATTTCAACCTCTCATAGTTTCTCTATCCTTGCACCCATAAACCCTACTTATTGGCCTACATCGCTCAAAAAACGTCCAGATATTCTTGATATATTTGTTTCCTCACAGATTTCCTGCAATCAAACAACTATAAAATCCCTGGATGACCTTTCCTCTGATCACAGTCCAGTTCTACTTCAAGTACATTCAGTTCCCATTCCTAAGCCCTCTCATCCCAGACTGATTACCGGACGAGTAGACTGGGATAAATTTCGATCTAATCTGGAAAATAATTTAAACCTCAAAATTCCGCTTAAAACAAAAGGAGACATCAATTCTGCAATAGACAAACTTACAGAATCAATACAAACCAATATAATTGATAGCTCCTTACCAAGGAAAAACCATTATCAACAGAATAACTGGCCACTTCATATTCTCGAGTTAATAAAAAAAAAAACGACGGGCAAGAGCGAAGTGGCACCGCACCAGATATCCATCGGACAAGAGTCATTATACCAAACTGACAAACAAACTAAAATCAGAGATCAGAACATTCAAAATTCAAAATTTGTGTTACCGTGCAGAAAATCTCAGTACTACTGACAAATCCTTATGGAATACCACTAGAAAACTCCTAAAATATAAAAATTTCAACCATCCACTTTTAACCGAATCCCAAACCTGGTCAAGATCTGATGAAGAAAAATCACAAATTTTCGGCCAGCACCTATTCAACACATTTAACCCTCACCCAGATATCCTTAATCCTACCCAGTCTGAATGCATTGAAGCAGAGTTAAGTATTCCTCTTCAGTTGTCTCCTCCTCCTAAAGCATTCCATCCTTCAGAAATAGCAAACATTATTCACAGATTACCCGCCAACAAAGCCCCTGGGTACGACCTAATCACATCCTATATTCTAAAATGCCTTCCTCGGAAAGCGATCCTACTCCTTACATATATATATATACAATGCCGTATTGCGTACCACATACTTTCCTGATTCCTGGAAATTATCCATAGTTAAGATGATACCAAAACCTAAAAAACCACCAGAACTTCCATCTTCTTACCGTCCTATATCTCTCCTGCCCATAATGGGTAAAATGCTTGAAAAACTCATTCTGAAACGTCTACATCCTATAATAGAATCCAACCAAATAATCCCAGATCACCAATTTGGTTTCAGAACATCGCACTCCACAATCCAGCAATGCCATCGAGTGGTGGACGTTGTCTCATCCGCATTAGAGCGCGGAATGTACTGCACGGGAGCTTTTCTCGATGTAGAGCAGGCTTTTGATCGAGTCTGGTATCCGGGACTGTTGTACAAACTCCGTAAATTCTTACCTTCTACTTACTTCCTTATTATCAGTTCCTACCTCAGTAATAGAACCTTTAAAGTAAACCATAATTTTTCCTACTCTTGCCTCTTTACCCAGTTAGCTGGTGTTCCTCAAGGTAGTATCCTGGGTCCCATCCTATACACAATATATACAGCTGACATCCCAACCTATCCAAGCACTGTCCTCACTACGTACGCTGATGACACATGTGTGTTATCAGTAAATAACGATCCATTTGTTGCATCCCAATATCTTCAATCCCATATCTCAAACCTTCAAGAATGGTGTCAAAATTGGAGAATTAAAATAAATCCTAACAAATCCCACCAAATTACCTTCACTCTTCGTCGTAAACCTACGAATTCCTGCCCTACTGTATCCTTTAATAACACTCCACTGATCCCTGTCGAACAGATACGTTACCTAGGACTCCATCTGGACAAACGTCTCACTTGGAATCCTCATACAAGACTGAAAAGACAAGAAACTGCTCGACGATTTCGCCTACTTCAACATTTACTGGACAAACGTTCAAAGCTACCAATTAATTACAAAAGACTCATTTACATGACAGTTATCAAACCTATTTGGACATACGGAGTTGAGCTTTGGAGCTCTACTAAACCATCCAATTCATCTCGCATCCAATCCTTACAATCCAAAATCCTTCGTAAAATCCTCAATGCTCCTTATTATGTCACAAACAAACTCATCCATCATGATCTTAATATCCCATATGTTGCTGATTTGGCCCAAACTAGATACCTATCCTTCCATGAAAAGCTCCATACACACTTGAATCCGCTAGTCTCTCGACTTGCTTCCCATACTATTCCTGATAACCCTCCGAGGCGTCTGAAAAGAAGATGGCCACTAGACCTTCTACTATAAAACTTCATTGGAGTGCTATCAATGGATAGTTTCTCCACAAGTGATTTTTTTGTTCATGTCCTTTGTTCATACAGCCAATTTACTTGATGTAATGTTATTACAGTTGTAAATATCAATAAAAAAAATATTCATTTATTTAAAATAAATTTCAAAAGCTCAATAATAATATTAAAAACAATAACATTTAGTACATTATTACTAAGTAAAGAGCAATTTTATAAAATACAGATAAATTAATAAAAGAGTGGAGTGGCTCAGTGGTAGAGCGCTGAGTTGCTGTGCCAAAAGTTGTGCGATTAGCATACTTTTATTGTATCTGTTAATGGATGGAGATGGATCCTATGGGATATAGGGGCTCAACTAGCCTCTATAAGGTGGGTATACACAAATAAGGGTGAAAAATCTGGCAGTGGAACGTTATCTAGGGCAAATCACCTCCCTGCAAAACCGTTGTCCAAGAAACAGTACAGTCTCTAACATTTATTGCAGCCAAGACATTCCATGGGTTTTAGTGGTGCAGGTTTAAAAAATAGATAAATTCAAATTTAAGATAAGTTTAAACTTATTGGTTTATACCCAGAGCTCCTATAAAACCTATTTTACATTAAAAATAAAAATAATAAATCTGATGTGGGTAACACATGATAAACCTTAAACTTATAATAATTATAATTATAATCTAAGTATAATTTTTATATGTATCATAAATTTTTCTGTCTATTGAAAGTACAAAAAAAAAATTAAAATCTTTCTTCCCAGCTTATTCAATTTTTACAAAATATTTCTTTCTTTACAGTCCAATATGAACCTTGGTATCCCTCACAATCCGTCTCAAACCATCCTTTTCATCTTTCACGCAGTCACTCTAAGTTAGTAGAGATCTTGTTCTACAACCTTCCAGTTTGTTCTGGGAATAATAAAATTCCCCTTCGCTATCATACAATCCTCTGGCAACCTTTGTTTTTGCAGTTTAGTTTTATATATTAAGAGGGAATAATAAAAATGAGTTGCCAAAAATAAAATCAATTGTGAAGAAATCATCGCTAAATCTTTCTTATATCATAGGACGATTATTTTTATTAATATTAAAGTGTTAAAAATTAAATTTAAAAATAATTAATTTTAGGAGAAGAGAATTTCTGATAATAATTTATTAGGTGTCATACAGTGAACAAAATAGGAGGTGTAAATTAGATGTTCCATCACCAAACACAAACTTTCAACTTTCTGAGACTTAACTGTTTTTGACTTATGGAAGAGATGAATAATTATATGTATATAAAGACATCAAGTCAAAACTAGTAATGGAAAAATCCATTGAAATCTAAACATCAATAATTTCATGACAGCAATATTTATTTACAGCATACAAAGAAGTCAAAAAATTTAAAAAAGCTTGAAAAGTCAGTTGTAATTTTCAAAAGATGCAGAATAGTGAAAAATAAGTTAAAATACAAATAATTAAAACATAAATTTCCAATATCTAACTTTCATGCTCAGTTAAATTAGTATTCTTTATGAATATGAAGTAATTGGTAAAATTCTTACCTCCAAAAAATAGATGGTTCAGTGTATGAGATTTACCATCTCCGGTATTCCCAAATATTGAGACCACTTTCACTCTAGCATCACAATCGATACATAGTTTTTTTATAAACTCCTCTGATGATGAAACCTAAAATGTAGAGCAAATTTGTTTAAAGTTCTACTTACAATAAAAATTAGTAAGAAAATGTTAGTAAATTATTATATCTCCTAGCATAATTTTCCCCATTTTTTCCCTTTATATATTTATTCACAACTGTAAAGTTTTTTTCTCTTTATATATTTATTCACAACTGTCAAGTTTTTTTTCTTTTTATATATTTATTCACAACTGTCAATAAAACAAAATGGCAATCAGCAGATTTTCTGTCTGTAAAGTTAGAATAAAGTAGCTTGAGAGGCGTGAAGAAGAACAGTACCCAACGGTACCTTTCCTGTGGATTGATTTGATAATTTTATGTTAACAGATTCCTCATCTCACGTTCTTTTTAGTCTCCTCCTTATGTTCTCAGACATGAGATTCATAACCATTTGTTCTATCAGTGGGTTTGTGTGTTCATGTATTTTTTCAAGTAAGTAGTAGTATGCAGAGTTTTGATATTGACATACCAGGGTGCTTTTGTGGCGTCAGACTATTTTTGATTGGCCTTGATTGAAAGTTTGAAGGTATTTTCTATGAGTCTGTTTTGCTATGCCACAAAATTCTAACGCATAAATCCAAACCGGTACCCAAATATTTAATTTTATTTATTTAGCAATTGAACACATAAAATAATGCAGGCATCCTAATATCAAACCCGGCCCACTAACCAGGGTCAAGTAATACAATCACCCTTTAAAAACAAAATAATTTTGATATCTAATAACAATGTGTTGGATTGAAAAAACTATGGATTGGGCTGGTGTAAAGGTAAGGATAAAGAATATCAAGACGGTTCTATGGTTAAATAAAATAGCTGAAAGATCTGATCAGAACATGAAATTCAAATTGATGATGTAAGTCTTCAAGAAATAAGTTCCTTTGCCAATCCAAAGGTATATTGTAATAAAAACAAGAACATTGAATTTTGTAAAGCGATCACCACTCTAAACTTAGAGGTTATCTTTACGACAGTAATTACATTCGTTAATTAATGCTGTATGAGCAACATGTGGACCAAACGAGGCAAAAATATTATTTAATAAATGAAAAACCTGAAGCAAGTTATAATAAAGAAAGGAGTCAGTGAAGGAAGTAATTGGTATGAGATGGAAACACAAGAAATTTATAGGAGTATTACAGATAGCTAATGCATTTATTCTTTATTGGTTTAAAGTCACTTTATGATGCTATGGCTAATCTGATAATGCTCGAGTGGGAGTCCTAAATTTTGCCTAACCAGGTATAATTAGTATAGTGATGTTTAACGAGTACCTGATACCATACAGGTTCTGAACACCCATTTCACATCCCTTCTGAAGGACGGCATAACCATGGATTTTTTACTCCCTTTAAAAAATCCTAAGGTCATCTTCTAGGCTGAAAACCTTTGATCTTGGGAATAGTAGATTGTTATGCTAACCACTAGACCACAGGTGACCCTTAGATTGGAGCATGATGCAATTTTTCATTATGCTAAAGTACTTTAGATCCCTAAACAGCTATAAACTGAAAAAAAAATAATATATACACATAAAAAATAACCATTTATAAAAATAAAAATTGAATAAATAAAGATATTTTGATGTGCCAGTGATCGCATGAAAGGATATTGAAGACATAGAAAACTCCAGCAGAAGAAAGGAAAATAAAATTGGAAAGTGATCCAAAATGATCAATATGAAAAAAATAGAGGGATTTTGAAGTGTAATGAAACGATTAAGTCTATGAACAACCTTAATATTATTTTCCAACTAAGTAATATAGATGTAGAAATGAAAAATAATTAAGATAGGCCTTATAAAAGCATAATGATTAACTACTTAGTATTTATGAATTAATTAAAATATTATTTATCGTCTAAAACCAAACCTACTACAATTGACATAAACGGTTTAGTTAAAATCTCACAGGATTTTGGGAGCCATGAAGCTGTCACATTCTGTCAGATAAGAGAATTGAGATAAACTAGAATGATCAAACAATTTTCTTTCCATCTCATCACAACTTAAATAACAGAAGAGAGAAGAGGACACTTATCACACCCTTCACTTATTCACCCCGTTCAGTGATTGAAATCACTCAGCTACCCAAATCACTTATCAGTTTCTTAGTAAAATTAATTAACAGTTCAATTTAATTTAAATTCTATTTATGAACAGATTATTCATCCATACATAGGTATCTATATATACATATTCATTTATGAATTACCCAATTATATTTTTAGTAGTTATGCTGAGTTTTTAGAACTCAAATATTTTGTTTCGAAATTAAATTGAAATTCACAGCAGTGAATATTTTTACAATCCACTTGTTTTTTCATCAGGTGGTTGGTATGACGTGCAGCTGTTTTTAGTTTCATCGATTACAATCCATTTAAGAAGACATTTGTGAGTGATCTATCCAATACTACAAATAAATAATTAATTTTCAACCATACACTTGTGACCTACATTACAAGCCCACAAGAAAGCCTGCAATATAGGTCGAAACATCATGTCATCGATATTTAAGGAATTATTTTTTTACCTTCACCCAGACCATTTTCTTGCCCATATTAATCAAGTTAAGTAAATAATTAATTAAACATTATCCTTTCGATTCATATGATTGGTTTTTGTTTTTAAAATCCAAAGAATATACATTAAAAAAAAGACAGTATGTAAAGTAGAAGTGATGAACGGAGGCAATCTAAACATGGCATGCAAGTCAAGTTAAGTTTTTTCCTTATTGTAAGTGGTAATCCCAAAGAGGGGATTGTAACATTACCTCGAAACATCTGATTCCTAGATGGAATAACTAATTGTTACTAACAAAAAAATAAGAAAGTGTTAAATAATTTTAATAGTGTTAAATAATTTATAATCTTTTAAGATTCATGAAAAAAAAAGTAATGTAAAACAAAAGCTTTAAAAAAATAATAATATTTAAGAAGAATAACATAAAATATAAGCAGGTAAGTCATTTTTAAGATAAAACATATTCAGACGGTAACTATCCATAGCACAAACAATAAATATATGATAAGTAATACTTTCATTTTAAAATAATTTTGGATCCATGATAAAAGTAAAATAATTTTAAATCAAAACAGTATAACAAACTATTATAATATTGTTATTTTTAAAGAGAAAATAAAAATATTTAAAAATCAAAAAAATTGACCAATAATTATTTTAAAAAAAATTATAAATATTATAATATTGACTTCATTAAAGATATCAGATGGTTAAAAAGTAGTATTTATAAAATTATCAAATAGTTGCGGCCAACATTATCAACTCGCGTAGAAACTTCTTATCAATAAACATTAGATAAAATAACAGATTGCATAAGGGCATTTTAGATAATTTTTTTACAACCAAACATTATCTAATAGTATAAACTTTGTTCAAGGAATAATATTTGACTGTTTATTGTTGAATCTAAGAGATAGAGAAGTTTGTATCCAAATTCAGCATTTCGAAAAGAAACTGAAATTAGTAGAAAGAAAACTACTTAATAAAATTAGTAAAAAATCATTAAAAATTAATTCAAATCTAACTAAATTTATCACGTTTTTTTGAAATGTTTTTATTCATATACACATATATTAAAAAAGTAATTACATTCATAAATTTATAATGCATATTTGTATCAAACTACTATAATCTTTAATAAAATAACAAAGAGAGGTGAGGTTGGAGAATTTGAAATTCTAACTCTCAAGAATATCAAAAACACATCTTAACATAAACTGTCCATAATTCAGAAGGAATGTTATATCAGTTCACAATGCAGTATGAACAAATTTAAATAATATTCACAGCAATAAAAGATCTTAATCAAAATAGATTATTCCTATTTACTGAATAATAAAACAACACAGAATATAAACAAATTCAAATGGATATAATTATCTTAATTTCTAATTCTCTGATATATAATCTCTTCCCTGATCGATTTAATCTCTTCTACCTTGCAGTGTTGAAATAAGATCAATTGGATATAATAAAAAATAGAAATTAAAATAAATAAATAATTTGAAACAGAACAGCAAAAAAGCAAGTTCAGGGTAGTCATATTGGAGTAGGAAGCATTGAGAGCATACAAAGGGAAATTTGAACAAAACAAAAAAAAATGAGGAATTGAAATTGGAATATGGCCGTTAGATAGCCTATTTTCAGAGAGAAAAAAAATTAAGAATTTGAACTAGGACATAAATTGTGAATTTGGCCTATATTTAAAAAACAAAACAAATCATTTATAGCACAAAACATAAAATGTAGATTTTATTTCGGTTTAGTTATATACTGATACTGATAGACAACTCTTAAATGAGATACAACAAAATATCAGGTAAACACATATGAACTTGACATTGACCAATAATATATGAGTTAAATAAAAATATTTCATTCTGTTACACAATTGAGAAGATTGTAGTAATCATATACCTTTAGGCTTTCTTTCCCATCAATGAGCAGAAAACTTCTGTTAATGTTATCATTTTTATCAGCGGAAGCTAATGACAAAGATGTGAATTGAGATGTCAAAGTGATGTCGGGTAATGTAGGCAAGCCCTTTTTTGCCATGCTCTCACCTTTGTCCATGTAGTTCTCATTATAGATTAATATGGGATTGTCAATAGATTCCATTATTGCAGGAGAAACTGTAGGTGGAAGCCAGACTGGCCTCTTGTTCCCCTTATCTCCAGAATAAGCCATTTATAAAGATGTAACAGTGTCACAGCATGAATAACAGTCCTAAGGAACCATGAGAGTACACTACAAAAACAACTTTAATAACAATCATTCCATTTTAATCCTCAAATAAATGATTCTGATAATCCTTTATCAGGTGTATACTATCACTGGATCACAACAGTGGCTGAATGGCAACGGGTACGAAATTTTATTCACGTGCGTCCGGGCATAGCTGTTATCGTACTTCAGTAAGATCTTAAAATAAATTAACAGCGCATTATAGAAAAAAATTGGCATCGAGAGTTTATAATAAATACACCATCCATTGCAACCAACAGGTTATAGTTGAGCTTTATTGGGAGCGGATCATATGTTCACTGCCATCTGCATGATCCTGTTGGGACAGTTCCCCAGAGTATGGTAGCCATGACTCGCGTCACGTCCCGTTATAGTTATAACCCTAAACAACATGGAAGTTCGCCTAGTGAATTATTGAATCAGTTTTGTCCAGTGTCTCTTCCAAGTCGGTTAATTAATTGCTAATATAAGTCATCTGTTCGGAATTTTTAAAGCTTCTCTGTTAATTATTATCGCTAATTGTAAAAGAGGTTATGAAAGGTTGGAGCAGGGAGTATTTGATGTTTGGAATAGTTCGCAAGCCTTTCCTATTAGTGGATATTTTAAAGATGAAGATGAAGGTAGGTTTCACAATGATTAAAGGAAATTATTTACCTACTCCTTTCTCCGCGCTATGTTGCTGATTTTTCTTGTTCTTTTAACGTTTTCGAGTAGTTATTTAGTGCTTTTTGGATGTATTTTGAGGTATAAATGACATTATTGTTCTACTCTTGGTATAAAATAAGTAGTTCACGAGTAATGTGAAATCGGAACGGTTTCAAGTAGAATAGAAAGTGCATTGAGGATAATGAATTTGTTTAATCGCCATTAGATTTTCTTTATTAAATTTTTTAAAAATATTTAATTTATTTATTTTTTAATTTCAAATTATTCTCTTAATTTTCATGTATATCTTAATATTTACTAACTGTTTTTCTATAATTTATGCCCAATTGTCATTTTCATTTATTTCTTAATAGGGTGTGCTTAAATTTTGAAATTATTTTAATTAATACACTTTTATCTTTCCATGTTTTTCAGTCATAATTTTATATTTTACCATAGTATACCTAAATTTATGACTCTTGTACTTAATTTATTTTTATATAATGGATTACATCAATAATACTTTATGTAACAGTGTTTTGTAGAACATAAGCTAGTAGTTTCTAACCAGACAAATACTGCATAAATGTGTTTATTAAATACATTCCATGTAATAAAAATGTTTTATCTATACGTAGATTTGATTTCTTATTTCATTCCTTATTCTGTTTCTTGTATTGGTGGTTTTGGTTTACTTTTATTGTTAGTCCTATCCTTTACTTAAACTAAATTATAATTAACTAAGTACTATTTTTTTTTTATGGTTTTATCCTTATTCTGCTTTGTTGGATTTACATTCAATGATAACCGTCTTTTATCTAACCTAGTTTTACTGATTTCATTTCAATTGTATGATTAAAAAAGTATTTTATTAATCTAATTTTAATGTTGTGTTAATGTTCATTGATAGATCAAATATCATTTAACAGTTAATTTTTCTTGGCACGTTACTGGTGTCTAGTGTATTCTCCTATTTTTCTATTTCCTACACTAACTGGTTCCCAACAAACTATATAGTCTTAAGTCTTAATTTACAAACTTCTACCCAAGCTTTTCTTGACCTACCTCTACAATTTTCTTTTAGACCCTTTTTTGTCCTATGTTCTAAGCATGTGCATGTTCCAGAACAGCAATTCTTCTGCTGATTTCTTTTCTATCAATATGTTCATATTATGCAGGGATTATACTTTACTATCTGTCTCTGTAATAGCATTATTCATCATTTTATTCTAGAAAGGTTGTGGGAGGTCTTCCGTTACTTGTAAATCGATCATGTAGGATATGGAGACCTATATAGGGCTCACCTAGCCCCTATAAAGTGGTTACATTCTATTGGGGGGGAAAGTGATAGTCGAGTAGGATCTTGGCCAAACCACTCCCCTGCACCAGTTTTGGTTATAATGAGGATAGTCCGTACCAAGTATTGAGTTAAGACTTCTTGAGTTTGTTGTGGTACAGTCGTTTTTCTTTCGTTCAGCCAGCAGAATTATAAATATTTAAAATATGGCTTCTGTCAACATATCCTTTGACAATGGATCCCTGTTGTTCTCGACTCCTTATCTTCTTGAGGTGCGTCACATATTTTTCCTATTTGTATCATCTATAGATTTTATAAATCTACAGAATAGACATGTATGAATTTGTTTGAATAATGTATCATTACAAATATTAAACTCTGTGTATGCATATAGAGTCTTCCCATAATTCATATGGGAATTATCTATTCAAATATTCATGATCTATTTCCGTAGAATATTTTGAATCAACAATATGTTAATATATGGCTGACAGGGGGCATTAAATAATCAGATAGTTTTTTTTTTAAATTTATTTAACGTATTTTTTAATTTTTTTTTCACTTTATTCTGCAATAGTTAATTGGACAATACTACTGTGGGAATCCTAAATTTTGCCTATCTAGGTACAATTAGGACAGGGATCTTTAACAAGTACCTGTCATCATGCAGACCCGAGACCACCATGTTACATCATTTCCAAAGAAAAGCATAACCAAAGATTTTTTTATGACATATTAACAAATCTTAGGGCCACCTACCGGGTTACAATCTCCTGACATTAGGCTTATTAGGTTGTTTTGCTAACCAGTACCCTGGAGATGCCTCATATATTTTTATTTGTTTACATATTTTATCCCTTCTATGCATACATGAGGAATTTGAATTGAAATGAAAAGAATTTCAATTCTGTTATCTGATGCGTTAACTTTAATTTAAGCATTTTATCGAAAACATATAATAACTAATATGCAATTTTTGAACCAACTATGTAACTATTGCATTATTTGTTACCTGCCGGGTTTTTTTATATTCCAGACTATAACTACCACTTAAGCAAACTAAGTAGCTCCTTCTACAGATGTAAAAAAAAATTTAGGGGTTTCGATTTACTTCTTAGTTAACCATTGCTTTACCTATTTATTAAAGCAGTAATCTCAGCAGAGAAATATTTGGACTTAAATTATACCTTTAAATATATAAATTCACAAGTTGTTTTATTTTTATTTGTAAGTATTTTAATTCTTGAATGCAACCTTCTATAATTTTGAACAAATATTATTTTATTGCTAAAAATATAATAATTAAGATCATGTTAATTCACATACACTCTTATGGATTGTGTAAAATGGAGCGGAGTGTCTCAGTGGTAGAGCACTAACTGCTAAGAAACATTTTAATTAGAGAGATAAAACTTAAACTTCATGAAAAAGTATTTTTAATATCAATAACTGAATATGCATAATTTGCTTAGATTACACAGTTAGATTTTCATGTATCTAATCAACTAATTTTCACTAATTAATAATTTAGATAGTTTTAATAATATTTAATGAGTGGGTAATTGTGATCACATTTAAAATTTGTTCGATCATCGTCTTTATTGTAGACTATGGCAATGTTTTTAAAAATCTTAAGATCTTTTTTAAGATAGCTGTTTTTAGAGGTAGTAGATAGATTTAGTAGTTTGTTCCACTAACACCTGTGGTCTAGGTGTTAGTGGAACAAACTACTAAGCCCAAGATCGCGGGTTCGTAGCCCGGCAGGTGGGCCTAGGATTTTTTAAAATGGAGTAAAAAATCCTTAGTTATGCTGTCCTTGGGAAGGGACGTTAAACGGGGGGTCCCGATCCTGAATCCGCTGATTATATCAAAAATCTAACAGATGGTCTCCCACCCTTTGTTCTTGCTCTGTACTTCTGCCAGTTTTGATCTGATCAGATCTCCCTTACTCCCAGGTATTCCTTTCACCTTTTTTAACTTTATTCACGGTTCTGTCAGTGAGATTTGAGACTCATGGGTAATGGCTTGTGCGAGAAATACGCAATTGGTTGTTCATTAAATTAGGTTTAATAAAGATGCCTGTCCCTACTGCTTCGTCTTCGAGAAAGGACATTCTAGATTTTATCATAGTTCTCGCAGTAATACTGAGCTGCTTCCAGTCAAGTACCCCATCTTGTCAATATTGGTTCTGGTGGCAGGCGCAAGTCTGGATAGAGATCTTTTAGCATTTGAATGCGACTTGGTACTTTTAAAAACACTTTTTTAACCGAGGAGATTAAGGAATCCACATCACTGAACCAAGATCGGACAGTTTCTGCTATTCGATGCAAGGCTTGAGCAATACACGTCACATGAATTATCTTAGGATAAAATACTTGAATAGATTGCTCAGCCTTGATCATGTTGGGGGCAGCATCAGAGAGAAACAAAAGAACTTTTTCGTTCAAAACTCCACTGGGCCATGGGATATGCGTCGAAGAATTGTGAAATGGTGGATTGGTTGCATTTTTCGAGAACATCAGAGTTCAAAAGGAATGGCTTTGAATCCACATCACTGCCAAGTTTTTCAATAACTGCATTGGCAATATACCTGCCCTCAACCTCAGTGGTTTCTTCGATATGTTCAAATCTTGGCTAGTGTATCTTCCAGGTAGTTTTTGCGCAGAGTGCCTAGTCAGGCATTTTTTTTTCCCCCAATGTAGGTCTCTAAGAATCCTTTGAAATGAGGATTATTAAGTTTGGGGAAAGAGATATCTGCTCTGACCAAAGCCCGACATAGATCTGTACTCAGAGTAGACTTACTTGATGATGGAGATGTAAGGAAGGCTTGATACGACGTCCTCTCTTTTTTTCTATTTTTATTCTCTTTGTGTGATCAGTTGGCAATATGTTGGGTGACTTGGGAACGTTGAGAGCAAGAAACGCGCTTGTCACAAGCTGTTCATTATAAAATGTCTCCATCACTTCGAAAAAGTTCTGATGGAAACTTGCGAAGATATTTATCAACCAGCTGTTAGGTTGAGGCCGATGTTCGTGGCATTTCACCCAAAAAAGAATACACTAAGTGACCGAAGGGAATGAATGATAGGACACTTCAACGAACAAGCTGAAAGAAAAGACAACAATGCTTCACTAACAAGTGGCAGTCACTGTTAAGAAGCATTATCTGTAAATTACAATAACCATTGTACCCACTGAGATTCACAGCCCTACAGTCTGTGGTTCACAGTTCCTGTCACCCACCTCCAAATTATGAAAATATGTACTTATTTTGATTAAATAAGGGGAAATATGTATTTATTTTGATCAAATATGTATAAATTTCCAATAGCATCCAAATATGTGAAATAATATAAAAGTAGGCTCAAACTGCTTTAAAAGTGTCAGTATGAACACTTCTTGTTGAAAAACGTCTGTAAATTGCTTTAAAAAAAATATGTAAATACATACGAATCCGATCCCTAGTCATTAGAATGCCTGATAAAGACATTTATAATGTATGAAATTCTTACAATCTGTTATGTCATTTTTCTATTTAAAAAAAAAAATCAAAGATATGTTGCTGATAACACTTATAAATTAAATGTAATGTTTAAGTCACAAAAGTATATAAACTATATGCAAATTTTTCAACTATAGAGTTTTGTGTACTATGTATTGTACTTTATGGCTAATATCTGAAATAACTTTAGAAATGATTCATAAAACGTATGGTTTGATGAATCATTTCTATTAGGCTTATGGAAACTTTTCATCACATCTTGAAGGTATGCTAGTTATTTCATTCCTCTCGGAGCAACTATCTTCTCCTGATTGAACTTTAAACTTGGGTGGTGTTTTTGATTAAATTATATTTTAGCTATTATTATCGTATTTTTTGTTTTATAGATATTTGAAAACTTGTTTGCTAGGATAAATTTTGCTATTTGTTCTTCATCAATTTAAGCCAAAAATATAAGTATATACCTACAGATGTTTTTTTTCTGGAGCTTATAGTTTATAGCCTAAAAGAATCATTAATAGTAATTATGTTTTTTTAAACTTTTATTTGTTGTAATTGTAATTTTTTATATGTTTATTTATTTTCTTTTTTTAGGCAACTTGATTGACTGCCCTTCTCTCGCAGCTTTATACTATGATATTTGAGGGGTTAACTGAGAGATGTACGGGGACACTGAACGAGGAGGGGCTGCGACCGCTCTGCGCTTTGTGACCTGCGACCTCTCATCTCTCACCGACTGCAGTTGTATGACTTCAGCAGATTCAGATCTTGTTGGTTCATCAACCAAAAGAAAAACTCGTCTTAGTGGTTCTCTGATAGATCCAGATTCTTTCACTGCTCTGTCTGCCAAACGTCTTATACTTGGTCGGCCAACTTTGATTGACCGTTTGATCTCAAGAAATAAATCGGCCCTTGAAGAAATGGAAGGCAAAAGACGAGGGCCAGGCAGGCCCCCCCTATCTGTAAAGAATAAAGTAGATCCAAAGGAAGCCATAAAGAGAAAAAGGACTGAAAGTATGAATGGAGCTTCACCAGCTGTCAAGCGTCTTCGAAGTGCCAAAGAAGGTTCGGAATCAGATTCATCCGAATCGAGAAATACTTCAATTGATAGAAAAAGAGGTCGACCTCCTGCCGAAAAAACAGTTGACAAAAAGACATCTCCCAAGAAACAAACTAGAAAAATTGAAAGAAGGTGTTCTGTTCGAATTCATCACTCATCTCTCCGAAGTGGTAAAAAACGAAAAGAATTACTAGCTTTAAAACAAAGGCGTATTAAAAATTTATCAAAAGATGCCAAAGGAAAAAAGAAATGGAACGGGCAAGATAAAACTGACTCGAATTCTAATGTTTGCCCCGAAAACGACAGTAATGATGAAATTGATGATAGTACAGATTCAGAAATGAGCCGAGGTACATCAGATATTTCAAATATTACTTTAGAAACAAAAGTTACTGAAGAAAAACAGAAAAGTCCAGAGGAAGATGTTAAGAAAAAAAGAAAACGGCGTAAAAGAGATTCTATGTGGGTTCGAAAAGTTAAGAAGCAAATAAAAGCTAAAACTGAAAATCCAGAAACATCTCATTCTTCCCTTCCTTCCTCAGAAAAAATAAACGCAGAAGAAGATGATGAAGAGGAAGAGGATGTTTCAGATATTTTAGAAACTTCAGATATTCCTATTTTAGATAAGCAAAGTGATGAATCATTAATTTTAGACAACAGTAACAAAACAGAACCAGTTTTGAGTAGCAATAGTGCTGAAGATGTCGCAATGCCTAAGTTAGAAAAAGAAGTTGACCTGCCTTCGGAAAACAATGAAGATATAATCATAATAAAACAAGATACTGAAGTTGTTGAATCGGAAAGCATAATGTCTCTAGCATTTGTTCCTAAATCTGAAAATTTATCGGAAGTTGTTCCTGAAAATAATACAGTGTTTGCGATCGCAATCGAAGGGGAAAAAACAGATGAGTTTTCAACATCCTTGATTGCAACTGAAGAAAAAAATGCATGTGGTGCTTCTACTGCTCAGAATGAAACTGAAGAAAAAGATGCAGTTGAAGCTCCTCCAGATGTTCCACTGAAGGAAAAAAGTGTACCTGAAGATGTGTGTTTTAACGCAAAGGATACTGATTGTTTGCTTCCAGAAGAAAAAGACAGTGAGGATACATTCAATCATTGTATAGAAACAGAGACGATAAAAAATGAAAGAAAAGAACTGAAAATGTCATATGAGGGAAATGAAGATAGTTCAGTATCGCTAGTTGAAGAATCTTTTGATAAACCTGACAACACACCCATTGAAAGCTCAATAGAGGATCAGCCAATGGATACAAAAGAGAATATACTGTCTACCTCACAAGACAATATGAGTGTTATGAATGTGGAACTAAATGTATCCGAAGAAACAAACAATTTAAAAATAATAGAGAATGAAGAGATGTCTGAGTTAATAAATGAAAAAAATACAGATATCTGTAAAGAGACTGAGATTTCTGATATATGCAATAAAGAAGTAGAACAACTATTAGAAACTAATATGTCGGAAAAGATTGAAAATGTTATGGAATTCACTCATGAAAATACGGATAACATGATGGATTCTGATATTGAAATAAAAAAAGAGCCAACAGTTGATGCAGACTCTACATCTGATGTTAAGCCCTCTCTGGATGACTCATTTACTGAGTTCTCCCTAAGTTTGCCTGACGATTTAGATTTGGATAGCTCTGCATCGGATGAACATGAAGATGGAATTTTAGGAGAGGAATCGGACCACATTTTTCCAGATTCGACTGATGAAACAAAACTCCATGAACCTAAAACTGAGGCTATAGCCCCTGTTCCTCCTACAACGGAGCCCTGTCCTAATGATCCATTTGCAGCCGAACCGATTCCTAACGGAGCTTCTGAACCCTGTGATATAGCTGAAGAACAACACAAGTCAGGAGAGTTAGGCATGGCTGTGATTACTAATAATGAAGAAAAAATCTCCGTAAATGGCAGTCAGGAAAAAACAGATTCAAAAACAGCAGAGGATGTGCTTAGTGAAATTATAAATAAAGGTAAAACTGTTGATACAAAATATGAGGAATTGACTAATGAGCAAAGGCAAATGAAAGAATCTGTATTACAAGCTCTTGGTTTAAAATCATTAACTCCTCAACAACCTGAAGGAAAACCAAAGAGAGATGGTTACACGGGAACGCTAAAGGCTGTGATAAAACTTAATAGATCAGGGGACAAAAAGAGGATGGTGTACAGGAGATCAGAAGACAGTATGGGGGAGCTTGAATACCGTATCTGTTCAGAGGTAACCTAACATTGTTGATATCTATATTCAATTTATTTTATTTTTATTTAGTAATATTAACTCATTTTTAACTAATAAATTGTATGATTTATACCTAACAGGTCTTAATTATTTTTGTATATTTGAGTAGTGAAGTAACTCATTTGAAAATATTTTACCAAAAAAGTTCCAAGAATCTTTTTTTTTTTTTTAAATAAAGTTAAACGTTTGTTATAAGCATTTAACTTCTATTTATATAAGTTTTTTTTTTTAAATCTGAAAATGTGAATTCCAATTAATTTTAGCCAAACATGCCCTATGTTCCTCTTATGTCTTACTTTCCACACCCAGCTAATAGAAGGCCAGGTTGGGAATTGTAAGGTAACTATCTAATGTCCAATCATTTGATGATGTTTTCATGAATAATAATAAATAAATAAATTTTTATATGTCCACCATTTTGGCTCAGGATTTCACTACATTTTTTTTACGACTCTAAATAAAATTAGATCTGATTTATGGCTTAGTATATATACATTTTTTTTCTTTTTGGATTTTTTTGTTTTAGATGGTGAAAAGCAAGCTGTTATATTATTAAATATTTTATTTGAAAATATTGAAAAAAATTGTTATGACTTAAAATCCTCATAGGGTTCAATATAATTATGAAATAGAATTTTATCTGAATTTTTTTCATAATTTACATGTGTTTTATTTATAAGATTGCTTGATATATATATATATATATATATATATATATATATATATATATATATATATATTTTTATCTACTGATATTTTCCAAAAATCTGAAATCATCTTGATTTTTCATTTAATGTCTTAATCAATATTAGTTTGTGGAACGAGTGACCCATTTGATATTTTCAAGTGACCCACTTCAGTTCCGAAATTTGTAAAATTTATAAAAATAAATTAGAAAATATAATCCTTCAAATTTGTTTGTAATTATTTCCCTAATAAAATATTTCTTATTATTTACTTAGAGGCTGTTTTACTACAAAAATGTCCCTTTAAACCCATAGACCTTTGGCAAGAAAATGTTGCCAACCCCTGATATGGTTAGAGTTGTTAACATACTTAGTAAAAATGGTTATAATAGACAATACTGATGTGAAATGACAGTAACATGATTAGTCATATAGAGAAGTGCATAAAAATTACAAAGGCGCATTTTAAATTAATATTTTTTTAACTCTTATTTGACTTAAGTTCTTATTCAAATTATCATTATTATTTGAAAAACTACAACATAAAATAATATAGATTGGTTGTTCTACCAATTTTGAAGCAAATGTATTTGTTTTGGCATAAGAGTTGTTTAAGTTAGTTTTTGTTTCACCATTGTAACAGGAGTTGAAATTGGGAGTGAAAATTCCATAGGATTGTTGTATATCTGATATCAAGCTACGATGGATAAGAGTTTTAATGTTAATGATTTGCTGGTGTTAATGATGTGAAAAATAATTGAGGATGCGACCGAGTAGTTAGGTTGGATGTCCCAATTTGCATGCACAAATTAATCATTGTTCCTGGTGATAAGAGCTTTAAAAAATAAAAGTGATTTACAGAGGATGGCCTCGTAACCAAAGTCATGATCCACAAAATTAATAATTATCCGTCATTTCCAAACTCAGAGAGGAGATAAAAATCACATTCTATTATTTCTGTCTTGAGGTGCCCATGTCCTACTCCTAATCATTCAGGCAAAAGAAAAAAATATTTAGCAAGGCCTAATACAAGCATATTATTTTATCGTTTCATTCTAAATGTCCGCTTTAAAAGGAAATATTATGTATTATAACAACTTTATGAAATAAAAACATATTTATTTAAAATATTAACCCTCAATTTCCATACATTTTACTCTGGTTAGTAATTTTTTAATCACAGAACTGAAAAATCCTGGATTCTGTGATGAAATAAAGTCTGGAAATGCGTTTTTGACTTGAGAATGATTTTCAAAAATTTTACCCTTAGGGAAGTTGTCCAAATTTTTGAACAGATGGAAATCTGTTGGAGATAAGTATGGCGGGCATGAGAGGACCTCGTAAACCAACTCGTTTAGCTTCTTTCACTATCATAAAACATGAGATCTGACATTGTTGTATAAGAGTGTAGGCCCTTTTCAATTAACAAATGCAGGTTGTTTTTGTTGCATTATGTCAATATCCCTAGAGTACATGTGGATGTGATAGTTTCACTTCTTGGTAGAAAGGAGATATGAATTATTCCTGCCTTTGACCACCACCATACAGAAAATAATTATTTTTTGTTTAAAAAATTTCTCAAACCAATGTTGAATGGTCCACATGTTACACCTTTCCCCGAACGCGGTGGTAATGTTTCTTGCAGATTTGGCTGCTGAGTGTCCATATTTAAACTCATAAAAAAAAAATCACGTGTTTTTATGGTCATACTTGATGGCATAGTAAACAATGGTTTTCCATTTTAGTGATCGTAAATATTATCAAAAGAGAGAGGATTAATATCAGTTCATTAAAATCTGTTACACATTATTATAATAAACAACAGAAATCCAATAATTCTACTTTGAATTTTAGAAATAATAAAAAAAGATAGTTCATATGAAATGACCCAATATGTTGAGTGCATTTTTCTTTATTGAACAATGGCAAAGATTTTCAAAACCAGAAGATATGGTTTAAGGCTCTTAACCGATATCTATTGAAACTTGAGTGCTAGAGGTAAAAGGGAGATTTTTTAACTTAATGGTTGTTTTGTTTTTTTTATTTATGCCATTTTATGGCTTATTTTCATTATAACAAGCTGGGGATCATTATAGAAAAAGAGATTCAAGGATGAGATGTTTTAGACAAGGTACGAGGAATGGTTTAGGAGTAAAGTGTTCTATAGATGACCAGTTATTTTTTTTTCTGTGAAAATATTAGGATGTGAGAATCTAGTGGTCACGAATAGTGAAAAATATGAATACACCTCTTAGGTGAAATGAATTGGTTTTGTATTATTGAGTGCCTGGAGACTTAGTCAACTTAGTTTAAGAGGAGACTTTTTCATTTTACCTGTAGAACAAAGATGAAAAAAATAGCACACAAGAGTGTAACGTTATTTTTTAAACACCCAGAAAAAGATTATATTCACAATTCAGTGAATACTTCCCCTTACCATCGTTGTGAAAATGTCATTCATTTTTTCAATTCCCTTTTCCAAAACAAGTAACAATTTACTAAATTGGGAATTGAACCTGCAACTGCACAGAACCTGGGCATCATGGGCTCTCATGCAAATGTATGACCCTAATGTTTCATGCAATTCCATGGGCCCTAATGGTTTTTTTTTTCATGTGCAATCTTTGAGTCGAAGGTTGGCAATCATTTTCACTTCAGATGCGGCTGCTATTAAGTGTTGGCTAAAAGTTCATCCAAACTACTCTCAGGTTTCGTAACTATGAGATCTTACTTATGCCCATACTGTGCTTTCACTGTATATTGTCCTACCCAATCGACTCTTTATATTTCTTTGTTCTCATAATGTGGTCCAGATATTCCAATTTATTTATTTTATTTATTTATTTTGATTGTATTAACAACCAATACTAAAAAAAATTATATCAGTGATTCCAAATTTGCCTTCACTCAACACTGCTACTGAGAAACAGCCCCATCTTGATATCCTTATGAGTGGATCTTTTTTTGTCAAACTTTTTTAGCAGCAAGCTTTAATTACATTACTGTATTTTCTTTTTGCTGGTTTTCAGGTTGTATAAAAAAATGTATTGATTTTTTTTTTTAACCAGTCCTTTCTTATACATTTTACTTTATGTTTGTATATGAAATGGTTTATGCTTAACCAGCCTACTCTACTACTCTTTGGTTTTTTCTTTACATCATGATTTAGATCTCCCATGTTCCATTTTGTACTAACTTTGTTATTGTTAGTTGAATAGAAACTCCTTTATCCCTATTTGTATATAAATGGTTCATCCTAGCTTAAAACATGGGTGGCCAACCCAAATGATCTTGCAGGCCACTTTGGGAATGATTCATAGTAAGGTGTGACACATTTAAAATTAATTATCTCCACATTGGAAAAATTGAAATACAATGAGTTATTATTATTGTTTTTTAATATTGTTACTTGCAAACTTAGATAATATAATAAAAATGATACTATATATACATTATAACCGTTATGATTTTATCAGGTTTTGTCTCATAATTGCAAACATTAATATTTGAATGTATGGGGCACATAAAACATATTTTTTTAACACTTTGATTTTCACTACTTTAGCCGTTATAAAATAAATATTTTTTGTAAAGTGTATTCAAAGAGGGTAATGGGTCTTGGTTTACGACCTTTAAATGCAGAAATCTCTCCATATTACCCTCCCCCTTGCATGTTTCTTTTTTACATATAATATACTTATTCTTACCTTCCAGATTCCTGCAACTGAAGGAGTACCGATTACGCACTTAAACGATATAGCTAGCATTCGCAAAAATATATCTAATAAACTGCATCATGAAAATGGTAAAAATATTTTCATCAATGACTTACATTTTTTTAGTCATTTCAATTATAAATATAATTCAATTTTTTATTTACAGATACTTCCAACCCAGTTCCTGGTGGATCAGTCACTAGTAATGGTCACTCAGAAAATCATGAGCCCAGTAATCACGATGAATCGAAAGGCCCAAGGTATGAATATTATAAAATTATTTATTTACCTTTTATTAAATTTAATTAGGTAGCAATAATATTTTTTTTAGTCATTAATTATTCCCATTCTGAATTTATTTTATTATTCCAATTCTAAGATATGGCACGGCACTTATATTTTTGCCTCCTTGTAATACCTTAATAAAAAAGATGCTGTGTTCTTTTAATTTATTGATTTATTAATCGTTAATGGTATTAGTTTACTCATCCTGTAGCTTTAAATCACATTGAAAAACAAGAGCTGCCAATTGTTATTGTCAATATGGTAGTTAGTGCTATTAATCATACTAATATATTATATTATGTTTGTCTCTCTTTAACGCAAAAACTACTCAACGGATTTGGATGAAACTTTACAGTGATATAGGTTATACATCAGAATAACACATAGGCTATAGCAAGCACGGATTTAGGGGGGCGCACGGGGGCACGTACCCCCCGACAGTTTTTTAGGCACTGTGGAGAATCCATTATAGTAAAGGCAAATCACATGATCATAGTTGTTAAAATAACAGAAAGAACATGAGTGAAAGTATTTGTTTTGATATCCTACTAATCTTACTAATATTATAAATGTGAAAGTTTGTATGTATGTTTGTTACTCATTCACGCAAACACTACTGAAAGAATTTGTATGAAACTTTACAGTAAAATTTTATGTGTTCTTATGTTGTTACATCATCATAACACATAGGCTACAGCAAGGGCAGACTTAGGGAGGTACGAGGGTACGTGTCCCCCTGACATTTTCTTTGTTCTGTGGAGAATCCATTCAATTAAAAGCAAATCAGGAACTTAGCATCTTAAAATTTGCAGATAGATTCTTTGTATAATTTAAGAAAGAAATTTAGATAATTCCACCCCAAGGGTTTCCCCCTTAATATAATAGGGGTTCAAATATTGCATGGAATCCATCAGTTTTGAAGTTAGACATCCGAAATTTTGGATGTACGAGCAACTTATAGTTAAAAAATAGAATTAAATTATTTATTTAAAATGATCTGTCACGAAATTTTATGTGGCAGACCAAATTCCACCCGAGCGAAGCCGCAGGCAAAAGCTAGTCTCAATATAAATATTGATTTGATTCCCCTAACTGTTATATAATTTTTTTATTAAACTCTGATAAAATAATATTATGGACCATTGTTAATATAATTGTAGAAACATTAAACCGAGTTAATGCACCATTATCCAAAATATTGAAAGTGATAGTTGTGCCTAAAAAAAAATATTAACTTCTGTAAAATTAATATAAAAATCCTCTTTGAAAAATATAATCAATATATTTATTTATTTTGCATTAATTTTTTTTATTTAAGGTGCATTAATAAATTTGCCAAATAATTCAAGCATTTAAAAATTCTTATTGGCCAATCAAAATACCCAAGAATACGAAAGCCAACCTAAACATTTCATTTTAACATTTGAGCTTATTATCAGGCTATTACTATTATTTAAATACCTTCTCAAATGAAAGATTACATTTCAAAACATTTTTTTTTCTAATGTCCGTATAAATCTTGTTAGTCCTGAGAAAATATTATGAATTTTTATTTGCTAACCATCGTTTCATAGTTTATATGGTACTTCATAACATAAATTTTTCACTTATATAAAATCAAAATAAGATTATCTTGAATTATATTGTTCCTACTACCCATAAATATAGTGTATAGAGCAATGGCTTCCTAAGTAACCCAATTGAAATCATAGCATTGTTATGTCATAATGGAAACTGTGATCTGACAGATGCTTCATTGACATTAACTTTCAGTTCCTATTACTAATCAAGAAATAAAACTGATAGCACATATTGCTGACCTCAGTGTAGATTTATGTTTAATGGATGTAATCTATCCTATCTATGATATACTTCGCTTATATCATAATTTTGTTTCTCTCTTACAGTTCTAGTTGGAAATATTTATTAATAAAAACATTTACATGTATTTTTATAACTTATTAGTTTAAATAGATTTGTGATTCCTATTTTGTTTTTATCCTTTAAAAAACTGCATGTCTGTCATTCTAATTTTGATTTTTTGGTTATCATTCAGATCTGGTGACCTAAAAGACTTGAAATTTTTGGTTATTCATTGAATAATTAAATTCTGCTTCCATTAGCAATTGAAACTTATAGTGTCATTAAACTTCTTGTTATCACCAGCTGCCATGATTGACATACCATATCACCATAAAATTAAATATGTGAAATGATATCAATTTCAATCGGAAATCGTGAGATTCAGTCGTCACATCAGCGAGAGATCGTGTTATTTCTCTTCACTTAACACAGCTGCGGGGTTTAATGGATTTTCTCTCAATTATCGGGCGGTACATATGTTCGGCAAATGCAGTCATCATCAGGACATATACCAAAAATTCACATCAACGAAGATCTAATACACATCCCACATCAATAGTCCAAAAAGACGCATCAACTTGAGACACCCCAAAACATTCGATCTATTACTAAGTAATATATTGCTCTGGTTGGTGCGTATTTTTGTACCATTGAAGTAAGATGAGATGTGTTATATTTGATCTTCATTAATGTGAATTTTGGATGTATCTCCTGACGGTTCCTGAATGAGCAGAACTATATCTGGTTAGTTAATATGATATTTTTGAGACTTTTGGATGTTCCCAATTGCATTTTCTTGAATCTGTTCCGCAGGTTGTCGCTTAAAATTGAAATACAAGTTTTAACTGATTATTCGTTTCATTTTTAATACTTTCTAAAAATACAAGTTATCATAAGCTTTTGTATGGAAATAGAAAGTAATTATGGGTTATGAGTAGATTTCAGTAATCATTTTATCAAGAAATAAAAGTTCCAACTTACATTTCGAAGACATATAAAGATGTTATATTTTGGTTGAAACGTTCATTTATTGATGAAATGTTATCGAAGTATATACATTTCCCATAATTATAACTTCTCTTCTATTCTTAAGCTCACGATAAATTATATTTTTGGAAAATATTAAAAGGGAGACGAATGAACAGTTAAAACTTGTAATTCAACTCGAACTGACAACCTGCAGAATAATTACCTATTTTCTTAAAATAATATTAAATTTTGAATGACAGATAAATATCCCGAAAATAGCACCAAGTAATGGTTATTTTACATAATTAAAGGGGAACGTTACTAGGACACATGATTTGATTATGAAGAATTATAAATGAAATTCATTGTTAAATATAAAACTTGTTATTTAAGGAAGAAATAGTTGGAGGTGCAGTCAATGAAAACACCAAAATAAGCATAACTTATTTATTATGTGCCGACGTTTCGGCCTACAATGTAGGCCATCTTCAGGGCGAACAAAACACGTTACAGGTTGGGGAGCTCAGACAGAAGTGGGTAAAAAATAAAACTTGTTAAATTTAATTTTATATTTAGAAACCAAATATGCCAATTTTCTTTAACACTGATATCAAAGAAAACATCGTTGTTTTTTATGTATCAGAACTATCGATATATTGATCACTTGTCATGCCTCGCAGCCCCGAAGACTTTTAAACCCCTGCATCAAATGTAGGTTCTGTAGAATGTATTAAAACTGTTTGGCATAAAAGTAGCAATTTTTCGCATCTTGTATACTTTTGACCTAAAAATTTGTTTCTATGCTATCTAGTATTCATTTATTTCTTACTATGTTTCGTAATTGGAATTTAGGATCAACAAAACTTAACACTGAACTTCTTTCCTCAGTCCAACTCACTGCTTATGCATGAAATCTCACTTGAAAATAAAAGCATCAGTTCTGCTGGTTGTCGCTTCAAGTTGAGTTACTAGCTTTAACTTTTCATCCGTTCTCTTTTCGATATTCTCGAAATTAAAAATAATTTTTCTACTGACTATATATATTAATTATTTATAAATGTATATGGATAGGTTACAGAACCGATATACTGTTCAGTTTATATCATATGAGGGGTGGAGATGCAAAAAGGGATAAATCCATATTTAATCATCATAATTTAATTTGTTTAATGTTCTTCACAAATTTAGCGTCCTCTATGCGGTGGTACATGGTTCAACATTCAAAACATGCCAAAGCCAATCTAAATTTTCTATAAAAAAAATCGTTTCATAATAACCTGAATTATGCAAATGTTTGTGTTTCTCGAAAAATTTTCAAATTTGGATTTACGCCCTTTTGCATCTCAACGCCTCATACATACTTCGAAATGTTTATTGAAACGTTCGTTTCTTGATGAAATTATCACCGTAATGCACACATTTCCCTTAATTGCATTCTTTTTTTCATACCATAGCTCCCGATTATTGTTGTTCTCGAGAATATTTTAAAAAAAAATGGAAAGTTAAAACTTATTGATTCGACTCCGACAATCTAATATCACATAATTATCATTTTTGGGCCATTTATGTGTTAAACTGACCATAACATACTGTTAAGTCGAAATGATTAACTGTAACAGATGATTCTGGACGAAACTTAGTTCCAATGCATTTGTATTTAGATAGTCCTATCATAAATAAAAAAGAAGAAGACGTTAAATCTTTTTAAAAGATTTTTTTATCTTATAAAAAAGGATATATTTAAAATATATCCCAAATTTTAAGCCAACCTTCGCCAATTGGTATATTTTTTTTTGGGGGGGGGCGTGACCATGGTGTAATTTTTTGCAGCTTTTGTTTGAATTAATTCTCGCGAAGAGTCTAATTATGCATGGGTTCACCAATAATTTGGAATTAATAAAAAATTTAACCATGGTTTAATGTTTGATTAATATTTTAATCCAATAGGAAAAATGGAGTCCTTAAAATTTGCATCCTCAAACTACTTCCATATTCTAATATATACCATTTTTTATATGGTATATTTTTAGTAATTAATATTTTTCAATGAATATCCAACTGTTGTAATTGGTCTGTTCCATTACACTTGCCAGTATTATTTTAGTTGGTGGGTTATTGCGTAAGCAGTCGAAAAAAAACTTTATCTCCCTTTGCCCACCGCTGGCTGAATAATTGGAACAGTATTGAATATTAGATGAAGAAGACCTTTTAATAACTTATAAATCTTTTTAATCGATTGGTCGCGTTAAAAACCTATGTTCTATTTAATTCTATGCCTGGCGGTAAATGATCAGCATGTAATTTTGAATCGGTTCATAGTATAGTGTAGACTTCTATTCAATTAATTCGAATTAATGATTATTTTAATAATCGATACTGTTTTATATCCTTTCAAAATATATTAAAAAAATTGTCGGATAAACCGTGATTTAAAAAAAAAAATGATTTGATATATTTTCGTGTTTTACTCACGTAAAATAAGTCGAAAGTTTTTAAGCCACTGCTTTAAAATATATTTGGACATAAATGAAAAGACGTAAGCTTATACACGAGAAGAAAAAACTTCCTAACTCCAGGTATATGTTATATTCCTTTTATAAATTTAATGTATCGGCAGAACATTATTTTTCTTGCCCCATTTAAAAAAAAAAGATCGTCAAAAACAACCGCAGCAACTTCAATTTAGGTCAAATATGAATATTTTCATTAATAAAACGATTTTAATATATGCCTTTTTCTCTGCACACAAGTGACAATATATTTTTTTATAGACTGATTCGTTCTTCAAAATCCCCCCCCTCTCCCGAATTGAAAATTATATAAGTGATTTTAATTTTAATTATTTATTTATCAAAATATGAATACATTTATTTTTAAATAATTAACAGTTTGCTCCTGTGAATTAGTTTTGTTTAAATTTTCCGTGTTTTCAAACACACCATTAAATTAAGTGTTAAGATTAACTTTGGTCCACTTTTGTATTTTCAGTTTTATGGTCCACTTTTTCATTTTATTTATTGCTGTTTCACATATTGTTATTTTACAATTTACTACATTACGTCAATTATACAGTGTTAATATTTAGTAGCTAATTTGATAAAAAATAAAGTATAGCAACTTATGAAAGGACCTATAAATTAGTTTACTGTAAATAATTCTTGGCTGCTGTTTTTTTACATAGTTTCACTGAGAATTTAAATAGAAATTATTTTTATGGTATGGCTTTGATATTAAACAGTTCTCCTTACAATAAATTTTATTTAAAAAATCACAATCATATTATCATAATAAAACATCATAAACAATATCTTCATAAATAAAAAGGAGATGAATAAATACAAATTTTTATTTGACTAAACTGAAAATTGTCTATAATAAAAATTCATTTTTTATAAGTTAATTAAATTTGAATCAAATTTGTGGGCTGAAATGATTTAGTTTTTAATAAGATAATTTCAAAAGTTTATTCTTTTTAAAATTTGATGTATATCACTGGACTAAATTACTTTAAATTTTCATAAATTAAGAAGGAAAAAAACCATTATCCAGTCAATAAATTCTTCATTTATTAAGTCTTAATAAATATTAGATTAACTTGTTAATCTCATAGGTTCAATGTCCCAAATCAATTTTTAACAGGTATGTCGACCATAGGGAATAAGTGTACCTTGCATTTTAAACAAAGAAAATTTTATTAAAAATGACTTTTAAAATTATGAAGGTATCTTTTCAGTATTGTTTGGACAATAAATATTTTTGTTTGATTTTTGAAAAAAAAATTTTTTTGTTATTGTCTTGGTTTTTTACAGAAAATTCTGACTTTTAACTTGTGTAGTTATGTACAGTAGGGTTTTTTGATGCATAAAACCAGAAATTGTTGTTATTGAGTTTGACTTGTAGTCGAAATGTCATAAGACTTAATAAATGAAGAATTTATTGGGTGGAAAATTTTTTTTTTCTTCTAATTTATAAAAAGTTTATTCTTTTAAAAATCATGTGAAGATCATAAAATGTGCTGTAATTCATTATATTTTCTAAACTGGTTATTGGAAAATCATTGATTTTTTTTTCTTTTCTATTTTTAACGCTGTATCACAAAGGTTTAGTTCCACTGATTCTCAATAAAATCAAATGTTGACTCTTTAATAAAATATAATAAACTAGCTTTTTTCCCCGCGGCTTCGCTAGCGTGGAATTTGGTCTGCCACATAAAGTTTCGTGACAGATCATTTTAAATAAATAATTTTTTTTTTTTTTAACTATAAGTTACTCGAACATTCAAAATTTCAGATGTCTAACTTCAAAACTGACGGATTCCATACAATCTTCGAACCCCTATTATATAAAGGGGGAAATCCTTGGAAGGTGGAATTATCCAAATTTCATTCTTGAATTATACAAAGAGCCTATCTGCAAATTTCAAGATGCTATGTTCCTGATTTTCCTTTAATTATGTACTATAATGGATTCTCCACAGAACACAAAAAAAAATTTGGCACGTGCCCCTCTAAATCTTTCGCATATATAATAATAATATTAGTAGTGTTTGCGTGAATGAGTAACAAACTTTCACATTTATATTGATAATAATTGTTGACCTATGATAATTTATGTTGAAGAAATTGGTCCGGGTAGAGGTCACTGAATGAAATTCTCAAGTAATTTCAGAAGATATTTATTGTTAGCCAACGTTTCGACCTACGTTGTAGGTCTTCTTCAGGGCTATAAGCAAAATACAGACAATTTAAGAAAGCGCTATGAATATATTAAAACATTTTAAATATAGATAAACTAAAAGAAGGTGAATACAGGCAAAAAATTGATAATTATGTGTAATAATGATGATAAAAATTGATAAAGGTGTACAGTAAAGTAATTATGAAGATTAAAATGTAGAAAATAATAATAAAACATGAAGAAAATAATAATAAAACAGAAAGTGTTGACAGTTAAAAAATTAAGGTATTACAGATAAATAAAAACTGAATATACAATAGGAATGTGAAATGATATGGGTAAATTAGAAAGTGATAAGAATTACGCACTAAAATTATAGGTAATAAAAAAGAAGAAATAAAAATTGTAAAATTATAAAAATCTAGAAACGAATTATATAAAATAGAATAAAATTGAAAATAAAAATTATTTTAGAAAATACAGTATTAATATTAATAGGTAGAAAATACTTTATATTAGTGTAAAGAATATTAATTGCATAAGAGAATGTAAGAAGACAGTTTATAAAAGTGTAAAATATCAATTGTATAAAAGTAGGTATGTTTTAAGTAAAGTACGTGATAATGCAATCAGGCTATATTGGACTAATTAACAGGCTAATAACAGGCTATATTGGAATTATGATATATATTGATGAATATTTAGGGTGGTATATAGATAACTAAAACAAATAAACGCCTTACAGTAATAGTGTGCTTGGAAGTAGTGATAATAACGGTAAATTGAGTATAGTACTGTTTTAGGTTATGAGGGAAAGAAATTAAAATGAAATGGAGGAGGGAGGGTGAGTAAATAGTGCAAAACATAAGTTACCTGTGGGGGTGGGACGGGGGGTGGGTCCTCTCTGGCTATGAAACACTGACTGATATAATTGAGAAGGAAGGATGGTCCCCCACCCTTACTAAGTGTAAAAAAAATTTCTCAGAATATAAAAGCCGTTACAGTGGCTATAAGTTACGTATAAAGGGAAAGAAGCAAATAGTGTAGAAGCCTCATATAAAGACTTGAAAATCCATACACACACACATACTCGTATGTATATATATATATATATATATATATATATATATATATACACACACACACAGTTGTGTGTTGTAAGAAATATGTCGATGACCTCCTTTTAGTTCTCAATCCTGAAAAAATCCCTGAAATACTAGTAGCTTTTAACTCCTACCATCCCCGTCTCAAATTTACCATAGAAACTGAAACCAATCACACCCTCCCCTTTTTTGACCTCCTCATTATAAGAAATAATGACAGCTCCTTGTCCTTTGATTGGTACACCAAACCCACATATTCCGGCAGACTCCTCAATTTTTTCTCACAGCACCCTTACCACCAGAAGATCAATACAGCAAAAAACCTTATTCATCGGTGTTTATCCCTATCAGACACCCAATTTCGACCAACCAACATCCTACGAATCCAAAACATACTACTCTCTAATAACTTCCCAGCCCACATTACCAATAAACTACTAGACCCCCTTAAACACCCTAGTAATGTAATTTACCCCTCCCCGTACCCAACAGTACCGAACCCCAGTTCCTTCATATACCGATCTTTTCCTTATATTCCTGGTCTGTCTGACAATATCCAAAAAATCTTAAATCTTACCTTTCCCAACCTTCGCCTTGGTTTTAAGCCATATCACAAATTATCCCAGCTATTCACATATTTAAAAGACCCGATCCCCATTAAAAATCTCTCCAACATTGTTTACCGCATCTCCTGCTCTGCCCCAAACTGTACCTCCTCCTACATTGGGGAAACAAAAAACCACTTTTACAGACGACTATCACATCATAAGACCTCTATATCTACCCGGAACATATCTGCTTCCAAATTATCAGAACATGCCTTAACCCTTAACCACACCTTTAACTTTGACCAATCCTCTGTTCTCGCCACGGTTCCTAATTATACCAAAAGACTAATTACAGAATCATTACACATTAACCTAGAAAAAAATCCGTTAAACATAAAGACTGACAAAAATAACCTATCAATAGTTTACAGACACATACTAGACCTAATACAAAATAACTAACCACCCCCGCTTCCTAATGACTTTCTCCTCCCCCCCCCCCTCTCAGCGTGCCAATATTATATGTATGTGTACAAGTATGTATGTTTTGTGCGTGTATCTACATCTGTTGTCTTTTGTGCGTATATGTCTGTGTGTGTGTGTGTGTATATATATATATATATATATATATATATATATATATATATATATATATATATATATATATATACATACGAGTATGTGTATGTGAGTGTGTGTGTATGGATTTTCAAGTCTTTATATGAGGCTTCTACACTATTTGCTTCTTTCCCTTTATACGTTACTTATAGCCATTGTAACGGCTTTTACATTCTGAGAAATTTTTTTTACACTTAGGTGGGGGACCATCCTTCCTTCTCAATTATATCAGTCAGTGTTTCATAGCCAGAGAGGACCCACCCCCCGTCCCACCCCCACAGGTAACTTATGTTTTGCACTATTTACTCACCCTCCCTCCTCCATTTCATTTTAATTTCTTTCCCTCATAACCTAAAACAGTACTATACTCAATTTACCGTTATTATCACTACTTCCAAGCACACTATTACTGTAAGGCGTTTATTTGTTTTAGTTATCTATATACCACCCTAAATATTCATCAATATATATCATAATTCCAATATAGCCTGTTATTAGCCTGTTAATTAGTCCAACATAGCCTGATTGTATTATCACGTACTTTACTTAAAACATACCTACTTTTATACAATTGATATTTTACACTTTTATAAACTGTCTTCTTACATTCTCTTATGCAATTAATATTCTTTACACTAGTATAAAGTATTTTCTACCTATTAATATTAATACTGTATTTTCTAAAATAATTTTTATTTTCAATTTTATTCTATTTTATATAATTCGTTTCTAGATTTTTATAATTTTACAATTTTTATTTCTTCTTTTTTATTACCTATAATTTTAGTGCGTAATTCTTATCACTTTCTAATTTACCCATATCATTTCACATTCCTATTGTATATTCAGTTTTTATTTATCTGTAATACCTTAATTTTTTAACTGTCAACACTTTCTGTTTTATTATTATTTTCTTCATGTTTTATTATTATTTTCTACATTTTAACCTTCATAATTACTTTATACACCTTTATCAATTTTTATCATCATTATTACACATAATTATCAATTTTTTGCCTGTATTCACCTTCTTTTAGTTTATCTATATTTAAAATGTTTTAATATATTCATACCGCTTTCTTAAGTTGTCTGTATTTTGCTTATAGCCCTGAAGAAGACCTACAACGTAGGTCGAAACGTTGGCTAACAATAAATATCTTCTGAAATTACTTGAGAATTTCATTCAGTGACCTCTACCCGGACCAATTTCTTCAACATTTCACATTTATAATATTAGTAAGATTAGTAGGATATCAAAACAAATACTTTCACTCATGTTCTTTCTGTTATTTTAACAGCTATCATCATGTGATTTGCCTTTAATTATGTACTATAATGGATTCTCCAAACTACCGAAAAAATTGTTGGGGGGCCCTTGCCCCCGTTTCCCCCCCCCCCATAAATCCACCCTTGCTGTTGCCTATGTGGTATTCTGATGTATAACCTATATTACTGTAAAGTTTCATCCAAATCCGTTCAGTAGTTTTTGCGTGAAAGAGAGACAAACAAACAAACTTTCGCATTTATAATATTAGTAGCATATCAAAACAATAGTTTCACTCATGTTCTTTTTGTTATTTTAACAAATATTATCATGTGATTTGCCTTTAATTATGTACTATAATAGATTCTCCACAGTACCTAAAAAAGTGTCAGGGGGGGCCCTTGCCCCCGCCCCCCCCCCCCCATAAATCCTCCCACCGCGATCATACTCCCTTACTACCACCTGGAGACTAAGAGGTATTTACCACCCCAAAGGGAAGTTGATTAGGGTTGGTGGTGATAGAGAAAACTGTGTCTTCACGTACGAACAAAGCATTTTATAATATATGAGAGGAAAACGTTGTTACATAAATATAAGTCTAGTACTTATTTAGTTTTTTTTGACTGCACCTCCCAACTATCTCCGTTCTACATTTTATAATATATATTAGATTAGATTAGATTAACAGAATTTTATGTCAAATTACATTGATATGAAAAAAAAGGGAACGTATGTACTTCCTGGAAATTATAAGTTAAATGAAGTAAAGTAAAAGCTTTATCATAGAATCATCTCTTATTTTTATATGTGAGGGAATTCCATTTCATTTTATCAATTGATTTGAAAATATTTATAACTTTTGAAACTTTCTTCTTTTTCAGTACTGGAAAGGAATCTAGCCTTATTATTCCTGAGAAGAGCTCTTCCTTTTCTATTCATCCTGACAGACTGTGCTCCGATGTGTGTAGTTATTGTTTTGGAAAATTTGGCTGCCTCGACACCCCCTGTCATGTTGCTCAGCTCAAGTCTGAAAGACAAAGGAAGATACTTGAGAGTAAGTTATACTAAGCCTTATTATAGCTGAAAGTTTTTCTCTAAAACTCTTAATCATTGATATATTGTATCTATATATTTATTAGCATTTTTTGATCCACACTTTTTTTTTTTACTTCTTACTGAAAACAATCTGTGGTAATTGTGAAACAAACTTCTCTTAAGTAGTTTTTCCAATCTACAACTGTATTATGATTCATATCTAGTATTTTTTTTTACACCATTTAACTGATTTCATCTCTTCGCTCCATCCGTAAATAAATTTCAAAGATTTATTTGAAGTTGAAATAAAATAAAGATTTATTGAGTTAGAAAACTGAATCTGGGATTTTTGAACCTCATACCATTTCTAATGCTCTTCTTCGTATGGCATGTTGAAAGATTGCATCGACAACATACTCCGTCACAAAAAGACTGTTTCATTTCATGATTCTGATTGCATCTTTTTCAGTTCTAGCTAAATCCCAAATTTTCAATTTTTTTTTTTTTTACAAAAATTAACTCAAGAAAAAAAACTTGCTTTTTTTAATGAATTCAGAAAATAGAACACTTTCTAATTAGAGAAATTAGAATTCTAATTTATTTGGTTATTTTTTGCTTGTAAGCAAAATACCCAATCTGTACTTTTACACATAGGGATCTATCATAAATTATTATTTGATTAATTGTCTATGTTATCAAACATTTAACTTACATGTGAAATTACACCTACAGAAGAACCTCGATAATCCGAACCTTTGTAATCCGAACGCCGTATTGGGAAAAATAAAAATAATCAGAATAGTAAGCACAATCTGAGAGAGGGAAGGGGGAGTGTTGTTATTGTGCCTGTGTTGGTTTTTACTTTCGAAATTCACTGTTTAATGAACAGTGAGACATTACTTGTGTGTGTTGGTTTTTACTTTCGAAATTCACTGTTTAATGAACAGTGAGACATTACTTGTGTACTATAATTTCAATTAAAATGGCTTCAAGCAATAATTTCAAGTAAAATGGCACACAAGCGTCGTTTAAAAGAAAACACAAGACACTGAACATAGAGGTAAAACTTCAAATCCTGGAAAGACTTAAGAAAGGTGAAAGCGGAGCAGCATTAGTCTGAGAGTTCGGTGTCGGTAAATCTACAATTACGGACATAAAATCTAAACAAGATGCTATCTTGAAATATGCTTCCCAACAAGATAGCAATCAGGGACCTAAAACCAGAAAAACATTAAAATTAGCGCATAATATGGCTCTTGAGGATGCCTTATATTTATTGTTTACACAAAGAAGGAGCTTAGGTGAACCAATATCAGACCCGGTTCTTTGTGAAAAGGCTCTAGATTTTAATAAACAACTTAATGGGCCTCCTGATTTCAAGGCCAGCAGTGGGTGGCTGGCTAACTTCAAACAACGGCATGGAATAAAACAGCTTGATGTTTAAGGGGAAATGTTATCTGGTGATTCTGCTGCTGCAGTATCGTTTCTAAAAACTTTGATAAGCAATTGTCAAGTGATGATGTTTATAATGCTGATGAAACTGGGATAAATTGGCGCTCCTGGCCGACGAAATCTCTTCCATCACGTAATGAAACTCGTTTTCCTGGCTACAAAGTGAGCAAAGACAGGGTGACAGCTATGGTTTGTGCCAATGCAAGCGGCACTCATTCTCTTCCTTTACTGCTCATTGGTAAAAGCAAAAAAACTCGTTGCTTAAACAATGTGACATGCCTTCCTGTCATTTATAGGGCACAAAAGAGTTCATGGATGACGTCGGATATTTTTCTTGATTGGTACTCTAACACTTTTATACTAGAGTTTAAGAAATTCAGAGAAAGCCAGGGAAAACTGGAAAAGTTATGTTGATTATTGACAATGCCCCCACACATACTGATACTGATCGCTTGAACAGCATTGACAACAACTTTACTGTCATGTTTCTCCCACCAAATGTAACAGCCCTCCTCCAGCCAATGGATCAGGGCGTAATTGCCAAAATGAAACAGATTTACAGGAAAGAAGTGCTTCGGCGGCTACTTCAAGCAGATCGAAATGAAGAAAGTGTGATTGAGTTTACAAAAAAATTAAATCTTAAAGACTGCTGCTACATGTTGGAGGATTCCTGGAAAAGTCTAACTGAGGGAAATCTAATGAAAGCTTAGAACAAACTTTGGCCGAGGCCAGCTATCAATGAGGACGAAAATAACGAGGGACTTAAAACTGAACTTCTTGCTGAAATCGCCGATCTTTGCAATGTAATTCCTGGCTTTAAAGAGTGTGACCTGGCTGATGCAACAGAGTGGCTCAACAGTGATATTAATGAGCCTGGTTACCAAATCTACAATGAAAACGAGATCCTGTCTCTTGTCACGGAAGTCAACGAATCAGAAGACAGCAGTGATGATGAAGACGCTATTGATTCGGGCCCATCCCATGCCGATGCGTTCAGCTCTTGAAACAACAATGAACTGGTACGAAAAACAACCTGAATGCTGTTTACCTCAGTTGATCACGCTAAAGAAAATCCGTGATTTAGCAGCCAAAAAACGTTCTTCAACCTTAGTTCAAAAAAAAAAAATGAGTGACTATTTTCCAAATGTTTAGTTTTTTGTTTTCTTTAATTTTTTTTATCTTTCTGTACAGTATAATTTTTTTGTGTTTACAGTACTGTACTTTCTGTGTGTGTGTGTGTGTATAAGATTGTATACTACATATGTATTATATTATGAAATTCATGTGGAATAATAAAATATAGTTACCTTACTGTAGCCCAGTAGTATTTCATAAAACAAACTACCTTAAACAAAACAACGTGCTTCATATTTTATGGGAACTAGTATGTCAGTGTTCATTTTTTGCATGCTACTATGCCTGGAAAGCACTTTGTTTTGTAATCCGAACGATTTGATAGTCCGAACCACCCCCGGTCCCAATTAGTTCGGATTATCGAGGTTCTACTGTATGTGAAATGTCACATTATTTTGAAAATCCATAAAAATTTATATTTTTTTTATATTCATGAATTTTTTTTTCTTATTATTATTGTTCCATTTAATAAAAACATTTAGTAGAAATTTAACAGATTTATTATGTAAATTTCATTGAACCGCATTGGAAGAAAATCTTTATAATATCTTATTTTTATTGATAATGGAAGATAATACAGAAATAATAATTGTGCATTCCATTCTGACTGATAAAAATTACTATTTGCTGTAATATTGTTGGCTTAAAATTTATTTATTTTAATCTTACCTTGAATATCCAAGATGTCTTTTCAGATGAGCAACATCTTACTGGGGAATCTTGCTTATGCGATGCCTGCTATAGGTATGTCGATAGGAAGGCAAACTGTCCATCAAAAACTAATGCGACAGCAGGAACTTCTGGGGGGAAAACTAAAGTACGCCCCCCTGCAAGTTCACAGTGTTGTGTCAACGCTTGTACCTTACCAGCAACTCATACTGTCAAGAAAAAATGGCTTGTCAAGCTCAAGAAAACCATTACAAACAAGGATCTAAGTGATAAGGTAATTGTCATTTCCCTAATCCAAAAAAAAAGTACACATCACAGGGTACAAAAAAAAGTACACATGTTTAAACATTGAACAATCGTATAGAATAAAGTATTGTATAAATGAAAATATGTAAATGTACTCTAACTCTACATTTTGTTTAATTTTAATAAATAAATATATTATATTTGATTTTCATAAATATATAAAATATTTTAATACAAAGTATAGAAAGACTGAAAACAATTTTTTTTTTTTTTTACTTTTCTACTCTTTATTATAGAGAAACGGTACAAACTAGTCAAAATAGTTTTTAATTATTAAAGTTTATATGTATTTTATTGATTTTTTTTTTTTTTTTTAATTTAGTTGGATATTGATCTTGATAAGTCAGCCGCGATGTACTTTCCTCTCTGTGCACAGCATCATTATTGGGTAAATTAATTTGTTTTACTTATAGCAATTATCGTACTAATAAATTATATTTATAGAATGATTTTTCCTACCTTAATTTAGTAATAAGCTTAACACAGTATTTGGACATTTTTTCATATATAATTTATTTTAAAAATTAAACCAATTTGAGAAATTTTACTTCAAAAATTATATTTCATTGGAAGCCATACACTCAATCAATATTTTATAAATAATTAATTTTAACTATACACAGAAAAAATAAGTGAATGATTAGAATATTAATTGATTTATTTATAATTTTAACTAGGTGGACTATTTTACTGTTTGCGGCATCTGTAGGAAACGTCTTAATCGTAACCATCTTTTCACTCTTGGACAAGAGACTGATCAATTGAATCTTATGCTTGCCGAAGATGGTATTCCCGCAAGGCTTTCTGACAAACTATTTTTGTGTAAACTTTGCCGATACTATAGTAATTTAAGGCTAAAGTATTCAGATCCAGAATCTATTCCAACTAATGGTCGCTTATTTTATAGGGATTATCGTCGAAAGTAAGATTATTTTTTTCATACTATTATTACGTTCAATGTTATCATGTTACTTCAAAATAAATAAAAACATTTGTTACTTTTATTTCTAAAATGTATATTATTTTTTTTTTATGTATTTTTAGAATTTTAGCATCTTTGGATATCCCTGTAAGCGATTCTGATGAAGAACAGATCAAAGAAGAAAAAAAGAAAGGTCTAAAGAAGACTTCAACTGTGGGAGTTTCTAACACTAATGATGCCAGTACATCAGCCAAATCAGAAGAAGGTGTCATGTCTCTCACTAATCTTGCAACTCTTCTTGGAGATCAGCCGGAACAACAACAACCCAGGATACAGGTTATTATGAAATAAAAAAGCGCTTAAAATGTTTTGAATATTATATTAAATTAATAACAATTACAACCCTTGAACATAAAGATTAAGTAAAGATTATAAGTATCTAAATTGGTCTAACAACAGCTGGAATCTCCCAGCCAGAGGTGTTTGCCATGGATACATCCAGTGTTGACTGTATTAGGAATATGACGCAGGTATAATTATAAATGCATTTTGAAGATAGTATTTTAAAATTTCCGATCTGTCTTTTTCTTTTTAAAATTACACATTTAAAATTTATTAATCATTTAAATTTTACAGTTCATTATTAAATCAAGTTTCAGTACTGCTGTACATTTTAATGATAAAAAAATGGAAGTTCGCCCATTTTAGTAATAAACGTATTTTATGTTGTTTCTATCTGGTATATCTATTCTATTTAATATGTATTTTGTTAGATAATATCAATGTAGTACTGGTTTGTTTTGTTATTTAAAATACAATTTATCTTCTGAACAGTAAATCAATAACTGCATATGTGTTTTTCAGGTGAAATTCGGAAACGTAAATATTGGCCGATTAAGTAACCTCAACATAGGTCAAGGTGGTGGTGGTGGTGTTGTTCGAGAAGAAAGGCCACATTATTCAGATGTAGGTCTTCAAGCCAACCTCGATTTTACAGGCCCTGCAGTTCCCGATGGAAGTTGGGAGCGATGTGTATCAACAATACAATTCGATAAAAGAACTAAAAAATTATGGCAAGATCTTCAAAAACCTTATGGTAATCAGTCATCATTCCTAAGGCATCTTGTAATGCTCGAAAAATATTGGAGAGCAGGATATTTGAATCTCGCTCAGGGTGCAGACGAGCGAGCTACAAAGTACTTAAATGGTGTGAAAAACAGGATAAAAGCTTTTGAGGGGAGTTCGGACAAACCTTCGGCTACCACTGTGCCCACTCCCTCTCCAACATCTGCGACTCAAAAGTTCCCCCTGATTACTAACACTGGTGAAATCGAAGTGACTCCGTTAAAAGTACCTCAAAAAAAAGCCGCTCCACCCGTTACGTTAGAAAAAAAACAAATGACACCTTTAGACAGAGCTAAATCCCTTGTTAGAATGATTCAACCTACTCATCGTTTCTCCCCTCCAATCCAAAGGTATCAAGTACCCATGTATGTTCCTTACGGTTATTCTCAAGCACAGCAGCATCAGCACCATCACCCACAGCAAAGGCCACCTCCCCTTCTGAAAATTCGGAAATCTATTCCACAAGCTTACTACCCTACGATGCCTCCTATTCCGGGAACACAGATTTTGAAACCTATTCTTCCCAAACTGCCGAGAGCACTAACAGTGACCCAAGTCGCGCACGGTGTTCCTGCCATCACGTTGAACAGGTCAGGAATAACTATTGAAAAGCAGAGTGGTGGTTCCTCCGTCATGCCAGCTCTTCCAATCGAAAAGCCCTCCATCTCAGTCTTCAGGGAACCTGCTCCTGGCCCCCCTTGAAGTGCCTTCAACTCAAGACTGCCTACATTTAAGAAAAGGAATACAATTTTTAATATATATATTTTTATACTCAGAGGATCATGAGTTACCCATATAACGTACTCTGTTTGCAGTGGTTTTTTGTTTATTGTTTTATAATTTTATGTTGAAGCTAATGTAAAGTGAACATTTACTTGAGTGATATTGGTTTGCCTTGAATATGTCAACTTAGTGGGATCTTGTAATGGTCGCCCTTTAGTGTACTGTACAGTCAGTGAAGTGTGTAATGTATACGCTGTTTTAAGCAAGTTGACTATTTTGTAACGATTAGTTTTAATTTTGTAATAGTTATGAAATTGAATCACAGTTAATAGTCTATATAAATATGGAAAGTGATATTTTTTTTAAAATATATATATATATATATGTATGATGGAATGATACACTATTTAATGTACAAATTGGTGATGCACGATTCTAACTAATTCTTCAAATTAAAATTATCCCTCAGTCATTTAGAACTGATTTTTGGTGCTTGAATTAATTTAAGGTGTTGCAATCATTTGATTTTGTATCAATTCTTATTTTGAGTGCAGTCTCCAAGATCTCATATATTTATCTTTTACCCTTTTTAATTGTTAATAACTATAAAATTAGAATCATTAATCTTTTCGCGAATGAGATTGGTTGTGTTTTAATTTTAGTCCAAAGAATTTTTACATTAATGTATGAAAATACAATTTAGTTAATCCATGAAGTAAAGAGTTAGATAAAACCAATATTACAGATGGGAGATTGCACTTTTAGGTAGTCTGTAAATTTACTTCTGCTATACCTTGTAATGACTGATTAGCGTTCCTATTTTCTTTCTTATTCTTGACACATTTAATAGCTATTTATTATAATTTTTTTTTATTTATGCATATATATTTATAAATAAGTGAATATATAGATGCACTTGTAAATTACTAAAACATTTTTATTATTATGTTAGATATATTTCTTTTGTTCTTTTATTCATAAGATTGTACAATAAGAAGTTACGTGCCTTTTTGCAATTAATTTCTTCAGTTTATGCCCTATATAAAGGCCTTCTGGATAAATGTGGCATATTGATAAGTGCCTGAACAAAAATAGCATTTCCTGTATAAGTTATTTATATTTAAGCAACATTATGAAATATATATACATATATATAGATATAATTATATACTATATAGAAACGTATATATTGAAATCAATAAATTATTGATGCAGAAGTGATACAGATGATTTATTTGTTGTATTATAGAGAGTTCTATTATGACTTTGTATATTTAATGGCGTTTGCACTATATACTGTCTAGTTATATGAGCTCATGTCATGTGTGATCCTTCTCATATCAGTAAAATTCAATAACTTCACTTTTTTACCTACAACTGATTTTAATTTTAATAGATTTTAGAAATGTACCAAAGTTAGATTTTCATTTTTTATTATCTTTCCTCTTTTTAAACAAAAATGAAAGAAAATTGTTAGAAACTTTATACCCTTTCAAAAACAAAACTCTTGTTTTTCCAGTGTTTTTTGTATGTATTATTTGTACACATATGTGAACTAGATTACGGGTTAATTGGAGAATACTATTTTTTACAAATGTAATTTTTTTTCTCAGCATGTATAATCATCTTGAAAATATGTAAATAAAGTATTCGTAATCACAATTTTTATAATTAATATGTATGAATACAGAAGCAATTCCTCATTATGTTAACAAGTTTCTTTTCTGGTTACTTGAATATAAAAATAAAATAAAAAAATATTATTACATAATGTATAGGGTTAACTAAAGAATATTTTCTCTATAAAACTAGTCTTTTTTTGGCATTATTTTGAAATCATAATGCAAGTGATTAATGTTTAATTTAAAAAATGTTAATACTATCCTTTAAATTTTGGTGAGACAGGAAAAAAAAATGCAATAAATGAGTACAATAAAATAAATTTTTGTTTATGTATAGTTAAAAATCAAAATTTTGTGTTTTACTTTCCATTTCTTTTGTAGTTAATCCTTCCCACATTATTTTCTCAATGAACCAGTATTATTTTACATATCTTTGCCAATCCATTAGTTAAAAGGCTTTTTATTGGAAGTTTCAATATTTTTAGTACACATTTCCTTGCATACACGTTTACAAAAAGAAGGCTGTGTTCATAATGTTTTTAAAAATTGAAAATTAATTATATCATATTACAATAACGATTATTCGACAATATATGTCTTTTTCATTGAGTTGAAAGAAATTTCAGATATTGTATATTTGTTTTATCTATAAGTGAAAGGGAATAGATTGATCAGCAATCAATATGTTATTTAAAGATCAGATTAATTACTTAATTTTAGTTTCCTGTATTAGCTGGTATGAAAATAACATGTGTAGTATTGAATTATCCACGTGTATCAGGATCACTTAAATTATTTATAAAATGAGGCAATATCCTGGAAAGGACTTGCATACCACAATTAGAAAGATCTTAACCATTCTCTTAAATAGAATTTGGCATGACCTGATAAGTATCTTGCGGCAGATCCTATGCTTGGCGGCCAATCTCCATTTTATTGAAACATGCAAAAATTCCTTAAGTATTCCATATTTTCAACTTGCGATACAGGTAAGGCTTTTCTCATTTTTATAAACTTTAAATGATCATATACAGAGCAATGCCTTAATAGATGACTATAAGCTGAACTGCTTTCCAGGCGAAATTTGGGAGTTAACATATGAATTAAAAATATGTACATAGCAGATGGTTTGAAGACTTGAAATACCTAAGTGTCAATAAATTAAATTATTCATATTTTAAAAATAACCTTAATAAATTAGAATATTTGTATGTCAAAATATCTTCAAAAGATAACATCATAATAAGTGCTTTTTACTTTTCTATTAATCCTTAACACAAATTTTGAACAGAAACTTTTTATACCCATATTACATGTCTGTGTAATTTATTTTGAATCCTTTTGTTTTGAAAAAAATACTCATTTACTTAAATTTCTAAACTCGAACAAGCAGTAGAAATATTAAAAACAAAATATTTATAGAAAAGAAAATGTTTTCTTATACTGATAGATCTTGATATGTTCTACAAAGAGTGAATTCCAATTATTTTCTATCCACATATTAATTTGATTAGATGAGTTTTATACAAAAACTTAATTTAAACATTTATCAGAAATAAATATTTTCTAAAAAATACTTAGTTTATGTAATTTTTTTTATCTCTAATAATCTATATAAATAAAAGAGCTTGTCCTGACTGACAGACCATCAGAGCCAAAACGGCATAACCTATTGACTTGAAATTTGGACAGTAGGTACATTTTATAAAGCCAATGGGCACTTAGGAAGGATTTTTGAAAATTCATCCTCTAAGAGGGTGAAAAATGTTTGTAATAAAAAGATGTCATTTTTAAAGTGAGTACCATGAAATTTTAGATTTAGCTTCTACATTTATAATAACGTGGTTTTTATTTTTTGAAAAATCAACCCCCTAAAAATGTAAATTAGGGGAAACCCATAACCTGTTAAGATAGGTATGTTAAAAAGAAGTAAGCAGGCTTTATTTTTAAACATAATTCTACTCAGGGTTTTGCAAAATCAACCCCCAGAAGCGTTCAATAAGGGATGAAAGTTTGTATGGGACATACGTCATTTTTAAAGTGAGTACCATAAAATTTTAGAATTACCTTCTAAATTTAAAACAAATAATTACTTATTTTTTTAAATCAACCCCTAAAAGTGTAATATAGGGAAATCAAAAGACATATGGGCTTTTGATTAAGTTGTCATAATTTAATTTTGATGTTTCTTTCTTGATTTTGGACTTCCATTTTTATATTATTTCTAAATTTCTCTTCATAAAAAAAAATAAATATACAAACCTAGAGAATACAGGAGATACTATAAACATCTAGTCCTGACATCTTCCCCCCAAAAGATTTATATTCTAGATTCTCAGGGGACATTTAGTTTATTTTAACTTATCACTAATCACTTGAGTAATTAGGTAATTCAGATATTTCTCTAAATAAATGCACATGAACATTTCTATTATTTCAATCAATTACTTCTGGTAAGATAATATACTAATTATGCTCATGTTAAATAATTTCTATATCTTTTTAATTAAACATAAACACAAATCCTATTTATTTCACACATATGTGTTATAATACAAATAAAATACATTATTAAAGCAATAATAATTAGAATTGCCAAATCAATATTATTACTCTGAATTAAATACATAAGTTATATAAAACTAAAGTTTTTTTGGTGTACTCTTCAGTAAACACTGTAAATTATTTTTAAGTATACAGGCAAAATGAAATTAGAGAGATGAAAAATAAACAAGTATATTGCTAAATAATAAATTACAGAAAATTGAACAAGTATGATACAATAACATTACATCATTACTCTGTATATTACATCATCCAAATTAATTTTTCTATTTCTTCTCCTTTTCTTTTTCAATTTTTAAAAGCTCTGATTCTATACCAACTTTCTTAAGTTCTTCAATTAAATCTCCATTTTTATGCATTTGCATTAATATGTCACAGCCTCCCACGAACTCCCCATTAATAAAAATCTGAGGAATTGTTGGCCAATTCGAGAATTCTTTGATACCTGAATATCAATAAAAATATCTTATTACTATTGATAATATGATCTGATAATGTAAATATAAATATAATATATTGAAGTACCATTCCGGATGTCATCACTTTCTAATACATTATGGGCATCGAATTCAACGCCATGCATTCTTAAAATTTGGACAACCGCATTGCTAAAACCACATCTAGGTTCATCTGGGACACCTTTCATAAAAACCACAACTTTATTATTTTTTACAAGTTTATTAAAATCGGTTTTAACCGCAGCACTTGAAAGTAGTCTAATACTCTGCTTGCCAGAAGATAAAAGACTGCCAATACCTGACCTAATCAAATAATTCATTTCTGACCAGCTAGACAATTAATTTTTTTAAATATCACAAAATGTGTGAAGAAATTAGGAAAAGGTTACAAATATAACCTACAATGCAAAGAGTAAGAACCGGTAGAAGTTTTACTCATGAAAAAAAACAAAAACTAATTTGATCCCTTGTTATCAACGTTGGGCAGCTAGACCTTAAGGTCATATGCCGACAACATATTGTCTACTGACATTTAACCTGATTACGAACTTCTTCAGAAAAGCATCATTAAAAATTATAATGAGACAGATGAACCTTCAATTCGAAAATTTGTATCAAGTTTATAATAATAATAAGATTTTGCAAACCCGAAGGCTCGATGTCGTTACCACCAATCTTTCCTTATAAACTTTCATCCACGGACTACCTAATCCCACCAGATCACTATAAACGCAATTATCACACCTTCACCTCGGTCTACCTCTCATGCGCTTCCCTGTCGGTAGAGTGATTATTGACTTTTTAAGAATTCGTTCGTTACTAAGCCCAGAAATTTTAAAAGCCAATCTTAATCTTCGTGATGCTATCGATTCGGTAATATTAATTGGGTGAATGCTTTGCCATTCCGTGTTGTAACCTCCAAAATTATCCATTGGTCTCACTTTTTTTTCGAACGAATATTCTACACAACACTTTATTTTCTAATAACCTTAATATGATGTTCATCCTTCAACGTAAGTGTAAGCCACGTTTCACATCCGTAAAGAAGAGTTGGAAGGGTGATGATTTTATAAATTCTTATTTTTAGAATTCGGGACAAAAGGAAGTTTAATATCAGGAAATAAAAACTATTCCAGCTTCTTCGAAATATGAAAGCTATTTGTGGAATGTAAATGTTCGTCCATTACACTCTTACATTTCTTAAAGGCTTAAATCAATCTTAACGACTTTTTAGTATAGTCGTTCGTCTGCCCACAATCCTTGTGTCAATGGTCTGTTGAGTTACGGTGGTGCGATTTATAATACTATTAACTGTCCTAAAATCCTATCACCTTACACTGAATCCCTGAGAATCGGTCCTTTATGGCATATTCTATACATTAAGGTCTCCACCAACACTACTCCTTATGATCTCATGTTTTGACATCCTTAAAAATCTATTACAATAAATCAGTCCCAACTTGGTTATCATCTCCCGGGCACACCCTAGTCGAAACCCTACCCGTAACAACGAATACAGTCAAAGAATTCGAACTCATGACCTTCAAGATAATTGTACATACATTGATGACCTCTCCCAAAAGCTGATGGAAAGAACTCCTAGAAGAGAACTCCTCAAACAGATACACCATCACTTTCATTACCTCGGAGTATCCGGCCAAAGTGATCACGACGTTCACCTCTCTGTTTTTTCTTACTATGTTTTTTTCTCATAAGCTATGCATAATCTGAGGATGAGAAAATAAACAGCCTGCACATGCCTTCATTTATAATTATAATGAATATATTTAACTACGATTGTAAAAATCTCATAACCATGGAGGTAACTAATGTATTCATAATCACAAGTTAATATTTGAGCAACAATGAGCAATGCTAATGACTTAATAATATAAAACCTAAGTAATCATTTTCACTGGTATCACTTCCGAAGGTTGTCACTTCGATTTAAGTCACAAATTTTCCTTTTATATATTATCGAAAATAATTTAAAAATTATTTAATAATATTAAACACAATTTAATAATAACTGACTGTATATAGTAAGCATTACTGACTATATATGGATTAAAGAACCGACTTACACATACTGTTTAGGTTATATCATCGTCTGTACTTCGAAATGTTTGTTGAAAAGTTCATTTATCGACGAAGTGACTATCGGAGCATACAAATTTCCCATAATTACACTTTTTTCATACTATAACTCACGATAATATTTCTTAATTATTTAATTAACCAGCATATTAAGAAGGAAACGAATGAATAGTTAAAACTTTACCCGGTAATTATTCCAAAGGTTGTCGCTACGAATTGAGTCGTAACAAGTTTTACCTATTTATTTGTTTCATTTTTTATATTTTCCAAAAATACAAGTAATCGTGAGCTGTAGTAAGGATAAGAGAATGTAATTATGGGAAATGAGTATACTTTGGTAATCATTTCATCTACAAATACACGTTTCAACAAATATATATCATCTATAATTTATTTTATATTTATTATTCTTATGATGTTGATAATTTTTAAATATTTTTATTTTGAAGAGAAAAGATTTTTCCAGGCCGGAATTCGAACCCGGGTCGCCCGCGTCACTAGCGCGGTGCTCTACCGAGGACCTACTACTAAAATACTGCCAACTGAGTGAACATTACGAGCCATGTTAGCTCAGTTGGTTAGAGCACCGCGCTGGTGACGTGGGCGACCCGGGTGCGAATCCCGGCCTGGACAAATCTTTTCTCTTCAAAATAAAAATATTTAAAAAATATATCATTTATACTTAGAAAGTTAGCTGAACCTTTTATTTTTTGATGAAATGATCACCGTAATCTACTCATTACCCATAATTACGTTCTCGTTTCCATACTAAAGCTCACGATAACTTGTATTTTTGGAAAATATTAAAAATGAAAGAAATAAACAATTAAAATGGTCACCTGTGACTTAGTGGTTAGCGTAACAAACTACTAAGCTCAAAATTGCGGGTGGCCGGCAGGTGGTCCAAGAATTTTTTTAAGGGAGTAAAAAATCCTTAGTGACGCCGTCCTTCGGAAGGGACGTTAAACGGGGGTCCCGAGTCTTTACGATGTCAGGTACTCGTTAAAAATCCCTATGCTAATTAAACTTGGATATGCAAAATTTAGAGCTCCCACATAGTCCGATTAGCCATAGCAGCATAAAGTGACGTTAAATGAACTAACAATTAAAACATATTGTAACTCGATTCAAAGTGACAGCTTGCGGAAGATACCTTTTAACAATCTTCTAATTCCTTTATCAGGTTCTTTATATTGAAAACTATCCAGTATTTCAAATGCATATCACACAATCCTATAAAATAAATATCGTTTCAGTCTTTCAGGTATTCTTATTTTAAATGTACTGAATATAAATTGATTTATTTTATCACTTATTCTTTGGACTGTCTTCATTGTGTGGTATTTATAACCTTTGAAGTATGTAAATCGATGATTGTAAACAAATATTGGATTCTTTTATAAGTTTTGAAAAATGGCAATGGCTTCGGAAGGAGAATATAGTTCTGAAACTATTGGTAGATCTGATGTTAAAAATTTACAAGCATTGTGGAATTCAAGTGATTTTGATACTGTGTTTGGTCCTACTCATTGGACCAGAATTACTGTAAAATTTTAACACTTTTTCCTATATTAATTTTATTTATTTAAATTGTTTAATGTGTTTATTACTTTTTATTCGGTTTTAGATTATGGATGGAAGTAGTCATGACAAAGAAGATGTTTTGAGAGCAGTTTTTTACTCTGTCTATCCAGTAGAAGTTTTTCCATGTTTGGTGAGTCTTAGAGCATGAATCAGAGGGTCTTTTTCGTTCTTTAGTTTCACGCAATAATCACAGTTAGTTTAAGATAATGACAATAAAAATAATATATGAATTGAGAACATTTATATTTATTTATTACCCTTTTCTAATAACCAATAAGCAGCTATTTCTCACTGAATTCAATAATATTCTCACAACTCATTCAATGTATATATTCATGTAATTCATATAAGATCCATGTAATTCGAACAAGGCTATATTAAATGAATGATAAAGAAATAATGAAGTGCTATGATTTTATGTTTCTTTTGATTCATTTAATTTATTGAATAAAATTATGAATAGTCAAATATAAATATTTTTATAATTTTAAGATTACTGTGGTTAGTGAAAGTAACCGGCAGTTTTAGAAGAAATCGGCCCAAACCAGTTTTTGTTAAACAAATAGTTGAATAGTTGCCTGAAAGAAGGGCGTATGTTACATTTTTCAGTTTTTTTTTTGTGGACAAGGTACATGTGATGGCCCCTACCGCTCTCTCGTCCACACCCAAAATTTCTATAGACTTATGTTTTTCAATGTCGTGTCAAAATAAACATTTTGACAAAGCATCGTGGATGTAACAATTTTTTTTTTTTTTTTCCTTGTTTTACAATCAAACGAGGGTGTAAGTGCAAAATCAATAAAATGTAAGAAGGACGTATGTGACAGTCACCTAATTAAATGATCCGTTTTCTTATATTGGCTCTTCCGTAAACTTTTGAAAAATGTAACATGCGCCCTTCTTCCAGGCAACTATTCAGTTGTTATACTTCGGTTTGTTGATCCTATATGCTTAAATATATAGCTTTCATTAATTCAGTTGTTTAGCTAGGATTTTTTATTATTTAATTTTTTTAATTACCAGTTTGAAAATAAATTCAGTACAGACACCAAGCAAAAGGAAAATCTTGTAAAAATGAAAATAAAGAATGAATCCATATTCTTAACGGGTAAAATGAAAAGATGACACTTATCCATCTGTTTCATCTAAACAACCCTAGATAAAATCTTTTTAGTGAAAGCTGGGTGATGTCAACATGGTTTTAGCAACAAGCCATTCATTTTTTTAAATGATTAATAAAGTATAAATAGTTTTCCTAATTAAAAAAGGAAAAATATAAACGGTAATGAAAATTAATTGAATTTGATCAAATACATTTTAAACTGGCTGCTTTTAAAGTGTCGGCCAAGTGCAAAGAAGTATCTACTTGCAGCTGCGATTCTTCTCTGTATCTCTTAAGTCATATCATTCTTACTATTCACCTCAAGCCCTAGGTATAAGAAGCGTGGTCTACATATATAAATTTATTGTATACTAACCAGAAACAAAACTGTTATATGTAGGGGCAGAATTTACCATCGTATTAATTTGTTATATATATCTATATTTACAGTACCAGATTGATGGGCCTGATTCCTTCTTCCTTGTGAGAAACTGCTCTTTATTTATTAGAAAGATTGCTCTTAATAATCTTCAAGTCTCTGATTTTACTGGAAGAATTAAAGTAAGTTTATTTTATTAATGTGGTAAAACCATTTTCCAGTAAAATTTTCTTTATTTCAAAAACGTTTCGACTATAGAGTCATTTTCAATTTCCTTTTTTTCTTAAGTTTACTTTTACTACTTACAAGCCAATATTAGAATTGTCCAGTGGCATCCACATTAAAATTAAAAAGTAATTTTATTTTTAAGATATGCTGATTGTTTGACTAATTTAAAGCCGTTCACTACCTATGCTCAGAGGCATGAAGTAACATGACTATTAGTATATAGGTAAATTTTTTTAAGTTAGTATTACTGAAATATTTTCATATAGTTTCAGCTTACTGTTACAACCTATTATCTCTCCACAAATCTGGAGCCGTTGAATCCGCAGTTTCAACTAAGAGAAACGTTGAAAAAGCGAACCAGCAGCGATCAATACACTATTGATCTTACTAATTTATCAGAGGATAAATGTAAGTTTAGTATATTAGCCCATTTATATATAACAAGTTTTACTTTCAGTCCTTAAAGTTGTATACTCATAACTATCTTTTGGCGAAGTTTCGAGATTATATTGTTCTCATGAATGAATGAATAAAGCCTTTATTACAAAAAATTAACAGGAATTATTAAAATAATTTTACTACAGATACTATATACAATTTTTTGCTTGTTAATTTATGTAGGCCTTCCCCTTAGGGAGTGATGGTCTTACTTCCCTGGAGACCAATTCCTACTGGGAAGTGGTATTGTTCTTATAATCATACCCTAATAGTGAAAAATCAGGCCTTTAGTGAATTATATTAAATAATACTCTATTCTAAATATAAAATTAACAGCCGTACGATGTTTATACACAGATTGTACTGATGGAATGTTTACTATCACTTTACTCAATCAAAATAATTGTTCAATATTACTATATATTCTTTAAATATTTTTCGAGATCTGATGATTGCTGAAATGTGTAAAGTTGGATTTGTTCTATTTCAGCTGTTGTGAATTAGGATCATCAGTTTTGATTTGATTTTTTAATCATTATTATTTTTTGATTAATTATTATTTATGACTGAGTTCCAAGAACTGAATGTAAAACTTATTTTATTAACAGTCAGGAAAAGTAGATACTAAAATTTATCTGTACATATTTTTGTATACTTTACACTCTATAAAAACATAAGAATTTATTTTCTTTTTAAATAGTGTTAACTATGTCATTTTTCTTTATTTTTTAGTATTGAAAGATGTGTTCTTCATGTTAACGATTCCACAGTGCATGCAATCAGTGATAACATTGATGAAGAAGAATTATAACAAATGTATGGTGAAGCCTTCTTCATTAATACTTCAACACAATAATTTATCTTCCATAGATCATCTAGATCTGAAATATGCTCCTTATATAAAAAATCTTGATTTGAGGCACAACAATGTAAGTTATTTTCATTTATATTTTGTTTAAATAGTTTAATTATTATCGTTATAGTTTGATGTATTTATAGTGTAGCATAGTTATAGTTCAGTTTCTTTATTCTATGTAAACAAGATTTAATGCAGTTATATTCCTGATGTTATAAGGAAAATGCCTCAAAATAAGAATGAAACACCATGCTATGATGTTCAGATTTGTCTTTGTCAGATTTATTTTGGGTACCTACATTATATAGGCATGCTGAGCCCCAGGAGGGTCCTAGATCTCATATCCAGCTGCTAACAGACTAAATAAAAGTCTGGCAGCGCGTGAGTTTTGAACCCAGGACCTTTGGCATGGTAACTCTTCACTCTACCACTGAGCCGCTCCACCCCCTGTTCCTTACCAAGAAAGTGGCAAATATTGTTTGTTGTTATTCAGATCGAAGGCGAGAAAACATTGTTTGTCTAGTAGACTTACATTTTTAAAACTAGAAAATACAGTTTTAGAAAATAACTTAGCATGCCAAGGAAATATATTAATGTTAAAGAAATAGGAATATAATATCAGTTATGATGTTAATATAAACTTAGTGGTTGAAAGCTCGTTGGTTTGAGATACCTCCAGAGTTTTACGAAAATGCAATTTACCAGAAAATGGGTGTAATCAAGATGACTTTGATGATTCTCCCATACCCTAGAGATCCCAATCAAATATGTAACCGAGTAAGACATCTTAAAGAATGATGACTGAACACCTATTTGTCCATAATAGTATATAACATGGCGATATTGGAGTAGCCTGATAGGCCCACTCATGGTTTAGATATACGAGATGCTCAGAATCGAAATCAGATAACTGCAAATTTCAAAAATTGACAATAAAATAGAGCCAAAAACTCAAAAAGAAACACTAATATTTAATATAATGGAATTGGAAAAACCCCAATACAAAGCCTTATGTTTCAAAATTCTCCAGTAAAACACACACTTACCGGCCGACATTTCGCCTATTCAGGCATTATCAAGACACACAAAAACTAAGGTTATATAAATCACATCTCGAAGAAGGTGCACTGCATCCCACTATCACATTGATTTATATAACCTTTGTTTTTTTGTGTTTCTTGATAATGCCTGAATAGGCGAAATGTCGACCGGTAAGTGTGTATTTTACTGGAGAATTTTGAAATGTAAGACTTTGCATTGGGGTTTTTCCAATTATATTATTCGAAAATTGACTTTTTCTTTGACTAGAAATGTTCTTCATAAACGTTATGCTCCCGAAACTTCAGGTTCAGGGCCAAATTAAAACCATGAGAAATAAGGCAGAAGAGTGTCATGATAAAGAAAACTCTTGACAAAAACGTGAAAAGCCAATGCTTGCAATTTCTGTTACCCCTTTTGCCTAAATGCCTCATATATTGGTACAGGAGGTAGCCAGCCCAAATGATCTTGCAGACCACTTTGGGAATGTTCATAACTCCACGGGCCGCATTTAAAATTATTAGATTTAGATCTACCATAGAAACTTACTATGGAGAAAAATTTAAACATAAAGAGTTATTGTTTTTACTACTATTCTTACTAGCAAACTTAAGCAAGGAGGGCCATGGGCTAGCCACCTATGGTTTAAACAAAATTTTTAAAAATAGATAACAATATTTTTAAAAAATGAATATGAATATATTTAATTGAGCTTAGAAATATCTGAGATAGCTGGTAAATAACAGGAGACACCGATTTTTTACTTTTATATTTAAAAAAAATAATTATTCCAAGTTAAGTTACAATAAATTGACCTAATTGCAATTACTATTTTTATTTTTATTTTTATTTTAACTACTGTGTTATTTTTTAATAGTTAAAATGGGAAGCATTCAAGAAGATGCCAGCTGTAAGAATCCAATCGCTATGGCTCGACGGAAATCCACTCTGTTCTGAAATCACTGGATCTGAATATGTTTCTAGAGCTGTTGGAATATTTGATCACCTTAAAAAGCTGGTACATTATTGAGTTGATATTCTTCATATCCTTTTTTAAATTTACAAGTAATAATAATTGTATTATTGAAATATCTGTTAATAATTAAGAATGAATTCTCTCTGTATCGCAACACTTTGAAATATTTGAATTTTACAAAAACGTCTTTCTTTTCATAATAAAGAAAGGTTCTGAAGTCTGTATTAAGCATTTTTAAACTGGACATAAACAAATTTTACTAAAATAAATTACAATATCTCTTCCAATAAACAAAAAAGTTAGAAAACTTACTTTCTAAAATTTTAATTTCTGATAATTTTAACTTTTAAATCACAATTTAAATTTTTAATTTATATTTAATAAGACGTATTGCCACCTCTGGCTTGAATGACTGCTTCCACTCGTGTTGGCATACTTGTAAAAAGGTTTTGAAGAAAATCTTGGGGTATATTGTCCCACTCCTCCAATACAGCTGCCTTTAGCTCTGTTGTATGTTTCATAATTTACATTCAGCTCATTTGTTCTATCCTGTCCAGTTATAGGTTATTCACTTACTACTGAACTTCGAGTTTCATACCTTTGCCCAGCTTAACCTCTTCATGTCATATTATGATTAATTGTAAACTGACTGATCGATGGGTTTTATGCTTAAGTAAGCAATTATTTTTATTTGTGTATCTTATTTTGATATAATCAGGTCTCTCCAGTTATTATCCTAAGAATCTTTTTTCAAGATGTCTAAAACAAGATTTAGTTTGAGAGTAGTACAACAGATCAAGTTCTAATCCAGTATATAAAATGCTCAGTCTCTTGAGATTTTATCTTATTTTTAAATCTGTCTACTTTTATAAATGGTCTTATATCTGTTTGTTTGTTTCATTTAGCCTCACTTAATGCTGCTACGGCTAATTGGAGGATGATACAGTGGGGGTCCTAAATAGTACCTATCCAGGTATAATTAAGAAAGGGATCTTTAATGAGCACCTAGCAACGCTCAGGCTCAGTACGACTATTTCACGTCTCCTCTGAAGGATGGCATAACCAAGGATTTTTTAATTATAATTTAATTCTCCTGATTTCCTTTAAATAAATCATGGGCATAGTTGGTTTTTATAGGTCTTTCATCTTCCCTTCTTACCTTGTTGATTGTAATTATTTTTCTGCTTAATATCGTGCTTTTTGTTTTACCATAATGTTTGTGTTAGTAAAATTGCTTTTATTTTCATATATCGTCTCTGCCATTGCAAAGTATCGAATGTGAAAAAACACTGTTTTCGTTTTTGCCTAAGGATTGATAATTCATATAAAAATCACATAGAGGCATCTATCAGTCACAAAAACAATGTAAAACGTATGTCATTGGTTTGCCTGTAGGCACTAATTTTTATTGAACCTTAAATCTGCTTTCTTTTTAATTCTCCTCAAAAGTACTGATTTACACATTCGATAGTTGGAAATGGCAGGGACGATATGTCATTTTGTTTACATTGAAGGCCTGTTACTTCTACAGCAGGTTCTTCTTACTACCTTTCCTTTAAGCCTGTTGTACTTTTAATGATTTCAGATGGTACTTCTCATTAAAAAAATTAAGCCATATACTGATTTTAGTATATTAAATGTTGAAATATTCAAAATTATATTTATACTTTTGTTTACAGGATGGGATTGACATTTCACAAACTTTTGTTGCTTCTGATAATGTAAAAAAGGTAGCTTTAATCAAGAATTATATATGTGATACTTCGTGGTCGAACTTTGTCGACCATTTCTGTCACCATTACTTCAGCCTGATGGAAAGTCCAAATAGGCACCAATTGGGTCGAATGTACCATCAAAAGGCTACATTCAGCTTCTCTGCCCATAACAGCTCTGGAATCGAGTCCGACTGGAATAGGTGAGTTTTTAATATTTTAGAAATATTCTTTCTAAGTGGTGTGGTCTGTTCTTTATCAATTTTAAAAAAATTATTATTTAATTTTTGATAAAATGCCTCCAGTCTTTTTAAAATAAATATTTAATGTATTTTATTACTTCGGCATTAAAACATTATGTACCTAGTATATAAAATAAAATAGAAAAATAATTTAATTCTGGAACCAGGTCCAGTGTGTACAATAATAATAAACTCCCCGTCAAAAGTATTGCAACACCCATAATTCTGGAGATTTTCTTGGTTTCGACCTGAATCCGTACTTTGTTTATATTTACAGTAATATTATTTACTAAATGAGATACATTAGTGACTAGACAGTTCATTCTTATTCACTGTTTACTAACAAACGATAAGATTTTGGACTATTCATTTCAAATTTCCTTTCAGTCCAAGTTTATCTTTCGTGTGTCTCAAGTCTGTTTCCTCTTTTCTCTTTAGTCTAGTTGAAACAATTAATTTTATCCACAATGAATCGTTTAAGCCGCGAAGATTCGGTCAGAATCATCACTCTCTCTGAAGAAGGTAAATCATTGCGTTATATCGCTAATCGCCTTGGGATTCACTATTCTTCCGTTTCAAGGACCATAAGAAGGTACAGGGAGACTGGTAGTCAATCGAGGCGACCAACGTCAGGGCGTCTCAAGATTTCTAATCCCATAGATGGCCGCTTCATTAAAATGTAAGTTCTTCGGAAGCCTAATTCTACAGCTTCTTCCATTAAAAACTTGATCGCTGGTGTTTGAGGGATATCAATATCGGATTCAATAGTCATTAGAAGACTGAGGGAGTCAAACCTCATCTCAAGAAGGCCAGTGAAATGTCCTCTTCTCACCGCAGAACGCCGCGTAAAGAGATTTAGATTTGCAAGACAACACCAATCTTGGACTGTGCAGGAGTGGAAAAAAGTTGTATTCACTGATGAGACGAGAGTGGCCCTTAGCAGACAAGATGGACGTGAAGAAGTTTGGAGAAGGTCTGGAGAACGGTTTAGTCAATGCTGAATGTTAGAAACTGAGCCATTCGGAGGAGGGTCTATCATGTTCGGGGGCAGCATATTTTAGGAGGCACGTACCGACTTAGTGCCAATCCAAGGAGGGGCCTTGAATGCTTTGAGGTATGTAGAAAAGATTCTTCAAGATCGTGTAGTGCCTTTTATGCCGTTCATAGGCTCTGAATCGTTGCTCATGCATGATAATGCCCGCCCACACAAGGCAACATGTGTTTCTGAGTACCTGAACACCATAAATATCCACACCATTGATTGGCCAGCAAGAAGACCTGACCTTAAACCAATCGAGCACGTTTGGTATTATCTCAAAAGATCGGTTCCGTCACTAGATTTACCTCATACTTACCCTTGAAATGCTAAAGGAAGCTGTATTGGAGGAGTGGGACAATATACCCCAAGATTTTCTTCAAAACCTTTTTACAAGTATGCCAACACGAGTGGAAGCAGTCATTCAAGCCAGAGGTGGCAATACGTCTTATTAAATGTAAATTAAAAATTTAAATTGTGATTTAAAAGTTAAAATTATCAGAAATTAAAATTTTAGAAAGTAAGTTTTCTAACTTTTTTGTTTATTGGAAGAGATATTGTAATTTATTTTAATAAAATTTGTTTATGTCCAGTTTAAAAATGCTCAATACAGACTTCAGAACCTTTCTTTATTATGAAAAGAAAGACGTTTTTGTAAAATTCAAATATTTCAAAGTTTTGCGATACTTTTGACGGGGAGTGTAGAATATATATCTGGCCAAGAGGCTAAATAATAAAAATCATATAGTATGTACTTAAGTGCTTAAAAATAAGTATAGATCTAAAAGTAAGTTCTTGTCATGAAAAAACAACACTTTTTTTTTTAAATTTATTTATTGATATTTACAACTGTATTACAATAATACAACAAGTAAATAGGCTGAGTGATACATAATGGCATGAGAATGACAAGTAGAGAAACTACCCACTGGTAGTACTGAAATCAAAGTTCAACTAAAAAGGTCACGTGGCCATCTTCTTTTCAGACGCCTCAGAGGATTATTGGGAATTGAAGAGGAAGCTAGGTTTGAAACTAGAGGGTTTGGATGGGTCTGGAGTTTATTATGGAATGATAGATATCTGGAATGGGCTAAATCGGTAACATATGGAACATTAAGGTCATTATGGATGGTTTTATTTGTGACAAAATAAGAAGCGTTAAGGATTTTGGATTGCAAGGATTGGATACAAGAGGAATTCGATGGCTTAGTGGAGCCCCAAAGCTCTACTCCGTAAGTCCAAATAGGTCGTACCATGGTCATGTAGATGAGTCTTTTGTAGTTAATTGGGAGCCTAGAGCGTTTGTCTAGTAAGTGTTGAAGTAGCCTGAAATGTCGAGCGGTTTCTTGTCTTTTCAGTCTTGTGTGAGGGTTCCAAGTTTGACTAAGTTGAGTCCTAGGTAGCGAATCTGTTCAACAGGAATAAGTGGAGTACTATTAAATGATACAGTAGATTTTAATTTGATGGGACTTGCTGGAATTGATTTTAATTCTCAATTCCGAGAAAAAAAACACACACATATACTAACAATAATTATGAAAAAAAAAGAGTTTGGCGTGAGTTCCATACTGTGGTGAAGTGGCCGTATTTTTTTCTCGAAAGGAACACTTAAATGTTTTGGTTCTATGAGAATGAAGGTCGAAAAGCAAGATCTTGTTTCATTGGATTGGATAGAGGATTTGAATTGTAAGATTGCTATATTAGCTTCACTGTCCAAGCGATGATCTCAAGGAAAAGATTATAAATTGTAGGCTAGGAAAAGATATTAAATATTATTTCTTTGATCTGAATTATATTTAAATAATAAAATGGGATGCCACCCTGAGATCATTATACTTTATATGTGGTAATTCTACATCATTAATGAGTAAGAGACATATATCTCTCTTCTCCAAAGATTGACTGACCAGGAGTTGTTTATTAAATAGAGATTGTTTGTCGAGTCCCAGTCCTGGTCATATATTTTCTTTTCAAATAAAATATTTAAAAAATTATATCATATAACAATAAAATAAATTATAATGAGATTGTTTTTCATTTCATTAAATAACATTATATTTATCGTGTGCTGATCATAGTTACAAGTTAAGTTATATATTTACTTACAAAGAAAGAAAAGGGAGTCCTTTCGCTATATTTGACAGTCTACATGTTGAGTTACCCTCTTCTTGCCAACAATTGCCGTCCTTAGTAAAGATACCGATCCCAAGGGGCTTTTAAGCTACCTGCTTTAATTTACCTGCAGTTTATGTAACTGCCTTCATTTCATTTTCTTTCAATTCAATTAATCTTATGTTAACTTTAACCAGTCACGTATATATTTCTTTGTACAATCCAGCCACTATGGACTTACTTATTTTTGTTTCAAATTGTCTCATTAAAGATATTTTAGTTTAAAAACGTGTTTTGCTGATGATTACATTTTTTATATATTTTAGATTGTCTAAATACTTAGTATTTGCAAGAAATCTATTGACCTTATCCGACATAACCAAAGCCTGCTCAAGTTTAATAATTGGACCTGAAAAAATAGTAAAAATCATTAACTCATTTCCTGCTGTTCAGTATGATCCGTTTTCATTTACAATTGAAGTTCCTATCGCTCATGTAAGTATTATGTTTATTTAATGTTGAACTTTTTTATTTCAAATGTTTTCTTTATGTTTATTTTGCTTTATACAACTCCCATTCACTCATGCCACTTTTAGCACACATTTCCTTCATACACCTCATGCTGATTCCATTTCTGTTAAGTCTCATCACATCATGTATTTGATTTCATAACATATCTTTGATTTTACTATTTCTTATGTTAATGATAAATGTGCTATAATTAAATCATTATATTTACCTTTAAGACCATGATGGCAGTAAAGTAGAGACTCTTGCAAGCTCAATCCTTACCTAAGTCAGCTAAAAATTCTTTTATTCAGCATGTTAAATTTAAGTCACCAGAAATACAACTTAATTATATAAAATCTTAATCTAATTTATAATATTTTTAACTTACTGCTTATGTTTTTCCTGTTGCAGAAAGATATGGTTATCATAAACATAACTGGAATATTTCAAGAATTGGATTCCGGTTTATATTCTTTTAACAGGACATTTATCCTTACACCATACAGAAAAAATGATGGAGAATGGAGAATATCAAATGATATGATGTATCTGATGATTGCGACTCAAGAACAGATAGAGGTAATAATCTGTTTTTTTGTAATAAATTATAATTCAGTGAAACTTATATTTTCAAGTACCTTGGTTGCTTAGGATGTAAGCTGAAGTATTATTTTTAACGAAAACAATCTTTAAACAAGTCATTAAAAACGCTTAAGAATAATGTGAATAAAAGCCTAGCCATCCCTTAATCTAATTTTCCTATAGCAAAAAATATAATTTCTAATAAATATTAATAAAAATAATATAAAATTGTAGGCAAAGTAAATACCACATAATTAGCATCATCAGTATTCATTTTTGCATAGTTTATAACATATGTAACTAAATTTATTTATTGTGAAATCTGAGGAATTAAATACCGATATTAAATAACATAAAAGATTTAAGATAATTAAGAGTGGAAAAAAAACATAAACTGAAGCAATATAGTTGTAATTTATGTTATTCTACAGAATTTAAAAGTTTCCATGAAAATTAAATGAAATTTACTTGGAAACTAAATTAATGTTTAAAATATATTTATCAAATTTTTAAAATTTATTTCAATTAGTAAATATCAGTGAAAGTTGTGTGGTGGGTATGTAATATATTTTTTAATATTTTAATTTAAATTAAATCAATCCTTGCTTATTATTCCAGAAGAGCTTTACTAAAGTTAGGAGTGGATTAAGCGGACATTTTAAGCTCCTCCTCAATCCCTCGACTAATGACAAAGATGCTCTTATTCCTGCCATGTGTGAGTTAACAAAATTGACTAAGGACTGGTCAGTGAGGTGAGTCAACTTTTTTATATTAACATTTGATGAACCGTTTTTTAAAAGTAAATCTGAAATGTATTAATAACTTTAATTAACAATAACCGATAATAATCATAAAAGAAGGAGTAGATGGCTTATATGGTGGTTAAAAAAAATGGATATCAAATTGTATAAACAGTTTATTAAAAATTGATATTTTGATCCATATTACTGGTATTCGAAATTAGGGTTAAAATAAATATGCTGCAAACATATCAGATATTAAAGAACAAATTAAAGTGGTGATAAATAAGTTTGTAAAATGTTATACTGCTAAGAGTAATTTCAATTCTCAGGATCTTAGAAGATGAACATTATCCACATCATATAAAAATAATTCATATAATCTTAAACAATATGACTTCCAGCCTGAATACTGTTCAAATGGTCACTGTATTAAAAAATTAATAAAAATAAAAAATAATGTGTTTTAAAAGTAGAAAAAAAAAGGAACAGGTTAGCGTCATATGAGTTGTCTGAAGGCTCAGGTTCGAATCTGTCTGTGGTTGATAAATTATTTAATGTTTTAATAGCCATGGTTGGACAATATGGAATCTGAGGACCCTCCTGGGTCTTACCCAGCCTCTATAAATCGGGTACCTTTATTAGGGGGCAAAACCTGATGGTTAAGCATGACCTCAGACCTATCACCTTGACAATCGTCCTAGAAACAGTACAGTATCTACCACGTACTGAACCCTAGGCTAGACCCTTCATGGGTTGTAGTGATACTTTTTTTTTTTGTTCATATATATCAATTTTAAATTATGATAAATACTTTCCTTGTTTCAGATTATTGGAAGATGCATCATGGGATTTGGAAAGAGCCCTACAAGCTTTCATTGACGAGCTTAAAGCAAATCAGATACCTATGATTGCGTTCAGTGTATAGCATTAAGCTTCTCCAGTTTCCATCTTTCACATGTCATTTTATTTTGTTTTATATCATGTATTATTAATTTATATATAGTTTTTGTTAACATTAAACTTATTGCATCTTTCTCTCCCCTAAGTGACTGGGAAAATATGTTTATGTCAAAAGAAGAAAGAAAAACAAAACTGGGATAGTTCCTTTTTAGCTTATCTTTTATAGCTTTTTAGATCATCTGTGATTTTGACAGACAAAACAGAAATTTGTAATATTTTTCTTAATATTAATATGCCAAATAATAAAGAGAGTATATAGTTTATTAAGTATGATCTGTATTTAAATAAAATTTTATAATTGAACTACATGTTAATTAGGCTCTAGGTATAGGTATGTATACATGTCTGTAGCAGTGAATTGTTGTAAAAAGTCTTGATACAACAGAGCTTTCAAATTGTTGTATTAATTGTCCTGTTAATAGTGGAGATTTTAAAAAAAGTATTTCATTATTTTTTTTTTATTCTTTTGTTACAAAACTGACTTTTAAAATTTGCATTAAGATATTAGGGCTTAGAAAAACCCAAATAATAAGTTCTGCCTTCATCATCTTGGTGTACTGCAACAGGCAATCAATTAAAACAAAATTGATATGTTTAAAGATTAAAATATATGTATATATGTGCGCATACCGCAAAAATTGTACAGAATATATGAAATAGGTATTGTTTCTTATTATTTATTCTTTTCTGTATTGGCTTACTAAAGACGATATCATTTCAACCATTCTCGCTTAGTTTTGATCTTTGCCTAGTTTTTTTTAAATATTTAATAACTGAAAATGTGATTAACTGCCATAACACTGATTTAAATAAAATGAAATCATTAATTTATTATAGAGTAAAACTTAGTATTATGTTTGTCAAAAATTGGGCAGATTTCATGTGATTTCATTTAATTGCAAATAATTTTTTACTCAGCCGTGAAGGAAAAAAATTAATTATTCCGCACGTTGTCACTTTGAGTTAAGTCACAAGTTTCAAGTTTTCATTCATTTTCCTGATTATATTTTCCAAAAATACAAGTTATCATGAGCTCTAGTTGGGAAGAATGTAATTATAGGAAATTGGGATACTTCGGTAATTATTGCATCTAGAAATGAACGTATCAACAAACATATATGATCTATACTTCAAATGTTAGTTGAAACTTTTATTTCTTCATGAAATGATTACTAAAATCTACTCATTACCTAATTACATTAATTAGGTGATGAGTAGATTAATTAATTATAATACATTATCTGTCCATACTAAAGCTCACTATAACTTGTATTTTTAAAAAATATTAAAAATAAAACGAATAAACAGTTAAAACTTATTGTTACTTAACTTGAAGTGACAACCTGCTGAACATCTGCCAAAAAAATAATAAGTATCATAAGAATAAATGAAAAAATTACTGGAAATTTAATTAATTTTTTTAGGCTTCTTTCTAGGGTGAAAATCTTTTCTTTTTTTTATTAGGAGAGAAGGAATTTATAGGAGCTCAACTTTTAAGAACTACCAGATCCGCAAAGTGGCATCTGTTGGTTATTACTGAAACTATTATTCGAAGTCCTTGGACAGTGTCTTCTGGCAAGGGTTTCTAAAATGATCAATTTACTTTACCTGAATTACAAAATCCCGGTTACTGAAACGTGCTGCAATCTTTTAGCAGCTACTTTCACACACTACCTAAAAGCAACTATGATAAACAAAAACTGATTCAATTTATTGAATTTAAACTTTAATAGTTCGTGCAAAATCTTATTTTACTTTCCACTTAGATGCTTTAATTACACTTATCGAGTGTAAGTAAAAATGCATTTTTAAATTGCCAATAAGTAAATTTGATAATAAAAATAGAGTTTTAACTAAAAAAGGTTTATTTTTCTATCTTACCTTATTAGTTATACATGACAGGCCTTAATGTGTTCAATGTTTACAAATCCCCATGATTTTGAGTGCTAATCTTACAAGTAACAGGAAGATAATCTAAGTCAACTATTTTTCTAAGATGGAATGTGTACAAAGCCACATGTTAACTCATCTCATACATTTGAGAAGCCCAGAAAATATTCTAAAAGAGTACTTGTTGATTAAACAGAATGTACGTAAGTTTATTAGATTACGTAAAGTTTGTAGCTGTAAATGTCTCAATATAATCTATTATCATTTATTTATAATTTATTTTATTTTTTTATAATTTTTTAAATATTTTTATTTTGAAGAGAAAAGATTTGTCCAGGACCGGGATCGAACCCAGATCGTCTGCATTTCCGTTGTAGTACTCTGCCACTTCAGCTATCCTGGCATGTACCTCGGCCAGACAAATCATTTCTCTTCACCGATTCCATATCCCCATGTCCTCGCAATTTGTGATGAATACAGGGGAAGAATTTTCATTAAACATTACTTTAATTAGGATCTTGTTGACTGCATCATTATATTATTTATAATTTATTTTATTTTATTATAATTTTTAAATATTTTTATTTTTGAAGAGAAAAGATTTGACTGATCCAGGTCCTGGACAAATCTTTTCTCTTCAAAATAAAAATATTTAAATATCATCATTTATATTTATTAGAGGAGGAATTGTTTTTATTTTATTACAATGGTGTTGGTAATGAGGATTTGATAAGAACAATGGAGTATCAGGGCAGAGAAACATTTTAATTGTCGACTTCGCAATAATTAATAATAAATTTCAAAAGAAATACTTTTAATGATTAAAAAAGTATTTCGTTACCAATGGAGAAAAACTAAATTCACACAAAATTTCTTTGGTGATATTTTATATCTGTAATTATACTTTAATACCAACTAAAACGTTTCTTCCAGTACTGTTTAAAATCAATTTAGTTAATTATAATTAAATCTGTTTAGAAACCAACAGTAATAGTTTATGAAACTGAGGTAAATTGAAAATAAACTTGGCAAGTTTATTTAAAAAGTGATGATATAAGAACTAGAATAAGATCTATGAGGATAAAATAAGCCATTTGTTAATTAAAACTTTTGCTACCATTAAAACTTCAGTAAACATTAAAAGTAAAAATTGTTGAGATCTAAATAATCTCTAATATACTATTAGTATATAAATTGTAAATTTCAGACTGGCACCTCAAGATACAGATTGACAGGCTTGTTTCTTAATTTTTATTTATTTAACGTGAATTTATGGCTAATCCTAGGAAGCTACAGTGGGACTCCTAAATTTCACCTATCCAGGTATAATTAAAATAGGGATCTCTAATCAGTACTTGATATTGTACAGGCTTGGAACCCCCATTTTATGTACATTCTAAAGGAAAGCATAATCAAGAATTTTTTAATCCCTTTTAAAAAATCCTAGGGCCAGGATATGAGCTCACAATCTTGGGCATAGTAGGTTGCTATGCTGATCGCTACAACACAGGTCCCTCCCCCCACAGGCTTGTTTTTAAACATGAATTACCAGATGTGTAATAATTAAAGTAAAATTAAATATATTTTCCAATGGTTGGGGGGTGCATTATTAATTATTGACTGCACTCCCCAACCATTTCACACTCTTCTAAGATATATCCAGTCAACCATTTCCACATCAATAAATATATTTTAAATGTAAGACGATAGATTTACATACTTAATCAAGAGATATAATACATTTTGTTGCTATTCGAAAAATATCACTAATTCATGACACTTTTATTCTCTTTACAATTAATAGCAGTCTTGTTATCAAGAACTTTAATTTTATCCTTAATAAGGTCGAACAGGCACGTAGGCAGGATACACTCTTTCCTCAAAAGGTGGAGAATGAGGTCTTCCTTAACTATCTCCTGAACGCTTAAACTAAACAAAAAATAAAATATTGACATATTAATTAACCATTCATATGACTATAAAAGGTAGTTGTTATGGCAACTATTAACCTAGTAATTTTGTTCGTTGTTCATCTCTTAATATCTAAACTGGGCAAAAATCAATAGGGATACGACTAATTTTATTGTATTTACTCCACTCCGATAATTGGTATTCCCGATAATTCGTACCATATCATCAGTCCCTTGACCATACGAATTATCAGGATTCTACTGTATTAAGATATAAATCCAATCAAATTGATAGTAGTAGTAACTTGATAATCATACCTCAGGAGAGAAGGTGGAGTAAAAGGGATAACATGAAGTGTACCGACATGATCCTGAAAAAATTATAAATAAATTTAACATGAGAATAAATAATGAATACAAGTTTAGAGTTTGTAAGTAGATGAAATCTGTTACAGAATTACAAGTAATGACTAATAGTATAAAGTTTTAACATATTCTTATTTATTATTATGTATGCTTTTTATTTAATTGATTCGAAATTCTATTTCAACACTTGTTCAAAGAAAAAATGTTAAAATTGTGAGGTAGAAGATTATAATAAAGATATATACAAAAAAACAAAACAAGATTTTAAATTAAAATGGATCTTAGGTATGGAAAAATGAAGCTTATTAGTTTGAATTGGCTTTTTAAAACAGGCCTGTTGAAAAATCAAGGAAATAACAATAATTTCAGGCTGAAATATAATAAATAACTGAAAGAGCATTATTAAATTTAAAACTTTTCTTATTAGATTAGGATAGTGAAATAAGAAAAATATTACATTATTGCATATTTTCATTAATATGTAAATATAATCAAATATCTGCAGCCCCGATGAATAAGTGGTTAAGTTGAAATTTGTCCAAAATGAGTTGATTGTAACAACAAAATTATGCCGTTCTCATAGCCCACAAGTGACTAAGTCAGGCCTTGGCTTAAAATGGATGTAATTGCTTATATTACAAATATATTTCAAGCCAAAGTCTACAAGAATAATACAATTTTGCTCCTCTCAGTATTATTTGTAGTTATTCATCATAACTGTAAATATATGAGGAAAAATCTTAGTTTATATGATCTGCAAATACATAAACTATGATATTCATAGTATAGATACTTACTTCTTCCTTCATGTTGTACGGAGAGCAAGTGACTCCGCCGACTATAACTAACTCTTTAGTAACGTTAGATTTGACCGTCCTATGCCAGACTAGAGTCTGATTCTTAGGCACAGTTCCTTTTAAGTGCCATATTACCTCATTACCTTCGATGAAGCATTCCCACCAATCCCCTAAAAATAAAAGCATACTTTGATATCTGTTCCACAGGTTGTCGCTTCGAGTTGAGCTACTACATGTTTTAACTGTTTATTCGTTTCATTCTTATGATTTACCAAAAATACAAGTTATCTTTGGATTGTGAACTTTAGTATGGAAAAGATAATGTAACTGTGGGTAATTAGTATATTTCAGTGATCATTTCATCAAGAAATAAAAGTTTCAGATAACATTTTAAAGTACATATGATTGTTGAAACTTTTTTTCTAGATGGAATGATTACCAAAGTACACACATTTCACATAATTACATTCTCTTTTCCATACTAAAGCTCATGATAACTTGTATTTTTGGGAAATAAAACTGAAACGAACAAACAGTTAAACTTGTAGTAACTCAACTCAAAGTGGCAACTGGCGAAATAATTACCCACACTTTTGATATTGAAAAGTTTATATTTATAGATGAACATGCATTGAACTTATTTGTATTACATAAAAAACAATTATATTTTGAGGGTTTAGAGGTAAATTCCCAAGTCCTTATTTTTTTTAGAAAATGAGATGTTTAATCCAAAAGGATTGCTTACGTTTCCTTGTTAGAGCTGAAAACACCGAAATCGAACATTTTTTAAAGCTTAAATAGATTTTATTGCACAGCAGTAAAGATACTCAATGCCCCTTGCATACTTTTACTATCAAAATGAGCGGCAATTTAAAATCATATCAAAGAGGTAAATTCAACCCAAGTTACCTAGGTTTACTCCAATAAGTTGATGCAAGTGAAAATTGGTTGCAATTTCATTTTAAAAAATATTCAATTTGTTAGTAAAAAATATCTGCTTATTTTTACCACTAATAGGGGATAATGAGCTGAGGATTTGGGTTAAATATTCCATTTTCAGAAAAATATCGATTTCGATATTTTTACTTCTAAGACCTTGATTTATTAAGCATGGTGGTTTAAGAAAAAGTAAATAATTTCTATACTAAATTTAAGTTTTTGATTTTTATTACTATCTGTAGAGGCCGTGGTCTATTAACATAGCCACTACAAATAGCAACAAAAAACTCGGTTCTAGTGTTTAAGTCATCTCCTTAATGCTATCTTGTTAAAGATATAATTGAACAAAATCATATTTTAACAATAGTTTTCTAACATATCAAAATAGTAGGTTGAAGTAGCATGAAAAAAAAAAAAAATTTCTGCAAAGCATAGGAAAAGAAATTGGAGGGTTGGGTAATATAAATTGAGATGTCTTAGATTTGTAAAAACTTTAATACATTATTTAAACATTCATAAATAGTATTTTGATACAACCATGAATCATAAATAGTTATTAAAGAAAAAATAATTTACCAACCGCTGTGATAAGAAAATAAAGCTACTACATTATATAAGGAGTTCAGAGTCAAAAGTGGAAAATTTTAAAAATTCATTTTATAGGATTTTTCATTCATCCTGAAAAATCAGGTTCAGGACCAGATTAAAACAATGAGAAATAACGCAGAAACGTGTCATGTTAGACAACATTTCTTGACTAATGTAGCAAACAATGTGAAAATCAATTTTTGAAATTTTGTAGTTATCCATAATTGATCCTGAATGTTTCATAAAGATATTGCATTATAATAAAGTAATTACAAAAAAATTAATATGTAAGCAGCTTAACAATAGGGTGTATACAAAAAATGTACTTGTGGATGGATTTGATTCAACATCTTCCTGTAGAACCTCATCAATATCCATTAATTGCCGCCTGGAGCCCTTCTTCCTTTCCAAGATGGTATCTTCACTACTAAATTTTTCAAATCAACACCGCGCAGTTCGCTGGACAACCTCTCACGACACATTTAATAATTCCACGAGTTGCTTCAGCGGCTGTGAAATATTTTTTTCCAGTAATGTCTTAAAACTACAAGAATTTCGTAGGGCATGTTTCTTCCTTGAAACAAATAACTAAACTGAGGCTTTTTTTGAAGAATTTGAATGAGATTAAACAAGCTTAGAGGGATTATTAAGTATTAAAATATTTACAGCCCTTTGAAATCTTGAATTAAAAAAAAAACATTTCTTTTTTATACACCCTATTATTACTTTATGTCACTCATATTAGTATATAAGTCATATATTTCAAATTTGAGAAGTTTTTTTGTTTTATTTTGCAAACACTTTAGATGAGAATATATAATGACTTTCAAGAAATGTTCCATTTCCCCACTTCCACCCTGATTAATATACAGTCATCCTAATGGTATCCTTCAGGCGTTAGCCGAGAGCTGTAAGGCCTACTTCCAACACTAGCTCCCTCCACCAGAATATTGTAAAGAATATTTTATAAATTTTGAATTCCGAGATTAATCCTAGTCAAGCACCAATTAAGACTATTTCATTTTATTCCAATCTAAAGATTTAATACTATGAAAACTGATGATGAACTTACCACAGGGAATCTGATTCCTGCTTAATCCGCCAAACAAGATGGCCCGATTTTCAGTAATAAAGTTAAAGCTGTGCCATGACCTTCCCTCAGGAATTTCAAATGAACCATCCTTTACTCTATAACAATAAAACAAAAATTTTTTGTTCAATACATAAAATATAGCTTAAGGAGGTAAGCATTAATATAATTAAAATGCATTAATATAATTAGAACTGTTTATAATCAAGGAGAGTCATAAACTCCAAATACCACTTTATAAAAAATATGACATAACTTAATTCAATGATAAAATCAGCTTGAGAATTCTAAATTAATATGATCATAATTTATAATCTAATACTATGTAACAAAATAAAATAAATACTACAGTCGATATCAATAAATTTAATTTTGAGCTTTCAGTCATTTAGTCGTATATCATATAGCCAACTACAGTCAACAATACAAAGCTTCGATGTTTAGTCTTAAGAGGATTTTTAATGAAAATATGAAACTGATTCATATTCATACGTTCCTTCCAAAGGACAGCACAACTAAGGATTTATTATTACATTTTTAAAAATCCTATGGTCACTGGCCTGACTGCAAACCCATGACCTTGTGCATAGAAGGTTTTTATGGTAATCACCGCACTGCAGGTGAGCCTATGAAGATAAGTTCCAGATGACAAAAGAAGTTTAATAATACTATTTATTTTATATTAATACAATTGTTGATGGGTGGAAAAGAATTTACTTTCAATCATATAAAAGCATTAAATTTATGATCGTAGAAACTTATCCTAAAAAGACTAACTCGGTAATTCAGTAAATACTGTTGCAGAGATACATTTCAAATTTCTAATGTAACTTATAATGTTACAGTCAAATGATTAATATTACTTAGTTTAAATATGATGCAAACCTGAGAAAAGATGAAGTTAATATTAAGATTAATTTTAATATCCTAGATTACTACACATTAAAAAAAAAAAAATCATCAAAAATTTTACATTAAACACACATAAAAATTAATTGAGAACAAATTTAGATAATGAAAGAAAAAATCTGGATAAGAAATTATGGCAATTCAAACTATTTTTTCCATTTATGAAAATAAAATAAGGCAAACAAAATATTAACTGCAATTAGTTAAAAGTAATAAGAAGTTTATTACACACTGACAAATTAATGCTATGTGAATGTAACCCATTTAAAACATACAATATTTGAGTCCAGTGCATCTTCTTTAAGTCAAGAACATACATATCGTTAGCTCTTATTTCCGCTAGCCGTCCTCCGAAAATAAAAACTTTATCGCCACTCACATCAGCAGCATGAGCAGCTCTTGGACGAGGTGGAACACCGCCTGTCTAAATTAAAAAGCTAAATTATATAACTTCATTTTTCAAAATAAAATTCGCACTTATGTACATTATTTGCATTCATACATTTTGAATTTTGAAACACAGTGAATATAAAAGATTATAATGTAAAGGAGATAGTTGGGGGGTGCAGTCAATAAGAACACAGAATAAGTAATGAACTTATATTATGTGCCGACATTTCGACCTACAGTGTAGGTCATCTTCAGGGCTAACAGAGAAACAAACAGAACAAAAAATATAAAAAATGTACAGTAACAATAATATGGTGACAAGTAATGTAGAAAAATAAAATAGCGGCAGATATGAAGATAGAAGATAACGAATATTAAAAAAAGGGCCAGGTTATAATAAAATAAAGATATAGACAGATTTAAAAAAAATTAATGATAATGAAAAGGAATTAAAATAGTGACAGATATAATAAAATTAAGATAAAGACAAACATAACAAAATTATTGAAATAGTGACAGATATAATTATTGAAATAGTGACAGATATAATGAAATTAAGATAAAGACAGATATAACAAAATTATTGATAATGAAAAGCAAATGAAAATAATGACAGATATAATAAAGTAAGACAGATTTAATAAAATTAAAGAAAATGAGCAGAAATGATAAATTATAAATAACACATATAAAATAAAAAAAGAAAATAAATGTACAGAATGGATAGTACAGTACAAAATAATAATATAAAGGAAAATCAAAAGGAGGAGTTAAACAAAAGAAACCAAAATGAGGATATATACATATACAGAAAGGTTGGAATATGAAGAATAAAGAAAAACTAGTAAAATAAAGGTATAAAATGTATGATAACGGACTTGATGATGTTACATGTTACAGAAAAGTATGGAACTATATGTACAATAACAAATGTGAATAATAGAAATACTATTGTACAGTAACAACAGTGTACAATGCCTGTTTTGAAAAAAAGTTGATAGGATTAATGAATTTGAAAAGTTAAAATAAGTGAAAACTCTTGTACAGTAACAATAGTGTACAATGTCTGTTTGAAAAAAAGTAGATAGGATAAATGAATTTGAAAAATTAAAATTGGTGCTTACAAATATGAACTCTTGATTGATTACCAACATATGATGGATGCCAAAATGATAGGGGGGAAGTAATAGGAAAATTAAAATTGGAGAAAGGATAAAGAGAAAAGTTTAAAATAAATAAAATAAAAGAAGAGACATACCGATTTTGGAGAGCGAGACCGTTAGATTTAACGGCTGGCGGGTACTGAGCACACGACCGTTAAGACAGGGGGAAGGGATAGGAGCGATCTGTTCTTATTGACTGCACCCCCCAACTATCTCCTTTACATTAGATCATCCAGTCAACTATTTTCATCTCATACATAAAAGATTATAGATGAGTGAACATTTTCAGATAAATTGTGCACTCCTAAGTAAATAAATAACTGTGCATTCTTTTAATTATTAAATAAATAAATAATTGTGCACTCTTTTAATTATTAAAATTACTTAACAATTATCATTAACAATGTTCATTTGAACTGTTTATTTTTTATTAAAATAGAATTTTTCCTTCTTTTTTTGTCAAGACTCTTTAACTACTACTTTAAACTATATATGTTGAGACAAGGCTCGTAAGTTCGGTTATAAATTTCTTAAAAAGAAGCGTAAATTTTGTTGAATCAAATCTCGCTCTGGGTGTGGACTGTATGTTGTAATTTGAAAAGAGTTCGCTACAATAGAGAAATAATATGAAGAAATCCAAAACATAGAAATAAAAGTTACTTACCCAAGACGCAGGCCGGGCAGCTACGCCGATAAAACATTGGCTCCTTGAGTGATAAATCATTGGAACCTTCTAGTTGGGGTTCCTATGATCTAGAAGTCTTCCAGGGGAATTCACACTTATTTGCAGGTGAAGCGGGCATTACTTATAAAAACATGAATAGAACGGAACTACGGAAAGTAGAGAACTGGTTATGAACTAGACTCGCTATAATAAAGCTGGATAAAAAGAACATGTGACTGATTTGTGTGACTGCTCGCTCAAGACTAGATTAAAAACAGTGCCACATGTGAAATAGTGAAACGTCAGTTGCCCCAAGCAACCCCTAGATCAGGTGTAATGTGGTATTTTAAGATTTTACCTATTTATCTTGTATGGCATTAATTTATTTACAAAAAGAACGCCAAATGGTATGTGTCAAAATGTCTTGACAAAATATAAGAAGGAAAAATATATTTTTATATATATAATGCCTCTTTCTTTACTAGGGAACTTAATTTTTCTTCAGTTAAAGCTCAAAATTGTATTAAAAATATTATTATGAACATAAAATTACTTTCAAGGATTACAAATTATTTGGATACATAAAATCTTTTTTTGACAAATCTTATTTTATGAGAATTACTAGCTTTTGCCTGCGACTTCGTCTGCATTGATTTTAAATAGAAATCTATTTTGAGTTTAAACGGAGAGTTAATTTTGAATTCCATAAATGAACTCCATATTGTAAACAATGGCTTACAGCCATTAGAGTCATTTGAAAGCATCCACTATATTTCTAAGTGTTCGATAGAAAATAACGTGATTCTGGTGTTTCACGAAGAACCAAAGAATGGAATGGCTCTGGTGGCAAGGGCAATTCGGTAATTAAACCTTGCCACTGAGACAGTACAATCCAGGCCCTTCTCCAGTGAACTTCAATGCCCCACAATGGTTGCACACACCTCCATTGGAGCAATTTGAACGGAAGGATTCGAGCTGTAGTCAATTGTGCAATCGTAATGAAACGCTGCTCGATTAAAATCAATACTTGAAGAACTTCTTACGCGTTTATTTCGATTTTCACGTTATTGAGTTGTTTGATTTGCTCGATGATTTCTCATTGTCAACTGAGCCGTTTCATTTGCCATCTATCTTTCTTCCTATGTTTGTGATGCACGAAGTCGGGTCATACTAACACGGCGCTGTTCTCGTGCAATTTCTTGTTCATCCATATTCAATTTATTGGCCATGTTCCGAACTGACTTGCATGACGGGTTCGATGCGAAAGATTAGATCTTCTGGCTAGCGGCATTGTGAATAACACTAAAAAATGAATGTCACAAAAGCAATTATCGATACATAAATAAATATAAATGTCATAACCTCACAAATAAACATTGATGAAAACATGTGCTCAAATGTCATAGCCTAACAAAATAAACATATTCGCTGGCAACTTACCGTTTGAAAATTGAATTCCACATCAAAATGATAAATCAGAATGAAATGAACAGCGAATTCGAATTGACAATCCGAAATTAACGTTTGATTGATTGTTGATATGTACTACTCTTCTAAAAGCGAGTCCAATATTTGCTGTATAATGTATAGCAAGGAACTAATGTATAGGCTAATTTGAATTATTAAACATATACCTAATAAGGATCCAAAATTTCATCATAATGAAATTGAAGATGGAGATGGTAAATCAGTTAAAGATCTATTAATAATTATAAATAGAGGATGCGTTTTTTGTATAGGTTTATTCATATTTTAATTTTTTATTCGTAATAGTTCTTCATTAGTTTTTGCAATATTTGAAACTACAAATATTGTAAATGATAAATAAATAATTATTATTACTGTTAACTGGGAAGTTGTATTGAAAATTTTAATTATTCTTAGGCAATAACAAAGAACATAACCATTCAGAAAGTGCACTTCATCAAACTGATAAAGTTTCAAAACAATGTATTAAATGCAACATCTAAAACTACAATGCAATAACAAAGAACATAACTATTCACAATGTGCACTTCATCAAACTGATAAATCGTTTCAAAACAATGTATTAAATGCAATAATTGAAACTACGATTAATGTAAATCATAAATAAATAATTACCACACACAATTATCAAACAGAATAGGGTGCGATGAAAAGAATGCAAATGTATCAGCTTTCAAAAGTTGATGCCTTAGTTCACAAATGTGTTAAGTGCAAATTTTTCGAAAATGGGTTTTGTTATATAAATAATATTGTAAAGTTCTGATCAGGAAGTCATAGATCATATGTTGATATAAAATTAATAGAGAAGCTGTGAAGGTTACAAAATATAAATAAATATAACTCAAGAACGCCTGGACCGATTTCGATTTTTCTTGGTTATTCTTTTTTTTTGGCCGAAGACCAATCCTAAATGGTTCGAATCATCAAAATTGGCCCAGGCGTTCTTGAGTTATTAGGTCAGTAACTAACGCCACTCTCTTTTATATATATATAGATTTTAATTGGCTTTTAATAAAATTTTAACTAATTTTTTCTTTTACAAGAACCCATTTAATCTATCATTAAACAACAGTATAAATTTAACACATTGTGTTGGAGAAATGTAAATATCTGTTTTTTGGAAACTGCATAAAATATGAATTGTTAAACACTCTTTTATATATGGGTGGTTACTTCAGCCTTATCGTCACAAAAAAGTCAAACACAATGTCTTAAAATAAATCTTAAACAAAAGAAATAAAATTTTATGATTTTTTATTAATTGTTTTAATTTTTAAATGTTTTTATTTTGAAGAGAAAAGATTTGCCCGGGATTTGAACCCGGGTCGTCCCCCTGGACGCTGTCACGGAGAGATGGACCCGGGTTTGAAAACCGGCCAGGGCAAATTTTTTCTCTTCAAAATAAAAATATTTAAAAGAAATAAAAATTTGTGATTACTGAAAAATATCCAAACACAACATTGTATTTAGAGAACTATGGAAAATTTAAATAAAAATTATATGCAAGGAGAAAAAGAAACCTGAATAATAACTGAAAACGATTTTTTTCATTGATTATGGGAGCCGTTTCTGAGTCTCTGTTTCCTAGGCCAACTAAGACTTGCTAATTGGTTAATAATAAATTAGAGAATGAATAAAGATATCAAAAATACAATTTTTTATTGACAATTTTAAAATTAAAATGTTTACTAAATCTGGAACTTACTTTAGGTGCAGTCCACCGATTCGTGTTTGGATCATATACACTCAGTTGATTATTCCATCCTTTATCTAACTGATTACTAGGATCAATTTCAAAAGTATAGCCGTTAACCATACATCGTGAACAATGTCCATAGCCGCCAAATATATATATTCTGTAAACAGGTTTTTGTTTTCAGAAGTTTTAATTTTACAGAAATAAGTTCTTTTTTAAAATAATAACAAATAAAAAGGTTCCTCCAAAAACTAAGACTAAAGTAACTTTGGAAAAAAAAAGGCCAAGACCTGATTTAAAAATTTATACCAAAAGATAATCAGGCTCCAATACTGGAAAACTCAAGAATGTTCAGAAATATAAGAGATACAGGCATATTAGAAAAATAATTCACTAATTAGAAAAAATGGCGGAAGCTTCTAGAGGAGACCAAGAGCCAACCCCGGGTTGTAGCGCCATATAGATAGAAGGGAATTAGAAGAAATATGAATTAATGGAATAGTAAGGTATAATACAAATTAATTAGAGAATACTGATTCCCATTTGTGAAAATATAAATGGATATTAAGGCAGTCTGCACATGGATCATTCTAAAATATCAACAATGTGATATTTTAAAATATCTTATTAATGATATGGCGGCGTCCACTGATCACCAAGTTTGTGAACCGTAGTCATGTAGTTATAGGTGCTTTTCAAGCTTAGTGCACACAAGCTCAAAGATTGCTTATGAATAGATAATTACTTCAGAAATCCTACTAAATGGATAAAATACAATTTCGCTATCCTATAAAATTCCAAAAATATTAAGTCAATCAAGTCATTCATCAATTCCTTTGCTGTGATATAGATTCCTCTCCAAGTAGGAGCAAACTCGTGAGCTCCATTGTTTCTCTGAATGTCGCCGAATAGTGCAATGTAGTTATAATACAATAATACATCATCACCATTTGATGAATAAATGCACATATGAAAGAATGTAAAACAGATCATATACAAGTTATTAAGGGGGGAAAGTCCACTAGTGCAAAGGTAGTTAAAATTTAAAACTACTTTGAATTCAACTGTAAAATTTATTAAAATTATTACTGCTTTAATTTTGAAATATTGAAAATTATTATATTGAAGAGCAAGGAAGCTCATTTTGTAGAGTGCTGAGTAGCAATATTGAAAATTCCAGGAACAAATCAATCTGTGGCAGACAAATTGTTTAATCTGTTGACATGATGAACCTAGTAGGATCTACAGACTCTACTGAGACTCACCCAACCTCCATTAAGTGGGTACCCTTAATTGGTGAAAAAAACTGGCGGTTGAACATGATCTTGGACAAATCACCTCCCTATACAACTCTCTCTACAGTACAGTCTCTAACACTTACTGAAACCAATAATTTTATGGGTTATAGTGGTAAATTTTTTTTTTAATTATTATTACTGTCGAAACGATAATTACAATCATCCGAGAAGTAAAACCCTAAGGATCCTTTTGAGAGCTGTTCTCATCTCTTCAAAGATAACAGACCATAAGATCAGGACTTTAGTGTGAGTGAAACTATTACTGATTTAAGAGCTTCCCTAGATCAACAGATTTTAACAGCGTTAATAATTTTAAAAAGTCAAATTAAAGCAACTGCAATTTTTACTAATGTCATTATTTTTTTATTTGGATAAAAGGGTCCAAAAAAACCCACTTTAATATCTTTAATCCATGAGACATTGCCATGATAGCTTTATACAAGCCAATAACAACAAATTATAATACAAAAGAGGACTAAGTATTTAATTAATTTCAATATGTATAATAAATGCTGATCAAAATTATCATTACTTCTTGTCATAAGCCCATCCTACTGCTTTATCACTTCCTTTAGGAGAATTTCCATTAGGTACAAGAGTGGTCCATGTCAAATTTTTTAAGTCAAGGCGGTGAAGTTCACAGCCATACCTCCATAAATCATCAGTTAGTTCTTCAACACCTTTTACACGCATTCATAAAAATTCGTATTATTTGTTTATTAAACAATTTACAACATAAAGAAAACATTATTTCTTACCTCCATAAATATATAAAACATCATCAATTATTACTGCTGTACTCCCTGAGCTAGGAAATGGAATGTAGCCTTTAGTAACCAAGACGGACCTGTAGGAAAATCAAAAAAAGCACTAACTGATAAATATTACTTATAAAAATGGAAAATATCGCTAATTAAAAAAATTATTAGCAATAGCTCGTGAGTTTAAAAATAATCAAACCATTCTTTGCAATGGCATATGAAAGTTGATAAAGAGAAAGAGTTTTAAACATCTAATAAAAATCCGCTCCTAGTCCTACTGGTGAAGCTACAATATAGAATAGAATAGAAAAGTAACTTTATACTGGTACTAAATTCCTTTAGAATAACAAATATGACCAGCAAAAGAAACATAATATTAATCTGGCCAGAAGGCTAAAAGTTACAAATCAGAAAGCGTGTAAAAAGTGACAGAAAATCATTTAAAAAGAAATATTTAAACAAAAAATAATAATAAGTAAATAAACACAACAAATCTTGACAAGATATTAAACAATTAAATAGAATAAATAAATCCATAACTTTTGTTAAATGCATGAGCTAGCATGCAATAATTTCTTTACATGATGTACATCTTCTTGAGAAACAAAATTAAAACAACTAAATAACACAATGAATTATTCTATACATTACATTCTAAGGAAATAACTAACCTGCTTAGAGAGCATCTTTTTGGGAAGCTGGGAGATGTTGGAAAAGCAAGGATTTAAATGACGATAGTGAGGTACAGATGTTAGGAGGGATTGAGTTCCACACTGTGGTGGAGCGGGCAAGAAAGGAACGTTCGAATGCTTTAGTTCTGTGGGAACATGTATAGAGATCGGAAAGGCGGGATTTTGTTTTACTGCGTTGAACTGAGGATCTGAATTGGAGGAGATTGTAGATATATGAAGTGTGATGAGAGTAAATGGATTGGTATTAGAATGAACAGAGGAAATATTGTCTTCGGAAGATAGGGAAGAGCCACTTTAACTAATCATTAAGGTGGGGCACGTGCTATACCTTGGAGTACCAAACACAAATCTAAGAGAGCGATTCATTATTCTCTTTAGTCTGTCTTCGAGCATTTTAGAAAGGACTCCATATACCATGCTACAATAGTCAAAGTGGGGGAAGATGAAAGAAGATACGAGAAGCTTATGGGAAGATTGTGTAAGGAGATATCGAGAACGATGGAATAACTTCAGGGAACTAATTGACCGTCGGGATATCTGGGCGATGTGGGATTTCCAAGAAAGGTTTTGGTCGATGGTAATGCCTAGGCTTTTCACAGAGGAGCTGAACGTGATAGGGTGATCGTTTAGGATTAATGTTGGGAGGGTGTGGGCGGAAAGAGGGAATAGGAACCTAAAACAATGGCCTGAGTTTTCATTGTGTTCAATTCCAGTTTGTTCAGCTTTGCCCAGGCACTGATCCAATCAGTGTGAACAGATTTAGGAAGATCATTGATATAGCAGTTGAAAAGAAGAGGAGATGCTTGAGCCCTGTGCCACACCTGAGGACAGAGTGAGGAAAGTGGAAAGGGGTAGACTAGGTATGGAAACTGCTTGAGATCTATCAGAGAGGAAAGATTGGAACCATCGGATGGAACTGTTAGAAAAGGACAATGATTTGAGTTTTCTGTAAAGGATAGAATGGACCAAGGAATTAAAAGCTTTAGAAAGGTCAAGAACGATAAGCACTGTTAGTTTTTTGTCGTCCATAGCGGTATGTGTGTCATTGGTGATTTTGGTAAGTACAGATTGTGTGGAGAAACTGGGACGGAAACCTGATTGAAGTGGGTAGAGGAGGTTGGACTGTTTGAGGAAATTTGACATTTGTGACTGGACTATTCTTTCTAAAGGCTTGGAAAGGTTGGAGAGAATTGAGATTGGGCCTTTTGGGGTAGTCTTTGAGTGAGGCCTTTTGAGTGAAACAGGGTTAGAGGATTTGTTGATAGGATGGACTATAGCTTTTTTCCAAGAGGTAAGGAATACTGCTTTTTGCATTGAAAAATTGAATATGAAGAGTAGAACAGGTATAATATCGATTAGGCATGATTTTAGCAGTTGATGACAGAAATCCCATCAAAGCCTGTGGAGATGGAGTGGAATTTTAGAACAGAGGAAATAATGTCGTTGGGTCAAATGTCAGCGAAGTAAAAGTTGTTGGGGTTGAACGATGGTGCTAGGGAAAATACGGGAGAGGATGAATATGAAATATTAACTAAGGTGGACAAAAAATAGGAGTTTGTTTAATCGGAAGAGGCTAGAAAGGATCTCGAAGAAGATGAATTAAGGAGAGAAAGCTTTCGAAGGAGATGCCATTTAGATTTAGAATTGGGAGCAGATGCAAGGGTTTCGTGGAAGTCTTTGGTTTTTGCCTGCCTGATTGTTGTCTAACCCATTTGCCTGGTTAACTGATTGCCTCAACGCTTGATAATAATCAGTTAGCCTTGTGTATCTAAAGCGTCTTCAGGCAGCATCATGCTTTCTTTGAAGATCTTTAATTTTTTGACACACCAAGGGAGCAGGCTGATGACGGAAGGTTGAAGTTTTCAGTGGGGCATGGATATCAATGATATATTTGAGATTGGAAGTAAGTATATCAACCATGGAATCAATAGTGGCACAAGAATCAATCTCTCCAATCCAAGTGATCCAAAACGAGATTTTAGGGAGTTGTGTACATAAAGACCTACTCCTCCACCAGTCCGGTCTATCTGGTCATGGAAGAGGAATGAATAGTCTGGTAAGGATATCACAGAGGTGAGGATGTGGGGTTTTAGCCATGTTTCAGAAATTCCAAAAAAGTAGTGGTATGGTAAAAGTTTTGGATAAAATATAGAAGGAATTCATCAAAATGGGCAGGTAGGGATTGGGTGTTGATGTGACAGGAGGTCAGGACACTGGACATGATAAACCACAGATCGGCAACCTATGACTTGCAGGTCATCAAGTGACCCACTTCAGTTCTGGAAATAAAGTATACAAATAAAAATAAATTATAAAATATAATCACTGCTATCGAAAATAAAGTTCATTCAATTATCTCTGTAATTATTTTCAGTATCAGTTCCTCAGATTGCCGCTTCAAGTTAAGTCACAAAAGTTTTAAGTTTTTATTTGGTTTATTTTTAATAATAATCACGAAAATATAAATGATATTGTTATTAAATGTAATTTTAAATTAACCTGTTTATTAGAACTGTAACTGACTAAATATAAGTTAAACATACGATTTTAGGTTATAACAGAATGTTTGTTTAATGGTTCATACATAAAAAGAATTATTACCGAAATATGCCCATATCCTATAATTACACTATTTTTTCATAATAAAACTTACAGTTATTTTCATTTTTGGGAACATTAAAAAGGAAACAGATGGCTAGATGATGTGGAAGCCAATCTTCACAAGCTTGGAATCAGACATTGGAGAAGACTAGCTATAGACCGAATGATTGGCAAGCAGTGGTGGATGAGGACCAGGTCCTTATAGGACTGTAGTGCCAAGGAATATGTAAGTAAGTAAAACGGAAACAAATGAAAAGTTAAAACTTGTTAAGACAACTCGATGACAACCTGGAGAACTGATACCTTATTTTCTTAATAAAATATATTTCATTCTTCGCTAAAAGACTGTTTGACACAAAACTATCTCTGACCCAAACGTGTCTTAATTGATTCTGACCCGCAGCCAAAAAAGGTATAGGATACTGTTATCATTCAAAAATATAATAGTGAACTATCTTTGTTGAATATAATCTAATACACAAAACTACACAAAATACTTTTCAAACCAAAATAATTGGAAGAACAGTAATAATGGAGATAGCTTACCAAGTCTCATTAATACAGTTGTACACCCATACATGTTCAGATGAACAGTACACCTCAAAATCATCTTCACCACTCTAGGGAAAACAAATGAAAAGAATATGTCACTAAAACTTTCTCCTATACTTCCAAGGCTCTCATGGTGGATTGACTTACCATAAACCCACCCCATATTAAAATGAAATGTTTATATGGAACAGAAATATGCCCAACTCGTTTATGAACTACATTACTTCTGATTTCTGCAGCTTCCCGAGAATTCTCAATATCCCCTTCGTCCGCCATTGTTACTGAGTTACTAAGTATATAAAAGTATTAACAGTCAACAAAATAAAAGTAATCCTTTAAAGGTGGCGCTAAATATTGTTTTGGGAACCCATAAATATTACATTTTGAAGGTAAACATACCCTTCACAATATTTATCTGTAGGTTATTAAAACCTTCCGTACTGTTCTCGATACTAAAACGAACTAGTTTATTATCTGGATTAACATTTAAAATTAATTAAAGAATATAGATAAACGCTTTGCTGAACTTCCAAGATGAATAACATTAAGAAACGATTAGTGCAAAGTATTATGATTCACGAACGATTTATAATAAGGCAATAGTGACCAAACTTAATTTACTAATCATGTTTAAAAGACCAGGTGGTAAAAATGAGACAGAGCTATATAAACAACTTTATTTATATATTAACAATTTTAAAAATAAATATCCTTTCACTAATACTATCACATCAGATCCAGCTGCTTCTGGGTGTCAGCTAACTTTCTGGACAGCCTATCTCTTCTAAATCTAATCCATTTCAGCTTTAATTCTTTGGCTTTGTAACCAGCGAGAAAACCAATCAGCAGAGATAGAAGTACAGCTGCCTTTACTGTTTGGATATCAACAGATCCCGTAGTTCCTGCCATTATAAAGCTTCTGGAACTTGGTTAACTACCGCATAACAAATTTGTTTTAGTGTCAGCAAAAAGATGGGTATTAAGGACAAAATTATTTCTTGCCTCTAAACCAATTGATAAAATCACAGCTATTTCAGAACTGTTTAAAAGCTGGTGAAACGTCATTCGTAAACGTAACGTTCGGTACCAATGAAGTACAAATGTTTTACCTAAGGTAATTGTCACTTACAGATATCTCAAGTCATAACATAAATAATTTCTAAAATGGAAGAAGAAAGTACTCAGAAGGCCCGCTGGCTTTTTACCCCTCCTAGATAATTTAAAAAATAGGTTTGGTTAATTTTTAACCGTGTCCCAGTTTCCTCATAAAAGGCATAGTAGCACATCTGTCAAAGACAGTTATGACCTTAAAGTACTTTAATCCTTAAAATTTAAAAGTTAAAGAACATTGTTTCACCCTGCAACAATATTCCAAATTATAATTGTAATAATGTGTTTGGGAGCTTTTTCCAGTGAATAATACTATTTAGGACATCTCTTACAATCCTGCGTGGGCATTGCCTTGAGTATAATAGTAAAGAAATGTAGATGTTAACTAAAATTTAACCAGACACTGACGTTTGGGTAATAAAATTAAATAATTTTTGTATATGATAAGAAAGGTCCTTCAACTCGAATAGTTCAATAAAGGCAATCCGCAAATTACAAACACACGAATTAACCACATTCAATGATGTGATCGGTGCAGTAATAAAAAAACCAATGAAAGAAAATATGAAGCCTAAATAGAAGTAGTTGTGAACTATACTTTCTACAAAATATATCCACCACGATCATGAATGATAAATTTAAGCCACATCAGTTAAAAATAAAATGATGATATGTAAATACATTGTGGTAAGGAGATGTAAAATTAGGTTTTCCACAAACTCTGAATAGAGCACGGGTCACCTTGCTTTTCTTTTCTTTTTTTTTACGATTGGTTGCAGGAGCGAAGTGAAGCTGTTAAGGCTACTAATGTTATTTATTACCCTTTTTCATAGTATTACGATATACAAATATAAAACAGTATTTAATGATTACTGAGAGAAAAATAGATGCTGAAACTTGTTAAAACGTTTCATCGTTTAACTAATTAACTAATTCGGCACAACAAACCAGTGATGAATCCTGGCCTCCACCAGCAGCTTCCTCCAATCGTCGCGGTTCTGAGCAGCTCCCATCCAGTTGCGTAGAACAAGGATTTTCCCTGCATCAACCGCTACTCCATCATTCCACCTAAGCCTGTGTCTTCCTCGTCTTCTTGTCCTGTATAGAGGCTCCGTCAGCAGCTTCTTGGGCAAACCTTCCTCACTCATGCGAGCCACATGCCCTGCCCACCGCAATCGGCGCAGTTTTATGACCTGGACAATATTCAGTTCTTATAATATGGCATATAGCTCCTGGTTCTTGCGTCTCCTCCAGTTTACATCCACCAGCACTTCTCCAAATATCCTGCGAAGGATTTTCCGCTCAAACAGGAGGAGGTCTTGTTCGCTGGCCTTAATTGTTGCCCTTTATCGACCTCTATACATCAGGACAGGATGAATGATGGCCTTGTATAGGTGTTTTTTTGGCCGAGAGAGTATGCGGTCACCAAGCTGCTTCCTCCATCTCACCCCGCCTGGGTGTCTCTTCTGTCACCAAGTACTTGGTCTTTGCCTGGTCCATGTCGAGCCCAAGTCTCTTCGCAGGACCCATCAGCACCAAGAATGCCTCCCTGACAGCCTGTTCAGAGCGACCAATGGTATCTATATCATCCGCGTAGGCTAAGATTTGTACATTCTGGTTAAAGATGGTCCATCCAAACAGCACGCCAGAATCCCTCACAGCCTTCTCTAGGCCAATATTTAAAAGAAGGCAAGCGAGGGCTTCTCTCTGCTGTGGTCCCTTTAGTCGCAAGGAATTCTCCAGACCGGAGATTTCCACTGACGCACACCGAGCACATCACCCCCCATTCATAGTCAGCCTCACCAGGTGTATGTGCTTCCGTGGGATTCGGAGTTCCTCCATTGCTTGGTATAGCCCTCAGCGGTCGATGCTGTCGATGAAGAGATAAGATGTTCTTCAGCTTATTCATTTCCTCTCTCTAGTACGGTCCTCAAGCTGAAGATCTGGTCGGTAGTTGATCTCCCGCGTCGAAATCCACACTGGTAGGGACCAATGGCCCTCTCCGCATAGGGAAGAAGGTGAGCAAACAGGAGGTTCGGGAAGACTTTGTATCCGGAAGTCATGAAGGATATGCCTCAGTAGTTGCCGCACACCAAGCGCCCATCCTTCTTGTGGATAGGGCAGATAATCGACCTCTTCCACTCAGAGGGCAACTCTTCATCCGTCCACACTGATGCAAGAAGATCCTGAAGTACCTTCACTGCTTCACCATCTCCGTATTTCAACAGTACCGCAAGGAGTCCGTCATACCCGGGAGCCTTGTGGTTCTTCAGCTTGCTGAGGGCTTTCTCAATCTCGTCCTCGCTAGGCGGTTCGAACTCTACCTCAATGTCTTCTTCACCGGCCAGTCAGCTGGTCGGCATTCTCGACGTTGGCGTTCAGATGAGAGTCCATCAGGAGATCCTCTAAGTGATTCCTCCATTCCGCTAGGACTTTCGATTCATTATCTCTTTTCTTTCTTGCGTAGTCTTCTGTACTCCTCAACTCTACTCCTTGTGCCTCTCTGTGTCATGGCTCGGTATGCTATGTTTTTCTGGCGGGTTGCATTTCTTGCAGTCGTCATCAAACCACAGGGAGCGGGACTCCTTTGTAGCTGGCCCCAGGGTCACAGCTGCCGTCTCGTCCAGGGCTTTGGAGCTGGCCTTCCATTGATCATCCAAAGAACCACATCCAATGTTTTTGGATTGTAATGTCCGTTAAGCTCAACGGAGTAGTCGTTCATAACGGCCGGGGTCTTTGAACATCTCCAGGTTGAATCTTTTACCCATATGCCTCCCTCTGTTCGGTCTAGGTCTGGAGATCTTGCCTGTAAGGTGTGCGTGAGATGTATGGTTTATCGTTTAAACTAATTCTTAATTAATTAAGATCACTCGTGTTTTTAAATTATAATATTTTCAAGAACCCTGCACTAGATTTTGAAAGTATTATTCTGAATACTGTATATTCAAGTTAGTACGAATTGATAAAAAACGTTCTTAACATAAATGAAAAACAGGTTCTCAGCTGAGTCTATAAATGAGTAGATCGACCTTTTTTTTAAAGAGCCCTTGCTCAGTTTTATTCTTTAAGAAATATGTACAATCACCGAACCAATATACTCTATTGAGAACTTCTTTTCTTTAACATATAACCTGATCATCCGCTCGATTTTTGGAGAATTAAGCACGTGATAAATTTAATTTTCTTCACAACATATTTCAACTTCTTACCCACTAGAATAAAACAATTTAATCCCACATTACAATTAATAATAAATACACTTTATATTGATTCATTTAATAACCTCGTTCTTTGCAAATCAGTTGTAGAAAAGACTTGCGAAAAACAAAACAAAAAAAAAACGCTGTTTCAATTTCTCGAGTGCCTCTTTCCTTTAATTGAGTGGTTAATGCTACAAGAAAAGGATTAGTACCTAAATCTATAATCCGTAAGACGTTATCAATTTTAAAATATTTGTTTCATAGAACCTTCATCCACTATTGCCTTCTATTTTCAAGACAAAAACTGAGTTAAAAATTAAATTAGACTAGGCATGTAACCTTTACCTTCAATTAATTAGTTGGCTAAAGGACATGTTTGTTAGTTGGTTAACTTTGTGAATTGGAACTTGAAAGTTTCATGACATTTTTATTTGTCATATTAGTTTATGTGTATGCTGAAATCCATTACAAATCTGGTGGTGTCTCATTTTTTCTTCAAGTCTAACAAACCTCTCTCTAACATGGTTTCTTCACTAAAACTTACTGATTATGATGTTATTGGTTTAGATTTAGATAACACCATCCTGGAGTACAATTTAACTAATTTATTTAACTTACAGTATGATTTTTTGGCAAATTATTTGACTAACAAGAAAGGTTATAACAAAACTGTCTTCCCAGAGAAACTTTCTGAAAATCATGTCGATTTTATTCAAAGAGGATTGTTTTTGGATTTGAGAAGAGGTAATTTGTTACATTTAAGGAATGATGGTTACATTCTTAAAGCGACTCATGGCTCAAGGGAAATGGACAATTTGTTAATTGAAAAATTTTATGGTAAAGAACGAAGATGGTCTGTCACTGATAAATTGATAAATAACCCTATTTCTTTATGGGACTGCGAGGAAACAAGATCATTTTTGGATTTCACGGATTGTATCGCTACTTTAGTGTTTGCAAAAGCTGTTGATTCTGTTGATCTGCAAGGTCAACAAAAGGAGTACATGGTTTGGCCTGATTTACTAGAAGCAATTGTGCAAATGTATCAAATTGACAGTAGTTTCAGTCAAACAATAGGTTCAAATTTGTCTGATTTTATGAAGCCTTGTGAAGAGAATGTGTTAAACTGGTTGAGAAACTTGAAGAAGTTTACAAAAGTAATTTTAATTACGGGTTCGGAAATCGAAGTTGCGAAAACCACATTACCACTATGTCTTGGTGAAAATTACAATGAATTTTTCAACCTTATTATTTACAATGCGAAGAAGCCCGGCTTTTTTAATAAATCAAGGCCTTTTCTAACCACTGACAATGAACAGGTACATACTGTCACGTTTGGAAAAGAATATAAACAAGGTAATTGGCCCGATTTATATAAAATGTTGGCGGAACTTTTAGGGAAAAATCCTAATTGTCTTTATGTTGGTGATAACCCGATTCAAGATATTTATATTCCCACAAGAATTTCTGAAAAAATGGATGTCATAGCAATGGTGGAAGAAGTTGCAGCTGAGAGTTTATATCCAGGATATCCTGAACATCCCCATTCCAAGTATATTTCATCCAAATTTTGGGAATCTTTTATATATTCTAACCAGACATTAACTTTTTTTGGAGATGTTATCAAAACACAAGCTAAAGCAAAGCTTATCATACCATCTTTAAAAGTATTAGCCGAAAAGCCAATTGATTATGAACACAAGAGTGTTATATAGGAAAAATGAACTAGTTATACGAACAGTTATGGTCTCCATTAACAATTAATATTAATTTATTACAAACAATTAATATTAATGCGTAGCATTATATTGTTTTTGATATATACTTGTATGAGTAGTACAATATTCTTAATTAGCAACCTAAGTTTACATATCTTAGCATTAAGTACACCAATCTGTTATGTTTTTCATCTTACCAAATATTTTTGTCATTCCCCTCCATCTTGTTTCTATCCTTTTATTTTTTCTATAATTATTTGTTTGACAATTTATTTTGTCATTGGGCCTACTTATTTTATCATATCTTATAAATATAATAAAGAAGCTTTCCTATTTATTTTTTAATTTTCAATAGTTATATTGTCGACTATTTCGATTACCATCCTGACAAGACTTGTGATAAAACATTGTACAAAAATTGTGTTTTTCGCCATTTACATTTGTTTATGTTATTATTATCATCATTTAATAAGTACCTTCCATCTAAATCTTTATGCTAATTAGTATTTAAAATCTTAATTTTAATTAATACTTTCCTTTGGTTTTATTATCCCTCTTATAAATCATAATCATTTTCTCTATTGATCAATCTAATTGTGAATGAAATATTGAATCCCTCCAGATTAAAGGGAATATTAAGGAAAGGAACAAAGCTTTTCCATAAGGTCAATAGAACAATAATTAATTGAATATACTAAATTTTTAATCAACCTAGAGGGAAATAATTTGTGAAATACTAATATTTTCATTTATTTTATTATGTCTCTCTGTAGTTCCTAATATTTTTCTCTAATCTTGCGTTAAGTAAAAATTATCATAATAATAATAAAACATAATACTATTCACTATCATTGTAAAAATTATCTTGATATACTTTTCTTACTCCAATAGTCCAAAGTTTTCATAATCAATATTTTTCTTTTTGTCTCTGTATCTTTTTCTATATTTTCATAGAAACATACTAAATTTATTATTTAAATAATGATTTTATTTAAGATATTTAAATATATGTATGTGTTCGATTATATATAAATATATGAGTATATATAATTATATATATATTTTTTTCACAGTTGATATGATTGATAACCTAGTTATCTTATATTTTTAGCCCACGTTATGGCCTTAAACTAAGGATGAAATGTCAGCACACAATAAATAAATTTCTTCATTTTGCTTTTTTTTTCCTCATTTACTGCACCCCTAAACTTGCCCCATGTATTTTTTAGTACATATAATATTATATATATTATATATATATATATATATATATATATATATATATATATATATATATATATATAATAGGATTGGGTTATAAAAAGTAGTTATTATAAAAATAATTATTTTTCTGTAATTTCAATTTTAGCTAGTAATGAATGGGCCAAATATATAAAATACACTTCAGAATTATTAAAAAAACCTAGTGTCACAGGAAAAAAATAGCTGAAAAGAGTTGGTAGACTTTTTATTGCTGTTCCACTCCTTTTTTCTCTACCCTGGCCTGTTTAGAAACTCCCGCTATACTCTTTTTGGTACTTTCAAACAGCTGATTTCACAGAAGAACTCTAATATAAACAAATACAACCTCATTTTGATTTGTTTTCATTAGTCAACACAAATAAAATCATCAAATGTTTGAATGAAAATAACGAGTTAGTTTTTCTAAAGTTCTCTGCTCTGGTTCAATTATTTTGAAGAATATTCAAGTTTAATGACAAATCATTCGTACATTGGTAAGTAACTTATGTACTGCCATACAATTTACTTTATCAGTATTGTGTAAGAGAAACGAGTTTCCAGTTAGGCTCTCATAACCTCTAAATATTATCTCCCCTGCCTTTATTAGTGTCAAGGAGAGAATGTTGAAGCAGGCGAAAGAATTTCCTTTTAAAGTGATCTCAAAAAGCCAATAATTCGCAGGGGATGGTATGAACTATGATTATGAACCCAGAATTTGAAATTCAACCCCACATGAATTTCAGTGAAAACTACTCTCTAATATTTTCTAAAGAAGTTCAAAGTTTTCACTTTGGTGGTGGTTGTCAGCAAATTAGTTTGCATACTTCTTCTTTGCATTACAAAGAAAATGAATACAGCAAATTGAAAACTAACTCATTTTGTACTCTATCTGAGAACTTAGTGCATGATCCTATGCTATTTCAGTACATAGCTGAATTAAAACCAGACCTGAAAAAAATGCATTTCCTAACAGATGATCCAGCTACACAATATCAAAATCAAGAGATGTTTTTCATCTTTGGAAATGTGATACCCTCATATTTTCCAAAACTTGAATGCTCAACATGGCACTTTTTTGAAGCAGGCCATGGCAAAGGTGCTCCAGACGGAATTGGAGGCACAGTAAAAAGAACTGCTGACAGAATATTAGCCCAGGGTCATGACATGAGTTCTTTTGAAGTTCTGTTTGATGCTTTGAAGGGATGCCGCAGAAGTATTTCTGTTAACAAAGTAGAGGATTATGAAATAAATCACATGCTTTGGACAAAAAGAAAACTATACCTTTCAAATGAAATATGCAAGTTCATCAGGTGGGGCCATCTACATCGTCAAGATAGACCAGTAACACTTACTATGAAGTCCATGAGCTGTTTTCTTTGTGAAAGAAAAGAGAAGACGTGTAAACATTATTTACTTGGATCCATGCGTATCAAAATATCAGCATATACATACCGTTAGTCACAACTCAACCCCAAAATCTGTTGAGAACATATTCTCAATTCCTTCCTTACAACCTTCCTGCAGTTTACAAGAATCATACTCCACTGAAAGAAGCTGGCACAACATCCGAAATGGATCATGTGAATTGGTTAAATTCAATTCTAAGACATCTGAATACAGATATTTATGTATCGTTCTAGGTAAAGACGTATAAGATGGTGAAATTTCATTACAAGGGTACGAATGTTTGACGAAAAGGGGTGCGAATTTGTTATTAAAGAAGGGGATGAATCTACAGTTGAATTTGAATCTATACTAGATATATTACCTGATCCAGATATTTTGTATAAACAGACTTCTTGTTCACAAGTTTAAGAATCCTGTTCAGGTGTATGAGGCAGCTTAAAACTTTATTATACATACCTAATTAAATAATCTTTGACCAAGTTTTCATATTTGGGTGGTTACATTTAGGAATTTTTGTTTATCAGTTCTTCCTAAAATCATACAACGTTCTACACTATAATCATGTTATTTTGACATTTTTTAAATACTTTTCTTGTTTCTGAAATTAATAATTTGTTGTTTTTCTATACTTTCTGCAATAATTTGTGACTTTTGTACTTGGATTTTTTGCAATACAGAAAATATAAGTCCCAGAAAATGTTCCAATAAAATTATGTTCTCATTTTTCTGGTAGGAATTAAAGTGAATTATCTCCTCAGTCTACTTTTTCTGATATTTTTGTATATTTACAAAAGTGTATGTGTATATTTTTCTTGATTGACTGTTTATAAATACATTTATTTACAACCTAGCAGTGGAGTTACACCTTAAAGGTAAAAAAAAATAAATTAAAAAAAAATTGGGACTCGAATGGTTGATGCAAAAAAGCTTGTAGATTTATTACAATAATTAAGAACACTCATTGATACGAGAATGGTACATGGAGATAAAAAATACTAGATTTATTAGTTTCTAACACGGATATAAGAAGTTACAAGACAATCTATATTATATAGTAATATTATAACAATAACCAGATGAATGAGGCTAGTCCCAATCTGCTGCCCTTAAACTTATATGTTTAGTTAGATATTCCCACCCCTGGTATGAAATAATATCACAAGGTTATATTTGTAAGTGCAGTGTAGCTATTTTGGAAGAAAGCTTGTTCATTTTATTGAAATATTGTTGTCACGTACCAGAGAGAGATGTTGCTGTCGAAAACATTAAATTTTTAATAGAATATGTCAATATTTATAAAATATATTACAGATATGTAAAACATAAAGGTGAAGAAACCTGTTTAGCAACATCCATATCAACAAATAACAACAGCTCTCCAATTTGGCATTTAATCTTAAAAAAGACATTTGGTGCTTTTCTTCTTAACAAAACAGAGGAGAAAATACATTTATTTAGTTATTACAATTGGGTATTTATTGACTTTATAATATTAAGGAAAACCTGAAGAGTTAATTCCACAAGTTACCGAGTCTAATCAGAGTGATTTCGGTAGTGATTCATTCTGTGGGTCTGTCACAAAATAATTTTCAACCTGTCTGAAACTGTGTAAATTATAGTGTTATTTATTTTCTATGAATTCAAATTCTAAGTACGTAATTTAAGAATATTTATAAATCATAGAAATTAAAGTGTTATTTATTTTCTATAAATATTATAAGTACCAAGTAGGTAGGTTTTAAGTATCCAATTTAAGCTATGTTTTGACATGCCCTGGATCTTAAATTAAAATTCCCTTTGTTATCAAAATATTATACATCAACCATAATCATAAGCATTTGCTCAGGGGATGCCTTATTTAATAAAGTTAAAGTTTGGGTAATCAGTCTATCCCAAATAACTCCGCTGATAGCATGTACCCTTTCATTTATATTAATGGAAATTGAAGTATACAAAATGCTAAACCCTTCTAGCCACGTTCCTTTTCTTAAATAAACATTTTCCCAATACTAAAGGCATCCATTTCTATCCTTATCAATATCCATTTGATAACCTTTTTCATATAACTTCATTTCTGGAATTATTTCGAACTTCTGGAATTATTTCACAGCTACTTCTTTTCAAGACAGCTATTCCCAATGAGTTATTCTGTTCAGTTTCAATAGGGAATAAGACAAAAACACAAAATTAACAAGACAAAAATAATTTAATAAGTCACCCAAATAGGGTTGCCAGGTCGCCAAACCTAATAGCCGAACATACTAGCCAATTTGGCCAGACATTTGGGTAAAAAAGCTAGACACCTTACATTATTGAGGATTTTTTTCTCAGTATTAATAGGTACAACAAAATTTTTTTATGTAGAATCAAGCTTTTTTATTATTACCATAAATCTTGTTAAATTCTAATGAAAAATTAATAAAAAATAATTAAATAAAAAAATAACACAAGCCGGACACACATTCAAAAAGCCTATGTCCTGCTTTATCCGAACGCCTGGCAACCCTACATCTACAAATAACACAAATTAGATGAGTGATAAGAAGAGGTTACGAGAGATAAGGAGGTAGGTTTCATGGAGACCAACTAATACACAAGTACCAATAACATCTTAATGTTATTTTCAAAAAAATTATTAATGTTGATGGAAATTGTTAAACATACAGAAGCTACAATCACTTATGAAATCATAGAAGTAAAGCCTTAGCTACATGATGGTATTAAGCACTAAAGTTGCGATACTCCAACAGTAATAGCATAACCTTAGTAATAGTAATAGCTTATTACTACTAGCATTAGTGTCACACTACTGTACTATCAGACTTAATCTCAGAGTTGATAGTAATTTCCACCGCCGCATGTAGAAAACTCATGTCTTTTCTTTTAAATATAACCATGTCTACATATCATCATAAATGTAGTTCGCAACTTTTGGACATAGTTTAATTCTTAGAGAAATTATAAAAACTATATTATAATGCAATTGTGGAAAAACCACAATGCAAAGCCTTCTGTTTCAAATCCAGTAATACACCCACTTAACAGTCGACGTTTCACCTATTCAGGTATTATCAAGACACAAAAAAAAAAAATTAAATTTTTAGATTTTTTTTTGTTAAGAAATTAAATCAGCTTCTGTATTGTTATCAGATCTTCACGCAGTAATATTGTTTTATCATTATGTTAAAAATTAGTAAATCCAGATTTGGATAAAAATTGTAACTCAAAAGCAATTTTAAATAATTAGTTCAAATAATAAAATATGCTTTATTATTTTGAAAGAAAAAATATTTCAATATTAAGGAGAACGAGAATATTTAATTCCGCAGGTTATCAAGTCTAACCAGAGTGATTTCGGTTGCATTCTGTGGGTCTGCCACAAGATAAATTTCAACCTGCCTGAATATTTACTAACTATAGAAATTAAAGTGTTATTTATTTTCTATGAATATTCTGTACAATATACTAAGTAAGTAGGTTCTAAGTACCTACTTTAGTTATGTTTTGACATGCTCTGGATCTTACATTACAATTTCCTTACAGCATACATCAACCATAATTATAATAATGTACCCAGGGGATGCCTTATCTAATTAAGTTATAGTTTGGGTAAAGAGTCAATGTTATTTCTTTAGTGCCCAGCAATGCACAAAGTATTACAGAAAAAAGTAACATGTATGTACGAGTATTTTTAAAGAAACAAATTGTACATACTCTCAATAATTTCGGTACTTAATTATCTTAAATAGAGAGTATTCTTTAAAAAACAAATTCATAAAATACAAGAAAAACTGAATTATTCAGGAAACTGAGCAAGCTTCTCTCTTACAAATTCAAAATTTTCACACGCTAAATTCAAAACTTCTCACAAAACAAATTTTTTTTTTTTCTATGAAGGTTAAGTAAGTATTTTGATTTTATATCAGAACCTCATAGTGAAGGATAACAATAATTTTAATAAGTCTAAGTTTTAGGGTCGCAATTTAATTGCAAAACTAGAAAAATTCTAGTTAAAAAATTTATGTAGGTACATAAATAATGTTTTATATATACCATAACATAAATATGGTTATGATTTCACTTGATGTTTACATATTTAATTTAAATTATTATATTTAACCTCGTATCAATCTCATTACCGAGTAGTGGTGCACTACACAAATTTTGTTTCACATAAATGAAATTTGTTTCAAGGAAGAAATAGAACAATTTTAAGTTGAGAAATTAATTACAACAAACTATAAACTGCTGATGTTCTGCATTCACAAATATAAGAAATTATTTCTAAAAAACCAAAAGTTGGTAACTAACTTTAGTCCTAAAATTTGCATTAATAAAATGTTTTTTATCAGAAAAAATTTTAACTTGTTATTCTAGGAAAATAAAAACCAAATATCCTTTGAATTTGTCTTTACAAATTAAATTTTGATAAATGGTGTTTAATAAAAAATATTAATATTAAATTTCATAAAAAATGAAGAAAAGGTAAATTCTGTAAGTTTATTAATATTAATTAACATTACAACATAGAACAAAATAATCTTGGTGGCATTAGGTTTTTTAACATTTCATTAAAATTTATTTCAAGAGATACATATTTCAAAATAGAATGTTTTATGAATTTTCTATTAAGCCCTTCACTTTTTCCCTAATAAAATATAAAAAAAAATAAATTTGTTATTTAGAAATATTAAGGAAAGAAATGGAAAAAAAAATGTAATGAAAACAAAAATTAAATTAACAATATTAGTAGACCATTAAGTTATGGTCGTCACAAGCTGAACAATTGTAAGTATATTTAGGTTTTGAACTTGTATATTCAGGAGTTCTTCTAAAACAAAACATTTATATAAATAAATCAACAAGAAAAGGACAAATTTCAAAAGAAGAAACCATTCAGAAGTGTAACAATAACATTAAAAATTGGTCATCAAAAGTACCAAATTATTAACACTTACTAGTGTAGAAATAACACTACTATTAAAGGGAGAAAATAAAAAAACCTCTATTACACATAAATATTAGAAAACACCAATTCAAAATTATGACCAGACCTAATAACAACTGCCAAACATTAATATTGGCTAAAGAATATATACATAAATTAGTACAATTATTATAATTTTAATACAAAAAGTGCTTATATGACCACAAAATATAGTTAGCAAGAAATAAGAAATAGTATAATATCTGTTAATATTGATGTCATTCTCATATTTGATTCTGAATGAGTCATAGCTTTACAACATCCTGGTATGACTTAATCATATCACTCACTCTTTTCTAGCTAGATTGGAACCCCTTGTTCAGATATCTAAAGAAGATTGAGATCCAATGATAATTTTTATCATAAATCAATAACTTGAAGTCCAACTGATGGGACATTAAATGAGAAACCAATCACTTTATTAAATCTAAAATAGTATAACATAAGAGAATAAATAAAATTATTTAAACCAATACATGCTATCTTTCAATGACTTATAGCAATGATAATTAAAGACAAAGCTATGAAAATATACATTTATATATAAAGTCATAATAATTTATTATTAATTAAGGAATAAAATGACCATCATATAAAAGTTAAAAAAATATTCAGCGACCCAAATTAATTATTTTCTTTTGTATTTTCTAATTGATACAATATTTTTCTTAAATGAGGTACAACAAGTAAATCCAACTTTAGAAACTATAATTGTCACAAAGCTGTAATAAACAAGATAAGGTTAGGAATGACTAGGTTTTTTGTTTTACTTTTAATTTTAACTTGTAAAAACACTTTAGGATGCAAAATTAATAACACATTTGTTTATTTATAGTTTATTGTTCTGTAAAGATTGGGTTTCACAAAGCCATAATGTTTATAACATAAATACTCTGTAAACAAGAATAATGTTTGTGCGAATAAATCCCAAAAGTATTTGCACTATAATAGCATAAAAATGAAATAAAAATCTTATTTAAGAATATATAGTTATATATTTATATAGAATAATAATAAATACTCAAAAACATTAAATTCTATTCTCTAGCAATAATTTTTAAAGTTAACTACATGACTGTAAACTATTACTAACATACAAAATGAAAACATAGCAAGAAAAAGGGACTAAGACATTGTTAAGAAAAAATAAAATCAAAGTAATAAGCATATAATCTAAATAAAACAATAATATATCAAAACAGGGCTACATAATATTCATATAAACATATAATAAAGTAACTTCTTAATAAGACAATAATAAAGGTTCTCTCGAAAACCGTAAAAAGGTTCTTATATCACTTAGTACAATTTTTGAAGCCCAACAAGGAAGTTGTCGAAAATATCTGATATAGTTTATAGATGATGTATACTTCAAATATTTATATATCAATAATGTTTCTCTATATTTTAAACAATTTCCTACCATCATCAAAATATAGATTTGTAATTATTTTCAAGTCTATTTAAACTTCAGTTAATAAAAACAATCTAATAAATATCGAACAGAGCCATATATAAGTTTAATATGATTAGACTTGATAACAAATTTCTACTAGTTAGTAGACAATATGCAACTTTCAGAAGTTTTGATTGTTATACAGTGTTTGTACATTCCTCAAAAATGTATTTTAAAAATAAATGATGGTAAGCACTTGCCTTATGTAGAGATGAAGGGCAGCCTAAAACTAATAAAGTTTTTCGATGTTAAAACTGCCTGTCTTAAACATACCATTAAACATGGTAGAGCCAATAAACAAAACCTGAATTTTGGTTGAAACTAATACTTCAGCTTCATTATAAGAACTTGCACCCTCAAAGAAGCTTACATTTGCGGTTCCTCTTCTTCTTTTTGACTTGTAGAGCAGCTCTAGTTGCTGTTTCGAACACTTGTCTAACCCCATCTTTTGTTTTGGCAGAACACTCTAGATAGTCGAAGGCATTAATTTTATCAGCCATAGCTCGACCTTCTTCTGGTTTAACTGGTTCTTGTTTCATTTTTGCCAACTCTTTAATGGTATTTGGATCATTTCGCAAATCTTTTTTATTTCCTACAAGAATGATAGGTACGTTTGGACAAAAATGTTTTACTTCAGGAGTCCATTTTTCTGGTATGTTTTCTAATGAATCTGGTGAATCAATGGAAAAACTCATTAAAATTACATCTGTATCGGGATAAGAAAGTGGTCTTAGCCGATCATAATCCTCTTGACCAGCAGTATCCCACAATGCTAGCTCCACTTGCTTTCCATCAACTTCGATATCAGCAACGTAATTCTCGAACACGGTAGGCACATAAACTTCTGGAAATTGATCTTTACTAAATACTATCAACAAACAAGTCTTTCCGCAAGCACCATCGCCAACTATAACTAACTTTTTACGTATAGCAGCCATCACAAAACAATAACCACTTACAGCAACTCCCAACAGTACTAAGTGGACATTCCTAGCCCAAGGAGCAGCTGTTACCAGTGCCTTTATTATAATCCAGTTTGACGTTTTAGGTGGCACTCCCCATTTCAGTTTCCCGCTTAGGTTTAAATATTAAAATTTTTCATTCAGACCATTTCTTATTTATAATTTGTCTTTATTTCCATATTTTAATTTTAGCTATGGATATAAAATGCTGTTTCAACTATAAATAACATACATACATCGCATACTTTGAATTGAATTTTTGCATTCAAGAATTAACTACAATCAGGATCGAATTTAAACTTTCTAAAAAAGACCATTTAAGTATCTAACAAATGTTCTTAAAAAGCGACATATACAAATTAAGATAGATTTAGTAGGGAACAATGAAATAACTAACATATATATTAACTGAATTCAATATAAACCTTTCAACTATCTTAAAAACTGTGAACATACAGGTACAGAAATCAACTTATTATTTTCTGTCCAATTTCATTGGCGGATTTGAGGGAGGCATGGGGGCCATACTCCCCCCCCTAGAGTTCTCATTAGTTGATATTGACATGAATTTTAGTTAGTTTTCAACAAGAAAAAAACACCTGTTACACACCAATATTATTCTTTGTATCGAATGTTTCCCAAAGGGTGCATCCAAAATCGGCGATTCCGAACCCTTTTATTTTTTTATTCACATATAGATAGCTACCGCTTTCATCAAGGAGCTTATTTTATCTATGTTATTGTTTTCTGGCTCAGTTGTCTTAATTTAAAAATTGATATTTCATGTATTTTCATTCATATATGGATCGTATACATTGATAACAAATTCACATTGACCCATGCCCTCCCCCCTGAAAATTCTCCTAGATCCGCCAGTGTCCAAGTTGGGACATAAAACATCTTTTAGACAGAAGGAACATTGATAAAAGTTTATGGGGTTATGATTTTGGAATAAAGTTGAAATAGGGTAAGTAGTTTTAAGTCAATAGATGGAACGTATACCATAGTAATCTCTGCCTTCAACTTCAGCTGATATGAACGCCTTATCTAACTCTATAAAAAAGCGTGCAAAATGTCAATAATAATGTACACGATACGTTTAATAAAATATAATTAAATGAAAACTTGTTTCACCTCATAAATATTTTCTTTGTTTTTTAATTATTTGTTTAGCATACGCTTCCTGACACGTATCCCTCCAACAACATGTCACAATACTTAAGATGAGTTTCTAAACTCAATACTAATTACATCGGATGAATTTAACGATAGATTGAATTAATCTGTCGATGGACAAGAATGAGAATTGAGATAAGAGGCAGCATATACATATGACTCAAGCGGTAGGTTATTACACATAGTAGGTAAAACAAATAAAAGTATAATATTGGAGGCAAACATTTTATCGTCATTATTGACTGTCAATTGTACCAATAATTTAGTTACACATTAAATGTTTGGTTATAAACGAATAATAATACTGAGGTAGGGATGAGGATATATCCATCTGACCATCGACTCATACAGTCGGTGAGTAATCAGGGAATGAAGAAATGGACCGATTGTTTCCATTGATGAGGTTAGAGACAGCTTGATCCCCGTGATAATTATAAAATTAAGATTTATTTTGAACGTTTATATTCTTAATGCTGTAGTTATCTGTACATATTATAAAACAAAGTCCTCGGCCGCATTTGTTCGCGGTTAACTCAATAACTACGGATTTTCATTTCACCAACAGATATAGTGATTCACAAGGAAGGTTTAAGTATATAATTTGTCGAAGTTTTGTGTAAATGGGTTGGAATATCGAAGGGTTTCACCAAAGACGCTGCTTAATCCCGTGCAATTATCTAACGTGCAAGATAATTCGTTTATAAAGAAATATTTGTTTTTGTTTTTTATTTTTATAATTTCTATATAATAAAGTACATTAGCTGAGATGGGAAGAAAGAAAATCAAGACTACCAAAGAAGCCTAACCAATGATATTCGCGTGGTCCTTAGTGGCCGGTACGTTATAAAAAAAAATGCATTACAAAGACAAACTATGTAGGCATAATATGCCTTATTACCCGAGCAAAGCTGGGGTAGGTCGCTAGTAAATAATAAATTAAGATTTTTTATGAACGCATATATTTGTAAGGTATGTTGATTCTTAACCATAAGTATTGAAGTGATGTAAGTAGTATATCTTACACTAGCTTTTGCCCACGGCTTCGCTCGCGTGGAATTTGGTCTGCTACATAAAGTTTCGTGATAGATCATTTTAAATAAATAATTTAATTTTTTTAAACTATTAGTTACTCAAAACTGACGGATTCCATACAATCTTTGAACCCCTATTATATAGTATTAAGGGGGAACTCTTGAAGGTGAAATTGTCCAAATTCCTTTCTTAGTGCTCATTTAAGCTATACAAAGAATCTATTTGCGAATTTCAATGTGCTAAGTTCAGTGGTTTCTGCTGTGCGTTGACCGATGGGTGTGTTAGTCAATCAGGTAATAGGTCTATATAAACTGTGTGGTGTGTTGATAAAAAGTAGCCTACCTCCTTCCCCTGGCTTGAGATTATCCATATCGAATTTCATCACAGACGGATCAGCACAGCCGTGAAACATACATTGACACTGATTAACAAACGGGATGGACAGAAGTTTACTGTTGTTCGTGTCAGTAAAGGATTAGTATGTAATGTTATCTAATTTATTGAAAAGGATTACTTAGCATAACCGTTTCACTTTTCGTACGACTGCAGCGAGAAGTGAACTTTTTTATCACATCCTCCAAGATTTTATTTACAATATAAATAAAAATTTACAATAAATACCTGAAAATGCTTCTATATAAACAAAAGCCTTCTGTTACCTTTTGGTATTTTAAGGCGTTACAATGGGCTGAGTCCGCTGAAGGCGGTTTTTACTCTAACCGGCTCAAGGCCGCTGACCTTATACAATGCAAAACAGGGAGGGACGGTTTAGCGGGATCAAGAAATAGTTGTAGAAAGAAGAAAGGGGAGGAAGGAAGAAGGAAAAGGAAGGAAGGAGAGAAGTGAACTTTTTTTTATTTTTTTTTTTATTTCTTAACCCCTTTGGTTGTTATAAATATTTGAAAAAATAACATATTAAAATTACTAATGATACATTGTATCTCTTCTACTGCACCAGCTGCATTTTAAGAGAGGATTGTCTGAAGGATTTTCTGAACATTAATTAAATGGAAGGAGTGGGGGAGAAGTGAACTATGTTACTTGATTTGTTTTGTTCAGCGAAAAATATTTAGATATTGCGAGTAAGAAACATGTGAGCAATTTCGGAAAAATGCTTTCTTATCGGATGCTGGGCCGGCTTTACCTTATGTGCAGGGTGTGCGGGGCACACGGGCGCCGGATCTCAAGGGGCGCCGCGAGGCGCACCTTGCGAAACCTCCAGAGTTTACCAAGCCCTACTAGAGAGCGCCTAGGTCAGGATTGCACACGAGCACGATATGGGCTAGAGCCGGCGCTGATCGGATGCCTATCTACGTCATACAAAGATCACACCCTCCAAGTTTCAGGTCTCTACGATCAGCGGCTTAGGCTGTGCGTTGATCCCTCAGTCATTCAGGACAAAGCTTTTTATATGTATAGATTAATCTAATGTTAAATCCATGAAATATCACATTCCCGGCATTTTTAGTTTATTAGACAGGCCTACAATATACACCATTCAAAGTTAAAAAATAAAATATTAAAAAAAATAACTGCTAGTTACTATATATTATAAACTAAATATATACAAGAGATTCGTATTTTGCATTAATATATTAATATTTTAAATCATTTAATTAGATTAAAATTAATTAATTAACAATTAATATATATATTAAAAATACATTATTCTGAAAGAAAGGTAATGCAGTTTAGCCAACTTAAATTAGTTAGCTGAGTAAAAAATGGCTCAATTTCTCAGGACATTAGGCTGTATCAGCCCTTATGTAAATGGCATCATAAGGTTTTAACTACTTTCTCATCTATTAAAATCAAGATAAAAATTAAAATTTGTTCAATATATTGTACACACTTGACAGGTTCACAAGTTATTTTAATGCTTATTTTTAATCTATTGATTCTGTTAACATGTGTATTCTTACATTGGGCATGCATATTTGAAATAAAAATTTCAATACTTGACTAAGAAAAGATAAATTCATTTTATTGTAAATCCTATCAAATTATTGTTACAATTCAATTTGTAATAAGCATTTGTAAAAATATAATTGATATGCTCAATACAATTTGGTTATTCTATATCTAATTTTATTCTTACCAGTGGGAAAAGCACCATATCTTTGTAGGTTTCAAACAAATTACTTTTTATTATTAAATGTTTTATATATATATATATATTTCCAAAATAACTGAATGATCATGGAGAAAATCGAAGAGAAAGAAACTTCATTCAAATTTGCTAGATGCGCAATTGCGCAGGTGCAAATAAAAAATTAAATACTAATAATAATAATAATAATAAATGTTTTATATATATATATATATATATATATATATATATATATATTGTTGAGGTTCAAAATAGGTTAGAAATAAATAAAAAATTATCGATAGTTATTATCAATCGGACGACCGTAAAGTTGATATCGATTACTGAACAATTTATTTGAGTAAATAAAAATAATTCCAAAAAAACTTATATAATAAATTTTTATTAAATTTATATTTGTTTGTTAAATGAAAAAAAAACACAATTTCTATAAGTAAAGTTAATTTTCATATTGATTCAAATGGCATTGCTGCTCCCTACCGGCGTCTTTCCGCCATATCTCACTCACTCTGTTTCGGCGCGTCTTGGGGACGACACCTCTCCATTTATAACTCTGGTTCAGCGCCTCCTAAAGACAGGACTTCTACATTCAACCCACTCTGTTTCGGCGCGTCTTGGGGACGACACCTCTCCATTTATAACTCTGGTTCAGCGCCTCCTAAAGACAGGACTTCTACATTCAACCCACTCTGTTTCGGCGCGTCTTGGGGACGACACCTCTCCATTTATAACTCTGGTTCAGCGCCTCCTAAAGACAGGACTTCTCTATTCAACCCACTCTGGTTCGGTGCGTCTTAAGGACAGGACATCTCCATTTATGTCACGCTGGTGAGAAGAGCGTCCAGGGAAGAAGACCTTCTAGTTTCTCATCATTGTTCGAGTACAGAGTGTTTAGAAGACAGCATCTTCAAGTTATTAAGAAGAACGTTATATCATGTGTTGATTCGGAGGGAGTTTCAAGAAGAAGATTGGTACATACATCTGTGAGTTTTACTTTATTTGAATCGTTTTACTATAAGAATTGTGTTTGTAAATTAAAATTTGTTCTAATTATCCCGACGTTTAAATTAATTATCATTGAACCACGGAGATCAAATATTGTATTATTTTGTTTTGTTTTCTTTATAATAATTTAAATTTTGTAATAAAATAAAATTGACGTTGATTTTTAATTAACTAGCTATCCATAATATCACATTATATATCTTCAAATTTCATTAAAATATTAAATTCTTAACATTTGGCGCCCAACGTATAGGCAATGATAATTCGGGAGAATAATCAGAATTAATAAGTAAATAAACATTTGTAATATATAAAATTGCGTCAGCGGCAACGTTTCGTAACAGTAGAACCGGTAAAAATATTAAAAATAGGTTTAAATACAAAGGTTTTATTAATTATAATACCATATTGATTAACTAATTATTTTTAAAATATTAATTTAATTTCAAGATTAAAGATGTCTAAAAATGGTGATAGGATTGACGATTTAGTTGAAAATAATAGTCAAGTTGAAATGTTGGAAGAGTGCCATAAAGCAGTGGAAAATGAGTCATCAATTTTCAGGGAATCACAGATCGCTGCCGGAAGTCAAAGCGTACTAGATTTTAAAACCGGTCAGGGATTCGCCGGAAACGAGCAAAACGTGGCCAGCAAAGAATGCGCGGGAAATACGTTTGAGCCAAACATAATGTTTGATTTATTAAAAATGATGAAAGAGAATAATGAGAAAATAGATAAAATGAGAGAAGAGAATAATGAGAAAATAGATAAAATGAGAGAAGAGAGTAATGAGAAAATGAATAAAATGAGTGAAGAGGGTAATAAAATGATAGAAGAGATTAATAACATGGGTAAAGGTCAGGAAAGGCTTAGAACAGAAATTTCTGGGTTAAAAACAGAAATAATTAATTCGATTAAACAGGTGTTTGACGACGGGATTTCGAGTTTGGAGGTTAAAGTAACGGATCTTACCGATGAGAAGGTTACAAAGTTAACAAATGCTGTAGATCAACAAAATGATTTATGTTGTGCTCAACTTGATATGAATATAAAAAATACGGACAATGTTATTATTCCTTTTGAAACAAATGAAGAAGAGGCTTATGCTGTCGATGATATTAATAAAAATTCAAATGAACTTTTTGCCAATGATGAAGAAATTGATAAGGAAACCACTATTAAAGAGAAGAAGAAATCCAAACAGACTTTTTCAGATGATGATAATTCAACAATTAAAAAATTTGTAATTGATGATGAAACAAGAGATAACCAGTGTTTTAATGAGAAAATGGAATTTAATGATTTTTCATCAGAGGATGAACTTAAAAATAATTTGGAGAAGAGTTTGATAAAAAACCAACCTGATTGTGATTATGAAATTGATTATGGTGATGATAAGAAAGCTACCAATGACATAGTTATGATGCAGTTGATGTTTGGGGCATTGATAAACCAAACAAAACAAATGAAGATAATATTGATGAGCCCAATACTACCGTGAAAAATAAGTATTTAGACAGTGATATTTATGATGCTGAAGTATCTTCTGATGAAGGCCAAATAAAAATTAGTAACCATGAGATGGAAGAAAATTTTGACCATTCTGAAAACAAAAATAAAGAAAGAAAGGATAAAGCTAAGAGAAATAATTTCCAAAGAAAAACCAAGAAAACAGCCAGTAAATATTATAGTGGGATAAAATGTTGGAAAAGAGCTGCAGACATCCGAAACTACCTGCGGGGAAAGGTTAAGGAAAAATGTTGAATTTCAAGCTGGTTGGAATTTAAGGAACTTGATAGGATTACAGAATGACTAAATCGCAATAAAATCTTTGTTTAAATTTGTTCACTCCGGCTACTAAGTCTAAAACTAATAATTATTATATATAAAACCAAAAATTAATGTAAACTCAATAATTCATAAAGAATCCGGAAAATAAACATTTTTTTTATTATTTTTTTTTTTATAAGACAGGCGAATGTTGAGGTTCAAAATAGGTTAGAAATAAATAAAAAATTATCGATAGTTATTATCAATCGGACGACCGTAAAGTTGATATCGATTACTGAACAATTTATTTGAGTAAATAAAAATAATTCCAAAAAAACTTATATAATAAATTTTTATTAAATTTATATTTGTTTGTTAAATGAAAAAAAAACACAATTTCTATAAGTAAAGTTAATTTTCATATTGATTCAAATGGCATTGCTGCTCCCTACCGGCGTCTTTCCGCCATATCTCACTCACTCTGTTTCGGCGCGTCTTGGGGACGACACCTCTCCATTTATAACTCTGGTTCAGCGCCTCCTAAAGACAGGACTTCTACATTCAACCCACTCTGTTTCGGCGCGTCTTGGGGACGACACCTCTCCATTTATAACTCTGGTTCAGCGCCTCCTAAAGACAGGACTTCTACATTCAACCCACTCTGTTTCGGCGCGTCTTGGGGACGACACCTCTCCATTTATAACTCTGGTTCAGCGCCTCCTAAAGACAGGACTTCTCTATTCAACCCACTCTGGTTCGGTGCGTCTTAAGGACAGGACATCTCCATTTATGTCACGCTGGTGAGAAGAGCGTCCAGGGAAGAAGACCTTCTAGTTTCTCATCATTGTTCGAGTACAGAGTGTTTAGAAGACAGCATCTTCAAGTTATTAAGAAGAACGTTATATCATGTGTTGATTCGGAGGGAGTTTCAAGAAGAAGATTGGTACATACATCTGTGAGTTTTACTTTATTTGAATCGTTTTACTATAAGAATTGTGTTTGTAAATTAAAATTTGTTCTAATTATCCCGACGTTTAAATTAATTATCATTGAACCACGGAGATCAAATATTGTATTATTTTGTTTTGTTTTCTTTATAATAATTTAAATTTTGTAATAAAATAAAATTGACGTTGATTTTTAATTAACTAGCTATCCATAATATCACATTATATATCTTCAAATTTCATTAAAATATTAAATTCTTAACATTTGGCGCCCAACGTATAGGCAATGATAATTCGGGAGAATAATCAGAATTAATAAGTAAATAAACATTTGTAATATATAAAATTGCGTCAGCGGCAACGTTTCGTAACAGTAGAACCGGTAAAAATATTAAAAATAGGTTTAAATACAAAGGTTTTATTAATTATAATACCATATTGATTAACTAATTATTTTTAAAATATTAATTTAATTTCAAGATTAAAGATGTCTAAAAATGGTGATAGGATTGACGATTTAGTTGAAAATAATAGTCAAGTTGAAATGTTGGAAGAGTGCCATAAAGCAGTGGAAAATGAGTCATCAATTTTCAGGGAATCACAGATCGCTGCCGGAAGTCAAAGCGTACTAGATTTTAAAACCGGTCAGGGATTCGCCGGAAACGAGCAAAACGTGGCCAGCAAAGAATGCGCGGGAAATACGTTTGAGCCAAACATAATGTTTGATTTATTAAAAATGATGAAAGAGAATAATGAGAAAATAGATAAAATGAGAGAAGAGAATAATGAGAAAATAGATAAAATGAGAGAAGAGAGTAATGAGAAAATGAATAAAATGAGTGAAGAGGGTAATAAAATGATAGAAGAGATTAATAACATGGGTAAAGGTCAGGAAAGGCTTAGAACAGAAATTTCTGGGTTAAAAACAGAAATAATTAATTCGATTAAACAGGTGTTTGACGACGGGATTTCGAGTTTGGAGGTTAAAGTAACGGATCTTACCGATGAGAAGGTTACAAAGTTAACAAATGCTGTAGATCAACAAAATGATTTATGTTGTGCTCAACTTGATATGAATATAAAAAATACGGACAATGTTATTATTCCTTTTGAAACAAATGAAGAAGAGGCTTATGCTGTCGATGATATTAATAAAAATTCAAATGAACTTTTTGCCAATGATGAAGAAATTGATAAGGAAACCACTATTAAAGAGAAGAAGAAATCCAAACAGACTTTTTCAGATGATGATAATTCAACAATTAAAAAATTTGTAATTGATGATGAAACAAGAGATAACCAGTGTTTTAATGAGAAAATGGAATTTAATGATTTTTCATCAGAGGATGAACTTAAAAATAATTTGGAGAAGAGTTTGATAAAAAACCAACCTGATTGTGATTATGAAATTGATTATGGTGATGATAAGAAAGCTACCAATGACAATAGTTATGATGCAGTTGATGTTTGGGGCATTGATAAACCAAACAAAACAAATGAAGATAATATTGATGAGCCCAATACTACCGTGAAAAATAAGTATTTAGACAGTGATATTTATGATGCTGAAGTATCTTCTGATGAAGGCCAAATAAAAATTAGTAACCATGAGATGGAAGAAAATTTTGACCATTCTGAAAACAAAAATAAAGAAAGAAAGGATAAAGCTAAGAGAAATAATTTCCAAAGAAAAACCAAGAAAACAGCCAGTAAATATTATAGTGGGATAAAATGTTGGAAAAGAGCTGCAGACATCCGAAACTACCTGCGGGGAAAGGTTAAGGAAAAATGTTGAATTTCAAGCTGGTTGGAATTTAAGGAACTTGATAGGATTACAGAATGACTAAATCGCAATAAAATCTTTGTTTAAATTTGTTCACTCCGGCTACTAAATCTAAAACTAATAATTATTAGGTAATTGTGGAGGAAGAGTCTCCCTTCGGTCCACTGCCATTTTCGTGACGTAGGCGATAAACAGCGCCCTCTATATTTCGCTACCGGCACTTCTCACTCGCCATACAGTGTTTGCATTAGTAGGATCTAGCAGGACCAAGTTTTTTCCGAAATGATTTGTATCAGTTGCAGTCTCTTACTCTGATTTTGATGCCAGTTTCGGCATAGATGAAGTTTTTTACGTTTGGTTTCTACGTGGAGTCATTTCCGAATATTTTAACTGCCCCCAAGTGCACATCACAATGCAAAGAATATTTGGACTTAATTCATTACAGGTAATTTCAATAATTGCAGTCGCATGCCTATATACTACCCTCTTAAATTGTTATATGCTACTTGATGTTTATGTCGTACTAATATTGCATTCAAAAATACAGTGTGATTCCTTTCTCATCTACTAATTTCTTTTTTTTATATGCCTAATGTTTCATTTTGGAATTATTCATTCCATGTTCATTTTTAGATGAAACGATTACCGATTCTCTTTTCCATACTACAGGTAATTTCAATAATTGAAGTCGCATGCCTATATACTACTCTCTTAAATTGTTATATGCTACTTGATGTTTATGTGTTACTAATATTGGATTCAAAAATACAGTGTGATTCCTTTCTCATCTACTAATTTCTTTTTTTATATGCCTAATGTTTCATTTTGGAATTATTCATTCCATGTTCATTTTTAGATGAAATGATTACCGATTCTCTTTTCCATACTACAGGTAATTTCAATAATTGAAGTTGCATGCCTATATACTACTCTCTTAAATTGTTATATGCTACTTGATGTTTATGTGTTACTAATATTGCATTCTAATACAGTGTGATTCCTTTCTCATCTACTAATTTCTTTTTTTATATGCCTAATGTTTGAATTTGGAATATAAGTAAAATAGAAAATAAGTAAAATCGCTGTACCAGCCTATTATGGATTTTACAAATGATTATTTTTAATGATTTTCTTATTCTTTATTTCCGTTCTTTTTTCAGGCTCTTACTCGTCTTGTTTTTCAGCCTTACACATTTCAACAACTCCAGAAATTCTTCTTGCATCGCATTGGGTCCAGCTCAAACTTTCATGTTGATGCAATGCAGATAGTAGCAAGGTAAAGTATAATTAATAACCATTTTACCATTTGTAGATTTTTATCCATTCATTATATCATGTATAATATAATTTATTTATCATAAAAATATATATTATCATAAATAAGAGTGTTAGTCTGTGTTAATTTGTATATAATTCTTTTACTAGGAAAGTAGCTGCCCCTCAGTGCACATCACAATGCAAAGAATATTTGGACTTAATTCATTACAGGTTTCAATAATTGCAGTCGCATGCCTATATACTACCCTCTTATATTGTTATATGCTGCTTGATGTTTATGTGTTACTAATATTGCATTCTAATACAGTGTGATTCCTTTCTTATCTACTAATTTCTTTTTTTATGTGCCTAATGTTTGAATTTGGAATATAAGTAAAATAGAAAATAAGTAAAATCGCTGTACAAGCCTATTATGGATTTTACAAATGATTATTTTTAATGATTTTCTTATTCTTTATTTCCGTTCTTTTTTCAGGCTCTTACTCGTCTTGTTTTTCAGCCTTACACATTTCAACAACTCCAGAAATTCTTCTTGCATCGCATTGGGTCCAGCTCAAACTTTCATGTTGATGCAATGCAGATAGTAGCAAGGTAAAGTATAATTAATAACCATTTTACCATTTGTAGATTTTTATCCATTCATTATATCATGTATAATATAATTTATTTATCATAAAAATATATATTATCATAAATAAGAGTGTTAGTCTGTGTTAATTTGTATATAATTCTTTTACTAGGAAAGTAGCTGCCCCTCAGTGCACATCACAATGCAAAGAATATTTGGACTTAATTCATTACAGGTTTCAATAATTGCAGTCGCATGCCTATATACTACCCTCTTATATTGTTATATGCTGCTTGATGTTTATGTGTTACTAATATTGCATTCTAATACAGTGTGATTCCTTTCTCATCTACTAATTTCTTTTTTTATGTGCCTAATGTTTGAATTTGGAATATAAGTAAAATAGAAAATAAGTAAAATCGCTGTACAAGCCTATTATGGATTTTACAAATGATTATTTTTAATGATTTTATTATTCTTTATTTCCGTTCATGTTGATGCAATTCAGATAGTAGCAAGGTAAAGTATAATTAATAACCATTTTACCATTTGTAAATTTTTATTCATTCATGATATCATGTATAATTTATTTATCATAAAAATATATATTATCATAAATAAGAGTGTTAGTCTGTGTTAATTTGTATATTATTCTTTTACTAGAAAAGAAGCTGCTGTTAGTGGAGATGCTCGAAGAGTATATTGGAGATATGTCGTCACGCAACAGAAATAATATCTTCTGATTCAGAAGTTGTTAAAGTATCTCACATAGAGAAGGCTCTGGTTGAAATATTTACAGGAACGAGGGTCACAGCAATTAAGTATGTATTAAAATATGATTTTAGACACACTTAAAATTTTATTTTTTATTAAATAATTTAGTTAATGCTAAGTAATTTTGTTGCCAGTATTTTAATTAAAATTGTCTTTATTTTTTTAATCTTAAAATGTTATAATGTTATTGATATATTTTCTTTTATATGATTTTAGAAAATGCAGTGTAATTAACCAGTTTTTATTAAGGGCTATGAGAGACGAATTTCATAGAACTGGGACTGAAGAAACTACTATTGCCCAAGTTCAGTGTAATTACCACTCTTGAAGGTATCAATTTAATTATGATTTATAGTTTTGATTTTGGGGGTTTTGGCATACGTTTTCAGCATTAATATTCTTGTTATAAAAAAAAATAAAATAAAAATAAGAAATTTAAGTGATACTGGATATAAACAAGTTTTAAAAATTTACTGACATTTTATTTTATTTATCAGTTTTTAAAGAAATGTTAACCATTTATTGATGCACATAGTAGCCAAATGTGTTTTTTTATTTAACGTCACTTTATGGTGCTATAGCTAATCGGACGATGCTACAGTGAGGCTCTAAATTTTGCCTACCCAGGTTTAATTTGGATAGGGATTTTTAACGAGTACCTGACATTGTACAGGCTCAGGACCCCTGATAAAGTCTATTCTGAAGGGCAGCATAACCTAGGATTTTTTTCTTCCTTTAAAAATTCCTAGGGCCACCTGCCGGGCTATGAACTCACCATCTTGAGTTTAGTAGGTTTTTATGCTAACCATTAGACCACAGTTGATCCCAACACTAAATGGAACAGTCATATGATAATAATAATAAAAGCCATAGTGAACACAAAGACTCAATGCTGATACCACTAATCACTATTTACAAACGTCCGTCTAAATTGCTGCCAAAACACAAATTAGTAAGATCACCATTAATGCAATCCAAACATCTAGGCCTTGATCTATCCCTACAATGCTTATTAGTTCACTCAGTACGTATTACCTTTTCAGAAATTCATTTGTTACCAAACCCAACAACATTGTTAACCTTCTTGATCTTCATGATGCTATCACTTCAATTACAATTACTGGGTCCAAGCTCTGCTATAGAGCATTTTGCAAACTCCTATATTTTCATATATACATGATTTTTTTTATACCAAATATTCTAAGCAACACCTAATTTTGAATACCTTGAAATGTCGTTTTCATCCTTCAAACTACCATTAATCATCCTCCTGAGTTAACTTCATGTTCCATTTGTTCGAAATCATAATTATCTCTTTACAACTATGCACTCGTATTCTGAATACAACTTATTTGAAGCCATTGCCCAATAGTTGAAATGTTATTTTTACATTTCAATTTGTAAACTTCTATCCAGGTTGCATAACGATTGTTTACTGAAAAGAAATATTTGAAACATAAATTATGTTGAGGATTAGTGAGAATGCTTACAAATTTGATTCTGGTTGACAACAGGAAGTTATGATTTACACAGAAACATTGGGCATTGATTGAATAACCTTGTCTATAACTCTATTAAACCTTATATTGTACGGAAGCAATACACCTTTCACTTATTTAAGTGGTAATTTTACTATTTGAGTATCTCTTTACAGGAGTACTTACGGTAAATGTAGAAATATAAATAATTTATTATAATGCAATTGGGAAAAACCACAATGGAAAGCCTTATGTTTCAAATCTAGTAATACACACACTTACCAGTCGAGGTTTCGCCTATTCAGGCATTATCAAGACACAAAAACAAAAAAGGGTTATGTGAATCACATCTCGAAGAAAAAAGTGCAATATATCCCAACGATCAACAGCCCAAACATGAGACAGCACCCCACCACCAAGACGTTCAACTAGTTGTATGTTGAACGTCTTGGTGGTGGAGTGCTGTCTCAGGTTTGGAGCCTGTTTGGGCTGTTGATCGTTGGGATGTATTGCACCTTTTTCTTCGAGATGTGATTCACATAACCCTTTTTTGTTTTTGTGTCTTGATAATGCCTGAATAGGCGAAACGTCGATTGGTAAGTGTGTGTATTACTAGATTTGAAACATAAGGCTTTCCATTGTGGTTTTTCCCAATTGCATTATAATAAATAATAGTGTTTCTTTTTGAGTTTTGGCTCTATTTTATTGAAATATAAAGAAGCATACAAAGAGAGGTTTAAAAAAACTTTTATTTTATTTTATTTTTTTGTAATGTAAAATCAGAATTCTTTTGACACTCTAGTAGCCTACTGTGATCGATTAATTTTATTAGCAACATCCACCAAGAGCTTTCCAAAATTCAGATAGACTTATTCTTTTATAATAAACATATTATATTCACAAGCATAGACACTTTTTCAAAACGTTTATATGCACAAATTATTAATTCTAAAACCGCTATGACGATTTGTCAATCTTTAGAAAAATACTTTATGCTATATCCGAATAAAGTATTTTTCTAAAGATTGACAAATCGTCATAGCGTTTTTAGAATTAATAATTTGTGCATATAAACGTTTTGAAAAAGTGTCTATGCTTGTGAATATAATATGTTTATTGTAAAAGAATAAGTCTATCTGAATTTTGGAAGCTCTTGTTGAAGCAAGTGGCGAACCATCTGATGATCCTAAGGATATTAAGATAATTATGATTTAAAATAAAATATGGTGTAATAGATGTTTTGTTGACTACTAATGTTGATTTTCCAGGAGCATGTAAGTGATGAATTGAAACCAGTCGACCCCAGGCTGTACCAGGTTAAACTTGGGATGGGGTATTTGGAACTGCCTCAGGTTGAACTTCCGAACAATAAACTTGACCACAATCTTCTCAATAGCAAAAATGTTTACTACCTTGATGTGTTTGTGTGGTGAGTCAAGGTTTTTTCATCATTTAGTCTGTACTAGTTTAAGGGAACTCATAAGTAAAAACAATCTGAGGTGAAATCGGAGGTGGGACTGAGTAGGTGTGGTCGGGGAAATTGAGGGAACTCATCTATTGCAACTGAGTCCAAAGAAAGCCAAGTTTGAAATATAATATAAAAAAGTCCAAAATGAAGTCTAAGGGTCAAACTCGAAACAACAATAATGACTCCAAGATAATGCAAAGGTAAGCGAGCTAAATAGTGGGGATAAGGGCATTACTTGCCAACAGAAGCGTTTACTTAAGTGTCAGGCTATTATTGACTTGTGTATTTTATTGACTTATTTTTGTAAATGTACTACAATCAAAGAAAGTTTTATAGTGACAACTGCTTGAATGATATTGATTTATATCAACTATACCAAACTAAAATTGAGGTTTCAACTCATTCTTGGCCATTCATTTTAAGCTGATGCAGTGAACAAATAAATTATATATTTTATTTCTTAATTAATAATTAATGCATCCTTGCATGACCATTGCCTATGAAAAAGTTCTGTTCTTATGAAGTACTGAACTTGTTACTCTGCATGATTTGTAGTGGTACAGAATTTTTTTTTTTAAATCCTTGTTTTGAAAAGCAAAACTCAAATGGTTTTGATAAATGATTGGCAAATAAAGTGAAGTAGCAGAAAATTAATTGTAACATGTAAAGGGAACACTATGAAAGTATGTTTAGTTCAATTTTTATTTATTTTTAAAAAATTTGTCTAGGTTCGGTGAAAAATCAACTAGGCTGGTTCGAGCTGCAGCTCTGAAATTGGCACATGAGTTATTCACAATGGTTGAAAGAGGTCCAGAGGCAATGGTTACTAGAAGGAACTGAATTGCAGCTTTTCAAAGCCAAGTTTGCTGGATGGGATGATGTGATCCCAGTAGATTTCACTCGTAGAGCTGAATCAGTTTCTAGAACAGGAGCCGATCTTGCTAAGTGGGCCATACAGCAAGAAACAAAGGTAAAATATGATATTAATTAATGCCACTCAATTTTGTCTCAATTAGATTATCTTCATCTCTTACTAATTATGATTTCTTTAGGCTGATTTGGCAGCTCTTTTCACTCCAAGGCAACCTCCAATGTCACCTTCTGAAGCACAGCATTTAATGGATGAGTGGAATGATGATCTGGAGACAATGGAGGCTTTTGTTCTTGAAGGAAAGAAGTTTGTTCGACTCCCGGAAGAAGAGATTGGTAACTTTTAAATTAATATCTTGTGGGAAAGTTGTTGTTTTTGTAACATTGGCTTTATCAACTTATTTTGTTTGATAAGTCTTGTAAAAATTAGAAAAACGTATTTCCTGTAATTTTTAAAAATTACCACAAATGTGAATGGATGATTCAAACAGTTTAATCTTTTACTACAATCAATAAGGATCACCTGTGGCGAATTGGATAGCCTAACAATGTATAATTCCCAAATATTATGGGTTCACAGCCCAGCTAATGGCCCCTAGGATTTTTAGGATGAGTGAATAAGAAATCCTTAGTTATGCCATCCTTCGGATGGGACATTAAATGGAGGTCCAGGCTTGTGCAATGCCAGATACTCGTTAAAGATCCCTATCCTAATTATATAGTACCTGGATAGGCAAAATTTAGGACTTGCACTGTAGCATCATCTGATTAGCCAAAGCAGCTTAAAGTGACATTAAGTGTCGTTAATGAATGAGCAAACAATTATCGATGATGTATTTATTTTTTACTTGTCAAGTAAGAAGATTTGAAAAAGACCTTCAAATAATAATAATAATAATAATGATCAAATATTATCTCAATCTGATTTTATGATAAAATATTTATTTTAAATTAAAACAATAACACCTTATTTTTTAAATTGTAATTTGTTCAATTGCTTTCTGTTTGACATTTTAGATCATTTTTATTTTGGAGATTTTTACATTCTTCTATGCAGATACTGGGTAGCTAGTGATGAAGGAGTAGAGCATGAAGAAGGTGGAGATCCATCAGAAGATGACTGCCAGTACGTTATTTTATTTATGGCAAGGAAGAGATGCTGGAAACATGGGTTGGCTAACATTTACGTTTAGGTTAGTACACTGATTTTATTCTTCATTAATTTTAATTATGAAATTGATTAATTGTTACCCTCATAAAAAGCGCATAACATATTGCTGAACATTATTTTCTTTTATTTATTTATTTTGTTTGCAAAATGTAAGTTCAGTGTTTAGCAGAACAGATACCAGTTTTTCCAAGTCACAACAAGTTTTAGCTTTTCATTTGTTTTATTTTTAATTTCCTCGACAATAAAAATATTAGTATGAAAAAGGAGTGTAATTATAGGAAATATGTAAATTATTTTAATCATTTCATCAATACATGACCTGAACAGTATGTAGTTGATTCGTTAATCTATATACAGTCAGTAATAGTTACTATATACAGTCTATAATAGAATTATTTTTGTTCTCAAGAATATAAAAGGGGGAAATGGAAAGTGAAAACTTGTGACTTTACTCGAAGCGTCAACCTGGGGATCTAATTCTTTATTACGACAAATTTCCAACCTGATTCGTTTATTAATAAGAACAAAATTAATCTAAAGCTGAACATTGAAACGATAAAAATTATTTACGTAAAACAATTTTTTTCTTCATTTATTTTCCTTTTGAAATTTACATTGAGATTTGATTGTTTTATTTAAAGTATTCAGTATGTTATTTTCTTTGAGGTAATAATATAGTTAATTTATGTTTGGTCGATAATTGTTTTATTTACCTTACAGAAGAAATTCAAAATTCTCTTCGGAGATAAATTGGAGGTAGTAAGAACTCACCAACAATAAGAGAATATCAAATTTCTAGCAAACTTCAAGAGAAAATTTGTCATACACTGTGGTAAAAGGCATGCAATAAAAGAACCAAATCAACCACCACCAGTTGAATTTTATTATTTAAGAGCTAATGGTGAAGCTTTGTGCACTAGGCTTGTACAAATCAGGCCAAATGCTACAGCCTTGAACTCAGCTTTCTGGTAAGTTGGATGAAGTTTAATATTCTTTATATATTTATATAATATATTGTGTTCCTATCTGATGGTACTATGATCCAGGGAGTTCAGGTAGCCTCTGTGAAGAGATACATTTTGATCATAATGTATCACTGGTTAAAACTAGATTTATAATTAACAACAAATGATACAAATCAAAATACATTAATAACTGGTATTCAATTCTATTTTAAAAAGGAAACTTATTTTTATAGAATCTTGAAGATAAACATGAATAACTGTTCCTTACATAATTTAATAACCTTAATAAATAGTTAAATAACAACAAATTGAAAAAGTCTTGAACATGCTGGAGTTTTGTTTAATGAGTTATTTTAATATAAGTGAAAAGTTGGAGTAGCAAAGAATTGTTTTATGCAACCCTGTTTATTACATCTTAGAACAAAGTAAAATTCAGTGGTATTAGGTGTTTCAGTCTCAAAATAGATAAGAAATAGCTTCAGTAAATTATCTTTTTTATTATTAGCAGTAAAAAGCATTTGAAAATGTTAGTGCTTTAATGTAGGAATAAAAAAAATCTTCGAGAGGAAATAATTATAATATAACCATAACCATAAATGTGGCGGCCGTCTGCCTTTCGCAAATTAAAAGGTTGAGCACGAACCGTCAAATAAATGTTGTGTTAAAGTGGCTGGATAGTGCAATGGGCTCTTCATAGAAATAAAATAATGAGATTTATATAAAACAAAAAAAAGAATAACAAAATATTTATTGCCTATTCAAAATAAATGATGTCTTGTGAGAAAACCAAAAATGAAAATAATAATAATATCTCATACACACATACTAATGACAAAAAAACAAAAACAATACTAATGATCATAAATTGCAATAAAATAAAAAAGGCATAACCAAATAAAAATATTCTATACAAAAAAATGTTAATAAAAATTGAATATATTTTGAAAATAGTAATGATAATGATAAAACCGTTTGCAGTTCATCACGACCAGAATCGTATTGATTGTTCCTACGCGGAAGATACTGGAGTGAAGAAGTGAGGACACGGTCCCAATATTATTTCACTGTGTACACTGCGAACGTAACTGCAGAACTGAGAGGAACTCTGCACCGTGTGTTAATCCCGTCTGGCGGTGCGAGTTGCCGTAATAAATAAGCAATTCTGTTTACGCATCGGCTGCTCAGCTCGTATATAAACAAACTTGATATACTTTATACCTATTAATTTATACACTATGTACAAATTTATGAGTAAACATATTTAAATAAAAATAAAAATAGACTTATAAGGAAATCAAATTAAAAATGACTAAATAAGTCGAAACGTATTTTAAAATAAAGAAAAACATTTTTTGACAAAAAAAAGTTTTTTACCCATTAGAATGAATGATTCAAAAATAATTTATACAATTTAAAAATCTCAAACCATAATTATAAAATTTTTAAAAACATTCTGGCTTTGTGGCCTCAACAATAATTAATAAATATAACCATAACAAAAAGTCGCTGACAACAGGCACAGTCTCTATGACCAAAATGTTATGTACATAACAACTATTAACACTTATGCTGTTTTAATTTACAACATATTGTTTTAGCTATATATTAAAAGTGCCGTTTGACAGTGAAGAATCTTCTGTAATAGTATATGTGTGGATTGGTTCAAAAGCAAGCAGTGATGATAATCGTCTCATTGGAGAAATTGCAGATGAAATGTTGAATAGTGTAATTAATTTTTAATAAACTAATAATTACTTTGTTTATAAATTATATTTAATCAAATTCTTTTATCTATTAGCCATGGATCAGTTTACAAATTATTAATGAGGGCAAAGAGCAAGATAATTTCTTCTGGGCTGCTCTCGGAGAGAAAAAACCTTATGAGACTTCATGGCTTATACTAGACTGTTCAGATGCTCAAATGAAAAAGGCTATTTCACTGTTTCAGAGAAGTGTTCTGATTTTTGCCAGGTATTATGATTATTATGTGATTCATCCTCCAAATTAATTGATTCGATAAATTAAAGTAATAATTATTACTGATTTAATTCTTTATTTAAGGATGATCTGGCTGATGATGATATCATGATATAGATAATGGGAAACAAGTTTTCTTATGGCTAGGTGCGAAATGTAGTGAAGTCGAAGTCAAATTAGCTTATAAATCAGCTGAGGTATAAGATTGAGACTTAATTTATATTAAAACTTTTTTTATGGAATATAACTTAGTTTAAAATTGCACCAGATTTCGGAAACTCTGCTCTGAGCATAACAATGAAATTAATTTATTGATGTGCCTTAACCAGCTTTACTGAGATCTGTCTAATTTTCTCCAAATCAGGTCCCTTTTTATAAACCAACTTAATTTTGTCTCAGATTTTAAAAATTGCATTTACTATTACTACATAGCATATTATTAATTTCTCTAATTTATTTTTAAGGTTTACATTCAACATTTACGAGCAAAACAACCTGATCGACCAAGAAAGTTGTTTTAACATTAAAAGGAAAAGAATCTAAACGATTTACCAAGTGCTTGCATGGTTGGGGACCTCATAAGTCCCTTTCTCCATAATTTCAGAGGGGAAATAACTGAACAGATAATTATGTATAATGATGTATATATAACATAATGAATAACTTTTTAACTTTTATATTTTAATTTTAAAATATTATATTGGAAAAAAGACTTATGCTCTTATGAAAGAAAAATGAATTAAATTTATATTTATTTTTATTCATTAATTAATTTTGTTTTTTATCTAAGTCTCTCGGTAGTGATGAGCAAATGGTTTTGCTGAATTTTTTTCTCTTTAAATTTGTTATTGTGTTTTTGTAGATGTTATGAATGCCATTTATAACATTATGTTACATTTATACCATAACATCACCACATGTTTATTAAGGTGAGATGGTTGTTTTTATTGCATACATTTTTTTTATACAATGAAACTATATTTTATTTAAATTTAAAAGTCTTGCCTTCTAAAAAAATTTTTAAATTGCTAAGCTATTGGAGTGCTATCAATGGGTAGTTTCTCCACAAGTGTTTTTTTTTTCATGTCCTTTGTTCATAAGCAGATTTACTTGATGTAATATAACTACATATAATAATATAATATAATACTTATATGATAATATAAGTTTTAGATATCAATAAATTATTCTAAAAAAAAAATTGTTAAGCAATATTATCATAATTTGTAAATAGTGTATTATGTAACATGAATTTATGGGCTGTTAATAAATACTAACAACATAATGTAAAAATAATTTATCTATTTAAATGTAAATGTAATTTTGTGTACATTAAATATAATTTTTGATAATATATATATATTTTTTTATGAATTACATATACATAATATCTTTTCTCAGCTACAGGTAACTTAAGAAAACCATAAAAAAACATAGAGTTTTGGAATAATTAATATATAAAGAAAATTTATTTTGATTATAATAGCTAAAGAGTCCACAGAAGAAAGGAGGAGAGTTATCCTCAATGCATTATTTAAAGGAATTTAAGAATCTAAGTGGGATTTTCAACCTGGGGGTAGAAAGACAAGTCAGGGAGGGGGAGTGGGGTAAATTGCTGCTTCTAACAAACATATGTTTCTTCTTGCCCAAATCGGTCATATTATATAATACTATTTGAGACTATTTTGAAAATTTAAGAAAGTAACAGTTTGCATTACCAACTATAGCACCATTATTGGCACAGTTGAATTAAACATTGATAACTATCTCAATTTTCCTCACATCCCAATGATTTGTTCACAGAAAAGTTCAGAATAACTTTCATAAGAATTCAGCTAAACATTAATTAAATGGTGAAATGATTATCTGCTCAAAATTTGACTGCATAAATATATAATTACGAAGTCAGATTGAAGATAAAAGGTGTTCCTTTAACCATTATATTTGTGTCTTCTAAATAATGCTTTAAGTATTAGCTAATAGGATCCAGAATAATTTGGCAGAACTGCAAATAAAAAATATGTTTGATAATTTATCGAACAGAAATGAACTCCCTATTATGATAAAAAGAAAAAAATGATAAAGTCGACAATTTGAAACCTGAACAACAAAATTTTGTAAAATGAATTTATTATTATTCTCTTTTGTAATATTGTACTTTTGTTTGCATAATTAATTAGGGATAACACAAGAAACATATATAAATGCATATATTTATTTATTTGCACCTACAGTTTGTTAAGTATATAGAAAATAATAACAATAATAATTATCACAAATTCGTGTTCCTTTAAGAACACTCCATGTTCAAATAAATACTTCTAAGAAATTAAATAAATTTCTTTTATTTAATTCTATGACTAGAATTTTACACTTTAATGAAGTTGATATAGCAGTGAGTCAAGAAGAAAAACATTCCAGTGTGCAGGTTACATAATTTAAGTTCTATCAGATGAAAAATCATAGATGAAGTTATGAGAAAACTAATATTTTCTTCCATTGTGAAAATCGTGACTATCGAAAGCGGCCTGTGAGGAATTTTGAAGGAATAGACCATATCAGAGAAAGAGGTAGACCAAAGCTGTAATAGGTAGGTGTAGTGGCAAAAGCTGTTAGATTGTTGCTTTGACAAAACAAGATCTTTGATTATCCACATAATCAGTGTGGAAGTGGCGCACAGTGTTTCGATTAGTAGGAGCTAGCTGGACAAAATTCATGTTTAAAATTTTATTTTTTATTGGAGTATTGTAAACAATTGTTCAAAACCTAGAAGTTTAATATTTGTTTATGCCTGGCACACTTCATCTCATCAGTAATAGAGTCCGGAGTAATGAATCCATAGTAATAGACTTAATCAGTTGTATTCAAAGCTTCATTTCAACCGCACAAAATTAAAATGTTACTAATTTTATATGAATCAATTGTTGAATATCGATAATATATGTACTCATAGGTGCTATTTTTTTCCAATAAAAAAATCTTCTGATAATATAAGTGTATCAATTTTTTTTTTTTTAAATGCATGACGGATCTTTCCTCATTATGAAACTTTCAAGAATGACTTGTATCCGGGCTAAATTTTATACATTTCATAGCTGCATCTCTCCCATTAATAATAAGATGCATTATAGCCTGCACACTCGAGTATATATATTTTTTTTAATTTTAGAGTACTTATTTTCAAGAAAGGTTTTTTTTTTTTTTTTTAATGGTAGTAACACCCTTATATTTTATAGTTCTTTTCGACCAAATGAAATGTTAGAAACCTTGCAGAGGACTCTCAAAGGAAAATTAAAACAAGATTGGCTAACTATTCTTCTAAAATTTCTGATAAATGGCGGACAAAATCAAAGCAGCAGACTGTGTTTCGATTAGTACAAGCTAGGACAAAAGTCAATGTTTAGAAATCTGAAATATGGTATTGGAATATTGTAAACAATACTATAAAACTTGGTAATCTAATATTTGTTTAAGTCTGACACACTTCACAGCTTGAGGGTTAGGGCCTTAAGTAATCATAGCAATAGAATAAATCAGTGGAATTCAAGGCATCATTTCAACCTCACAAATTGATTGTTCACCTGCTTTTATCAAACCAATAGTTGAATATGGATATTTAATTGTACTAGTAAGTGCTTTTTTTCTAAATAAAAAAGTCGTCTGATAATCAAAATATATTAATTTTTTTTTTAAATGGCCGGAGAAGTTTTCCTTATTTTGAAACTTTGAAGTGATGAAAATGCCTTTGGCCCTTTTGCATCCGGGCTAATTTTCCTATATTTCATAGCTACACCTTTCCTATGAATAATAAGACACATTTTAGCCTGCACACTCGAGTACAACATTTTTTTAGAGAACTTTATTTCGAGAAGATATTTTGTTGAAGAATGGTTGATGCAGCCAAAGGAAGAAAGAAACTCTTATCTCTTTGAGTTGCTTTCGACCAAAATTAGTTTTGAAAACATTACAGAGGACTCTGAAAGGAAAATAAAAATGATTTTGGCAAGGAATTCTTCCAATTTATTATATATCTTATTTAGCATTTATTTACCACAAAACAAATTTAATTAGTTTTATGATTAAAATTTTTTGGATGGATGAATGATGAGCAGTAGTATATATATATATATCTTTACGTTCTTAAATTATTTTGTTGTTTTTTTCTTTTCCATAAAATTTGTATATGTGTAAATATTAATAGTTTTCTTCTTCTTTATAATTATTGTTATGGTATTTATATTTTTTCTTTGATTTAATTCGTTATTGCGAGGTAACTCCTAATTTATATTCATTATTTTTTGATTTTCATGTATTTATTAAATTGTAATTGTATACTGTAAGACATTATAGTTTATATTTTATGTTTCATATCACTATTCTAAAGAAACTTGTCCCAGTTGAATAAATATGGATTTTTATCAGTTTTATTATTATATATTGTCTTAGTTATACATGTTTCTTTTAATTTTCTAATTATTATACTTGCAATCCTCTTAAATTCAGTTGGTAATTACCATTTTGTATAATTATAATACTTAATTAGTCGAAAGAAATGCAAAAATGCCGAGAAAAAAAAAAGCCCAGCTAGGTCCTTCTAACCCAAACGCTGTGTGGCGAGTGAGAAGTGCCAGAAGCGAAGTGTAGAGCTCACTGGTTATCGCCTAAGGCGCTCCCCCCTGTGACGTCAAAATTACGTCACAAAACTGGAGGTTATCGAAGGGAGACTCTTCCTCCACAATTACCAATTATTATATATAAAACCAAAAATTAATGTAAACTCAATAATTCATAAAGAATCCGGAAAATAAACATTTTTTTTATTATTATTTTTTTTATAAGACAGGCGAATGTTGAGGTTCAAAATAGGTTAGAAATAAATAAAAAATTATCGATAGTTATTATCAATCGGACGACCGTAAAGTTGATATCGATTACTGAACAATTTATTTGAGTAAATAAAAATAATTCCAAAAAAACTTATATAATAAATTTTTATTAAATTTATATTTGTTTGTTAAATGAAAAAAAAACACAATTTCTATAAGTAAAGTTAATTTTCATATTGATTCAAATGGCATTGCTGCTCCCTACCGGCGTCTTTCCGCCATATCTCACTCACTCTGTTTCGGCGCGTCTTGGGGACGACACCTCTCCATTTATAACTCTGGTTCAGCGCCTCCTAAAGACAGGACTTCTACATTCAACCCACTCTGTTTCGGCGCGTCTTGGGGACGACACCTCTCCATTTATAACTCTGGTTCAGCGCCTCCTAAAGACAGGACTTCTACATTCAACCCACTCTGTTTCGGCGCGTCTTGGGGACGACACCTCTCCATTTATAACTCTGGTTCAGCGCCTCCTAAAGACAGGACTTCTCCATTCAACCCACTCTGGTTCGGTGCGTCTTAAGGACAGGACATCTCCATTTATGTCACGCTGGTGAGAAGAGCGTCCAGGGAAGAAGACCTTCTAGTTTCTCATCATTGTTCGAGTACAGAGTGTTTAGAAGACAGCATCTTCAAGTTATTAAGAAGAACGTTATATCATGTGTTGATTCGGAGGGAGTTTCAAGAAGAAGATTGGTACATACATCTGTGAGTTTTACTTTATTTGAATCGTTTTACTATAAGAATTGTGTTTGTAAATTAAAATTTGTTCTAATTATCCCGACGTTTAAATTAATTATCATTGAACCACGGAGATCAAATATTGTATTATTTTGTTTTGTTTTCTTTATAATAATTTAAATTTTGTAATAAAATAAAATTAACGTTGATTTTTAATTAACTAGCTATCCATAATATCACATTATATATCTTCAAATTTCATTAAAATATTAAATTCTTAACAATATATATATATATATATATATATATATGTAACATATAAAGATAGATATATAGATAGATTGAGTGATTTCCATATCTTTTGCTATTCATATTTTCACATATACAATTCTACTATTTTATATCCCCTAATGCAATAATTAAAAAAAAATATTGGCATCAGTTCTGGAGGTTGTTGCTTCGAGTTGAGTTAAAACAAGTTTTAACTTTTCATTTGTTTCTTCCTTTTGAATATTGTCGAAAATAAAAATAATCAATAATTCATAATAGTAACAGTTTTAGTATGAAGAAAAAGTCTAGGTATGGGAAATGTGTATATTTTGTTAATCATTTCTTGATGATACAGTACCGAAATTTACACATTTCCCAAGATTACACACTCTTTTCAATACTTTATCTTCTTTCACTTCCTCTTGTGCCATTGCTAGGATTTTTTCCATACTAAGGTGACAATTAATTATATTTTTGGAGAATATTAAAGAAGAAAATGAATGAAAAGTTAAAACTTGTTGCAATTCAACTCGAAGCGATAATCTGCGGAACTGACGCCAAAATATTTTTTCCTTTTTCTCGTTCTATGCATATGACATCTTCATTTTATTCTGTTTCACTTACCTCTGATGAATGCTTCCAAATTAAAATCTAGGACATTTAACTTGGGTATTATTTGCCTACATAAGTGATGTTATTTAATATTAAAAATATGAATTATTATTTATCTTGTTGGTTATTTCTTTCCTCTTTGCTTCCTTAAAATCTCCTTACCTTTGTTTTAGATTAAATTTTATCATGGTTCATTTTTTATGTAATTTTCACAAATACTTCTGATAGTTGTACCATGGTCCTGAAAATCAAATATGCACTTTTTTTTTTACTTTTTATTTTATTACTTTATAATGTTTTTTTATTTGATTAATAATTCTTTGTGAATACTTGTTTAAATTGTATTTTCTCTTTCTATCTCGTGTATAATATAAACAGAGAGCTTCTTTTTGCATCACATCCACAGTTGTCTGAACTACCTCAAGACATATGAAACAGAAAAAGCCAAACTTAGAGACAGACTAGTTTTCTCTTTTATTTAATCTGTGTGAAACATCTGGTTTGTCTTCTGTTTCTTTGTGTCATAGATTCATTTTTTTAGATCTTGGTCAAGTTGGTATTGTTAAGGGATAAAATACCGGCAGTTATTCAACCAGAAATTGTTTTTATGATTAAAATAATTATTCTGAACAATTTAAACATTGAAATGAATCAATTATTAAGAAATACTTCTCCCTCCCTTAACAAAGTTTCCAAATGTTGTAATTACAAATGTTATTTTATATTTATCTTTATTTCAGTTTACAACTACATAATAATTAGAATTTATATTATTTTAAACAGCAAGCCAATGGAGAGGTACCGCTGGGTACTGTTCTTCGTCATGCCTTCTTATATGATAATCATACTTTTACTTATTACATGTACTATGAAATATGTAATCATACATTAAATATAAATGTAATCTCATACTTATACATGAATATTCATAAATTAGGTAAAATTTAGTTTTAAATCATTTTATACTTTAGTATAACATGAACCCTAACAGCAATCCTGACAGTTTAGTTACTGAAAGTGGTCTCGAAAATCCTGGGAATAATGAACACAAATTTTAAGAATTTCAAGGTAAAAGAACGTTTTTAAACGTCAACTCCTATAAGTAAAAATTTATGTAATTTATAACTAGTTTATTTTAGAAAATAAGTTGTTAATTAGGAACTAAATTAGGATAAATGTATTATTACTCATACCTGTGTTGCAACAAAGTTTCATATAACAAATTAAACTGTTCCAAACTTATACATCTTGGTATATCACTTAGTAAAAAAAAATTAATTTGTTCTCCCATAAATTTGAGAACACATTTTATGAAAAATACTAGTTGACATTTGTTACTTTATTCATTGTTCATAATAGTAACAAATGTTTCAATAAATAACTAAAAAAAAAAACCTTAATTCATTGTTTTAAGTTTTTTTTTAGTTATTTCTTGAAAAAATTGTTAAACTTTAGTTTGATAATATGGTAATATTAAGGATTTTTGTTATTTTACTTTAATGATATATAATTTTTTATTTGTAGAGTTTAGCAGCTTTCTACATGCTTTTATTATTTCAATACTTTTTATTTGCAAAAAACTGTACCGAAGGTAAAACTATTTTAAAAACTCTTTTTATGTTCTAAATTGTCATGCACTTAATGTTATTTCATTATAGAAATAGATTCAGAATTAAATTTTTTATAATAAATCTACTATTAATCTTATTCATTGCTGAATCTTAAATTTAAAGTTTTTTTCAACAAATAATTTGTAACATTACCAGCAAAGTTTAGATTCAGTATCGGATTGATGGAATGATAAGGAATGACGATCGTGCTATTGAAATTATAGTTTTTCCAGACTCTTCCTTATTCTTCAGGAGTATTCTTTGTCTCTCATACTCCCTGGCAGCCCTCTGATTTTTTTTTCTACTCTTTAGATTTAAAAAAAAAATTGTTATTTCTTTGTCCGTAGATAATGGGTACTCAATATACCATTCTTGAAAAAATCTCCATAAAGCGATTAGAGTGCCTTGGAAACCTACTGAGGATGGAAACTAATAAAATCCCAAATATGACCTTGAAGGAAAATGAAGAAGAGGCCGACCAAGAATTTCATGGATGAAAAGTCCAGGAAGGCATGGTAGGATATGGCCTAAATGAAGAAGACGCACTTGACAGGAAGATCTGGAAAAAAATGTAATAAAATTTGGTAGTAGAAAACCTCAACGTTGGGAAAACTCAGTAATAAAAAAAAATATTGAATTAGATTAATAAATCTGAATTTTGGAAGTGTAGTCAGTTAGGCGGTCCTTGATAATGTCTAATTTTGTGGAGGAGTACTTGAAGGTGCCACATTGTAACGCTTAATCAAGTTCGTTAGGTTTATTCCTGCTTGTACCCCTCCTTTTCTGAACGTTTATCCAGCATTTTATTTTAATAATTTAAACATTGTTGTATTGGAACAAGTTAATTGAGGAATGAAGACACAATGATATCTTTAGCAGAGCTCCACTGTAGATAATGACTATTTGTATTTTTTTGTTTAAAAAATTGAATATTATTTTTACTATTATTGCTTTAAAGGACACCTATTATTTTAAAAACATTATTTGTGTATTTTACTTTTAAAGTCAGTAACTATCAACTATGTTTCATACTTTCATTCAAATGAAGGACGAAACCAGCATCTGGATAGGGGAGAGAAGGAAAGAACAGAGTGAAAAGATGAAGAATTAATGGAAGAGGAAAAATGAGAGAAGTGCGATGATGGATGCATGAAATTACTTGAGGCGATCGAAGATGGTCAAAATCGAGGAGAAGAATAAAGGTCAGAAGTTTAAATACCATTGCTTTGTCTTTTCTTAAGAAATAGATCAAAGAGGATTTTTGATAGAGAGGAAAATGGTTGACTGGAAGATCGTAATGAAGGATACAATTTGTCTGGGGGTGCAGTCATTAATAATTATTTAGTTTTATTAATGAATGCACCCCCAGACAAATTGAATCCTTCATCAAAGAGGGTTTTGTGGTAAAAATGCACATGCAGGAAAAAGGCTAATGTATTTTTTTTCCTACCTATTGATTTGTATATTTTGTTTTATTTCTGAATAGTATTAAAATAAGAATAAATAAGTTGAAATACGACAAACATTTCAATATCTAATGCACCAATATAGAAAAGACTGTATTGCATCTCAAAACTTCTTTTTGTGGAATGAACCTTTTTCTAGACTTACTGGAATACTTTTATGTGATAGGTTAGTCCTTTACTTTTATACTTCCTTTACTTTTAGTTTTGTAAGTTTACAGATTCTCAAAATTTAGTTAGAATTATTTAAAGGTTTCTCCATTTATGATTGATTTTAAAAGCTTTAATAAGCATATGAGGATTCGATCTGAGGCCAACATAGTAGTCAACAAATTTTGTTTTTTTGGGTTCACCTGAAAATCGAATAAAGTTTCGTTATTAAGTGAGAATCTTACACAAATTTTAAACCAAAAATCTTTTTTTACAATACTTCAATTTGCAAAAAAAGCTACTTTTTTATTACATTGAACACTCTAGTAAGAACATGCAGCAACAGTTTCTAATGGTGTTTAGAATGAGGCTGCAAAAAGTATTAAAGACTATGTTATATGTCAAGGCCTTCATCACATTGGCGATATGGGCTTTGAGTGTTAGCTTTGGCATAATATAGTGGTCAAGCACTAACCTGTAGGAGATGGATGGATGGATGGATACAAAGATACTCACACAAAATAGAGCCCACCTTCCAATATCTTCCGAAGCCCAACTTTACGTATCTAGAAAAGAAGGTGGAAGGGGTCTTCTAGCCGTACATCATTATTTATTTCCAATAACAACAGAAATTTATCTTGCCATGACAATATAAATGATTTGAAAATCTCTTTTCTTTTACATATGCTACAAGAAACATTAATAACAGTACCAAAGAACTTGGTTCTGTTTACTTATTATTGTCACCATTTTGATGGCTGGTTTGTTACATGCATATCTTTGTAAATGTACAATGACATTTGTGTATCTAACACTGAAAGAAAAATATTTGTTACAATTTTTTAGTCATCACCTGTTCAACATTGGTTGATTCCCATTTTAGAAAAGTCAACCATCATAAGCAATTTAAAAAAAAAAATAATATTTATTTTTATTTAATGATTATGTTGCTGATTTGCCTCAAACTAGATACCTATCCTTCCATGAAAGCTCCATACACACTTGAATCCGCTAGTCTCTCAACTTGCTTCCCATAGTATTCCTTATGATTATAATATTGGCGTCTGAAAAGAAGATGGCCTCGAGACCTACCATAGAACTTTATTGGAGTGTTGTCAATGGGTAATTTCTCCACAGGTGTTTGTTTTTCATGCAGCAGATTACTTGATGTAATATAATTACAGTTGTACATATCAATAAATTATTCTATTAAAAGATTTAATGATTGTTTTACAACTTAGTTGTTTTTATTTCTAAAAATTCTCGCCAAAGATCTTGGTCCAGCCAGTCTCCTTTTCTAAGACTCCTCGCTGCTATGCTCTCCTTTACATCCTGTAACCATCTTTTTTTGGGTTGCCATATTTTCCTCCTTTCAGTAGGGCAATAGTCGGAAATTATTTTTGGCCATTGTTCCTCTGCCATTCTTTTTGAGTGGCCATACCATTTCAATCTCATTGTTTCTACTATGTAGAGGATCGTTGTTTCTTGAGCTATTTGTACTATTAAGGAAGTGTTGAATTCTGGTAATGGCACTACAAAATTTCCAGAAGTCCTTCTCGACGGCTAACAACTACATAATTACTACTTACATAATGTAATATAAAAATTCATTTTATTATTAGTATAACTTATTCTAATGTCAAATGAGCCTTATATATGAACAGAAAAACATATAAAACACATTAAAACTGCTATTTTTAAACCTCGAGTATGAAAAATGGCATTTACTGACATGATTTTTCCAGCAAAACATTTTATTTTCAAAGTATGCAATAGGAAAAACGAAAGGAAAAGAATGATTGAATTTTATAGCTATTAAAATTTAAAGAAGTGTAAAAATATTTAGTTAAACTAGTCCTTTAGATGTTTTCAAACCTAAAAATAGTAATGTTGCAAAAGTATAAAAAATAAATTGAAGTTTCAGATTCAGTGTAGTTAATAATTTTTAAAAGCCAGAAAATTATGTTTCGGTTTGAAGATTTATATGGCATTGCCAGTATATTCAATATCAAAGTTCTTGGACTCATTAGACAAATAAAAAGCATTGTGTAAAAAATATGATTTTCAAATAAAAACTAAATTGAATTTCGTTGCAGATTATATTTATTTAGCTTTCTCTGTTACGAGAGACCCGGGCAGGTTTAGTCTTTTATTTGTTGGAGGTATCTCAGCAGATGTCCCTCCCGCTCATCAACCCAATTTTTCTTGGTCTTTTACTGGTAATAAGTTTAATTTACACAAACATGTGGACAGTTTTTCTGCTGCTGCATTAGCCCCCACATTGGTTCATACGATGCTGTTTATGCCTGAGTGCAAATTACTCATATTAGTGTGACTATAGTAATAATGTTGTTATTTTGTTTTATACCATGCTCATATCATGAATTTTTTGTTCAAATGTATTAGTTGTTCACAGATGATATAAAGCTGTTTTTTACAGATAGGGAGTCTGTTCCTTGTGACTTATTTTTTACGTTATTATTTTCTATAAATTTGTATGCTTTTAATACAGCTCACATTTCACAGATGAAAATGGAGCTTAGTTATTTCAATCTTTGTTCATTTATCATTTGTTGTTTCTCTATAAAGCATCCATTACGATTCTTATGTTTAGATCTCTCTGAAAATGATTTCATTATTGGGAAATTTAACCTAAATTTAACTATGTTGTATGTAGAACTCTTTGAAGTTAACTATTCCTTTTCAGTGTTAATAGAATTGCCCTCTCAAGACTGTATTAGTATGTCACAGAGTAAGTACTGAATATTTCTTTTAAAAAAATGGTATCTGTTCCACCAGTTGTTGCTTCGTGATGAGTTAGAACAAGTTTTAACTCTATATTTATTTCATTTTTAATATTTTCCAAAAATGCAAATTATCACGAACTTTGCATGTATGAGATGAAAATAGTTGACTGGAAGATCTAATGTAAAGGAGATAGTTGGGGGGTGCAGTCAAAAAGAACACTGAATAAGTAATAAACTTATAATTATGTGCCGACGTTTCGACCTACAGTGTAGGTCATCTTCAGGGCGATTTGGAGAGAGTAGAAGCCGTTTGATGTAACGGCTGACTAGCACTGCTGGATTTGAACCAGGATTTCCGGCATGGCTACTCAGTGCTCTACCACTGAGCCACTCCGCTCCCTAAAAGGGAAACTAATGAAAAGTTAAAACTTGGTCTGACTCAACTTGAAGGGACAACCTGTGGAATAATGAAACTTTTATAAATGTCAAAAGAACATTAGACTGTCAAATTTATTACAATTTAACAGTTTTGCATTACCTGTAATGGTTAATAACCGAGTGCTAGTCAGCCGTTACATTAAACGGCTTCTACTCTCTCCAAATCACCCTGAAGATGACCTACACTGTAGGTCGAAACGTCGGCACATAATTATAAGTTTATTACTTATTCAGTGTTCTTTTTGACTGCACCCCCCAACTATCTCCTTTACACAACATATCACGAACTTTAGTATGTAAAAGAGAATGTGATTATAGGTAATGAGTAGGTTTCGGTAATCATCTCATCAAGAAATAAAAGTTTCAACTAATGTTTTGAAATAAGGATGATATAAGTTTGTTGAAATGTTCTTTTTTAGATAAAATGATTACCGAAGTATACTCATTTCCCATGGTTACATTCTGTTTTCCATACTAAAGTTCATGATAACTTGTACTTGATTTTACTAAAAGGGAAACCTGACCTGTAACCACTATGACCCGTCTGGGGTTCAGTGAATGGTAGAGACTGTACTGTTTCATGGACAACAGTTCTGCAAGAAGGTGACTTGTTAGGACACAGGTCTAGGGACCACGCTCAACTGCCAGGTTTTTCCTCCTTATTTTGGGTAAATTATTTTTATAATATTTTATAGAGGCTGGGTAAGCCCCAGGAGGGTCCTAGATCCCATATGATCCATCTCCTGTCGCAAACAGACTAAATAAAAGTAACTGCCTGCAGCGGGATTTGAACCAGGATTTCCGGCATGGCTCTACCACTGAGCCACTCCGCTCCCTAAAAGGGAAACCAATGAAAAGTTAAAACTTGGTTTGACTCAACTTGAAGGGACAACCTGTGGAATAATGAAACTTTTATAAATGTCAAAAGAACATTAGACTGTCAAATTTATTACAATTTAACAGTTTTGCATTACCTGTAATGGTTAATAACATGGTATTTTTAAAGAGACTGTCATCATTTTGAATATCAATTGAATAAATATAAACATTGTATTACTTTTTATTTTTGTTTTATTGCCTATAATTTTATATATTTAACAGAGAACACATTATCTTAATATCTTATTCTTATTTCCCAATACACTTTTGTACCTCCCAGCATAGGGCAGCGTTTAACCATGACTGCCATTTTCCCTGGTTCTAACCAGGTTTGTAGCTTTCCTGTTGTTTTTGCATTTTATTCTGCTAAGCATTTTATGTAGTTCAGATATGACATTCTTAGGCTTCCTCAATGTTTTCTACCTTCAGCGATGTAGTCATCATTTTCAGAGGGTCCAATGCTCCTCCTTTGCTCTTCCATTCTGACTATAAGGCCAAACCTCTTAGGGATTCTAAATATTTTTATCTTTTCTCTTTAAAAAATAAAAATATTTAAAACTAAAAAAAAAGACCAATAATTATAAAAAAATACTCTTTGGTTAGGCATTCCTTCATCCGAGTGACCTTCAGTTCCTCCCTGATCATTTTATTGTAAATATGATCTCTTCTTGTTTTCCCACAATCCTTTTAAAGTTATTCAGACTTTTTACTTTATTTGTAATGCTAAGGCTACTGAATGCTAATATGATAATGTTAAGTTAATGAAGACTCAATACTATGCCTATTTTATTCAGTTCTGCCTACTTATTGGCAAGGGCATTTAGCATTCAGCATATAGCAAAATGCAGGAATGTTCTGTTTATTCTTACTATTTTAAAAATAATTACTGAGACAATTAAAAGTAAGCTTATATAATGACCAGTATAACAATTTGTATAAAATAATTTTTATTATGTATATATTAACAAATAGCAATTCTGACCATTCTTATCACATCCAAATAGACATCTTCCTCTATCCCAGATACATATATCTATGCCACTAAGCATATAATTATTCTTGAATAATTATTATTTGAGCATTCTTCTCCGCATAATTATTTGAAATATAATTGTCAAGCTTAAGTTTATGTTTACTAGGTTTTACCTGTCATCTCATTAGAAATGAGAAATCTTCCATTTGATGGTTATAATATATGCAACTGAAATAAGTCACAGTTTTTCTTTCAGAAATAAATTTATTATGTTTTTCACATTCTTTTATTCAAGATTTTTTTAAAAGTCTTCATAATAAATCTAATTTTTTCTGCGTGTCTGCTAGCTTCTTGGCCAGCCTATCCTTCTTGTATTTCAACCAGCGAAGCCGATATTCTTTCGCTTTGTACCCCGTAATCACCCCTGTCAAAAATGCTAGCAAAACTGACAACCTGAAGGTATTGGCGTCTGAAATATCCAAATTGTTGATATATTGCATTTTTTATAATTTAACTGAAAATAAGTTTACTTTGAACAAACAAACGAAGATATTAAGTAATTTGGTTCTACATTAAATATTGTTGTTCAACACATGGGCTAGATTAATTGTTATTCTATTTTTCGTCTCAGAATCACACGTTCGTTATATTTGAGCGAGCTATTGTTAGTAAAACCGGTTTAACTTTTGAGGAATACAATTTGAGTTATTCAGGGAATATATTAGTACATGATTATTGTCTGTCCAAAATGTCGTATCTGAAATTTTTTTGAATTGAGATCGTTTTGATTGGCAAACATTTTAATAAATTGGTCATATTTTGGTTCTTAATCTGAATGGGGGGGGGGGGGAAATACACGTAGAAATCCAGTATAACCCCCCAAAATTGTAAAATTTGAAAATGAGCTGGCGAATTGTTGAACATTAATATAGAATACTGAATTCTCAAACATTAATAACTTGTGTATAAAATATTAGAAAGTATGATTATTGCTGTTTATTAACTTTTATTTCTATCACTATATATAATAAATAAATATTTCTTTGATAGCGATAGTATGTGTTATCCACAACCCACTTGCAATTTTAATTTTTCTCTCGAGAGTCCTACAAATCAAAAATAACCTCCTTGTATTTTTCACTAAAATTTTCTGGGTCCGCCTATTTATCGGCAGCACCGGCGAATAAGTGGTCCAATCTTGTCCAAAATAAGTTAATTGCACATAGTGCCCATATCGTAGTAATGGAGTTTTTGCTTATATTAAAAACTCCATTTCAAGCCAGACTACTGTCAAGCTTACCAGCACTTTTTCTATCCAGGCATAATTAGGATAGGGATCCTTAACAAGTACCTGACACCATAGACTCGGAAACCCTATTTTACGTTCCTTCTTAAGAATGGCATAACTAAGTAGTTTTTTACTCCCTTTTCAAAGAACTATGGCTACCTGTCGAGCAGCGAACCCGATATCTCGTGAATAGTAGGTTGTTATGCTAAAGACTAGATCACAAGTGACACCGATTTTGTGTATTTACTTCGCAATGTATTGCTTTGAGCAGAACACACTTCTTTGGGATATAAATCTGCAAAGATTCTTTGAAAAAGTGAAAGGAGATGAATTTTCTAGTTAGGGAATGCAAAGATGCAATCGCCTGTAGTGCTTAGGACATCTACTTTGAAGATAATGTCTTGGAATAAATTTATTTTCTTATGTGAAGGAAGAGCATGTTTTTGGGAAATGGAATACGTGGTTATATTCGGTCATTTGCAGCCACTCTATGTTCATTATCTTTCCATGTTTTCAACGTCACAATAAACTACAAATTTTGAGTTTGCATTATTCTAAAATGTCCTCACTAGTTGTTTTAGATTTTCTGACAACAAAAAAATAAATAAAAAGCTGAATAATTTATATCACTGATGTTAAGACTTCGAGCATAGCTGTTATCACTTATCTCTTAAAAAAAAGCATTGGAAGACTTAAAACTGTTGTTTTTTCCCCATTCAAACAAATTTGTTTTAATTGGACTAGGTGTCGGATTAGTAACCTTTATGAGATGAAAATAGTTGACTGGATGATCTAATGTAAAGGAGATAGTTGGGGGGTGCAGTAAAAAAAAACACTGAATAAGTAATAAACTTATAATTATGTGCCGACGTTTCGACCTACAGTGTAGGTCATCTTCAGGGCGATTTGGAGAGCGAAGTCGTTGGGTGTAACGGCTGGCTAGCAATGAAGCCCCCCAAACTATCTCCTTTACATTAGTAACCTTTATGTTTTTTCTTTAATTAATTCTAAATATTTCTTAAATACAATGTCCTATACCAGAGGAGGGACTTGAGTCCCCTCCACTTACATTTTTGAGGTGGTTTGTTTGTTCATTTAACGTCACTTTATGCTACTATGGCTAATCGGACGATGCTACAGTGGGAGCCCTAAATTTTGCCTATCCAGGTTTAATTAGGATAGGGATTTTTAACGAGTACCTGACATCGAACGGGCCCCCCGTTTAACGTCCCTTCCGAAGGACGGCATAACCTAGGATTTTTTCTCCCTTTTGAATATACTAGGGACACCTGCCGGGCTAGGAACCCGCTATCTTTGAGGTTTGTGAAATTACAACCTAAAAGTTTAATTATTATATCTATAGGCACGGTGAATAAATTTTTAAGTCGATTTTTTCCAAAATGAATTTCTTGTATATACTTAATGAGGAAGAATCGTATTTTTTTCGTAGTGAATAAGGTGCTAAGTCAGGCATTGGCTTGAAATAGATTTATTACTTATATAACAACTCCATTTCAACCCCAAAACTACGAGAATAACACGGTTTCGCTTCCCTTAATACAATTAACTGACTTTGGATAAAATTCGACTTAACCACTCGGGGCTGCAGATATAAGTTTATATATGCATTAATAGGAATTAATCTGAGGGTGAAGATTGGTCTATTGTCCGTGGTATGATGAATTTATTTATTTTATTTTACTTTTAAAATATTTTTATCTTTTAATAATATGATATGAGCTGTCCATTCGGATCTAAAAAGATCTTTTATTCTTTTGAATGATTTCAATGATTATTACTTCATAATAAAAATAAAAAGGTTTTAATATATAGGGTTTAAATCGCCACTCTGTGCTAAGTGACATAAACATTAGCCCATTTGCTCGTATTTTTTAAAGTAATTCAAATGGAAACCCCAAGATACAGGGAGTATGAAATAATGGACATGTATCATTTTAAAAAATAACAGACTAGTATGTATCCTTTGACTAATATTTATGTATAAAATCTTTGTGCAAGACTTTTCTTTAATCTGTTTGAAACAGGAGATGAATAATATATGATCTAGGACCCTCCTGGGGCTCACTCAGCCTCTATAAAATATTATAAACATAGGGTACCCAAAATAAACCTAGGACAAGTCACCTCCTTACAGAACCGTTATCCATGAAACAGTACGGTCTCTACCATATACTGAACCCCAGATTCGTTCACGGGTTGTAGTGGTACAGGTTTTTTTTAAAAATAAAATCTTTGTAGTTGGGAAAAAATGCTTACTGTCCTATTGGCCGTGTTCTCCTGGTTCACCGAGTTCAGTATACTGTTTACTCTACTTAGTTTTTATTTTATATTCTTTTGCCATACTCGAGCTTAGAAAACAACTCCAGTTTTTATGATCGTGGTCTCTGTGGGTTCCTAAGAAGAAACTAAACTTTTTTATGATTTTTTTCTTTTTATTATTTCGAATTACAATACAATGGTTCATTATTGATATGGTTATAGAATAATATAATGTATTTTCATATCCCACAGTGAAATCTATTTCATAGTTTCATGACTGGTAATGGTCCTTTACGAGATCTATCCTTGAGGTGGCAGAATCCATATTCCTGGTTGTATCATTATGGGACGAGGTAGGTTTGGCGGCCGGTTGGCAGGTCTGGGTACAGCTTGCACCAAATAGACGACCAGAACAACCACAATTAGCATAAACAGTAACCACTTCATTGTACTGAAAGCAGAAAAAATATTATTTATAAATAATGTTTGAATTATCATACCTAGATAGCTCGACAAATTATCAGTGAACTTATGATGAGGCACCCAAAATCAAAAGCGGATAACTTGATTTTTTGCAATTTTAGACAAGCAATTTGGTCTTACACGACACTTTTCCGACTTATTTCTGGTATATGTCCGGTCCTGAAACCGAAATTTCAGAGGGCATTGCTTAAACTAGCGAAAAATGTTAAGAATTCAATCTTTGAAATTTGGAGTTATCGGCTTTTTATCCTGAGTGCCTCATATGAACTTCAATGATCATTTGTAATGGTTGAATATTTACTGTACTTGTAGGGGGAAATCTGGCGGTTGAGAGTGATCTGGGACCAAATCATCTCCCTGCACAACCGGTGTCTAAGAAACAGTATAGTCTCTATTTTGTATACATTCATCGTCAATTTGGTATGAATATGAGACCAACATAGTCTCGGAACGTCGCCAAAAAGAAGTTTAAAGAACTGACTGATTATGTTTAGATAGAGTTTTTGCGATTTTGAAACAATCAATAAAATGATGTAGTGATAATTCCTTAGAAATAATTTTATTATCTGAACTACAATTATAAATCTGTTTTGGAAGAGGAAGCGAGATGGTGCAAGAAAAAAAAAAGTACCACTAGTACTCATGAAGAGTGTTGGGTCCAGTGCGTGGTAGAGATTATGCTGTTTCTTAGACAACGGTTGTGCAAGCAGATGATTCGTCCTAGATCACGCTCAACCGCCAGATTTCCCCTTCTATTTTGAATACCCAGTTTACAAAGGCTCAGTGAGCCCCAGGAGGGTCCTGGCGATCCCAAAGGATCCATCTACGGCCGCTAACAGAATAATAAAAGTCTGCCAGCTACTGGATTCAAACCCAGGACCTTCGGCACGGCAACTCAGGGCTCTACCACTGAGCCTCTTCGCTCCGATGATATAAGAAGGGGTGGGGAAATTAAGTTTATATTGTTTAGTTTAAAGTTTTCTGTTTTTTTTTTCAATAGTTGATTATGGATAAATTGTTGACCATGATAGAAACAAAATAAAGGATATTTTAAACCGTTTGACTAATTTTTTAACTAAATTTTCCTAAATTACTACATCTATTGAAATATATAATTAATAAAACTTTTACTCACTCTTGATGCTGTTGAATCACTGCCCGACTTCCCGTTTCTCTGCGTTGTATTTATTAGAACTCCCTACCCTTCTGCTGGGTAGTGGATTTCCCCACGTTGTATTCTCTGAAATTGTTGGGCAGACTTCGTTCCTTATTTTGCTGACTTTCCTTGTTATTATTAATTCTTTTTTTTTAAACCAATAACCATCCTTTGGTCAACTATCCTGGTTGAGCAAATCGATACAGGAGTACTTATTACTTAATTTAATTTATGAGGTAATTTCACTCATGGCAAGCCCAGGAAAAGCAGTGGTAAAAGATATCTAGATTTTTTATTTAATTTCAGAATCTATTTATATGCGACTCAGTTCCAAAAAAAGTTGTGTCAAATTCTACAATTAACTTTAAATAAAATTAGCATTATTTCCCGAACATTATCGGAAGCAGAAACAATAAAAATAAATTAATTAAATAGTTCGGTGTCCGACTTAGAATCAAAGCTAATCCTGTGGACAACAATTTTATTTTCTATTAGAATAGCCGTAGATCAACTTGAATAACGGTCACCTGTAGTCTAGTGGTTAGCGTAACAAACTACTAAGCCCAAGATCGCGGGTTCGTAGACCGGCAGGTGGCCCTAGGATTTTTTTAAAGGGAGTAAAAAATCCTTAGTTACGCCGTCCTTCGGAAGGGACGTTGAACGGGTACCGGGCAGACATCCTTTATCCAGGTTAGACACCGGGTTCCCAGGCCTGTACGATGTCAGGTACTCGTTAAAAATCCTTATCCTAATTAAACCTGGATAGGCAAAATTTAGAGCTCCCACTGTAGCATCGTCCGATTATCCATAGCAGCATAAAGTGACGTTAAATGAATAAAGAAAGAAAGAATCAACTTGAATATTCTTTAAATAATCCTGTATATTACACTGTTAACGTTTTTTTTTTGTTTATGTTATTATAAATTATTACATATTTTTCTCTTAAAATAACTTAAGAGCACTTTATTAATATATATTAATTAACCGCTAGTGATCACCTGTGGTCTAGTTGTTAGCATATAAACCTATTTTACCCAAGATCGAGGATTTGCAGCCCGACCCCAGGATTCTTAAAGGAAATGGGAAATCCTTATTTATGCATTCCCTCGGAAGGGACGTAAAATTAGGGTTCCGAGCCTGTATGGTGTCGAAGATCCTTATGCCAATTAAAATTGGATAGGAAAAATTTAGAACTCCCACTGCAGCATCGTCCTATTAGCCCTAGCTGCATAAAGTGACATTAAATAAATAAAAAACGAACCTATCTACCAGGGGTTCTCAGACTTAAAATTACTGCGTTCAACTTTGATAAATGGGCGTTCTACCTAATCTTTTGATATTAGTGTAACATTTTCAATATCAACTGATTTAAGAAAGTTTATTTAATAAAAAACTAAAGAGTTACCTCCTGCCCACCTAAAAGCGAACCAGCCTCCGTTTTACAAGTTATACAGCCATTTATTTTATTGTACCACTTGTTGCTCAAATTGTATAACTGTAATTTACACTTGTTCTGTAGTTCAAATTGTATTATTTTTTATAAGTATATATCCCGTTATTACATCTATCCCCACCATTATTGTTTTACATTATAATTATATCACAAATGTAACATAAAATATTACACGATCCCTGAAAATATTTATATATAATAGGGAGAAAAAATTAGGTTTGATTAATACATGATAGATAACTTTTAATGCTTATCTTTTCAAATTATTGGTTTACTGATTTCAAATGTTTGTTCAAACATTTCACCGTATTTTGTTAATTATGGAATAGAGGCGTTGAAGTGTTTAACAAAACTATTTTTCAATAAATTTCTAAAACTTTTTTTTTTAATGGACGCAGTTTCATAATAATATTTTAAAACTAAATTATTGATTACCAAAGTTTTATTATTTCTTAAATATATTAATGAAGGTAAAGTATATATTTAGTACTGCTTACAGGTTTTTGGATGCAGGAGACATGATCAGGTTAATAAACAGGCATCATTTTCCTCAATTCTATTTATTTATTTATTTTTTATACAAAATATACAGAGTTTATAGAAAAAAGCTTTATAACATATTTTACGAATGATATTGTTACTTATCAGAGTCGTATACATGCTTTGTATCCTTATTCGGTTTGTGTTCCGTTGAATAAACTAGGTAACAATTTACAAGCTTAATCTAGGAGAAGGCTTATTAATAAATTATAAGCTAGTGAAATTTGGAAAATACTTGAATTAATTTAAATAGTTATGTTTATTATTTTTAAATGAAAAATGGTAACTCATTTTTTCTTAGTTTTATTTAAAACAAAAAATCATATTCGTTAATAATATAAATACCATGAATAATAAATAGAGGGTTTTCAGTGAGCTTGAATTCAAGCTATCAGTTTGGTGAATGAGCATATGATATATTGTCTGAGTATTTAATTTACCCTCATTTCATTTCTTTTAAATTGGTATAGTGATGCAATTTCGTTATAATAAATGATACCCTTTATTTTTTTGAGGATGAATACTGTATGATTAGGAATATTTAATATGGTACAGATTCAGGTGACCTTTGAGCCCAAGTAGGTACTCCTTGTCCATGATGTCCGCTTTGACCATGATGTCCGCCTTGACCATGAAGTCCGCCTTGACCATGTGGTCCTCCTTGGTGGTGGTGTCCTTGACCCTGACCGTATGGGCGAGGTCCTGGGTGTTGTGCGTTTGGCCAGGGTGGGTTTGAACCACCACCTGGGTATTGTTGCTGTTGACTTGGGTACCCATAACCACCGCTTGGGTATCCCGTCCCACCGCTTGGGTGTCCCGTACCACCGCTTGGATATCCTTGTCCACCGCTTGGGTATCCTTGTCCACCGCTTGGGTATCCCTGGCCACCGCTTGGGTAGTTCTGCCCGCCACCAGCTTGGTATGACCTCCTGTCCCTGGTTGGACCAGCAGATATTAGAGTTACAGTCAAAATCAAAAACAGACCTATCACCTTCATTTTTCTGTGAACAATATTCAATGTTTCATTAAATAAAAAATAATCATTTATGGAACTAGCGTTATTAATCAAATTAAATTGTCACAAAGTTAAAATTCACGAAAAATAAAAATCTCGATTGAATTATTTTTAAAAAATCTAATTTTGGAAGTTAGAAAAATGTATCAAAATATTGGAATTTAGTTACTTTTTATTTAATTATTCTTTTGGGGGGATATATTAATTTTTACACAGTACATGTATATAAATATCGGTCCTTCAAAAGAACAATGACATAACTCAAAAAACCTAATTTTTCAATGGGAGTATTTCAAAGTTCCATGTGAGTTAAAAAAAAATGAGCATTGGTAAAACAAAGCATTCTTATTATAATGATGGCATTGAAATTATTTTATTAACTATTAGAACATTTTTAAAAGGTTGAAACTTTTTTTATTTAATTTTATGTCATTCCCATAAAACTTCAAGTTCTAACATGACACAACTCAAAATATGACTTTATAAAATTTAAAATATACTTTAAAAAAAAATAAACATGTTGAAAATGGAATACCAAATATATCGTTCCTGAATTAAAAAGGTTCATTTAATACAATTTCTACTGAAGGCTTAACTCAAAAATGCCAATTTTTGAGTTATGTTGTTCTTTTGAAGCAGCGATGTATAAACAGTAAATATAAACAGTGAATATATAAATATATTTTTAAAAAACTCCTTAATAATATTTGCTATTTTTTTTTCAACTAAGAATCTCACAACTCAATAGATAGGAAAGTCGAGTATTCTCTTTTTTTAAATTTATTTTTACTCCTCATCAAGTTTTTATATCATACATTTTCTTATCTTGGTTTAATACATCTAATTGCTAATGTTGTAAGGATATATTCTTTTCATTAATAATTCGACTATAATGTTGAATAAGAGTTTATTTTTTACTGTCTTTCCGTTAAAATTAGTTGGTTAAAACTTTGACGATAAGAAGTTTTTAAATATCACAAATTGTTATTGCTGCCGCAAAAAATGATGGATGTCGAACTAAAAAACGAAAATCTGGTTTGTAAACAATTTAAAAAAAAATCACTTTTTTTTCTAATCAAAAATAATTCTATACATTTCAATATGGTAATTCAATGACTGGGAAAAAAATTTACTTGCATAATTTCTTGAAAGTACCATATGGCTTATTTCTATCAGCCTATATTACATAATATTATGAATTTTGTTTAGAATAGAAAGATTATATTTGATAAATTTAAATCATGTTACGATTTTTAACACATTAATGCCTTTCACCAGCACATATGAGAGGAATCTTCTAATAAAATCGAAACAATCAAAATGGCGTAACTGGTTGTTGATCGTATTTTTCTCGGCAGCAACTCCGAAATAAGCTTGTAGGGACAAAATGGCTTCATATATATCTTAATATCAAGCGAAAGAATTCCCATTTCATTATTACTCCATGTTTTAAAAACTTATTTAAAAGTTATACGAATAAAATAAAAAGTTCCGTATAGTTAGTGAGTGAATCTTAAGTTGGAGAAAACATAATATCTAATCCATCATATTATTATATTATGTAATAAGAGGTGTTTGGTTTCAAAATCAGGTACATCCAGTTTTTCCAAATTTTTAAATTATTTTTTTAAGTTCTTAATGCTATAAATGAAGTATTTGTTTTAAAACCGTCTAGATCCTTCAAAAATCAATACCAAAAGATTACATTTCCAATCAAAAATGATTACATCCATTACATTAAATGAAAACTTTTTATGTATAAAAAATCAAAACTATAAAATATATTGTTTAATTATGTTGATTAAAGCGATGTTTTTAAAAATGTCTATTTTATTTATTTTATCTACCATAAACTAATCAGATATCGATATTTCCTGATCAAGATATATACAACATTTTTTAAAAATATTAAAGAGTTTTATTTGTCAATTTGTTAAATTGATCATTTTTTATATTGAATCTTTTTTGATCAGTACTGACAAATTTTTGAAAATGGATGTAACAGGTTTTGAAACCAAACTCCTCATATATAATTACAATAATCTTATTGTTTAAATAAATATTGTATTTACTCACATGGTTGTCTGTTCCTTTCTGATCTGATGCTCCCCCTGGAACATTGCTTATAAAGACAGGTTCTAATCTCGGATAGTAGTCATCCGACATTATCGACATGCTATCATTTTTTTTTATTATAAATTTGACCTTCCTTATCTAGCCGTTCTATTTTATTTTCTGACCATGAACCGTTTTTATTAAAAATACTGAGAATTATTTGTGTTATTAAATACTAAGCTTTGGCTGACGAGCATATTCTTAGTGTAGATAATTAATTTTCAAATACACCACATGTTGACATACTCTTGTTTTAGTAACTTACGCAAGCTATGGATTTCTTTTATATCATGTTGACATGACTTCAACATCATTATTATTTTAAAAATTGTCCATACTTGCCTTTTAACTACATTCAATACGGGTTTATAAATAATGTTTTTTAATATTTTTAAAAGGGAGGGGTAGCTCAGTTTGTCGAGCGCTGAGTTGTAATGCTGAAGGTCCCGGGTTCAAATCCAGCATATAAATTATGTAATCTGTTTACAACCAAGAGAAAAACTTGAGAGGAAACCTCACTGCACAACCGTTGATCTAAAAACAGTACAGTCTCTACCTTGTATTGAGTCCTAGACCCTTCATGGGTAGTAGTGGAACAGGTAAAGTAAAAGTATCATTTACAAAAAACATGTTTACAGTTTTTTTTCACATAAACACTTTTTAATAATTTCCATTATTAATAAGCTCCACATTCCAACCCATCCTAACACCTTCATCTCCACGTATGCTGATGACACATGTGTGTTATCAGTTAATAAAGACCCATATATTGCATCCCAATCCCTTCAATTACACCTATCAAGCCTCGAAGAATGGTGTCGGAATTGGAGAATTAAAATCAATCCCAGCAAGACCCATCAAATTACCTTTATCCTTCGTCGAAAACCCATGACTTCCTGTCCTACTGTATTCTTTAATAGTACTCCACTTATCCCTGTTGAACAGATTCGCTACTTGGGACTCAACTTAGACAAGCGTCTTACTTGGAACCCTCACACAAGACTGAAAAGACAAGAAACAGCTAGACGCTTCCGACTACTTCAACACATACTAGATAAACGCTCAAAGCTTCAGATCAATTACAAAAGACTTATTTATGTGACTAATATAAGGCCTATATGGACTTATGGAATTGAACTATGGGGCTCCACCAAACCATCGAATTCCTCTCGTATCCAATCCTTGCAATCCAAAATCCTCGCAAAATCCTAAACGCTCCTTATTTTGTCACAAATAAAACCATCCATAATGACCTTAACGTTCCATATGTTACCGATTTAGCCCATTCCAGATACCTATCATTCCACAATAAACTTCAAACCCATCCAAACCCACTAGTTTCCATCCTTGCATCCAATTCCATCCCGGACAATCCTCCTAGGCGTCTGAAGAGAAGATGGCCTCGGGACCTTCTATTATAGAACTTTATTAGAGTGCTGCCAGTGGGTAGTATCTCTACATGTCCTATCATGTATTATTTACACTTACAGCAATTGTACTAGATGTATGTATTACAGTTGTACAACTCAATAAAATAATCAAATAAAAAAAAAAAAATTAATCCTGAAACCGGCTTTCACTTTCTTTTTTGAAATGTTGCAAGCTACACAGATTAGTACTCTTTTTAGTTTTCTTACCAAAATATATGTGCTCCACTTGGGTAATACTTTCAGATTGGGTTATAGACTTACTCTGCATATCTTGTTTACAACAAGATATGCAGAGTAAGTAAAAAATCAAAGTGTATTAAGTGTTCCTGAAAAGGTAAATTCCTTCACAACACTAAGTACCCCTCATCATAGATCAGCCAGACCACCTCTTGATCCTCTTAATCTAAGACTTCGATCTTGGGAATATGCATAGGTATCCTTATGTGAAAGATCATTTCCTGACTTTCCAAAGTAGCATGTTATTCATATCTGTAAACAGTCAGATATTGTAGGCGTACAATAGATTTTGAACTGAAACGTCTTCCTATGGCAATCTAAGGTTAAGGAAGTACTGATTTTTCAGATTTGATGGATTTCATCCATAAATTTTACAAAAAAGGGAGGACTTAGGATGCCTCCATGTACAATATCCATCTACAGCCGCGGTGAATAATGCTTGAAATGAGTTAAATGTACTGAGGAAGGCAGAATCGTATCATTGTCGTAGTACATAACTGCCTAAGTCAGGATGTTTGAAATGGAGTTATTGATTTATCATAATGATTAATACTCCATATCAAGGATAATAATAATAATAATAATAATAGTATATTCTTTATTTATTCTGGGATTATGTGGGTAATATGTGGATAAAATTTTACCTAACCTCTTATTCAACGAGGCTGTAAATATAAGCTTATAGGCATATTAATAGAAATTAATATGAGGTTAAGAATTTGCTAATATCCCGAGGTATGATGGGATCTTTTATTTTATTTTTTAAATATTTTTATCTGTTCATATATGTCTCCTTTTTCTAGTTGGGAGAAAAATCAGCATATACCAAGTAGTATAGATTATTTGTTTACCTTTCTATTAGCGGTATTGTTCGGGTTCACCAAGTTCAGTTATAGCGTATATTTCACTTAGTTTTTATTTTGCATTCTTTTTCCTTTGTCGAGTGAAGTAAACAACTCCAGTTTTCATAATCCTGGAAAGAAGCTATGAGTTCCTAAAAAGAAACTAAACTTTTTTTTATAATTTTTTTATTATTATTTGGAATTACAATGCTATGGTTCAATATTTATATGGATAATTAACTATATACAAGGCTAGAAGAATGGTGTAAATCGCTAGTATGGCGAGAACTGTTAAGTCATTAGTTATGGGAAATAATACCATAATTTCATCATTAGTAAAACACTAAATAACAAAAATCTTTAAATTTTTAACATCGATATCAGTGATAAAAATGTTTAAAAAACATTCATAATTTTCCATCGATTTATCAAAAATCAAATATCGGCATAAAAAATTGGCCTTCAAAGTTCGACCCTCGTTGTCCTATCTTTATATTAATATTTATATTCGCGAACAATATTCTAAATACAACCCCTTCTACCGCTGGTTTTCAATTATGTGATCAAACTGCAGGCTGTCTTTGACATTTCTCAATGGCTCCTTTCGTTTCCTTCCCAAAAAGTCAGAATTACCTAGGACTATGAAGACCATGCCTCCTTCTTTTTCTGAAGCGCCAACGGTTCGTATCATTGAAGAACTCTGTCCGAGGTTCGTACATTGTACCAGGTCTGCAAGTTTAAAATGTCGTTTTAATTCCAATAGAATGCGCTCTTAGCCTATTGAAGGATTTGCTTATCTCTAAACGCTATTTTGTTTGTTAGTCATTTGTTTACAAAAGTCAGTTGTTTTTAAATCGTTTACGTGGACGTATCATACCTTTCTTTGGTGTTAAAAATGTCTAATTTTAAGCCAAATAAAGAGCATTTGCGGCATGTCATGATTTTCTTATTCAATCAAAAGAAAAAGGCATCTGAATGTCATCGAATTCTTGTTGAGACTTATGGCGATCTTGCTCCAACCGTCAAGACATGTGAACGTTGGTTTCAAAGTTTCAAACTTGGTGATTTTGATGTTACTGATAAAAAACGAGAAAATCGACCAAAAAAGTTTGAGGACGTCGAATTGCAATCTTTATTAGACGAAGACAATACCCAAACCCAACAAATGATGGCAGAACAGTTGAATGTCACTAGACAAGCCATTTCCGATCGCCTGAGAGCTATGGGAAAAATTCAAAAGGTTGGAAAATGGGTTCCACATGAATTGGACGAACGACAGCTGGAAAAACGAAAAATTGTGTGCGAAATGCTGCTTTTACGCCACGAAAGAAAGGGTTTTTTGCACCGAGTTGTAACTGGCGATGAAAAATGGATTTATTTTCAGAATCCCAAACGAATAAAATCATGGGTAACGCCAGGACAACCATCCACATCGAGTGCAAGACCGGATCGTTTTGGGAAGAAGACAATGCTGTGTGTGTGGTGGGATCAGAAGGGAGTAGTCTACTACGAGCTTCTCAAACCCGGCGAAACAGTCAATACCGACCGCTACCGACAACAAATGATCAATTTGAGTCACGCATTGATCGAAAAACGCCCAGAATGGGCTCACAGGCACGCCAAAGTCATTCTTCAGCATGATAACGCTCCTGTACATTCAGCCAGATTGACTAAGGAAACGATTTCTTCGCTTGGTTGGGAACTCCTACCCCACCCGCCGTATTCACCTGACCTGGCGCCTTCTGATTATCACCTATTCTCATCGATGGGACACTCATTGGCTGAGCAACACTTTAACAATTTGGAGGATGTAAGAAAATGGCTCGATGAATGGATTTCAAATAAAGATGAAGCATTCTTTTGGAATGGTATCCATAAATTGCCCGAGAGATGGACAAAATGTGTAGAAAGCGAGGGCCAGTACTTTGAATAAAATATATTATACTTTTTTTTTTAAATTAAATTATATTTTAAGAAATAAACGACATTTTAAACTTGCAGACCTGGTAGTCATACTACTCTATAGTACAGTTTGAGAACATATTTCCTGGTTCTAGATGAAACGTGGAAGAAGGGGATGAGGCAGTAAATCTGGCTATTCTAATCGAAACATAGAGAGCTTGGTTCAGTTCGTAGAGCGCTTAGTTGCTCAAGGTTCCGGGTTCAAATCCAGCCGTGAAATATAAATTATTTAATCTGTTATAAGCCGGATGGATCTTATGGGATCTGCAGAGCCTCTTGGCTAATGGCTAATATAAAGTGGGTACTTTTAATGGGAAAAAACCTGACACTAATCACCTCTCTGCATAAGCGTTGAGGAGTACAGACTGTACCATCTATTGAGTCCAAATCCTTTTGTTTTTTTTTGTTTACAAATTGTTGTAGTGGAACTGGTAAAGTAAAATTATTATTTACAATAATTATACAGTTTTTTTACCTAAACATTTTTTAAAAACTGAAACAGCTGCCAATATGTATCATTAGGTATTTAGCTATATGGACTCTGTGAGACATGCAGGCCCTCTTGAAATTCACCCATTCTCTATAAAGAAACTTATGAATAATAACAGAGATATGTAAACCTGCTATAATTTGCCAAGTTTTGGTATCGCTTCAGTTTTAGTAAAGTTATATGTTAATTTGTCTATACTGAAGTATTTAAACACACAAGCACACACACCCACTTTTAAGTATTATATAATTAATATATAATTGCTTGCTGATGACTTCTTTTCATAATCCTTGAACTGAACCCACAACTCCTTATCAACTATTTATTTAGGTTAACGCTTTTTTAATAGTTTCAAATAGATTTGTTCAATGACTCTTATCTCGACCACTTTTTTCTTTTAATCTGTCAACTAGGAATCCTAGGAATAAAAAAATAGTTAACAAAATTCAATGTTCTTCGTGGAAATTTATTTTTGATGAAGTAGCTTATTAAACGTCTATTACTTTTTTTTAATCTGGAATTAGCTTTCAGGCTCCCTACAAAATCCAGATAGTCTTAATCCTAAATAATATTTGTAAAACAAAACAAAAACTGAACTAGGCACAGCAAGGTCAATATATATACTTGTTATTTTATTTAAAATTATTATTAGAAATGCAGAGTCTTTTTTAGATTAAGGCTGCCAGTAATTTTTTGTAACCGAATGATTATTTTAAAAGTAATTCATCTTTATTAAAAAAAAAAAAAACTAAACCATATGACAACTACAAACTCTAATAAGAAGTTTATTTATGTGTATAATGAATACACAGATAAATTGTATTAATTTAATTTTGTTTTATAATGAAGAAGAAAATGTCTTATATTTTTTTCAAGATAAAGATGTCTTACCTAAATTTAAAAACTTTGATAATGGACACAATATGAAACTGAAGTATAAAAAAAAAAAGTGGGTTTGCTAAGTGAGAAATTGCAGAACTTCTAAGGGTTTATTCTAAAATACGTGGTTCGAAGAATCAAGACTACCTTTAAGTAAAGTTCTTTTATTTATATATTGCTGGACACAGGAATACACAACTATGAAATTTTGTACTAAAGAACTTAATATTAGTAGTGCAACTATTACGGATTGGAAGAATATGTTGAGAGAAATTTGTGCGGGGAAAAATAGGCGGGGAAAAAGTGACTGTAGAAATTTAAGAATCTTGTTTTAGTAAAGGAAAAAACAATGTTGGAAGAATGTACCTTCATCAGTGGGTTTCGGGGGGTATATGTAGGGAAACCAAAGGGTGTTTTATGTATGCAGTACCTGATAGGGCATCAGAAACTCTTCTAAATTGTATAAAAGCTTCAATAAGGCCAGGAAAACGATCATTTCGAATTGCTGGAAGGGCATATAAAGGGTTAGGAGAAACGTTATATTCTTTGAATTATGTGCATCTTACTGTCAATCATTCAAAATATTTTGTCGTTCCTACAACAGGAGCCCACACACAATCAATAGAATCTCTCTGGGCGAAAGCCAAAATGAGGAATAGAAAAGAGTGTTGAACAAGGAGGGAACTTTTAGATTCCTATTTGTGTGAGTTTTTATGGAGAGAGAGGAACAACAAACATTTATTTCTACAAATAATTGAAGGCATGGCTGTTTTTTTCGTGTTTAAATTCATATTTAGTTGTCGTTTTTGTATTAATTTAAAATAAATATTTCAAGTGGTCATGATTATTATATGTATAAACCCGGTAAAGCCTTGAGTCGGTTTTTAAAAGTTAAAATCGTCATTAATTCTTCCGTTAAAAACTTTAAAAATAATATTTTTCAAAGTTCAATAATATAGCACATTCAATAATACAACAATACTATGTGGTATAATATCATTGTTTAAACATTAACTGAACATTATTAAAAGCCATATTATTAATTATCTGTTATAGCTTGAGACAGAAAATATCTTTAAGCTTCATTAAAAACGATCACACCTTAAAAAAGGCCTCTAGATCTGTTCATTCTCTTCTCGATTCATTCCTCTGTTAGACAAGTCATATAACGTACTACTCTATAATGATCCATAGATCATAAGATCAATAGATGTTTCTACCATAGTAGAAAAAATAAAGGGATGCATATAATAATAGCTTATTCCCAACGCACTCTATCCCAATGTCTTCCTCCCTCCCCTCCCCCCAGGAACTTAATCCAGAAAAACAATGTGATTAGAATAATTCTTACAGCATGTAACATTTGACTTACTACTTTTTTCCTCCTGGTGGTATTGAAAGTTGGATTTGCTATTTATAATATTAATCTGATCCTATTTATTGGCAATTTGAGATCATTAGAGGTGAGGGTCCTCCTCGTGATATATATAAAGCCAATGTCTTTAAAAACTGATAATCAGCTGCAAGATCCGATAACGATTTCTCATCAATATATGACCTAGAAAGGACATTCATGCTGTATATCTGTGCCCAGGAGGTAGTGGATGGATGCCAACAATATTTTAGATAAATTGTCACAAATAAATACTATCATTGATACTAGATACTATCAATGATCAATTCTTCCAATTATTATTCCAATTATTCCAATAACAGTCCTTGTAATTCCCCGTCGTTGTCGGCTCGTCTTAGCACTTCTTGTTTAGCTCTGCGCATAGTCCAAGGTATTCCAAGTATTTGTCAGTGTATTCACATTTCTAATGGTCAAATGCGGTTCAATGTTGACAACTTTAATATCCATGCTGCTACTCCATACTCGACCAAATATTGCATTCAACCATTTAGTTCAAAGTAGAAATGGTGATTACAAAGGAATTTCCATGCCTATCCGTTTGACCTGTTTTGAAGATTCCCAAACATATGATTTCGTGAACACTTACAATTTATTTATTCCAATAAAGTCTAACACTTGGCTGTGGTTTACGTTTACAGATTATTTTACTTATTTTATTGCCCTTCTCTTCTTCCATATCGTGAATACAATCAAGTAAGACTTAAAGACCTTCAAGTTGTCCGATGAAATTACTGTATCATCCGCATATCTTAGAATATTCTGAAACTAATTGATAACAAAAGTTATTAATTAATGAAACTTTTGCCATAACTTCGTCTTGTTCTTAATGGTCGAAACCAAAGAATAGATCTAAAAGGTTGTAAGTAACCAACGTCTTTGCCATAGAAACACTTAAAATTATCAACAAATGGTTGTTATACTTCACTTATCTTTGAAAAATGTTCTTGAAGTAATACCATTGCTAGTGGTTCTTGACTATTTGGTCCAGTGGTATAAAAAATTGTATTGAATTAGATTAAACAAACTTTGTAGGATAATGCGATCCATCCAATCCTTTAGTTGTAAACTTGGAGTTTTTTCTTTTACAATGATAGGTTTCTCGCAATACACAGCGGCTGACGCACTGCGAGAAACGGCGTGCACCATGCGATTCTAAGATCTAGAACTCGATTCCAGTACTAACTTTGGTTTTGTCCAACAACAGTAGGGTTTTCTGTCATCATCCGGTCGAGGCAGTCCTTTTTTTTAGGCCTCAGAGAAGTATCAATTCAAAAGAAGTGGAGCGGTGGCAGATGAAGAGCTATGAGGAAATTAATAACCTCCACGTGACAATGGTATTTTCATCACCTTGAACTGGCCAGAACAAAATGGCTCAGCATCAATAAAAGGTTTTTAATTATGAGAAATGGCAAAAGAAACAAAATTGGCCGTTCATCACTCGACGTACGTTCCTAACCTCACTTATGGAACTGAATCCTGGGCTCTAAAACAAAGTGATCGCAGCCACCCCAAAATGGAAATGAGGTATCTCAGGAAAATTGAGGGTAGGACCAAGAGGGACCGGATACGTATTAGAGCGAAATGGACTACACTCAAAATGGAACCCCTCTATCAGTTAATTCAGGAAGGACAGCTTCGATGGTTTGTCCATGTAATGAGGATAGAAGACTCCCGTTCAGAAGAATAAGAAGAAGAATATAACTAGAACATATCCAAAGAATGGATCGTGGTAGACTCTCCTAAATGATGATAGAGGGATATCCGGGTGGAAGATGCAGAGGTGGACTTAGACTTCTTTGGCTGATAGATATTAAAGACGATCTTCAGTCGTTGGGCGTGGAGAAGAGTAGCCAAACATCTGTGTTGAGGAGAATTGCTGTGGAGGGAAAAGTCCTGCAAGATCTGCGAGTTATAGATTTATCTAGAGAACAACATCTTAGATATAGATGCAGATAGATACTTATCTTATCTTATATACATATTGTGTTCGACGTCTGCGCTTCATTCAACTATAAAAACTGTAGGCTCCCTACTTCTGCTCTTACAGCTTTCAGTTCCCTAGGTTTAGTTTTCGACGGAGTTCCTTTGTTCGTCTGAGTCCTCAGAAGACATGGATCTTTCACCGGATGACCCTCTTGCTAAGGTTCAGGAATCTACTTATACTGATGTTAATGTTGTACAACAGCAGTTTCGTTTTTGTGATTATCCGGTCTAAGGCAGTCCTTTTCTTGTAGTCATTTGCGACTACTTCTAAGCATTCTTACATTAGGTGTCGAGAGATGGAGGAGGGCAGCCGAAGATGTGTGCAGAAGAATTCTTGAGGAGGACAAGGTCCTTCGCATCAAGCATTAGTAATTTGAATCCACATTCCAGATTTTTGCGCTTCCTTCAAATAGCTATGGCATTACCTCTTCTGTTCTTACGTTTGACGGTTCCTCTACATTTGGTTTAGGTTCAGTTTTTGAACGAGATCCTCTTTTCGGCCGGCTCCCCCGAAGATATTCAGCTGTTAACCGGATGATTATATGGCTGATGTTGACGTTTTCCAACGACACTAGTGTTTTTGGTGAATATCTGGTCCAGGCATTTCTTTTTTTTTAGGCATTTACTAATACCTCCCTACTTGATTTCCAACGAGCTTCCAATTTTTTTTCGTTTTTCGCGCTTCCTTCAAAAAACTATGAGCTTACCTCTTATGTTGTTATGGTTTTCAATTCCTTCACTCCGGAGTTAGGTCCAGTTTTCGACGGAGTCCTCCAAAGAAATGTAGCAGCAAGATGTTGGCTGCAAGACCAATGACAAGCAAGGCGACGATTTTCGGTCGTTGGCTGTCGAATGATGGAGAAGGGCAGCCGAAGATGGTGTGTAGATAAATTGTTGAGGAGGCCATGGGCCATTGTACCGTTAAGGATAGATAGATGAGCTTCTTACTTCGATTCCAATTACTTTCCAGATTTTTTTCGATAGTTGCGCTTCCTCCAGACACCAATGGTTTTACCTCTTCTTTCCTTACAGTTTTCAGTTCCTACAATCCTGGCATAGGTTCAGTTTTCTAGCGAGATCCTCTTTTCTGCCGAGTCCTCCGAAGATATTCAGCTGTTCACCGGATGACCCGGTAAGACACTACACCTCGGCAGGTCAGTGCTCACGACCGGAGTACAGACAGTAGAGCAGACTCCCCGCCCCTGAATGGAGGGGGCCGAGGTATTGATCGAGCCAGTCCTCCGCGGGGGGCCGGGCAGGAAGGTTCACCGCTCGCCCACCACCGTCATGTCGAGTGTCTCCTCAGCTCCCAGCATCAGTAAGTCTTCCTATCTCCGATCTGCATCTTATAGTTGATAGTAACTCCCTTATCTTACCCTGATATACAAGTAAACCTCATATTTCTTTCTTCCTCTCATTCTTCAGGGAGTTGCGCGGGTTTCATTGCTGCTTACTTTCCATTCCAAGGTTACAAACATACTACCACTGTACATAAATAAAAAAGAATGAAAACGGAGAACCTATTCCCTATCCAAGATATATTCATTTTCCTGCCAATAGATTCACAGATTCCATTTTTCCTCATCATTTTTCCTATATTTAGTAGATAGTGCGAGGCCACGAAAAATGTCGGACTTTTTTTTCCAAAAAATTCATTCATTTTCTCTTTTTCCTTATCTTGTATGATATTGAAATTTTAGACTATTGACTATTGATAGACTATTGAAAATCAAGAAGAAAAAAATCAAAGATTCTTTTTTTAGTCAAGTAAACATAATGCTAATTTCTGAAAATCGTACCAAAAAGATAAATTTTAGTTGATATCGAACAAAACTTCTTCTATATCCAATATTTCATTAAAATGGTTATTTAATGTAATCCTACTAAACTTTTCGATTTCTAAATTAAGTTCGATTTTATAAAAAAAAAAAATAGTTACTTAGATTCTGATGAATCGTATTTATTAATAATCTTATTTAATTCAGAATTTGTTTAAACTTGATAATAATTTATTTATATTTATAAATACTTACACTCAACATAATTCATTTAAATCAACAGTTACTAAGTACCTTTTGTGAACCATCGAGATGACACCGAGAAGAACGGAGCTTGGAATGATAAGCTGTTATCTTTTATGCTTCGTCTAAAATACCTTAGCAAAATATTTTCAATTTTTTTTTATTTAAGTAAGTGCTAAAAAATCATCAAATTGTAAAAGCCATTAATTTATTAATAACAAAGAAATAATTTATAGATCTTTTGATCAGACAAATAAATAGGAAAAGGTTGTTGGCACTTGTAATTAATTTTTATTTTAATTTATTTTATTTTCATTTTTTAATTATTTTTTTTAATTCAGTGTAATAAACTCCTACAAAATAAAGGGGGAAAAATTAGTATTGTTGGTACATTTATTGGTAAAGATTACAATTTTTTTCTTAAAAAATATTTTTTACTTATATATATTTTTTAAATACGGAAATCGAGACTATTATATAATTTTTTTTTGTATTTCATAATTATTTGTTAAAATATTGATATAATATCGTTTTATTATATCACACCATATCAATAAAAGTTTTAATCAACATAAAGTGGCGTTAATGATGGTTTAAGTAGGGACAATAATAATAATGGTCCGTTAATAAAATTAAAAGTTAAACGGTAGTTAGTTAACTATTGAACCTTGTAAGGAGGTTAACTACAGTTTCGAGAGGTCTAGTAGCCAGAGATTGTTGCTATGTTCGTAATGTTATGGATCGGAGACCATTCTCGTAGGAGTTGTTCAATTAAATATGTAGCACCCGGATTCTCCTCTTCTATTGTTACCATTTCCAGTTGTTTCTTAAGCGGAGATTACTATTTTCTTCTTAAACCCGAGAAATTTTAATAAAAAAACACAACCTCATATTAAAATTTTACTACTTATATTTTAGTGTTTATTTAAAATTCATTTAATAATACTAGCCTTATCCTTCTAAGAAGTAAATTTGAATATATAAAAATGAGTGAACCAGGATAATGTCTGTTTTAGTCCGTGCATTTCTTTATACTCTTTTTTTTAATATTAAAAAAAAAATGGAATATATTTATAAATTTTATTTGAAAAGAAAAGATATGGCCAGGAACCCGGGTCTTTCACCTCTCCGTGGTGAGAGAGGTGAGGGACCCGGGTTCGAGTCCCGGTTCTGGCCATGTCTTTTCTTTTCAAATAAAATATTTTAAAAAATTATATCAAATAACAATAAAATAAATAATAAGAATATATTTATACTTCGTCTAAGTAATGGAAATAGAGTTAAGCCTGTTTAATAATTGATTTTTAATATTCAATGTCGTCATCAAATTCAGAAAAATTAAAAAATCTTAAATCGCGATACAAAATAATGGCATGAACATAAAAAAAAATAATAAAATTTTATATAAAATTAAACATATATATGTGTTTAATTTTACATAAAATTTTATTATTTTTTTTTATGTTCATGCCATTATTTTGTATCGCGATTTAAGATTTTTTAATTTTTCTGAATTATATATATATATATATATATATATATATATATATATATATATATATATATATATATATATGCATGTTTTTTGCATAAGCATAATAAAAATTATACAAACCGAAGGAGTGCATAAAATATACTTGATAAAAAAAACTTTATATTATAAATTTGAAATTTAAATAATAAATTTAAGCAGTGAATAAAATATATTTGATAACACAATCTTTAAATTATAAATTTAATAAAGAAAAGTCTTCAGGATTTTTTTCATTTTAAAATAAAGAGAACTTCATTTTAGTGTTTAGTTTATCTATTCTAAAATAAGTTTACATTTGGGGGCCCAATCAATATTATCTATATCACAACATTAATAGTTTTATATCATATATTATATCATTAGATACATTTGTGTGTCCCGTATATATAGGGGGGAGTGGCCAAGCGGCCTGTGGTCCTTGCAAAAGGTAATCAAAGTTAAACAACCTCGTGGTTACTTGGATGGGTGACCAAGAATTGGGTCGCCCACCCATGAACACGAAGAACGTAATTCTACAGACCAGATCGTCCTGGGATGTGAGGTCCGTCGACCTACTGGAGGCAACTCACTAAGACCAGGTTTGGGGAATGATTAATGTTCTTTTAACGGGAATGACTTTCTGGTTTTTTAGGATGTATAATAGGCGTCCGAAGGTTGGGTCCAGGTCTGCTAAAGTTGAAAAAACATAGGTCTTCGTGGTCTGGCTGACACCAAACAGCAGTAATCCCTATGTCTTGACTTATTTGTCACTGTTGTTAATCCTGAAGGTACTTCGGTGGGAGTAGACACTAATGAAATGTTTCCAAAGGGAATGTTTTTGGAGTTACGGCTACCCTACAAATGCAAAATGGAAACCATGGTTCGTAGTAACTTGAGGTTGGGTCATTATCTCCATTAGGCCGTCTTTTTTCTTCCTAGCGAAATATTTCTGCATGACTACATTGCACGAAAATTATGTACATGTGTAGTTTGAAACACTGAAACCTAAAAAGATGATAACATGCTTAGAAAATAAGCAAATAAAAAATAAAATATAAAAAATAAATAAAAAGCTTAAAAAATAATAACTGATTATTTTCATTATTGATTATTAATACTTCTCTTTCCATCTACTGGGTTAGATTGTTATATTACAGAGATATTGTAATTCTAACAATAAAGAAATTAAGTTGTATATGATATATTTTTATTAAAATTTAATGAGCATTTGATCGTTTCTCTCTCTACATATAAAAAAATAAAGTAGATGTGTCTTATAATAACGTGTTTAAACAATGTAATTTAACACTCAGAGTGTAGATTTCAAATCTACACTCTGAAATAGACCACATTTAATTAGTATTTTAAGAAAAATGGGCGTCGGTCCACTGCCAGGCGGATAGTGGATACCCCCTTGTTTACCTAAAAAAATATATATATATTTAATAATGATAATAAGGCTTAGCGAACTCGAAGGCTCGATGCCGATACCACGATGTGTGCTTACAAAATTTTGTCCACTGACCACTACCCAAATCCAATAAAAAAATATAGAGATGGACAAATTAATTATATAGGTAGAGGTTTATGTTGATGTTTACATTCTAGGTCTGAGTATTATTTTCTGGGATTATTTGAGAATGGTTTTGATTTTGAAACTGAAACAGATTAATCCAATTTTGAGGTTGGTGCTGGATCCATTGGTGCTGGAGAGTGGAGGTGCTGCATCCATGAAATCAGAAGTATGATCTGCATGAATAAAGTGGTGGATATAGTACCAGAATATCTTCTTTGATTATTAACTTTCAGCTTCTTTCTAAAATTCATTTAAAAAAAAGCCTCCCAGAACTATCGGAATAGATTTTTTTGTGTGAGTTCTCTTATTTGAGCAAGATTTTTCCCCTTCTTTTCTCCCAACTTGCGGATATATTCATTGTAGGTAATCATGCGTCTTCCTCGAAGTCTTGAGCAAGTAGGTCTGGCCTCCATTATCTTCCCTGGGTCTCGGTCCTGACTCATCCCGCAAACGTGTCAGAACCATCTCAGTTGTCGCTTTTGCAAGGTATCCATTAATGCAGGGATCTCTAGTTCTTTTATTCCTTACACAGTCTCTTCTAGTTTTACCTGCTACTATGCGGAGGCATTTCATTTCTACCGCAGGGATTCGGCTGATGTTCTTATCACCAGCAACCCAACTCTCACTTCCATACATGAGGGTAGGAAGAATTTCGCTTTAAAAACATGGAGTTTGACTTGCTTGCTTACTTCACAATGGTGTTACAAATCTGGTAATAGACCTCATTTGCTTTCCTTATTCTGCTTGAAATTTCCTGGTCAATCTTTCCCGTCTTGCTAATAACTGTTCCTAAGTAGGTGTAATCGTTAGCATTTTCCAATATTTCTTGCCTCTTCCCTGGAAACAATGAGTACTTTTCTCTTGGAAGTATTTATCTTCAAGCCTTTCCTCAAAAGCTCCTCCTGCCATTCAGTTACCGCTTGTTGCAGTTTCTCTTTTGTATAAGTAAGTAGCACAATGTCATCAGCGAATAAGTAGCATTTTGTGAGAATTGTCCCGAGATTCCACTTTCCTATCGTTGTCCAGGGTGAACATAAATAACCAATACTATACCGGATACCGGCTGAGTTTATAGTGTACAATCTTATATTTGTTTCGTCTCTGATTCCGAGCTCTCTGTAAAACATTTATAAATATCCCTCTTTAATTGTCAATAGTTCTAATTATTTATTAAATCAACATAATAACGTAGATTAGAAAATATTGTATAATATGTGAATATAGTTTTATTAAAAAAGTAAATTTCTGTAAACTAATTTGTAGCTTTAATTTAGAAAATATTTATTTTGTTTTTATTATCAGCATGTATATATTTTTATTTTATTTATTTTTTATTATAATTATTTATTATTTTTTTATTTATTTTATTTATGTATTTATTTTTTTAATTGAATGATTGTATAGCTATTTAGCGCTATTACTTATTGTCTAAAAGTGGCAGACTGTAATATCTCAATGAAGTGTATTTAAAAAAAAAAAATATTTAGAAAATATTTTCTTAACTATTTATTCACAAATCTTCATATTCTTACCTGACAACATAAATGCTCCGTAGCAGTTTCCTCAAATAATTCCAATTCGAATTCTTTGAAATTTTATTGAAACTTTATTTAGATAAAATTATTAATTTAAGAATAAAAATATGAGCTGATAAAAATTCAAATCTGTCGTAGTCGAATCCAATTTATGGCAAGTTGAATTTTTTTATTAGGTGCTTCTTTCTTAAAAATGTTGCATTGTTTCTGTTATCCATTACTGAAATTTTCGTAAAGTTTCAATTATATCGATTGTTTATAATATGGAAAAAATATGGGCAACCGAATTGGTCAATTGTATCAACGATGACCACAGAACAACAATTAGCTTTTATATTGACTTTTATTATAATATAATTGATTTGTTTCTATTTATACAATTTTAATTTTATTTAATAATCTCAAGTTCAGACTTAAGAATAGGAACTAATTTGAAATTAACAAATAATCAATCAATAACTTAATATTAGAATATACAGTGCCGTGAAACCAAAATTGATGTTTAGATTATTAAAATTAAATATATTAGTTGATATATATATATATATATATATATATATATATATATATATATATATATATATATATATTAGTGGATATAAAATTGATGCTTGGATTATTAATATTAAATCGGTTATTTGCAATGTTCTTAAAATTTTAGAATAGTATATTTATCGTTTCTACAATAAAATACTATTTTTTTATTGTCATTGCTATTTTATCTTACATACCAAATATTCCGGGTGCATTAGTCTTTCAAGTACGTTTTATGTAGTAAGATAGTACGGTTAATATTTTTTTCATTTATTTATTTAAATTTACAACTGTATTTTAAGGATACAACCAGTTAATAGAATTAATAATAAATAGTGGCATTAAATAAAGACAAGTAGATAAATTACTCATTGGTCCCGAGACCATATTCTTTTTAGCCACCTCGGAGGATTATCGGGAATTGAAGAGATTGATAGGTTTGAAAGTAGTGGGTTTGAATGGGAATAAAATTTGTCATTTGGGCTTGGGCCCAATCAACAACAAATGGGACGTTGAGGTCATTATGGATGACTTTTATTTAATTTTTTAGCAATTGGAGATGGATTCTATGGAATCTAGGACGCTCCCGAAGCTCACACATCCTCTATAATGTGGGTACCCAAAATAAGGGGGAAAATCTGGCAGTTGAGCGTGAGCCAGGACAAATCACCTTCCTGCACAACATTTGTCCAAGAAACAATACAGTCTCTACCATGTACTGAACCCCAGACTCATCATGGGTTGTAGTGGTACAGTTTTTTTTTTTAGCTCAGTAAGGGACATTGATGATTTTATAAAATATTTTGGATTTAATGGATCAGATACAAGAGGAATTTGGTAACTTCGTGTAGGTGGCCTCAAAAATCTACCCCGTAAGACCCCAAAACGGTCTTGAATAATCATACATATGAGTCTTTTATGATTAATAAGGAGCTTATAGTGTTTAATTGATTGATTGAATATTGATTACGATTTGGGTTGAAATTTGAATTTTACCATTTTTTTTAAAAAGTTTCGACTTAATTTTGAAGGCTATTTCTATTATTATGTAAGACTTAAGGATTGGATAGCTTAGAAATACCAAAAATGTTTTTTTATTTTTTTTTATTTAATAGATTCTACAATCCTATTTCCTATAAATAATATATTATAGAGGAATTAAAATAAAACATTTTCGCGAACTGTTTTTTCTTTAACGGAACAGTAATGTATATGTTATAAGTTTTTTAAAGAAAAAAAATTACAATAACAGTTTGTAATACCTATTTGAAAAATAAAGCAATCAATCATGGAAGATTTTTCTGAGAGAAGATAGTCGGCTGAAAAACAACTTGTAAAGATGATAAACAACGAACACATTGACCCCGAAAAACGTTCTGAGACTTAAACGGGGAGGTTACTGACGTCGCATCAGCTATTTCATTTAATAGCTATTTAATTTAATAATACTCGATATAATAGAACAATTTTTATGTAGAAACATCGGTTTCTTTCTCATACGCCCTAAAATGCCAAATATTTTACATATAATTTCAATAATTAACATTGTTTTGTTTTTTCTGAATTGCAATAGAATTAAGTATTTGCATTTAAATATTCTTTTTTATATGAAAATCACTTTTTTTTTTTTTTTGTTTATATGCAAATAAGGAGAAAAAAATTGGCAAATTCGTTTAACAAGTTATAAAAAACTTACAAAAACCATAATAATCTTCCTGTGTAGTTAATATCAAATTATAGAATAAACAATAATAATAAGGAAAAAGCAAGATTTGTTGACTGACCTTTAAAAACGTGTACCTCTACGTCTCATGAAGGTTCTTGGGATCAGTACATGGTAGAGACTTTTTCTGAAAATTGCGCTTGTACATGGAGGTGATCTGTCCGCCGAGTTCATGCTCAACCGTTAGGTTTTCCCCTATAAACGATACCCACTTTATAGAGACTGGGTAACCCCAGAAGGGTCTGTAGATCTCACTGGGTCTATCCCCAGGGCTTCAAGTAGATTAAATAAGTTATCTGTCACAACTGGATTTGAGCATGGGAGGTTCACTAATCGTTCTTTAAAACTTTTAATTTAGAATGTTCATTAAAATTAGCGACTTCCAATTGCTAAATATAAATATTATAGTTTAGTTTATACATACTCTAAATTTGATTCTTGGTATTTTGATTTTGTTATAATGAAATTATACCTTATCCAATATGTGTATTATCCAGTACTACATCTTAAAATATAACTAGATAAATTGAGGCGTTGAGGTGCAAAAGGGAATAAATCCAAATTTAAAAATTTTTCATGAATCACAAACATATGAATAATTTAGGTTATTATGAAATGATTATTTATTTGAGACAATTATTTTTAGAAAAATTTGATTGGCTTTGGCACGTTTTGAATGGTGAACCATGTACCACCGCATAGAGGACGCTAAACTTGTGAAAAACATTAAAAAAATTAAAAATTATAAAATATGGATTTATGCCTTTTTTCATCTCCACGCCTTAATTGTTAGTTTTATTTATCTACTACTAAATCCTTCCTGATTCTGCCATTAAAGTTACTCTAGCTGTTTTAATTCTGACTTTCTTGATTGACTTGTGATCAGTCGCTTACGTCATAAACCTAGACTTTTTTTATTTTTAAAAAAATTATTATTCAATAAAATGTACAACTGTATTATACTAACACGACGAGTAAATAGGATGAGTAGTACATATTGGCATGAAAAAAGAGAAGTAGAAAAACTACCCAGTGGTAGTACTCAAATTAAAAGTTCAATTTAAAAAGTCAGGAGGCCATCTTCCGACCTAGACTTCATGATTACACTATCATGTACAAAATGACTCTGGATATTACAATTGTAGATCCTATGATGGTGAGAGAGGACTATAGTTCAATAATAAATCATACAAAATATATGAGGTGTTCGGGATAAAAAATTGATATCTCCGAAATTTCAAAAATTGACTTTTTGAGCTCAGTTTTGAACCTGAAGTTTTTGTAGCTTTAAAATGCTTGACCGAACTAACAAAAAATGAGAAAAAGTCAATTGTTTCAATTTCGGAGTTAACAGCTTTTGATCCTGAACGCATCTTATATCTTTATTTTTTATTTTTCAACCGGTCAAGAAAAGCAATAACTCTTATACATACATGAATTTGTGAATTTTAAACTATATTTATCATTTTGATGTTTCCTAAAAAAAATACATTAGTATGTACATACAATTATTTGCATAGGTACTGTAAAATGTACATTATTCCATTAATTTAATAAATCAATCATACAACTATAGTCAAATATAGTAGTGAGAGCTAAATGCATAACACATAGTGACAGTGTGGTTGCTGCAGAGCTAGACAACCTTTTTTAAAAAATATTTAAAAAAATAAATGATTATTGTTAATGATACTTTTACTTTTCCTACTCCACTACAACCCATGAAGGGTCTCGGGGTCAATACATGGCTGAGACTGTACTGTTCCTGGACAACGGTTGTGCAGTGAGGTGATTTGTCCGAAATAACGCTTGATCTCCTGGCCCCCCTCAGGTTTTTCCGTGGCTGTAAACAGATTAAATAAATTTCTGCCACAGCCGGATTTGAACTCAACGCTATACAAACTGAGCTACCCTGCTCCCTAATTAATACCTTAATATCAGCAATTCTTTCAAGTTAGATATTCTTAAAAATGGGCAAGATAGTGAAATTCACTCTTCTACTTCTTAAAAAAATTCTTATTGTTTATTTTCATCTTGTCGATGCGAAATATACATAAAAGGTTTGTCTATAATATAGAAATATCTTGGGTTTTTCTTCTAGATGAACTTCCAGATCTTTTCTTTTAATTTTTAATTATCTAAAATATTTTTGAATAGTTCCTGAATGAGGTATTTTTATAGTTTTATGGGAAACGTTGAAAACACATTTATGACCTTGTATTTTATTTCCATCATTAATCACGGTCCTATGACACCTAAGTGTCAATGTCTAATTTGTCAAAATGTTTGGAGATTTCGGGTTTAGTTGCATTGTCATTTTACTCTTGGCGGGTAAGAAATTCTCAACCCTTTCTTATCCAACTCCGGGAAAGAGAACAAAAGATTTGTCTGGAAAGTTATCTATGAGCATAAGGCTCTAGTAAAAAAGTTGCATGTCCCCGGGCGCTACATAAAAGAAGCTTTTCGGGATGGGACTCTCCGGAGGCCTAGCTCATGTTTTAACTCCACTACTCCACTTTTCAATTATCCCGGAATAAAAGGCTTCTTGGGGTTACTATGGGCCTTCTGGCACTTGCCAACTTAGGCATTCCCTCATAAGCTATCTTTTAGGTTAGAGCATAGATTCTAGTTTTTTCTTTTAAAGAACTCAATACCATAACACAGATTAGAAGGAAATCAGTTTTTAAACTAGATGATCCGGAAATACCCCCAATTAAAATAAAGGTTAGAAATACGTTATCTCCTACTTCACCTGAATATAACAAATATCTAAACAAATAGTTAAAAAAATAAATTCCTATGAAGCTGAATGAATAAAACCGAAACGAACCATCATTCATTTACTCACTTGATATTTGGCACCCAAAAATACATTTTTTTTTTGTAGTAATTTATTTGTTTTTTTTTTGGGTTTGATGTGATAAAACGCCATTTCAGGCTACTTCAGAATTCACTAGAAAAACGCTCTAAGCTCCCAATTAATTACAAAAGACTCATATACATGACAATCATTAGACCCATCTGGACTTATGGAGTAGAGCTTTGTTGCTCCACCAAACCATCGATTTCTTCTCGTATTCAATCCTTACAAAATCCTTCGTAAAATCCTCGATGCTCCTTACTTTGTTACGAACAGAGTAATCCATAATGACCTTAATATCCCATTTGTTGCTGATTTGGCCCTATTCCGAGATGACCTCGTGACCTTTTAAGTTTAATTTGTTATTTGAGTTTCTCTACTCGTCTTTATTTATGCCAATATGTACCATTCATGCCATTTACTTGCTGTATTGTTATAATACAGTTGTAAATTTCAATGAATAAATTATAAACATAAAAAATAGGTATTATAAAAACTATAACAACATGGAAAATAAATTGCATCAAACAATATTTACAAAAGTATAAAATGAAAAACAAATTTTTAGGAAAAATAAGTGCGAGTTCGAAAAAATAATAATTTTTAGGTTATTGATTATTTGGAAAACATACCTTTATCTCCTGGTTTTATAATTTTTATTGTTCTCATAGTTTTAATGTATCCATTTGTGGGCATCATAACGTTTAAAAATAAAATAAAGTTCATTTTTAGTTTTGTTGAAAAAATAGATTTTTGTTTATTTTTTTCAGTGGTAAGAGGCTCTAATAACATATAATAACTTTTTAAAATATCAAATGTACATCTTATGTACATTATAAATATCTAAAATATTTATCAATGATAACCAATCAAACATAAAATGAAGAAAAAAAACAAGCACGAATTAATTAAAAAATAAGAAAAAACGAGCAAAAACTAAAAAAACTTTGCATGTCTTTTTGAGAATTATGTAAATTGAATCATTATTTAATATTTCGTATGACTTATGATACTAATTGTAGTAAATGTCTGACAAACGAATTTATTGCCTGAATCTCGTTTTAATTATAATGTGTATGGAGGTAAATTAAAATCATAAGCTAATCTTTTCATAAGTGCTTAGAGCTTTGTATTCAAATAAAATAGATTTTTTGGAAAGTAAAATTTTTTATGACAGCACATTAAGATCATCATTATTTCGGCCATTAGGTCATTGTTAAGGAAGTTACTATACCGAAGGTCGCGGGTTTAAATCCGGCTGTAGCAGAGAAATCATTTAATATTTAGTAGCAGTGTTTGAACTTTGACACTGTATGACCCTCCTGGGGGTCACCCAGCCTTTATAAAGCGGGGCCGCTCAATTGGGGGAAAACTTGGCGGTGAGCGTGAACCAATTTGGGAAAAATATTTATTTTTTTTGTTTCAAATTGAAATGAAAATATTAAAAAAAAAAAAAGCCTGTACCACTACAACCCTTGAACGGGTCTGGGGTTCAGTACATGGTAGAGACTGTACTGTTTCATGGACAACGGTTCTGCAAGGAGATGACTTGTCCTAGGTTACGCTCAACAGCCAGATTCCCCTCCCCTTATTTTAGGTACCCTATATTTATAATATTTTATAGAGGCTGAGTGAGCCCCAGGAGGGTTCTAGATCCTGTATTATCCATCTCCGGCTGCAAACAGACTAAATAAAAGTCATGCCCGCAGCGGGATTTGAACCAGGATTTCCTGCATGGGAACTCATATTTACTATACAATGTATATACAAAATACTTTTTCTACCCAAAGGTATTGAACAAATATTGGAAAAAAAAATTGGGATTGGAAAAAATATTGATTTGTCAAGCTCTTTGTATACCTGAACAAGAACGCATGGGGAGATTGGGATTGCTCTGTGAGTAGCACTTTGCTGAAGATCCCTGGTTTATATCCGGCTGTGGCAGATAAATTATTTAATCTTTAACAGCCATAGATGGACCCTGTGGGATGTACTGACCCTCATGGGGCTCACTCAGTCTCTGTAAAGTGGGTAAGTAAACCTGAGAGTGAGTGTTATCTCAGCCAAATCACCTCCCTCCACAAACGTTGCCCTAGTAACAGTAAAGTCTCTACCATGTACAGAACCCAAGACTTGTCATGAATAGAAGTAGCACAGGTTTTTTTAAATATCGATTGCTGTTGATGCTGATAATTCTTTGGGTTTTTGAGGATTAAGAAGTTGTACTATGTTATTCGTATATGTAGAGTTCTGTTGTGTTTAATTATCTAATAAACGGTTAGGATTTAAATTAGAGGCAATGGGAAAAAGACGGAGACAAATATGAAGTGGCAGTAGAATTAGGTTGCCAAGAGGAACTTGTTGACAAGAGAGATAGTGAAGATAAGGAATAAGACAAACAGTATAGCGTGCTGGCCAGGTTGACCTGTTGCCAGGGCTCACTGGTCAAGGGGCTCTGATACATGTCTCCAATTTTACATTCTTGCCACATTTATCTGTATCGTTCGTTAATTTAGTTTAAGTGTACTTAAACATTAATAAAATAAAAGTTGACCTGACGAAGTGGCTCCATGATAGGGTACTGAGTTGCCATGCCGACAATCCTGGTTCAAATCCCGCTGCTGGCAAGACTTTTATTTAATTTGTTAGCGGCTGCAGATGGATCGTATGGGATCTAGGACCTTCCTGGGGCCCACTCAGCCTCTAGGGTCCCAAAAATAAGGGGAAAATGACGATGGACAAGTCATGAAACAGTACTGTCTCTACCACGTACTAATCCCAGACACGTTCACGGGTTGTAGTGGTACAGGTTTTTTTTTTTTTTTTTAGCCAACGTTGCCTTGTTCAAACATTCAAATCAAGAGTATAAAAAAAAATTGAAATTACTTAAACCATTTAAATGAAAATATATGTAAAAAAAATCATTTAAATAAAATATATTGAAATTTACAACTGTATACAGAATACATCAAGTAAATATAATGAAAGATAAATCATGTCCAAAGACACAGGCAAGTAAAGAAACTACCCAGTGGTGGTACTTAAATAAAAAGTTCAGCTTAGAAGGTCATGAGAAGGCCATCTTCTTTTTAGACGCCTCGGAGTATTATCAGGAATTGAAGAGGTTGCGAGGGTTGAAACTAGTGGGTTTGAGTGGAAATGAAGTTTGTCATGAAAAGATTGATATCGGATTTGGGCCAAATCAGCAATAAACGGGTCATTAAGGTCATTATGGATTAATGTTGTAAAATTTTAGTCACCTCTTTCTTGTGACTGCTGCGACAACTTCAGTGTGGTGTCTCTTAAGTTAAGCCTGTATCCTCCGTCTGTGTTTTAACATAATGATTTTCCTGATCAGTTTTCTTTCCTTATCTTTTTCGGGCCAGCCTAAGTGTGTAACGTCAATGTCTCACTGGCATATTGCTACTCAGGTTTAGTCACTGTGTTACAATGACGAATTTTGGTGAAGGTGGCCTGGCATTTTTTATTGTAGATACTCTGAGTCTTGTTTAATACTCTATTTATTTTCAGTATCCAAGTGTTCTGCACGATTTTCTCTTTTCTATTCGGTTCAAGAGCGACTCAGTTGATCTTGCAACATGATGTATATTTCCATCAACTTTGTGACTCGGGTTACTAAGGTTAATGTATGGAGTTTTCTAAAGAACTGGATGTTACGATAACATTTTTACTTCACTCACAAAAAGTTCTTAATAACATCGATATACCACATAAATGAATTTTCAATATTCGTAATACCATTCCAAAAGCCTGGGTACTGTCTTGTACATTACTAATCTACTCTATTTATTTATTTGTAATTATTTATTTCTGTACCCAGGAGGTAAAGGATACCATGTCCAGGACTTAGGTAATATTTTAGGTAAATTTCCATAAATAAATCCTATGATCAATGCTTCCAGTTATTTATCAATCAATGCTAATAATAATTTGAACAATTTTCTTAAAGTTCTTTCTATAAGTAACAAAGAAACCAATTATAATAGCTCAAAGTTATGAATAATTGGCTTTCCTGAACAAACACCTCCGGGTAAAGATATAGTAACAGTATATAATATGTAATTATCATCATTTTCAGATATATTATTTATTATGTATTATTTATTTTCAGATGGTATCGGTGTGGGCTGAGCCGCCATGCCTTAGCGGCGGGCTAGAGCCGGGAAAATGGTGGACCTCGGTGGCTATGTCATTATCATTTGCGAAACCAAGGACAAGAAGATCAAGCTTTATGGTGAGTTTAACATTTGTATGTTAGATATAACATTATATGTTACATATAACATTAATGTTACATATAACATGTTATATCTTGTAGTTATAGTGATCTGTAAATTTGTGGAATAGAAAACATTATGTTTGAATGGGGCGCAAAAGTAATACTACTTGCTATTTTCGATTATTACTGAATTCTTATTCAATCAGTTTGAAATTTTAAGTATTTGAATCAGTGACGTCATATATTCAGTCGCGTATTTTTGGTCTTCTTGGTATAAGGGAGAAGAGTGGAGGGTGCGGTCCACTATTATTTTTTATATTACAAATTGAATGAAGAAAAATAAGTTCAGATTAATTTTAGAAAATCTAGCTAAAATATTTAACGGCTTATTATTCGTAAAATTTATGTACTGTCAGTTATTAGCCCCTGTTTATTAAACTAACAATCATAAATTACAATATATAAATATAATTAATACATATTATAGAAACAAAAACAATATATTTTACCCATAATCAGAATGCAGTTGTTGCATGTGTTTTTCTATCCGCATAATAACAAAATACAAACAACACCTCTTAACTCAATGTATGGAAAAAAGGAGGTAACATTAGGATTAACCACTAGTTCAGGTATTTTTTTTGGGGGGGGGGGTGTTTGCCTACTTTCGTCATTGTTTTAAAATTAATTATTTAAATTAGTAAAATTTGCAGAAAGATATTTTGGTATTGCACGGGTTGTATACTATTGAAGGTTTTATATTTTCTTTTACATTCACCGAATATCAAATTACATATAAATCTTATTTTTGGAATCGATCTTATGTTTTAGATGATAAAAACCAATGTTTTATCTTATTATATAAGATATAATGTATAAGATAATATATATGTTTTATCACTCGTAATTTTCTTTTATTGAATCCTGTATTAAATGATTTTTACTTATGAAGGTTAAAGTATGAATACAAATATTATTAACCAGATGTATACTGGGAATTCATACTAATCTACGGATCTTTCATGATACTTATCACTAAAATAGGTTGTTTAATCGAGTGCAATAAAATAGTGTTTTTGGTTGGCATTCTATCGTTATCAAAAGAAATTCAAAGTAGTATTACTGAACATTACTTTAAAAAAGTAATATTACTGAACATTACTAAGTAATGTTATAGTAATAACAGCTACATTGAAGGCGGGGGAGTCTGTAACTTTAGGTAACAAAATGAATTTAAGAATAAAAAAATAGCATTTTTGAGGTTAGAATAAAATATAATACAATAGAAAAAAACTTTATTCTGCGATCAAGCCCTTTTAGCATAGCAAACATTAACAAAAAAAAATATATTTATTGAAATTTACAACTGTATACAGAATACATCAAGTAAATGTAATGAAAGATAAATAATGTCCAAAGACACAGGCAAGTAGAGAAACTACCCAGTGGTAGTACTCAAATAAAAAGTTCAGCTTTGATCACGAGGCCTTATTCTTTTCAGACGCCTCGGAGGATTATCAGGAATTGAAGAGGTTGCGAGGTTTGAAACTAGTGAGTTAGTGTGGAAATGAAGTTTTTCATGAAAAGATTGATATCGGATTCGGGCCAAATCAGCATTAAACGGGACATTAAGGTCATTATGGATTACTTTGGTCGTAACAAAGTAAGGAGCATTGAGGATTTTATGATTGAAAGGATTAAATACGAGAGGAATTCGATGGCTTAGTGGAGACCCAAAGCTCTATTCCTTAAGTCCAGATGGGTCTAATGACTGTCATATATATGAGTCTTTTGTAATTAATTGGGAGCTTAGAGCGTTTGTCTAGTAAATGTTGAAGTAGCCTGAAACGGCGAGCTGTATCTTGTCGTTTCAGTCTAGTATGAGGATTCCAAGTTAAGCATTTGTCAAGGTGTACTCCTAAGTATCGGATCTGTTCTACAGGAATCAGTGGGGTGTTATTAAACGATTCAGGAGGGCAGGAAGTCGTTGGTTTACGACGGAGGATAACAGACATGAATAGAAAATACAGACATTATATATATAGATATATATATATCATAATTTAAGATAGATAAATTACATTAATACAAGTAAATAAGATATTAATAAAATGGTTGACGTGGGCTTTATTTCAATATAATATACCGTTTGTAATGCTGATATTGATTTGCTATCTTTTTTAAATAATAGTTTTTATTAAATAAAATGTTTTTTTTAACATAGCTATTTTAAATATCACCATTTTCTCATTTAATTTATAACTGAATATTTCTTTCTCTTATTGCTTTATTTTACGATCCAAACAACTATCACGTATTAAGTAGTTTCGGAGTTCTCTTGGTTGCTTATCAGGACGATTACTTTATCACAATTCGACGTATACAGAATATTTTGAATTATACAGTTTCGAGACATAATATTCCATTTTTTGTTTGTTTTCTTTTCTCCTGTTATCTTATTTTATCTCCTTCTCGTTTGAAAATTAATGATAACATGGCTTAATTGAATACAAAATCAGATTATTTGCGAGAAAAAAATCATTATTCCATATTTGTTTTTTTGTAAAAGGTTTCATAAGTTTTAACAAATAAATAAATAACGGTTTAAAAAAAGTAAATCGTTTTCTGATCTTGATTTCCTTTTATTGTTAAGTAAATGCAGATGGGGAGAGGCTAATTTAATGGTTAATATATCAGTTGTCCAAAAAATTATGCATTTTACAGTTAACATTTTTTTCCATCAATATATCTGGGCCCCGGAGGTAATAAATGATAAAGGGAAAACACCATGTCCACAAAATAGGAAATATTTTAGGTAATGTGTTATAAATAAAGAATATGGTCAATACTTAATATACTCATATTCATTAATGTCAACATTTTTCTATAACCTGTTTCTGTTTCTAAATATGACAGAGTGTCCTTTACCTCCCAGGTGTTGATGTAGTCAAATAAAAAACGGCCTTCAACGTAAATGTGAAACAATTTCTTTTTCTCAATTTCTTTTTTCATAAATTAAATGTGATCGACTGCGTGGTATGTTTTTATTTTCACTAGTTTCATTCAGTCACTCAAAAATTAATTTATCTTCTTTGGAGAGATAGACATATACCTACTTATGGTGCCATAGCCCCTACTGGAGTAAAGATCCATGGAGAAAATTAAGCCGAATTTTCCCATATTATATATTGATAATTTATTTTTCTCTTCAAAATAAAATATTTAAACATATTATTTATTTACTTTTTTAGGTTTCCACGGCCACTATTATTGCAAAAGACTTTATTGCTTTCTTCTGGTTTAGACCGTGTTGCTGAATTTTTCGGCAACGTTTTGCCAGCCATGCTGCTGACTTCTTTAGGGCTGAAATGAGAATCAGATTCAGAAAAGAAGATTCTCATTTCAGCCCTGAAGAAGTCACCAGCATGGCTGGCGAAACGTTGGCAAAAAATTCAGCAACACGGTCTTAACCAGAAGAAACAAATAAAGTCTTTTGTAATATTATTTATTTTTTGTAAAAGAATTAGAATGACAACTATTAAATTTGGATTTGCATTAACGTTGATTTTACTTTATTACTCAAACTTTCACAGAAAAATGTCACAAAGAGTGTTATCGTAAACTAGGCTTTCTTTAACCCAAATGATTTTTGGGAGCCTACATAAACTAAAATATTGAGCCCATAATGTCTAAGAATGTTCGGTTAAAAAATTTTTAGTTAAAATAATTAAACACCATAATAGTTAAAGTCGTTATTTTATTTAAAATTTGAAAGTCTCGCTTAAACGAAAAGAAACAAAAATTAAATATTTACAGAAGAAAGGCTACCCAATAGATTGCGCATGTTCGGATCAATTATTGTTCTAATAACAATTTATTTTTAAACCTATTAATGTTATGCATTATCTACTGAAGTAATCATTATTAAAATTCATAGTAATCATCGAGTATTGTTGAAAAAATATTATTTCTTTTAAGAGAATAAACAACTGTTATTAGAATTATTCTAGAAAATTTCGTTTCAAGGAATACTTTAATCCTCGCATTAATATTATTTGTCTGCAATAAAAATTTTGCCCTGCTGATAGCGTACTCTCTTAATGCAACTAAATGTAATTGGGGTTCCCTGGTTCTTAATATTATAAAAAATATTGTTATCATTAAAAATTTAAATTTTCTTTAGTAACAACAGGTTCTTTAGTATATATCACTCAAACATATCTGTTTATCTATTTCGTTATGTATTTTTCATATTGGGTTATATTAACTAGCTAACTAGCACTGAAACTCGGGGTGCGCTTTTGCATGAGAATATTATGCCAGTCTCTCCTGCAATTTCGGACACCGAGTTCTGCCAGTTCTTTTCAAGGCTCTGGAATCAACCACTGGAGCCACCATCTCCTAAGCCTTCCTCTTCTTTTGATGCCATACATCTTACCAAGTAGGCTCTTTTTAAGAGGAGCTCTGTTTTAGCCTATATTTTAAGAATGTGGCCAAACCATTCTATTCTTCTTGATTTAATTAACTGGACTACTTCGCAGCTTCCAGTCCAAATAGCTGGCAAGATTCGCAGTTTTGCCTGATTCTCCATTCACCCTCCACCAGTAAAGGTTCATTTTTAGGTAAAGGATTTTTCTTTTAAATATTCTCGATGCATTACCTCCATATTTCCGCTGAATATGTTACAATAGTTCTTATACAACCATATCTTTGTAGCCCTTGATAACAGCGACGAACGGAATATTTGGGAAATATGCTCAGTTGGTTGTCATAATCCGTTTTTGTACTTAAATTGATATTTTATTTTGATAGTTGAGCTCTGCACCCAGATAGGCGAGTTCTTAACATTTTAAAAGTAGTATTCCTATGGTTAGATCATTTGCTCTTGAGATACTCTTTGAAATCATAAACATATGTCGTGTTTTTCTTCATTAATATTTAATTCAACTACTTCGTCTTCAGCTTTCAGTAATTTAAATATGTCCGCAAAAGATTGTTTATTCCTCTCCACTAAGCACATATTTGACTGGATGAATGCAATGTATTATTAGTATTCACATTTTTAATTACAATGCAAGATTAATTAGTGCATCGTACAACGCACCCCCTTACCTAATTATATATTGAGTGATATAATAAAACATATTTCGACTTGAAATTTATAAATGCAATTTATGGATTAAAATTTAATTTTATCTGTGTTAAAATAAACACATTTTTTAAATATAACAAAACAATTAAGCCGGGAACAATAAAAGTCTCAAAACGTCGTTGGTAGATAGTGCTATGTATCGCAGAGACTATGCTTGGTTTTGAAAGTAATAAGTGGAAATTATTAGTTAATTATTTAGTTGCTTATTTAATTCAGATGCACTATATGTTTGAATACATAATTGATATTATTATTAAGTTGTTAAATTTACTGAATAGTAACTTGATAAACACACAACCAACCTCTAATTTAAAACAAAGTTAGGTCCTTAAAAGAAATAATTTCTAAAAAAACCTGTACCACTACAACACTTGATAGGGTCTGGGGTTCAGTACGTGGTAGAGACTCTACTGTTTCATGCGCAACGGTTGTGCACGGAGGTGCTTTTCCCTGAATCACGCTCAACCCCCAGATTTTCCCCTCTCATTTTGGGTACCCACTTTATAGAGGCTGGATGAGCCCCAGGAGAGTCCTATATCCCATATGATCCATCTCCGGCCGCTAACAGATTAAATAAAAGTCTTGCCAGCAACGGAGTTTGAACCAGGATTTTCGGTATGGGAACTCAGTGCTCTACCACTGAGCCACTCCTAAAAGAAATAATAAGTTTGAGCAATTATCATCAATGATTAGTCATGGCATCCCAAAATCGAGAGTATTAATAAAACATTTTTATTTCCTCAGAATATAGTGATATTTAAATTATTTCACTGAATTCTAAGGAATATTATATCGGAGACTGATAATAGCGATGAATTATCGGGAGGGTACTTAATGAGGCGGATGGCAGAGGGTAAAAGATGGCGGCGGGTTGAAGGGTGAACAACCCCAAGGTTATGCCACCACCCTCCCGCTTATAGCACAGTCAACGGCGGCTCATGAAAATTCATGACCCTCCGACCCTCCATCCGTCAATCCTCGCCAATACCTGCATCGGTCTTCCCTATCTATTGCTACCGGTGAAAAATGGACTACTTGTTACTGGGTAAACACTCATTTGCCAACCCGTATCCTTGGGAATATGTCAAACAGGCCTTCATTTTTATTCTATCCGAGGAAGATTTTCAAACCTGAACATCTGAGTTATGTTAGAACATATAACCGTTGGTATATTAATTAAAAAAATATATATATATATATATATATATATATATATATATATATATATATATTTATATATATAGCCAATTCAAACTCACAAATATATTCCTAAAATAAAAGTAGATGATAAGAAAAACAAAAATGTTTCACTGGAGTAGAGTCGTGAGTTCAGTAGATGGTGAGTCTGTACTATTTCTAAGACGTTTGCGGAGGGGGTTGATTTGTTCGCGATCATGCTCAACCGCCAGGTTTTTCCTTCAAATTAAGGATAATCACTTTACATAGGCGGGGTGAGCCCTGAGAGGATCTGTACATCTCACAGGCTCGATTACTTCCAATAAATAAATATATAGATAGTTATTTTAAAGATCAAATAATCGTTTACTTCTTACGATTTCGGACTAAATTAGGTATTTACTATTTTAGATGTATACGGCAGGCTAGAGTAGTAATAAACAAATTTTTCCTGTACCACTTCAATCAACGGAGGTCTTGGGTCCAGTCCATTTCGGACTGCACTTTTTCAAGGAAAACAGTTGTGCAAGTTTATTTGTCCGGTATCACGCAGCTTTTCCCAAAATAAGGGGATCCACTTCAAAGAGGATGGATTGAGCAACCCCAGGAGGGTCTGCAGGTTAACACGAATCTAACTGTCACAGTTTGATTCGAACCCGGGGGTCTTCATCATAGTAACAACGCTGCACGCACTAGTAAACAAACATAGCTAGTTAAAATAGTTCATTTATTTATACCACGCATTATGAGTGGCACTAATCTTCTTTTTCAAAAGTATTAATTGTTAGCTAATTTGTATGAAACTGTTGCCGTATATTAACTACTGCCATATTGAATGATACTATTTTCTCGAATTTTGTTGAGTTCACAAGGTCGTAACAACACTTTTAAAATATTTAACTTTGATTTTAATTTCAAAACCATTTTCCCAGTTACTTTTGGGTATTAATTTAATATAAGGTTTGAATATTGTGTTACCATTGTATAATTTCAAAACTTTTCATAAAAAGTTTATTATATGTTTATTAATATTAACGTAAGAATTAATGTTCACTGATATCCGTCAAGATGCTCGATGCTTACAGTTCATTAACCAATATTAAATTAATGAAACAGTACTGGTTAATTTACTGTATTTTGCATAATTGACAATGTTTTTAAAGTTTTGTGATCACTGAATTTCTCTGTTGATGGATAGTGTATATTTATGTTATACAAATTTTTAAGTTATATAATATACAATAATATATATTATTTAACTTATATAATTTTCACTAAAATTACCCCTACCTTCTTTGAGGCTGATGCAGTTGGCAACACTCTCGTGCATTGCAAAATGGTATTCCGTCGCGCCGCGTTAGCCAGCTGCTCGTCATTGCCGTTAAACAATAGACAATAAACTTATCTTGAATTTTTGTTAACACTTTTTATAATAATTTTTTTGATATTATAATATAATAATATGTTATGATGTAATCATACAAAATAAAGCATTATAATCATAACTTTTAAATACATCCCTTGCATTTTTTAAGATGGAGTTCTCTGAACCAAGGAGAACAAAAATAAATTTTATATGCCATGGCTACAGCCGGAATCTGTTTCTTTTTTTTCGGAATTTTACTATCCCCGGCGATGTACGACATATACGCAGAAAGCACAAGTCCCTTTCAAGCTTTATTATCTAAGAAAAATTATGAAAGTCGAATCCTACATTTATGGTAATCTAGTACTCTTTAGATAATTTAGGTCTCAGTTCGAAATTTGAGTGAGGGAACCATGTGAGCGAATTTATTGTTAATCTTAACTTAGCAAATTATATATTCGGTCAATAATAATTAAACAATACATAAACTATAAATAGGGACGTTTGTTACGTTATTGTTCTCATAATAATTTTAATCTTCTCATTCCCTAGCAGTCGAAGGAACAGTGGGCTTTTTTGTGGGCTCATAATAAATAGTTATGGACATTAATATCACACTCTTTTCTGAATTTAACACTTATTCATTATAAATAAAAGGTTATTTATAATTATAAAAGGTTACTAAATGTAAAAGTAACTTATATATACTTTGTTGTACTTACTAATTGATGGCGAATTTCGTTGCACGAAACAACTGAATATAACTGCAATTATAAGTTTCAAGTATGAGAATTTTAAAACCATTAGCAGTGTTTAAAATTAAATTATAATAAAATTGAATTATTTGGGCCTTACAATGGATCGAAGAATGACGCGAAAATCACAGGTGACCACTTCAAAAATAATATTGTAACGCCGACTCTCTTACATAAGGCTATTGCTAACCCATAAAAATAAACTATCACTTACAAGCATAATATTACATACAACACGCTATTTAAACCGATGTGGACTTATTTCATATAGGCTCATCACACTTTATCCATGCTAATTTTTCAGACGAAATTCCTGCGTTATATTCCCTCATACGTATACATAATAAAAGTTTACACAAAGATCTGAACATACGTCGATAACTCAATTAAGAAACACTACAAAAAAATGTCTTGACTCACTTGCTGGACACTCAATCTTAATGACAGAAACTTTACCATAGACGAGGAAACGTCTCCAGATCAGATATTGACTACAGAGAGATCAAGCAAGTGTCTTAAATGGAAGGTTTCTCCATCTAAGTTTCTAAGTGAGTCCATAATAGGGGGGTTACAAAATAGAAGCATACCTACTATATTGCCAAACGTCATTTTTAGAACATTCATTAATAAATATTTAATTATTTTAATAAATTCTTTTTTTTGCTAAATTAAAAAATTTAGCTTTATGGCTAATCTGACACCACACAGGCTGTGGCTCCGATTAACATTCCTTTCGAAGGAATAACAGAGAATTTTTACTCCCTTATAAAATTCCTAGGGCTGTGAACCTGTGATTTTGAGCTTATAAAGTTATGGTAACCACTGCTTCACATAAATCAATTGTATTTTTAAATGATTTATTTTTAATAATTTTATTAATTATTGTTATTAATTGCAGGCTCTCCAGCTGACAGGGCAGACCTCGAAGTGGGCGATGAGATACTCGAGGTCAACGGCAAGTCGCTCGAAGACCATACGCACACTGAGGTCATCTCCCACATACACCAGGTACTGTCATAGTGTAATAATAATGATATTAATTAATTAATTTTAACACATATAAAAAGGATATTAAACAATTATAGAGGCTCTCCACCTTCAATTTGCCGTATTAAAATTAGAAATAGGCTTCTAGAAAATTGTGAATTGTGAACCATACCCTCATCTTAATTTACTGTGTCATCATTAATACGAAAATGTGCTTTAAAACTACAAAAAAAGTATAAAAGTAATAACTTTAAGAGAAAACTCTACCACTACAACTCATGAAGAGTATTCGGTTCAGTATATGGTGGGTACTACAGCATATGATAGTATTACGTTCAGTTTTTAAGCCAATGGTAGAACAGGTACATTATTTTTCCAAAATCACACTCAAATTGTATTTATAGACAAGATTTATATATTCATAGCGCATCGATAGATATGCGAAGTATCGGATGTGAAAATAAAAACACATTTCTTTTTTCGATCTTTAGCGATTGCTTTAGGATTAATAATAGACATGAAATCCATAAAGAGATATAAGGCACACAACCACGTATAATGAATGACATAGTAAAATACATTTGACGATACGCACTGATTTTTATTGAAACTTGAAACAATTTTTTTTACACTCCTGGAAAAAGCGTTTTTTTTACTTTCAGTGCTTTGCATTTGCATTTACGATATAAAAATCTGTACCATTAAACAAAATGAAGAGTGTTGGGTTCAGTATATGGAGGGGCCTCTTCTATCCAATGGTTGAGCAGAGAGGTAATTTAAACGAAATCACACTCAACTTGCATTTCTTCCTTCTTAAGAGTCCCACTTTAGAGAGTCTGGGTGAGCCCCAGTTAGGTCTCCGAATCTCACAGAATTGATTCACTAACTCGGTATTAAAAGATTAGAAACCCAGCATTGTATACTATCAATGTACAATCCTCTCTTAAAATGCACCTGGTGCAGTAAAAGAGATGTTAATATCAATATGTTATTTTTCAAATATTAATAAAAGCCAAAGGGGTTAAGAAAGAAAAAATAAATTGTATACTGAGCTACCTTGATCAGCAAATAATTCCTTTAAAGTTTATTGCCTTGAATGAAGTTACCATTTCATACTTCATTATATCAACATTGTTCAATTACAATTTGTAACTATCGATCTACGCTCAACAAATAAATCATTCTAAATTGACGTATCTTTTCTCGTAAATTTTTAAAATATCATAAACCTTGTGTGGTTAGGTTGGGATATACAGGACATAAAAATATTTCAATGATTCATTTTAGAAATTTGATATAAGACGGAAAGAAACTGCACGCCGTTTCAGGCTACTTCAGACAAACGCTCTAAGCTCCCAATTAATTACCAAAGATTCATATGAATGACTGTTAAGAAACATATTTGGACTTACGGTTATTAATAAACATTAAGCTATTTACAGTTTTATTGAAAAAAAATAAGGAAAAAACATCCATTTTAACTACTTTAAGCTTATTAAACTAAATTTATGAAAGACGGAACTACAAAATCAATTAAAATGCTTCTTTCGTCTCTCTATTTACAAATTTTAATCATAAAATTAAACTACTATTCCCGGTTTAATAGTATGGATATGAAGTTATTCAATTTTAATGTGTTTTGAAGATCGGAGGTTTATGGAGCTCTCTCACATCTAAATAAGGTATGAAGTTAAAGATACAGGGGCATTTTAAAGATCTCTATCTTAATCAAACCTGTAAAAATTAATAAAAATAATATAATATAATAATAATATAATAATAATATAATATAAATAATAAGTAATATTTAATAAAAATTAAGTAAAAATTTCTGACTCCCATAGTAGTAGCGTCCTATTAGCCATCGTATCATAGGGTGAAATTAAATAAATATATAAACAAACATGCAATATATTCTTAGTTTATTGATTTAACATAGTCGTTGTCAACAAACGTTTAGTTAGTTACGCTTCTGTGTGGGGTGACGAGGGGTGTAACCTAGATATAGAAAACGTTGTGAAGAAGTTTATAATAAGAATCATCGCTATTTTTTCTTTTCTCTTTGGTCAGAACACATTCTTTGTCATATCTAAATATATCAAGAATAAATGCTTATAAGTAACTTGTTAATCTCTTAAAAGAAAAATTGGGGTCACGTGTAATGATTGGCATAATGTCGTGGGTTCGTATCCCGGCAGCGGGCTGTAGGATTTTTTAGAGAGAGTAAAATGGAGGTTCTTAGCCTTTGTGTTAAAGATCCCTTCCCTAATTATAACTGGATAGACAAATTTAAAGACTACCACAGTGGCACCGTACGATTAGCCATGGCGGTGTAGTGATGCCCAAAATAATTAAAACGTTTATAAAAGGATTAACAATATTAAGGCGAAGGTACAGATGGGGTGGGGGCGTGAAGACATTTTCCTTAGAACAACCAGTCCCAAGTAGCTTTTTTCCAGGTTATTCCATATTCAAGCCTATACGGAGTTGTGATTAAATCTTACCGCAAGACGTTTATAATTATTACACTTTGGAAACTTTATTTTACATAGGATGCAATAGGTAAAATAAAAATAAAATAAACCTTAAGTCTCTAAAATGCTGTAAAAAAACAAACCAATCAACGATTTCCCAAATCATACATAATCAGGACACATTATCAGGAAACAGTTCGTCGCAACAGTCCACGCAGAACCCAGGCCTCCCCGATTATCTTCCTTCACACTACACGGTGCGTCGTTATCTGTCTCCACCTTCATTCCCTTGTTTTTTCAGATCCTGCTCAAATTCATCAACCCGCCTTGATCTTCCTCGTTTTCTCTTCCCTCCTGGTTTCCCATACTGCAATTTCTGGGCGAACCTGCTTGGTAACAAAAGAGAATCACATCAAACAATACAAAGTGCAGCCCATGGATAGCTGTACAACTCTTGCAAAGTCAAGGCCTCACGCAGTTTCAACTGCCAGTCATCTCTAAGTAGTGTTGCCTCTCTCCAGTTATGGACACCAACAATAGCTCGTGTATCGGCTTCCAATGAATTACGTTTTGCTTACTCGTCTGGTTGTGAAGATCCCTTCATCATGTGACTTTCTATGTATGGGGTCTTCAGGCATCAAGAACGTGCCAAGTCCATCTCAGTCTTCCCATTCTCATCAACCTCATGACGCATCTCTACATAGCAAGTTTTTGATATTTGAGTTTTTGCTTGTTTTTATTGATTAAGTTTTTATTATAACAGAGAGATATAGTAATATCTGAAGGTAAATCAATTCCCGAAAGAGGATTGTACGTTCTATAAAACATGCTCTGTGAATTATGGATTATAATGATTGGATGATCGAACTAGGTAGCGGTAGATATTAAAAGATGCCGGCAGTAGTGACGTGAGGAGAAAGATAAGAAGCGGGCACTAATGGAGACGACATACATATTGCAAGCCACGTCCCAATGCACTTTCCTATACGGCTTTCCTTTTTCTCTACGCTTTATCCGAGCTTTACTTTATGGAATTGGAAATGCGGGGAATTATCCTCGTGAACCTGAGTCTGTAAGCAGAATTGTAAGATTTCACCAAATCTTCGTTATATCCGTAAATTCTTTAATGATTAGGGATTGAGGAGCTCAAAATAAAAATTTCATTTGCTACAAATATTATCGAAGATGTGGATATGGTGTTTCTATAAATCTGTTATTAGGGGGCGACATGTGGTCCAGGGGTTAACATAACAACTTAAAATATAAGTAAAACATAAATAACCCCAGAAAGCGTGGGTTCGTAGCCCGGCAGGTGGCTCTGGGATTTTTTAAAGGGGGTAAAAGTATTTTTTAAAGGGATGTTATATCGTCCTTCGGAAGGGACGTAAAATGGGGGTTCCGAGCATGTACGATGCCAAGCACTTGTAAAAAATCCTTATCCTAATCAAACCTGGATATGCAGAATTTAGGACTCACACCATATGGTCCTATTACCAATAGTATTATAAAGTAGTGTTAAGTAAATAAACGCTTTAGCTTCGCTTCTATGTATGTATGCAAAGAAATCATAGAAGTAGATTTTCGGCCACTTCAAGACATCGAATTTTTTAAAATTTATTTATAAGTCTATTATAACACTACAAGTAAATATAATTGCATGGATACAGGCCAATAGAGAAACTACCCAATAGTGGTATTAAAATAACAAACTCGACTTAGATCAGGAGGCCGTCCTCTTTTCGCACGCCTCGGAGAATTATCAGGAATTGAAGTAGGTAGGTTTGAAACTCGAACTTTTTCATGAATGGCTGGTATCTGGTTTGGGACAAATTAGAACAAATGGGACATTGATTGGTCATTATGGATGAATTCCTAACAAAGTAAGGAGCATTAAGGATTTTGGATTGGATACGAGAAGAATTCAATGGATTAATAGAGCTCCTTAAGTCCAAATAAGTCTTATAATAGACATGTATATGAGTCTTCTGTTATGTAATTGGAATCTTAGATCGTATAATAAGTTGGTATTGGAATAGCCGGAAACGGCGAGCAGATTCTTGTATTTTCAGCCAAGTATGACTCCAAGTCTAACGTTTGTCAAACCATCGAATTAAATTAATTTTTCACACTTCTCAAGGACCAATGATGGCAACATAATGTGTCAAGTTTGTCTAATTATCCTGATAAGGATCCTTAGGATTTGAGATTTTTCATATCTAACGACAAATTAGTGTCTTGTACGAAGATGTGTACGAAGGCATGCTTCATCTTTGAGACAAACAAATGTCTGCTTGCAGGTTCAACGAGGGAATTTCGTATATTTTGCAATAAAAAAAAAGTTTAAAAATCTAAAAAAACAACACTTTTGTTGCTGGCCTAACTAAAAAGTAGAAAATAATTTTCAATAACTTTAAAATAAAAATAGAGCGACAGACAAAATATTTCATTTTATCGTAAAAAGGGTAGTGTCTTTGATATTAATCTTACTAATATTATAAATGTGAATGTTTGTATGTTTGTCTCTCTTTCACGCAAAAACTACTGGACGGATTTGGGTGAAACTTTACAGTAATATAGGTTATACATCAGAATAACACATAGGCTATAGCAAGCGCGGATTTATGGGAGGGTGCAAGGGGACACATGCCCTCCCCCGACAGTATTTTAGGTACTGTGGAGAATCCATTATTGTACATAAATAAAGCCAAATCACATGATGATCTATGTGGGGGCACGGGGGCTCCGTTATAATACATAAGGAACTTAGCATCTTGAAATTTGTAGTTAGGTTCTGTGTATAGTTTAAGAAAGAAATTCGGATAATTCCACTCCAAGGGTTTCCCCTTTAATATAATAGGGGTTCAAAGGTTGTATAGAATCCGTCAGTTTTTAAGTTAGACATCTAAAATTTCGGGTGTTCGAGTAACTTATATTTAAAAAAAATAATTAAATTATTTATTTAAAATGATCTTTCACGAAACTTTACGTGGCAGACCAAATTCCACGCGTGCGAAGCCGCGGGCATAAGCTAGTTATATATATTTTATTGACTGGCATTGGTAAGAGTAGAGTCATTATGAGAATATCTTTTAAAAAGCACCCCAAGCTTTTTTACACTAAAATATTTTTTTTGTTCATATCTATACTATTCCTATTTTGAACTTATTCCTATTCAAAATTATTTTCTTCTGTTTTATTTTGTTTCCTATTAAACCGTATTTTTAAAACTTGAATGTGAGCCCCAGTAAGGTCTCCGAATCTCACAGAGTTGATTTATTAACTAGGTACTTAAAGCACCCTGTATACTGAGCTACCCTGGTCAGCAAAAATTCCTCTAAAGTTTATTATCTTGAATGAAGTTACCATTTCATACTTCATTAAATCAACATTGTTCAATTACAACTTGTAACTATCGATCAACGCTCAACAAATAAATTATATTCTAAATTACGTATCTTTTCTCGTAAATTTTTAAAATATCATAAACCTTGTGTGGTAAGGTTGGGACATACAGGACATAAAAATATTGTTTCAATGATTCATTTTAGAAATTTGATATAAGACGAAAAGAAACTGCACGCCGTTTCAGGGTACTTCAGACAAACGCTCTAAGCTCCCAATTAATTACCAAAGATTCATATGAATGACTGTTAAGAAACATATTTGGACTTACGGTTATTAATAAACATTAACCTATTTACAGTTTTTTTGAAAAAACTTGAATGTACGAAACTCCCTATGTGATTCTGGGGTCAAAAAATGCTTGTTTCAAATATTATGCCTTAGTACACGTACTCGTTCTCGGCACATGACAAGTAATGAAAAACTCGCTAATCCTGAAGATCCTGGTCAGGACAAACTTATAAAATAATTATATTGCCATTGGTCCTTGAGAAGTATGCAAAGTTATCTTGATGTTTTGAATGTGTTGAAGTGCCCAAATCAAGTTCAAATATTCATACTGCATACAAGCGAAGCTAATAAAAACGTGTTAAAAATACGATGATAAGACTAACACTTAAAGAAGCATTGAAAGGAATGACAGATCCAAGTAGAAATATTAATGGAAGTGTTATCCAATTATTAATAATAATAATTTCATTACTAATAATACTCTACAGTAGGGATAAATCAACAAATCATGTGTCAAATATGTCAACCATGTGTTTTTACAAAACATATAATTTAGGGATTTGAAAAAATATAATAAAATTTACTATAGAATGATAGTTACTTTAAAAATAAATAAAATAAGAAAAAATATTGAAAAAATTTAACAACAAATTTACGTCAATTTAAAAAAATATATTACGAAAACTGAATCTTTATTAAACCAAATAAATTTATAATTATATATAAATTGTATAGTCCTTGACGATAATTTTAATTTAAAATACTTTTATAATAAAACTTACGGAATAATTTATGAGATACAACGTTAAATAATTTTTAATTTTAAACATAAAATACGAGTGAATATTTTCTTACTCTTGTATTGGCGAAGACCTGCGTCTTCAAGCTTAATACCTTTGTAGGTGGTGAGGTTAAGGAACCCTCAAAGCAGTGAAGTGGAGGTTTAATCTATTAATACTTCTAGAAAATACCTATAATTCCTTTTGTGGTCTATAGTAAATATTATACATATTTCATGAATAAATATATAAATTTATTTTATAAAATTTTATTAAATAGTTTTATAATCGCTATGGTGATTGCCAATGTTGGATGATGCTGGCAAGACATTTGCAGAAGATGTTATATATAAATATATTTTATATAAATACAGTATGTGTATACAAATATTTTTAGCTTTTTCCTAACTTGTTGCGACAACCAGCAGGCTTTAGATTTTATTTTATTAATAATAATAATAAGCTTTATTTTTTTCCTCTTTCTTCTATGTACATTTACAAAATAATAAGTTCCAAACTACAAATACTAGTACAGAATACAATAAATAAATACAAAAAGTTCTTTAATGAAAAGAAAAAAGGCCCTTCTTTGGGCATAAGCCTCTCCCAATTTGTCCCAGTTACGTCTGTCCAATAATGAAAAAATAAATATCCATTTTCTCTTAACTGAATGTTTTCTCCCTTTGTTCTTACTAATCCCAGAATTTTTATATTTGAATTAAACATAGCGTTTTCTAGTTCTTCTATTCTCCAGTCGGCTAATAAACTTCTAACGTTAAGTGTGGCTATTTCGAATTTTGGAAAATATTGTTTTGAGAGGTTGTCATATTCCCCCTTTGACCAAACATTCTGGGGGAAGTGATTTCGGTTTATTGTCCTTTTCGATGCCTTTTTTTTTTGGTTAACTTTAGTTATTTATTTAGATTTATACTTATATTTATTACTACCTCTTTTAGTCGTTTCTCTCTATTCAATAAGAAGATTTTAGTGATGTAAATGCCTAGGAACGGATCGAAGAACTACTTTATGTTTACTATTTTGTCGTGTTCGATCAGTTAAATTATAAATATTTATTAAAATTGGCAAATCACAAATCTACTGAAAAAAACTGTCAATTTAAAAAATGAAACATGCTACCAATTTATTTTATTTATTTCGATTTTACGATTGTTATTTTAATACAGAGAATGGAGTGAAATAAGCTTATGACACTTCATAAGATAAAGAAATTAAATTATTTTTTTTTTATAAAACAAATATAAATAAAAAAAACAACACTTCATTATTGTGTTTTATGCGAAAAACTCAATACTTCAAAACTATATTCAGTGGGTACTCATTTTTTAATAGACTCAGTATGAGGGTAGGTACAAATTATTAAACCGAACTTAAAGTTCTAGAATAATATCAGAATAACTGTACTAAAACGTTATGTGTTTGTTAAATAAGGTTTGGTCCATCGTTGGGTAGACAGGGCTATAAAAAAAAAGTTACTTTTTTTTATGACATTTGAAAATTTCCATGTTATAACTACACTAACTATAATGCCCATGCTTTTAAATGTTACAATACTATTTTAAGTGTCTTTATCACTGGGAAGGCCACTTTTTAAACCAGATAAAAACACATGGATTTCAAAAAGTTTTTTGTTTTATTCTTACTATTTCTCTGACTATCTAAAGCTCAGAGATGACCCTGAAGGACTGGAAGGGAGTTGTCTCCAAGGAGAACTGCCAAAGGAATTTAATATTAAGAGAGGTGTTAAAAAGGGAAATCCTCTTTCCCCATTTATATTCAATATGGTATTAGAAGTGGTCATGAGGTCGATCCGGACAAGGCCTGGAGGATGTATCTACCACAGACTGACACAGCATCTAGCGTTTTCAGATGACATTGATGAGAACGGTCAGCGCATTACTTGGAGCATTCGAGGAAAGCGAATTAGCAGCTAGTAGAACAGGACTAGAAATTAAAATGGAGAAAACAAAATATATGAGGACCAGCAAGGAAGAAGAAGGGAACTGACATATCGAGGGGGCTAGGTACCTTTTCGAAAAAGTATTTGGCAGCAGTTTAAGTATTTGGGCACGGTTATCACTGAAGATAATAAGATTAGAGAAGAAATTAAGGCAAGGATAACTGCTGGTAATCGATGTTACTGGTCTCTAATGAAAATATTTCGAGACCAAAATATATCCAGAGCTCTCAAAATAAGAGTGTATCGTACTGTCCTTCAACCGGTGGTCATCTATGGAAGTGAGTCTTGGACGCTTACACGATACCATGAAAGGCTGTTAAAAATGTGGGAAAGAAAAATCCTCAGAAAGATCTTTGGCCCTGCAAAACAAGGAGATCGCTGGCGGATGAAGACAAACGAGGAACTTAGAAGAAATATATATGGTACACCAAATATTGTTGCCACGATTAAGAGTGCCAGGATAAGATGGCTGGGGCACGTACAAAGAATGGAAAGAAGTAGATTACCAAAAATGATAATAGAGGGACACTCTGGTGGAAGGAGGAGCAGAGGGAAAACCTAGACTCCGTTGGCTGCAGGATGTGGAGAAGGACCTTCAGACGTTGGGTGTCGGCAGATAGAGAAGGGCAACCGAAGACAGGTCGGAGTGGAGGAGGATCACTGAGGAGGCCAAGGATATAGGCCATAGCGCCGTTGGATAGATAGATCTAAAGCTCTTTTACTTGAAGATCACCTTTGCATACCAGATTTGAAATGAAAGGGCAGAAAGTTTAAATACGTTTTGGTATTGTTGAATAAACATTTGAGCCCACTACGGCTGCAGTCTCATGATCAAGATGTTCTGAAAAAGCGCAAAGACGCTGTTAGTCGAAGGTATATTCAACTTGCAAAATTTCATACTACTCAGTGATATTCTGATTAACGCTAAAATGGAACACTTGTTTTTCAGCAGCATATTTCATTATATTTTTCATTGAAAACATAAGGAACCAAAGGTCTCATTCCACGTCATTATTTTAGTTTACTTCCCATTGTTTTTGTTCAAGATGAATGAAGTGCCAGGGGGAGAACTCTAAATATTATTAAGAGAAAAAATTACTACAGGTTTACTAAATAGCATTCATTATTGAACAAATAAGTTAACAAAAATTTTAATCTGCTAAAAGGGGATGAAAATATAAATATTATGAAATCTGTACTACAACAACCCGTGGAGGGTCTCGGGTCCAGTACTAGACTAGTGGTAGAGACTGTATTGTTTCTAGGACTACAGTTGTGTAGGAAAAGGATTTGTCTGAGGTCACTCTCATCTGCCATGTTTCCTCCATTGAGGCTATCCACTTTATAGACGTTGGGTGAGCACCCAGAGGGTCTGCAGATCTCACAGGGCACATCCATGGCAGTTAACATATGAAATAATTTATCTGCCACAGTGGAATTTGAACCCGGAACCTTCGGTATAGCTTCTCAACACTCTACACACTGAGCTATCCCGTTCGCTATTTAAATACTAAACCTATATAAATTGGTTTTATACTGAGAGTGGATTGATTGGTATGAATCATAGGTGAGTGGCCAAATTTCCTGAGTTCTGGGTTATTCTAGATGGCTTACCAGAGCAAGATTCCATTATAAAATATGCTGCTCCTTCTTTCCCTATTTCCTCATCTCGGAATTACCTTGGATTGAGATCATATTTTTAACTGCCTTTGATTGTTTTATGAATCCAGTTACTTTAAATTTAGTTAAGAATATACAACATGAAACACTGTTTGTACACTTTTTGTATTAAAATTTAACTAAAAATTGTAATATAATTTATTACTTACTATTTTTTATTAATTAAAAAAAATACCATATATAAGTCTCATTGGCAGTTGTCTCGAATTCTGCATCACCTCCCTTGACAATGAATTCAACCAAAAGTCCTTCTTTTTTTTTTATGATTGTTATTAATGTAACTGAAATTCTGACTGTTTTTGTTTATTTTCAATAAGATAAAAGTGTAGCAATTTTTACCTGATTTTAACTTATAAAACGACTTATTAAATATTAAATTCACTAAAAAATAGCAATAATCAGGATAACTGTTGTCCTAAGCAGGAATCAAATAATAGACAGAAATAAATAATAATGAAAATTGAATGAAATTGGAAAAAAAAAAAAAACCCACAAACCAAGCACCACTCCGGAGACCATCTTTTCACTGCTGAAGAATTTCATGGCTAAGTTTCATTTAAGAAAGGGATGTGGTTAGCATACTCATTTAACGGTCAGTTTTGTCCCCAATCCTATGAAATGTTTACATATTTATATAATTACATTTGAACAAACAAACTTATAAATTTTTTAATAATCTTGAATTATAAATATAATCTAGTTATGGATTTGATATAACAAATTGAATTTCACAGGTCAAGTATGCACTTTAAGATAAGAAATAGTTTAGCATTTTTTTTAATTTGGCCCGATGTTATCTTTATAATAACCTAATATTGTGTGAACTGGTCTTATAAAAACAATTTAAATGCCTAATTTTCAGACAAAAATAACTAGTGTTGGGAAAAATAATAAAATTTTGTTCTCCTGGAAAACTTGGAGAAATGGAATTTTTTGGGATAGCTGAATTTATCTTATGGTAAAATAACAATTTTAACAGATTGTAATGGTAAAATAACGATTTTAACCAGCTTTGTACATTAATATGTTGAAGCTTCAAATCACTATTTTTCTTGTATATATTATTACTTTTTTAGAAATTAAGTATTGTTTATACTTCGAAGGGAGTGGGGTAGCTCGGAGTGTAGAGCACTGAGTTGTGCTGAAGATCTCAGGAATGAATCCAGCTGTGACAAAAAAATTATTTAATCCATAAACAGCCAAAGATGGCCCCTGTAGGACCTGGTGACCGTCCATGGGTTCACTCAGTCTCTATAAAGTAGATACCTTTAAATGGGGGAAATACAATGCAATTGAGTTATTTAAGAGATTATTATTAAATGATATCTGACAAATCGCCTTGCTGCACAAATGTTGTCTTAAAAACCGTACCGTCTCTACCAAGTGCTGAAACCAAGACACTTCATGTGGTATTGTGGTATAGCTAGGTTACATTTTGAAGAGAAGAAAGCATTAAGGAAAAAATTACAGATTAAAATATCCAATTTGATAACTCAAATTTCAAGGTGCTTAATAATTTTCAAATCTAAAGTAATACAATTCGTGTAATACATAACCCATACATACCCAGGGCTCACATAGTCACTATAAATAGGGTACAGATAATTAGGAGAAAAACCTGGTGGCTGTGCCTGGTCTCAACCAAATCACTTTTCTGAACAACCATTGGCTTAGGAACAGCACAGTCCCTTCCATTGTTTTTAACAAGGATACAACCTGGTTGCAGTTCCTGGCCTCTTCCAACCGCTTCCTCCAAATGTCATGGTCTTGTGCCGATGCCATCTAATTCCCAGGATGTAACGGGCATCACTTGCAATACCATATGACCACCTCAGCTTAATCTTTATCCTTGTAACCCCTAATACATTCTAAATTGGTATGGTATATGGTATACCTAATAACTCTTAATATATTGTAATGTTAAATTTTTTTTTTAAATGTAATATTAAGCTGTAAAACAATTTCAACAACTATTCATAGTAGAATGCCAAGCAACTTACCAGATATTCATGGGCATGCTAAGATAATGAAATACTGAATTAAGTAAGAGAACACCTTAAATTCCTGATGCTTCCAATAAAAAACTTAAAGTCCTCTTCCAATAAAAATAACTCGTTATTTTTACCAAGTAATATTAGTGGTTTCAACTATGCTTCATTCATTTCATGCTGTATATAGGAGAATGTAAAAAACACATACACCTTTCTCTAACATCACAATTATCAGAACAGTAAATAAATATAACTGGACTGGTATACCAAACACAAGTAAAGTCAAATCCTATGTTATCTTTGGCTTCATTTGCATGTCCATATTATTTATAGGTGTAATGTGAAGTTTGTTGTATGAAGTCGGGTACATCCTTGCACAGTTGAATTCTTACACACTCATGTAAATAATGTCTAATATAATGAGGAAGAGCATTTTACAGAAAGGATATTATATTTTATAGAAAAGTTTTTATTATTCAGGTATAATTTAAGCTTAGGTATAACATTGGTAATTCAAAGGGTTATTAATACATCAATAAGAATTCAGTCATTGTTTTTTAGTGTCTATCGTTTATAAATAATAGAATTCAGCAGCCTTATTGTTCTTATTAAGCACAGATGATTCATGTCCGGATTCTAGGTTATCTTTCTGCTTATTATTTAAATTTCAATTTTTTTTTAAATGTCAATAAATAAAAAAATATTGATGAATTTAACATTACAAGTATTATTTCCCATTGTTAATTAAAATCATTATCACTGGAATGAATAGGTTCTGTTGAGCTACATGAATATAACTGAGGGGTTAATAAATAAAGAAATAACGGTCCATTTTTGAATGTTTTAATTGAAATTTTGAGAAATCCCAAGAGGCTTGTAGTTAATTTATTTAACGTCACTTTATGGCTAATATATGCTACTATGGCTAATTAGATGTTACTACAGAGGCTCCTAAGTTTAGCCTAGCCAGATGTAATTGGGATGGGGATGTTTCTGGAGTACCTGACATCACAAGGCTTAGGAGTGCCATTTAATGTCTCTGAAGGATGGCGTAACCAAGGATTTTCTATTTCCTTTAAACAATCCTAAGGCCACCTGCAAACCCAAGTTTTTGGACATGCTTGTTTGTTATGCTAACCACCATTAATGTAACTAGAATTGACTCAGGGGGGGGGGTTATAATAGAATATATATATATTATACAACTTAGTTGTTTATTGTTCTCAAAAGTTCTTGGTCGAGCCAGTAAGAACCCTCGCTGCCATGAGATTTCCTCCATATCCTGCAACCATCTCATCTTGGGTCGCCCTCTTTTCCTGCTTTCTGTAAAACAAACTTTCTTCTTGCCTGTTGAATTCATCAATGTTTGCCAGTATATTATGAAAATATAAAAACTTAACTTCTTAAGTTCCACATTTTATTTATTTAGTACCAACAAATGAATGCTGTATGTCATTAATTTTCACAACTAAACTAGACATATCAGAGCAAGTCAGAATATAAACGAATAATATTCCAGATAATTAGCTTTTTGATAGTTACAAAAATGGAACTGATGATTGAATTAAATAAACTAATATTGTTATTGTTAAAATGGAATAATGTTGAATTGAGTAATGCCAGTTTTTTTTTACTATATATCAGAGTTTATTTATAAAATGTTATAAAACATAAAAAAATAAACTTCTGTTATATTAGTTACCTTATAACTATCATTCATGACACAGAATAGATGTGTCACTTTAACCAGTACAGGTGTCCTGAACAATTCAATGTCATGAGAGACCAGATATTTTAAAATAATAATTAATATACCATATTTTGATTTACATCATTCATAATAAAAATAATAATAATTATATAATGATCAGAGTACCATCATGTAAAATAGGAGATTATAGAAATTGATTATTAACAGATATGTCTATATTTTATTACTTAGCTTCAACGTTTCCAATTGATTTATTACTTTTTATTTAACAAATAATGAGCATTTTTATTTAAATGGAAAAAATGGTTGCTTAAAGTTTAAGAATGGGAAAAGTATAAGACGATCATCCATACAAAATTTTTCAAGAACGAACTACTAGCGAGTCATAAGAATGATGATAAGATATCTTACTGTGCAGCTTTAATGAAATCCATTCAATTATACTTATGTTTTCAATGACCACTTATTAAGTCAGATATATTAAAAATTTTAATAGAGCACTTCATGATCTCTTAGTAATTTATACGATTCTAATAATAAAACACTATTCTTCCAAAGCTTTAAAAGATCTGATTCTATTATTTTTAAGAACAAATGAACACATTTTTAGATCGAAACATTGAGTGTAACAATAGTTCGTTAAATGAAAAAAAAATTAATAATTTTTTATTTTTAAATCATAAAATGCCCTCCCTATATTCGTAGATTATTAAATATTTTTCTTTAAAAAAAAAAAAAAAATTCAAGTACCAAGGAAAAGTAAAAGGTCAAAAATATTAGTCATATCATGGGAAGGACGCCCAGTGACCAACACCTTATGATGATCTAAACGATTTTCTTAGTAAGATGAACATTTTTTTTTAACTTTCAGTAGAAAATACAATGGAGTTGCTAAATTCATTGATAATTTTTAAAATATTAGAATGAATATTGATTTAATCCTAAATCGATCTGAAAAACTCATTTTATTTTAAGATCGATTTAAGATTAAATTTACTTATGTTAAAGAAGACCAGTGATATTATTTCACAATCTGAAACTTCATGCTATCCATAACTATAAGATTAATAGTAGACTATATTTATAATGAACAACATAATTTGGTGAAATCCTTTAATAAACCTGAACATATTCTTTAATAAATAATTTAATCAAAATAAACAAACAGTTCTAATCGACATGAAGTTTGCAAAACTGTATTCTTTAATTATAGTAGAGGTATTCATAAATCAAAATTCTATAGATAACAGATTTATTGCATTTTATTCATATAGTTAAAATATATATCAATACATAAAACATAAAAATATTTAAACAGAAAGAATTCTTGTGCGATTAAAGTTCTGAAGTACAAGTACTTAAAATTACAACTTATACAATGAAATCACATAAATTATAGCATATCTAAATTTACGAAATTTCATTTATAATATACATTAAAAAATCTTATTTTAAGTTACTATAAAGTTATATCTATTTAGATAAAAAAATAAACTAGTATTAGAGATTGGGTCTTGTTAAAACAAACATCAATAAAATCAGTTATGCGTCAATTAGGAAAGTCAATGAAAAAATAGTATATTGCCATAAAATATAAAACATTAAATAAGTAAAGAATCTCTTTTCGGAAATAATAATCGAGGTATGATTGTCGTGTAATTGATTTCAAATCGATCACAAACATCATAGACAAGCGATATCATGTTTAAATCTTTAAAAGTTCAAAGTTTCCCTCAATTATCCTTAGCGCTACAGATCCAAAGCGTAGATAGACACAAGCTAGCGCAAAGTCTGAAAAGTAGTGAGATTTTCTAGTTTTAGCGTTTAAGAAATTTCAAGTATCAAGATACATGCAAGAAACCATATTAAAACGATCCTATTCTTATGACATAAACACTTCGATGTTAAGATAGAAATTTATACATAAATAAAATTTAACAGCATAGAAGAATTGATCTTTGTTTGTAAATAATACTTCACATTTAGTATAACGCTCATCGAGCTATACAGTCTATAAAAGTCTACATAATTTGCGATGCATCTTAGGCTTTTTATTAATAAGAGCAGCTCTTGTGGCAGTTTCAAAAACCTGTCTAACCCCTTCTTTAGTTTTGGCTGAACACTCCAAGTAATCGTAGGCATTAATTTTGTCAGCCATGGCTCGGCCTTCTTCAGGTTTTACTGGCTCTTGTTTCATCTTGGCCAGCTCCTTAATGGTGTTAGGGTCATTCCTCAAGTCCTTTTTGTTGCCAACTAGAATTATTGGAACCATAGGGCAAAAGTGTTTGACTTCTGGTGTCCATTTCTCCGGGATATTTTCCAATGAATCTGGAGAGTCGATGGAAAAACTCATCAAAATGACATCAGTATCAGGATATGAGAGTGGCCTCAGTCTATCATAGTCTTCTTGGCCAGCGGTGTCCCACAATGCCAATTCGACTTGCTTGTTATCAACTTCAATATCTGCTACATAGTTTTCAAACACGGTCGGTACATACACTTCAGGGAACTGATCTTTGCTGAACACTATGAGCAAACATGTTTTACCACAAGCACCATCTCCGACGATAACTAATTTTTTCCTTATAGCTGCCATAGTTATCAAACTGAGAGCACTTTGTATAAATAGTCCTAGTATGGACTATTTATACAAAGTGGGCCACGCCTTAAAGATGAACAACACTGACTCACTTGCTTTCTGCCGTCAATGGTGAGCTCCACCGATTTTTTTACGTCAGGGGAACACTCGGTTTATATGAAAACACTGGAAGCACCGGACACTGTATGATAACTATAAATAGAAGTGGTGGGTAGGGCTCATGATTTCGAACGGCTGAGATCAGTCCGAAATGGCTACTCCCTCCATTGCTAACTGAACATTCCAATGACTATGAGCAGCTGTTGCCAGTGCCTTCGCTATTGGGGAGCCTCCAGGCGTGGCCACTAGGGGCGCTACATTCGTTCCTTCCCTTTCTCTAGTAGCCCTCCAAACGGTACATAATAGGCCCTCATTTAATTTAGTTTTAATTGTTTAATTGTTCATTTTCCATTTATTATTAACAAGAAATCATACAATTAAAGAAAGATTATACTTATCCGCAAGATTTGTGTTAATACTTTAAGTAATTGAAAAAAAATTAATGGAAAACAAATTATCCCTTGATCACTATGATCCAGTAAACTAAGTAGTGTGAACTAAGCCAAGGTTGTAATTATTGTTTTAGTTGTTCATATAAACAATAATTATTTCATTTCCAATATAAATCACCATATTCAAGGTTTGTTTTCTTAGAAACGAACATAGATTTAATATAAACATAAACATTAGTTTTAAAATTAATCTATTAACTTTCATACAGTTTATTTAATGCAGTCATTTCTATGTAAGAAATTAACACTTATTTTATAAAAATAATATCTGATTAAGTATATGTCATTAGTTAAAATTGGTTTGTTATAAAAGTTACAAGAGTTGCCTTCCATAGTATTGTCATGTTACTGTATAATTAATTTTAATTAATTAATTAGTTTATAATAAGATTTATAACATAAGTACTAATGCCTTACACAGAAATTACGGCATTTATCCCAATTCGTCAGGCGTTTATCTTAATTTGTCTATTAAAAAAAAATGTAGCAGTTTCGGAGGGTGTCGCTTTGAATTATATTAACTTTTCATTCGTTCCCTTTATTAATATTTTTGAAAAAAAATGTGAGTTTAGTATGAAAAGAGTTTAATCATGATAAATGATATTTCGGTAATCATTTCATCAAGAAATGAATGTTTCAACAACCATATTTCTTCATCCATACTTCCAAAAGTTAGTTGAAACGATTATTCCTTGATTAAATTACTACTGAAATGTACAAATTTTCCACAATTAGACAATTTTCTATAATAAACTCTCGATTACTTTCATTTACGATTATATTAAAAAGGAAACGAATGAAAAGTTAAAACTTTTTGTTACTTAAATCGAAGCGAGAACTTGCTGAACTGATGCCCGAATTTATTAAATAAATGTATATATTAGAACATAAATAAATTAGCACTTACGAATTTAAGAAATTACATTAATTATTTTTATTTTTATTTCTAGTGCATCCGTTCAAGAACGATATGTCTACGGGTCAAAAGAAGGAGTGCAAACAGGCTGGGTGAGTTCATTTTAATTAATTAGTTGTATAATTAATTATTTTACTTCTATTGTAGTTATTATTTTTTTTTTTTTGGTTATCATTGTTAAGAAAAACAAATCTTCAAAATCTTCACTCTCGGCAAAAGAAATCCAAGATTTTTGCCTCCACTTTTGGAACTATTTTTATATTTGGTTCTATTAACTTGTACTGTACGATGTTGGTACCTAATATTTCTAATTTAAGGGAGTAATAAAAAATTATGAATGTTTGAATATTAAATTTATTAAAATTTAAGGAATTTTACCTCTTACTTATCTTGAGTATTACCGAAAAATATTTTTTTAAATTTTACTATTACCTAATCCAGTATATAAAAATAATTGACCAATCATTGAAATACATTTTTTAATGAAATTGTTCGTAGAAACTTTATTTCTATCATTGTTACTAAAATTTTGTATAATAATAGTAATAATAATATTAGTAAAATTTACTATAAGGAAATTATTTTAATACAATGGAATTGTAGTAGCAGCAATAGAATCCGGAGGTTCCTTATGGGGCACTACCAAGAATCTTAACTATGCAACTCATCTACAGGATGAAATCAGACACAATCCTCCCATCGACGACTCGGCATTCCCCAGATACATTTACCTATCGGTTTAGCTCTGATTACTTTTATTCAGAAAAACCTATTCGAAAAAACAACAATGACCAACTAGAAATGAGAGAGGATTTAGCTTTCTGCCCACTTCCCTTCTGTAATTACCGTTAAGTACCTTCTTATGATCTTCTATTTTTTATATAACTGTAAATTTTTATTATCAATGTCTTCTAATGGTCATATAAAAAGACTAAATCATTATAATAACAATCTTTAATTCACGGTGATGTGATCATGGCTGGTAATGACAATTATTTAAATTTCCGTGGTTGTTTTTACAATATTGCAAACTACTTTTGCCCCCTTCCCTCTTTTTTATATCTTCAATGGCTAAACCAGACACTTGGAGGTGGTTAATATTATAGAGGAGAGATTGTTTGGACGTCCCACGACCTCAGGATCACGATTTGGTATGCCACGATCGGTGATTTCTTTGATTGTAAGTGTCATTTCTTCCTTGTGGTCATATTCATGGGAAATATGTGCCAAGGGATATTTTCACTTTAATTTCCGCCATTATCGCTGTTAAATTGGTTTATAATAGATTAATTGCAAATTGTTGTTAATTGTCCTGCTGTAAGGATGATCGATAATCTTTAATATAGTATTAAGGGGCTGGGTAGCTCAGTGAATAGGGCGCTAAGTAGCTATGCAAAAGGTTTCGGGTTCAAATTAGTCTGTGGCAGATAAATTATTTATTCTTTTAACAACCTAGAACCCTGTGGGATAAGATGACCTTTCTTGGGCTCACTCAGGTTCTATAAAATTGGTACCCTTAATATGGCGGAAAACAGCCGGCTGAGCCTCACCTCGGACAAAGCATCTCCGAATACAACCGTTGTCCCTATAAACAGTACAGTCTCTACCATTTACTGAACCCAAGACCCTAAATGGGTTGTAGTAGTATAATTTTTTTTAAAATTAATAAATAATCGATAAAATAAATTTTGAACGTAATCAAACAAAAGCACTTGAAATTAGCGGTATCTTGCTCCTTTAGGGCTACCCGCGATCTTGGGATTAGTAGGTTGTTATGCAAACCACTAGCCCACGGGTCACCTCTTTAGTAGTAAATAAATGTAGCTGGAAATTATTTATTCTGTTAGTAGTCGTGGATCGGCCTAGTGAAGTATGAATACACAATTTTGGAGCTCATGTAGACTCAATAAAAGTGGACACACTTAATTAGGAGGAAAGCAGGCTCAAGTAGAACCGTTGGCTAAGAAACAGTACAGTACTTAACACTGAACCCTCCCCGCATGCTGTAGAATCTCCAGGTGCTTAAGGGTTTACTCTGCATCACCTTGTCACTAGTCTTCTGCTACCCCCAACAATGTCGGAAATTTAATTACAAACGGAATTGGGGATAGCGCAGTTTTTTTTTAAGTGTTTCACCTCTACTGACTTCCTATACTGAGTAGTGGTTCCAAACGCATGTTTTCGTGAGAAAATTCCTCCCTGATAGTTCTAGTTATGACACTGCAGTCATCTCAACTTTATTTTGCTCATAAGTGAATAACTTTTGTTTTTTTATATTGATTTATTGATATTTACTACTGTAATAATATTACAATAAGTAAAATTGCTAATATGAACAAATGACATGAAAATAAAACACTTGTGGAGAAACTACCCATCGGTAGCACTCCAATAAAGTTCTATGGTAGAAGGTCTCGAGACCTTTTCAGACGCCTCGGAGGGTAATCAGGATTAGTATGAGAAGCAAGTTGAGAGACTAGCAGATTCAAGTGTGTATGTAGCTTGTCATGGAAGGATAGGTATCTTAGTTTGGGCCAAATCAGCAACATATGGGATATTGTGTATTATGTATTATATTCCACCATTACCTTTATTATCCCTTCATCGCGCATCATAAGAAGGATGGTCTTAAGGTTTTTATTTATTTATGTTAACATAAATATAGTTATTATTTGTTTATAAAAATGATTGTGATTAATAACCCGGTCGGTCTTTTTATAAAGACACTGTTATTGGTCCTTCTTGTAGAGCAGGATTCCTATGACAAGTGGAATGATAACAGAATACTGTACATTTCTTTCTTGGGTAAGTTTGAGTAAGATTCTGGTTTCTTTTTCCACCTCCATCTATCTTGGAAACTTTTGTAGTTACTCTTCTCCTTCATGCTCAGTTACATCAGATCCCTTATAAAGCACTTTTGGTTTTTTCGTTCAATTTACTTTCTATTTGTACTCCAATAATAATAATAATCTATTTCAAATAATCTATTTCAATCTATATATCCAATCTATTTCGTAAAGAGTTCCTTGTTATTTATACCTCAATCTTCTTTATGCTTTATTGAGTTGCTGTTAGATCTATTGAAATTTAAGATTTTTTTTTAATTGTTTGGAAAATCTTTGATTCCAGGCACTTCTTTCGTGTATTTGAGCATCCGAATTAAGATTTGAAGAAGCGATTGACTTAAGATTTTAGATACTAAGCACATTAATTAATTTCTTCCTAGTTTTTAGTAATAAGTATTTTAGTAGTAAATTATAATACATAATTTGGTAGGTTTTTTTTAATGTTTTATTCAACATTTATTTTCTTCATAAATTTTACAAATTTAAGACTTTTAAATTCCATTATTCTATCCTTCAGTTCAGGAAAATTAAACCCCATCTTTAAAAGAAATATTGATATTTTTGGAGTTTCGACAAAACTACTTTGACGTTTTTGAAATAACCCACACACACACACCCATACACACAAGCAGTTCTAGTTTTTTGTTCATTCATCTAATCCGCCACTATTTGGTCATAGAGGTCATGTATTTCTTATATTTTATGATAAGGGTCTTGGTTCAGTACATGGTAGAGGCTGTACTGTTTATTGGACAACAATTGTCCAAGTGATTTGTCCTAGATCTCGCTCATTCACCAGATTTTCCCCCTTATTTTAGGTACCGATTTTATTGAGGCTGGATGAGCCTCAAGAGGATCCTAGATCTCATAGGATCCATCTACGGCCGCTAATGGATTAACGGCAACTCAGTACTCAATCACTGAGCCACTCCACTCCCATATTTTATTATATTACCTTCTATTATCTTATATTTTATAACTTATTAAAATACAGTTTTAGTGATGGGGGTTATTTTTATATATTGTATTTATTCAGTGCAGCTTAGTAAGTTGAGTGCTGAATTAATGATCTAAGAGTCCCGAATTAGAGACTAGATTTGTTAGTTAATTTTTTTATTATGATAAGAGCCGTGGAATAGTAACGTTAGACTTGGAGACCCTTCTGGGGTTCACCCAGTCTCTTTAAAGTGCATAAGTGGTAACCCTTAATCGGGGAGCATGGAGGTGGAATGTGATCAGTACAATCCCTACCATGCATTGAACCCAATGTCCTTCATGGGTTTTAGGGTTTATATATTTTTAGAAAAAATATTAAAATTTGTACTTGATATTATAATTTAATATCGACATCAGATAAAATATCGGCGTATGAAAAAAAATACTATTGCTATATTTTTCCTTCTTTGCCGCTCGTCATGGTCTTAGCTTATGAGCTATGGACCAACCTAATTCTATTTCACGGGTCATCATTCCTTCATCTTTACGGCTAATTTGTCGATTGATTAATGATCATAAAGGGGAAATGAAAGAGCAAAAATAGTTTGTTTTTGGTATCCAAAGATTTCTGGTTTTCCAAGCAAAGTGGACTGTAATTGTTTAAATCCTAAATGTTTTCATTTATTTGCCTCTCAAGGACGGTGAATATGATCAGTTAAGGGTTACATTCATTGCTAATGTTTGTAAATAAAGTGTGGCGGGACTTAACTAAAGTGAATTACAGTTTGAACAGATTCAAGCAAAACCAATAACATGTAAAACTTCACCTGTGTTGAGGATTCTTATGTAATAATCCTCCATAGTTCTACGTGAGGGAGTAGGAAGTTAGGTCTAACCTGAGCAGCTATTCAAGATGGATCGCAATATAAGGATATTAAGAATATCGAGAGGATTTTATTGCTTTGTGAGTAGAACATCATATGAGCCTTGGAAGTAATACAATTTCTTCCAAGATATAATCAGAAAAATAGTAAGTACTGCACTCTATACTTGATTTTAAAACCAAACAGGGTACATGCAGTAATTTTGCATCAAACATCGTAAGTATTAATCTTATAAAACAATTCATATATTTTGCTAGGGAGAATTGGACAAGTTATAATATTAGTCATGAGAAGATTTCTACTGGAAATATTGGAGAATACTGGTAGTTAGTATTTGGGCTATTAGATAAAAGACATTTGGCTAATTATGAAGGAAACAAATTACAACCCATGAAGGGTCTTGGGTCCAGTAAGTGGTAGAGACTGTTCTAGGGCAACGGTTGTGCAGAGGAGTGACAGAGATCACGCTCAGCCGCTAAGTTTTTCTTCCAATAAAGGGTACCAACTTTAAATAGGCTTGTTTAAGCCCTAACGAAGTCTTCAGATCTGATGGAACCCTCCATGGGTGTTAACAGATAAAATAATTTATCTGTTGCAACCGGTTTTGAACCTACTACCTCATTACAGCAACTCAACGCTCTACACACTGGCCTACCCAGCTCCCTATTCATTAAAGGATACTTCTAGAAATTTTGCTTTGTGTTGATAGTCGAAAAAATACACATGTCTTGACTTGACCCTAGAATCAATAGAACAACCAAACGAACTATGACATTGATGGCGGACTCGGATTCCTCGCCTACTATGCTGTCCTTCGGAAGAGACGTAAAATGGAAGCCCCGGGCCTGTGAGTTGCCGGGTACTGTTTATAGTAGATCCCTGCCCTAATTATAGCTCATCACCATTCATCATTCGTGGCGCTACAGCTCCAATTATAACTGGATAGATAACATTTAGGAATCCTACTGTAGTATTGTCCGATTAGCCACAGCAGCATAAAGTGACTTTAAATGAATCAACAATCAACAGCAACCTTGCCGCTAAGTTGATGCTTACCATTTTGTAATCCCAAAGCTTACGGTGTATAGATTCAAGAAATATGAACGCGAGTGTTTATTTTGCCTTGACTTAAAGTTCATATATGGCAATAAATAAATTTATCATATAGACGACTAGACCAGACACCTGTCAAATGAAATGCTTGGTTCGGACTAAAATGGGGTTATTGTTTTGGTTGAAGCTATGGGAATATTTTTTAGTGTATATAGTAATTTGAATTATATTATTAGACGTAAAGCAATATTTCAATGCAATTAATGACAGTTAGAAGCTAAGCTCAGAGAATCTACACTCTCAGTTGCAACATCAGTTATAAATATAGTCATTTGTCAGTTATCCAAAAGTAGCACATTCCTGTAAACACTTGTATGATCAGATACTATTCAATACTTTGTGATATTCAATTAATGATCAAGAGTTGAATTGCTTGTTGCTCAGGATGGTAAGTAGTGGCATAAGTAGTATTATTTTCTTAGTAATCAGCAACCATCATTGGCCAATACTATTTAAATTCGATTCCCAAAACACGATTGTATTATTACAAACTTAGGTCCTGTGAGTCTAACTATGATTGTCATTTCCGATTGAAAATTACTTCTTCTAATTCGCTCAAACCTGTTCTACTACCTGCAGTTTCTATGACGAGTATTTAGAATGAATATTTTCAATATTGACTACGACACGTCATCCAGTCGGATAAGCGAAGAACTGTTCTTGACTCCGAGGTAACCTACTTGGCAGGATAGATGCAGTGGGGGCATCCTGCTTCGTGTCCCTTCGGATATCTTCGGACATCATCGGCGTCCAGGTTGGCGGAGAACTGAAACAGAAAAGTGGCCAGGTGTTCGCGGGCCGTACCCTCGTCTTCCGCGTCCGTTGTTCCTCAACTTCTTCGTGTCCATCTGTAACGGAGACAGTCTTCTTATTGGGGGTGAAAACAGGGAAGTGTAGTGTGTGTTCTCGTGGATAGTGTGGATTATACCTTTAGCTTTCAAGCCTGCAAGCAGAAATCAAGGTCAGTTAAGTCTTTTATTTTTGTTTTGTTTTTCTTTTACGCATTCCACATTCTATGGCTCCCTCGCATTCCTTCCTCTACATCGCAAAATTTTCGAATTATCTGAATATTCACTAACATTTATTATGCCTTCACTTGGTTATTTAATTTATAAAACAGATCAGTTCCATATGTACGCGATTTTATATGAGCTGGACAAAATATTTTGTAATTATTCCGAAGGTTGACGCTTCGAGTGAAGTCACAACAAGTTTTAAATTTTCATTTGCTTCCCTTTTAATATTTTCCAAAAATACAAGTTATCATGAGCTTTAGTATTGAAATGAGAATGTAATTATGGGAAATGTGTACACTTCGATAATCATTTCAACTAGAAATGATTATTTCAACTAATATATATCAACTTAACTTCGAAATGTTTGTTGAAATGATACTTCTTGATGAAATGATAACCGAAATCTACTCAATATCCAGAATTACATTCTCTTTTCCATACTAAAGCTCACGATAACCTTTACCTTTGTAAAATAGTAAAAAGCGAATAAACAGTTAAAACTTGTTGTAACACAACTGGAAGCGACAATTTGCTGAACAGATAAGAAATATTTATTTGTTTATGAATATTGTTAAAGATGTAGAGGAAAAAAGGAATTCTCTGATGTGGTTAAAAGTATCAGTTATTTATTAAAGACCAAGACATTCAGAATCAGAAACACCGTTTACAAAAACCATAAAAAAATAATGCAATTATATAGATGTAAATAATTTATATTTAAAATATGTATATTTTATGATAATTACAGGAGAATTAATATTAATTAAAATCTTTTCATGTTTTTATTCGTACTGTTGAGGTTATGTATTATATTTTTTAAATTAAAAAATAAACTTAGTCCTTGAAAAAACTATATACTATTGTTTATATTGGACAAAGAATATAGTATATGATCTTTTTTTTTAACAGCTATAGTTTTATTGTAAAAATTAATTAATTGCTAAATGTTGTATTTTCATTTGATTTTTAAATGATTTGTATGGATCTATCATAATACATGTTTTATTCATTTTTATTTCTAAGATCCTGATTTAACGGTTACATTTCAGTTTTTATTGGTGTAATTAAAGTTACGCAAAGTTATTGTCTGGGTCATGGAATAGGGTCATGCTTTGGCAATGGTTTAATATATCGTTTTACCTGTATTTAAGTAACAAATCCTACACTGGATTTCTGATACAAAATATTACTGTAAAATAATTTATTTGTATTCCCTTCACATATAGTTTTTTTTTAATTGAAAAATATTATGATTACATTATTAAAATGTCTTAATAATGATATTTAATGCATTATTTAATTTTTTTTTGTTATTTCGCAACATGATCTGAAGTAATTCATTCATAACCATAAGAGGAAGAACTGTTTGTTAATTTGTTAATTGTTATAATAACAACAATAGCTTGCAATTTGATAAATAATTATTTGGTGCTGCCTTTACTTTATTTGGTTATTTTATACATTCGAATTATCTTATCCTAAATAAGTGAATTTGAATAATAATTATGTCTATATTTCTATGTAATAATATACATATTAATGTAAAACATATAAAATATCAATAGTCATCAAATATTATTTTATTTACATTAAAGCATTCTAATCGTCTTCAAAACCAAGGAATGTTTAAATAAATTTCTTCAAAACATTTCATTAGGTTTATGCCTTAAGTTAAAATTAGTTGTTATCTAATCCTTTCTATAATAATTTTAGCTAAATTGGATGTGGATTTGTTTTAAAAGACTTTAGTAGTATTTTAAATTTGGTAGGATAATAGACACTATATAAAGGTTATTGTATTTTTACACCTCTATTAGGCACTAAAAAATATAGGATTTTTTTATTATTATTTTTATAAATTCACATTTTTATAACTTAAGTCACATCTTAGCTCATTTTCTTGATATATAGCAATGCAAACCATTTCCATGATAAATCTTTATTTTAAAAAATTGTATGCCTTTACAATACCACAACACTTATTACACTTAATATTAGACCACTAAAACCCATTTCTTAGGTCTTGGTTTCAGCACATAGTGAAGAATGTACTATTTCTAGGCCTATAATTGTGGATGGAGTTGATTGGTCCCATAACAGGCTCAACCACCAGGTTTTTACACTATTAAGAACAAGTTTTTTGGCCATTTAATCCACTTTATGGAGGCTAGGTGAGCTCCAGGAGGGTCTGCAAGTTCCACAAGACCAATCCGTGGCTCCTAACACATTAAATATACTATCTGGTACACCTGGATTTGGACTCACGACTTTCAAAAACCACGCTCTGTTACATTATTTTCTTTAGCACAACTAAATGATTCCACCGTGCTTAATTATTGGGTCTTGTTTCCCATATCACTGGCGGGGTAGTGATATTATGATAATAATTAACGGTTGTTATAATAGTTTTATTTCCCTGGATACACAAATGAAACACTTTTAATGGTATTTTAATATATTACTGTAAGAATGAATACGGATAATCAAGCAACCAATATGAAACTTTTGAAACTGTGCATGAATGCAATGAAGAAAATGGGGCAAAGTTACTTTTGGAGGAATTTTGCCGAAATTAATGCTTTGCAAACAAGGCCACATCATGAAGTTTTACGGAGGTCGGAACACATACAGATGCAATAAAAGGAAATGCCGGTATGAATGTGGCGCGTATACAGGTACGTGGCTATGTCATTGCAAGTTACCGTTAAATAAGGACAATCGAATATACAACGGTTAAATTCTGCTCGAAAGAGTTTGACATGAGCTCCCGTATGATTGCTGATTGGAAAAATTATCTTAGGGAGGTGTGCGCATTCAGTTTATTGAAAACCCTCTTAGTTATTGGAGGGGAAGGATTGACAGCTGAGATTGACGAATCGTGTTTCTCTCATCGCAATTATAACGTTGGACGGTCCTATCCACAGCAATGGGTCTTTTGAGGTGGGATCTGTCGGGAGACGAAAGAATGTTTTCGATACACAGTACCTGATAGAACAACTCAAACCATGGCGGAGTGTATTAGAACGGCAATTAGACCAGGTTCAAGTCCTACAATGGAATCGAAAATTTCGTCGATCCATTTACTGGTGTTCATACTACAACAAGAATAAACAGTTGAGTCAATGTGGGCCAAAACGAAGAGAAGAAATAAAAAAGAAAATGGCACTTTTCGCTCCATGATTGACTCATATTTGTGTAAGTTTATGTGGAGCCAGATGTAAAGAAATGATGACCTTTTTGAGAGGATACTGAAGGTCATAGTAGAATTTTCGCCACCAGAGGTAACTAATTGAACTAATGGCATTTATATTCATTTCTTTACTTATTTTTGAAATTTCGCGAACTATCATTTCAATTGAATAAATACATATATTTTTCTAACCCATGTCTTTCAATTAATCACTAAGTTACTGTTAATAGGTAAAATCACTGGCGGTGTTATTGGAAGCAAGACCCAATAATTTTTTTTTGTATTATACAAGTTTTTTTTAGATTTTTCTGACTGGAGACGAGAAACTGCTCGCCGTTTTCGCTTACTTCGACATTTACTGGACAAACACATTAAGCTCCCAATTAATTACAAAAGACTCATTTACATGACAGTTATCAGACCTATTTGGACATACGGAGATGAGCTTTGGGGCTCTACTAAACCATCCAATTCATCTCGTATCCAATCCATACAATCCAAAATCCTTCGTAAAATCCTCAATGCTCCTTATTATGTCACAAACAATCTCATTTATCATGATCTTAATATCCCATATGTTGCTGATTTGGCCCAAACTAGATACCTATCCTTCCATGACAAGCTCCATACTCACTTGAATCCGTTAGTCTCCCAACTTACTTTCCATACTATTCCTGTTAACCCAGCGAGGCGTCTGAAAAGCCTCGAGACCTTCTATTATAGAACTTTATTGGAGTGCTACCGATGGGTAGTTTCTCCACAAGTGTTTTTTTCATACCATTTGTTCATATTAGCAGATTTACTTGTTGTAATATTATTACAGTTGCAAATATCAATAAATTAATCTAAAAAAAAAAGAAGATTTTTCTTAAGCGACCTGGTCCCAGAAAAAAATTATTTTTCTATTCTAAACTAAATATTTTTATCAAATTTCCGAAGGTTTATTTTGAAATTCGTCTCAATATGATTAATTCCGTATTATTCTTTTTGCCCCAATGAAGATATATAAATAAATGGGGAAAAAATATCTTCATTCGGTACGAAGTAAACGATAATTTAGGAAAAATCAGGCCCCTAAGATGGATTATATTGTTATTATTATTACTATTTATGTGCTTGTCTAATTGAATGCATTTTCTTCTGACCGCTTTTTAAGGACAAGTAATTATAATTTCATATTGTCTCCATAATTTATTTATGCATATGGAATGCAGTAATGACTCATTGTGCTATTGCGTTGTAACAACAAACACGTCATTTCCTATACCATCCTAACATCCTCTTATCTGACGTATTGTGGTATGTTCGTAATGCAGTATTAAAGCAAACAGAATAAATAGACGATTTAATATCAGTTTAAATAATCGCTGAATAAAATTATTAAAAAACACAGGCTAATCACCGAATCAACTTAAAGTTTGCTTGTTTGACGAGGTCAATGAACTTTAGCCATGTATTAAAATTAGTTGGTGGAATAATGTTCATTTTTCTTTCTCTTGCATATTTTTTTTTTGTCACGATACCCGAGTTTCCTAAAAATTATTTATTCAAAAATATAAATCTGAGTGAATTTTTAAAAATTATTCTGAATGGAAAAAACAAAACTTTTATTTGAGGAAAAAAGAATTCTTTGTAAACCGCATCGCTCAAAAACATATATACATTTACATTCTTGAGATATGTGGTATATAACTCTATTTTTCATTTTGTTTATGTACTCTTTTAGTTCATGTTATATACAGGGCCACAAATATATTTATTCTATTTTTGGGGATATACTATATAGTAATATATTTGTTTTCAGTATTGCTTGTTTTTACTAATAAATCAGTATTTCGTTCTTTCCTGAAACTTGGCAATTTTTAAGATAGTTTTTTTGTGCCACTAAGGTGACGAACTATTTAAATTTTCAGAATAATATTGTTTGTTATTAATTAGTCCAAAATAAAACTGTTTTAGTGTCTCAAAATTTCAAAAATTAAATTAAACTATTAGTAAAGAGAGCGGAGAGGCTCAGCGTTAGAGCGCTGAGTTGCCGTACCGAAAGTTACGGGTCCGAATTCGGCTATGGCAGATTTTATTTAATCTGTTAACAGCTTAGTAAGGATCCTCAAAATAGGGGGAGAGGATCTGGTGGTTGAGCGTAATCTAGGAAACATCACCTCCCTGTACAACCGTTGTTCAAGAAATATTACAATCTCTTCCACGTATTGAACACAACACCGTTTATGGGTAGTAATAGTGCAGGTATAGGTACTATTTATTCCTGATTGTGTTTAGTTATATAATGAATTGAAGATTCTTATTACATTATTTAGAAAAATATTCCTTTAAATTCATAATGAAAGCACTCAATTTTTTATTTTACTATAATTATCTGCTATAATTGTTTTTGTATAAAGTATTACATAAATTACTTCCCTCAGAGGCAAAGTTATTAGTTACTTTCTCTCTCTCTCACTCTCTCACTCTCTCTCTCTCTCTCTCTCTCTCTCTCTCTCTCTCTCTCTCGTAATAACTGACATATAATTATTTATACGAAGCTATTAAATGCATATATAGGTTACTGAGATGGAGGAAGGGTCATAAAATATACAATTATTGCTGATCCATAATATTTATTTTGTTTTTACGTAACTCTCTATATTGGGTTATTGGGGTTGCCGTTCGGAGAACTCTCTGCTCAGCACTTTCAATGTTCGATTGGGTCAGTTATTTTTAATTTTTGTTTCAACTGCGTACGATCTTGTCAATATTTGTTACTATTATGTTTATGGTATTTTGGTAAGATGTATTTCATAGACCTAAGTCATTTTTACAAGTATGCGTTAAAGTTTCCACCAGCATTACGATTATAACTTTGTATTGTCTCATATATAATTTATATTTACAAAAAATTACTCATACTGATTGAGGAATCAATTAGTCAGTGGTTGCATTCTAAGTTATTGGTAAAAATAGAGTTCCATACCTAAATAAAATGAGCTCAATATCTGATGCTGATTGATAAATGAGACATCCATTTTTCCAACCGAATTTAAGGATAAATTTTTTTTTTTCAATTTAATTTATTGATATATACAACTATAATAATATTACGATAAGTAAATCTGCTAATATGTACAATATGACATGAAAAACATTTGTGGAGAAACTATCTATCCAATAAAGTTCTATTGTAGATGGTCTCGAGGCCACCTTCTTTTGAGACGCCTCGGAGGGTTATCAGATCCCCAAAGTTCAACACCGTATGTCCAAATAGGCCTGATAATTGTCATGTAAATGAGTCTTTTGTAATTAATTGGGAGATTAGTGAGTTTGTTCAGTAAATGTTGAAGTAACGAGAAGAATTAACTCATACATTTGGAAATGTTTAAAAAACAAATTTAATTATTGAAGTTTAATAATAATACACCAATTAAATAGAATTAAAGATATATTATGGCATGAGGTAAGGGCTAGTACAAAAACTACTAATCCACTGGTAGTCCTCACTCGAATAACAAATTCAACTTAGAAGGTCACAAGGCCATCTTCTTTTCAGAAGCTTCGGAGGATTATCGGGAATTGAAGAGGTTGCTAGGTTTGGAACTAGTGGCTTTGAGCGGGAATAAAGTTTGTCATAACTTTCTTTCTTAATGGGTTCGAGCCAAATCAGTAAGAAATGGAAGATTAAGGTCATTATGGATGACTTAGTTCGTAACAAAGTAAGGAGCGTTATGGATTTTGGATTCTAACGATAGGATTTCGATGGCTTAGAGAAGCCCCAAAGCTCTGCTTCCTATTTCAAAATTTATGTTGTAAAAACATTTACTACGTAAAGATTATATTGCACTATTTTTATGTTATATTGTGAGACAATCGTTTAATGCATGTATTCCTAGGTTATTTGTTGTTTGTTCATTTAACGTCACTTTATACTATGGCTAATCGGACGATGCTACATTGGAAGCTCTAAATTTTGCCTATCCTGGTTTAATTAGGATAGGGATTTTTAACGAGTACCTGACATCGTACAGGCTCGGAACCCTCGTTTAACGTCCCTTCCGAAGGATGCCATAACTACGGATTTTTTACTCCCTTTAAAAAAATCTTAGGCCACCTGCCGGGCTACGAACCCGCGATCTTGGGCTTAGTAGTTTATTATGCTAGCCACTAGACCACAGGTCGCCCCTATTATTCGTAGGTAATTACATTTTTGAAATTTTATTTACTTATTCTCCCAATAATTTATTATATTATTTATTTATTCCTCTACTCTCCTTGAAGGTAGTTTTTTAAACTTCTGAAACTTCAGAACCCAGCTTTCGAATCGAAGATCATGAGATGCGTATTCCATGTTGTAGTCTTTTACAGAACACCAGAAAACTTATATCCCTAAGTACCTGGAATCGAAACCAATGATGTTATTTTCGTTGAGTATTGTTGCTAATAATTTTAGAAACACGTGGGGATTGTATCAAATTTGTTTTATTAATCGAAATAAAATATTTGGTTAATTTTTTAAAATGATTAAACATTATTTAGTGTTGTTTGTTCCTTTTTTCCATATATAGAAAATAAATCGTTCATAATGACCATACATAATCACAATCCAAATGTTTCATGTTCTGAGGTGCTTGAAAAGAAGATGGCCTTTTGTAGCCTAACTTAAATCTGCTATTTGAGTTTCTCTACTCGCTTTAATAAATAAAAGGCTTAGCGAAACCGAAGGAACGATGCCGATACCACCAATCTTGGTTTACAAACTTCTATCCACGGACCACTGCCTAAACCCAAATCCTTCAGATCACTCTTAAAGCAATCTTCCCACATACGTCTCGGGCTTCCCCTCAGACGTTTACCAGTCGGCACAGCTCTTATTAACTTTTTAGGAATTCGTTCGTTACTCAGTCCAAGAAACTCGCCTTAATTCAATTAATAATATTTATACTTGCTGCATTGTTTACTGTAACATTCAATTGTATTACAGTTGTAAATTGCGATACATTTTTTTTTAAAAGGATTTACGATACAATCTGACACACACTCAAGTTGACCTATAAGGTTGGTAGTGATAAAATATGTTTATGGAAAGAGGTACCATTAGAAGTTATCACCTTTATCCGAAGTGGGGAGTCGTATAGTGAGTGTCATTTATCATCTGTCAATTCTTTGTTCTTAACTATTTTTTATTTATGGAACGAGGATAGAATATATTCAAAATATTATCACAGATCTTTGTCCGTATGATTAATGGAGAATGAAGGAAACGGGATGTGGTTTCCAAGAACATCAGTTATAGATAAGTTTAATTGGTAAACATTAAGAAACACGAAATTACTTTCAGCAAGGAAAACACTGACTTAAAAAAAAAAAAAAAATTATTTAATAATTTAAGCATACTGACCTAATTCACCAACTTGTTTTTATGGAAAATATTTATATGCACAGCGTATAGAAAATTTATATTAATGATTAGAAGAGTACTCCCTGAACGCCTAACGATGGGCCAATCCTTAGTACAAATAGCATACCTCTTTATTTAATTGCACTTCAGTAGGTTCCGAACATTTTAGCAGAAATACGCCGATTTTGCTCTCAGAAAGTTCAGTTAAGTACTTATTTTGTACCCCATAGTGAGTCTATTGAAACAGTATCATTTAAATATTATTTTGAGATATTAAATAAAATGTTTTTGTTTTAATTTTAGATTTGCTCTATGGACAAAAAAAAAGTATATACATATTTTATTAGAAAAATTAATCTTATTCACTGAAATCTCTTTGTTAGACTAATTTCCTCCAGTACAACTGTTTGCTTAGAAACAATTCAAAATATACTATGTACTGACCCGAGCAATCTTCATGGGTTGGTACAGACTTTTTTCCATACTTAATTTGTCAACCTCCTAAGGTGTTTGGCATACCTTAACTTTTTTCCTAAAAAATGAGCATTTGCATCAATTAATCATGTTCTGCGTGAAAGATCCAAACGGAAAGGTTTTGAAAATTTTGAGCCCTTTCTAGCCTATAGTTTATAATAATTATTTATTCATTACAGAAACATTTCACAGCCGCTGAAGCAACTCGTTAAATTATTAAATATGAAGGGAAAAGTGTCCTTGACCAGCGCACTGCGCGGCGTTGGTTTGAAAAATTCAGCAGTGGACATACGACGTTGGAAAGGAAGAAGGGCTCCGGGCGACCATTAATGGATATTGTTGAGGTTTTGAAGGAACCTGTTGAGTCAAATCCGTCCACAAGTACTCGCGACTTTGCCAGAGACATAACAATGGACTATTCTTTGAGTATTAATTGTATTTTATATCAAATAAATAATAATACAAATGTTTTGTTAAAAAACGGTCATTTTTTTTTTTATACACCCCATTATAATTTCCAACATAGAAATATTGTAGTATTTTTTTTTGGATATACTATTTGAATGAATGATCCCATTTGTTACATTTTTGATTAATGTTCGCTCATTACTTAATGTACATAAGAACTTGTCCAACACATGAGTCGAGTTTCTTAACAGTTTTGCTATGGGGATGGAAACAAATGGCCAAGACTTTGTTAGAATAAGAACTGTCATCATAAGTGCTACCAACAGGTCTCTTTTCTACGACTCACTTTCTCCGCCTCGTATATTTCATTGCAATATTTATTTCCATAACCTCAGCTCCATCTTACGTTCCTTATAATAAATAATAAAGCTAAAATAATTTGATGGAATTTATTTTAAATCTAAGGATAGGATTCGTAAATCATTTAGTGCAAAAAAAAGGTTTTTAGAATAAGAGGTGTGGTGTTTATTAGCGAAGGCTCAGCTAAGATTCTGGTTGAATACGAGGGAAAGACATTTCCATGTGCACACCCTTCTGCCCAGATGATGGTCTAAAAGTTTAGATAATACATACATTTGGCAAATTTTTGTACAACACAATCATTTTCAACACAAGAGTAGTTCTAATATTTAAAATAGTGGTGGTAACCTGTGGTATGATGGTTACCATCACTACTTACAAGCCCCATAAGTCCTTAATTATGCCATCCTTCTTAGGGGACATAAAATGGTAAAATGTGCGGTGTCACAAATCCGTCCGATTAACCATAGCAGTGTATAATTGGCCTTAAATGAATGCGGCTTTACGATAATTTAAATAAATTGGTTGATATTGAAAAGTAAATGTAAGACCGTGGAAAAATTTCAACGAAAAGCCCTTATGTCTCCAAACTAAAACATCTATTGGACATCTACTATGTAAGGTAATTAGGTATTCTGTAGGTAGTTGTGGTTATTTTTATTTTATTGATAGTTGGTGAATCCAATTAGCTGTTAAAAAATGGAACTACAATTCACACAGCGCTTAGTCGATTCACCCAGACTGGCCCCAATACTTTAATATTATAAGTTTCCGAACATTAAATGGAAGTTCACATTGCTCCATTGATTTTGGAATAACACCTGCAACCTTTCCTTGTTCGCCCAGTTTCTTCACTCCTTGACACGAAATTGCGTTACGATTTTCTGTAAATAGTGATGAAATATTATTACTACATTATTTCTTAGGGATTCCTTTCCTTTGAATATCCATAAGCTTTTTTCACTTTCTCTCAAAATACCAATGAATTACAAAATACCAATTAGAGTTACGGATTTTCCTGGCTTGAAATCTTAGTTATTTATTTTAATCATTCTTTATAATAACATTTTTAGTGATATTTAGTCTAGTCGTCTAGATAGTCTAGTCGATATTTAATAACTAAATATGTTGGTTATTTTGAATATTTGGGTTTGTATGTTGATATTTTTTTTTCGCGTAAACTATTACAACTTGCACATGACATGTTTTAATCTTTGTAAAAATAAAATTAAAAAGAAAACTATACCACTACTAATGGTGGATTGAATTGGTCTGGGGTTGCAGTCAAACATAAGACAAAATAAGTAAAATTATTTTTTAACTATGCCAATGTTTTGGCCTACGATGCAGGCCATCTTCAGGGCAATCGGGTAGAGGTTGCTTGATCTGCGGTGACTCGTCAAACTATACCACTACTATGTATGAGATGAAAATGGTTGACTGGATGATCTTATGTAAAGGAGATGGTTGGGGGGTGCAGTCAATAAGAACACCGAATAAGTGAAGTACTTATATTATGTGCCGACGTTTCGACCTACAGTGTGGACCACACTCTAGCCGCGATCTGTAACGGCCACGCTTCCCATCATTCGCCCTGAAGATGACCTACACTGTAGGTCGAAACGTCGGCACATAATATAAGTACTTCACTTATTCGGTGTTCTTATTGACTGCACCCCCCCAACCATCTCCTTTACATATACCACTACTACTTATGAAAGTATAGGTTTTAGGTTAATAGTAGTGACTTTTATTTCAAGGACAACAGTTGTGCAGTGAGGTCATATTATTAACTACATATGTCGTTTCTACTCTCCTTTATGGATGTGAAACTTGGCCGCTAACGCTGAAGGATGAACAACCTCTTCAAGTTCGAAATATAAAGTGTTACTTAGAATATTCGGTCCAAAAAGGATGAGACCGCTGGGGAATATAGGAGATTAAATAACGCGGAATTTCGAAGCATGCATCCAGCAAATATTGTTCAAGTGACAGACAATCGTCATTTAGATGGGCCTGGGTTTGGGAAGTGGTCGTGGACAGAAGTTTGTAAGCAGAGATTGGAGGAAACGGCATCAAGCCTTCGTGTTCGCTAAGCCTTATTATCATTATCATTATTAGTATTATATGTCGGTTCTATTATTCTGCATACGTAAATGTAATGTATACCATATATCTCAGAGATTACCACCAAGTTAATCTTAATCTCCTGATTAAGTAAACCCCCTTTATGGAGGTTGTGTGAGCCTCTAGTCTTTAAGATCCCATAGTGCCAATTTATGCCTTTTAATAGATTAAATAATTTATCTGTCAAAACAGGATTTATTTAATCGTTATAAAAAAAAAACATGTTAGAAAGATCATTAGCTTTACATTTCCACCTAGCTGTTGTTATTAATTATTTTTCCCCCACAATATTAATATTAATATTAATAATAAGATCAAGCATCACATCTTGGAATGCGAGATAAATTTATTTGAAATATGTAAAGTATCAGAAGGAATCTCCTTTTAAATTGAATCACATAATGAGGCGGAGGTTCTATGATAGTTGAATTGCAGCTGGATCTGCCGGCAGAAGATTGTTGTTGGCGTCCAAGAATGTCATTCCAGAGAACGCCTTCTTGCTGACCTTTTGGTTCAAATATAATTTTTACCTAAACTCTTTTCTCTATATAAAAAGCACTAAGTTCTCGGAGATGAAAGAATTCCTTAGATCTTGGTTGGCTGTATTGCATTTTTGCAGTATAAAATATATTAACAGTATATTTTTTATTATTATATCTTATAATAGTATATTCCTATAATATAATAGCTTTACTCACCAATTTCGGTTATTATATTAGTAACATTGTTGATCGGTTTAACACATGCCGGTATTTGTCTACGTCAGGTATGAGTATGTATAGTAATGGTTACAATAAATTTCAGAAATATAATTTTAAATTTATGAAATTTGTTTTTTTATATATGTTATATGCTTCATATTGAATTAAAGATTTTTATATTGTACTCGTTTTGACGAAATGGGACATTACAAGCTATTATATTATATATAATTTTTTTATTTTTAAATTATTGGTCAACTGTTTTGATTTTAAATTATTTTTATTTTAAAGAGAAAAGATATGCCCCCGGCCGGGATTCGAGCAGGCATATCTTTTCTCTTTAAAATAAAAACATTAAATATTATCTTTATAGCTATTAATGTATTAATATATTAATATAATTATATATGATTAATAATAATTTATAGTATTTTAGAGATGTGAACGGTCCGGGTGGAAGTACAAATTGATAATTTCTTAGATATTGATAAACTATTTATTAGAAGTCGACATTTCCCTCTCATGTTGCATGAATAGACAAGACACAAAAAAAAAAAAAAGTATTTTTAAGACTGAAATAATTGGAATAAAAAAATAATATATAGATATATAGCTATTGTAATAAACAAGATGCAAAGGTAAACAAATATTTTTCTTTCATTTTGATCTAAAACAATAATATATAGATTATTAACAGTAACGATGAAAATCAATATGTAAGCAAAAGAGTAATAAGTTATTATTAATTGATTATGCTTATAAAACCTATGCCTAACATTTAAAAAAATACTTTTATTTTTATTTTTTATATTTTGAAAATTATTTGTACGTTTGCATCTTATTTATTGTTTTTATCTTAGTTTCATCTTACAATATTTACAATTTTAAATATTTACAATTTACTAATAAATACCTACAAATGCTTCTATATAAACAAAAGCCTTCTGTTACCTTTCGGTATTTTAAGGCGGTACATTGGGCTTAGTCCGCTGAAGGCGGTTTTTACTCGAACCGGCTCGAGGCTGCTGACGTAATAAATAGGCCGGACAAACGTAATAGGCCGCTGGTTTGTTATAAATAATTTATCACTATTTATTGAAATTTGTTTGTTGTCTTCAAACTGAACCATTTTCTGCACCATATTTATATGGTGAACTAATACATTTTAAATTGTGTTATTTTGTATGAGATGAGAAGAGATGATAGGTTTTCGATGGTTCGTTTGAGATTTTTAAAATTCTGTATTGTTTTTTTTACATAAATAATCGGGTAATCTTCTCTCCGCTAAATATAAAATACATGCTCTTACGTATTGTTACATACTTTACATACATAGCAAATTAAATTTACCTGTGATAACCTAGCTCATTTATCTTATTTATTAAGTGTTGTTATTAATTGATTTATTCTCAATAATTGGTTAATATCCTGTGATGCTTGGTACTTTTTATTTAGTTCATTCTTTTTTTGCCAGACCTCTATTCTGTTTCTTTTTCTGTTCATGTTTGTTATTCTAAAGAATAAAGTTTCTTCTCTATTCTATTCTATATTATGATCTTAGCGCCATTACCTCTAACTATTGTAGTTATCGTACGAATCGTGACTGTATCGCAATGCATTAAATTGCTTAATTAAGCATAAAAAACTAAGTGCCTTACAGCCTCAATTAAAATAGCTTAAATTCGTATAATGCTGTCATTGGATGAGTCGAACTGTCTCCTAAATTTGACAGATAAAATGTTACATCTCACTTCCTCTCTCGGTTTATGCTAGTTAAAATATTAGACCAAATTAATGTCTATTGACTGAGGCTAACAAGACAAACAATAGCATCCATAAATAAAATTTATTTTTTCTTGAACGAAAAATTACTCTTGCTTATCTCTCAATCATTACCTGATAGAAGCTAATGATTTGACATATTGTCAGAGACATAAGAGTTATAGACACGAATAGAATTTTGTAAGAAAATTAAGGGGAAAACAACTAAAATATTGAAGATTAAATTACTGAAAAGAATTGAAGATGCTATTAGGTGGTTTTTGCAATAATCTGGTTATATTCGACAGTGCTATTGAATATCGCTGTTCAACCATGATCTTATTATTTAGTTAAACTATGAAAGCCTGTACCTCATGAAGAGTATGGGGCTGAGTACATGGTAGAGATTGTACTGTTTCTAAGCCAACGGGATGTGGGATGAAACCAATATCATGATCACCTACTTGGTTTTTATCAATTATAGGTATCCATTAATTTTACAAAGGTTAGATGAGTCCCAGGAAGGTCTGTATGATCGACCACAGGGTCGATGTACGGCTGTTAACAAAGCACAGCCGAGTAGCTCAGCGTTAGAGCACTGAGTTGCCAATCCTGATTCAAATCCCGCTGTAGGCAAGAGTTTTATTTAGTCTGTTTGCAGCTGGAGATGGATTATATAGGTTCTAAGGCCCTCCTGGAGCTCACCCAGCCTCTATAAAATATTATAAAAATAGGGTACCCAAAGTAAGGGGGAAAATCTGGCGGTTGAGCGTGATCTAGGACATGTCACCTCCTTACAGAACAATTGTCCATGAAACAGTACAATCCCTACCATGTACTGAACCCCAGACCCGTTCACGGGTTGTATTGATACAGGTTTTTAACAAAGCACAGCTGTATTTTAACCTTTGACGTTCAGTTCAGCACCTCAGCGTTCAACATACCGAGCTACCTAACTCACTTATTTTTTGCTTACGGTTTATTAAATTCTCAGCCTTCAAAGGCAACTTTTCCAGATAAGGAATGTAGGCCATTTGCGATAATAATAAACATTAAAAGACAAAGGGATCATATCCGTTAATTACGGTCATGAATATGAAGGAAACTTTTATCGAAATTCGAAGTATTATTACTCCTGATAATATTCGAATACTTGTCCTTCTTTTACAGGAGATTACAGCATGGAAATCCGTTGGACATTTAATTCATGGAACCAGTTCCATTTGAAGTACGCATTTGCATCGTTGCTTTTCGCCCACTCTTAACCTTATGTAAAGTATAATCCTTCCATATAACTCGAGTTGTTATAATAAAATAAAAACTTGTCGAGATATCTTAACTTATTTATTCTTGCCGTTTTACTTCATCACGACATTTATGTTAATGAGCTCAGTACAAAACTGAGTCAATCTAGTAGTTCAATTCGATGGTTCAAACTTTATATATTGTAAGGGGGGTGTCACAGGAGTAAAATAAACATGTACAAACTATTAAGGGTCTCGGATTCAATATATGGAGACTGTGTTGTTTCTAGGACAACAGTTGCGCAAGGAGATGATTTGTCCGGAATCACTCTCATCCGCCAATTTTTTTCCTTAATTTAAGGTTACCGCTTTGTAGAGGCTTGGTGAGTTCCATGAGCTTCTGTAATAACACGTTGTCAATCAATGCCGGTTAATATATTAATTAATTTATCTGCGATAGCAGGCCAAATCTCACTTGTTATACTCTAAACACTATTCCCAAGCTGGTTTATTTTGCAAATATATTGCTCATATAATTTTTAATGGTTTTTATTATTTAACCAATAATAGATCCAATACTGTATTTGTAATAGTAAATCTGGAAAGAATCTTTGGAGGAACTAACCATATGCGGAATGCACAATTATTAACAAATATTACTTAAAATGATTGGTTTTAACTCACTAATTTTGCTTCGTGCGCAACGAGCGCTTAACGAAACAATGTTCTACACCCAGGTTACTGTCTAAGAGAAAACATTGCTTTTCTTTTTTTTCACAACTACCATTGGCCACCGACAACCAATCAATATGGTAACAATAAACAATATATACAAGGAACAGGCACGACTGGTATGAGACAGAAATTTACCCAGTGGCAGCAGACTTGTTTTAGTCATTCCAGGGGGTCTGTCCTCCTGCTGCTTTTCAACATTCTGTGAATGATGTACGGGATTTGTACTGGGTACTTTTCGTGGATGAGTCTGTTAGGACGACCTTGGAGTTTAGTGTAACATCTTTTGTAAATGTCTGTCTACCTTCGACTGTTTGTCCTAAAAAATTTGAAAAAAAAATTAATAATAAAATAAAATAAAATAAATTCTTAGATTATGAATTTATATATTATCATATATTTGGTTAAATATTATCCTGAATTTGGTTTCGGCCCAAAGCCAACAATATTTTAAATACTTGCACTATTTAAACTATTGTTGGCTTAGGAACTATACGGACCATGTACCGGACCTATGGTCCTTCATGAGTTGTTGTGGTATCGGAAATAGATATTTTATAGCCCACTGCTTCTGGGGGTAAGCTATAGTTACTAAACGCTTCGATGAAGACAATCTAATAGTTCTGTTGACTGACTGGCTGATTACTAAATAAAGATCCTTTTTCATTTCATTAAATAACATTATATTTATTGTGTGCTGATCAAAGTTACTAGATAAATTATAAATCTACTTACAAAGATAAGGGGGACCCTTTCGCTGTATGTGACAGTCTACATGTTGAGTTGCCTAAGGGACATTTAAACTACCTGCTCAATGCTCCTGACCATATTTATTTAGGTACTTCTAATGTTCCAGATACTGTCACATATATGGTACCAAATGCTTTTACAACCAATTACTGGATATATTATTAACGATTCGCTTGGATAGATTTTTTACGAGAATGGTTGGACCATCTATAAAATACATTTTGTATATAAAATATATCTGAAGATATATATTTTGAGATGGGACAAGGTTGTTGGGACAGATGACCCCAGGGAGGAGAGGCGCGGTGTTGCCGGCTGCTGCGGGGACCGGTCTGACTGTCGGTCACCACTTTCACAACCTACGCTGTAGTTCTACCAGTCGTACTCTTCTCCTGATATCATCGATTGTTTGTTGGTTTCGTTCAGGAACGAGGAAAAAAACAAGTCCTGAAACTCACTCTAAATCGTTCCAGACCATGGGATATATAATTTGTAATAAAAAGTAGTGAACGTTGTTTATTTGTTTATTCAATTAACTTCACTTTTATGCTACTATTGGAGGATTGATTTACCTTCAGAGAAAACTATATCTCTTCATTATAAAAGGGAGCAGAATGGTTCAGAGGTAGAGCGCTGAGTTGCTCCGAAGGTCCTAGGTTCGTATCCCGCTCGCTGGCAGACTTTTATTTAATCTGTTAGCAGCCGGAAGTGTATCCTATGGGATTTAGCACCCTCGTGGGGCTCACCCAACCTCCATAAAGCTGGTACCTTAAATAAGAAGGGAAAATCTGGTGGTTGTTTGTTTATTTCACGTTATTTACACTATGACTAATCGGACGATGCTACATTGGTCCCCCTAAATTTGCCTATCCAGGCATATTAAGGATAGGGATCTTTACGTTGAAGACCAATTTACGTCCCTTCCGAAGAACGGCATAACCGAAAAATTGTTTACTCTCTTTTAAGAAATCCTGGGGTCATCTGCCGGGCTATGAACCCATTGGGCATGGGTACGTTGTTTAGATAACCACCACACCACAGGTCATCACGCCTTGAAATGTTTGTTGGTTTAGGTACTTCTTGAATTGCTTCTAAGACAATTCGTTTAATTAATAGAGCGGAGTAGGTCATATGTTGGACGCTTAGATATTGATCTTTAGGTCACGAGGTCGTGACCGACAAAATATTTAATTATTAGTTGTTCCAATTACCAGCCACTTCATAATTTTCAAATTGGAATTCTATTCTATTCGTACATAGGATATTACACCTCATACTGAACTACTTTGCTTCGGTGAATTTAAAATATTTGAATCACTAACTGCAGAGAGGCATCGATTCCAACTTTTAGATTTTTATTTTTAAAAATGTTTACTTTTACCATTCATAAAAGTCACCTTTTACTACAGAAGGGAGACTTGTCAGCAAGATGGCACAGTCTTGATAACGCCTTCAATATTTTATTGGCAGATAAGGAACTAGTCTAAGACATGATCCTTTTTTTTTTTTTGTCTCTGTTGTAAAATTTTAAAAAGTTGGCTAGTTGCCTTTCCACAATTAGCGAGTCAGTTGTGATTATCTTTTTTTTCCAGGGAAGTCGGGTAGCTTAAATATCCTTTTGGGGTATATCTAGACTCTATTACTAAGGTTATATCAATTTATGATATTTATGGAACTCTCTCAAATACATGCGTGCAAAATGTTGGCTCAGAAAAAATACAGTTCTAACCATGCACTGTAATGGTAATCTAAATTTTTTTAAAAAATAATTATTTAACCTACTATCAATAAAGGAACAATGAAATCTTCACTGGCACGCCGGTAGTTTATTGTTAATTTATATTAAGTGTCAAATGACTTACTTTACAAGGAATTCGACATCTTAACTGAAGATGTATCAGATGCTGCAAAGCCATCGCCAGAAATGGGCCTATAACATTAATATGATAATAATGCACCATGGTAGATTTCGAATCACACTATACACAACGACATGAACATTCCCACAATAAAACTTCTGCTTTCCTACTCCCTGTTACTTGGACTTGATAAGAATAAATTAAAAAGACATTGGCCAAGAAACCTATTCAACTAATGATATTTTTATTCCAAAACTCGATGATCATGTAGAAAAGCGAAGAGAAAGACACTTCGATCTGGATGCGCAATTGCGCAGGTGCAAATGAAAATTAAATAATAAAAATAAATAAATATAATAATAGATAAAAAATAAACTGAACTGAACACTATCAAAACATATAGCTCCGCATTCTACTGGACCAATTTCGAAACTCATAGGAGTTTTAAAGTTTTGTTTTACTCAAGATATTTTGTCTATTTTACTTTCATATATCACTTCCAAACTGTCAGTAACATACTCATAATAATAAAAATTATATTGGGGGTTAGTTATGGTGTAGTGATTAGTGATAGCATAATAAACTTTTATGTCTAAGGTGACGGGATCACAGCACGACAGATGTACTTAAGGATTTTTATTAATTAAAAATCCATGGCTATATCGTCGTTAGGAAGTGACGGGAAAAGGGGGCCCTGAGCCTGTACGGTGCCAGGCACTCGTTAACGATCTCTATCACTATTTTACCTGGATAGGAAAAGTTTAAAATTCCCACTGTATATATGATAGCGACAGCAGCATGAAGTGACGTTAAATATATAAATATCATAATAATTTACCGATTTTAAAGCTTTCTATCATAAGAGGACAATTAAGTACCCGTACTAAGCTATTCTACTAAGTGTTAAAGTGCATATTTCTATTAATCTTCTGGGGTGACTTGTGATCTCCCCGCTTACATTATGGGTAAGAGAGAGCTCGGAAGTGAACCTCTAAGCAGTATTTAATCTTCTGCCTTTTACTGCTTATTACTTCTTAAGAAATAGTCTGCTGCTTGATATTATCTTCTCGTTATATAAGTAGAAGCTCAATGCAATACAATACTACTGTTGCAATTCTTCAACAATAACTTTACCTTTCATTAATTTTTTAAATAAAAATCCTATTTAAAGAATAAATTAACATTAGAATGCGATAACAAATGTAATACTTATGCTTCATTTTAGGTGTTGTTGAATGTTGCCATTTATTATAGTATTCCTCTCAAAAAATTTAAAAATGATTTTAAATAATTGAACGATTTGATGATGTACTGCCTGGCGTCCACCATAGACATTCCTAACGTCTTGGAGATGTCAAAGTTAACAATGGCACATGAAATGTCTCAGCATTCTAAAGGGTCTAAAATCCTATCATTCTTAATGAAAGACCCTGAATGAAAGAATTTTAATTTTGAATAAAATAACAAAGGTTTGGCATATCAACTTAATTCTTTTAGTTGATGTGCCAAACCTGATAGTTGATAGTTTGAAATAGGATATTGTTCAAATGCCCACCACGGGCTCGTAGACCCTGACGCACCCGATCACATTCTGATAACTCTGTGCAATGATTCCCGCTGTATTCCGCCAATAACGAATATTCTCTTCTAAGTGATTCAAAGGCTGTGGCTTGTTGGCATAGACTTGTGCTTTCACATAGCCCCAAAGAAAATAATCCAGGGGTGTCAAATCACATGACCTTGGCGGCCAGTTCACAAATCCTTTTCTTGAGATGATCCAATCTCCAAACTTTTCCCTCAGCAAAGCGAGAGTAGCATCAGCTGACACGTAGCGCCATCTTGTTGGAACCACATCTCTTCCATATTTATGTTCTCAAGTTATGGCCAGAGAAATTAGAGTAACATGGTCCTATAGCGATCACCATTCACGGTTAAGGCTGTTATATTCTCGTTTCGGAAAGAAATAAGGTCCGATAACGCCGCTATACCATAAACCGCACCAGACAATGAGTTTTTCGGAATGCAACGGAACTTCATGTAACACTTCTGGGTTGTCCTCGCACCGCCCACCAACACACCCACAACTTCCAATCGCTCGAGAGGAGTCAAATGCTGCATCATGAAACTGCACACTATACTACATATAGTAACACCCAGAAATAAAAAAAAATGTATTAGAAACCGAGGAATCTCTATTTGAAAAACTATCACTCATATTGAAAGACACTTTACAATTACATTTCGTGTATTTTCAATTTCCATTATTACGAAGAATGATATACGTATAATCAGTATCGGAATTAGTATTGTTCAGGCTATTAATAATGGTGCATAACAGTCCATGGCGACCTCCTAAATCACAAGTACGTATTTATATTATATTTCAAGTATTTCAATATTGAAGCTGACTTTAGATAAAGAAATATTTGGTCAAGAATGATCCATCTATTTAAGCATGAATATATATGTCTTCTAAAACGGTTATTAAAACCATATCTGCAACTAAGTGCGAAGTTTTTAAGACGAACCAGATATCCGCAGGAAAAAACTTGGAGCAAACTACTTGCTGGACACGTCCAGGGGAAGAAGTGGACCTAGGATGTCAGGCGAGCTTAAATCGATTTTCTTCGCACATTTTCCATTCCCACTTTTTCCTGCTCTTCGCCATGTTTTAGTTCTTGCGCTCTTGAAGGTCAGGTAATGTTGTCCTAATTCAATTAAACATGATTAGGCCCATTATTAAAACATGAAAAAATAAGGAATTCTAAACTGTAGTTAAGTTAATTTAAAGAAATACAAAAACATTGTGCTCGATTATGATTTAGTCGTGCATAGAAATTTTAACCATTCCTTAACGAATCTTTTTAAGTATTATATAATGTATTGTACTTGAACGTGCTATAAGTCCATTTTTCATATTCTTCAGACCTATCGGATCTAAAATTCTCCTGGGGCTCACAAAGCCTTTATAAAGTGGGTACCCAAAATTAGGGGTAAAATCTGGCGTTGAAGTGTTATCTAGGACAAATCACTTATTTGCACAACCAAGATCTTTCATGGATTCATAATAGTACAGAACACGATCCATTCCCTGTTTATTGAAGGTAATTAGGTATTCTGTAAGGAGTTTGGTTATATTAATTTACTGATAGTTTTTGAGCCAAATTAACTATTAAAAGATACTTACGAAGATAGCATTCCTACTTCCGTTCACCCAGTACCTAGTCGATTCACCCAGATTGTCCCCATTGCTTTATTTTATAAGTTTCCGAACTAACATTAAATCGAAGCTCACATTGCTCCCTACACAATCGTTGTCCAAGAAAAAGTACAGTCTTCTACCATAAACTGAACACCATTATTTTTTTTATGCCTGAAAAAATGGACTTTATCACTTTCAAAAATAACAACTCATATATTTTTTATAACTACGCTCTTAACCAAGCCCGATATGGTTCAATAAACTTCTTTAATCAACCATTTGACGATTCAATCTCGCCTGCGTTTTGCAACCTTAACATGTTACGAGATTTCGTCACGTATGTAACACAGGAAGTTGGGTAGTTAACCGAATCAGAGAAATTGGACTGGAAATTGGGAGGAGATGAAAGTCAAATTCGATATTATATATTGATACACTCAAATAAACGGCCCTAACTCCTTAAAACGGAGGACTTCGGTCTGTTTCTTAATGATTTATGAAAAGAGATGCGGTTTTCGTTGCTACGCCAAGTTTTCAACTATTTTTTCCTCATGGCTCGTTAGCCTGAATCTAATGCGTTTTTGATTACCGTCTCTGAGTGTTAAATTTAATACACGTAATGTTTCCGTTCCACCAAGATTTTGTTTGTAGTTTGTAACGTAAGCCGCTCTTCCTGCACTTAAGGCCATAAATATCATAGAAAACAACTAACGATTCTTTTCATTTAAATAAATTCATGAGATAGGTCGGCTGAGTGAGTACAGCGCTGAACTACTGTGCTGAAGATTCCAGGATCAAATCCGACAGTCTAGGGCCTGGAGACCTATATGATGAATATATTGAAACAATTCATTAGATAAGTTACTTAATCTTGTTATAATAGAAAAACTCTTAATCTCCAAGATATTATAATGAAACCTGTAACCACTACGACCCGTGAACAATTCTGGGGTTCTATACATGGTAGAGATTATACTGTTTCATGGACAACGATTCCGCAAGGTGACTTGTCTTAGGTCAGGCTCAAACACCAGGTTTTCCCCCTTATTTTGGGTACCCTATTTTTATAATATTTTAAAGAGGCTGGGTGAGTCCCAGGAGGGTCCTAGATCCCATATGATCCATCTCCCGCCACCAACGGACTAAATAAAACTAACTGCCTGCGATAAAACGAAAACTAGTTTTTTTTTTCACATTCGATACTTTGCGATGGCAGGGACGATATGTGCACTACTGCACTATATCCCATTAACTTTTAAACATCTGTTATAAACAAAAGATAATTAATTATATATAAGTAAAAACTGCCTTCTGAAGTAGCCAATATATAATAAACAAAACTGTTAACGGCCTAAACTGGGCTCTGTATGGATATCTGGGGCTCGGCGATCTTCTATTAAGTGGGTACCCTCTCAAACAAAGCACAACTATTATATTAGAAACAGTACAGTCTCTACAATGAGTCCAAAAATCCTTCTTAAGTCATGGAGTCACATCTATACAAGTTTTAATTATTTTTTAATTCAGAAGCATAAGTGTTTTTAAGTCACCATGGCTGTTATTTTAGGAGTGAGATAGTACAATTTTGAAAAGTTGACTATGGATTTATGAATGTATTGGTATTTTGTAAATATTTAATTATAAGGTACCTGGTACAGATAGTACCGTATGGAATGTGACGATAAATAAACGGTTCTTTCAAAGGTTTTTCAAGTTCTTTTGAAGAAAAAAGAAAATGACTATTTTGTGGAAAGTACAGTCCCTGGCCATATTAATGTGACCACTGGATAGATTCGTTCTTGTTACATGTTTGCATTATATTTTTGTATTACGCATACAAATCTGCAATGCAAATGGTGTTTAAATATTGGTTTTATGGGTAAGTTAGTTATCTGATAATAATATGAAAGTGAAAAAAATAGTTTCGGAAATAAATCTTTATTTTTTTTAAATATTCTGCGGTGTCACCCTATTTTACACATTGATGAAAAAAAAACTATCAAAATAGTTAAAATATATGATACAAATAATAAATCAATAATAAACTTACCGAATCCGACTTGTATTTAATGAAAAAGAAACAATAAATCCACAAAAATTTCAAACACAAATTATGCACGTCGTCACACGTAAAACAAAATGGCTGTACTAAAACCAATGCTTCCATTACTAAAAAAAAATCTTTTAAACAACATATAACAGTGTTGCCAATACTTAAAACAGAAGACACGCGAAAGTATATTAAAAAAATTAGGAAAAACAAAAATAAAATAATCTTTCTTGGTGGTCACATTAATATGGCCAGGGACTGTACTATTGATCGATATTACGATTTATTATAACTTAGTATGATACGATGTTATTGAAATATTCCTTTGGTGTTTATTTCAACTAACTAATCAACGTTAATAAAAACATAAAATATGTATAAATGCAAATTGCAGATAGCACTTCTCACATCAACAGTCTATAAAATACTATCTAAATAAATATAAATATTCAACATATTGGAAACAGAATGAAGGTCACATTGTGTATTTAATAACTAAAAGCACTCTCTGTTTTGGGAATTAAAATAAAATTCTTACATATATACATGATATCTATCTATACTTTATCTATTAATTGTTTAGTCACTCAAAAAAACCCTAGTGTTACCGGTTAGAAAAAAATAGTTTAGTTGGTTTCTGATGTTATGTTCAATATCTATGCGTTTTGTACCGCCGTAAAATATTTTTAAACTAACTTTACTCAAAGTTTGAGATGTGTTATGCAATAAAAAGTTTATATACCTTATGGTGCTAGTGTATCTTTATAAAGAAAAAAAAAAAGAAAATGGATAATTTTTTTTCCAGAGCCGTAGCGAAATATAATATTTGTCGTCATAGAAAAATAATAGGATTGAATTTTTAAAAGAATTGATCGGACTTAGTTCACATCCCTATTTATAATCTGTAGCACTACAACCCATGAAGGGTCTTGGGTTCGGTACATGGTAGAGACTGTAATGTTTCATGGACAATGGTTGTCCATGGACGTGATTTATCAACCGCCAGGTTTCCCCCCCCCCTAATTAAGGTACTCAGGTATACATTATACTTTTTTATTTTCTATTTATATAACAAAGTTATATTTTTTTATAAATTTATTTTTTTATCAATTTGCATTAACTTCTTTTTATCACCACATGTATGTATTTTTCCGCCTGTATATATTTATTTTATTTTGTTTATATCATTGTTTTGTTATGGAATGATTGTAAGCTACATAGCACCATTACTTATTGCCCAAAAGGGGCAGATTGTAATGTTTCAATAAAAATAAAAATAAATTAAGGTACTCAACTTATAGAGGCTTTGTCTATCTCAAAACGGTCTGTAGATTCCACAGCGTTCATCCGTCGCTTCTAACAGTTTAAGTCCCTGTTTAAACAAACATAAAGTTGTTAAATATGGCATATATTTTGTTAGGATATTGACCGACTTCTTTTCCGATACTTGATAATACGCTGTTGTTTAGAAAGCAAGGTTGCTGATTAATGATTTTTTGTGGTTTTGGATTTATGCCAGAGGCTTTTAAATTAGCATCATGAAATAATAAGAATATAGGAAGGAATTTAGTGTTGAAATCATTCCTTTCAAGGTGAATTAAATGCTAATATTGTATCTTATTTATGTTTGTAATTTCTTCGGTCGTTTTCATGTCTACAAATGCCGGAATAACTTATTTAGATTTTTATAAATTGTGGAGACGAAATTCTGGTACCAACTGTCTTAGGTTTATTAATGCAATAATACTACTGTGAATTGATCGACCTTTATCTCTTAATAGTTATCTGTTAACAGCTCCGGATAAAGCCTGTGGGATCCTCCTTGGGCTCAAATGATCTCTCTGCACAACAGTTGTCTTAGAAACAGTACAGTCTGCACCCTGTACTGAACCTTGTACTGCACGCTGTAGTTTTGCTTTTGGCGCCATGTTAGATAACTCATTTTAAAAACAAGCCGGAATTTAGCATTACTTTTTTATTTCCTTGAAACTGGAGTTTTTTTTATTAGTTAACGCGTAAAAATAACCGTTAAATTATATATTATCGCCAAATGAATACTGTATATTTCTTATGCTATTCTTATTAATGCTGTTAAACATTTATACAACAACGTTTAAAGGCATGCATATTAAGCATGGTTTGTAGGTAGCTATTGTTTGTTATTATTTATTTAAGTATTATTGAGTAACATATTTTGTTCACTAGTGAAGGATTTAAGCAAGAATACATATTCCAAAAGTTAAAAATATCAGAAAATCGATTTTAGTTTTAAATAAAATAAAAATCATGTTGACCTAATATCTATTTTTTTAAACGAAATTATTATTTTTTGTGTTTCAAAAGCAAACATTTAAGAAATTGGAGAATATATGTTTACTTGAATTATGAAAAACTTTGCAGTCATCGTCCTTGTGCTGAATAGATAACGATTTGTTTTGTCCTATTTTCTATTTTTCAAGAAGCATCTGTAAAATAATGGAGAAAATTACATCCATCGGATGATTGTTTAAATTAATATCAAACGGTTTATAACAGAAGTTTTGGTTTAGAATGGCATTAAAAAACAAAAACTAACTTGGTTTTTGGCTTCTTTTTTTCCCCTCAAAATTCTATATTAATACAGCAAATTATTGTACAAAAAACTGTTATATTTGAAGAATAGTTTTCAACTTCTGAATAGAAAAAATGTGACTTAAGATCTCGTGTATCCGTCGTAAACCACTGACTTCTGGTTATCCTTTATCGTTTAATAACATCCCACTTATACTTGTAGAACAGGTCCGGTACTTAGGACTACGCCTTGACAAACACTTAACTTGGAATCCTCATACTAGACTGAAACGATAAGAACCAGCTCGCCGTTTCAGGCTACTTCAGCATTTACTAGAAAAACACTCTAAGCTCCCAATTAATGACTAAAGACTCATATACATGACAATCAATAGACCCATCTGGACTTACGGAATAGAGCTTTGGGGCTCCACTAACCCATCGCATTCCTCTCTTATTCAATCCTCACAATCCAAAAAGTACTACCGTTGGGTAGTTTCTCTTCTTGCCTTTATCTCGGAACATGATTTATCTTTCATTATATTTACTTGATATATTCAGTATACAGTTGTAAATTTCAAGAAATACAATTAAAAAAATCCCGTATTGAAATATTTTTTATCAATAATTAATTAAGAATTGGGCAGCGACATAATGTACTCAATTGAATCCGGGTATAATGAATAAGTAAGAATAGAATATAATGAACTTTTTTTTCAAATCATAAAGAAACCTGTACCACTACAACCCATAAAGCTCCTGGAATTTAGTACATGGTTGGGAGTGTACTGTTTGTAGTGAGGTGATTCGTCCGAAATCAAGCTCAACCACCAGATTTTTATTCCACCTTAGGGTACCTACTTTATGGAGGCTGGGTGAGTCCCAGGGGGGGGGTCTGTAGATTCTACATGGTATCCCCATCCCCGGTTGTTAACAGTTTAAATAAGTCGTCTACCACAGCCCGATTTGCACGCGGAACCTTCAGAATATATAGAAATTCAGAAAACTCAGCGTTGTACACCCTCTGCTTCCTCTCTTCCATTATATAATATTTTTTTCTAAAATCATAACTAAATATATATTATTTTTTATAAGATGGGAATATATATTGCTCTTATTTCCTCAAAGTACATTTATATCTATATTTTAGATTGGAAATCCTTACTTGAATAATCCGAAATACTACTGATTTTCAGGGATTAGAGTCACGGATTTCAGAAAACGTGAGCATCTTAGCACATTATGTTTAGTTCATGTCAGTGCATCTATTGCATCTGTAAACATTACGTTATATAATGGAGCTTCTTGCTAATATCTACCATCTTTACAATTTGCCACGATTCTGCAATCTTTAGTCGATACTGCACCAGTTGTGACATTTTAATCACCATCGATCTATAATTAATAGATACTAAACAGTTGATTATCGATGCATACAGAAGTCGAAAGCTGTGAAAATAAAAAATCTTTGTTCAGATCTGTTTCGTACTTAGCTGTTTTTGTACGTGATAAAAAAGTGTTAAGTTCTTTTTCAGAAAATAGTTAATAAACAATTAACTTATTAATGAAATAATTTTTTTTAAATCCTGCACTACTAAAACCCATTAAGGGTTTTGAATTCAATACATGGCAGACACTTTAAGACACACTAAGACAACGGGGGTAACAAGTGAAACACACCAAGTAAAAATTATTGATTTTCGGATTTTTAACATTATCTTACAAAATCGATAACCAAAATGTTTCTACCAATAACTAAACAAATGATATTTCTATAATTTCATTTATAGAGCGGAGCGGCCCAATGGTAGAGCTCTGAGTTGCGGTTTAAATGCCGGGTTCAAATCCTTGTAATCTTTTATTTAGTCTGTTAGCAGCTGGAGATGGATCCTATGGGATCTAGTAACCTCCTGGGGCTCACTCAGGCTCTATAAAGTGGGTACTCTTTATATGTCTAAAAAACCTGACGGTTGGGTGTTTATGACAAATCACATCCCTGCACAACCGTTGTCAAAGTAACAGTACAGCCTCTGCCGCGTACCATGCTTCATTTGCTTTCATAATTTTAATACCAAAGAAGTCGAAAGAACTATTATTACAAAGTAGCGTTTCTCTAAATGAGCTGTTATATTTGAAAGTGATATAAGTTCATAGAGATCTAAAAAAATTGTTTATTTTTTTAAAATGATTATTGTTTCATAATTTAAGAGGTGTATAGGGCTTTAAACGTCACTCTTTTCTCAGTGCTAAGTGATAAAGACATCGTTCCTTTTGAAGGATTTTAACCAAAGGATAACCAAGGATTTTTACCCTCCCCTTTTTTTTTGATTTTTTAAAAAATCTTAGGGTCACCTGCCGGGCTATGTTTAAAGTAATTCAAAGAAAACCTTACGATATCGCGAATATGAAAAAATAGCTTTAAATTCAAATATAATAGCTTAAATCAAGTTTTTCGACTTTAGTAATATAGTTAGCGTTGTTAACGCTCAAGATTATGTTGGAGTTCGAAGGAACAACCAAGTCATAACTGACGGATGGGCGCACTCATGAAGAACGGCCATTTAAACAATTTCCATTTAAAAAGAAAAACGAATGAAAACCGGGCATTGTTTTTGAAATGTATCCAATTCGGCATCGAGAGGGGAGGTTACCGAAGCCATGTTGAAAGGAATTAAAACGAGCGCTGGGTTGTCGAGACAAAAGCTGGGGATTGGAACCCTGTTATTATTTTCTAACAATCGGAGATCCATTTTCTAGTCTTCTTTTCCCTCTTCCATATGTTTAAACCTAAGATGGGATCTTATGTGTGTTTTATCTCCTTTTCATCCTCCAAAATAAAAATAATTCAAAAAAATTTCATAACTTACATCACCTTCACTAATTACTTTAAAAATTTTTGAATAGGCAGTCTTGAGAACTTTCATTATTTCAAAGTGGAATTATTGGACTTCTGTTGTCTACTATGTTTATATTTACAGATTGCAATAAACTGTTATTAATCCTCTCTTTTCTTGATAACATTTAATACCACTACAATTCAACGAACAATTAGTATGCCATGAGATATGACTATAGGACCACGCAATGTTCGTCTATTTTTTTTTTATGAGTTTAAACTTGGGCACTCGGCAGTCCAAGCTGCAAGAAACATCACCACAGCGTTCGGGGAAGTGTGTTGTAACGAATAGACCAGAGAATTTCAGCTGGTGACAGATTAATTAAAATAAAATAATTAATTCATAAATAATTCATTTCACCGTAATACGCACAGGTAAAACTTCACATCAACACCGTACTCAGGGATATTGATATAATATAACAAACAAATTTTAAAAACATCTTGCACTGCTTAATCAGAAGGCACATATACTCTTACATGATGCAAGGTCTATAACGTAGGTCATAAGGTATATAACGTAACGGAACGGGTACAGAAATCACTAACATAGACGGAAGTAAAGAAGGCAATAATGTAGGCTGTGCTTGGCTACTTAGGGACAAAAATGGGAAGATGCTAAGTGCCCAGTACAAACTAGGCTCCACGAGTTCCAACAACCAAGCTGAGAAGTACGCAGTCGTAAAAGCGACAGAATTCCTTCTTGACCTTCCAACCAACATACATACAGACATAGTTATACACACAGATAACATAATCTTGATATAATCAGTTCTCAACACAGACATGCATGACGAGCTTACCGAAATATTAGAATGAACTTATGCACACTTAGACTTCTAAATTTCTCTGTAAAAATAATATGGGTAAAGGGTCAATCTGGTATCGAGGGCAATGGGATAGCGGATAAATTAGCAAAAGAGGCAGCACAGAGTGATATGTCTCCATCTCTTCAAAAAACACCAATTTCGTTCATAAAATTCAAAATTAGAGAAGAATGAATTATGAAGTGGAATGAACGGTGGAGTATTTCAAATAAATCTCCTAGTGTGCATTGGTTTATTCCAAAACTAACAAACAATAACAAAAATTTAATAAAATCCACTAACTACAAACTAACTCAGGTTTTAACTGAACATGGACATACCAAATCATACTTACACAGATTTCACATAACCAACGACAGTACTTGCTCAATAGACAAAGAAGAACAGACATTAAAACACATAATCTGACTGCCAAATGTATGAAGGCCCAAGATCGAAATTAATTATCTCCACAATATCAAGAGGGAAAGTTTGGCAGTAGCTGAACATGATCTATCTCTACAATACATTTCGACCTGAATTCACTGTATTGAATAGTATAGTATTGATTTCGAAAAGTTGATATCCATTTAAGAATTATACAATGCAAAACATAGATAATCATTTTATAATTATTGTAATTTTAATTTTTTTAATTTGTAACATCATGTAAGTAATAATGTCTTTTGTATATACGTTAGAATTATCAAAATGTGGATAATCATTATTATAAAAATTAATTTAAAAAGTACATAGTATACTCAAGCATGAAATGTGCCAATAAATAAGCGGTCCTTTCAAAGGGTTACTTTGAAAGGGGGGGGGAAGAAATCAAACTAGCTGGGATACCAAATCCCCCCACATCCTGCTTATTCACCAGAATTATCTCCATCACATTTTCATCTGTACAACTGTACAACAATCAGAAATTTGTATAACTTCCTTAAGGGTAAAATTTTAAAAATTATTCTCAAGTCAATAAAGCATTTTCAGACTTAATTTCATTCCAAAAAACTCAATTTTTCAGTACTGGGGTTGAGAAATCGATTACATGTTTGAGAAACGTGTAGAAAATAAGGATAAATATTTTGAATAAAACCGTTTTGATTTCATAATGTTGTCTTATTAAATACCCTTTCCTTTGAAAACGCGCATATGAAACGACCAAATATCAGAAAGGTGTAGAATTCGTTTACGTTTAAATGGGTTGTATTTTTCCTTGATTTTAGTTATTTGATCTTATGAAAAACAGAAAAAAATAAATAAAAAAGGCACATAATATTCGAATAAAAAAATAATGAATAGACTGATAAATAAATAATTGATACAAAAGGTCCACCAGGAAGAGAAGACGAGGACCACGTGGCAAAGATTGTTATGGCGGGCACAAACCGGTTTCTGGCTCGAGTCATTTCGCGCTGGCCCCGCCTTATTAACATACAATTAAATCTTAAAGAATATGAATTCTTCTATTTAAATATTTCCGTGACTATCGTGCCGAGGTTCTGGAAATTTGTAACTCTTTCGAAGCTGCATCCTCCTCATATCAGAGATCCACCAATTCTGTTTTTTTTAAACTATATCATATATTTTGTTTTGAGCGCTATTTTATTTGAACCCATTTTTTTTTTTTTGTTTATTCAGCCATGTCGGTGAAATTTTGTTTTCAAATAATTTAAAAAAAACAAAGAAACCTGTACCACTACAACCTATGGAGGGTGTGGGGTTGAGTACATGGTTAACATTTGATAGCTCCTTGGACGCACAACCGCCAGATTTCTCCCCTTCATTGAAGCTGGGTGAGCCCTAGGAGGGTTCTAGATCCCATAGGAACCATCTCCGACTGCTAACAGATTATGCATAATTCTCGCAGCGAGCGGGATTTGAATCCAGGACCTTCGGGACGGCAACTCAGCGCTCTAGCACTGAGCCACTCCCTTTCTAATACTTAGTTACTTGCTGTTTAAGATTTTATTTTTTTACTCCGCTGTAACTATTTTCCTCCTCGGAAATAATTTAAAATGTGCTTAACCTTATAAAAATATTGAAAAAATTTTTAGTTGAGGCTGTTGGCATGGAGCGTTCTTGATGTAGGCAATACTAATATTTTTTAAATAAAGCATGGTGAATGACCACTTTCTATACCAAGGAGGTATGTTATACATGTATTACATATATACTAGATTGTTGCATATCACCCAGTCAACAGCCCGTAAATCAGAGACGAGAGTTTTTATTATGGCCTGTTAGAAATGACCAAATGCGCAGAGCAGGGAAGCACGTAGGGGCATTAGAATGCTTAACGTGCTTTGCTAAGTACGCTTGGCCACATATCTCACGTTCTGAAAAAAGTTCTAACATATTTTTCTGTCTGCTCAGCAGATTCAATTTAGTAATACCTATGCTCTAAAGGAAGCTCGGAAGTAAAAAAAAAATCTGTATAAAAATCATTTTATTGTTGCACTATGATTTAATTTTACTTGAACATTACTTATTATTAATGAAACATGAAACAGCACCTTCATTTTTTTTTACTTTAACTACTTTTAAACAAATTAATAATTGTAACTTACAACTGAATTGTAAGAATACAAGAATTAAATATAACGAATGACACATAACGGCATGGGTACAGGCAAGTAGAGAACTACCCAGTAGTAGATTTTTAATAACATATTCAAATTACAAGGTCACGAGGCCATCTCCTTTTCATTCGGCTCGGAGGATTATCGGGAATTGAAGAAGTTTGGGTGGGAATTAAGTTTATCATGATGGTTGATACCGGGTTCATGCCAAATCAGCAACAATTTACATTAACTTTTTTTTTCAGTTTATATAGATGAGTATTTCAGTCTTGTTCAAATTATTTATAATGTTATTTCTTTATCTATAATATGTAAGCAAATAGTAAATTTATCCAATTATAACTCTCTCTCCCCTCCATTCCCCCCCCTCTCTCTCTCTCTCTCACTCTCTCTCTCTCTCTCTCTCTCTCTCTCTCTCTCTCTCTCTCTCTCTCTCCCCTCCATTCCCCCCCCTCTCTCTGTTTAAAAAAAATGAATAGTTCGGTTAAAAAAAAGATGTTTTATTTCATGTTTCAATATGGATTTATGTTAATCGGAAACAATAGGCATTCTAAATTATGGGTGTAGGGAATGATTTATTTATGTAAAAATCATAAAGCTTTTGCTGCGTGGGATCATTCGTTCTTGAACAAGAAAAGTTTCCAATATTTTCATGCTATCTGCATAAATTAAATATACTTACGATATTTATTATAGTTCTATAGCGCGATATCTTTAACCTATTTGACAGAAAGTGCTTTCGAAATGTCAATACAAAAACTGTACTACAACCCTCGAGGTATATGGATTCATTACTTCGTAGATACCGTACTGTTTCCTAGCTAACACTTGTGCAGGGAGGTAATTTGACCCAGATCATTCTCAATTGCCAGTTTTTTCCAAATTAAGAGTATCCAATTCATAAAAGCGCGGTGAGCCTCAGGAGGTTCTGCTGGTCTCACAGGGTCAATCTATGGTTCCTAACAGATTAGATAATTGATCTGCCTTGCCTGGATTCAAGCGCGGAACATACAGTTCAATAACTCTGCGCTTTACTTACTGAGTTTTCCCAATCCTACGAATTGTTATGAAGCCTAAATATTTCCATCTTCAGTTAAAAATTAATGCGGCCTATTTTTGTTTTGAAGAGAAAAGATTTGCCCTGGCCGGGATTCGAACCCTGGTCGTTTGCGATCGCAGTGCTCTAAACCACTGAGCCACCAGGGGTCATATCCCAGTCAGTCAGATCCGTTCTCTTCACCGATCCTATACAGCTATGTATCCTACGCATCCCATGTATTCTATATAGAACACGGGGATTCTCCCAATTTTTGCGATGTATAGACAGTGGTTTAGAGCACTGCGACGGAGACGCAGACTAACCGTGTTGGAATCCCGGCTAGGTCAAATCTTTTCTCTTCAAAACAAAAATATTTAAACATTACAAGAACTAATATAAAAACAAAATAGATTATAAAACGATCTATGTTTGGAATAATACACTTGAGACACATTAAAAATCAGGCTCTCAACTATTCTTCTTTTTTTGCAACGAGGCTTTAAACATAAATATTGCTTCCCCAGATACATAAATCAAAAAATATTTCCCCGTAAAGATGAAATATTTTCACCCTTAGCTAAACATTAACTTAGTTATGGCACTATAAAAATATTAAAAAATCAATTTTAAAGTATTAAATTTCTTTCGCAACGAGACGTATACTTTTAAACTTTTATTGATACTGTTTTTCTACAAACTCTCAACTTTATTTTCATGCATTTTTCTTTGGAATATAGAAATCAATATAAATAATCTATAAATATAAATAATCTATAAAAAATATTTTGTAAAGTATATACTATAAAATTAGCAATATCCCTATTCATGATTACGCAGTATATATATCATTTTTAAAAATATTGCTATTTTATGGAACTAATGTTTATTTTTTTGTTACAGGTAAGACAGATTCTAATGATATACTGCTTAGTATTTGAAGTAAGCTAAGGTAGATTTCTTAGTTGAACAAGTTTAGCTTTCTTAGTTAATGTAGCTTATATTAATAGTCACCCTTATGCTTGTAGCTTTTGTTAATAGTCACCCTAGAAGCAGTAATTAATCACCATTAAATGCTTAATATGTATGCCTATAAACGTTGATGGTTTTGTTTGTGTACTATGGAAGAATTCCATTAAATTCTTTTATTGGTAATATATAATTCAATGGTGTGCGTTTATGAACAGACTATAAAAAAAAAAAATCCACATATTCTTCATCATATTAATTTAAACTCAGATCAGTTACTCAGACCAGGACTACTTTATGTTTTGTTTGTTTGTTTCATTTCACATCACTTTATTAATCCGAACTACAGTTGGAGCTCTAAATTTTGCCTATCCAGGTTTAATTAGGATTTTTAATCAGAATCAGACATCGTACAGACTCGCACCCCCGTTTAACGTCTCTTCCGAAGAACGGCATAATCAAGGATTTTTTAAAAGGGGGATAAAAAAAATCCCTTTAAAAAATCCTAGTACCACCTAACGGGCTACAAACCTGCGATATTGGCTTAGTAGTTTGTTATGCTAACCTCTTGACCACAGGTCGCCCAGACTTTATGTTTTAAGGTATTAAGGGACCTTATTTGACATGTGTGTAATCATGTATTTATGTATGTAACATACATAAATACATGAATAAATAACGAAATAAATACAATAATGAATATAATATATAATAAATAAATATAATATAATATAATAAAAATAATATAATATAATAAAAATATATAATAAATAAATAAAATAATGAATAAATACATGTGTGTAAACATGTATTTATGTATGTATATGTTTAGATTTTATGCTTAAGGGATAAGGGAGTTGTTCTTGATCTACATATTAAAGGTGTTAGTTTAGTGAAAGACTTTCTATTTACATTAACCCTTCTTCTGCTATTTAGGATGTAATTCTGGGTAAGCTATTGTCTATATTTCAGCTGTTTCTAGTCTAGAGTCATACTTAAGGTAAAATTATCATTTTTGTAATGTGCCTTTTTAATTCAAATTTCTTTTTGTATCTTGTACAGTACTGTTTTTATTTTGTCGACATTACCAGTCACTGTTTATAATTAAGTTCAATGCAGTGCAAATGAAGGTTCTATATTCTTTTATTCCTTTGTGGAGAAATTCAGAAAGTCATTGAAATTATTGTCATTTTATACTTTTCGTTAGTAGTTTTGATTAATTTAATATTTTATACTTGTTTATGTAGTATAATGCATGTACATGATGTTTTATTTTCAAACATTTCGTACCACTTCAGCTAAACAAGTTCCCGAAGCTATTTCACCATTTCCTGTGTTTTTCCCTATCCATTGATGTTCAATCGTTTTTAAAAAAAACGATAAGTAAGTAAATAGCTCTGGGACAGCAACTAACGGGACATAACAATGATATCAGCTTGAAGTAGCTTTTCTCGCCAGTCAGCTGTGCCTTTTCGGATTTGCAAACACACTAATTTTTTCTCATTTTCTTGTTTTTATCGAAATTTTAGAATTTCATTTTCATTACCTTGATAATCATTATATCTATACATCATATATTTAGTCTTTAAATTAGGCTATTTAAAAATGTCATCCTTTGTCCATAACCCTCAGAAAACTAAGTTCTCTTAACAATAGTCGAAATGTATCTTAAATTTAAATAATATACAAATTTAAACTAATGCTTTTATGTTAATTACACGATTTCATGTGAAGGTAAACGATCCAGCTAACGAATCCTCTGTGAGATGAAATGTCTAAAAAGTTATTTAATAAAATTTTCCCGTGTAAACAGGTACAGGTTGTTTGTGTCTCCAACATAAAAATACTTTGACTAAGCTCGCTTTTATGAAGTTTATAATGTGCAAGTGATACCTTCTAAAATGACGAAAATAAATATATTAATTTGACAAGAATTATTAAGTTAAAATTTAATTGCTGCGATTTACAGAATAATTAAAAATACCGGATTTGGCTTTTCAGATAAAATATTTGTTCTATCATAAGCCATAGAAGGATAAATGGATATACTAAAATAATGGATACACCCAGCCTCGGATTAAGTTGGTACCCTTAATTAGTATTGGTACCCTGCACAACCGTCTTCTTAGAAACAGTGTAGTATTTAGCAAATAATGAACTTGAGATGTTTCATGGTTTTTAGGAGTAGAGTTTTATATATAAAACTTATCAAATATAAACATCTATATGTATCGCAAGCTGTATCGAATATCTGTCTCCCGAAATCCTGTGAAATGAAAGATTAGCCGAGTCTAGGTAATTAAAAATTCAGGGGAGTAATATCAGAAGCAGTAATTAATCACCATTAAAATAGAACGCATAATGCCATTAGGAGGGCGTAGAAAAACATAATTTGTTCAAATAAAAAAGACATTGCTTGGTGAGACGAGAAGACGTCTATTTCATAAAGACTATTCCAAACTAGGCTGTTGGCTTAAAGCTTAAATTAAATTAGCCCTATTGTTTCTTTATTTATTTAATACCCCTTTAGGCTATTGAGGCTGATCGGGCGGTTCTACATTGGGTGCTTTCAATTTTTTTTATCCTCGTAAATCTAGGATCTTTAGCGAATACCTGACACCACTTAGGCTCCGGACCGCTATTTTACCTCCCCTCGGAAGAAAGGTATAACCAAGGATTTTTAACTGCCTTTGAACTACCGTGCTGGGAACCCATATCCTTGGGTATTGTTCGTTGATATACTAACCACTTCACCGCAGGTACTGTGGTGTAATGATTAGTATACTGTTAGTGATTTGTCCGAGAACAACCATAACCGCCAGGTTTTCCCACATCAAGGGTATCCACTTAATATCCAAGGCTGTCTGAGTCACAGGGTGTCTAGGATCCAAAGCATATCTGCCATAGCCGGATGTGAACACAGGAACTTCGCCATGGAAACTCAGTGCTCTACACACTGAGCTACCCCTTGTGTGAACAAATAACATTGAAAAAATCAAGTGAAACGAAATAACAATGTATGGAGAAGGTTCATAAGGACAACAGTTACGGAGAGTTGTGATTTGTATGGGATCACGCTCAAACGCCACTTACTCCTCCCATAAAGGATGTCCACTTGGTAGTGGCAAGTTGAGCTCCAGAAGGGTCTGTAGATCCCGCATGATCCATCCGTGGTTATCAGATTAAATTATTTATCTACCACAGCTGGATTTGAACCTGAGACCTTCAGCACGGCTGCTCAGCTCTCTACCTCTGAGTTACCCCGCTTCCTTCGACCACACCGTGGGAGGTTTTGGGGTTAGAACATGTTATAGACTCTTCTGTTTCGAAGAAAACGGTTGTGGAGGTTGGTTATTTGTCCGAGAAAACAGTAAACCATTCTTTCCCCTCTATTATGGGTATCCCCTCCATAGAAGCTAGATCATCCGCAAAACGTTCTTCAGATCCCAAGGGATCCTTCTTCGAGTACTGATAGATTAAATAAAATATCTTCCACATTCGGATTTGAAATCTGGACCTTCAGCATGGCAACTCAGAACTTTAAGCTACCCCGCTCATTCCTTTGATTATACCGTTCTCCTAATTTCCTAATAATCACTCTCAACCCAATTCTATTATTTTTTCTTTTTTAGTTTAGACTTGACCTTACCGCGTATGCGGATGGCACACGTCTATTATCAGTCAACACTGATCCAATTATAGCATCCCATATCCCATCTCACTGACCTTGAAAAATGGTTTCAAAACTGGAGGATTAAAATAAATTTCCACAAATCCCTTTTACCCTCCGTCGTAAACCAATGACTTCCTGTCCTGCTATATCGTTTAATAACATCTCACTGATTCCTGTAGAACAGGTCCGGCACTCAAGACTACACCTTGACTGAAGAGGCTACCTCAACATTTACTAGACAAACGCTCTAAGCTCTCCATTAATTACAAAAGACTCATTTTACATGAAAATCATTTGGCCCATTATGACTTATGGAATAGAGCTTTGGGGCTCCACCAAACCATCGAATTCCTCGTATTCAATCCTTACAATCCAATATCCTTCGTAAAATCCTCAATGCTCCTTATTTCGTTTCGAACTAAGTAATCCATAATGACCTTTATGTCCCGTTTGTTACTGACCTGGCCCGCATCCGATATCAATTTTTTCATGACAAACTACATTACCACTCAAACCCACTAGTTTCAAACCTAGCAACCTCTTCAATTCCTGATAATCCTCCGAGGCGTCTGAAAAGAAGATGGCATCGTGATCTTCTAAGTTGAACTTGCTATTTGAGTACTAACACTGGGTAGTTTCTCTACTTGTCTTTTCATGTCAATGTGTTCATTCATAATATTTACTTGATATATTCTGTTGTATAGCTGTAAATTGCACTAAATAACTTTAAAAAAACAAACTAGGTACTAGGTAGCGGAGCAGTTAATGGGGACAGAGATATTTCAACCGACTATACCATTGCTTCTAACGACTATATTATTACTATAGAGCGCGCTAGTGGAGCCCTAATATACAATAACCGCGAAGGCCACTGGAGGGCGATGAGGTCACAGTATAACGGGCGTGCTGGAGCCTCCATTCCAGCTCCAGCCCTGTCAGTTCGTAATCTTGTCTCTCTCTTCATATCTCATAGTGCTCTCCTTATTATCATGTAATTAACAGGTGCCACGTGGAATGATATCTGTTATCAACATCATAATGCATACTGGCATAACAGAAAATAACATGGGTCGTTTCTAGTCGAGTCACAACAAGTTTTAACTATTTATTCGTTTCATTTTTAATATATTCAAAAATACAAGCTTTAATATGGAAAGAGAATGTCATTATGGGTAATGAGAAGATTTCGGTAATCATTTAATCAAGGTAGCATATATGATATATTTTTATTTTGTTTTTTATAATTATTTTAATTTTTAAATATTTTTCTCTTTAAAATAAAAATATAGTTTATATATATACTAGCTTATGCCCGCGGCTTCGCTCGCATGGGATTTAGTCTGTCACATAAAGTTTCGTGAAAGATCATTTTAAATAAATAATTTAATTATTTTTTAAAAATATAAGTTACTCGTACATCAAAAATTTCAGATGTCTAACTTCAAAAATGACGGATTGTACACAACCTTTGAACTCCTATTGTATTAAAGGGGAAACCCTTGGGATGGAATTACCCAAATTTCTTTCTTAAACTATACAAATAATCTCTAAAAATTTCCTGATTTGCCTTTAATTATGTACCAGAGGGGGGGGCACGTGCCCCCGTTCCCCCCTAAATCCGCGCTTGCAATAGCCTATGTGTTATTCTGATGTATAACCTATATTACTGTCAAGTTTCATCGAAATCCGTTTAGTAGTTTATGTGTGAAAGAGAGGCAAACATTCAAACTTTCACATTTATAATATTAGTAGGATAGGATATATATATATATATAAGTTACGATTAGACTGAATATAACGACTAAAAAATATATGGGTTTGGGCAGAGTAACGACACAGACAGAGATCAGTTAACAACTAACTTTATTTTCATTTCACATCAGTACTTATAGCTACAGTTTGTTTATAACTAAACATAAATAAAAGGTAATCCTAAGTATTAACATAACTTAAAGGTCCCTCAAATATTCACTTAACTGCCCCCCTCCAGTTCCTTCAACCGGAGGAACTATACAACTATAAATAAATAAAAATAAAAATAAAAATAAAATACACATACAAAGGAAACTGAACTGAATCGTCCCGTACACTTATGACTGACAATACAAAAAAAAATTTTGACCCCCCAGATAGTACAAGAAATCCAAGAAATTATAAACAATAACATGAATGTGTAAGATTACAAGGTTATACAAATTCACAGTATCACAGACCTGTAAGAAGAAAAAAAAAAAAAATATATATAACAACATAATTAGGAGTAGTAAGTTTCAATATTATACATAACCTGTCACCCCTGGCCGCCGCACTCTGTCCCTGATGGCGACCGTAAGTGAGGTATCCGTAGTTCCTCAAGGTGCACCGTACGCTGTTTAAAGGGATAATCAACGGCACGAATAGTGAATAAATTGTGTTCCCTGATCGTTACTACCTTATAGGGTCCCTCGTACCTCGCGTCCGTTTTGTTCCGGGCTGTCCGTAAGCGCCGATACACCACTGTTCCCAACGCCACCGATCCCTTGCGATATACCACGTGCCTTTGATTGGCCTTTGCCACCCTCAATTGTTTTTCGCGAATCAATTTGTCGCGCACCCTATCCCAGCGAGTCTTCCGTTCTTCGCGCCTCCGGCGAATCTCTACGGTTAGTTGATTATTATTCGCTGTTAACAAGTCCCCACGATCGCGACGCTGTTGTCCGAATACAATTTCCACTGGAGTGAGCCCTGTCGCCGTATGTATGGTATTGTTATAGGCGATGATTGCTCTGGGCATAGCTTCATAAGGGTCTAAATTCCGGCCTAGTTTAAGTAACCGAAGATGCTCCCCTAATGTATTATGTAGGCGCTCCACCGCCCCTCTGCCCTTAATGTGATGGGGTGTATTCAATCGCCACGTAAGTCCCAGGAGTTTACTTTCCTCGTGGATTAACGTGTTATGAAATTCCCTCCCGCAATCCGAAATAATTTCGTCTGGCACCCCGTAGGTCGCGCACCATTGCAAAACGCTCTCCCAAACTGCCCCTGGTGTTTTGTTCGCAATAGGGTAAGCCATCGCTAGCTTACTAAACGAGTCAATCATAGTCACCCATTCCTGCCCCTCACTCGAGTATACATCGACCTGTATTAGGCGAAGGGGTTCCATCATTGTTGGCGTAATTGTTTGTTCCGCCACCGGGGGTTGGCGATCATATTTGGCCCGCTGGCATACTAAGCACTGCGCGATATACTCCTGTACGGTGTGTCCCATACCTTGCCAGAAATACAACGCTTTAAGAGCCCGTAACGTTTCTTCCACTCCTCTATGGTTCGTTTTACCCACGTGGTGATCGGCCACGATCTGTCTTTGAGCGGTCTCGGTTGGAATCGTCTCTACTTGGCGTAAACATCGAACGACCGGGTACCCCACCCCAATTCGTTCCTGCCGCCACAGTCGCTTCAATTTATCCATAATAACCCGATTACCCACGTAGATGTGCAGCGCGCGATCAGGTATGCTGAACTCCTGGAAGATTCGTTCCAGCTCGGTCTCATCTGTCGTCGCCGGCATCCGCACTACAACGCTCGACAACCCTGCATACTGGCTTGTTTGTGTTTCAATCCCGCAACTCTGCTTCGTTCGGATAATTAACTGGCGTTTCTTATTGTTAATGATCTCGTCGGATTCGGGGAGATCCGTCGGACGTTCCGTAGACGCCGCACTTTCCTCCGACAATTGCCGCACTAAAGGAATTTCCGGCCCATTTTCCGCCCAATCCCTCAGGTAGCGTACGGCGAACGGTTCGGCGGGGCTCGTTTCATCCTCCAACGCATTGATCACTAGTTCCCGGGATAACCAATCAGCTACCGCGTTTTCCGCACCCTTCTTATGTAATACCAGGAAATCGTAGACCGCGAGGCGTTCCTTCCATCGGGAAATCCGCGCTGATGATTCCTTTAATGTCCCCAAGTGAACCAGTGGCTTATGATCGGTGAACAATTCGAACCGTCGCCCATAGACGTATGGCCTAAAGTGTTCGACTGCCCAGACTACCGCCAACAACTCCCGTTCGATCGCGCTATAGCGGCGTTCGGCGTCATTTAACTTTCGACTCGCGAAAGCCAACGGTTTTTCCCCACCCTCCGCGTTTTGGGACAGCACGGCACCGATCGCAACGTCACTAGCGTCTGTCGTGACCCTAAACGTTTTCCTGAAATCGGGGAATGCTAACAAGGGCCCTGTTGTTAAAACCTCTTTGCAATTTTTGATGCTGGCCAACTGTTCCGATCCTAACCTGAACCTTTTCCCTTTCCTGAGAATATCTGTTAAGGGATGTGTCAAATCCGCTATACTTGGGATAAATTTCCGATAGTAATTAATCATGCCCAAAAATCGTCGGACTCCACGAACATTCGTAGGGAGCGGTGCCTCTTGGATTGCCTTTACTCTATCCGGGTCTGGCCGAACCCCTTCTTGCGAGATGATGTGTCCCAGAAATCTAATCTCCCTTAGCCCGAACTTTGACTTGTCCTCAGATAACTTGAGTCCAAACTCTCGCACTCTCTTCATGACTTGTGTGAGGTGGCGTACGTGATCTTCCTCGCTTTTACTGAAAACGATTAGGTCATCCATATAGACCTGAGAAAATTGCTCCCCTAACCCCCTCTGAAACTCATCCATCAACCGTTGGAACGTGAGAGGCGCCCCCTTCAACCCAAACGGCATCCGAACGAATTCAAAATGACCTCGTTCCCACGAGAAAGCGGTCTTGGGAATGTCTTCCTCAGCCATCCTAACCTGGTGGTATCCACTCTTCAAATCTAACGTGCTAAAGATCGTGGCACCCGATAGGCGGTCTAATATATCATCGACCCGCGGAAGGGGATAGCGTTCGTCCTTCGTTGCCTCGTTCAATTTCCGAAAATCAACAACGACCCGGTATTGTTTTGTAGCCCCACCTTTCTTCTCAACCACCCACAAGGGACTATTAAAAGGTGAGTTGCTGTGCCGAATAATCCCTTGGTGGAGAAGCTCCCTCAATTGCTCGCGTATTATGTCCCGCAGGGCCTGGGGGTACCGCCTATCCTTGACATACACCGGGGTTTCCCGTTTCAGAGCTATCCTGTGTTCGGTTTTTCCCGTCGTCGGCAAGAACTCCCCTTCTCTATAGAACAGGTCGGAATTCCTCTGGAGCACCCGCTCTATCCCATGTGTATAATACTCCGCGGCACCAATCTCCATAGTTGGTCTTTTAACCGAAAGTGGTTTATATTTACAATTCCCTATTTCGTATTGCCACGTCCCTCGATTCGCGACCATTCTTAACCCCGCCTCTCGTAATACGTCGCACCCTACAATGAGATCGTATCCCGACATCAGTTTCTCGACCACATGTACCTTAACTTCCGTTCTCTTCCCTGCTAACTCGTTCAGATCGACCACTATTTCCCCCAAAGTTTTACACGATCCGCTCACCGTGGTTATCGTGCAACTACATCGTTTAATTCTTCCCCAAATACCCATTTTAACCGCCCCTTGTTGACTGATCAGTGAATGGGTACTCCCAGTATCCAACAGAAATTTTACTCCCGACGACTCTAACTTCGCCACGGGCAACCTTGTCCATCTTCCACTCGCAACGCTATTATTACTCACGATCTCCTCGCGTTGGTTGCCCCACCCATCACCGCACCCTCATTCCGTTCGCGTTTGTTTTGGTCGCCCTTCCACCCCAGAGGACCCTCCCTTCCACGAATTTGCCCCTCTTACCTCGTGCTTTCTCCCGGACAGAGTGCTGCGCTCAGACGTGACGCTGCCTTCCTCTGAAGACTCCCCGTTGGTATCTCGTCCTCCGGTCCTCCTGTAGTTCCGCCGGTCTCTCCATTCCTGATTATTGACCTCCATCGGTTCCGGCCGGAATTCTCCCTGTCGTGGTCTCGAACTACGTCTTGGGCATTCTCGTGCCACGTGGCCCTTCCTGCCACATTCATAGCACCGTGTCAGACTGCACTGTGCTGCCACATGGCCGGTTTTGTTGCACTCGTAACACCGACGCTCCGGACGCTTCCTCCTCTCTCCTGCACCCCTACTTGGTCGGTTCTCAGGGGGTCGGTTGCTGCGCCTGGGCGGACTCCTATGTCTTCTCGTAGCTCTCACTTCCGTCCACTCGCCCTCGCATTTCTCTTGCCGTGCCTTGTTTCTGTCGTGTGCATCCACCAACTCGTGTGCACACTCGACAAAATCCCTCTCTCGTGATAAAGAGCCCGGCCGATCCATATAGTGGTTCAATTGGACCTTCAGGAGACCCCGCACAAACTCTAAACGGCGTCCACCTTCCTCTTGTCCAAAAGTTTCCACCATTTTCTCCACTACTCTATTGTAGAGAACCAATAACTTTTCTGCGTAGTCGCCCTCCGACTGACCCTGACTTCGTCTCGTTTTTATCAAATAAAACACGTCTTCCTCTGGTGTCCAGCGCCCTCCGCCGTACAGTTTCTTCAACCTCTGCTTCAATGTATCCCACGGGATCGTCGTATCGCCTTGTATGGCATTTAAGACGCGTCTCGAGATGCGACCGACCAAAGCCGCTTCCAACATCTTCTCGTCTGACTCAAATATGGTCCCGTTTGCCTTACGTGACACAATAAGTTCCATGATCTGGTCGGCGCCTTTTATAAAATGATCCAAGTCGCCGACAGTACCTGTAAATGGCTCAAGTTGTCCTATAACTTCATGTATGAAACTAGAATTTTGAGTCCGCACTTTCACTAACTCAATCTGTGCCGCCTTCTTCGCCTCCGTAAGCTGAGTCATTAGCTGTGCGTGTTCTTCCGCCGCCTTAGCTAGCTGAAATTCATACTTCGCACGTTCCTGAAGTAACTCTTCGGTCATTGTGCGAGTAACGTATTTCTCCGCTTAGTCTAATTAATTAATTAATAAAAAAAAAGAAAACTTTTTTTTTTAAAACGCGTGCACGCACAAACGTCCCGGGTTTCGGCACCAGTTACGATTAGACTGAATATAACGACTAAAAAATATATGGGTTTGGGCAGAGTAACGACACAGACAGAGATCAGTTAACAACTAACTTTATTTTCATTTCACATCAGTACTTATAGCTACAGTTTGTTTATAACTAAACATAAATAAAAGGTAATCCTAAGTATTAACATAACTTAAAGGTCCCTCAAATATTCACTTAACTTATATATATATATATATATTGAAACGTTCATTTCTAGATGTAATGATTACCGAAGTATACACATTTCCAATAATTAAATTCCCTTTTACATACTAAAGATCATGATAACTTGTATTTCAGGAAAATATTAAAAGGAGAATGAATGAAAAGTTAAAACATGTGATTCAACTCGAAGTGGCAGCCTGCGTTACCAGTACTATAATTTGCTTAGCTATATTTGTCAATTATATCTACAGTCCAATAAATTATTCGAATTTCCTCCTAAATGAGCCTCTTGAACTTAGGGAAGGGGAATCGTGTTATTTTCGTAGTGAATATGAGAGTAAGGCTTCAAATGGCGTTATTGCTTATATTACCACCCAATTTTAAGCCAAAAACCAAGAGAAAGTCACAGTTACATTAAGACCCACTTTCCAAATTTGAAATGAAATATACGTTACCTAGGACTCCTCTCTGGATAAAAGTCTCACTTGGAATCCTCATACAAGACTGAAAAGACAAGAAACTGCTCGTCGTTTTCGCTTACTTCAAGATTTACTGGACAAACGCTCTAAGCTCCCAATTAATTACAAAAGACTCATATTTACATGACATTTATCAGACCTATGTGGACATACGGAGTTGAGCTTTGGGGCTCTGCTAAACCATCCAATTCATCACGTATCCAATCCTTACAATCCAAACTCCTTCGTAAAATCCTCAATGCTCCTGATTATGTCATGTATTATGATGCCTATCTTTTCATGACAAGCTCCATACACACTTGAATCCGCTAGTCTCTCAACTTGCTTCCCTTACTATTCCTGATAACCCTCGGAGGTGTCTGAAAAGAAGATGGCCTATGTTCATACAGCAGATTTACTTGTTGTTATATTATTATTGTTGTAAATGTCAATAAATTAAATTTAAAAAAAATGAAATATTATATGGTCACTAAAAACTTTTTTACGTAATTTTACTGATTTGCCGTTATTTTTTTTTAATTTTACGGTCTTTTTTGACGCGTATGTATCACAAATTCGTGTACTACTGTAGATCTTGCTCCTTAAAAGTAGATAAAATAAATCATATTAATTTTAACTCGATCAGTTACTCAGACCAAGACTACTCTGTGGTTTGCTTGTTTGTTTCATTTCACATCATTTTATTAATCGGACGTTGCAACAGTGGGAGCTCTAAATTTTACCTATCCAGGTTTAATTAGGATTTTTAATGTTAATCAGACATCGTACAGACTCGGTATCCCCGTTTAACGTCTCTTTCGAATGACGGCATAATCAAGGATTTTTTACTCCCTTTAAAAAATCCTAGTACCACCTAACGGACTACAAACCTGCGATATATGCTTAGAATTTTGTTATGCTAACCTCTAGACCACAGGTCGCCCAGACTATATGTTTTAAGGTATTAAGGGACCTTATTTGATTATGTGTGTAAACATGTATTTATGTATGTATATGTTTAGATTTTATGCTTAAGGGATAAGGGAGTTGTTCTTGATCTAGACTAAGGTGTTAGTCTAGTGAAAGACTTTCTATTTACATTAACCCTTCTTCTGCTATTTAGAATGTAATTCTGGGTAAGCTATTGTCTATATTTCAGCTGTTTCTATCTAGAGTCATACTTAAGGTAAAATTATTATTTTTGTAATGTGTCTTTTTAATTCAAATTTTTTTTTGTATCTTGTACAGTACTGTTTTTATTTTGTCGACATTACCAGTCACCGTTTATAATTAAGTTCAATGCAATGCAAATGAAGGTCCTATATTCTTTTATTCCTTTGTGGAGAAATTCAGAAAGTCATTGAAATTATTGTCATTTTATACTTTTCGTTAGTAGGTTTGATTAATTTAATATTTTATACTTGTTTATGCAGTATAATGCATGTACATTTTATTTTCAAACATTGCGTACCACTTCAGCTAAACAAGTTCCCGACGTTATTTCACCATTTACTGTGTTTTTCCCTATCCATTGATGTTCAATCGTTTTTCAAAAAAAACGATAAGTAAGTAGCTCTTGGACAGCAACTAACGGGACATAACTATGATATCAGCTTGAAGTAGCTTTTCTCGCCAGTCAGCTGTGAGCAATCTAAACACACGATATTATGCCTCATATATGTTGTTTATTCAGCAAGTTAAGTTAAGAAATAAGAACCATTAAGGGAGAAATGAAGGTGACTAGATGAGGGATTGTGAATGCGATTATTTAAAAAAAAAAATAGGCAATTAATAAATTATTTTAAGAAGTAATTTAATGGGAGAAATAAGTTACCATCAAAAATAAAAAAATGTGCAAAAGTATTTCAAATAGCGAAAGAAGTTGTGTGTTGTGCGCATTGCATCATGCTTGTTTGAACGGATGTATATATATATTTTTAAATGATTTAGGCATTGACATGGAAAAGGTAGTAAGTCATAAAATGGTAATTTTACAGGAGAAGCAAAAACTGTTTTGACAACAAAAATGAGTGTTTTATGGAGAAAATAGTGACTACCACCGTTTATAGTAACTAACTCACCCCTATTTGAGTGGAAAATAGGGGACTTGGTCAGGGGGTTCAGTCAAAGATAGCCCTTATTATAGTCTTATTCTTCAATTGCCCCAACGTTTCAGCCTACGATGTAGGCCATCTTCAGGGCAAATATACCTTGTTTGTGGGCGCCTGGTTAGCGGTGACTCGTCAAACTGAGTTTTGGTGTTATCATTGATTGCACCCCCTGACCAACTAAGTCCTTATCATTAAATTACTCCTAGTTTTTACTTACTACTCTTTCTGTCCTATTGGGATCATACTACTGCGTGTTATTATTATTCCGTGGCACTATAACCAGGATAGGTCTTGGCTTCCTCAATAATCCTCCGCCATCGGCCTCTATCTTGTGCAGCAGTTTTCCAGTCAACTCTGGTCCAAAAGAGGCTCATAGCATGCCATCATTTATCACATTTTAAACCTATGGAGAAAATTGAAAAATGATTTTTCATTTTTACTTAGTACCTTTTCCATGTCAACACTTCATTTATGATTGATAATATTGATTGATTGATAATAGAAGGGGGGGGGGGCGAAGCTGAGGTGGTCGGATAGAGTAGAGAGAGACAAGAGGGACATTCTGGGAGTCAGATGCTGGATGACAGCTGCGAAAAAGAGAGACGGCTGGAAGAAGCTGGTAGAGGAGGCTAGGACTCTTCACCGAGTTATAGAGCCATAGAATAATAACAATAATATTAAATATATTGCTGAAATATTCTTCTCCCTCTCAGATAATGGTTGATATTATTAGATATTATCGAGGTAAGAAGACAAGAAGGTAGCGACTCCAGAGGAGATAGGGAAGCTGGCAGGATTCCGGAGCGGCCCGGGCGATCGATCTCCTTTGATCGGAGAGCCGTGGAATCTCCTCCCCTTGGCCACCTTAATACAAAGAAAACCAAAATCCTTAACATCCGGGTCACATTAACGCGTTAATAAAATTTAAAATTGTTCATTTTTGTTATAAGCCTTTATTATTTTTTTATTAAGGAAGTCATCCTTCAAGCTATTTTAGTCCCATTTTCCTGTCAACAGCTGTCATTTCCCTAATGCAACTATATTGGTGTTAGAAGTCTTTTAATAGTGTTTAGACCCGAAGGGGGGTAACTCCGAAATTTCAAAATTTCACATTTTTCGCTTGTCTAATCAAGCTATTTTGACACTTTTATTATAAAAGTCTCATTTCTCATGTTTTTGTCTTTATTTGAACCAGAATTTTTGGGATCATAAAGCATCGCTTGACTTAAGTAGAAAAAAATGTGCGTTTAATTAGAGAGAGTTCTTAAGACTAATTGTTACATGAAGTCAATAAAAAAATTGACTGTTAGTCCATTGAATTAATATTAGTCTTAAAAAAATGTATATAAATTTCTGGCGCGTAATAGATTTATAAACATAGAAAAAAGGTTAAAAAAAAAATGGTGTGGTAAATAATTGAATTTGACTAAAGAAGAACGCATTTCGAGAACGAAATAGTGGAAAAATCGGGGACAGAAATTTCAAGTTACACTAAAAAAGTTTAGCCTGTCTTTAGAAAATTAATATAGCTAAAATATGCATGATTGAATTTGCAATGTTTTATTTCTTATTTTTTTGTGTATGTATATATATATAAATATAAAGCTGGCTCTACATCCCGTCACCGAGACTGGGCCTCCTCCAAACGCCTTCGCCAGTCAATACGATCAGCTGCAGCAGCTCTCCAGTTTCGGATTCCCAGCAGAGTCCGTGCGTCCGATGTCACTGAGTCCTCCCATCTGACATTTAGCCTGCCAACCCTTCTTTGTCCATACACCCTTCCGGACATCATCCTGCTATGTATCGCCGAATCATCCATACGTGCGACGTGCCCCGCCCATCGAAATCGTCCTATCTTGATGAACTTGACCGAGTCTATATCCTTATAAAGGGCAGCTAGTTCAGCATTTCTCCTTCTTCTCCAAATTCCACCCTCTCTAACAGGGTCAAAAACTCTTATCAAGATTAGTCTCTCAAATATCAGAAGTCTATTTTCATCTTGCTTCTTAAAGGCCCACGTTTCCGATCCATAAGTTAAAACAGGGCGGACCAAGGTTTTGTAGAGATTGATCTTGGTCCTGATCGAGAAGAATCTGCTTCCAAAATGCTTCACAAGGCCAAAGTAGCACCGTCTCGCCGCTGCTATCCTCCTGTTGACTTCTCGAGAGATGTCGTTACAGGAGATGATCTCAGACCCGAGGTAGACAAAGCTTACCTTTTCGAAGTTATATGGCCCAGCCTCAAAAGTGCGGTCCCTAGTTCATCTCCTCCGACTCTCATATACTTGGTCTTAGCTTCATTAATGTACAATCCAAGTATCTTTTCTGCATCTTCTATGGCCAAAAACGCTTCTCGTAATGCACGTTCTGATTTGGTGGCAATATCAAAATCGTCAGCGTACCCCAGAAGCTGAACTGTACTGTTTAGGAGCGTTGAGTATGATATATATATATATATATATATATATATATATATATATATATATATATACACACATATATATCTGTTCAAGCAAGTATGATGCAATGCGCACAGCACACAACTTCTTATTAACTTCTTTCGCTATTTGAAATACTTTTGTACAATTTTTTATTTTTAATGATAACTTATTTCTATATATATGTAAAATTTGAATGGTCACGGTTCTCTCTCATAACTAAATACCATATAAAATCATTAACTAATATTACCAAGAAATCATTAACTATTGTTGAGTAAAAAATAGTATATTGGTGAGGCAAGCTACTTCAAGCTGATAAAATTGTGAGTTCCCATCCAAAATTGGTCGGTGAGACGCTGGAGGGTCCATCCGTGGATGTTAGCAGATATAATAATTTATCTTCCATAGCGAGATTTGAATCTGGAACCTTCAGTGGAGCAGCTTAGTAACCTATTTTCTGAGCTACCCCGCTCCCTTTTGTAATGTTTTATTTCATATTGTTCTTCAAGTGCTATTCTTACTATTTTAATTTTATTTAGTTAATATTTTATTATATGAATGGACACAGTTCTCTGTTATAAATAAAGATATCAGAGAATGGAATTTCTAATAATAATTGCTTTTAGATACTGATGGGTTGGTACAAAGTACATTAGAAAAATTTAATAAATTAGTTTTGTATTAATATAGGGATGTTAATAAATGTAATAAATTAACAAATAAAATAAATTAATTACTTATTAATTTAGTAGAGCTTATTTATAAATATTAATATTTAAATAAATAAAATAAAACTTTGTAATTAATGAATATTTGTATTACTAAATGGCTACTAAAACCGTCATTTTACATTCAGCTTTATTTATTATTTTTTAAAAATATGTTTCTTTTTATGGACAGGAAGTTTCTTGGATTATATTTATTAAAGTGCAGGCTGCATTTGTATTATCTGCACCAACCGTGCGGAAACCTCACATCACAGCTGCTTATAGAATTTTAAATATGGACTTTAATGCTAGAATACTAATATGTTTTCTCACTCTGTCGATATAATTTATTTTAATGGATAATTAGTCAAAATAATTTATTGATTATTTTTTTGTAGGTTTATATTGCTCTACAGCCCTGAAGCCTATTTAGGTAGTTACCAACCGTTTAAGGCCATCCTCCACATCCTCCATCCATCTTTTCCTAGGCCTTCCTCACCTTCTGGTCCCATATTCATTGGATCATCTTTTATGGCATTCTATTTGCCGGAATTCTTAGAATGAGCCCCATCAATTCGAATCTGCGGTATTATATTAAGCTCAAAATGTTGGTATTATTTTATAAGCCTCATTATTATTTGATCTTATCCTTTATTCCTTTTTTCCCCTCTTCCTCTTTTTATATGTTTATCCACAACTATGAACAAAAAAAATTGACAATCATCAGATTTCTGCCTGTAAAGTTAGAATAAAATGGTATGAGAGGCATGAAGAAGTACAGTACCCAGCGTTGCCTCTCCCGTGGCTTAATTTTATGGTAACAGATCCCTCATCCAGGTTCGTCTTTGGGATGCCATGGCATGAGATGTCTTTTCATTGGGTTTGGGTGTTCGTATAGTTTTTCTTGGAAACGTTTGTTGTATGTTCGCATGTGTTCGTCAGCTGTTGGTATTGTTAAGTCAGTATGGAAAGTTTTATCATTAACATACCAAGGTGCTTTTTTGATAAGTCTAAGTATTTTTGAATGAAAAGTTTGTAGTCGTTTTATGTTCCCCACCACCAAGACGTTCAACATACAACTATTTTTTCAATTAAACGATTCCTTGTGCCTTTCCCTTATTTGCCTACTTTACTATTTATCATCTAACATTTGGTTTCCCCTCGGAATCTTTTATTTATTTCATTTTATCTTTTTGTTTCTTATTTGTGTATACCTTAGATATAGAAAAACTATTATTTCTATAATTCTGCAAATTAATGTCACAATTTCAAGTTTGTTTCTTACAAGGTTATTTTTATATGTTTTTTAACTGTGTTTGTTTTGTTCCGCTTTATGGATTGGATACGATCTTCTTCAATACCAGAGGACCCGATACGCCAGCTGTTCCTCGCAATCCTTTTGTTTCATCGTGCGGTTTCTGCTGGCCATTCCCAAGCAGGCGTTACCATTTCCGCCTAACTGGACATCTGTCGGCCGATGAACCTCTTCTGATGGCTATGGTCAGTAGATTCCGTTGAAGCCGATCGTGGTCAGTACGTAATGCCGATTCGGGACGATTACGAGGAGGTGTATATGGGCGGATGTAAAAATCTCCTATTCAGTTCGCAAAAAACGAAGCAAAGTTTATATTACACAACTCATGGAAAGTCTTCAGTACATGGTAGACACTGAACTGTTTCTAGGACAATGTCAATGCATGGAGGTGATTTCAAGCACAACCGTCAGGGGTTTTCGCAAAGCTCCAAAAAATATAACCCTAAAATACTAGAACAAAACGATCATTAATCTTTACTCCAGAATTTATGAAGCTTTATGATTTGTTTCTTTGAGCTTCCCGATTGAATTATAAATACCAATTTATGCCTTATTCAACCCCTTTTACACATTATACCACTGCTCATTTAACTGTACTATATTAGACTTTAATGTTTCAGTAGGAACACCCCGATATAATACTAGAATTGAAATTAAATTAAGTACCTATTTTGTAGATTCAGAGTGATTCTATATATTTATATATATATATATATTGTAGAATTATATTATATATTAAAAGAAAAAATTACGGTTTAAAAGCAAGGAGTTTTAATCTTATTTCGCAATACTCTGTATTGAAATAGCACTCCTAAAATTGAAACATTGGAATCAAATGTATCAAATAATGGCTAACAGAGTGCACTACCATCCAGCGATAAAATCCTTTTTAATTCATCAGAATTTTAAAATGCTTATTTGTCTGAAATAACTACTGATAAAATTCACATTAAAATTAACTAATCGTTAAAATATTGTTTAATGTTGAAATATGATATAGAATTGTGAATAAAAACAACTGTGAACATTATTATTATTCTATTCAGCATTATTATGGATAATTCTTACATTTTTTTTAAATTTATTAATTGCTTTTTATCACCACATTTTCATATTTTTATGATATATTAATAGATAATATATATAATAGATAATAATATTTATAGATATATTAATGAGAAACATCTTATTGAAGTCTTGATTCATAATATTCAATAATAACTAAAATTTTATACTGAAAAATAAGTGTTTTTACGTTTGAATTAAAAAAACAGCGCTAAATTTTGTGTAACTGCTTAAAGAAATCAGGAACAGTGGTTAATAATTTGTCAATTTTTAAAAATATTTATAATTTAACTAATCTTGCATGATATACGGCTATACGTTTTACAATTATAAATTATTAACAACAATTTCAATTATAAACAAAAAGCAGTTCCTAGATCCGTTGCTAGGCTAACCAGATAAAATGAATCCCTAAATACTTATGTAAAAGATAAAGAGAGATGAATAAGTAGACACTAAATTCAATATTGATTAGAAATATTCGAGTAATTACTCTTGGAAATTGTAATACCTACTTTATAGGTAAATATTCAAGTAGTAATTATTATTTATTTCTTTTAAGATTCGCCCTACTCCTGCTGATGTAAGTAATTTATTTTAAAATCGTATTTTTATTTATTACGATTTCTCATTTAATGGTTATTTACTTTTATATAACATTCATTCATTCCTGCCATAATTTCACCATTTATTTCTAATTTATTTTGCTATCTGTTCCTTGGAATGATAGCTTTAATGTTACGAGTGAAGTGTCTTCCTTGCCTCTCGATGTACTGCTTGAACAGTTATTTTCTAGAAAATATTTAGCTAGCGTAGTGTGAATACTTAATTATTTCTTTTTTTAGCCGTGTATTATTCACTTTTGCAGGAATTTTCTTTAACTCTATTATTACGTAATTATCTATTAAACATGCCTTCCTTCAAAATGTTTACGTTTCCTTGCGGTTTCTGATGTAAATGACTGTATGTTGTATTTATGCACACATCACTCTTTTTTTTCCAACTATTTGGCTGTTATGTAAAATATGAATTGTTATAGTGATGATATTATTATCATTTATAAACATGTATATCTATGACATTGCTGTTGAGTAATCACTTGTGTGAAGCATTTTATTTTAAAGTCGTATTTTTATACAAAAATACGTATTTTTATACAAAAAAAGTCGGTTTTTTCACTTTATAGTTAATTTCTTTTTATAACATTCATTCCATCTGTGAATGCAATTTCACCATTTATTTTTAATTTATTTTGCTATCTGTTTCTTGGAATAATAGCTTTAATGTTACGACTGCAGTCTCATCCTTGCCTCTCGAAGTACTGCTTGACAAGCTATTTTCTATAAAATATTTAGCCAGCATGGTGTGTGTGTGTGTGTGTGTGTGTGTGTGTGTGTGTGTGTGTTTGTATGTGTGTATATATATATATATATATATATATATATATATATATATATATATGTTTGTATAAGTATGTGTGTGTGTGCATGTATGGGATGTGTAATTATTAATATATTAGATGTCAGAATAATAGTAAACACAATAATAATAACTCATTATGTTTCTATTTTTTATTACAAAACCATGTAAATAGTGGATAAATATCTAATATGGTGATATATCTGCAGTCCCGTTGAATGAGTGGTTAAGTCGAATTTTACCCAGAGATAGTTAACATATACGTAGTATTGGGGTAGCGGAATCGTATTATTCCGGTAATTTTTAGCTTGGGATGGAGTTATAAGCAATAATTCCTTTTAAAGCTAATGCACGACCACTTTACTAAGCGAGGCTGAAGATATAAACTTATATGCTACCGGCGATGTCATGATGGATTTCCAAAGTGGCCAATAAAATCACATGAGTTGGCTATCCTAGCCCAAGATGCTGGGTGATATCGGAATGGACGGATTGAACCAATGTTGAGTAACCTAAGAGTAGATGTAGATATCTCTTACCGCACCTCGAAGCCAAAGCCAGATGTTCTTGATGACTCAAGTCCCCAGCACGCCTACTTACGCCCACTTGAGCCTCGAGGAAGGATAAAGTCTTAAGTCCTTTCTTGTATTATATCGCTAATAATATGAGCGTACTTATCGCTTGTGCGCAGCATTCTCACCTTTGACATTCAATTATTCAACTATTCCCAATATTATATTTAATATTTTATCCTATCTATCGTATAATACTTCGCCATAACTGATGAATATCCGGCTCGATTTAGAACATTATACTCATAAATTTTTCACTCTTAAGCCCACATATTTTTAGCTTCATTTAAACTTGGTAAAATTTATGATTAAGTTTAAATTTTAATTAATCGTGATTTTATTATGTATCTATCAATGTTCTTTGTACTTCACTGAAATATTCTATTAATTATTATGTACATGAGTATATATAAAAATTGTTATGTACAATTTTCTAATTTACGTTTAAGGGTTTATTATAAAAAGTTATTTATCCACTTGTCATAAAAACAAGATTTTCTGAAGGAAGTTAAATTCTGTACTTTTTAAAAAACAACTTATTAATTGAAATTTACATTTACATACATTGAAACTACCCTTACATAATAATACAATAAGTAAATGTTATCAATGATATACAATGGCATTAAGGCAAGTAGATAAATTGTTTATATAAATTAAGAGGCCTGGAGGCGATCTTCTTTTCAGAGCCTGAAAATGAGAATTATCGGAATTCGATGGCTTAGTGGAGCACCAAGGATCTGCTACGTTAGTCCAAATAGGTCTTGCTACAGCCATTTATATGTGCCATATGAAATTAATTTTGAGCTAAGAACGTTTTTTCTACAATACTATAGAAGAAATATTTCCCAGGTAGAAATTTATGTATAATACAATCATCAAATACCATTTAAATGCTCAAGATTTCGGGAGTTTCGAAATTTAGCTGAAATATTCGTCGATGATAATAGTCTATTGTTAATCATTTATATTTAAATGTTATTTAATTAAATGAAATATATTTTTTTATTGAAAATATCAACATTTATTTCGTGTTTGCTTTTAATTCAATATAGGGTGGTATGATGTGTGAACCAGATTGTTTAATTAATATTTTATAATATTACTTAATTTTATAGAAAGAATCCGTTTATTGAAAAGTTACTACGCTAAATTTATCCCCCTTTTCGTTTTGTAAGTAGATATGACTTAACTTGTAACTATGATCAGCACACGGTAAATATAGTGTTATTCAATTAGATGAAAAAGAATCTTTATTTACTAAACAACTCAAAGGCAATCAACCACGTCAACCTTTGGAGAAGAGAGGGTTATGTTTTATAGTCATTAGTGATAAATTATTATTATTATATCTCAAGCTTAAAAATCTGAGGGTGGTATACTTTTATTACTTTTTTATACGTTTTACTATTTTAATATTATTCAGATCAAACAAATTAATATATGTGGGATCATTCTTTGGGTAGTGAAATCAATCAAGCACTGTTTATGATTGTTGAAGTAATGTGAAGATTCTTCTGCGATTAATTAATGATTAATTTATTTATATACACCTAACCTTTAACGTTAAGCTCAGCTTCTGAGATATGCTCTTTATTTTAACTAACATCTGTTGAAAATAACTTAATACTTAAGAGAAGGAACTGAAATCTAGGAAACTTCACGTATCAGCGTCCATTATAACCAATTAAATAATCCCTTTGAACTGGCACGTTCGAGAAACGGTTGCTCTCAGATAACTGTTTACACGGGTGAGTTAAAGAAAAAGAAACTATTTTAAATACGGACTCGTTAATGATAACACTATTCGTAGTTAACTGTTATGTTAGGTTTGACTCAGCGCTACCGCTCATACTAATGTAGACGTCTCAATTAGCGTTAGTCCATTAACACTAGACTTCCAAAGAATTCTAAAAAGACGTCTGAGTATAACTGTGTTAATATGTTTTGTAACTTGGACCGGTTAAATTATTGGTTAAGGTGAAAGTCGTAAGTAATTAGTAAGTAAGTAATTTGTTCTCTTTCTCTCACTCCATATTATATACATACTTTATGTATCTGTGTGTGTGTGTGTGCGTGTGTGTGCCTGTGTATATATATAGGTAATTATTCTGCAGGTTATCACTTCGAGCTGAGTCTAGTTTTAACTTTAACTTTTCGTTCGTTTATTATTATATTTTATTCTCAAAAATAAAAATTATCGTAAGCTTTAGTATGGAAAAGAACATGTAATTATGGGGAACGTACATATTTTGGTAATCGTTTAATTAAGAAATGGTCGTTTAAACAAACCTTCGAAGTGATAGTTTAAACGTTTATTTCTTGATGAAATGAAACCCTAAAAATACACATTTCTCATAATTACACTCTTTTTTCCACACTGAAGCTCCACTCAACGGGTATGTGATTCTCGTCAGGTTACTGAAGGCTCACGGCAAATGGACTTAGAAGTGAAGCACTTCTATCAGGAAACGCGTTATGTGGATGTCTTAGAGCTAGTCCAGTTTGGGTAAATATAGGTTCTTTTGATCCAGGTGACCCTGAACAGCCACACTCGATGAGTCCAGGTTTTCACCGTCTTTTAGCCGAATATTATTATTTGGAAAGAACACAGGTGAATTTATACTAAAGGGATTGGCTATATAGCTATAGGCAATCTTGTGCATTACCTTGGAAACTGTGGTCCATAGAAACTTGTAGATCGGTGACCACGCCAAGCTGTCAGTTCTGGCGCAAACAAGATTACCAAAATACGCGGCAGAAAATATTCATAGTCTATCCCATACCATTTTACTATAATATAAAAAAATAGTGTAAAGTGTAACACAAAAGGAAGACATTGACTTTATACATTTCACTTAACATGTGGGCACTCAGTTCATTCGATGATTATTGCTATTTAGTCAATACGGTTACTTAATAATAAATAATAATAAATTAATAACTAAAAATATAATCAGTCTTCCTCTGCTTTAAGTAATCAACATCTCATTGTAATATTGGTTAATCAATGTAAACGTTTCTGTTTACTAAACTTTTCTCATCAAAGTAAACGTTTCTTTTTTAATATTATCTACATACAAGACTGAAAAGACAATATACTGCTCGACGTTTTCGCCTACTTCGATATTTACTGGACAAATGCTCTAAGCTCCAAATTAATTACAAAAGACTCATTTACATGACAGTTATCAGACCTATTTGGACATACGGAGTTGAGCTTTGGGGCTCTACTAAACCTTCCAATTCATCTCGTATCCAATCCTTACAATCCAAAATCCTTCTTAAAATCCTCAATGCTCCTTATTATGTCACAAACAAACTCATCCATCATGATCTTAATATCCCATATGTTGCTGATTTGGCCCAAACTAGATACCTATTCTTCCATGACAAGCTCCATTCATTCATTCATACTTGAATCCGATAGTCTCTCAGCTTGCTTCCCGAATTATTCCTGATAACCCTCCGAGGCGTTTGAAAAGAAGATGGACTCGAGATCTTCTACTATAGAACTTTATTGGAGTGCTACCGATGGGTAGTTTCTCCACAAGTGTTTTTTTTTTTCATGTCATTTGTTCATTTAAGCAAATTTACTTGTTGTAATATTATTACAGTTGTAAATATCAATAAATAAATCTAAAAAAATAAATAAATATTATCTATCATTGGACACACGAATTTAAAGGGACCAACCTATTTCTAATGGTTAATGTATGCTATCCCCTTTGGTACATGAAGACCTTCTTTGCCCTGAATGAAAGACATAGAAGCTCCTACTTCTGGAAGAGCTCTAGACTAGAGGAGAGTAGAGACTAAGATAGAGTTTCCTTTCAACTGGGCCAGGGACCCGTTACTCCGGGGAGAGTGGAATTCGGGACTCCTCCCTTCATCTACCGTCTCCTGTCATCTCAGCCCAGCCATCTCCGATCTATGAAACACACATGAAAATAATGAATACTGAGGATCATTTTTAATTAGTTTCGTCTTTATGTATGTATTTAACCTAATGTCCAACTGGATTTTCGGCCTATTCAAACATCGAATTAAATTGAAATTGAGCACACTTCTCGAGAACCGATTATAATACAATAATTTAATAAGTGTATCTAATTATCCTGACTAGCCTCATTATCCTCAGGATTAGCGATTTTTTATAACCAAAGATAAGGGTAGTGTTTTGTGCTAAGGTCTTACTTACTAAGTCATACACGGCTTAATCTTTGAGACAAACATATGACTACTGGCAGGTTCAACGAGGTAGTTTTGTATATTTTGCAACAAAAAAATAATATATAAAAAATCTAAGAAACAGCTTTTTAGAGCTACATGAAATAAATAATACAACGTGTGTTTATAGTCAGCCGAACTGAAAAGTAGAAAATAAATAATAAAAAAAAAGTTTTAATCGAAAAGAAAACTAAAAAGTAGGAAATAATTTTCAATGAGGTTGAAATAAAAATAGAGTGATGAATGAACAAATTAATTTTATTGTAAAACAGTATGGGTGGGATGCTCTTTAAGATATTTTCATAATGACTCTATTTTTATCAATATTAGTCAATCAAATATTTATAATAATAAACATCAAGATAACATCACATTTTTTACGTTGATTACAAAATTAATTTCTTTCTTAATCAATCTATTCTTATTTTAAACTTAACAATTAATTAATTAATAATTATAACCTATATTTTCTATGAATGACATTCTAGTTTCCTACTTCCTATCTTTCTATCGTTTCTAGTAGTGTACATTTATTGTAAATATTTTAGATCTTTACACTAATAAAACTCCGTTCGAATGGGTTCTTTTGGGAAACCTTACCGTTTCAACTTCGCAATAATGGATGTAAAGTTAAAACTTGATATTACCATTACTACATAATATTACTAGAGCACACACAAACATACATACATCAGCCCTATTTATTTATCTAAATTAATATTTTCAAGGATTTATAATACATTACTATTGATTTAACAATATTAGACTCTGCATTTAAACATTAGATTTATAATTCTGTATCCTGGAGGTAAAGACCACCATGTCACATTTTTGTAATTTTTGTATTTGTTCAGAAGAGCCAATTTTATATTATTTTGTTTTTAAATATTAAAAGTTTTTCATCGTTACTTGTAGAAACAATTTAAAGAAAATAGTTGACATTATTGTTGGGCTTAATAATTAATTGGAAGTATTCATCATATTATTATTAATCCATTTTAAGATTTGTTAATTATTTATAGTGTTTAGATTAGGCTTGTTTAAATATAATGATTAGATTTATAAAGTATTTGATCATACCGATCAAAGGAATGAAGCTAGGAATTAAGTGTGAAGTAGCCATTAACTGGATGTATTGAAAAGGGTTATTATGTACTTGTAATGAGAAAGATAAAACGATTCGTGCAATTATACGCCGGCCATTGTTAATGCAGGTTCTATAAATAAATTTTGCAGTATGTTTGTAGCGAAAAAAAAGTTTTCATTGTGTTGTGAAGATGACTGTACACCTCTTTCAAAGCCTATTCAGGTTACACGATATTACAATGCATTGATGACTTATCAGGAATGCCTACGGGACCTGCCAAAAAATGTGCAAAGAAAAGAATCACAATTTTTATCTAATGAAAAACAGGACGTCTGAGATCGAAACTGATCGGTTTTTGCGTGATTTCAAAACTAATAACTTTTTTTTTAACATAGTTTAATTGTGACATTAATTGAATGATTTTCTTTGATTAATTTTTCCCTGGTGATGTCCCGAGCTCATTTTTATACCATTGAATAACAACATACCACATTGAGGAAAAATAATAATTTAATTGAATAAACGTTAAAATCAAGTAGTTATTACAACTACTATATTAACGTTATATATTTTTTTTTCCTATTTTATAAATTAAAAGTTGTGTATAAACTGATTAACATGTTGGGCAGGGTCCTCCGTACCATGAAGAAAATTTCAGACCAATATATCAGGAATTGTATTAAGTTATATATATATATATATATATATATATATATATATATAAAATTGTCGTGTCACAGTGTTTGTAACAGAACTCCTCCGAAACGACTTGACCGATTCTTATGAAATTTTGCGTCTATATTCAGTAGGTCTGAGAATCGGATGTAAACTATTTCTCATACCCCCTAAGTTATACGTGTCGGCCATTATTATCGGTTAAGCGTCGATCGTAGCTGTGACGCTTGATGACGCTGTATTTTTGATATGTTCTAAGGGCATGTATGGGTAGTGTATATCCAAGTTTGCAACCGAAAAAACGGACGGGAATACTTTTGGTGGCCGAAAAACTTAGACATTTTCGGAATTATTTCAGTTTTTGGCCTGTATCTCCTAATCGGTGCGTTTTTTGGAAAAACACAAATCACCTTTTTAAAGAACATTAAATTTGATACAATTTGAGCCTAAACTCAGCTCTGTAGGTTCAACAGATCGTGAGTAAAGTTGCAATCATATAATAATTCACCGGAATCTTAACCCTACCTAATATATAAAATTGTCGTGTCACAGTGTTTGTTACAGAACTCCTCCGAAACGACTTGACCGATTCTTATGAAATTTTGCGTCCATATTCAGTGACCCTAAGTGATACGTATCGGCCATTATTACCGATTAAGCGTCGATCGTAGCAGTGACGCTTGATGATGCTGCATTTTTGATATGTTGTAAGGGCACGTCAGAACAGTGTATATCCAAGTATGCAAACGAAAAAACGGACGGGAATATTTTTGGTGGCCAAAAATTTCGAAATTTTTGGATTTTTTACAGTTTTTTGTCTTTATCTCCTAATCGGTGCGTTTTAGGGAAAAAAACTCAAGCAACAATTTTTAAACAAGATTGAAATGGCTACAATTTGAGCTCAAATGCAGCTCTGTAGGTTTAATATATCCTGAGTTATGTTGCAATCATATAATAATTCACCGGAATCTTAGCCCTATCTAATATATAAAACTGTCGTGTCACAGTGCTTGTTACAGAACTCCTCCTTAACGACTTGACGAATTGGTAATCAAAAATATCACCGGAAATGTTTTTGAAGGGGCAAAGTTGTATGGACTTTAAAGGAGAAGTCGTCCTGTAGCAACGTATTTTAAAGAATCCATCAGAACCCATAATAACGTTTAAAAGACTTCAATTTGATATAGGCTTGGATATTGCTATGACCATCAGCAAGTCTCAAGGCCAGTCAATGCCCATTGCCGGTTTGGACCTAGAACATCCATGTTCCTCCCATGGACAATTATACGTCGCATGCTCACGTGTTAGTAAACAATCTAATCTATTTATATTAGCAAATGACAGATTAAAAATGAATATTGGTCATCGATTAACGCATAATAAATTGAAATAAATAGTTATAATTTAAAAAAAATATTATTAGTTATAATTAAAAATTAACCATGATATACCTCATTCATGAATTTATTGTTATTTATTTTATCAGTCATGAATTTTGTATATTATTTATTTATTATATACTGTACTTAGATATAAGATGTATAAAATGTAAAATCGAAAATCTATTTAATTGATTTTTTCCATTCTTTCATTGTTTCTTAAAAATTCAAATTTTAACATAATATATTTTTAAAACTATTACAACAGCCACAGCAAAGCGTGCCCGGGTCAGCTAGTATATATATATATATATATATATATATATATATATATATATATATATATATATACTATATATATATATAGTTAAAAATATTGGTTTTTAAATATTCTAATTATTATATCATGATAATTAAAATTTACTTAGAGATGATAATCTTGAAAATAATTCATCAAAATAGTACTTTTTTTATCTCCGTTTTATAAATAAAAAATTAAATTATCTATGAAAATATAATTAACGAGCTATGGGAAATTTTTGTACAAGGATGGGAGTGTTCAGACCAATATGCAATGTAACAAAGTAATATCTTTTTTAATATAAGAGCAGATATGACATTCGTTTATCACAATCAAAATATAAGAATATCGGAAAAATATTAATCGGAAAAATATTTTAAAAAAGCGCTTTCGGTGATGAAAACATTTGCATGAGAATGAATAATTGAGATTTTGAAAGGAAATTTAAAAACGAATTTGACTTTATTTTTACCTTAAAAAGTTTTATTATAGTTAAAAAGTTTGGAAGCGTGTTTCTTTTTTTTTTACATTTTAATTTGTTTGATGCAATGAGGAATATTACGTTTTAATTTAACCAAAAGAAAATATTAATCATAAAATAAAGAAAGTTAGGAATATATAAGGCGTTCAGGATCAAAAACGAATAAGTCCAAATTTCATGAATTGGCTATCACATTTTTCGCTAGTTGCACCGGAAACTTCAGATTCAGACACGGACTATAAACACGAGAAGTAAGTCAGGAAAGTGTGTTATTAGACCAAATTTCTTGACTCAACTAGCGAAAAATGTGAAAAAGTCAACTTTTTGATCCTGAATGGCGCATATACAATAACAGAAAAAAAAACATAACACAATTTTCTCAGTAATTAATTTGGTTTTAATAAATCATGAATTTATATGATATTCATTAAGCTCGTGGTTTCATGGAAGCTCCACGGGTTCACTCAGCCTAGCAACGAATCCTTTAGGGATAAATCTGGCAACCACTGACCTCGAAGGTCACTGCCGCTCTACCATGGCGAGTTAACAAAAGCATTTAATGAGTAGAAAGGTATCCTCCGTTGCGCTGAGAAAGCTGTTTGATTGCCAAGTTTTTAGTGAGCATTCTTCTTTGTCCTTAGCTCAGACAGTTTACGTTTCGTTAAATAGCACCATTAGCCTTTTCTTTTCGCTTCAAAGAAATGCGAGAATTGAAATCTCACCTTCACAAATTGGCTTTTGATGCGTCTTATAATCCTTTCAATTCCCAAAGGATAACGCTGTATTCACCGTGTTGATCGTTTTTTAATTGTTGAGACCTTTTCCGAAGGATATCATAGTATAGTAGGTACCTGAATAGTATTTATTTCCACAGCTCCGATGTTGAATTTGTTTGTTACATTTAAAAAACAAGGAAAGCAAAAGAATATTTTTTATGTTGTCAAACCCTATAAATATTTAGATTTTTTTTTTTATTGACTTGGAACTTAACCAATCTGTAAGAGATATCCTGAGTACTTGTGAGAGAAAGGTTGATAGAAGAGCCCAGCCAAAGATGGATGCCGTTTTCGTAACCATGATTTGGCTTCTTACATCGAATGGATAGAAAAAAGCTCCCAAAGTGATTATGGAGGGATGTCCATGTGGAGAAAGAGGAAGAGGTGGGCCTAGACTGCGATGTCTTGACTAGATCTTTCCTAGACTGAGAAAGAACCGGCAAATAAAATTACCATAATGTTTGCAAATAAAAACTGCATGGATTCCTCATTGGAGCAACTGGCTAGCGCAAGGTACGTCAACTAAACTGCAGGTGTCATCAAACTTGCGCCTGGATAATAGATTTTAGGGAAAACGATTCATGGTAAGTTAACTGAAATCTTCCTTGAAGCAAGAAGTCTTAAGAAATGCCGATTGCGAGAATGAGGGAAAAAGAGAGAGAGAGAGAGAGAGAGAGAGAGAGAGAGAGAGAGAGAGAGAGAGTGAGAGAGGGTGGAGAGGAGATCAATTATGATTTGCGATTCCTTTCGGAATCTTTATATCCGAGCAATTATCCGCTCCGGTTGGTTTCATTCCCACGCACCGCTGCAATAAGGTTTCGAAATGGAAAGAAAAAACGGAAACATTTATATTTGGTTCAAAGCTAGATTTGGAGGATGTGAAGAGGCATTCGTTATTAATTAAAATATCATTCGTTATTAATTAACTAACTATTTTATTAAAGTTCTAAAAAGTTTGTTATAATAAATAATACTTGTTCTGGTGTGAACAATACTTCGAAATGGTCTGTTTAAAGGGAATTCCTCTTTCTTGAACTATTCCTCTTTCTCTCTTACTTTCTCAACTTCAATGCTTGAAGGAAGCAAAAAAAAATCTATAATAAATATCCATTTTAAGGTTGAACATACAATCGCGATTTTTTATTTGTCTCCAACCATCAGCAATACATTTGATTCACTGACTACAGAAAGGCAACTAATCAACTTTTATAAATTGGACAAGGGGAACAAAAAATGGGTCTAATCTTGGACTAGTTCTCTATGTGCAGTTTATTATATTCTCTAATGGGCAAAAATATTGAAGGTGTTGTCAAGAATGTGCACTTGCTGAAAAGTGCCATTTATGTAACAAACAACGCTTTCAGTCTCTTGTAAATGTTTAAAGTTTTGAATACAAAACTCTCAAATGTTGGACTAATTGCCTTTCTTTAGTTAGCGATTCATTGGTGGTGATACATGACAAATAAATCCACCGTAATTTCGGACTTCAATTAAAAAAGTATAATTTTCAACTTGAGTCGTTTTTTCTTATTACAAGAAGTATATGTGTTGTGAAGAGAACTGAAATAGACTAAGAAACAGACGAAGGAAATCATATCTTGTCGGTTTACTCTGGATCTTGCTCGTTCAGTTTACAGGAATCTGATTCGTGAATATTAAAGTATTGTAGTTATATTATCCTTCACACGCCACTAAACCATGGAGTACCTTGGCCTTCTCGACCTTTACCAATCTTCCACGGCTCTTGTTCTCACCCCCATTAGCCTAAGGTCTGCTTATACATCGTCCACCCATCACAGTCTAGGCCTGCCTCTTCCTCTTCTCCATCTGAACGTCCAAGATTTACTTTGGGGACCTTTAATATAAGACACTATATCAGATTCTCCATATGGGACCTTGAGTGCTTAATTCTTTTTAATACAAAAATAATTTCCTTCTTTAGTTGGGCCATGTACTTATAACTAAATATAAATTGTAGTAATGCATAATGTAACAACTTAGAATGCTATTTTTTTTTTAATTCACTATTAACTTCTTCTTATTTCCCTTGTTCTTTTGTATTTCAATGTCGTATGTTTTTCATTTCCCCCTTCATAATGCCTCTAGATATTTCCTATAAGTCCTGGCTCATCCGATACATCTTCGTCCCTCCAGTTTCACTTCCATGTACCATGTGATCATACGACTTTCCCCAACGAGCCCAAGCAACCTGATTTGTCGTTCCTCTGATTAACGATGAGGTAAAATGATGATTAACGAGGAAGTTATTTACCTTGCGCAAGCAGGAGATGTCAGAGGAAAAGAGAAGTTGCTTGTAGTTTTCCTCGAATCTAAAAAAAGTTATTTCTCAACTTTCGGTGAATGGGAAAAAATTAACATATGAGACATTGTGTATAACATAGCATAGCAACATTTCCTGCCACATGTTGGACTCGAGAATGACTCTAACATGTCGGATGGCTCAATGAGATGGTAGTGAGACAGGAGTGGAGGACACAATAGGTAAATTCGTGGAGGCCCTCGAAGGGGTAGAACAATGGCCATTCAAAGCGGGCACTCACCTCGCCCTGGCCGCTCAAACTATCCTCATAGCATTAATCATCTTCATCGATAATAAGTTATTAAAAAATTATTACGAAAAAATGGTAATAAATATTCAGACAATTATAATTCACGAGAAAATTATCTGGAATATTAAAAAAAGACATATTTCAAAAAAAGGGCCTATTTTCTCTCGGCTTTCAATCTGGGTGTTGTTTAGTTTAAACATCTGGAAGGTTGTTGTTTAGTCATTAAAACCAATTTATACCTAAGGCTAATCGGACGATACTACAGCCCTAAATTTTGCCAATCCAGGTATAATTAGGATAGGGATCTCGATTGAGTATCTGACATCGCACACGCGGTTTCCCTATTTTATATCTCTTCCGAAGGATGGCATAACATGCTTGGTTGCAGTAAAAATTAAAACATTTACAATTCATAAGCAAACTTTCTGGAATGTTAAAAGTTTCCACGTCAACGTACAAGTTTGAAAACTTGTTAAGATGTCTGGATACTGATTATTAATATTAAGTTTCTTTTTATAAATTATTGTGTAACCTTATTATTTCAGTTGTTTGTGGAGTGTGCTGGAGCAAGGTGCCGTCTCTATTTGGACTATTAATGTGAGATATGCTGCATTTAGTCTACTTTGATGTGATGTTCTTTTGGTGTGTATCCTGATGAGGCCCAAGACTTAACGTTAAGACATTCCCATTTTTTGGCACTTCTTTACTCATCGGGACCCTCGTTGGTTTCCTAAAGCTGGAGCTATCCTTTTGGTTTTCAGATGTTGGACGATGTCTGTTAGCTGATGACTTCTGTTCATTTTTTTTAAACGTCTAGTATTGTCAGCAAACAGTACTTTTCAAACTCTAATTATTTATTGACAATTTATAAAGTATCACTGAAACATAAAGTAGATACCCTTAATTAGGGGGAAACCTGGCGGCTGAATATGATCTCGGACAACCATCTTGCACAACTTTTGTCGTTAAAGCCTCTACCTTGTACTGAACCCAAGATACTTCAGTGGTAGGCGACCTGTGGTCTTGTGGTTAGCATTACAACCTCCTAAGCCTAAGATCATGGTTTCATAGCCGGCAAGTGGCCCTAGGATTTTTTAAAGGGAGTAAAACATCCTTGGTTATGCGGTCCTTCAGAAAGGGCGTTAAACGAGGGTTACGAGCCTGTGCAGTGTCAGGTACTAAAATACCTATCCTAATTAAAACTGGTTTGGCAAAATTTAGAGCTCTCACTGGAGCATCGTCCGATTATCCATAGCAGCGTAATGTGACGTTAAATAAAACAAGCTTCATTGGTATTATTGGTACAGGAAAAATAAAAAAATAAGATTATCAATTTTTTTTTAAATTTCAACCAACTTTGCGGTATTCTGGATCAATTAATTATGCATATTCCGTGACTTTCTCTCCACCCAATATTTCTTCATACTCTGTGATCTGATCTGATCTATTCCTTTATTCATTGGAGATTTTTATAGCTCGCTTCGTTCTCACCTCAAACCTCATCCTCTTGTCTCGAGCTATGCTCTTGGCAGCTCCATTCCTGAGCATATCTTCCGTTACCACTAGCCCTCTCGTGCCCTTCTCAGTTTCCTTAAACCAACTCTGTTTAGTTTTTTATAATAAGAACTTCTTTTCCTCGTTGTGTCGGAGATTCTTTCTGTTATTTTATAAAAGGTCTCAATTCGGGAGTAGACTAAGATTAAGAAATATGTTTAAAGAAAATTATTTTATTATGGTGTGACATAATAACATTTATTACTATCTAGATTATACAAAAAACTTTTTTTCTATGATATTAAGCATAGATTAATCGCTTTAAATGTAAACACAATTAAAATGTAACCAATAGGTGGCGACCCCTACAGCTTTTATTGTGAACTGAATTGTGAGGAGAATGTTTCCAGCGAGAATAGTAGCCGGCCTTGAACCCGAAATCGAAAGTTAATAACTCACTCCCTCCTACCCCCCTCCCCTCTTTCGTCCTTTTATTTGTTTATATATCTGTTTTATTTTATTTATTTATTCTAAATAAATTTTTCTAACGCTGAGATATATACATGTACCTTTCCGGCTCATCAAAAAATGCCACATCTTCCAGACACCTTCCAGTCAAAATTCTTTTTCCAAGTCAGCATAGGGGATTTTGCTGTGCTAACTCCTTGGACTTTGTGGGGAGGGGGGTATATCATTAAATAAGTAGTTAATACTTGTCTTATTCTTTTATATTATATTATCCCTTCAAAGAACTTTATGTGTATCAGGCCAATCTATGGCGTGGTGTTGTTCCTTAACATATGGAGTGAAGTTTCACTGACTACCTGCCAGAGGATTTCATAAGAAGGCTTGACGGAGAAATTTATATTATAATAATTAACTACCCGTTGTGATTACTTTAAAAATTATTAATTAATTACAGTTTGTTTGTAGCTTTTTGATTTAACGTCATTTTATGGTGTTATGGCTAATCCGATGATGTTAAAGTGGGAACGCACTTATTTTTCTTGTTCTTCTTATCATTTTGTAACCTTTTTCTGCAAGCTATTGTATTTTAAAACATTCCGCGAGGTATGTTACATTAGGGAGGCCTGCATTTCCTTATCCAGTTATAATCAGGATTCTTTATTTTATTTCTAAGAGTACCTGACCATCGCACTGGGTCGTAAAACTAATTTTGTTTTTAGGATGAGACTTATTACAAGGGCCATTTTTACAATTATTTGTAAAGTAATATTAATGAAAGTCTTTCACGGTAGGTTAAAATTGAATGAATAGTTGTGAGGAGAATTATAATAGTTTCTAATATTGGCAATAACATTTATAGGAAAACTATTTGGATCTAATACTAGTAAAAAGTGTAATATGGCCAAGGTGGAGGTCAATCACTAGGTTTTCCTTCCAATTAAAGGTATCCAATTTATAGGAGCTGAGTGAGCCAATGGTCTTTAGATGAATTGCAGGTATCCAGAGAAATATTTTGCCTTCTGCCAACAAAAATCCGTTACTAACTTATTTTTTCATGTTTGCGTGTTTCATATATTTTTTCTTCCAATAATGATCGATTGTCTTAATTTTAATCATTGAAAAATATTATTACATTTGTTTTAATTTTCGTCTCGGATCCATATCGTCAGGCTTAAGTTACTTCTTTGTTAGATATTAATAATTATTATTAAGTAATATAATTAAATATGTATAGATTCCACAGATTTTTATTTTAGTAGTATAAAATATAACGTGTCTAGGGTAAGAAATTAAAAATAGTTCAGAGCAACACGTCAGAATAATGAATATCAGAAATATACATAATACAGGATTTGTTCAATTTATGAATAATATTTAATAGAATAAAAAAAATGAAGTAACAAATAAATAATGACTATGAAAAAGTACAGCTATTTCGAACCGGAGAAGACATGCCCGGCTAGCTCAGTCGGTAGAGCATGAGACTCTTAATCTCAGGGTCGTGGGTTCGAGCCCCACGTTGGGCGATTTCTTTTTTTTTTAAATTGTAATGTAACAATAGTATTTTAATAAATTGAACAGTATGTAAGGTCATTATATATTTCCGAGAATTTTATAAAATTAAAAACATTTGATATTAATTAACTTAATAAAAATTATGAAAAATAAATTGTCAGATTGCAATAAATTTCCTAATGTTTTTTTTTCTATATTTGCTGCCAGATTTTATTTGTTATTTTTTAATTTATAATGCATCGTTAGTATTTTGATAAATGGAGCAGTATGTACTGTCACTAAATATGTTAAAGCTTTTATTAAATTGAAATCAATTTAATATTTGTTAACTATATAAAAATTATGAAAACCAAATTTTATGAGTCTTAATTATAGAACACCTGCAGGTTGCAATAAATTTTCTATTAAAAAATGATTATTTCTATATTTAATAATTTGATTTAGTTATTTCTTTTACTTGATTTTTAAAATTAAAAACTGATTTTTTATTACTCACGTTTGATTCTAGCCTTTTATATAATATCATAGGTTTATTTTTAATTTTCAAACTCTGTTACTTTTGTGGAGTAATGACTCTCGAATAATGACCTAGAATGGAACAGGTGTTAATAAACATTTTAAATTTTGATTAATCTATTTTTATTTTTAAACAATTTTGACTCATTAATTTTTATATTACAAAATGTAAAATTATAATATTTATAATAAATGGAGCAGTATATAGGGTCATTAAATATTTTATATTGCTTTTTATTATTATTTAATATTTTTAAGTATATAAACATTATAAAAAATGTATTTTATTATTTTTAATTTTAGAGGACTTACAGGTTGCAATAAATTTCCTATTAAAAAAGGATTTTTTCTTTATTTACTGCCTGATTGATTTAGTCATTTGTTATAACTGCTTTTAAAAAATTAAATCATATAATCATTTTTATTATGTATAACATTTTTTAAAAGTAATCCAGAATATTTTAATATATCATAGATATATATTTTTTTTTTATTAAACACTTTATTCAGACATTAAAATCTGCCACTATATATAAATTTAAAAAAAAATAATTTTTAATTTACCAACTCTGTTACTTTTGTGTAGTAATGTCTCTGATCATCTAGAATAGAAACAGGTGTTAATAAATATTTTCAATTAAATTATGCCAATTTGATATTGTGATATTTTTGATGATGGTTTGATGCATAAACCATAAATTTTAACAATTGATAACATGATAATGATCAAATGTCGAAACGTATGAAGAATTAATAAATAATGAAGTATGACTGGATATTTTGTTTTGTTTTTTACTTTATTATATTTAAATTAAGCCTTGATTTAATAATATTTTCTTATTATTAATATTCCAGAATTATACTGAATATTTTTTCTTTAATAAGTTTTAGTGTAAATGTGTAATTATCATGTTTTGGTAGATAAACCTTTATGCTAAAAAAAAAAAATTGAAAACTTATTTTTTGGAAAATAAAGTTAATTTTTTGACGTTAGTACATCATATGTAACCAATTAGATAAATAAAATAAATTTAAATCTATATTTACTTTTATTTTATTTCGTACTAAGAGATCTTTAGATGATATAATATACATAGTTTATATCATATTTTGTATCATATTATGATGATACATCTTTTTTCACAAAACTCGATTTATTTAGGTAACTAATATTTTTTCAATTATCCTTTCTTTTTCTAAATTACATTTAAAGGTAGTTTGCTACTTCTCTTAATACAAACTGGACGGGATTTTATATATGATTTTTTAAATGCAATAATAATGATTATATGAATGTTAATATATTGATTAAAATAAATGTTTAGTCGATCTTTATATCAAGCTTGAAATATAATGTTTAACTACTGCATAATTTTGTTTATATGGAACCTACTATTAAATGAATAATTTAAATTATGTGTCTATACATTTTTTGGGTAGATTCTTCTTCTTGCTTGAATTCCAAGTATCCTCCTCACGCTTAGATAAGTCCTTTAAAAACTTGAAGGATACTAATATTACATTGAATTATTATAATAATTTATTATAAGAGTACGAGAAGGATGGGAAAATGCTTTATGTTATTATTTGTTCGATCGTTCCCTACAAAGTTGAGAAAAAACACCCGACCAAGTCCTTACGATTCGGTTTCTTAGACTTCTAATAATATCCAAGTCGATTGTAGGTGTATCCGATTGCTTTCTCTGGTAGGATATCGATTTCTCAAATGTATGAATATTGGTTTACAACGGATAAGATCTGTAGCGGTGACACTTTAGTGACAGTGATTTAGTAGATATTTGGTTTCATTTCCTCTGGTTGTGATGATAGTACCGGGATGTCTATTGAAAGTGTACATCCTGACATTAACTGTGTACTCGCCTGTTTGTGCAAGTAAATAGAATAACGTGGAATGTATGTAATATCACATTTTTTTTTTATAAAGAAAATATCCCTATTTCTATAATATGATAGTGACTACGTATTAACGTAATTATGATTAATAATTACTATATTAAAAAAAAAACTGTATTACTACGACCCATTAAAGGTCTTAGGTTTAGTGCATGGTAGAGGCTCTAAAGATTCAGGAGTCTTGATCCTCCCTAATAAGAGTACCGATATTATAGAGGCTGGGTGAACCCCAGAATTCTGTAGATCCCACAGGGCTGTTAATTTTGGTTAGTTTATCGGTTTATTTAACGTCACCTTACGCTGCTATTGCTAATCAAACGATGCTACAGTGGAAGCTATAACTTTTGCCTATCCAGATTTAATTGGGAAAGGTATTTTTAACGAGTATCTGACATCGTACAGGTTTAGGATCCTTGTTTGACGGCATAACCAAGGATTTTTACTCCCTTTAAAAAATCCCACGATTTTTTTCGATTCCGGCTACGAACCTCTTGGGCTTTTTATACCAAATAATTTTTGCTGCCACAAACAATTATTTCAATATTTTTTCAAGTATTTTGTATTTATCTAATAAATTTGATGTGTTTTTCAAAATTACAAAAAAAATTCCGTTGATGGGAAATAGACTACCTCTCATCTACTGAAATATTTGGACATTTAGCCTCAACACTTGACCCTGTTATAAGTCCTGAAGAAGATCCGGAATGTGGGTCGAAACGTTGGCTTTCCAATAAACAGTTCTCCCCATTTAAGTTGAAATATTTCCTAATATTAAAAATATAAATTTTGAAATTTTTCAGCAATATCTTTCACGTTTAATATAAACATTTCTATAAATATCCTTATTATTTTTTTAGTACATTTCCCATTTCTTGCTCTCTTTGGAATTTCAGGATTATAGAACTTTTTTTCGTTCTATAATTTTGTCATGATTAAAAATATATCTGAAATAATAAATAAATACATTTTCTAACAGCTTTAATGTTTAATTAATTATTTTTAACTAAATACATCCAACAATAAACGTAATCGCAGCTAGAACAAGACGGATGAATAATTTTAAAGCCTTCCTTATACGATTATACTATAAATTTGAACTTTAACGAAAAGCAATGCAACACTCTTTTTTTTAACTCTGATATTTTAATTATTTTTTCCTCTAACATTAATAAATTTCACGAACGATAAGTGAATAACACATGACCATTTGGAAGTGCAGCTCGGATATAGAGAGCTCGGCCAGTAGACCACAAATTCTCCCATAAAGGCAATAACAGTATGTCTTTTATGACGTCAGTGCCTGTTAGGAATAGGTTCGATATATCGATTCTAGGCAATTGTCGATGATTTACGTTTCTAGTAATCGAACGGTTCGCTTGAGTGTACGAGTCTGGCCAGCCAATTCCTAAGCATTTTTCTTTTTAAAAAAAAAATCTACAGTAAGTCTTCCACTCCAGTGATTTCCTGTAGAAAAAAATGTATCAGTTCCGTAGGCTGTCGCTTCGAGTTAAGTCACAACAAGTGTTAATTTTTCTTTCGTTTCCTTTTGAATATTCTTGAAAATAAAAATAATCGAGAGTATGAAAAAAAAGAATCTAATTATGGAAAATGTGTATGTTCTCCTAATCATTTCATCAAGACAACCTGCGAAACTGATACTAAAAAAAAATTAAACTTATTTTTGGTTTTACAAGGGAGCGAATTGACTCAGTTGTAGAGCGCAAAGTTGTGAAGGAGCTATGTGAAGGTGCTGGTTTAAACTTAACTTAACGCTCGCTGGCAGACTTATTGCACCTGGAGATGCATCCTAAGGAATCTAGGACCCTCTTCGGGCTCATCCAGCCTCTCTAAAGGGGGTACCTAAAATAAGGGGGACAAAGCTGATGGATGAGCTTTATCAAGGAAAAATCGCCTCGACTGTTGTTCAATAAACAGTGCTTGCTCTACCATGTACTACCACCCCGGACCATTCACTGGTTGTAGTGGTACAGATAATTTTTCTATTTTTTTTTTTGTAGTTTTCTTACATCTTAAATTTCGAGTTATTGTAGTGAAATCGTTTAAGTTAATAATCTTGAAGTATATTACTACAGTCAGGTCGTCCATTAATTAATTTTTCTTTTTTTTAAAAATTTTTCTGGTCGATATTTAGTAAGTAGTTGATGGGGTTGGAGGTCAAGACTATATAAATTTGGTAATACTATATGACAATAAAATTTTAGCTATTTCGCAACTCCTTTTGTTTCGACTTACAAACTAGGTCTTTATTATGGAACCCATTACACCATAGAATATTGTTTTCTAATTTTTCTTCTTTTTTTGTTTGATAGAAGTGATAGTTATTTAAAAGATACTTGGATCAGTATAAAGAAAAGTCTGTGGCTGAATTCGATGATGAGCATTGGTTTTCCACAAATCATGGAAAATTTTGCTTGGATACAAATTATCGGGGTTTTATTCAAAACAATTAATATTTCTGTTCAGTGAACGTTTAAAAAATAAATAAATATTCTAATGGTCTAACTTAATGTCATTGTCTTAAGAACAATAAGAATTATTAATATGAATATTAATTTTGTTTTCCAGCATACGACCTTGCCCAGAACTCGTGCGTCCAGGATGCCTTCGTCATCGCGGTGGAGGCTCAGGCGAGAGAACGCCTCGAGCGACTGTCCGCTCTCAAGCGGATCAAGCCTGTCGATATGACCAAACTCTCACAACAGGTAATAAATAATGTAATATATTAAATTATTTTATGATTACATTACGTTTAAAAAATATAAAATCCGGTTTAAGACTTTAGCCAAAATTAAAAAAAAAATCAGGTTGGTTTAAGTACTAGTAACCGAACTTCCTCTGACTTAAGAATCAAAAACCAATCTGATTTGAATAAAGAAACTTTGAGCCCAATACAGACCAAACTTCTTATTTTCCTCGTGTTGAACGGTGAAAAGATTCTTTTATCACATCAAATAACTGGGTTATTGGCCAACTTTAGTCAATATGGATTACAATTTTTAAAATTTTAAAATTCATAGGCGAAGGTTCAAGAAATATTATTATATGTTTTTTTGAATTTATTCTTTAAAGACAAAAAATGCACATTCATAGTTATATTTTTGTTACATTTCCATTTAGATATATATTCTTACTTATGTCTAATGAATCAAATTCATGTTCATTATCAAAGTTCGTGTCATCTTAGGGATGAAGTTATTCATGCTATGTCCATACGGTATATGTTACTGATAATTATCACTAATTTTATAACTTATATGATATTATATCAGTTATAACTAATACATATAGTAAAATCTACTCGTTTGGTGTAAAAGATCGGTAGTTTAAATGGAAAATTTATTCTATACAAGAGGTGAATTTGAGTAAAAGTAGTTGGACTAAAATTCGAATGCTGAAGTTCTCGGTTAAAGTACTTAATTATTCTTAATTAATTATAAAATTCATAAGTATTCATAGAAATCAATTCTTTATTATTCCAATCAGAAAGAACTAGTGAGCCCCATCACTAGATCTCCCACTCCTTCCATCTAATTAACCTAAAAGAAAATTCAATGTACAATCCTCTCTTAAAATGCACCTGGTGCAGTAAAAGAGATGCCATGTATCATTAGTAATAGTAATATGTTATGTTCAAAAGTTAATAATAGGGGTTAAGAAAGAGAGAACAAAAAAAAATCAGTTCTCTCGTTTTGTTACTATATTTTTACGGTTCTGATAATGGATTCAATTACTTGATTGTAATACCGGTATGGATTTTACGTAGATATCTTAGATCATAAATTCATAATTTTACTAAATTAAAAAGCTAAGAACGGAAATGAATTATTAAAGCTTGTTGCTGTGAATGGAAAAACGTTTATCAGTGTTGTTGATATTCAATGGATTGATCTTTTGGTTGACTCTCAGTTGTCTGGCTATCTTGACAGTTTTCAGTCGTGCAGATATTGCACAGATAGTGTATTTCAGATCTGTTTATATCTATAGCACTCCAATGGGTTCCGGGACATAGTAGAATTCGTAGGAATAAGGATGCCAACATGATTGCTTTGACTCAGGCCGTCCGATGAGGACCCATCCTGAGTATCCGAACTGGAGGACAGCAGCAGTCAATAGAGATGACTGGGGACTAAATTGCGAGATACCCTAACACGTAGTTAGATTACTTATTATTTATTTTTTAGTTACAGAGTTGTAGTGCTACGGAAGAAGATGAACATGCAGGTAAAAAACAAAATCCATTGAGTTATATTCAATAAGAGAGAGTTAATCCACTTCCACTGTTACGATCCTATCCTTCATCAGAGATGAGTTCATTCTTGAAAGATGGTAAAAATGTAAACAATATCCTACCAAATTGAAAAATATATCCATCGATCTGCCTGAAAAGAAGTAAATGAAGGAAATAAAAAGACGAAGGTGGAGTTTATGACCTTTTCTTACCTGGGCTGGAGGACATTGTGCGCTCCTGACGTCAGGATGAATCACGCATTCCTGGAACACTGTCTCCGCCGCTATTGCCTGGATCTCCAAGATTTTCTTGGGGCGTAATCATAAGGAAACTGTAGACAAATATCCGTTATTCTTTGTTAGGATCCTCATAATCATTGAGTTTAGATCGAAAAAAAAAATATATATATTTGTAAAACTCTTCATTCAAACATTTGAAAACTGTCTCAAAATTGCGGTGCAGAATCATAAAAACCATGGAGGTATTGCGAGTTAATATACAATGCCTTGTAAGACAAGAAATAGGATTAATAACTGGCAGACGTTATTTCGTGAACAACCTGTTATTTCTTATCCTTGAGAGTTCAAAGTAACGATGGATATATGAGGCGTACAGGATCGCATAACCCCAAAGTTTCAAAACTTGACTTATTCGCTAGTTTAGTCAAGTGATTTCGTCTAACTCGACACTTTGCCACTTTATTTCTCATCGTTTTAATCCTCTCCTGAACCTGACATGTTAGGAACATAAAGCAATCTTTACTTAACGAGCGGAAAAAGTCATGTTTTGAAAGTTGGGGTTTCCCCTTTTTACCCTGGACACTTTTTGTGGATGTGCATACATACTAGAACTTTGAATGGGGTGGCTTTTCCTGGTGAAAGGCGAAGTTTTTATAAAATTATGTAACCCGCTAGATCATTTGGGTTTGTCACCCCTGATTTGAGTTTGGTCAGTATTCACAAGATTTGTGACCATACAATTAAGCAATGCTCCCTAGTTTCTAATTAATGTATTACTAATTGGGAAGATATAAGACACTGTGGTAAGAGAGCGGAGTTGGTCATGCCAAAGATCTTAGATTTAAATCCGACTGTGGCAGATTTACATAATATCTTAACAGCCGAAGATAAATCCTGTGCGATCTGGAGACCCTGCAGGGACTCACCTATCTCAATAAAGTGGGCATCCTAAATTGGGGGAAACCCTGGATATTGAGGGTGATCTAGGACAAATCACCTCATTGGACAGCCGCTCTCAAAGTAACAGGACAGTCTCTACCAAGTGCATAATCCAAGATCCTCTTTGGGTTTTAGTGGTACAGGGTTCAGGGATTAAGGAGAAGGTGGTTAAGATCTACCATTGTTGTGACTTTAAAAGAGATAACTCACCTCTAGTGACTTGGAGACTCTTATCGAGGCTTATGATGTACGAGAAGACTTCAATTATGTATATGAGGCGGTTCATTGGACAAAAAAGAGAAGAAAAACCTTGGAAGCGAGTAGGGATGAGCGCTGCATGTAGATGAGGTTACCTACGCATGTATCTGCAGCGAAGGGCCACTCAGGTAATCCAGCATTCAAATGACTCCTTCCCATCGAGTCGACCCACGTTCTGAATGTGTGTTGTGGTGGTTTCCTGTGTACCACGTGGTATTACTCCTGATAAAGCCGGCACTGGAAATCTTCCTTAACATCCCCTCCTCCTTAATATGAATACGCACTGCCTTAAAAGTATTGTAAGATAGTTAGCAATACAGATATGAACTAGATGAGTCAATACAATAGTTATTAGCACTTGTTGGACACGTTCTCAGCACTTACTGGAATAGTTCTTAGTACTTACTCGATTACTATTTAGCACTTAGTGGACTAGTCTGTAGCAATTTCTGGGCAGGTCTGTAGCACTTACTGGACTAGTTTTTAGTTGTAGTGAAGTACAGTGCAGTGAGTACTACTTACTGCTTTACTCACTGCATTAGTCCTTAGTCCCTTCTGGACTTGTTAGTAGCACTTACTGGAGTATTTCTTAACACTTACTTGGACTGTTTTGTAGCACTTACTGGGCTAGTTCGTATCCTGTAAGTGCTACAAACTTGAACCATCAGTTCTACTTACTAGAGCAGCAAGTGGTAAGGCCAGTTAAGTAAATGCTAGTCAAGTAACTGTCAGTATAATAACCAACCCAATGCAAAGAACTATTCCAGTAAGTGCTACATACGATCCGAATAAGTCATACTATCTAGTCCAGTATGTGTGCTATGGATGAGTTCAGTAAGTTCTAAATACTAGTCCTTAAGCCAGTTTTTAGTAACCTCTTATATACACGTATAACTTATGAATGCTTAGTTGTAACAGATATACCTAAGTTGTCGATGTTTCTTCCATAACACCTATTATGTTTTACTAAAAAAAAAATTGTTATATTCCTTAATACTTAATATATCCTTAATACTCCTGAAAGCTTGTTATTCATGCTGACATTAGAGTTTTTATTGGTTTTATACGGAATAAATTTACGCCAGGGTGGGCTACTGTCTTAGTAACAGAGCTCTGAGTTGCTGTGCTGAAGGTCCTAGGTGCTAATCCGACTGACATATAGATTATTTAATATCCACGGATGTTCGCTGTGTGACTGTAGGGAATCTGGGGCTCCTGCAGTCTCTGTAATGTGAGTACCCTTAAATTGGGGAAAGCCTGGTGTTTGAGCAAGATCTGAGACCAATCTCAACAACCAATGTCCTAGTCAGTACAATCTTTACAATATATTGAATTTGCAGTGGTGTAGGCTTATTTTAAATAACAATATTTATAATTTATAATATGTAGCAATGCAATTTAGAATACATTAATGTATTCAGGAGAACAAAATGGTCCAGGTGGAGGTAAAAAAGAAAATAATTGATTAAATAGTGATAAACTATTTGTTAGAATTCGAAGTTTCGATCAACATTGATGGTCTTCTTCGGGGTTTGTAATTTAGGTCACAATATGTAACTAATAAATAATCAATTTTATTAAAAGTATTTTTTTTTCGTCCATCCAGACCATTTTCTTCCCCATTATACGGTCAACTATTAATTATTGTAAGTTTAATAATTAAATTTACAACATGGATTGATGACACATTTTTACCATTAATAAAAATGATATTTTCGGTTTTGCTTCCTAGACTAATAATATTTAATTTTAAACAATTAAGTTTGATACTTAACGTTTATAAAAAACCTGTACCACGACAGGTAATTTTAAACAAAATTACTAGAAAATTTAAAGCAGTTTTAGAATATTTTATCGAACTAAGAAGTCTTGATTATGTCCTAACTAAATCCAACCATATAGTTTTACCGTTGGAACGGTTTGACCTAAAAGGTTGTTGCTTGTGCGGGCCCTTCAACCCCAACGGTCCGTGAACAGGAAACGAAGCAGGTGGTCAACTTGTGCCCTCCCTGTCATGACAGTGTTACTGCACTAACTATATGTCTTGGCAAAATTAATTACGTTACTATCTGTCATTAACTTTAATGTCTTATTGTTGGTAATGTTCAATCATTAATTAAATTCAAGCAATCAAGAAGGCATAGATCCATTTATAGTGATTTTGGCAGTTAAAGAAAATTGATAGTAAATGGGAATAGTACAACAAACATTATAATAAACTTATGGTAAACAAAACTCCAAAAAAACCATGCTGCTCCTGAAATTTCGCTGGCCATACAGCAAGCTCTCTCAGGGTTTAATCTGAGACTGAAAATGTTTTTTTGATACTTCGGTATTAGATCCGGGGACGGAGCCTATTCTTCCAATGAACTGATTGTTTAACACAAACCATGCTATTGAATTTGACAAAATTAGAGTAGTTAAAAAGTGATGTGGCGTGACAGAAAAAATTATATTGGAAGCGATCGAAATAGGAAAGCTCCCTCAAATTTCAACAGAGAACCAAGCGAGACTCGGTCGAAACCAGCAGAAGTACGTTATGAATAATCGGGATTATTTAACGGTAGTCGAGAAACATTCGATGACAGGCCTACATATTCCTTCCTCAATATTCACACAAGCCCTATACGAGTAAATTTGAATCCGAATTGCCAAATTTAGTTCGCAAGTTGTTTTCGCTTCTATGTGGATCATGAAAAAGTAAGTTCATGATAAACTTACACAAACATGGCTTTCTCTCGAGTTGGAAAACGGTCGTTCTGCTCCCCGAAATATTTCAGGTATAGTACAGAGATCTTTCTACGCCAATAAATCTATAAATATACTTTTTTTTCTAAATACTTTTTATTTCTCCATTCCTTGAAAGGATCATAAACATACGCGGATAACTCCAAATCTCAAACATTGTATTTTTAACATTTTTCGCTAGGTTAGTCAAGCAATGCTTTTTGCTTCCGAAAATTCAGGTTCAGAAACGTATAAAACCATGAGAAATAATTAGGAAATGTATCGTGTTAGACAAAATTGTTTTACTAAATTAGCGAAAAATGTGAACAAGTAAATTATTGAATTTTCGGAGTTATCCGTTATATGTATGAGTAGGTATGTAGAAATCCGATTGTCCAAAATTAGTTCTCACCAACTTCGACAGTTTTTTTGGCTGTTTTTGGATCTTGACAAATCACGCTCAATTTAGACAAACCTGGCCTTTCCTTACGTTAGAAAATAATCATTGTGTTCACCGAAATAGTTCAAGTTACTGAGGACCGGGATTATTATATAGCAATGAATCTCTAAAAACTCTTTTTAGTACTCTTTTTAGGTTATTCTTATTTTTTTCTGTTTTACTAAAAGCAAATTAAGAGTAAATGGGAATAATACAGAAATCATAACATCCTGGTTTCCTAAACCACCAAAAAAATCTCGCTGAAATAAATCCGAGGATATTAGTGCAAACAATATCTGAACAATGGTTTCTAACTCACATTACATGAATTCTGTATATATTTTTTTTGTGGTTGAGAAATCGGACGACGAATGCAGTACAGAATGACTCTTTAAAACTGAAGATGTCTATTTTCACGGTACACTGGCTACTTATTTGAATAATAAAGATTTGCTATACATATTTTTGTTCCTAGAATCCTGTTACTGTACGTCCCTCTTATGTTCCAATATTTAAATATTTATGATATAATAATCGATGGGTTACAGTACGCAATCATAACCCTAAAACTAATAACAATAGCTTGCCCGAGCCTGTTGGGGACACTCAGGAAAGAGGTGGATGCTTGGAGCGGACAGGTGGCTCAACCAGACTAATTAATTAATATAATGCTATTAACTCCGTGGGGGTATCTCCCCCTCTCATTTCTGTAGTGGTTGTAACGATTCGTTTCCAGATCACACGTCTATATTACCGTTCATAGCGCTTTTACATCTATATGAGAGAGTGTGACGGGCCAGGCTTATCTAGTAAAGGTGGGACACTAGTTTACCACTAAGTGGAGTCGGAAACTTCTTCGAGTAACAACTAAAATCGATATCGGAACAAAATTGTAATTGTTCTAGTTGAAATCTTTTGGATTTCCTGTTGAATAGAGTTCTATGAAAAGTGATGAGAAAATTGGTAGGTTGATATCAGTTGATAAGAGACGGACGGATAAACAAAAGGTTAGGAGACCAAGAAGTTAAAGGAATTCACATGTACCGGACATGTATTCCCTCAAACATCTCTAAATCTACGTCTTGAGAGTTTCCAGCTCACTCTTGCTAAGTTAGATAAAGAAGGTCTTCGATTTGAATCCCTCAGAGGTTATATTGTATATTGAGTAGGACTCGTTGCATTTTATTAGGCCAACTTTTTCACTCGCCAACCAGTTCACTTAAATTTACTGTTAACAAAAAAAAGCCTCTATTGTTCGACATCCAAGTCTTTGATATCGAGTATTGCCTCCTATTGCTGCAGGATGACATCCTGGACTCTTCTAGGTATGCTTCTAATGAGGTTGACAACACCATCTTGAGGGATCTGACCCCATTCGCGTAAAAGAGCAGTCGTCACCTCTTCGATTAGGTTTGCTGACATGTGTACCCCGAGCCCCACGGAGTCGATGGGAAGTCTCAACCGCTGATTGGAAACGGTTTCGCAGGGTCTGAACATGAATAACTCGTTCATCTCCTGGGTCTGTCGTCTTCGGACGGCATGATCCGGGTGTCCTGCCATAGCTACCAGTTTCCCGGAACCGTTGGACTGCAACGGTTGTTTCAGAAATTCCATGCACTCTGGCCTCATAACGTTGAGTTCGGCCGTCTTCGATTAAAGCGATAATGCGGGCGACAACTTCAGGCGGTATAACCATTTTTTCTCTTAAAAAAGTTTCTATTGGAAGTATATTACCGTGGGAAAGAGAAGCCGCTGGATAGTGCGCCTGAAAAGTCACCCGAAGAGTAACTGAATTGAACTTGATGCCTTATCTTTCAGTTATAATCCCCAATCCTCAAGAGAATTAAAACCTTTTGTTTAAATGAATAAAGTGATCTGTTTTGGCCTTGCTAACAGTAGTTATTACTTCACGCACCAGAAAAATGCTGTAATACACATTTTTCATGTAGAATTCTGGGTGCGCCGGTTTTTTGTTGAGTGTATATGAAGATTCCGAATATTTTTCTACATATAACTCATGACCTCAGAAATAATGTTTGTAACCCAGGAAATTGGTTTCAATTACTTGTGAGCAGCGTAGTGAAATTCCTAAACACCCCCTCCTCTGTGATATCAACACATACTGCCTCAAAAATATTTTGAGATGGTTAAAAATACATATAAGAGAGCAGAGTAGTTTGTTTATTTATTAATATAGAAGCATTAAGTGCCATTTTATGGAAATTTGGTTACTCGGATTATGTTACAGTATGAGTCCTGAATTTGCATAACCTGGTATAGTTAGGATTGGGATCATTAACGAGTGCGTGACACCACACCATCTCTGGACAGCCATTTAACATCCCTTCCGAAAGACGGCATAATGATGGATTATTTCCTCTCCAAAACACATATTTTTCGATTTCGATCCATAGTGTTTGCTTTATGATTGACTCTTGATATGAAATCCATATGGTGTTATCTTCAAGGCATAAAAACAACATACTACATAATGACAGGTGAAATACGTTTTATCTAGGCAGTATACGTTTATCTTTTATGAACCTTAGAATAATTTTCCATTCTCCTGAAAAGTGACATTTTTATCCGAGATAACGCTCATATACAAGATTTTTCTCCCAGTTAGAGGCTGAGCTACAGGAGGATCTGAAGAACCCGCACTATTTATTCGTGGCTGTTGAAAAATTAGATGATTCGTCTGCCACACCTGGATTTTAACCTGACACACTTAGCTCAGCAACTCAGCGCTCTACACTCTTAGCTACTCCACTCCCATGAATACATAAATAAATAAATAAAAAGTTGGGATGGATTCTTATTTTGGATCCAATAACAGTCCAGTTGCACAGCTGCCGCTGACGAGGGTGTGAGAAATGTCAACTGTCCTCTGTAAGACGCTGCAGCCTTGAGTGGGCAAAAAAAGAAGGCCTAAAGCTGCGAGGCATTGCTTCTTCCTCGCCATTGTTTGCAAGTTCCTAGCTGCTTTATTGTTTTCCAGCTCTTGACAGAGTGCTACCTTACTAATATCTACTCTCTCAATGATTAATTCTTCAGAATTGTTAATTAGTCTTCTATTAAACTTAGAAGAGTTAATTTTTAAGACACAATATTATGGCTACATCATCCTTACTATAATAATGAAAAAAACTGTACCACTGCAAATGAAGGGTCTTGGGCTCAGTAAGTGGTAGAGACTGAACTGCTAGGACTATGATTGTGCAGGATATTGGTTTGTCCGAAATCACGATCAAGGTTTTTCCCGATTAAGTTTGCTTATTTTTTGGCAATTGAAGAATCTAATAATAATTCCATTATAAAGGCGTTAATCGGGAGAAAGGAAACTGATTTGAGTTCAGCGTTATAAAAAAAAAAAGATTAACAGAAAAAAGATATTGTATCCAGAGATTAACTATTCCAATTTTAATTAATGCATTGGATTTTATTTTATGGATTAGTATATTCCCAACATATCTCAGCTATTTGCAGAAAAATTAAAAGGAATGGCATGAAATGTTGTTATATGTACCTTGACAATTTATTGTTTTCTTGTTTTTTATTGTATGTTACCTTGCTGAATTCTATTCTCAATAATAATCAATTTCCACAATTGATAACGGATTTTCTTTTAAATATATGAGGCTAAAAACCAAGATACATTAATGGTTTGCAACAGAAACTTCTTTTATTATTAGATGGGTTCATTTGAATGGACAACCAAGATTTTCTTTTTAAATTAAAAATAAATGAATTTTTAGATTCACCATAATGTAAAATCCACAAAAATATTTATTTTATTTTTAAAAGATCATTTATCAACGAAAAAATCGCGTTCGGATTATGAAAAACTCATGCGGGAAATGAAATTTTTACACTTCATTTTGGCTTGGTGCCGTCATCAGGCTTGTTTAAATTTTTTTGATAAGAAATTCTTATGATGTTTTTGCATTTTAATATAGAATATTGTTTTCATCTTGAGAAATAAAAATATTGCTTATTAATTAAATTAACTTATTTCAAGTAAAGAGTCAATTTTTGTTAAAATTGCATCGTTTTATTAAATAACTATTAGTTATTACCTATGTTTCTTTATGATATTTTTTTGAGCGTGCTTCAAACTTTGTAATGCAGAAATACTTTCCTTATCACTTGGTTCACTCAAAGACAAAGCAGAAAAATCTTTTCTCTATCATCAACATATGATGAAATGTTATCTTAATCACTGGAGTCATCACTATAAATATCACTGGCAAGAAGCTTTGGTACCTTCATGGGCGATGTTAGCATATTTTTTACCATTAAAATAGGCAATGATCTTTAAAAGAAAAAAGATTTTTTCCTTGTTTCAAAAATAATTTTGTTACAAGGAAGATTAGCAAGATAAACTGACAACAAGCCTGATTACGTCATATTATTACTTATCAAAACTAACCGTATTGGCGCGAAATTCAAACAGAAAATTTTCGAAGTAAAAAATTTCATGTTTAAAAAAATATTTTTCCATTAAAATTAGTGGTAGCCCATTATTTAAGGTCGATAGATTTCATTGAAACGATTTTTGAAAATCACCTTGGTTCTCCATTTCCCGTTTTAATTATTTAATTACGGTGGAATTAGTGAACTTCTGTTGTTTACTAGGTTTTTGTTTACAGATTGCTATTAGCTGTTATCTATTAATCCGCTCTTTTTTGATAATATTTACTATCACTTGGACACCCAGTCCAAGCTACAAGAAACATTACCTCCGTGTTCGGAAAAGGGCTAATTTCTTAATCAAATTTAAAGATAACATTTTAAGGGTAAAATTTTCAGCTTGTGACACATTAAATCATAAATAATTTACTTTTCTTTTGTACCCAGAGATGAAACCGTCATAACAATACCGTACTGAAGGCATATTGACATAATACAACAAAAACTTATCAACCAAGAACCTCCATTGGTTAATCGGATGGTACCTATACTCTTACACGATAGCGCCAGACCTCATGTTTCAGGACAGGCAGGGAAGAAAGTTAACGAGCTGCGCCATGACGTCCTTCCACAACCATCTTATTCGCAAAAAGATTTCCATCTGTTCAGAAATATGGATTACTTCCTTAAGAGTAAATTTTTAAAAAATAATTCTCAAGGCAAAATCTTCATTTCATCAAAAATCCCTCAATTTTTCAGTTCTATGGTTGAAATTTTAATTACATGGTTTTGATTTCATAAAGTTGTTGTTTACTTAATAACCTTCCCTTTGATAATGTTAGGACGCTGAGTTATAAAGGTCTCTGGTTCAAATCCGACTTTTACAGATAATTTATTTAACCTGTGTATAGACCCTTTTTTATTTGGAAACTACCCGAGGCTCACCCAACCTCTATAAAGAGGTTATTCTCAATTGGAGGAAAATCTAGCCGTCGAGCTGATCTCGGACATGTCTTTCTGCACATCCGTTGTCCTTGGAACAGTACAGTCATTACCATGTACTGAATCCAAGAATCTTCGTAGGCTATAGTGGTACAGTTTTTTTTTTTTTTTTGCAGGTAGATATTAGCAATATTGCTGATGCATTCTTTTTAAACATATGATACTAACTACCAAGATGTATTATTTTTGTTGCAGTAATTATTCCGTTATTATAATGGTAGCATAGCTAATTAAACAGCCCAGACAGGACTAATGGATTTAATGAGCCATATTTCGACCGGAGCCCTTTGTGACGACGAGAGACCCTTGAACATGTTGAAACGTGCATATTTTAGCCATCAGTTAGGAGCAGATGCAGGGGTGAATGATGGCCCGGAGAGGACACTATGATCCGAGTGGCACTGCACTTCAGCCCTATTGTAAACTGCACGTCACTCCCTGCTCTCTCTCGCTCTTTGTCCCTGATCTCTCTATGTCCTCCCACTAATCCATATCGTATGTTATGTCTGTCCTTTATATATTTCAGCGGGTTATAATTAATAATAATCTTCCTAATTAGCAAAAATGTCGTTCATAAAAGCTTTTCATCCATAAGTATTCGCGGTGCCGTTATAGAGAATCAGAAACACAAAAATCTGCATCACAGTTATCAAACGGTGGACGACTTGTAAGAGAAATATATATTTATTGAAATATTGAACAGATATAATATGGATGTACAAAAGATATTCTTAAGTATGAACTAACTAGGTGACTATTGACTATCATAACTTATTGATACAGACTACTAACTATCTACTACATCTCTACTTACTACCTCCTACCTCAGCAGATGCATACCTTCTAATCTTAGAGCTAGCATATATTCATGTAAAAGAAGAGGATAAGGAAGCTTACAATACGTATAGAATACGGAAGCATTGATGAAACTTACAAAACTATTTTATTAGGTAGGTAATTTTAGTAGGTAGACAGGTAACTCCACTACCACCCTTGAGGTACAATCCAGGGTCATGGGTGCTGTACATGGTAGACACTTTACTGTATCTACGACGACGGTTATAATGTCGGTACCCACTTTGCGGAGGATGGATGTTTCCAAGGATTGTCTGTACCTAGAGAATCTACAGGGTCCATCTAGGCATACATACATATATGGCCCTACATCCCACTTGGGGACAAGGCCTAACGCAACATCAACCAGTCATCTCTGTTCTTTGTTGCTGCTCTCCAGTTACTGATGTGTAAGATGGTCCGAGCGTCCGGAGTCACATCATCCGCCTAACGGAGCCTCAGTCTTCCAACCCTTCTGGTTACATACAATTTTTCTTCAAGTTTTTTAGGGACTACATCTGTTCCCATACGTGCAATGTGTCTCGCTCATCATAGCCTCTTTACTTTGATAAACCTGATAATGTCGGCATCCTTATTTAGGCCTATTATTTCTAAGTTCGACCGTTGCCAGTTAGTAATATTATTTAGATATAAAACTCAGAGTACTGATCCTATTCTGAAATGCTGTTAATTGGGTATGGGGCATAATCCACTATTTAACGTCTTCCGATTTCCGAAGGTTGCGGATTGTAACCTAAGGTCACTCAAGCCATCCCGATGATACCATTTTGGTCTACGACCTTCAAAACAATTCCGGATACCAGTTTTTAAATATTGGTATTAAATACAATAAAACAAGAACATGTTGCATCTGTATGTCTTGCCTCTACTACGGGTCACCTGTGGTCGAGACAGCCATAACACATCTAACAATGCCCAGATCGCGGGTTTGCAGCCCGGCTAGGACCTTAAGATTTTGTTAAGGGACGTAAAATAAAGTTCGCAAGCCTGCACGATGCCTATGCGCCCGTTTAAGATTCCTATCCTAATTAAAACCTGGATAGACACAATATATAGGCTCGTACTTTAGCATTGTCAATAAGCCATAGCAGCATGAATTGACGTTAAATTAACAATCAATAAACATCTTGTTTCTTCTCCTATAGCGCGACCTCTCTGCATTATGTGTTATTAATAATAATAAACTCCCGAATTAAGAAGAACGTCTTTTGTGCCTCTTTTGGTGGCTATTCAGCCAGATGGTGTTTGCGGTGTTGTAATGAACAATGAGAAATAAATTCTAAAAGTAAAGCCTTCATATTCAAAGACGAAACCACTCTGGAAAAGCATCGATACAGCTCAGCGTATAAGCTTTAAATACATATCAATCTTAATATTTTGTTTTTGTACAATTCGAATCTAAAATATAACAATTTTGGACGCTGACATAGTACATACTGAGTGTAATGAATGAAGCGGAAACAAGAGCATGTTACCTCCCTTATGGTCAACCGTCCCCCACATCTGGGACCGCTTTGTCTTTTTCAGTACTTCACATGTCCTAGCTCGTTAAAATCCTTTCACGTTCTTCGGGTTGATCGATGTCAGTTTATTTTTTGTGCCTGATTCCATTTCAGACATGTCAATTCTAGTTTCCTTTCAGTTTCCTCTTTAATGCAATGGCCAAAAACCTATCTTTTGATTTTTTTTATTCCTCCTCTTAGGCGCAGCCGCCAAAAATTTGATGCCGATTTCTTTACTACATTTTTCTCTCGATCCAAAAAACGAATAATGATTGTTTGGAATAATCTTAATATGTTTTGGGATTGTAATTGTTTAACTTTATACAGATTTCGTTTTTCTAGATTACGTTTTTATCTTTCATAAACATTTATTTCCATTAGGCAGAAGGTTACGAGGATCATGAAAACAACAACAACCACAGCACATAAAGGAACTTATGTTTTTTGCCAACGGCCATACCACGTTGAACTCACCGGTTCCCGTCAGATCACCGAAGTTAAGCAACGTCGGGTGTGGTTAGCACTTGGATGGGTGACCATCTGGGGAAAACCCGCGTGCTATTGGCATCTAACTAAACAGTGCACTAAATAATAATACATAGCTGGCTGTATGGATGAATGAAAGAATCCAATGCCATAAAAAAAAAAAAAAACTTAAATTCAGTAAGTTCTGTACAGTTGTGCATGAAGGTGGTTTGTCCGAGGTCAAAGCAAGTCCCTTAGATTCCTTCAATTAAAGGTACCCTATTTATAGAGGCTGGAAGTGCCCCAGGAGAGTCTAGTACCTTATGGCTGTTAACAAATGAAATATTTTTTCTCTCACAGGTGGGTTTGTTTAGAAGATGTTTGGCAATGCAGCTCAGCGCTCTATACACCGCTCCCATTACGATAAGCATATGTAATAGTTATAATTAATCATGGTGTTTTAGGCACAGAGAAGTTTATAATAAATCTTTCTAGTCATTAATTGGTCCCACATTTCTGATGGTTTTTCATCCATGCTATTTTTACTCTTTTTCATATGGTCATGTTAGTCCTTGACTTATATCTTCTATCAGACCACAAGGAATGTAGAAGGGAATAAAAAGAACTCACATGTTGGTCGATAGAAAATTTTCGTAAGAGTCTTATCCATTACCCGACTGACTTCATCACCCCTAGCATTTTTTTTTTAAAATTCATTTATTGATATTTACAACTATAATAATAAATCTATTAATGTGAACAATATAACATGAAAAAAAAAAACAATTGTGGAGAAACTAGGACTCCAATAATGTTCTATAGCAGAAGGTCTCGAGGCAATCTTCTTTTCAGACGCCTCGGAGGAATAGTATGGGAAGCAAGTTGTGAGACTACCGGATTCAAGTGGGTTTGGAGCTCGTCATGGAAGGATAGGCATCTAGTTTGGGCCAAATCAGCAACATATGGGATATTAAGATCATGATGGATGAGTTTGTTTGTGGGATAATAAGGAGCATTGGGGATTTTACGAAGGATTTCGGATTGTAAGGATTGGATACGAGATGAATTGGATGCTTTAGTAGAGCCCTAAAGCTCAACTCTGTATGTCCCTAGCATTTGAGTTCTGTGGTATTGGTTTGAATATGAATCAATTGTGAATAAGTTTGTACCTCCCCTCTCTAACTCCTTGAACAGCACGTTCATTTTGTTGTGATGATGTGGGTGTAACTTTTCTTGTCCTAAAATAAAAAACATCAAGGACATGAGTTGATTAGAGTAGTACAAACTGAATACGGCACGGACTATCTAGGCAATAGGTGATTCAGATTAGTACCTCAAGAATTTTATTTTTCAGACAAACATAAGTAATGAAAAACGTTTATAAATGAAGTAACATTTATAAATTAGTAATATCATGTTACTAATTTTTAAATTTTTAAAATAATGGTGCCCCAAAAAAAGATCAGTAACCATGGCAAATGACTTTAAAGGTACTGTTAAGGATTTATCAATACTCACATGGAAGATGAGACCTTCTTTTCCTGATCCTGACTCAAAGCAAGCTTGTCTGTAAAAATCTCTGAGAGCAAACTTGTTAGTAGCAGCTGAATATTGTTTCGGGGTATCTCCTCTTTTAGCATTTCAGCCTAAATTCCATTGAGAAAACTGCGCAGGACAACCCAAAACATTGCTAATTTCATTTTATAAGCCCTGAAATAAAATATTCACTAGCTAAACTGTGTAGTGTGTAACTACATTATAACAATATTAACTAGTTAAAATTAGTAGCGTTAAACTGCTATTAGTATTAAACAATTCCATATTTAATTACATTGGATACCAATCTAATTAGTTCTATGGAACAGTTTGGTAAAATATCTTCTTAAGAAAAAATTTAAGTATGATTTTTAATTTAAGGTGCGTGATTATTTAATGAAAAAAAGAAATGAAAGTCATTTTAGAAAGTCAAAAATATTAAACCTAAGAAAACCACTGAGGATGAAAACTATTACAAATAAAAGTAGGTTTACAAATAAACAAAAATACTGTCATCTTGAGACCGATACATATGGTCAGTTTCATGTGTCAGTTAGGTGTGTTCACATCGAACTGATCGTGTGTAAGCTAAATTGATGTGAGCTCACATCGAAAAAGTGTACTGATGAACTGATGAAAATTTATCATTTTGGTGTGACACACCGAATTGAGGACAGTCAGAAGTGAGCGTGTGTACCGTCGCCTCAGTTCAGTTGGTCACATTAGTTATCTGAGCATGCGTACATGTGTCGTTTGGATAGACATCAGCCTTTCAATCGCTTTTCCAGACCTCTTCTGTATTCCTTCGTTTTGCGTGTTTGCTATTACTGAGTGATAATATGGTTAGTTGAGGCAAAGATTTTGTTTTAGAATTTATAGAACTGTTCAGAGGGGAGAATGTTTATGGAAAGTAATTTCAAATGATTATCATAACAAACAAAAAGGAGAGGAATCATATAAAATTCTCGTTAAAAAAGTTAAACAGATCGATCCCCTCGCAAACAAATCAAACAAATAGTAACGAGGAAAATCAACCGTTTAAGAAGTGCCTTTCGGATGGAATTAAGAAAAGTAGGGAGGTTGGTGAGCGGTATGGATGACGTTTACCAACCGAAATTGTGGTACTACGACCAGCTGGGAGTTTGGAGCTTCCTGTACACCAAGGGGTAGCACATTGAACTGACACACCAAAGTGAGCGTGTGGATGCGAATGTTGCGTTCAGTTAGAAGTGACAGTTAGAAATGAACACACCAAACTGAACGTGTATAGCGGCCTTAAAAGGTATGCAAGAAGTTTTAATACTGTAAATAGCAATACCATCCATTTTTTTAAGGCCTTAAGGATCATTAACGTGAATTAAAATAATTTAGTTAACAGAGGGATATTTTTAATATTTTTAGTTGCATTTTTATGGTTACTCAAATATTGTTTTTTTCACTTGTTTTGATTCTTATTATAGTAGTATTTTGTTGTGTTCAAATTACTTGAAAATTTATTAAACAACAACATCATTTATATCTCTATTACTAAGTTATCTTCGATCGAAGACAATTAATTGTTGGATAAACATTGTTCATAAATCCAGGATGCGATGTAATGCAGTTGCATCTATCATTAAAGAATAAAGACATTTATCAAGTTGTCTGTGTGGCATATTAGTTTCCAGCATTCCCAAACTTATCATGCACTTTTCTTGTTTTTATCTCTGATTTTCTTTTTGTTTATTCAATGTTTATTTATGCTACTATGGCTAATCTGACGATGCTGCAGTGGGAATCCTAAATTTTGCCTATATAGATAAAAATAGAATAGGGATATTTAACGAGTATCTAGCACCTACGGTACCACTATTTGGTGCCACTCTGTAGGCATAACCAAGGATTTTTTTGCTCCCTTTAAAAAATTTCACCGGCCAATGATGAAAAAACCTTTGTACTCAAAATACCTTATTCTTATAGTTTTTAGGGTGCTGAATGCAAATATGATAATATGATGTATCACCCACAATTTATTCACATTTTATAGTTAAATTTATTAAGTTAAGTGAATTGAACAGTTTTAATCTTTAAAATAAATAACTGCAAAACTAGGTCTATTGGTGTGGATGAAGTTGGTAGCACTGCTGAAACACATTTGCTGGCCAAAAAAGGTTGATTCTTTTTTTTCTGTTAACAGCTGATGTTTTGTTTACCGTCAACCAAACCTTACTTTCAAGTTCTCTGTATATGTGCTCAGTACAATGTCTAATCGCGGTTGAAAAAGACTGAAAAATGAAAAAGACCCAGAGTATATTTCTATTGTAGCTAACATGTTACAGAAGTTTAAAAGGTTAGGATGTTTGATGAGCCTTTGTCATCAAAGTTCACTTTGATTACTTCCCGGACAATTTGGGAGATGTTTGTGAAGAGCAAGGTGAGGGTTTTAACCAGAACGTTAAAGTGATGGATAAACGCTACCAGGGCCGCTGGAACATCAACATGATGGGGGACTACTGTTGGTCACTTCACCGAGAAGTTCAACAAGCGACTCATCGTAGAAAAAGCTACACAAGCTTCAAAGAAAAAAGAGACAGAACGTATAGGCCAATTCCAGTTGACAAGTGAAACCTGTATTAGCACATTATATCACTGTTTTAAGTAGCCACTGTAAATACAAATCATGCTTATGTTGTAACGTAGTGTTTCATTAATTACCGTATAGGGGTTTAGATAGGGGTTTATACTATTTAATACAAAGCATATTGCTAGAAAACTATGGGTGATACAAAAAAACTAAGGCCTGATTTAGATTCAGCACATAAAAATCTGTAAATATCAACAATTAAAGCTAAACAAAATTTTTGTTGGCCTTTGTTATTAGACCTTTTACCGAGCTTCAAGTCTATGATCTTGGCCATAGTTTGAAATTCTAACCACTACACCTCAGGTGACTCTCGATTTTCTTTTTGAATGGCAGGTTACAGGATAGACTCCAAGAACTGGCCTTAAATATTCTTATTCTATTAGAAATCCCGAGTTCTAATGATGCCTCACAAGTTTAGGCCGGATTTAGAATAATAATTTTACACTTATTAATGCACCCTGAAGGCTTAATCCATCATATAAAGTGATAATGATCCAATGCGGATAACTCGGACAAAAAAAAAATGACATTTCAATTCAATATATTTCTCTGGACTACAATCCTTTAAATATAATTAAGTAAGAAAAATCAATATCAAGTCAGACTTCATTATTTATTATTTCTTCAACTTTTCGACATTAGTCATTATCAATTGTTAAAAAATAGGCTTTATGCAACAACCTACAATGTACAATAACTATATAAGTTATAAGTCAATGTTTCTCTAAAACGCATGGCCATATATTAATTTAAAATTTTCATCATCAAGGGAATATTTATTCCCCAGGTTTTTCTTACATAATTAGTATATTCAAAACATGGCATTTTAACATTTTTCACTCGTTTGCTCTAGTAATTGTTCTCCCGAAACTTCAGATTCAGAACAGGACAAAAACCATGACAAATACGGCATAGTGTCATGTTAGACAACATTGCCTGACTGAATTAATAAAAACCATGTAAATGTATTTTTTTTTTAATTTTAGAGTTATCACTTTTGATCCTAAAAGTAAAAATGGCGTTTTAGGCATAAATAAAGACATCGCTTCTCTTCTTAGGCACGAATTAGTCCCTTAATTCTAATGATCTTTCTTCCAAATGTTGATTCTTGCTTGTACGTTTATTTGGATGTACTTTTCATAAGTGAACTTTGAGGGTTACGCAGAGTACTTAAGATGAGGACTTAGACGATTATAAGAGTGGCTTTGTGATACAAAGGGTTGGAATGCAGTGAGAGTGGACAGAGGAGTCTGTTGGAGCAAAGACAAGTTGGACCGCTGCCCGTTCCAGGCTCTGCACTATCTCCTCTCAGGCTAGACTGAATTCCCTTTTCCCTTAATGATAGTAACTTCTCCAAAGTATCTCACCATTCTACGTCGTCAATTTTATTATTTTTCACCTTTTAAGTAGTTAAGTAAGTCCCAGCGTCCAATTCCATAAAAAAACCATAGTATTAATTCATAAAGTGAGAAGGTTAGATAAGTGAGAAAACGTTGTTATTCTGAAGGTTTTGGGTACAAATCCAGCTATGCCTTATAATTTAATCTTTTAACAGTCACTAGGGCTCATCCAGCCACTATAAAGTCCTTTCTCAAATTGGGGGAAATTTACCTGGGTAACCTGGCACTTAGGTACTTTATGCTGTCTGGTAACTGATTTAGTTTTAAATGAAATATTCCTTTTCATTTTAAATAGTTGATATGTTCGAATTTATGTCAGAGTTTGATATATTTCTTAATTAAAACTGGATAACGGCAAAGATCTTTAAATTCTTGACCAGATCATCCAGTTACGAAATCATAGGGTGGAGGGGAGAGAAATAACGGACAATACCTTGCTCCTAAATGTTCGAAAAATATGTTATTTACGTGATGAGAAATACTTGTGTAAAAAGTAAGAAGCAATGATAATAAAAAAAAGTATTAGACCAGTATTTTAGTATTATATACTTGTTAGCAAGTGGTTACTTTCCTTCTTACTTCATATCTTGTTATAAAATAAGTCCGCCTATTCTCCTGAAATCATCTTGTATTATGGAATTCTATTAAAAAAAAATCTCTCAGCTTTCATTACATGTATATATTTATATCAAATATTTGTTTGTTAGTTTACTTATTTACATTTTGTTGCAGCTTAACCAGGAAAATCCGCGGACGGAGAGTGACCTCAACGGTTTCATCGAGAACAGTCCGATCTACGTTACCTCGTACCCTCCGACCGGAGCAACCGCTGCTCAAAAGGGTAAACCTCGAGGACTCTCAAACGGTCACGCAGTTCAGGAAGAGCCGGAGACCAAGGAATTGGAGCTTAAGCAGCAGATAATACAACAGGAGGTCAGTATTTTATATTGTATATATATTATATAGAGTAACAATCCAATGCAAGGTATTATAAACAACATTTTATTCTTAGTATTTACGCCAAAAGAATGTAGAGTAATATGCAGGTTAAGAATTGGCCGTACTAAGCTGACATATTTCCACCTACTTTTAGTACCACCCAACCTGCCAAAGCTGTAACAACGTACAAATTCCCGCCAAGCATCTATTTGAATGCAAGATGTACCAAATGGAAAGAACAAATTTGGACATTGAAACGTGCAACCCTTCAAAAATAATAATGAACTAAAGAGGACTTTGATGTACCTAAAACTCACAAATTTAATAAAAGAAACATAAGAAAAACAGTCGTCGCTAATGGGCCAAACAGTCGAAGCGACGTTGAAAAATATCAAACAAAACAAAAACAATATTGTGTAAATATTCTTTATTTTGAAGAGAAAAGATAAAGAATATTAAAGTAATCACCATCAAATAACAATAAATATAAAATAAATAATATTGTGGATGTTCTTTCCGTTTAATAAAAAAGCAAGTAGAAGTAGTATGATAAACAAATTAAACCTATATTTTGAACAGGCTTCGAAATTCTCCACTACATAAAAATCAATTTTTGGTTTTCGAAAAGTTGGAAGTCAGGTTACTAGACTGTACTTAAATGAACATAATAAATTGAAATTGAACATTATGAATTAATAAAAGGTGTTGCTTTAGTTATTCGCAAATAGCAAATAGCTGTTGCAGATAAATTACTCTATAATAACTGTTAACAGCAATAGATAATCTGTGATCCGCAGACCATCCTTGTAGTTACCTAGCTTTCTATAAATTGGGGTGGGGCACCAAACGGTTGAGCATGATTTCGGCTGTATCATCATCTGCACAACTGTAATATCTCCACACTGTACTGAGTCCAAGGCCCTTAGTGGGTTGTTGTGTAATTTTAATAATAAGACTATATCAGGCTAAACTGTGATTAGAGTATAAAACTTCCAGCACACTGTTAAAGTGTATGTATTTGAAACTGGAGAATGATAATACATTTTGAAAGGGTTATTAATCGGCCTGAAATGTAAAGAAATTTTCGTAGGTTTTCATATTTACAATTTAAATCATTCGGGATCATTAAAAAAAATCCATTCCAATTGGCTACACCATAACCTCGCATACGGTTAGAAAGTAAGGTTTCAGTTCAAACCCATACAACCCACTACTGTTCGGGCGATAATCGAGATAGTTGCTTGATTTTACTTTATGCATAATAATAATAATATCAGAGTGAACGAAATAGTATACGATTCAATTTTCATGTACTTTTTTGTATTATAGATCATGTTTCAATTTGTAACCTAAAATAGTTTTTACCTACTTCCTACTATCGCTCTGATCATTTTACGACGCTTTTTCCCATTAGGAAGTATCGAAACCGGTAGCTCCGGCTGTTGTTGAAGAGCCGAAAGAAACGCCGCAGCACCAGGTAGCTCAGGCAGCTCCGTCGGCACAGCCTCTTCAGCAACAAGAACCGCCACAGGCTGCCGCCGCCCAAGCTCCGGAGGGCGAAAGGAGGGTCAGTTCTCCCTTCGGAAGGAGAGAAGTTCTCATTGGTCAGGATCATGCACAGCAGGAGAAGGTGAAGACCCAGGCACTCATAGAGCAGAAGCAAGATTGTATTACAAGGTAAGCAAACTTACCATAATAATAATCGGTACTTGTGACTAATTCATAATATATAATAATGATATGATAATATTAATAATATAATAATAAAATGCAAGACCCTTCAACCCACGTTCTTCTTCTTGTATAAAGGTTTGTTTGATATTGCTATAACGTATCGGGCGATCCTACATTAGGAGCTATAAATTTTGCCTATGGTGTGATTAGTATAGAGATTTTAAATGAATGTTGGATAGGGATCCCCCATTCAACGTGCCTTCTGAATGACGACACAACCAAAGATTTTTTACTACCTTTTAAAGATCCTAGGGTAACCTTCCGGGCTACAAACCCGCGATCTTGGGCTTGATAGGTTATGTGCTTTTGTTAACCACTAAACCACAGGTCGCTCCTATTAAATGATTCACTACTTTTTTGACGAAAACATCTCCACTTCTATCCTTATAAAAATCCATTAGATTAATTAATAAAATAATTATTATAAAATAATAATAAAAAAAATATCTTTTTTATTTAATTTCATCTTTCGAATTATTCCGAACTCCTGGAAATATTTCATAGCTTACTTCTCTTAAAGACGAAATTTCTCAAAATGTTTTTTTTTTTAATTTTAAATAGTCAATAACAGAAAATTTAATTTCATAAATAATACAGGAATTTAAATAGACAATAACAAAAATTAATAACTAAAATACAATATAGAAAACAATTTAAGGACACACAAATAAATGACTCAAATGAGGCGAGTGATAAGAAAAGGTTACACTAGATAAGGAGGTTTCGTGTGTTCCGGCTAAGTCACATGTAGCAATATATCATTGACTCCATCTATATTTATACGAATTAGGACCCTGTATGACAAAAAAATGATACACACGTACTTATTTGGGAACGGTCAGATATATAACTTGCAGATATGAAGATCGCAGGAGAAAAACAAGTTAAATCGCTTAATTTAACAAATTTTCAGGGAGGAAAATGTGACCTTAAAATCTGTCAGTATTGTCATTATCATTATTTTTGTTAAATTCCATAAAGATTGGTGATCCTGTCCATTGACAATGATCAGGATGTTTCAGATGTTCGAAGCTCAATTTTTTTTATAGTCATTTTTATAATGCACATTTGTGATTTTTTAAGATATTTTTTTGTTGTTTTAATGGTTTGCTTATTGATTACTCCCTATCCAATAATTTGGTCTATATTTAAGTCCGTAGAAATTACTGGGAATAACACTTCTTTTCTAGATCGGATCTTTGTATGCACTACCCGCTCAACACATTAGTCATATAAATTTATTTGCCAGAAATTTTTGTTATTCAATTTTTTACCTTACTAAAAATAAAAAAGAGAACAGATTTGTCCTCGGCTGGTAAGCGATTCCGGTAGCTCAATTGGTAGAGTACTTTCACGGAGAGACAGAGGACCCGGGTTCGAATCCCGGCCGGGGACATATCTTTTCTCTTCAAATAAAAATAGTTAAAAATTAAAAAGAAATAACAAAAAATTATAAAAAATTAAAAAATATTTTTGGTTGTTGTATTTATTTAATTTTATATATCCATTATTTTTGTCATTGGTAATAAGTAGGTTATTTATTTTGTTTATATATTTGTTTTATAAAAAATTCACAAATCATTTCTATTACTTATTTCATTTATGTCAATATTCCCATTACTTTTTTTTATTTCACTATCTTTATTAGATTAATTTGTTTAATCTTATTTATTAATTATTTGATAAAACTCTATAAATATTCCCTTTCTTTGTATTTTTATCTAAGGGTCCCCCCATCTTTATGTTTTATCACTCAGATATACTTTGATGCCTATAAGTATATTAAATATTTACCATGTATAATTTTAATTTGTCGATGTTTATAAACTTTACAGATTTCTAATTTTATTTCATTTAATTAATTGAACTTTAAATAGTACAGACAATTGTTATTTTCAATAAATTATATCTTTTTCTTAGACGTTCAGGACAATGGCGTATGATATATTGTAAATTAAAAACATGATATGATCATCATATAATGGAGTATATGAGACAGGGTAGTGGCTACAGTAGGCCGACCTGACTATTAGCCGTTAATTAATCGACAGATTAGTTGTGGGGGCGTTAGTTAATGACCTTCCTCGGTCTAATCGAACCATTAGCTCAGCTCCTTCACGCCCTACCATCTTCTCATCCAGAGTGTGGTTTTAATTAGCAAATTATCATTCATAATAAAATTATTTATACCTCCGCTACAGTTATAAATACGATTAGGTAGTAGTGTAATGGTTAAACTACCTTCTAAAGGCAGCAGTATAGCAGTCGAGTAGCCTTATGATTTGTTTTAGTAAGCAGTAAAAAAATCTTTGGTTATACCGTCCTTCGGAAGGATAGTAAAAAGGGCGTCCCCATCAATGACCTCAGCGAAAGTTATGATCCATTGATACATAATAATATAGGATGTCATCCTGGTATCATATAACTGAGGCACAGTATTAACATATATAGTTATTGATTGTCTAACATCTCCCTCTTTTCCAAAGCTGTACGTGGTTGATTGACTGGCAGTTGTTTAGTGAATAATTATCCTTATATATCAGATAAAATTATATTATTTTTACTATGTGGTGATCATGGTTATAAAAATTATATATGTACTGACAAAAAGCCCCATTTCGTTTTATGCGAGTGCTTACAACTTGAGGCTCTGACGTCCGGCCTCCAGTTATGCCATCTCCTCTTTTGAAGGTACAGATCCTGAGAGACATTTGAGTAGACAGAGATACCTGGAGACACCTGCTCGCTAACCCATCATATGTGTATTAAAATATTCCAAGTAGTCTTAACAGTGTCATATATAACACTGTGACTGTAAGGTGTCAGGCACTCGATAAAAAATCCTATCATAATTATGTCAGGAGGCTTAAAATTTAGGATTTTCCTTTTAGCATCGTCCGGTTAACCATAGCAGCATAACATTACGTGAAATGAACAAACAAAAATGAGTACGAATGTATATTATCATATCACACATTGAACATATTCCAAACGCATTGTATGTGTTGCAGAATAGTTTTTTTTTTAGAAAACTTTAAGTGTAGTAGTATGAATATAAGAGTTTATTTTTGTGGTCTGAGTATACCTCACACTTTCATATAAAGAAAGTACAAAGACATTCTACTTGGAACATACAACACAATACAAGACACATTTCACTATTTTATATTAACCTGTTATTATTTGAGTGTACGAAACTACATTTTTGTTCAAGAATGTCATCCAGGGTTATTGGGTCAACTTCCCTTAATAAAACAGAATGCTGTATTTAATTATGGAAAATTTCAGAGTATGTTGTAAATTGAAGAATAGAAGGATTTCATGAACGATTGTGGGTTAGAGTGATACTATCTCCAGTTAACGATTATCTTGTATAAGAAGTATGCTTGCATTCCATTCCCTGGTCTTCTAGCACACAATTTTTTGAGAACATTTTATTTCATGAAAATTATTACAACTAAACCTTTTTTAAAAAATAAAAGTAATACATAAACAATAAAATGTTTTCTTTTTACTCATTCCTCATTTAAATACTAAGAAAAATTATCGATATCAATGATAATTCGTGAATTAAAAAAAATGTAATATTGATATTTGTAAACAGATGAAGAATGGTACTTAGTTATTGCCTGATTAATATCCTACTCTTTCATTTTAGTTGTCATTTATTTTTTAATTTATGTTGATTTTGGTTTAATCGGTTAATAATCTACCTTCTACCTTCTCTTCTTCTTTTCCTTCATCCTTGTACCTTTCACTGCGGAGGAGCCTCAACTCATCTCATCCATTCCTCTCTGTCTTGTGTGAGTTGTCTCATTTCAACAAGATTTTTCCCCTTCTTTTCTCCCAACTTGCGGATATATTTATTGTAGGCAATCCTGGGTCTTCTTCGAAGTCTTGAGCCAGTAGGTCTGGCCTCCATTATCTTCCCTGGGTCTCGGTCCAGAGTCATGTCCGAACCATCTCAGTTGTCGCTTTTGCAAGGTATCCATTAAAGGAGAGATCTCTAGTTCTTCTCTAACTCTTTTATTCCTGACACTGACTCTTCTAGTTTTACCAGCTACTCTGCGTTACTAGCTACCTTTTACTAGCGGCTGATGTTCTTATCACTAGCAACCCAACTCTCACTTCCATACATCAGGGTGGGAAGAAATATCGCTTTAAAAATTTGGAGTTTGACTTGCTTGCTTACTTCACAATGGTGTTACAAATCTGGTACTAGACCTTATTTGATTTCCTTATTCTGCTTGAAATTTCCTGTTCTATTTTTCACGTCTTGCTTATAACTGTTCCTAAGTAGGTATAGTCGTTAGCATTTTCCAATATTTCTTCTCCACAATAAAATCTCTCATTTCTTGCCTCTTCCTTGGAAACAAAGAGTACTTTGTTGCTCTTGGAAATATTTATCTTCATGGCTTTCCTAAAAAGCTCCTCCTGTCATTCAGTTATCGCTTGCTACAGTTTCTCTTTTATATCAGCAAGTAGCACTATGTCCTCAGGGAATAAGTAAGGAGCATTTTGTGAGAATTGTCCTGAGATTCCACTTTCTTGTCGTTGCCCAGGGTGTCCTTCTTTTACAAATCTTATGGATCTCATCCATCAGAATTACGAAGAGGGGTAATTGCTACCTCAAGTCAGCTAATATGTTGGTTAGTTTACGGGTTAATTTAATTTTAAACAATGTATCTTATTTTGGTATCCTCATTTTATTTTTTTAAAGTTCTTTATTAACAAATATACTTTGCAAAGGGTTATAACTCCTCCGTCTGATTCAGAACCACCTATTTTCATAGTAAAATTTTAAATCTACAGTATCATAAATAACTTAAAACTTTTTAAATAATAATCTGGACTAAATATTCTAGCAAGTGTGGATTTTTATACTTCCGTCTATAGGCTTGACAGAAACATTTTCCATCTATGTCGCGGACTACCACCAAGTATTGTTAAAACTAAGAAGAGGTAATTTTTATTTGCGTGTACTTAAGTGAAAAAATTTATATACTCGCAACTTTTTTTAAGAATTTTCCTCTGAAAATTGCTGTCATAGATAAGAGTCTAGGTCCAACTGTACGGAAATCCACTATTGCAGAGTAAATAATTTGGCTAATTATTCTTCTGTACCGTTTAAGCCTTGTTTATTTTCCACTTCATTAGGGTGATCTTAAAATATGAATAATTAAATATTCGATACTATTCTTCATTATCTCATCAGCTTTGTCAATTTTCTATTTGTTCAAAACGAATCTCAAAGACTTCATTTCCTTTAGACGCCTAATTTTGGGACTAAATTCATTACTTCTATTCGAACTCTAAATGAAAATCTCATTGAGAAAAACATGACAAGGTTCGGAAAATAAAGAAAACTGAAAAGAGACACTATCGCCCTTGAGACTGAAGGAAATAACAAAACAACTCCCTTGTTTGGAACGTGCTAGATTTGGACATCAGCCACTTATTCTGCTTTATAGCTGTAACAGTTGCTATCTACCTCTAACAAGCTGATTTATCTCTTCCTATTTTATCAAATTTTAAAAATAAGTTACAATAATGGTATCTGTTCCGCACGTTGTCGCTTTGAGTTGAGTTTTGACTGTTTATTCGTTTAATTTTTAATATTTTCCAAAAATACAAGGTATCGTAAGATAATGTAATTAATATTTCAATTAAGATTTCGGAGTATAAACGAATTATGTTTGTTAAAACATTCATTTCTATATGAAATTATTTCCAAAGTATACACATTAAACATAATTACATTCTCTTTTCCATACTAAAATCGTGATGACTCGTATTTTTGAAAAATATTAAAAGGGGTATAAATGAAAAGTTAAAACTTGTAACAACTCGAAGTGACAACCTGCGAAATAGTTTATAAATATTTCTACCTGTATATTAAATTACATAGGATACAATAGGAAAACTACAAAAAAATAAAGCCTTAAGTCTCCAAAATACTGGAACAAAAACAATCAGTCGACATTTCGCCTATTCCAGCATCACCAGGACACACATCAAAAGAAAACAGCATCAAAGAAGACAAACTGCGAAACACATTTCACAATTCAACAAACAACTTATATAACAACCCATTTATAATTTGCCCCTTTTCATGACTTATAAGGTTACACAGGTATTTATAAAAAAAAAACTGAAATGTTCAGAATCCAGACATCTTCAGAGGTTTGAAAGTCAAGGAGACATAGGTCCTTCTTTGAGAAAGCATAGTAAAATATTGTTGTTAGTTCTTATTTTTTAGCGTTGAACTTGTTGTTTGCGAATTATAATTTAAATATTTTTCCGTAATATTTTTAATAACTTATTATCGATGAATATGATTAATACTATAAGACGCTCCACTGACAAATAAGGCAAGCTGATCGATTGATGAGTCTGCTTGGCTGTTGGAGTGAGACGTGCTGCACTCTGTATTCGGTTATGAGATTTTCTTTTAAGATGTCCCGATAATGGACTAGTTGAAATGTCGTTTGCTATGTTAAAATAAATAATTTTAAAAAAGGGTAGTATTAGTAATACAAATTATAAATTAAATGGAGGTTGTTGGAGTCACTCCAAAGGGAAAGCCGAAACAGCGAGGTGTTTCGAAGTAAGCTTTAAAAATTTAAGGGTTTCTAAGGAAAGCAAAATATACCATTTAAAAACAACTGGTTGGAGGAGATGAAGAGGTAGATCAACAGCGAAAGGATGAAGAAGTTCTGGAAGGATAAGAAAGGACTATTCAACAAGTGAGATGCTTCCTGTAGCCCATAATAGGCCAAGTAACTGGTTAAATAATTCATTTGCAACAGTTGGACTCGGAAGCTATAGTGCAACAAAACAGCGCTCTACACCCTGATTTACTCCTTTCAGTAATATTTATAAATTAAATAAAAACAGACGTAATGGAAAGACATCAAGATTGTTTACTGTGTGTGAGTGTTGAATTAGATTTGAGATTTTTTTATGTATTCTTATATTTTATAATTTTTTTTTTAATTCATGATTCGGGTCATTTAGTTAAACTATAATACTTTACTCTGAATTAATATCTGTCTGTTTCTTGATAATTGAAGTAGAGATATTCAAGAAGGTTTAAATGAAGTAGTTTTGATTTTTGCTTTCAATTATAATTGTTAGCCACTTTAAAAAAATGCTCAGTGTCACAAATGACTTGTACTAAAAACATATACAAAAATAATAGGCATAAAATTGGAAAGAACGTGTTTTTTTTAATCATAATCAGTTTTTTAAAATTATAACCAGCTTATTAATTTCGACTAATTATTTTTTCTAAGAAAAAAAATATATTTTCACATATTCATTCCGGCTTATACTGACCTAATTGGTTTTTAGTTTGAAAATAGGAATAAAGCATAAAAGTTTTCGCCCAACGTGGGGCTCGAACCCACGACCCTGAGATTAAGAGTCTCATGCTCTACCGACTGAGCTAGCCGGGCATGAGTGCAAGTGGTTCAAAACCGCTATATGAAGTCGTTGGTTAGTATGGATCGTTATTACTGATATTTTAATGACTTATAAAGTGTTGTAAACCTGCAATTGTGTATATTTCTTAAAATTTATGTATTTATTGTTTTATGTCTTTCCAAACTTGTATTTATGTTTTTGTTAACACTCTATTCTTATTATAAATTTAATAAAAATTATTTTATACTTTTTGTTTTCTATTAAAGTGTTTTTAAAACTATTATTTTAAGTAACTATTTTTTTTATAGTGTAATATTATAAAACTAGGCAGATACGAGAGAGACTACGTTTGGTATAAGCTGCCCATTGCGGTATCTCCTGTCGGGGAGGCAGGCCCTGTAAGTCCTTAGGAGGAAGACCTGGATGTGTCCCCCGCCTCGGAATACTGAGATAAGCTTTGTTTATGGCTTTATGGCTCGGCCTACCCTCTGTACCCGGGTATACCCGGGTCCTCTGTATACCCTTGTCTCCACCGTATCCTGGTATCTCGATATTTACACTCCGCCTTATACATTAACCGCTAGAGGAGCTTCAGCTAGGAAATATAAATGGTTTTTAGTTAGTTACGAGCCTGTTCCAGTTTAGTGTAGCTCTTTAGGCTCCTAGCGATGGCTGAGGAATACGGTTAGTACTATCTGAGATTTATATTCTTCTTCCGGCCGAGGGTTGAAAAATAGCTGGTACTCGACTTCCCGAGTATGGAATAAATATTGGAGGAGAGCTTGAAGACCTTAAACCGCTAAAGAAGGCGGAAAACTGCTAATTATTTTAACTTAGTTTTTTTTTAGCCATAGATAATCATTTGTCAATTGTACTATACATACATAAGAACCCATTGAACCCAAGTTAAATTTCCTAGATGGCGTTGGGTCTGGTAGTAAGAAAGCAGTTATTATACCAGTTGCAAATAATTGGATGGAGTTACGACTTAATTAACGTAGATATTATACTTTTTTTGTTTATCTATTTAAAGTTACTTTATGTTGAAATTTCTAATCGGACAATACTACAGTGGGAGTCCTCAATTATGCCCAACCAGGTATAATTAAGCTAAGAATCTTTAATGAATTCCTTGCACCGCATAGACTCGGGGCCAATATTTTACGTCCACTCCGAAGGACGGGATTAGCAAGGATTTTTAATCCCTTAAGAAAATTCTAAGGTCACCTGCCAAGATATCTTATAATGAATCACAATTTCAAACGATATTTTTTTTCGAGATTTTTTTTATTTCAAACTTCGTCTTCGCCTCGCTTGTTGGCTGATTTCACAGGTACTTGGTTATTGTCTAAGATGGCAAACATAAGTTGTATGCCCACTGTGGGATACCGCCTGACATGGCGAAACTCAGAAAATTATAATGAGCAAACGAAGAAACAGAATTCCCTCACGCGCAAACCTTATCATATCCAAACTCCAAGATAACGTAAGTCTTCGCATGCATACCTTGCGACAGTGCAAAGGTTTCGCTTACAAGAAGTTCTTTTTGGTTTAAGCTTATTCTTGCTAAGTCGGGACTTAGCCTAACTGTATAGTAGTACAACCCATAAGTATCCTATAAGCAGTAAATTGTCGGTAGAAATCTCTAATCACGGTAGAGCATGGGGGTCACATGTGGTGTAGTGATTAGCATAGCAATCTACTATGCTCGGGATCACAGGTTCAAACCCGATAGGCAATTTTAGATTTTTTTAAAGGAAAGTTATTCTATCCTTCGGAGGGAACGTAAAATGGCCGACCTGAGACTATGGCACGTCTGTTATACGTTCCCTGATTATACCCTAAAACCTGGATAAGCAAAATTTAGCACTCCCACTGTAGGATCGTTTGATTAAACATAAAGGAAATGAATAATTCGTGGAATCAAATCTTTTCAGCTTCCTTTTTCTAGAGTGTTCCCCTAATAGGAGTTGAAATAGTGCGCCTGAAAATGTTCTTGTATTCAGCTTCTTGCTGTAGCCTAGTAAAAAATAAAAATCATACGTACATGTGAGCTAAAATCGGTACATATTAAGATAGTTGACGAATAAGGTCAATATTACGTAAGAAAATTTTGTTACATTAAAGCTTGTGTAGTGTACAAAAGTATATAGAAAGGAAACATCTCCACCAATCGTACTCAGTTCCGCTTCGCTTGGCAACTTTTGTTGCCCTGATGTTTATTATTATTATTTACATAAGATCAGGTATGAAGTACACAAATTTATATCGTTCTCCGTTGAAGAGGACCTTGGGTTATGCAAAGTGTTGCCATTCAATTTTCCATCTTTCTATTATTCCAAGTGTTTTCTGATTCACATTACGTAAGCGAGACGTTGGCGAAAAGCTAGTCTGTAAGACAACTAAAACAGGATGGATGATAGTTCGATTCCCAGCTCTCGGAGGATTATTTGAATTTCATCGCAAAATGGTTTGATAAGCGTACTTAATTATCCCTAAATAGATAATGTCTGTTCCATAAGAAGGTCACCTTCAGGCGTTTACCAAGGTTTGTAATTTTTTACAATAACCATTATAAATTCTTATTTCCTACTTGTGTGTGTGTATGCGCATGTGCGTGCCTACGTACGTGCGTGCGTGTGTGTGTGTGTGTGTGTGTAACGCCATCATCACTATTATCACCATCATCAGCATATTCAATTTCGGATTAAATAGCTTAGAATATTAGGAATATTCTTGTTCAATTGTATAATTTTGCGTTTATGTCGTGTGAAACATCAGATCCCAAGTAGTTAAAAGTGCTTAAATACTTGTATCTTGTTATTTATCAAAACCCAGTTTGTTCTTTGTTTACTTATTTGGTGTAATTTGTACCTATATATTGAAATGGTATATATAATTAAACTCAGTTTGTGAATACTTTTATGAAATTTTAAGATTTTTAATGATTACCCAGACTTCGAAGTATAAATAGACGATCTGAGAATATATTTGAAAGCGTTAGTATAGTCAATGCCCTCCTAAAAGGTTGGGAATGCCTGGCCCTACGTGTATTCCCAGCTCGCCTGTGTGTGACGGAACCACTTAGGCTGGGCTATCCGAGTTTTTTTACATCCCCTCCAGAAGACGTGACATCTGACCACCGATGTCCTCCGTGCATGAGGCCCACCACTGCCTGTAATATCAGCCATCTTCCAGAGGTTTTGTTCTCACCAACCTACAATCTCTTCGGAAGGCACATCAGGTAGAGCTTTACAGCTGAGCTCAAGTCTAGAAGCCTGAATATAAAACTAATTTTAAACATCAATACACATAAGTGTAGTGGCATAAAAAAAAAAAAAATGAATTCAATAGGATTTATGCAAATAAAAAATGAAACAAATCTATACCACCCACAATGGTTCTTGGGTTCAGTGTGTGGTAAAGTCTGTTCTGTTTCTTGAAGAAGGGTCGGAGTTGAGGTAAAGTAATTAATTACTTTACTTGTGACCTACATCAAAACCCTGAAGAGCTTTAATGAAAAGCTTTAATGTGGGTCGAAACGACTTTTTTCAATAAATGGTTTATAATTTTGTTTAACTATTTAAAGAATCAATTCTTTGAACACCGCCCGGTCCATTTTCTTTAATACAATGGTGATTTAAAAAAAAAATTATTTATTATCTAGCTAGCACTCTCCTCCTTCCCACTTATGAATCTTAATTTTGATTACATCTTAGTATTACATCTGACAAATAAACCTATACCGTTACTACTTATGAAGGGTCTTGGGGTAAGTACATGGTAGAGACTACACTGTTTCTAAGCCTCAAAAAGGTTGTGCAGGGAAGTGATTTGTGCGATATGTGTGAAGGTTCTAATACATTTAAGGTTATGATAAATATTTCTATAAAATCGTTTCAACATAAATAAAATCTATCTTGAATTAACTATAAAGTAGTTCTAAAATTATATATTTTAACAAAGAGAAGTGGAAGGCCCGGTCCTGGTCATATCTTTTCTTTTCAAATAAAATATTTAAAAAAATATATCATATAACAATAAAATAAATTATAATAATATTAATGACTTAAATTCAACTAGATCCAAAAATAAAGTAATGTTAAATTAACATTCTCCCGAAGAGATATGACTGACCGGGAAACGAGCCAGGATGGCCGAGATGGTTAAGGCGCCACTGCTGAGAAGTGGGAGACCCGGGTCACGCTCGACCTCAAGGCACTTCCCCTTCATAGAGAATGGGTGAGTCCGAGGAGGGTCTCCAGATCCTGGAGCCCATCAGTAGAAGTCAGGGAGGGCGCGAGACAGTTGAAAATGAAAAATATATAATTTTAGTCATTTTTCTCTTACCAGTAATTCTTTATCTTAAATTGTTAAAAACAATAACTCATAATGTGACAGTAAAACTAAATGTTTGGTTTTAAATGTAATGCTTGCTATTTTTGTTCATATGCTCATACAATTTATTAAAGTGAAACTTTTATTCTATCGCCCCAAAATTTTTTGTTCATCTATCACATGTCATATTACAGCTGGAGAAGGGTTAAAGTGAAAGACGTATGACCGAGCAGCCAAGACCAATATGGCGACGCCTAGTCAACTGACCGTGTAGCATTTATATTCTCGCTTATTCCTGCAAGTGTTGTGTGTTTTGATCTGTGTATTAATGCTTTTATTTACTTTATCGTGATGGATAACGATAAACTGTGAAACTCGAGGCGAAGATGAAGTTATTGATAGAACAATTGAAGTTGACAACGGTTCAATGATTTAAATAAATATTGCTCTTACGTTTTAATTCGCGTTTATCATCTAAATGATTGCATTAATTATGTATTCCGTACTGTAATATTATATTGTATATGATATTATATTATATAATTATATATGATATTATATTTTATAATTGAATATTTTGTCTACTATTGATTTCCGATTATCATTCCTATTTTACATCAATTAAGTTAAGATTAAAAACGCAATTTTAATACCCTAAATCGAATAATTTTCCAAATTTGTTTAGTTAAATGCCTACAAACCGAAAAAAAGTTTCGCTTGCATCGTGGTTTCATGAAATCACACAACTTTTTTATTTAAGGGGGAGGGCGTCGTAGGAGGGTTTCATTTGAACAGGGGGGCGGGGTACAAACAATGTTGGGAACCACTGTTTTAAAGATTTTAGGCTTAGTATTAAGATTGCTTAATAGCAGTATGGAACATTTTATACAATTCATAATCTGGTAACTGAGCGTTATCTTGATCAAATTTCCCCCCTCTACAAAACGGTTGGCTTAGAAACAGTAGAATCTGTAAGATGAGTTGTGGTAGTACAGTTTAATAATAATAATATTCTACCTAATTTTGTCTAATGATTAACAATTATTGTTAAATTAAACGAAAAATGGTTTCTGACATCCTTGGGATATGCTTAGCCCGTTGGACTTGAAAACAAATTTCTCTCTATTTGGAGGTTACGTCATCTTCAGAATTTGACTTATCTAGAATTCCCCTGATGAGTATGAGTTCCTTGACTTAAGGTCAAATTCATGATCGTACAGACTATAGGGGATGATTTCATGATTTCGTTTATGATGTCTGCTAATGAGTAAATGGATGTTTAAAAATACTAATTTTAAACTTAAACTCATCCGAATGTAGTTCATTTGTTCATTATAGTCCAGTATTTGTATATTTCTCAGAATGATATTTATAGTTACTAATTACAGTTGATGTGTTTAAAAACAGCATCTCAAAGTATATCAGATAAGTTTTAGTGAAAATATAAAAATTATCATCGTGTCCTATAATAAGATCAGGGTTAGTTATGTGATTAAGTTCAGGTTTATTTAAAGTTATGTAGTAATATCTGTTTAAATCAATCTATAAATTTAATTTTTATTATGTGATGAGGTGATGAAAAGGTAGTAAGTAAAATAAAACATAATTTTCCAGAGGTTTTCTCATAGAAAAAGTAGTATTTTCTTGCAACCATTGAGTGATGCTATCCATTACTCAACTAAAACTGGTAAGTCCCACTTTCCCCCCACTAGTGAGGGAAAGTAACAGCCACCTAGATCGAATTTGACAATCAGCACTCTGTTATTTTATTTTATGTTGTAACATTATTCATTTTATATTCCTAAAATGTTAAAATAAATATTTTAAATATTTTATTAGAAAAGAAAAGATATGACCAGGACCGGGACTCGAACCCGGGTCTCCCACTTCTCAGTAGTCGCGCCTTAACCATCTCGGCCATCCTGGCTCGTTTCCCGGTCAGTCATATCTCTTCTTTCACTGATCCTATATCTCCGTGTTCTCGAAATTTGCGATGTATACACGGGGAGAATGTTACTTTAACATTACTTTATTTTTGGATCTAGTTGAATTTAAGTCATTAATATTATTATAATTTATTTTATTGTTATATGATATATTTTTTTAAATATTTTATTTGAAAAGAAAAGATATGACCAGGACCGGGTCTTCCACTTCTCTTTGTTAAAATATATAATTTTAGAACTACTTTATAGTTAATTCAAGATAGATTTTATTTATTTTGAATCGATTTTATAGAAATATTTAACATAACCTCAAATGTTATAAGAACCTTCAGACATATGCATGGTTAGTAATAGAAAATTGTAAGAGATAGTGCTAGTGTAGTTTTAACAAATCTAAAGTTTCACCTTTAATTTCTCAAATTTTAAATGGTTGCAGGAAAAATTTAATATATAACACGTGAAAAAAGTGCTTATAATACCTTCGTTTAATTATCTCGCCTTCGGCTCGTGTGGTAAAATTCACTCAGTCGTAATAAAGTGGCACTTTCCTCACTTGTCAAATAAATAACTATTAATTGAACCAATAGAATAGAAATAAGAGTAAGTCTCAACTTGGAGTGGTTTAGTTTCCATGAACGGTGATACTAATTTCTACTTAAAATATTAATTTATAATTGTCAAAACATTGTTTTGCTTTTCTTTTAATATTACTTTTCATTTTACTTAGTAACTTTTCCATGTCAACGCCTAAATTATTAAAAATGAAAACATACATAAGTTAAGAATTTCTGATGCTGTGCGCGCAGCAGATAACTTATTATTATATTTGTACTGATTTGTACTAGTTTTAGTTATTTTTCGCTCCTTCAGAAGAACAACGCCAAAACTAAAAAAACTAACAATTTTCAATAGATTTATTTGAAAGTTCCATGTGAGTTAAAAAAATTCGTAATTAGTAAAGCAAAGTATCCCTATTGTAATGATGGTATTGAAATTATTTTATTAACCATTGCAGAATTTGTAAAATCTTGGATTTTTTAAAATTGTAACTTGTGTCGTTATTCCATAAAACTTATGTTTTTATTAATGGAATATCAGATATGACTGAAAGCTTTACTCAAAAATGTCAAATTTGGTGTTATGTTCTTTTGAAGAAATATTTTTCATTAAATCATATATTAAAATAATAATTAATTGTTACAAACTATGACTAATTAAATTTATACGTTTTTCTCCATTTCCCATTACCTTTAACGGTTGGGTTATTTTGTCTTTATTTTTATCTTATTAAACTGAATTACCACCCATATTTACGAAACTTAGCTTGCAACCTGAGAAAAGAATTTTTCTTTTTTATCCTTCAGTTAATTATGTAATCCTTCATAGAAAAAAAAATCTCTACCATTCCAACCCATGAAGGGTCTTGAACTATGAACATGGGAGATTCCACTGTTTTTAGGACAACGGTTGTGCGGGTAAGTTATTTGTCCCGGGATCAAGCTCGGCCGCCTCAATTATTTCACGATTAAAACTATTTGAATCGTCATAAAAAAGCAACTAGTAACTAACTCGCCCGTATAGCAAAGATATCTTGTTGTTAATTTTGCTTTGCTGTAAAATCAAAGTCACTGAGCATTCATCTAGTGAGGAAATTGTCAAGGGCGGTTATTGACCTATGATAATGTTCATTGACGGTTGCAAAATTGTGTAGCTGATTATTATATAAAATAATTCAATTTAAATTTTATGATTTCGATCTAGACAAAAGCATCATCGCCATGTCTCTCCAGATCAAGATAACGACAATATTACCGAATAAATACATAAAATACAAGGTTGGAGGGAGTGGTTTGCCTTGCAGTAATCCTTTCTCCGGGCAAAGCACCCAGTCTAGTTTATCAGTTCCTTATATCGTTTTTTCTTGTCCGGTCGCCCTTTGTGGTGATTCATATTGGTAAAAGTGTTCGGATTTGACTGAGTTGAAGTTTATTGAAGATGGCTGTAATACGAATGAAGTATGTTCGGACTTTTGTACCGAAGGAGCGAAGGATTTCTCACTTCACTTCATTTATGCTCGTACAGATAACACATTAGGAGTCATCTATTAATGTCGTGTTCACACTAAGACGATATATATCGTATGGGATTTTTCGCTAAGACTTATTGCTTTGTGACCTGGGTAATAAAAATATGAAAATACACAATTTTCACCGCTCCAGTAACAAAAATGATCTCTAGTGAGGAATGCAGCGATTTATTGGTTCACATGTAGAATGAGAAAAAAAAGAAATGAGTAAAAAATCCTTGGTTATGATTTACTTAAGGGATGTAGAATCGGAGTGTGGAGCCTATACAATGTCAGGCACTCGTTAATCATACGTGACTACGAAAATTTAGAGCTCCCACTTCAGCATCGTCCGAATAGCCTTAGCAGGATAAAGTTACGTTAAATAAATAAATAAAAAATAAAATACTGGGTACTTCAAGATACAGAAAGGTGCGAGCAAAAGGTAATTCTTCATTTTCCGTATGCGGCAGTTGAATAGTCCCAGATGCACTCATGAGCTTTCACTAGATTAATAAAAGTAATTGCCAAATTATCTTCTCTTCTTCCCGTTACATTCACAGCTCGAAATACCGGAAGATACAACTCGCTGAGCAATGGATTACCATCCGGTACTTCGGAGATATGCCACTTACTATATGTTCCTTAATTGCGCGAGTCTGAATTAATTGTTATCGTTTTATCTCCGTTTTGTATTGTCTCCCTTTACATTTCATGTCTGCTCTTCTTGCGTACTGTAAATCACTTACAATATATTGCTGATCTTATATCTTAATGTGAACGAGGCCTTAATGTTTAATATATCCACTTGTTATTAACCTAAAATTTATCCTAGTATATTTAAAATCATTATTTTTTATCTTATCTAATAATTGATTTAAAATATCGTTATCAAGACATACTTCTTGTATATCTAATGTACGTCATCAAAATGTAAATAAAAATAAGATTTTTTGGTGTGGATAAATTGACATGAGATTTGAATACGAGTGACAGTTCGTCCATTCATTTTGAAGAAGTCCCTAAAGACAGGTTTTAGATTTCATATTTGTGGCCACTGAGGAATTTCAGGAACTTCCGAATACGATATGGCAGACGTTAAAATATTCATTGATATTAGGGTTTGAATTTAATGAAGCCCTATATTTTGACAGATTTTTGCTTAGTTTTTAACTTGGTCTAATAGTAGCTGCTTGTTTCTATTTTTGAATGGTTATGTTGTTTTGGAGATAGGAATATATTCATATGGAGGTCCCCATCTCCATTTTACGTTCACTCCAAAGAAAGGAGTAACCAAGGATTTGTACTCCATTTTACTGTAGAAAATCCTGAGGCATGCCGGGCTGCGGACCCTCGACTTTGGATATTGGTTGATATGGTAACCACTAAGCAACAATTGTACTATTATTTAATACTTTCCACTATCCTAAAAAGTATTAAAGACACAGCTGTCAATAAGAGGAAATCAAGATTTAAGAAACGTGTTATTACAACTTTCTTAGTTGATACCTTGATAAATCTGCCATGTAGGTTTATTTTTTAATCAACGTGAAATTTTTTTAATCAACTATACAAAAAATATTTAAAGATTTATACAAACGTGTTGATTATTTGACATTTCTTTTGTTTAATGAAGTCAATTATGCCAACCATACACAATGACTTTAGATCCGACAATCGATGCTCCACTGTAGTTCTAAGAGCTATAAAATTAATATAAAGTTTTGACTTTATCTTATATATATGTAAAGCATAGATCCATATTTACTCGAAGAAGTTTTGAACTTCTTTAAAAAAGTCTATCATACAACTTTTAAGCATTTTGTTTGTTCTTTAAGTTTGGGTCCTACATCATTCTTCTTACTGAAATGTCAAGCCAATAAGCTTAGACTATCTGTGGAATTAAATAATGGCGAGTCATTTTCTTTTCAAGAGTAAAAGCAATTTTTCAATACATAATAACTAAATTAAGAGAAGAACAAGAAGCCCCAAATGTGAACCATCTTTACTTAGCGCCTCCCACTTTGGGAGCTTTACGACTAATAATAATAATAATAATTAAACTAAAGGAAAATACGATAAACAATGGAAGTGATTTAAAATATGTTTTGCAAGTATACATTATCTGATTAGTGAAATATATACATAAAAAAGCAGGAAATATTACATGGATTTCGGTAGGTGTGGAGAGACTTTCTCAACTGTTTTCATAAGCTTCCTGCAGGAATAAGTGCTATGGCGTCAGCCTCGTCCTACCTGCCTGTCTCCGTTGCATTGTCTTTTCTCTCATTGTTCTTCGGAGTCGTTTGGTTCTCTGTTTCAGCAGTAATAAGTGGATGGGATCTATCTAAGGTCAATCGACATGCAAGCCAAATTAGCGTGAAAATTTCGTTGTTTTGAGGTTATGTTCCATTTTAGCGTTATGTTTTCCTTAAGCAAAAAGCGTATTTAATTTAGCAACCATAATTGGAAGCCAAACTTTTCAGTTGTACTAGTTTTTACTTGCACTACTTCCTCTTTGGAACGATCATTAATAAGATATTGAATAAAATGAATCATGATAACGTGAAAATAATTTTATAAAATATTTATACAGTGTGAGTCCTAAATTTTGAGTTTTAAATTTATATCCAGATATAATTAGAATAGGGGTTATTAACATTTATCTTTAACGGGACCACCATTTTACGTTCCCTGCTTAAGGTGGCACAACTAAGGATATTTTACTCTCTTTAAAAAATCCTTTGGTTACCTGCTGGGCTACATAATTGCGGTCTTGCGGACAGGTTGTTCTCCTAAATACTACACCACAGACGACCCATATGTATTTCCTATATATTAAGATATGATACACTTTTCCAAAATTTTCAATATTCTGAATATTCCATAGGTTTAGGTTTTAATTTATTTAGTCTATATTCACTCTTTTTTTCCATGTTAATAAGGGATTGTTAAGTTTAAAATGCTCTTAAAGGATTTATAAAAGTGACTCTTTTCGTGTAATAAACAAATACTCATTCATGCATAAATACATAATAATTAATTGTTTTCTCATATTATTAATTTGCAATGCATCTCTAAACACACTTAGTATATCTATAACAATGCTTATGCATTGTTATAGATATATTAATACATGTAGTTAATAACATTATTTTACTAATCTTTTTTCTTTTTTTCCAGGTAAGACGAATTCAACAAATGTAACTGTAAGTTATTCTATTTTTGACTATTCATTTATAACTAACATTAACATTTAATTAATGGTTTAGTTTTAGGTATGCTGGAATTTGTTTAGGTGAATTTACTCTTTATTAAGAAATTATATATCTAATTTTATAGTTGAAATCGGTATTTATTAAAGAAAAATCAAATAATATCAGGAAAAAAGTGTATATTGTACGATTTAATTGAATTATTGGAATTTATTTTAAAATTTTATTCTCACACAAGACAAGTAATTGCTCGACGTTTTCGCCTACTTCAACATTTACTGGAAAAACGATCCCAAGTAATTACAAAAGACTCATTTACATGACAGTTAGACCTATTTGGACATACGGAGTTGAGCTTTGGGACTCTACTAATCCATCCAATTCATCTCGTACCCAATCCAAATTCCTTCGTAAAATCCTCAATGCTCCTTATTATGGCACAAACAAACTCATCCATCATGATCTTAACATCCCATATGTTGCTGATTTGGCCCAAACTAGATACCTATCCTTCCATGAAAAACTCCATACGCACTTGAATCCGCTAGTCTCTCAACTTGCTTCCCATACTATTCCTGATAACCCTCCGAGGTGTCTGAAAAGAAGATGGCCTCGAGACCTTCTACTATAGCACTTTATTGGAGTGCTACCGATGGGTAGTTTCTCCAACTCCACAAGTGTTTTTTTTTTTTTTCATGCACTTTGTTCATATTAGTAGATATACTTATTTTAATATTATTACAGTTTTATTTAAATATTTAAATTTCAATAAATTAATCTAAAAAAATAAATGTTTTAAAAATAATTTATACTGATTAGATACATTATCCTTTTTTTCTATTTATATGATTTTTTTCCAAACGCTTTATCTTGATGTTAGAAAAAATAAATATAATTAATTGTTTTAATAATTTTTACTATTTTATTTAGATATATTTTATTTTTCAGTAGGTTCGGAAAATAGCTATTATTAAAGTTAGTAAAGCTTTTAATTTAACCTTTCTTTATTTTAAAAAACTTGTTACTCAAAAGTAAATCATACCTAGAAAAATCAAGATTAATTAAGGAATATACCATTGTTTTAGCTTGGATTTATTTTTTGAATGATTAAATTTATTGATAAAATAATAATAAAGATGTGAGCATGTTATTTAATTAGTTAAAAATTTATGGATTATTTTGTTTAATAGTATTTCCAATATTATTCTCTCCCTCTCTCACTCTCTGTCTCTTACTCACCCACTCTCTCTCGCTCAGATTGGTGACTAGCTGAAGACGATTATTGTCTTTTGTTGTCAATTTATTTTTATAATTACCTAAAAGAAACAACTCTGACAGATCACGAATGGGCCTTCAATAGTTAGGTTAATTGGTATCAGCCTTCTAGAGAGAAAGGTTCCCAGCTTTGTACAGTTTGCATTGTAATCTCACGGAATATATAATTAGTATGTTTTAGATTCCTATATAATGATATTAAATTATTATGCAATGAATATGCAATATTGCCCCTTTTAAATTTCGTAGGAGAAGATGTGTGTATTCTCAAATAAAATTTATTTATTTATTTTTCCATTTACATTACAATTTTAAAACGTCTGTTCGACCTCTTTTTTTTATTATTTATTTATTGATATTTACAACTGTGTTACAATAATACAACAAGTAAGTAAGCTAAGTGATACATAATGACATGAGATAGTGGCACGTATATAAACTACCCACTGGTAGTACTCAAATGACAAGGTCACGTGGCCATCTTCTTTTCAGTCGCCTCGGAGGATTATCGAGAATTGAAGAGGTAACTAGGTTTGAAACTAGAGGGTTTGAGTGGGAATGAAGTTTGTTATGAAAGGATAGATACCGAGTTCGGGCCAAGTCAGCAATAAATGGGACATTAAGGTCATTATGGATGACTTTATTCTTAACAAAATAAGGAGCATTGAGGATTATATGAAGGATTTTGGATTGTAGGGGTTGGATGCGAGAAGAATTCGATGGCGTAATGGAGCCCCAAAGCTATACTCCGTAAGTCCAAATAGGTCGTATGATGGTCATGTAGATGAGTCTTTTGTAATTATTGGGAGCTTAGAGCGTTTGTATGTTAAGCGTTGAAGTTGCTTGAAGTAGTCTAGTTTCTTGTCTTTTCAGTTTTGTATGAAGATTCCATGCTAATCATTTGTCGAGATGCAAAAGTATCGGATCTGTTGTTTTTGTTTATTCATTTAACGTCACTTTTTGATCGGATCTGTTCTACAAGCATCAGTGGGATACTATTAAAGGATACTGATGGGCAGGAGGTCATTGGTTTACGATGCAAGGTAAAAGTGATTTGATGTGATTTTTGAGAATTTATTTTAATTCTCCAGTTTTCACACCATTCTTCATGACTTAAAAAGTCACTAATCCATCTCGTTAGTTGCTGTATATCAATTTTTTTCTTCGTTATATTAATAATTTTCCGTTCTACATAAGTAATAAATCATTCCAATAAGACCTGAACATACCAATCGTGACTAAAAAATTTTTTGTTCACTTGGACACCCAAACTTACTCATAGACACGTTACCACAGGATCCGACAAGGGGAATGAAACAGGGATCAGGGATCTACTACAGAGAGATGGACCACGCTAAGAGTGCCTTCAATGGCAGATTTCTTCATCCACGTTTCCGTGTGAATCACTTGGGGGAGGTTTTCGAAAATGCTCAATATGTGCCAAATGGCATTTGTATTATTTCTCTAATAAAAATTTATTTTTAGGGTATTATTCCATTTTTTACGTTTTTATGGCGATCTTAAAGATCAGGGAGTTGTGTTGAAAATAATCTATTCAATAATCTACTCTCTTTTACGCATTTAAGAAGAGGTGTGCTGTAATCACAATCTTTTGTTTATTTGTAGATTTAAATAGATCCTTTTTGGGCATAGCTGAATTAGTTTCGACCGTTTTTGTTTTGTTATCGTAACTAATTTTTTTTTAATATTCTGTAAAAAGCGTTTCTTAATTTATTATTACTATTATTATTATTGTAAGCAAAATAGTTATAAGTAACTTGATAATGTACACGCATTTTATTTTTGATTAGGATCACTTTTTGAGCCAATGATTTATAGTTTACTTGGTCTTCAAGAAAGTTATATGTTTTCAACAAATACATTCCAGATATTTATTGTTGGCATTCGGTACAAAAACTCTGTTTAACTAATTTTTTTTATACTGTTGGTCGCTGATAGTACTGGATCGTCTCATATGAAATGTCCGTTTTTATTATATCCTAAATTCAACTTGGAATAAGCGGACTTCTGTAGAAAAGGATTCTCAGGTCAAAAACGCATTTTAAGACTTTATTTCAGCACAAAATCCTGAAATTTTCAATTCTGGAATTGAATCTTTGATGCCACGCTGGAGAAAAGAGGTAGAAATAAAAAAAAATGTTTTGATTTCATAGAGTTGTTGTACTAAATAGTATTTTCTAAGAAAATAAACGTTATCGTATGAATCGACCCAGTAAGATGTCAGTAGTTATCTCCGCCTCACTGTGTAGACACTCTACAGAAGCATTGACATTGCCTAGCGGTGCTAAGGTTCTGCACCGAATCCTTTAGGCGCGCCTTTAGCTCCACCAATAGCCCGGTTCCTCTGTTGAAACTCTGCCATCAATACCACACCGACGTCCCCGGGAAATCAATTTTCCTACTAATTTTCCTCCTAGGTACGTTGGAGTCGCTTCCTCATAAATAACAGCGATAAATTTAGGGAGGTTAGGAAAACTTCCTGATAGGGAAATATATGAGATCCTCGACTCTTCTGATGGATTGGTTTACTTTAGGTGATAGCGGATTTATTATTCCGAATTATCCGAAAAGCTATAAGATCATGTTCATACATGCTATTGGATATGAGATACGAAGTTCAATCCTGCTATAAATAACTTTTCGTATATTTTAAACCTACACTTTTACATATGGTCGAATTTTTTTCAGGATAAAGCAAATGCATAATCACCGGAAGCGGGGCGGTTCAGTGGTGGATCAGCTGAGCTACCGAAGATTCGGCGTTCAAATCCGGCTGTGGTAATTTATTTAATCCGTTACAGCCGGGAATTGATCCATTGGGATCTGGAGACCCTTATGTGACCCCCAGTAAACAACAAACCTCTATTAGCGTGATATAACACACAAACACTCGGACATAGCACCTGCCTGAGCAACGATTGTCCTTGAAACAGTACAGTCTTAACCAAGACTCTTTATGGGGTCGTAATGGTACAGGTTTTTTTAATCACCGAAATCTCTCACTCCCTATTGACCAGGCCGAGAGTGTGCCTGTGTATACAGAAAACCGCTGAATGCAGTTTCTCTTGTCTGATTTCTCTCGTCTTTTGTCTGTCGTGCACATATTTCTCAGTATGTCCAGAGTGTCTTACTTACCAGGAAACTGCATGTATGGGATGTGGAAAGTTAAAGCAGGTGGTAATTGGGGCAAGAAAAAGAGATACTCTTTATTTTCTCATGTCTCAAATTTTAGTTCAGTGATTAAACATTTTCGTTAGATCACATTTTTTGTATTAAGTAAGCGGTATTATATGTGTAATTAATATTTTCAAAAATCGTATTGCCCTAAGAGGATGAAGGGTGCTTAAATAAATAAATAAATAACTATTAAGTAAGCGGTGCATGCGAACTGGGCGATGAGCTCAATAGGTTAGCCTACAAGACCTGTTTCTATTTCTATTTTTTTTATTAGGAAAAATGTTTAGAACTAACTTCCTTCTTTCATGTGAATTTTAAATTTGATACTTGGAGTAAATATGCACAACCACCTTCAAGTTTATTTTTACAAATCAGATACCCCGATTGTATTTCATATTCGGAATCTATATTGAATTCCATGAAGAACTAACATATAGTATGAGGTATATTTTCGTCTTAGCAAGTGAAATGAAAACGATTTATTAGAACAAGAAATTATTTTATTTTGCCCTGTTACCCTATATCCTATTTGCATGGTTAAACTTCTAATCTGAATATTATAATTTCTTTTTAAATTTAAATGAAATTTGGTACTGCAATGTGTAGAACGCTGGGTCGCTGAGCTGTCACGGGTTCGAATACGATTGTGGTACATAATTTAATCAGATCTGCTAACCTTCCTGGTGCTCATCTAGCGTCTTTAAAGTCTAAAATCTCGGACAATATCACCTCCCTGCACAGCCGTTGGCTCAGAAACAATACAATAGATACCACATACTGATCACGAGGCCCTTGTAGGGTTTTAGTTGTACAGAATTTTTAATTTTTGCTGTATTATTAAATTTCCCATCAGTAGTTATCTTGTTTGTAGGAAAACATAGTCGCCTGACACCATTCACAAGATTTCAGAACTATTCTTTATACTATTCATTATTAAATAGGATTGGAGCATACGTGTCTGTATTCTTAAAGTATGCGTATATAGTATGTACTGATATTATAATTAAAACAAAACATAACGATAATAATAATAAGTTGGAATTGTACACGATTGCAGTTTGCCTGCCCCGAGCTTTGACAGTAATTAAAGCTGACCTAATCAACACTGGTTTAGTTAATTAGCTCATCTGCGCTGGACAAGATTGTCCCCTGTTTATGACCTCCTCCCATTTAATTCATTGGGGCAGATGTTGAAAGTTTGTTCCATATTAATTTAATTTTTTTTATTATCTTTGGTATAACAAATTGAATATTTTAATTAATTTATTTACATTACATATATCCATGAAGAGCGGAGTGGCTCAGTGGTAGAGCACTGAGTTGCCATGCCGGAAATCCTGGTTAAAATCCCGCTGCAAGACAGTACTTTCATTTAGTCTGTTTGCAGCCGGAGATGGATCATATAGGATCTTGGACCCTCCAGGGGCTCACCCAGCCTCTATAAAATATTATAAAAATAGGGTACCCAAAATAAGGGGGAAAAATCTGGCGGTTGAGCGTGACCTAGGACAAGTCACCTCCTTCCAGAACCGGTGTCCATGAAAGAGTACAGTCTCTACCTTGTACTGAACCCCAGACCCTTCACGGGTTGTAGTGGTACAGGTTTTTTTTTTGCATAACTCCATGTGATCTCATAAGAAGCATTGGGTTGTTAGTCAATGATTGGTCATTGTAAATGTGCTAAAGTTAGATCTTTGCTATAAAAACCGTGGACGCATGATCATTCTTTTTTATGTACAGTGTTGTGTATTCAATGTTTTAAAAAAATAATTTTTCTTACGGAATTTTTTTTGCTGAACACATTTTCCTGACATTTCTTATTTTAAAAAAGAATGTTTTTTTCAAACATTTTTTTAAACATAAAAAAATAAGGAGGATGTTCTAAAATGTTCATAGATACATTAACAAATTAAAGTTATAATTTGATATTTAACCAATAAGGATTCAAAAAGTGTTAGAAGTCTTCAAATAATTTCAAATATTTTCTTATTCAATAAAATGTGACGATTTTTAATATTTAACTTAATTTATTTCTTTACCCAACATTTTATTTAAGTTTTTTTTTAAGACGTCATTTATTTGTTTATATTTTTATTTTATATGTTATTATTTTATATGTTATATATTATTATTTCCGAATGAGTCGATTAGGACTACGCAATTTTCGTTATAAAGGATTTAATATAATTTTTCGTTTAATTTTGTGAATGTTTTCTGTAACTTTCTTCCTGCTCAGATTCAGTTTCTCTGATCCATAGAAGCATTTTGGTTTTCTGACTGTACTGGAATGTCTTAGTCTTGTGTGCTTGGATATACATTTTTTTTTGTAAATATTTTGGGTGAGTCGATATGTAGTGTCCATTTTTTGGCATCTATGGTAAGTTCGTTAGCATTTGTTTCTATTCTATTCTCCTGAATTGTTTCATCGAGATCTTTTAAATATATTATTTTGCGATCCGGATCGCGATACAACTTTATTTCACTTTCTTCTGTTGGAGTTTTCTCTGTCTCCAATATTCTTTCGTGCTTTCTTCATCCTGCAACTTCTCCAGGATTTATTTCCTTCTAGCGTGTGAAACTCTGTAATGTTAACATTTTCAAAATCTTTATTTATTTATTTAGTCCACGTTATCGTGGTCTTATTTTCCAATAATAGTCAAATTGCTTGTTTATTCTGTATAGATGCCCAAAATTTATTTTATTTATTTATTATTACTTAAAAGGGCGCGGAGTGTCTTATTGTTAGAGCACTGAGTTGCCATGCCGAATTGCCCTGGGTTCAATTTATTTTTAATTTATGGTTAAATTGTCGTTCGACTTTGCTCTCCACACTTGGAGGATGGAACTAAATTCGAATATCCCTAGAGGAAATGGCCTAAATAAATATATAATACTTAATGCTCTTAAGCGTGGCAGATTGTGTTATTTATTTATTTAATAAGTAATACAATAATTCGCCATCTTTAAGCTATGTTTATGATTGGGCAGCGGAGTGGCTCAGTGGTAGAGAGCTGAGCTGCCAAATCCCCCTGCTTGGCAAATTTTTATTTCATCTCTTAGCAACTGGATGTAGATCCTGTAGGATCTAGGAATCTCCTGGGGCTCACCCAGCCTCTATAAAGTGGGTACACAAAATAGAAAGAAAATCTGGTGGTTGAGCGTAATCTAGGGCAAATCAGCTCAGAGACAGTACTATCTCTATAACTTAGTGAACCCAATGCTACAATGTACCCCTTCAAGAGTAGTAATACTTTATTTAATTGATTTTATTTGTATATTTTATGAATATTGTAACGTTTTCCATATTTCCAATATATTTTTTGTGATTTATTACATTGAAAAGATCCAGCTCAAAGATATTTCGCTTCAAGATGGTCTGAATCCTGTTTTCTCCTCCGTCCTTGGAGGTGACGGGAGCAGATAATAAAAATAAAAACACATTAGGTATAATTATGTCGTTAGCCCGCGCCCGGTAGCTGAATAGGGTTGACCCAGTCTTCAGTATCTGGCGATTGGAAGAAGTTATTTCACCAATCTCCAATCCTATAGGTTGTGGATTACATAATTTTTATTTTCAGATAAATTTCACATTTAAGTTTTTTATTAATGTAGAAATGGTTGACTGGAATATCTAAGAAGAGTGTAAAATGGTCAGGGGATCGGTCAATGAATTACACAAAATAAAGTAGACTTATTTTATAATTAGACTTCTTTAATAAATTACAAAATTCATATAAACAATTTTATGGAATTTGACATTTTACTGATCCTCTGATCATATTACACTCTTTTAAGATTTTTTTTTCAATTGTTTGGCTTAAATTTGTCCCCACACATCCCTAAATAATTAATAAAATAAACCCTAGTTTTAAATATTAAGTAGATTGGTTTATAACATAATTAGTGTATTAAAAAAGTCAACTTATGATTATCGGATACACTATTTTACCACTTATGATTCAGGTATTCTTATTAATGTTATAATATTTTCGTATTTATTAAAATGTAACGATTACCAACATATAATTTATCCAATTTATCAAATATTTTGAATGCTTTTTGTTATAGCTTGAATTCATTATGGTTTCAAATCGATAATTATTCTGTTTACATTAAAATATTATAAATGCAACAAAACATTTCAGTTTCTGATTTTTCGGTTTTAAACTATTAATTTAAAAACTATCGATACTTTATTAAAAATATTTAACAATGTCTGAACAAATAAAAAAAAACACTCAAAAAATGAAAATACGAATGTTAAAAAAAATTTGTTTTTAGCTGTTTCAATGATTTGTTCGAATTTAATTTTTTTTTAAAATATAAAATTGCAATCCGTGTCAAATAAATAAACCTACATTTTTGTGTGTGAAAAAAATAAAATTTTAAATAAAAATATACGAAGGCTTATTCTTCTAACAGGTTTTATGTTATGCGGAAACGTTCTAACAAATAAATTAATTTTTTTTTTAATTATCGATTTTAAAACCTCGTCCCAATCAACTTTATACCCATTTACTTCCTCGTTCGCAAATCAACAGTTATTAAAATTTTGTATATGTACTTATAAATAAATTAAAGGATAATTTACTTCAACAACTTGATTGTTCAAAAGAAGTTTTTTTTTAATTCTTGTTTTTTGTTTTATCAAACTGATATAATTTATCACGACCCTTTTGAAATTGTTATCATTTCTTCTACACTAAGAGACCTTATTTTCAAAACTTCTTTTCTAGAAATGTTTTTTAACGTTACTACAGTTCAATGTTATCACTGATACTTAGTTCAGAATAAATAAGATTCCAGATAGTGCTGTATACAAAAGGACTGTTTCTGTTTATCTTGTAAAAAAGTAAAAAAATTATATTAAACAGATAGATTATCATATTTTATTACTTGAAAATAAATTGTTTCTTTCCTAACCTCAAATCATACAGACTACAAACAATTGATTAAGATAATATTATTTTTTACTTCAACAGATATAGGCATGTTGATTAAATAAATTGGCACAATTTTACGATTGTTCACATCAAATGCCATATAATCATTATTAGTAAGTAAAAAAATTAATCTTGCCCTTAAAAAAATTAAATAATTAAAAAGAACTATTTTTTTAAGCTCAGGTATGAGGTTTTCTTTGACACTCTTTTCTATATATTTCTTCACTTGTTTGAACCGCAATGAGTTGGCATGGTAAGAGGCAAAAGTGATTGATTAAAATTGATCACCCTTCAGAAAATAATCAAAGGTAATTACCTCAAAGAAACCTTTAATTATTTTAATTGGTTGGTATGAAAAAATAGAAGAAAAAATCACCTTAAGGTTCTTTCAGTCATTTTTGTCATTTGATTTATTTTTTTCAATACTAACTACATAGAGTTTTTTTTTGTTATAATTGTAAAACAATATTTTTTTTTGTTCCACAAAATCTTTGAAACCCCCATTGTTACTTATTGGGACTTTGCAAATACATTGGTAAATTCGAAGGTTACAAGTAAATTTAGTGGAGGATTTTTCAAATTATTAATTTTTGTAGAGTTGTTATGGAGAAAAAAAATCTCTACCACCACAATCCATGAAAGGTCTTTAGTTCAGTACTGTTTCTAAGACAACAGTTTTGCAGTGAAGTTATTTGTCCGAGATTACTCTCAACCGTCAGGTTTTCTCTCCAAGTTAAGGGTATCCAACACGATCTATCTTTGGCTGTTAACGAATTAAATAATTCATCATTCTACAGCCGGATTCGAAACTTCTCCACAGCAACTTAGCGCTCTACGAACTGAGCTTCCCCACTCCCTACTACAGAGACAAAGAGCTTTTTCAGATTGAAAATTATCATTAATTAATATTAATGGTGTAGATTTATGGTATATCTTTAACAAGAGAAGATTTAAGCCTCGAGATAAACTTACCTGTTAGACAAAAGAATTTTAAGTCATTAAAAAAAATCATTATTTTCGAGAAGAGCCTATAACTTAAGGTAAAAAGCTGCTCAGTTGCAGTTATGTGGCATCATCAGAGAGTCATATATCAATTCAAAGAGATAACGGTATGTCATTATTAATTAATATCTATGTAATGACTAATTAAATTTTAAAAATAAAAATGTAATCGTTTTACGTTCGTAAAATCCTCAATGTTCCGTATTTTGTTAAGGATAAAGCTATCCATAACGACCTTAATGTCCCATATGTTACTGATTTGGTCCGAACCCGTTATCAATCCTTTTATAACAAACTTCATTCCCACTCAAACCCTCTAGTTTCTAACCTAGATTCCTCTTCGATTCCCGATAATCCTCCGAGGCGACTGAAAAGAAGATGGCCACGTGACCTTGTCATTTGAGTACTACCAGTGGGTAGTTTCTCTACTTGTCATTATCTCATGCCATTATGTATCACTTAGGCTATTTACTTGTTGTATTATTGTAATTCAGTTGTTAAAGTAAATATCAATAAATAAATTTAAAAAAAATAAAAATCGTTTTACGAAATTTAAATATTGCTAATTAAGGAAACTTTAATCTAATTAAAGTCGTTGGCTTGTCTTTTTGTACGTAATATATAAATATTATAGACAAAATTAATGTTTGTTGGGCATAGTAAAAGTAAATGTGCAGTTAATACTGTAATAATTTCATATAAAACCACAATAATACTTAAGTAAATCGTATGAAACATAATAATATTTAGGGAACGTGCTGAGGTATCATAACGAAGGACAGAGGAATCACCTTTTTTCTATCGTTCTCAAGGCTTTGAATTATAACATGGATCTTATCATTCGATCGACAGCAATCCTTATCGATACCAATATATCATTTCGAGGCAGGGGCAATTTAAATTGTTTTGAGAAAAAGATATGATCCTAATTGGTCTAAAAATTGTATCCATTTCAACACTCCATATCTTATAACATTAACATAATTATATTTAAAAAATGTATATATTTCAACACCATATAGTTGTATCTTCAAATTTTCATATGATAGGATTAAGTTGCGTTCCAAAATGCGGTTTTTGTGTATCCAGCCAAAAAATACTTAAATAGATACAGCTCCTTTAAAAGAACAAAAGGCATAAATAAAAAAATAGGTATTTTTAAGTTAAGCCTACAGTGGAAATTGTAATGGTTGAAACTTTTTAAATCACGAACGACATAACGGATACTCAATTTCTAACATTTTTTATTTAATAAAGTCATATTTAGTTGTATCATGATTGAACTTTTGTTGAAGTTTTTATTTATTATTTATTGAAGTTTTATGAGAATAATGACATAAGCTAAAATAAAAAAAGTTTCAAACATTAAATTTTTTTTTCTAATTGTCAATAAAATAATTTCAATACCATTATTAAAATAGGAATGCTTTGCTTTAACAACACCCAAATTTTTAATTTTTTTTTAGCTCAGATGGAACATTCAAATACCTCAATTAATTTTTTTTTTTTTATTTATAACATTGTTCATTTGAAGGAGCGGTTTGAGATTGATTTATTTTCACAGTAAATACTATTAAATATTTTTCCTTCCTTCAAATTATTACCTGCTGATAAAATATTGCATGAATTTCACATTCACATTTTATGAAGACCGTTCGCTACTATTCTTTAAATGGTCATCAAATTGAATAAATATTTACAGAGAATAGGAAAGACGGTAAAGGTTGAAATAAATTTTTTATATTTGTAGTGAAATCCTGTTACGGTGACGATTTAATCGTAAAATTTATTATTGCAGATAAAATGCTAATAAAACTCTTGCAAAAGTATAAAAAAAAAGAAAGTATTAAGTAGTGATACGATAGTATTATTCATTCTATTGTAGAAGTCGACATAATATTTATTCCATCAATATTATTTGGTAACAATGATGAGAATAGATGTTTTTGAAGTATTTTGTAGACTTATTTACGAAACTTATTCTTTGACTTTGGAGAGTCGAACTACGGCTATTAATATAATAAATAATATATCTGCCACAATTGACTCTAACACGGGACTTTGAGATTTATAACCCATCAGTCTGTATACTTAGCTGCTCCCGCCCCCTTTACTAAAGTGTAATAGACATATGTTTTATTCACATGATTTTCAGTAAGTTCTTAAATAGATATAGGTAACACGATTTACATGTTTCTATTGAATAAACATATGCTGTATTTTACTTCCGTAGCCATTCACCAACCACTTTAACCATAAAAACACAGTCTTCATATAGTGTTGTGGTTATCATAACAACCTACTATATCTAAGGTCGCGGGTTAGCAACCCTGCTGAGCGCCATATAATTTTTTTGAAGGTAGTAAACAATCCTTGGTTAAGCAGCCCTTCGAAAAGGACGTAAAAAGGGGTCCAGAGCTTGTCCAGTACCAGGTACTCGTCCTAATTATACCTGGATAGACAAAATGTAGACTCCCTCTGTAAAAGCGTCCGAATAGCATAAATTGACACACAAACGAACAGGCATATTGAACATTGTGGGGATTATCGTAGTCAGATTTATTACCACAGAATTACTTCACACATATATCTTTTCAACAATGTTCAAAAAGTATTCATTCGTTGACCTAGTCTGTCATAGATAAGGTTAGGTAGGTAAGGTAAGTCATGTGAATTTTATTGTTCCATTGTGTTAGATTGGTCAGTAGTTCTGTAATACTTATTAGTACAGAGTAGATAAGTGTCTCTAACTACGTTGAAGATGTTCATTAGCCGAAGCAGTTAGAGGAGCCTCTTCAATGGGCAGAAGGCAGCTGTCCATCACTGCCCGGTACCGCCCGGTTCCGCTTGGTGGATCAACCGTAGCCTGTGATCTTCCAGTTCAGTCTAGGGCACCTGCGTCTTAGCCTCTAGTAGTATCTTGTAGCAATCTTCCTCCATGAATCGTAATTCAACCTGGAATTATCTAATCCAATGCAATCCAATTTAAAACAGTTTCAGGTCAGACAAGTCTTCGGAAGATGATCTTTGTTTGTATTGTAATGTTTATCAATTGTTAATTAATGAAATACCTCGAGTTACCATACGGGTTTGATGACCTAATCATTTATGTATAATTCTGAGTTCATAACCCTTAAGTTGCAACATTGCTTCCTTATTGTCATCAATATAACATACTTGAACTCCCCGCTTCATTTATACGTATATATACCACCTCTAAAAGATTAAGGATGGAGGGAGAAGATAAAGAAGATGATTATGACAAGTGGATAACATTTTAAGAGTATAGAAAAGAGATTGGTCGCTGTATTAGTAGATAAGTGATAATGTTAGCCCATAGTTAATAGTCAAATCAGAAAGCCTCTTTGTATAATCGTACTATATCGTTTCATTTCGCAATAAATATAATTCTATCATACAACAAACTGTGTTAACTCTCATATATTCAATATTGACACGTAAATTGTTAATGCAATAGCAATATGGTATCGAAATGAGCATGTATAAAATGAAAGAATTAATTACAATTAAACGGAAAGAAAGAATGAACTGCGATATTCTCCTCACACGTGGAAAATGAAAATAATTAGCTATTAATTTTTTTTTCTCCTAGAACAATACTCGGATAACGTAATCAACGACTTTGTAAACTATCATTCATCGATTAAACGAAGAAACTACCCTGTATAAGAATTAATGATAACGATAATATACAGTAGTGTTACTTATTTTTCTAGCGCGTGAAAAAAATTATTTTACGGATAGACATCAACATGTAGGCACATTAAAACTTTCTTATTTAAATAATTTCATTGCGTTTTACAGCACTTGTAACCTGCACAACCGTTGCCCTGGTAACAGTGCGGTACTTAGGATAACAACCTACTATAGTATCCCTAAGATTGCGGGTTCGCAACTTGACAGTTGGCCCTTGTCGTTTTAAAGGTAGTTAAAAATCTTTATTTATGTCATCCTTCGGATGGGACATACATTGGGTTTCTGAACTTTTTCGGTGTCAGGTACTCGTTTATTTTCCCTTTCCTATTTTTTTTTTTAAAGTATATTAAATATTTCTTTTCAATATTTTCTTGTTGAAGCCTCATAACAATAAATAGCTCAAGGGACGAAAGACGGAATAATTAAGGTTAGTAGAAAGTGTGTTGCTATTAGGCAGTCGCTTAACAACAAGGATGGCACTTGGCCGGACATTCAAATGCCCCGGGGCTTCTCCCTCATACCAATGAACATCTCCCAAGGACACTCTGGCAATTAAAGAAGTAATCAAGGACATAAGGAGAAGCGACGGTGCTCTGAGCTTAATTTGGAATCTAGCATTAACCGTCGTCTTTATGGCTTAATATATTACGACTTAATGTCAGCGCTTATTTTTGAAAATACAACAGTTGAATCGCTAATTGTTTAATGTGTTAAAAACCCCCTCCCAGGTTTAATTTGGATAGTGATTTTTAATGAGTATCCGACATTGTACAAACTCGGAGCCCCCATTTTATGTACCTTCCGAAGGATGGCATAACCAAGGATTTTTCACTCCCTTTTAAAAGATTTTAAGGCCACCTTCCTGGGAGCGAACCCGCAATTCTAGGCATAGAAAGTAGTTATGCTGACCACTATATCATAGGTCTCCCCAGGAGTAGATTGCATTGGGTCATATCATATGAAACGGCCTTTTTTATTATTTTTAAAATTCAAAGCTGGATTAGTGGTCTTCTGTACGTTTATGTTAACAGCTAATAATGAGCTACTATAACAATCTCATTTTTGGTGGTAAATGCTATCGCTACATTCTTTGTTTGCCATCTAATATGACTCTGGAAACAACCGATTTTCTCGTATTTTTTCTTTATAAGTTTAAACTTGGACACTCGACATCCCAAGTTACAAAAACTGATTCTTGGAATGATGTAACGAACGAGCCTGAACACTCGGCACAAGAGGCAGGCCCAGGCGTTGGTGGAGGACGATTTAAAAAAAGAAGTAAGAAATTGCAGGGGTCTTACTGAAGACCACGAAAAATAGGAAATAATTATGTCAGAGGCCCAGATCCAGCAAGATTTGTAGCGCATAACACTAAGCCAGTTAATTAATTTTATAAATAGATGAGAAGATTTTTCGGACCGTGATCAAACACGTAGTGATGTGTAATGACGTTTTGGCCTCTATTGCTGGCCTTGCTTCTTCAGGGCTAGGTACAAGAACATCATCAATGGAAGTAATCAATGCAGTTTTATTATGAAGTGGATTATAATATCAAAATTAAAATAGCAAATATAAAAATTATAACTTATAATAGGTTATTGTACAGAAAAAAAAAACATTTAGCGCCGAGCTATTAGGGAAAATAGGTTACTTAGGTAATTAATAATTATTAAAATCAATTAGTTATAAAAACATTTTTAAAAACTGTACCACTACAACCCATGAAGAGTCTTGGGTTTAGTAAATGATTCTTATAAAATAAAAACGTTAAACTAAAATGGAAGTTAGCGTTTGATTTAAATATTCTGTTTATATTTATATATGTATTTTCTCATCCCCCAAAATTTTGTTGATCCGTTGCAATTATAATCCAACATTCAGTGATGCAGATTTAAGTATACAATGCTGGAATATTCCTAGCCTTGTTGTGCCAACTGTAAAACTTTCCATTTCCTGTAACTGGAAGTGACCGGGTATTTATGGGCGTGTGGGGCATCCACCGGAGATATTTGTGACCACACCGTGACCTGCGACCCAGGCCGGCCAGGTCACTTACCTTAAACTGGACCTTAAAGTGTGTTTTAATAAATTACTAATAATAATAAATTATTTTCTTTCACATTTATTATGTTATGGTGTATAGCCTGGTATTTCTATGAAGAGTGTGAAATGGTCGAGTTTGCAGTCAATAATTTTCACAAGAAATAACTTATTTAATTAGTTCCAACGTTTCTGCCTAAGTTTTAGGCCATCAAAGATGAAAAAAAAAACTATGCAGTTAAAATAGAAGATATAGTTGGTTCATATAAACAGAGATGATAGGAATTACAAATAAGAAATTCAAAGAGTAAAAGATATATTATGATATAATCAATGAGAAGTTATAAGAATGAAAAAAAATCCATAATATAATAAAGAGTAAAATTTCATTATAAAATATAATGAAAGCAATGTTATTGGTGGAAGATAAATAAGTTTTAAACAGGTCATTCTTAAAAAGAATATGAAACTAAAATTGAGTTTTATCTTATAATTTGTGGTATGAAATTTAAATATTGTTTATGAGAGGAAAATAATTGACTGGATGATAAAATGGAGAATGGAGAAAAAAAAACACCAAATAAGTACCAGACTTATATTTAGTTAGTGCCGACGTTTTGACCTACAATGTAGGCCATCCTCAGGGCTATGAGAGAGAAACAAACAGAACAAAATTTTTTTTATATTTCTAACTGTTTTTCTACGAGATACCTATTCATTTCTTTCTACATATTCTTATATTATTATGTTTCATACATTTTACTTATGTAACCTCTAGAAGTCTATTATCATACATTTTATATCTGTAGTTAAACTATTTTTTTCTAAATCCTTCATATTCCACCTTTTTTATATTTTAATCTTCTCATTTTGTATCTTTCTGTTTACCTCCTCATTTTTCTTTCCCTGTATATTATGTTTACTTTTTTATCCTTTCTGTACATTTATTTCCTGTATTTTCTATTCGTTATCTATGATTATTATATCTGTAACTATTTTAATTTTATTATATTCTGTCACTATTTTAATATTCGTTATCTTTAATTATCATATTTGCCACTATTTTAATTTTCTACATTACATGTCACTATATTCTTGTTACTGCAACGTTTTTATATATTTTTTGTTCTGTTCGTTTCTCTCTCGTAGCCCTGAAGATGGCCTACATTGTAGGTCGAAACTTCGGCACTAACTAAATATAAGTCTGTTACTTAATTGGTGTTTTTTTGGCTGCACCCCCCAACTATCTCCGTTCTAAATATTGTTTACATTTTCGTTTTTGGGATAGTTGGGTTAAAAAAATATATTCAATATTTTAAAAATATATAAATCAACTTGTACATATAAGGGACAGCAGTTACCCTGAAGGCTATTACAAAATATATCAACACATTTATTATTATTATTTGTTTAATTTTGAATAATTATATTTGAGATTTACCTCATTGATAATTACCTTCTGTTTTTTGTTTTGTTTTTAGAAAAAACGGAGTTTGTTTAATTTTCGTCTTAAGGTTTTAGGGCTTAAAAACTGAATCGGCCATTAAAGCCACTTATTTATTAATTTTTCTCCAAGTATATACTGTTACACACCTTTATGTCTATTGTCCTTCTTTGCTCTCCACACGTGGAGGATGGAGCTTAGTTCAGAGATGCCTAGAGCAGTGTGTGACCTAGATGTCTAATACTTCTTAAGCGTGGCAAATTGTATTATTTTGCTATACACAAGTCGGCATGATAATAGTTATTTTTTTTTTTTAATTTTGAAAACTTGAAGACTGTTTCTATTGTTTTGGGGGCGGAGTGCTTCAGTGGTAGAGCGCTGTGTTGTCATGCAAATGGTCTTGTGTTCGAATCCCTGGCAGACGCTTATTTGATCCATTAGCCTTCGGAGAGGGATCTTACGGGTTATAAGATTAATATTATTATATCGGGGCTCACCCAGTCTATATAAAATGGTTACCATAAATATGGGGAAGATCTGGCGTTTGAGCGTGTGATCTAGGATAAATCACCTCCCTCCACAATCATCCAAGAAACAATAATGTCTCTATCAGGTATTGAACCCAAGATATGAATGTATTTGATATTCAAGGCTTAATTAAAAATTATTTCCGTGTGTGATATAATATATTCTTGAAATTATGGTGCATGGAAATAGTGTCTTATTTCGAACTCCAAAATAATCTTTCTAAAATTGGTTGTGTAACAACACAATCACAACTAGCATCACGTTTCCTAGGAAATGTAATAATTTCCTCTATTTTTCCCGTCGGGTTTTCAGATTCGCGAAACAACCCCGTAATTTTCCTCAGAATGAACTTTAATATCCTTCTCCTTCTGTTTTTTTTTTTTTAAATAATAATTGTTCAGGTTGGTTTTAGTTTTATTTTCACTCGCGGTGCGGTGTTAGGAGCACAAGGCCGGAATATCCCTGAGCCATAGCTCAGTACGCGTCGGTCAATGGAGCCGAATTTAACACAGTGCACGCTGAGAGTTGTGAACGTTTGGTTAGTACAGCTGATCGGTACTAGCAATGTCCCTGTACAACCTCCGCCTGGAGATCCTCCGTGGCAACCATGGACGAGGAACCGCAGCAGTGAATGGAGGTAGATATTTTGGAAGTTGTGATATATCGACAAAGTTATACTCGAAGATAAATAAGGATAACCAAAATCGATAAGTAAAATTATTATTTATTCTAATTAGCAATACATAATCTAATTTTCGAATAATATTAATAACATAAGAAGAAGGAGGTGAAACTACTGGATTTGTTCTTACTTAGTTTATTAGTTTAGTTTACTTGTTTATCTTTTAATATTTGCTTAACAGTTTTTCACGGACAATGAAAAGGAAAAATTCTTCTGGTATGAAATGCACCTAGATAACCATTACTTTTAGGTAATAGTGAATTTATAACTAAAATAATAAAATAAAAAACAACAATCATATTAAATAGTTACTAGAACTCTCTCTCAGGTGTAGTAAACATGGTTTTCTCGAATAAAATAATCATTATACACATACATTTATTACTAAATACGCATACATACTAAATACATCTTAGTGACACAAAAACTAAGATTACCAATTCAAAATTTCTAAAGTTGTACTGTTATAAATAAGTGCTAAAGTTTGTGCTAAAATAAATATACAGACACAATTCGTTGCCTTAGTGACACAAAAACGTATATACAAAGTTGCAATTTTTCAGAAATAAATGAAATTTTTACGTATGAGTATGATGTATAATAATTGTTATGATTAATAATAATGGATAATTATTATATACAATTATGAATAAAAAACTTATTTTCAAGATATGCATAAGTATTATGAACCCAAAATAGAACATATGTTATATATCACACATATCACAAAAACGTCGATTGTGTAGATACGTTTTGTGCCACTAAGGCAACAAATTATCCTGTTAACCGTGCGGGACATATAAATACGTCAAACGTAATATTTTTTTTTTTTTTGTGCTATATACATAAATAAATGAAAACGTATATATTTTTATTTATAAATGAAAAGACTATGAAATATATATGTTTTCGTTTGTTTATATATATAGTACAAAGGAAAATACAAAATTAAGTTACGGCTAATTGGTTAAACAATCGGAATATACAGTTTCTACTTTTACTTTACTATATATATATATATATATATATATATATATATATATATATATATATATATATACACATATATAAATTTGTTTATTTATTTATTTGACGCGAAACAGCCATGAAAGACTAAGCGACTATGATGCAGGGTTTTTTTTCAGTTTTTTCTCGGACCATCTTTTCCTCATGGTTTCACTGAAGGCTTTTTTTCTTCCTCTGTCTAGGTCTTAGATGGACATTTTTTTTCTTTCTGCCACTAGAACAGCATCTTTGAGGAATTTTTGGTATTTAGTTCTATTTTCTAATAAATCTGGTGTAATGCCGTGTCTCTGTGTTTCTTGTTTTATTTTTTTTCTGTGTATCCTTGTTTGAATTTGTAGCCTATCATCATGTGACCATAAAATCTGAGTCTTCTAACCCTCATTTCGGTTTCCAAATAACTCATTTCATAGTAAATTTCTTTGTTAGATTTAAAAAAATAAAGAATGTGGAATCCTAAAAAAAAATCCATGGAACCAAACTGTGTCTAGAATAAGATGGACAAGTGACAACATTTCGATTCTTGTTAAACATTTGCTTCCACTTAATGTATCAAATAGATTTTTAGAAAGGCTGCTAAATACATAAGTAAGGCTACTAAATACATAAGTAAGGCAGTTGTGAAAAAAATTGGTTGGAGTATTCAACGGGAAATATCGTGTAAAATTCCTTGAGTCCAAATAATCACGTTATGGAAAATGGGCTTCTGTTGTGTTTACGTAGCAGCCAAGTTCAACGACGAACATATAAACGCAACTGAAATACATATAGTTATATTGGAAGTTCCACGTTATTTTAAAAAATAATAAAAGGAAGATATGGAATTTTTTATTTAGAAATTAATTAATTTTATTACACGGAAATATTACGAAACATTTTTCAGATGGTGATCACATCACCTTGGTTAAGAAAGATAAAAGCATGGAAACATTTTATTGTTATGATTCTTAGATAATTAATTAAGCAATTAAAAACAATAATAGCAGTTAATTGGCATATCAAGAGATAAAAATGATAGATAGCTACCAGCAAAGAAATCCTTAGCAGCACTGTATTCGATGCCTCGATTAGGTTACAGATACGAAAAATATTATAAATTATATTTTATTTTATTTTTGATAGATGGTGATTATTAAAAATTTTTTTTTTAAAAGAATAGATTTGTCCTGGCCGGGAAAATAAGAATATTTAAAAAATATTATAAATTAACCTATTAACTAAAAGTATTGTTTGTTTTTATTGAATTATAACTTGAAGAATCATCATTTCAGTACATGGTAGAGACTGCAATGCTGTAAAACAACAAACAGTTGTAGAGGTGATTTGTCCGTGATAACCTACAGGTTTTCTCATAATTAAGGATACCACTTTGAGTCCTTAGACCAAATAGTGTCATCCGAGGATGTTGAAAGATAAAATAATTTATCTGCCACATCCAGATTTGAAATCGAAACTCTCAGCACAACATCGCTGCACTCTACTCACTGAGATAGTTTATAAACAAATAACTTAACAAATTACTTAATGGAATAGATATTAAAGGTATTTGATAAACTTTATCATCGTTATATTTTTCTTGTCTATCTCCAAACTTCTAGAAGTTGTATGCGATTGCAACTGAGACGAAAAGTTAGTTACGACGTAGTAAAGTTTGAATTTATTGGTCCTTCTCATGCTCTCAGCCCAATCTCGTATGGTTGAGGACACATTATCTCAATAAATTCAACAGGGATAGGGACTTAAAACTTTCGAGTACATTATTACCTTGATGGAAAAATTTATTGTGTCATAAAAATGCTGTGACTTATGTAGTTATTTGGGTTATCTTCTTTCGACGAACTGTGGATCTGCAGTATGATAATGCAGTATAACTGACAGTATTTTACGATTTTATTATTTATTTTCGAATAACTCAATTCATGGGTTAAATATAAATAATGTTTTATTGAAGCCCGATAAAATAACAACTGAGCCCAAGACGTTAATCAATTTAAAATATAAATATAAAAATTGGGGTAAAATTCATCGGCGTTAATAAGTAAATATTCGATAAATTTCTTTAATGTATATGTATTTGATAATTTGTTTAACTTGGATGGATTTGCGATAATGGGTTAATATTCTGTACTACAATGAGGAACCTTTTAAATATAAACTTTATATCGTATTTTAAAATAATATAAATCTAAGCTGATTCTTATAAAGTATGAAGTTTTAAAGTTTTCAAGTTCCACTTTCGCTGTATAAAAAAATAAATTAAACTTAAAAGGGAGCGGAGTGGCTCAGTAGTAGAGCACTGAGTTGCCATGCCGGAAATCCTGGTTCAAATTCCGCTGCAGGCCATGATTTTTATTTTTTCTGTTTGCAGCGGAAAATGGATCATATGGGATCTAGGACCCTCCTGGGGCCCACCCAGCCTCTATAAAATATTATAAAAATAGGGTACCCAAAGTAAGGGGGAAAGATCTGACTGTTGAGCTTGACCAAGGACAAGTCACCTCCTTGCAGAATAGTTGTCCTTGAAACAGTACAGTCTCTAGCATGTACTGAACCCCAGACCCTTCATGAGTTGTAGTGGTACAGGAAATATACAATTAAGTTAAATATATAAAATATATAATATAATCACTAATATAAATAAATAATATATTTTATCTACGCTTTTTAATAATACATATTTTTAAATTTCTGAAATATCAATAATGTTTCGTTAATTTTTTGATCTGCTGGTTAGATTATGAGTTTTAAGAATTAGATTAAGTTTTTTCCACTTAAAATCAATAATGTTTTGTATAAATTTATTGTACGTTCATGATAATTAAAATTAACACAATGGTTTAAAATTTTACTCTGAAACACTTATTTTTGCTTCGAAACGTTTGCATACCAATTTGTATTGCTTTTTATATGTAATTAAAGTTTACTATCATACTAATACTAATGTAATACAGTAGTAATACTATTTTAACACTAGTAATACCTTAAAATCGGGAAATTTATTATTTCCCAAAAGCTTTGGGATTGAGTTTTACGAACGTAATGTATATGCAGTCATGCTAGGTACAAAGATACCAGGAATTAGACAAGCATTCTAAAATTATATGTCTTCCAGTGTGGTATAGGACATATTTTAAGAAGGAGCGATGTTCTTGTAAATAAAGCAATAAATAGATAATGGTTTAACACCAGAAACTAAAAAAAAAAATGCCAGTGTTTATTTGCTGATTGTTGACAGTGCTGTCTTGTTTCTTTCTCTCTGCACATTACCTTGTTGATGACTAAGTCCTCTACGGACTAAGAAATAATAATACTCATTGCACGTACATAATTCATAAGTGGACTCAGTAATCCATCTGGCACTGTCGGATCCTCCCGTGCACGGCCGAGGCAGCCAAGACAAAAGAACAGCATTCCTGGGCCATGGTTGTGAATCGGAAGGCAGGTAGGGGGGTATCCACAGGTGGTGGGGCGCCTAGCTTCGTCAGTCGGTGTTGGACCCTCTTCAGTGCTGTGTGTGTGTTTGTGTCCTTGTGTGTTCTTGTTATAGTGTGTTCTTGTGTGCTAGCCGAATCTTCTGTATTTCACGACTGTTTCGTTCTGGTAAGCATGAGTGTCTAAGATCAGTAAAGTGTCCGGTAACTTTTGCACAGTGTTTAGGATTCGACTCTTTGTGTATTTAGTACCGATAAAGATTCGAGTGTATTGTTCCTGGTACAATTGTTTTTTTATTTACAATCCATACGTGTATTCATTACTTTAACAGCACTAAAATAAATATTATATCACACAGTAATGAAAATATAATTTTAGACTATGTAAAATTCCTTCTGTACTTAAAAATCAATTAAACATTGATATTGTTTATTGAATTAACGTATGTAAGTGTCAGTGAACATAACCCCTATGTTTTCCAGAAAGAAAGTTTGTGAGGTATCAACAGGTTGTTTATGTACCTGGAAGGTTCGTGCTCCAGGTAATGCATTCCTTAACTCTCAGACAAATGTCAAAAATAAGTGCACTAGAGACAAAATTTTTATTTAAACTTATTTTTAAATTAAATAAAAAATTGTTAACTAGAAGCCTTGGAGTATGTGAGGAATTTAGTCCTTTTCCAAACCTGGAGTGAGACTGCCTTCCCTTTCTTCATCTTAGGAACGAGTGCGTGTACAGTTCACCATATCTCCTCGAATTATTTTATTTTAAATATTAAAATCTCTATTATACTTTATATTCACTTGTTTAAATTAAAAATAAAATAGTTTTAACATACAATAGATTCTGGACATGTAGATCCACTCACACTCGCCGGTTATTTTGAAGCTATATATATATATATATATATATATATATATATATATATATATATATATATATATATATATATTCATGTATATATAAATTATATATATTCAGTATAACAGAAGGTTGCATTTTTGTTAATTTAACCTCAACTTTTTAAATTTGCATACCTTTACTAATTGTAGAAGAAACAGATTTTTTACTTTTTTATATATTTTCGCAAATAAATAAACGTTGCAACTAACGTTGATGATATATGTTCGTTATGTGTTCATTTCTTGCTGAAATGATTACCGAAATGTTCACATTTCCCACAATTACACCATTTTTCCTAACTAAAACTCACGATCATTTTTATTTTCGAGATTATTAAAACTTAGTGTGACTTAACTCAAAGCAATAACCTGCTTCCCTTCTTTTAGATCATAAAAAAAATGTATTTTACTTCAAAGATATATTAATTTACTGTGTGATTTAAGTAAAAATAAATTATTATTTACTATTTCACATAATTGAGAGATTCAGAATTAATTATTGTTACCCTTTAGATACCTTGGCAACGAATTTCGTTAATCTGTTCCAAGTTTTGTGAAGTTACCGAACTTCAGGTACTGCGGAGACCCTTCTTCACTCTGACGTAAGCCCATAACATTCCAAACATATGCCCATGGTCAAGGTTTCAAGAAGGTTTAAGAATTTGCCAACCGGAATAAAAATAAACACAATATCGGTCCGAATTAATTTGATTTATAGCTTTAATATTCAAAATGTAGCCTCATATTAATAAATAATTCTAGAAAATGAAAATAAAAATAGCCTTAAGCCTACCTGACATTTGTTGAACCTGTTGTTTTGTTTACCTCATGTGTTTTAGCTGAGATGTAGCAAAGCTTCGATTTGTTAAATAAATAAATATGCTAAAACCATCTGTATTCCAATAAATGCTAGATTAAAGGTATATAAATTCAAAATAAAGTTTATCTGAATGTTTTTTTTATGTTTTAAAGTATTTTTATTCAATTAGTAACAACACGTTTAATTAATTGAGGGAAACAGTATAGTTAATTAACTAATTTTTTAATTCAATGTATCTAATTAAAATAAAATAACGTAACTTTTGGTCTAGAATCGTCTTACTTATTGTTTATTTGTAATAAAATAATTTGTTGTTGAATGATTTGATCATCTGCTTTCGGTTTACGCCATCTAGTGGAAATTAAATATTTCCGCACGCAGTTTATTTGCCTAATAAAAAATAATAAAAATTGTTTGTGTATATATAATTACTATAAAAAATTACTTGAAACACAATAATTTATAAAATTTGAAGTGATTTAAGTGATAAAAATCGTTTTACTTTAATCAAAGGTGTTTAACTACCTTATATAATATTGTTATTTACTTTTTTATAAATTACGTTTATTATTATTATTATACTATTAGGGTTTCATAATTATGAAACATATTACGCCAGAATTAAAAATTCTTATTGTTATAAGGCTTCTGCTTACAAATTAATTATTTTGCGTTAAAGTGACTATACTGTAAAAAAAAAAATAAAGAAATCCATTCTACATTATTATTCTATATTTACCAGGTCAAACTGTTATTAGAAAAGCATACCCATTAAGGAACAATTAATGATTCACGATCTTTCACTCATAGTTTTGCAACACACTAGTTTGCCTGTAATACTACACATTACGATCTAATTTTAATTGCGTTGTTTTGCTGTTTTAGTTTCGTGTGTAAACAGTCTGTTCCTAACTGCTGTGCAAATTTTATCATTTTATAGAATAATTTATAGCGTTAAAGTTATCTATTGTTTAGTTGCGTTAAGAAATCAGGTTTGAAGGTTGTTTAACATTTAATAAACAAAAAATATTTTCTTAATGCAGGTGGAAAGTTGTTTATATTATTAATTTTACTGTAAAGTTTAAGTATCTTGGTTTTTATTAATGTTGTGGATTATCTATAAAAAATATTTCTTTTTTCATTATACAATTTTAAAAACAAAGTATTTTTAAAAATTGTTTCATTTTATCTATGATAATAACTAAATTGATAGTTGTTTTTGTTTTAAAAAATAATAAATATTCCTGTAATGCTTAAACTCTTTAAATCCAAAAAGTAATTTAGTCTTGATATTACAGATTTGGGTATCAGTTTTGCAATTTGTTGCTTGGAGTTAAGTTAGTACAAGTTTCATTGACTTTTCATTAATTTCCTTTTTAATGCTCTCGAAAATAAAAATAATCGTGAGTTGCAGTATGAATTTTTTTTTTAGAAAATGTGTGTATTTCGGTAATCATTTAATCGTGAAATGAACGTTTCAACAAACAAATATGCTTGAAATGTTTGTTGAAACATTTATTTCTTGATGAAATTATTACCGGAATACATACCTATATTTGCCGTAATTACACTATTTTTTTCACTATAAAACTCGCGTTTATTATTATTTTCGAGATAATTCAAATGGAAACTAATTAAAAGTTTAAGCTCGTGACTTAATTCAAAGCTACAACCTGCCGAACTGATACGCAGATTAGAATTTAATATTCAATAGAAACTTTGATGCCATTTTTTATTATTATTTATTTATAATTTTTATTATAATTATTTGTTATCATTTCTTTATGTTCTAGTTTTTATTGTATTGACTGTATAATATAATGATTCCAATTCAAATCTTTTAAGTAATCAATTTATTAAATATTTGTTCTTACATTCAATTATTTATTTTTCTTGATCGGAGTCTGTGAATTTATATTCTATAAGTAGTTTGAAACATAATTTTACCTTTTTATTTTTTTTATTATCTTTTTTTTTTTTATAAAAACATGTTTATTTATTAGTTACCAGAACAATACAATCTTCCACACTTAACAGCAATAAGCATTAGAGGTCTATCTATAGGGATGGGAAAAAAATGAATAAAATTTAAAAATAAATTAATAAACTTACATAATTAATTTATTAATGATTGTTTCTAGTTCTTCTTATAGTTAGAATTACATTATGCATGGTTTTGCCTTGTTCAATAACTGTGTTGTAACCCTTATCCATCATAGTGACTGACGTGCTGGAATTCACCCCCACTCCTACCAGGTATCCTTCCCCTTCTACCAAATAACTCTATTAACGACTGAAAAAATAAAGCTGTATCCATTTATTCTTTATGACTTATAAAATTAGGATAAAAAATAAAATAAAATATTTTGGCGTCGTAATGAAAAAACACAAACCCAGAAAGGGTCTGGGGTTCAACACATGGTAGAGACTGTATTGTTTCTTTGAAAAAGATTGTGCAAGGAGATAATTTGTCCGAGATCATTCCTAACCACGACATTTTACTCCTTATTTTGGGTATCCACTTTATAGGGGCTAGGGGATCTATCCATCTTCGACTGAAATAAGTCTTGCAAGCAATGGGATTTGAACACAGGACCTTCGACATTGCAAGTAGACCTCAGTGCTCTACCACCCAGCTACTCAGCTGAAGTAGTAGTGAAAATTTAAATCTCAATGAAAACTAAATGAAACCTAAAACTCAAAACCCAAACAAACTTATGTTCTCTATTCGGTTGAATTCAGTTGTATCATCAACGTAACCTTCGGTATCTGAGGTTGTCACTTCGAGCTGAGTTTAATTGTATTCATTTCAATTTTAATATTTTCCAAAATCATGAGCTTTAGTATGGAAAAGAGAATGTTATTATTGGTAATGAGTAAATTTCGGTAATAATTTCCCATAATTACATTCTCTTTCCCATACTAAAGCTCTGGATAACTTGTATTTTGGGAAAATATTAAAAGTGAAATGAATGAAAAGTTAAAATTTGTTGTGATTCAACTCGAAGCCACAACTTGCGGAATAATTAGCTCACCTTCTTTCTTCCACATATTGAGGTTAGATGTTGTGTGTGTTTTATTATTATGATGATAGAATTAATATTCAGATTATATAATGGGTTGCTGCTGGTTGAATTAGCATTCTGTCAATAATTACTAAGTTTTTTGTAATTGTTTATTAAATAATCACATATTACAATGTATACATATACAATTAATTAATACAATACACTACGTATAAGCAACCTATTTCACCTGTAATCTGAATACTGTATTCATTCTATCCTCATAATACCAAAATACGTACAACACGGAAGGAAAAAGGTATCTTTGAGGCTACATGGGTATAGTGAAAATATCTCCATCTTGTCAAATTAAGTACGCCCTAGTCATTAATTGCAGAAAAGTCTTGAATAATCACCCAAATGAAATAAAAAATCAGCACATATCCTGTGGGAAGTTATGTGGAATGTTATAAACAATATAATTCGAGAAATACTAATTAATCAAATCAAGGGCGTAGATAACCTATGTAGCTTTTACGCGTCGAACCAAACTTGAGAGTTAACTGGCCTGCGTTTTCAATAGAATTAAAAAATGTATCTTTTCACAGTCGATAGTTGGACATCATTGGGACGATGTAACTGTACATCAACAGTAAATCAAAATCTTTAGTCAATAATAATAATTAGCTATTATCTTTTTGGTCTGATGGCAGTTTTCGTTAATATACATGGACTATTTTATTTATAATGTACCCTTCCCCGAAACCTGATACCACACAGGTTCTGGATCACATTTTACGTTCCTTCCAAAGGAATGCGCAGATCCTTTGAAAAACCTTAGGGCCAAATCCCGGGCTGAAAAAGTAGCCTGTTAGACCAAATTTCTTGTCTAAACTAGTGAAAAATGTTATACCCGTTTTGAAATCTCGGAGTTATTCGCTTTTGATCTTGAACTAAAAATCCTACAATGTTTTGATACTTTTGGCTTCTTGTTTAGTATTTTTCTATTCTTAAAAAAATATATACTTATGTTTCGAGCAGATATTTAATTTCATATCATACTTCCGCACCATTGTCTCTGTGATTTTATCAAAATGAAGAATAAACAGTTTTCTTTTAACAGAGAAAACCCAATCCACTTCAATTTATTCATTTAGATAATAATTTATCATCTCAATCTCATATGAATTTTAAACTTGTTAATAGATTTTTCCTTCGTTGTGTACGGATTATTTATCGTACACAACGAAGGAAAAATATTCCGATTATGTATTCTCAAAACGAAAAATAGTCTTCGTCATTTATATTAATTGTTTATGAATATGTATTTAATGTCGCATGACTCCCTAATGTAATTTACAGGCTTTGGCGATAGTCTATTATTAAGTGACAACGTTGGGCGTTAGCTGTCAAATGTTACAGCGAACTGCTTTTGCAAAATTAACTTTAGAAATCTATTGAACTTTTAACCAAACGGTTTGCCCCAATGAACTTTAACTTATTGCTCATGTATGGTTCAGAATTTACAAAAATAATTAAATTAATGAATTGATCATTTGTATTAACATACTTGGTATTAAAATATGAATTATTTTATAATTATGATAAATTATAATTGGAGAAGATGGAAATAGTTGGGGGGTGCAGTCATAAATTAACACAAAATAAGTGAAGACTTATTTTTTATTTGCGCTGACGTACTTTGTAGGTCATCTTCAGGGCAAATAGGAGAGGCGGCTGAATACTGACAATACTTAAATAATAATTAGGGACAATAATTACAGAAGTCAATTCTTCAACAGCAAATGATAGCAGTCCGTATCGGCGAAACATCATCGGAAGCCATCGCATTCACCTGCGGAGTACCTCAGGGGTCTGTGCTATCTCCAGTACTTTTCTCAATATAAACAGCTGAAACTGTTGGAGCCAACTCCAAAAAGGCTATTGTAGCAGCCTGTGCCGACAACATAGCGATCTACAGAAAGAGCTCTACGGCAGGCGGAGGATGTCTGCGAGTGCATCACACTAGAGGACTCAACATCACAGTGAATCCCAAAAAGACTGACTGCATAATTTTCTCCTTTCAGAGAAAAAAGCGCCGCCCTCTCCCTAAGGTCTATATGGTAGTGGAACGCGTGAACAGAACAGCGAGCAGCATAGTCTACTTAGGTGTCACCCTTGACCTACCACTGTTGGTGGCACCTGAAACTAGTCTACCACTGTTGGAAGAAACTCACAAAAAGTCTTACAGACTTAACCACCTGCTTACATCTCCTAACTTATCCCTCAAGCTGACAATCTACAAGAGCATCTTAAGACCGGCGCTCCTTTAAGGAGCACCATTGTTAGGTAACAACACGCCGGTAACAGCGAAAAATCTCCAACAGTTTCAGAATGGTGTACTGCAACGCATAGTGAAACACACGACATTAAATAAAACAAAAATGGGCCTCCTACACACTACTCTCGACATACCGACAGTTATAGACTTCATTAAACGTAGACATATTTAATTTTTGACAGCCTGAAGTACTGTACAAACCCACTTTCCAGGACTCTCACCCCGGCAGGACGGCCACAAACGTGGCATGGCCATCTGCAAAATCTCAGCCTAGACTGAGAAATAAATAAACAAATATAAGTAAAAGGACACGGTGAGTCCCATCACCGGAAATATATATATATATATATATATATATATATATATATATATATATATATATATATATATATATATATTTATATATATATATATATATATATATATTTATATATATATATATATATATATATATATATATATATATATATATAAAATATAAATAAATAAATTAGAACCCTCACATCATTCATCATCCTCTTAAAATTTACATCTTACTGTACAAGAGATCCTTCTCCACCCTCTTCTTATCCAACTTAGCAACCTTCAAACCCAAAGGAGCTAAGAAAGACAGAACAAAAAATGGAAGCCAATAAGATTTAATTTAAACTCTCCTCTCGCTTTTCTCCTAAATAAGAGTAAAAGTAATATATTTATTTAAATAATGAGATCATACTATTAGTTTCTCATTAATATTCCGTGATGAGAATTATTGAATTACCTATTGTTTCAGTAATTTAGTCATAAGTGTATCCAACTAAATACATTGTGTGAGGTTACCAGATACGACAAATTTTTTTAAAATTTACACTTATAAATATGTAAAATACTACATAATCATTGAATAATGACAATACAACCAAAAACAGAGCTTAGGTTATTTAATTAATTCGGTAGTTCTCAACTAATGGTACCCCTTTATTTAGTCAATATGATCCACAGGAGGTTCTCCAGATCTCACGAGGTCCATCCTGGCTCCTGATCGATAGTATATAGATCAAATAATTCATCTACCACTACATGATTTAATCCCGAAACCTTCAGCAAAGCAATTCAGAACTCTAAAAACTAAGCTAGCCAATTCTGTATCTTTTTTTTTTTAATTTCTATTTATTTATTTTTTATATATTCTGAGGAAGTTGGGGACGATCTGGCAAGTAGGGTCTTTGGATAATTGATATTTTTATTCAGTTAAATTACTATTATTACATCCATCGAAGTAGTAACATAATGGAGGATGGAAATAGTTGGGGGTGCAGTCATAAATAACATCAAGTCAGTGAAACTTATTTTTTATTAGTGCCGACGTTTTGACCTACTTCGTAGGTCATCTTCAGGGCTACGAGAGAAAAACAAACAAAACTATAAAAAACATTACAGTATCAATAATATAGAAACATATAGAGTAACAGAAAAGTATTGGTGGATATATTATTAAGGATAATGAATAAAAAAATTACAGAATAAATGTACAGAACGGTGATAATGTAAACAAAATACAAAGAGAAAGAAAAATGAGAAGGTAAACCGAAAGATAAAAAATGAAAAAGTATAAATATAAAAATGTGAGATATAAAAGTATGAAAAACCTAGTTTAATTACAGATAAAATTTTAATTCTCTTGTGGATGTTACTGGAGTACATATGTTTGAATCATTCATTAAAGCGAGTAAAAAACCTTTTTCCAGTCAAAAATTGTTTTCATTTCTTTAAAAATACGTTTCGACTTATTCAGTCATTTTCAATTTTCTTGTCTTATAAGTCTACTTTTATTTAAATTAAATATTTTTACTCATAAATTTGTACATTATTAACCTTTTAATAGATTATTATTGATAATATAATAATGACCATGGAGTACATTAAAACTCCATGTATTAAAAGAAAATTTTAATTAATTGACAATCTATTAAAAGGTTAATAATGTACAAATTTATGAGTAAAAATATCTAAATTAAATAAAAATAGACTTATAAGAAAAGAAAATTGAAAATGACTGAATAAGTCGAAACGTAATTTTAAATAAATTTTTGACTGGAAAAAGGTTTTTTACTCACTTGAATGAATGATAACAGATAAAATAGAAAATGTATGATAATAGACTATTAGAGTGTTACATAAGTAAAATGTATGAAATATGATACAAAATATGATCCCAAAGAACAAATATAGAAGAAATATGTAGAAAGTAGTGAATATGAATCTCGTTGAATGACAGGTAGAGATGTAAAAATTTGAAAATATAAGTATTGGATGTTTTATAAATGTATATAATTAGAATGAAGTTATATTAATACAAAATATGATGTAAATACAGAAATACGTATAAAAATAAAGATATAAAAATGATTGATTAATTTGGGTATTCAATTTATTTTACAATTGTGTCGTAATTCGTTTTTTAGTTGGCCTTCATACAATCTGAAAAATTTAATTTGTAATATTTTACAATCAGCGTAATATTTTCGGTGCGCTTCTGCTCATTGTGATAACATTATCGGAATATGACTTGTGTTACTGTTGTCAATGTTTCTGATAGGTTTATCGGAGTACTGTTGCCAATGATAATACGACTTCGGATACTTTAGAGTCATAGCAGATCGATATTTGTAAATAAACTGCTCAATACGTGATTAATGGTAGCTGTCTATTGAGAGTCATATATTTATAAATAATGCGCAATGGCTGTTTCTTTTAATAATGTAATTATTACGATTTCTATTTTTTAAAAAAAAAGGTAAATATTAACAGAGATAGAACATTCTATCATTTCAATATTATAACCTAAGATTTTATTTATTTTTATTATTTGGCATACTGATATAATTAAATGTAATAATAATACTTACTGTTAGTATTTACAATATAGATTTACTTTATTCTTATCATTCGAGCTTTTTTAGCTCTACAACACAAGAATTATTATTTCTTTTTATTTTGTGTCATACAAGAGTAATGAGAATGTCTATTCTGTAAGACAAGAATTATTGTGTTTTTTAAAACTATTGTCGTGGTATTCTAATATGATAACATGTAACAATAATAAATACTCTTAGTATATGCAATGTAGATTTATTAATTTCTTGATGTCAGTGACAAAGTGCTTTTGGAAATTAATACAGTACGTAACAAGAATTTTTTTTTATTATTGCGGCATACTGACATAATTAGTTGTTATAATAATTAAAAATGTCAGTAAATACAATGCAGAACACAACAATGCAGGTTTATTATGTTCGTGATATCATTAACAAAGAGCTTTTGAGAAATTCTACAATACGACAAATTTTTTTTTATTATTGTGGCATACTGGTATAGTTAAATGTAATAATAATAAACACTGTTAGTATTTACAATGTAGATTTCTTTTATTCTTGATGTCAATAATAAAGATCATTCGAGCATTTCTACACAACAGAATAAGATCATTTTTTTAAATTATAGCATACTATTATAAACAAATATAATAACAAGCATTGTTAGTTTATACAATTTAGATTCATTTATTTATTATATCAGTAACAATGAGCTTTTGAGCATTTCCGTAGTACAGCGCAAAAGTTTTTTTTTTATTATTATTGTCGCTTACTAATATAATTGAATGTAATAATAATAAAAATTGTTCGTATACACAGTGTAGATTTATTAAATTCTAGATATCAGTAAAAATGTACTTTCGAGCATTTCAGCTGTACAACATAAAATTATTTTTTAATTGTAGCGTGCTAATATAATTAAATGTGATAATATTAAAACCTGTTATTATTTAACATGTAGATTTCTTTTATTCTTGATATCAATAATAATGATCTTCGAGCATATCTACAGTATAACATAAGATTTTTTTTTTTATTACAGTGTTACTATTATAATTAAATGTAATAATAATAAATGTTATTGGTATATACCATATAGATTCTATTATATTCCTGATAACAGTAGCGCACTGTGGGAACATTATGCCTGTGAAGGCCCTTTATTGTAACTCTCTCACTAATTTTCCTTATGCTTTTATTGCTACCGTAAACAAAACTTATTTTGGAATACAATGAGGTCGGTCTGTTAGAAGTGAGAGATGTTTCGCGAATGAACTAACGTGAAATGCTCTCACAAATATCTTTTTCATTACTCTTCTGTACAATACTTCGTACTCTTAATGGCCTGTTTATTCATTTATTGATATTAAATAATTAGAATAAACATTTTTCTAGTCATTGACAATTATGATACAGAACTAAATTTTCTACAAAATTAATTAATTTTTATGTTAATTAATAATGGTTCATTTAAACATAGGTTCTTTGCCAATACACTACATCTATCGGTATTTTATTACTCGAGATATGTGAGCCCGGAATAATTTAAAAATAAGTGGGAAAAAATTCATATCATGTTCTGGTTGTTTTTTCTAACAAAGGATTCTTATTTTTAAGCGTGATACTAAAATCATCTTTACTGATAACTGATACTATAAAACGCATTCTACAAAAGTAGAAAATCTCAGTTGAATGATCTTAAATAATATCATCTCTCACTGTATTTCTATCATACATAGTACATTTACTAATATACATTTTAAGGTCCCAATTCAAAACTTATCTTAAGCTCAAGTTAAATTTTAATGAACGTTTTGCCAAAGCAAATATTTTTGTAGTTAGAACTATCAAGATATTCATTTAATAGCGGTCCGCCCCTTCGATCGGTTAGTAAGACATATTATGCCTACATGTTTTGTCTGTCTAATGTATTTTATTATGTAGATATAAAAATAAAAACAAAACAAAATATTTCTTCATATAAGAATTTATTTTCATCCGCGTTTTTGCGATTACCCATGAGATACTCATTTAAATTATGTGGTATAAAATATTCTTGATATTATAATATCAATATATAATAAAGATGCGCATGAAATGCTTAAGGTAACTAAAGTATACAAGTTGATAAGGATTAATACTGTACTCATCTAAATAGCTTTCCAAATATCGCATACGTTATCAATTTTTTAGAAGATAAAATAGGTACAGCAAGCTATCCTTAAAAGATAGATATATGGTATCACTGACTTTTCTGTAGATCTATAAAAGAGGAATATCCTACCATGCATCACAAAGGCATTAGACAGCTTCATCGATGAAATCTGCTGACGGCTTTACTTTTTCCTACACTTCCAACAAATATCGTTATATTCCGAACCAATTTACACAAAATTTTAACGAAATATACCTAAACCTTCCTGGTGAATCACTCTATCTATTTGTAAAAACCGTATTAATATCTGTGCAGTAGTTACCGAGCGAACTGACAGACAGACGCGGCCAAGAACTTTGTTTTATAGTAAATATGCATAGATAATTTTAAAACCCTAAACATATCACAGTATAATTTCTAACCTCTGTTGAGAGTTCCACATAATACTTTATTTTATGTTTTACTAAGTTAATTATTCATATTCTGTTCTCTAATGGTAAGAGCTCATTGAGAAATCTTTATTATCCTTAAGAACAATAGAGTTAATAGCTTTTAATTATATTTTAAGTTAGGAATTGACAATTTAAAAAAATCCAATTACATTAACTTATTGTTATCACTATAATTGCTCTTTATTTTATTTCTTTTTGTTATATATAGCTTTTGTTCGTTGATAGTTCTTTTCTCGATGAATGGCTAAAACGTGAATGTTTCGAGTCCTTGTAGAAGGAGGTATTATCTCACTTCCTTGCTTGCCGGTTATAATTGTATTTTAGTAGATTCCCCATTGTTGTAAAAAATGAAACAAGATAATTGTGAAAATTACACGAATATCCTTGGAACGCTCAGATTGCAGTCTTGAATCGTTTTTATCATATCTGGGCTGCATATTTTTAAATTATTCATTTTTATGCGGGTTTCTTTTAAGATCTTTCTTTTTTTGAAATATGAGATTTTTTTTAAACCTTTCTATTTGAAAGTATCGAATAATCCATGGACACATACCTATTTATATTATTGCAAGGATAGAGATAGATGGAGTTGCAGTCAATTGTAAAACCAAATAAGTGAATACTTATTTATTGCGTGCTGACGTTTCGACCTACTTTGCAGGTCATTTTCAGGGCTGCGAGAGAAAACAGACAAAACAAAATAACTATAAAATTACATTACAGTACCAAGAATATAATAATGTAGGGTACCAAAAGTTGAACGAAGTAGTGAAGGAATTATATGAATAAAAATTATCAATGAATAAATGAACAGAAGGGTGATAATGCAAATGCAATACAAAGAGAAAAAAAATGGTAAACAGAAAGTTACAAAATGAAAACATATTGACATAACAAGGTGAGATATAAAAGTAGGCCGAAACGTCGGCACACAATAAATAAGTATGCACTAATTCGGTGTTTCAATTGACTGCACCCCCAACTATCTTTATCCTTACATTAGAAGTCAACTAATTTCTTCTCTAATATTTATATTATTATTTTAAGAAAAAAGAAGTTAAACTAAAGCGTTATCTTGCTATTGTTATCTATTCCAGCAACTTTTTAATGTCTAGAATTTCTTCATGGCTTTGAACGAATGTTTCAATGGAAACTTTTCTAATTAAAATTTGTGTTATAGTGTAAACTTGAAAGAAAGTTTGGCCAACCCTTATATTTATTTTATTTTATATCTTATTATTTTATTGTTAGACTAGTTTTGCCCGCGGCTTCGTTCGCATAGAATTTGGACTACCGCATAAAGTTTCTTGACAGTGCTTTTTAACAATAATTTATAATAATAAATAATTTAATTATTTAAATAATTTAATTTTTTTCACTATAGGTTACTCGTACAAAATTTCAGATGTCTAACTTCAAAACTGACGGATTCCATACAACCTTTGAACCCTTATTATAATAAGGGTGGAATTATCCAAACTTCTTTCTTAAATCATACAAAGGACCTATCTGCAAATTTCAAGATGCTAAATTCCTGATTTGCCTTTAATTATGTACTATAATGGATTCTCCACACTACCTCTAAAACTGTCGGGGGTGGGGAGGAGCACGTTCCCACGTGCACCCCCCTAAATCCGCGCTTGCTATAGCCCATGTGTTATTCTGATGTATAATCTATATTACTGTAAAGTTTCATCCAAATCCGTTCAGTAGTTTTTGCGTGAAAGAGAGACAAACATACAAACTTTCACATTTATATTATTAGTAAGATGTTATAATTTTTTTAATATTTTTAGATAATTTATTTGAATAGAAAAGATATGGCCAGGACCGGGACTCGAACCCGGGTCTCCCGCGGGTCCGTCGTGGTGCTTAGCCACCTCAGCCATCCTGGTTCGCCTCTCGGTCAGGCTTATCTTTTCTTTTTACTGATCATATATATTATATTTATTTATTAGTTTAAGGGATTATCCCTATTAAAATAGTGTTTATCGTAAGTAACAATTAATTACATTATACATAATTAAATAATCTGCCACAGCCGGATTTGAACCCTGTACCTTTGGTATGGTAACTCAGCGCCCTACCACTTTCATTTTTCAACATAACATTTGATAAAATAGAGTGTAATCTGGAAACTATAATGTAATTAATTGTTACTTAAGATAAACACTATTTTAATAGGTATAATCCCTTAAACTAATAAATAATTCGTTTGCCACTGTTGTAGGATTACATATAAGAGAATGAAGGAAACGTATGTGAAAAATCAGCGCTAGGCCGTTGTCCGTGGGCTCCGTTACATGTAAACAGTACATAATTACATTTAACGGGCTCTATTGTTACCCCCGTACAGGCACTCCGCAATGTCTGTCGCATTCTTCTAGGAAACCCCCTTATCCTCCAACATCTCTGTAAGTTTTGGAAAGTTGTCACTAATACTGGTCCTTCCGATTGTTCTTTAGGGATGTGAAACTCCGCGTTAACGTTGAAGGATGATCAATGTCTTATGGAATTCGAAAAAAAAAGTATTCGGTCCGAAAAAGGATGAGATCACTGAAGAATTCAGGAGATTACAAAAGGCGAAATTGCGATTAAAAAACGAATTTCTAAAAAATTAACAAGCACTTGGGCGATTTTTAATCCGAGTGGTGAACCGAGGCGTAGTTGGGAGGATTGCGCTAAAAATGGTCTAACGTATTTAGATTTGGATAGTCTGAGGACAAAAGTCTGTAAGCCGAGGCTGGTATCAGTATCGAGCCTTAAGTTAGCTAAGGCGTATTATTATTCTCAATCTAAAGATAAAAACAAAATAAATTAATAAATAAACCTGTACCATTACAACCCATGAAGGTTCAGTACATGATAGGGAGTGTACTGTTTCCAGGGCAAGGGAGGTGATTTGTACTAGAACACGCTCAATCAGCAGGTTATTCCTCAATTAAAGTACTCAGAGGCTGGGTGAGCCCCAGGAGGGTCTCCAGATTCAACGAAATTTTTCGTTAGTTGGCAGTTAAAAAATTACTAGTAATCTACTAGTATAACCTAGATAAAAAAAACAACACTTGGAATGATTTATATATAACTATTAAATATATTTGATACAAGTAAATATATTAAACAAATATACTAAAGAGGGCTTAGAGTATATCATTAAAATGCAACCTTAGAATGTAAATTAAAATTTTTTTAATAAGAAATCGTTATGAATAATTAATGATGTGTTGAATTTGTGATCTGTTTTTAAAATGACTAATGTCGAATTTCGGTCAGGTGCTTTTGTAATTCTGAGATTTGTCATTATTAATTTATTACATAAATTTCTCCCCGTAAATTAATCACTAGGTTCTTCTCACCGATATCAAATCGAATTACTAGAAGAAAGATTGGTGAAAATAGTTGAAACCAATGGACTATACTTTGAACTAATACTCAATAATGTTAAGCCTGAAACGAAACTAAGTTTATGCACAGGTATATTCATCATGTATATTCATTTCTGATCCAAGCAGTTTTGTTGTTTGGACGCAGCCCATGGTAACGGATTCAAACAGCTGTTCCGAACTTAATAACACGATGCGCACCTGCCTTTACGAAAATATTACCTGCTAATATATTTATGTTTGTGTATTTATATTTATTACTTTTAATTCTTCCTGTTATTTATTTTAATTTTACAATTTTAATTTATTTCCTTTATACTGAAACAAGCCTCATTCCAATACATTACCTGTTGGTCCATGGGATAAATATTTAAATTTACAGCTATGTATAAACATATATAAACTATTTGTATAGAGCATTAATATTTTCGATTGCCAAGGTTTGTATACTTATTATGCTAAATTAAATAAACCGTGATATTATAATGTTTCGTATTTAATATTTTTTTTGTAAATATGTCTCTTCACTATTATTTACAGTTAAACATTTTTATCTAACTGCACAAGTCAATAGAACAGATAAGAGACATCTGCATATTACCATTTAGTCCAATGTCAAAATATGAAAAAATAGTTACGTTTAATTTGTTCCATCTACCATTTCATAATCTTTAAATTAAAAGTTTTACACATTAAAAATACTCATTTTCGAACTAAAATTATAAAAAATTGGTTTAATATTTATAACAATTATCACAGCATGTGTGAAAGGAAATTCTTAATAAAACTTCTTTAACAATCTTAAATTAACATAATTAATGTCTAATTCATTTTAATACTTTATTACTATTTAGTAACATACTTTTCAATTAAATTTGAGGAAAATCAAAAATATCAAATTATATTTGAAAGTCTAGCTAAATATTTACCTGTTTTATATTCGTATCATTTACTAAAAGACCTCATAATATTGTGGATTACTGTCATCATGTTTTAGTTACTTAAAAATATTATTATTTGTTGGTCTACAAAAAGTAAGTCTGTTGATTGTAATTATCATTGAAAACAAAACAATATCTCCCTATATTGAAAAATTAATTCACAGTAACACGCCAATCGTCTTTCGCATCCATAATAACTAAAATAATGGTTTTAAAAAGTTCTATCAATCCTTTGTTAATAATAATAGTAATAATTAAGTATTAAATACTCTTTTAGGTTTCCACGGCCACTATTATTACTAAAGACTTTGTTGATTTCTTATGGTTTAGACCGTGTTGATAAATTTTTCGCCAACGTTTCGCCAGCCATGCTGCTGACTTCTTCAGGGCTGAGATGAGAATGAGCATTCTTATCTCAGCCCTGAAGAAGTCAGCAACATGGCAGGCGAAACGTTGGTGAAAAATTTATCAACAAGGTCTAAACCAGAAGAAATAAACAAAGTCTTTTGTAATTAAGTATTAATTTTATTTAAAAATGTCGATGTCATTTACATCTGTTTTATAATTGAAAACGTTTATTTATCATATTATGTTTGTTGAATATTTTGTTCATTGTTTGTGCGAATAAAATTCCTAATATTATCAATGAATCTTTTGCCAATATTAGTTATTACTTTTCTAAACATGAGAAAGGAACGTAAACGTCTGTAGATTGTTTCGAATTGTATAATTTTTTTTTTTAATTTTGTATTTTAATACATATAATTAATTATATGAATGAATGAATAAAGCCTTTTATTACAAAAATTAACAGGAATTATTAAAATAATTTTACTACAGATACTATATACAATATTTATAATTTTTATGACATTATGAACTTTTTATTTATTTATTTTTTGCTTGTTAATTTATGTAGGCCTTCCCCTTAGGGAGTGATGGTCTAACTTCCCTGGAGACCAATTCCTAGTAGGAAGTGGGCATATAATTATATAAAAATGTTTAAATAAATGTTAAACATTTTATACCGTTAGGTACACTATAAATTACACTATACACTATAAGTTATTTACGGTAGTTTACCTCAAAACCGAAGGGGTTTGAGAGCCCTTAGGTCTAAAGGATGGTATCAGTAATAAAAATTCATCCATTATTCACGTGGCAATGGCCATCACCTTGTGTTTTAATGTTTTTTTTCCTTTCAAATAAACTTCTCAGAATCCTTCGAGATTATGACAAGTTCCTTTGTCGTGACTGATTTTCAATGTTTCTCTCGTGTTATCTTGCTATTAGTTATATAATGCTCATGATTCAGTGATTAATTTTCACTGATGCTTCCAAATTATTTAATAAATTTGAATTTTTTTTAATAGAATAATTTATTGATATTTACAACTATAATTATATTACATCAAGTAAATCTGCTGTATGAACAAAGGAAATAAAAAAAAAACACTTGTGGAGAAACTGTCCATTGATAGCACTCCAATAAAGTTCTATAGTAGAAGGTCTCGAGGTCATCTTCTTTTCAGACGCCTCGGAGGGTTATCAGGAATATTATGGGAACCAAGTTGAGAGACTAGCGGATTCAAGTGTGTATGGAGTTTTTCATGGAAGGATAGGTATCTAGTTTGGGCCAAATCAGCAACATATGGGATATTAAGATCATGATGGATGGGTTTGTTTGTCACATAATAAGGAGCATTGAGGATTTTACGAAGGATTTTGGATTGTAAGGATTGGATACGAGATGAATTGGATGGATTAGTAGAGCCCCAAAACTCAACTCCGTATCTCCAAATAGGTCTGATAACTGTCATGTAAATGAGTCTTTTGTAATTAATTGGGAGCTTTGAACGTTTGTCCAGTCAATGTTGAAGTAGGCGAAAACGTCGAGCAGTTTCTTGTCTTTTCAGTCTTGTTTGAGGCTATTTAATAATTTAAAAAATTAATCCGTCTATTTAAATCAAATTAATCCGTCAAACGTAAACAATAGCGTGTACATTTAGGACATGTGAATACGTCCTTGAAATATATATTGCGCCCTGGAACGGGTAGGACGTACAGTTTCGTACAACAGAGGTATTAATCATCGATACATGTTTCGATGTGAATTTAAGACATGGAGAAAATCAGTATATATATACAAATAAACGAAAACGTATATATTTCATAGTCTTTTCTTTTATTTTAAGCATAAATAAAAAAAAAAAATATGAAATAATGCTCTCCGAGAGTGACGTATTGACCCATCCTATTGAAAGAGCTCGCGCCCGTTATATGCTGCGTAATTAAAAAGGGAATTCTCCGGTTAATTACATAAAATCTTACATTGCTCATCTAAAAGCATTGCTGATTGATTTTTAAGTAATGGGAAAGTCCTCGTTCACGTAAGATGAAGTAATACCTAATCTAATTTAAAAAGAAATAGTTCCAAGCTTTATTTTATGTATCATTTATTCAATCATGTAATCTTTCGAATTAACATTGGACATTCAGGAGAATGAAAAAAACTGGTCATGAACAAAGGTTCATTCAAAATAAGTGCGAATCGTGCAATCGTATTTTACCTTTGACATTATACATGGTTTTGCGTCCTATGGCTGACCCTATATGTATTTGATTTCAATTATCAATTCGAAAACAATCGATATAGATCTTTGGATTTTAATAATTTTTTTCAGGTTATGGTTTTTCATATTGATATGATAATAGTTGACTGAGAGAGAAATGCTTTATTTTCAGCAGTGCTATACAACTACATTGGATTGCCGTAATACACAGCATACTGATCAATCCATATCGGACATACTGTGCATTAAAATTTGTTTGTTTTAAATGCATACTTAAAAACTACAGTACAAGAAAATAAAGAAAATAAAAACCAGATAAACTAAGCACACATATATTACCATGCAATTTATAAAGATATATCTTAGAACAATGTTATATGGTCAGGGTGCAAACAATAAATTGCCTATTTTTTCTTATTTTTTTGACTCCACCCCCTAACCATTTGACACTGTTAAGGAGTTTCATTAAAAAATATAATAGCAATTGTGTTATTAATCAGTCGGAGAATTTTTTTATTTTTCACTCTTAAACCAAAATGTCTCTAAAAGTCTGACAAAACTTAGTGATAATAGCATGATGAGAGAAATGTTCCTTTAAGCTGTTTAAATGATGAACAGCTTAAATGATGAAATGATGAAAAAAAAACATGCAGCGCCGGTTAATAACTGGTCGTTATTTATGTATATAAGTTGATTTATTCTAATATTATTTAACTGCAATGAGGAAAGCTATATCATATCATTCTTCAGGGCTGCAGATATGCCCTACAATAAGTAAGGAAGACTTAATCGGACTAGTATTGGCAAAGATTTGGATTAAACATATGATTTGTTTTTGGAATTCTTGTACGTGTCTTCCATTTTCATGCAGTTTATGTCGTTAGATTTTGGAATAAATCTAGAACTATGTATTGAATTACATTTAAAAGAAAAGCGATCTGCACATCTTAAACAGAAATATTTTTAAAAAAATCTAGTGGACTTGGTATTTTCAGCTTAAATTAATAATTGAGTTGACTTAAAACGTTTCATTTTTTTCTCGTACTTTTCCCTTTGTTCTTCCTTGAAAGGTTAGCTACCTGTTGATGCCCAATCCTGGCCTAGCTTAGAAAGGGTCCAATTAGAAAGCGTAGCTCGTTACTCGGGCGAGGAAAGGGCTCGGGGCCCTTCAAGGTACTCTTAAATAAAAAATAAAAAAATTCTTTGCCTAATCCCATCTTAGTTCTCTCGGCCCGTTTATCCGTATTTGTCATTTTATAATTATTTTAGAACATGGAGTTTTCGTATCTTGAACGTTTAATTTGAAGATCCTGAAATTCACTACTAATGATAACATTGTGATCTGTTTGCAATTCAGATCTGTATCAATAGTAATGAGTACCAATTGATAACCTTCAAATTGAATTAATATTTGTTTAATATTAATTTTCTATTTGACCTTTCGTTGGTAGTTTCGAGTTATTCTGGCATAACCATAAGCTCAGAGACGTCCTCTCAAGTCCTCCAGTGACTTGAGAACTCTTAGTACCGTCCAGCTACTCGATACCCGATAGAAGTAATTGCCCATTGTCTGCTCCTGATAGACGCTGTTGCTTTTGTTATTTAATTACTAATTAATCAGTGAGGAAGGCCACTCACTCGGAAACACCTCACTTTAAGGACATCCTCTTCATTGTTATCTCAGCTCTCACATCGTCGAAGGATCTACTGTTGCTGCTTATGGTAATAAAATATAAATAGAGATAGGTACTAGTATGTTTAAGGGCCTGCTGACATCAGCCCGCTCAGGTGTCACTTACCTCAACTATTTGGACCTTGTCAGGTTATGCATGAATTTTGAGTAGACATTGCCTTTCATTATGATACAACAGATTTATAGGAAATGAGAAACATGTAGACAAAATTAAACTAGAAATAATAAAACATTTATTACAAGCAATATTCATTAAATAACAATTTATAACTAAAATATGATATTTTTTTTTATTTTTAAATGTTTTTATTTTAAAGAGAAAAAGATTTAAAATTAAAACATAAAAATAAAAACATTAAAAATTATCATATTTTAGTTACAAATTGTTATTTAATGTTTAAAATAGAAATATTTAAAATATGATGTTATGATAAACAATGAAAGATTTATTCCAAACAATGCTCATTAAAAAGAACAATATCTTCAAAAATTGCATCAAAAGGATCTCTTCCCTCTAACTTTATTATATAAAATGGACAATAGTCTCCAAAAGTAATGTACTATTCCTCAACCACGTATTTAATCGAATACCCAGGGTCTTGTTGCATCCTTTTTTCTGGCATCTCCATCTAATTTTATTCCCCACTTGCAGTTTCATATCATGTCCATTTCCACAACGCATTTTCTGCGGAATAACATTCCGCTCCTGAAGAAACCTAACAGCTGATTTTTCATCGTTCACCGTGCGAAAAATCTTCTTCAAATTCCAAGTCATATTTGAAGAAAATAATCAAAAACACATTCATGTTCAACTTGACATAAACAATAACAAAACAATAGAAAGGTTACTATAACAGTGGGAGATGGTTAAGAAAAGTGACACCTGAGCGCGCTGATGTCAGCAGGCCCTTAAACATACTAGTACCTGGAGATATAGTTTTATATACAATATTGATTTGTGTGAGCGGAGTAGCTCAGTAATGGAGCGCTGAGTTGCCTTGTCTAAAGTTTCGGGCTCAAATTTAGCTATAGCTGATAATTTATTTAATCTGTAAACAGCCGTAGATGGGATTGGGAGAGCCTTCTGGGGCTCACCCTGCCTCTACGAAGATACCCTTAATTTGCGGGAGGGGGGAAGGGAAACCTGCGGCTGAGCGAGATCTAGGACAAATCACTTGCATGCCCATGCAAAACGATTGTCCTGGAAACATTAGTTTCTACCACCTACTGAACACTTTATGGGTTGAAGTGGTACCATTTTTTTTCTTTTATTTAAAAAGGATTCAGTGCTCTCTAGCACAGATTATATAAACTGTTCCAAATTATTGTTATGAGTTGTTATTTCAATGATGTAGACTAATTTTTAAGTAATATGGAAGACCAGAAGCTCAAAAGATACGAAACATACTTGTTAAAAAATGAGTGGACAATTACAAACAAAGAACCTGAAGTCTCTAAAATAATAATGTAAACAGAAATACCTGACAATATTTTGCCTATTAAGGGATCTTCAGGTCAAAATAAAAAAGAAAGAGATTAATAGAATGAAATAAAAAAGTAATGCAAGAAAGAAAATGCAGAATGCACAAACTAATCTTCAAAAAGTAAACCTCGAAAAAAATAATAGTAGTAACAATAGTAAACAATGACAACAAAAATCCACGGGGGGAATTGCATATAACATAAAATTGCAAGAGAAAATGGAGAATGTTAAACATAGCGCAGATTCGGCTATTCCATCAAGTTTATTAATATTGAAGAGCAAAAGCTCAAAAGACTCGAATGAAACAAATTCCAAACAAAAACCTTGAATCTCTAAAATAAAACAGGAAAAAATATCTTTCAATCTTTTAGGGAACAATAACCAAGAAAATAACAGATAACCTTCATCATCATCTCAAAATGCAGTAAGACTCCAACCAGATGAAACTATTTGGGGCGAACTGTGGTCTAGTGGGTAGCGTAACAAACTAACCCAAGATAGGCAGGTGGCCCTATGATTTTTTAAAGGGAGTAAAAAATCCTTAGTTACGCCGTCCTTCGGAAGGGACTTTAAACGGGGGTCCCGAGCATGTACTATGTCAGGTACTCGTTAAAAATCCCTATCCTAATTAAACCTGGATAGGCAAAATTTAGAGCTCCCTCTGTAGCATCGTCCGATTAGCCATATCAAAAAAAAGTGGCGTAAAATGAACAAACAGATGAAAATACTAAATACTAAGTAGAAAATACAGAATGCACACGCCAAACTTCACAAAGCATACCACGAAAAAAATAACAATAATAAATAACACAAAAAAAGGACAAACGACAAAAGTAAGTAAAATATGAGATAATAATGAAGAGCTATATCTCAAAAGAAATTAAACATAGCTGTTAAGACCTATTCAGGCATCTTCAGGACCGAAAGGGAATAATTGCTGAGGAAATTAATAAATAAAGCAAATCTTCAACTTAAAATGCAGCAAGACACCAAATACCTACGTTTTGAGGCTTATTTTTTAGATAATTTCATTTAATTTCAGGTCTTAAAAAAATCTATTCTGGCTTTCTTTTATATTTTTTCTCAAATCGATAAAGTAGTAGCGATAAAACAATTTTTTTTATTACTCAATACTCATCGTCGCATAAGCTAGTAAAATAAAATAAGATGCATGGATTCTTGTAATTATGGTTTATTGTTTATCGCTGATTCCTCTCGTGATTTATTACAATAATTGTTTACCGTCTATATTCTTTAGACGTCATTGCCCGTTGCTAATAACATTCCCGTATTAACGGAATATCGTTCGTAGTTGCTTGAAACAAAACTTGAAGGGTGTTACTTCATCGGATAGTCGAGTAATGCCGTTCCTAGTCGCTTCTTTTTTTATCTTTATAACATCTCTATTATTATTTTTTTCTATCTCTCTAATTTTCTCGTTCATTGAAATAATTAATGAGCACTTTGAAGGATAGACTATTCAAGGTTTTCTCTTCACTCGTCTCTTTGTTTTATTAACACAATTGTTCAATTTTATTATTTATTGCCTTAGTAATTAACTATAAATATCAGGTCATCGTATTTTTTCTATTAGATTATTTCTGTCTTCACTAAAATGAAATCTTTTCTTTTTATATCTTATATTTGTTCTAAGCATTTTGAAACTTTTTATACAGATATTTGAAAGTAAAGAAGAAAAATTTAATTTGAAGAAAAGATAACAAATTATTTTATTAAAAATTGACATTCATTGTGTATTACAGATAAAAAAATGATTTCTAAGAAAAAGTCAACAGATTTTAAAGTTTTCAAATTTAGTATATATTAACACATATTCCACTTACTTGAGTTAAAATTTGTCGTAATCAAAATTTGATGCAATGTTTTTAATCGTAGTAAAAAAAAATAATTTTTATGACATTTTCCTGTATATTACTGCCTGAAAACGGGGCGTATAATTTTATATGTAATATTCAAATAAATATTTAATTGTAAACTCAATTAAGAAGAGAAATCAAGGCTAATAGTTTAGAAGACCATCGCTAGTAATTTCAGCCATGGGCAACGTCGTTAGGCATTCGAAAATAAGGAATGCGTATATTATTCGGTTCGTAAAAGAATGAGATCATTGGAGGATTGTGTAGATTTTACTAAGCGGAATTGTGGATCCGGTTCATATCATTGAAGTGATAGCGTCACAGAGGTTAGATGAGCTGTCAAAGTTAAAGCTATAGTTAAAGGCTTAGTAACGAACGAATGCATAAAACATGAATAAGGATTAAGCCAAGAGTAAACGTCCGAGAGGCCGAACGAAGCGTAAGTAAGAAGATTGCGTTATGATTGACCAAACGGAAGATGGAAGTTTGTGAACTGGGATTGATGGTATGGACATGGAGCCTTCCCGTTTCTTAAGTTTTATTAATATTTCATAAAATATGCTGGGCACAGCTCAACAGGATCTTCGCTTGTTCAAATTAATATTAGGAAAGTTATAATGAAGGTAGTTTTGGTTTTATCATTATGTAGATAATTTTAGTTTTTAGATTACTAGCTTTTGCCCTCGGCTTCGCTCGCATAGAATTTGGACTACCGCATAAAGCTTCTTGACAGTGTTTTTTAACAATAATTTATAATAATAAATAATTTAATTATTTAAATAATTTAAATTTTTTCACTATAGGTTACTCGTAAAAAATTTCAGATGTCTAACTTCAAAACTGACGGATTCCATACAACCTTTGAACTATTATTATAATAAGGGTGGAATTATCCAAACTTCTTTCTTAAATCATACAAAGGACCTATCTGCAAATTTCAAGATGCTAAATTCCTGATTTGCCTTTAATTATGTACTATAATGGATTCTCCACACTACCTCTAAAACTGTCGGGGGTGGGGAGGGGCACGTGCCCACGTGCGCCCCCCTAAATTCGCGCTTGCTATAGCCCATGTGTTATTCTGATGTATAACCTATATTACTGTAAAGTTTCATCCAAATCCGTTTATGTAGTTTTTGCGTGAAAGAGAGACAAACATACAAACTTTCACATTTATAATATTAGTAAGATGTTTTCTCTGATAAGTTTCTTGCTGCATTTAGAGGTTGGGATGTGCTTTTTTTCGTTTTCTCCTTTGCTATTATTCTCTTTCTCTCCTGATGATGTATGGGTGGGCGAAATAATGATAAATACTTTTATTTCCTGGTTTTAGTTTACTTAGGGCTTTTTGTTTGGAATATTTTCGCTAGTGTCTTACCAAATATTTTGTATCTTGTGTATATGTATCTTTTGTGCTTTTGCTCTTCTACATTAATAGTAAAGATATATTTTGAATTCATATTCATATTGCAATCCAGATGGTTCTCTAGATCAAGACAGTTCTTGATGCAGTTGTAGCAACAGCAGAAACTTAAAACGACAAAACAGTTATTTTTACGACCTCGGCCTGGGTGGAAAAGCGTTATGTGATAGCTGTCGCAAGGACCTAAAGTCACTCCACATATACGATAGATCCAACGTACCATGAATTTTTAGATGCCACTGCGTTTCAGTAAGATGTGCTTCCGAATACTAATTAATCGCGCTAGTAGAATAAAAATGTAAATATGATACATAATTCAGAACGGATTATGAGATGCATACCTTTTAGCAGCAGGTGTTTGTGGTTTAAAATTTATGAGAAATATTACTTGAAACGCTTGCATCAAAACATTCAACAGTTCTAATCGATACCTTTAAATTATCAAAGCTTTTTATAAAATGTTTAAAAAATCAGCATTCATTCATATCTTTCATACTAATTTGAATTTTATTTTTAACACCTGTATCAGTAAGTAGATCCCAAGCTCAAAGCCAGCTGTGGTTGATAAATTATTTATACTGTGCGAGATCTGTGAACCCTCGCGGGGGTTAGTCCAGCTTCTATAAAGCGAATGCGGTACCCTTAATCGGATTAAAAACCTTACGATTGACCATGTACTCGACCAAATCACTTACTTGCACAACTATTGACTCTGAGCGTACGACCGCTACTGTAATTTACTGAATCCCATACCCTCTATGGGTAGTATTGGTACTGTTTTTTTAAATAAATAAAGTGCACAAAATTTGCATAAAAACATTTACATTTAATTAAATAATACAATAATTTCCTTTTTACCACGCCTTATCCGTTTCGGACGTTGGCTATTCACATAGCGGTTTCAGTTTTGTTGGCACCACTTCTAAATTATTCAACAGTTGTGTGACCTAACCAAATACAACAATGGAAATTGTTATCTATGAAAATCACGAATCTTTATATCTTAACTAAAATTTAATGATTTTACCAAAATCCTGGACTATGTGATCCTTGTTTTGTATTGAATTATATATATATATATCTTTTATTCCCTGGACTAAATGGCCTTGAGTTGAGTGCGTTTTAGAAAAATTTAGTTTAGGATTTTTTTTAAAACTCGATAGTTGTATCAAGGACGAAAGGCATTAATCGATATAAATCGTTGCTTTGTTAGTTCCATATTCTACCATTCTAGTTCCATATTCCATATCGGAGTAAAAAAAAAATTTCTAATATTTTATAGATTAGAAATACTAACTTAGGGATAATGAATTCGATAAAGTAACAATTTTTGAAATGATTATGCAAGCAAAATAATTACTTGTAACGCATTCGCAATGTTGCGACTACCACAAACTAATCGCAAGTTATATTGATTGCATAGCCATGATGCATATGGGTTCCGTACATTCTGCATATATCTTCTACATATCCTGGTTTGAAGGAAACAGCAAGTTTTGGAGGCCATTCCGGAGAGTGAGATTACAGATCGATAATTCAGGAAGATTCCATGATTGCTATCCCAAGGCCTTCGTTTCGGTGCCTTGTTGCTCCATCTTACATTATGATCAATCTTACGTCTCGGCCGTTTCTCGTAATTCACAATGCATCCAGTGATATAGCAGATTCTTGCCCTTAATGTACCTGCACCTCCTCGAGTACCCTGAAATGCGGTGCCATATTGTACCTCTGGGCGGCACACCTGTTAGCCCAGGTAGGGCGCAGGTAGGTTCAACGTTTCCTTTATCTGAAAGTCTAGCCTGTCTCTTTGTCTAGGTCTAGGGTCTTTATTCTTTCACTATTCTCCCTTTAGGACATTCCCCACTAGCTACTGTTTCCTTTCTAGACGGCCTAAAAAACTCCAGACTCTCATGTTACCCAGTTCAAAGATCAGTTTTTAGTACACATTCTCAAGAAAGGTTATTCTAGCACGATTATATTTTCTTTAATGTGTAAATGATTGACTGAAATTATCTTTAGCAATTTTTGAAACTGTCAAGGGGGTGCAGTCAATACATTTTACACTAAATAAGTTTAACTTATTTTCAATAAAATAGAGCAAAAAACTTATTTTATTTGTGCCAATGTTTCCGCCTAATTTTTAGGCCGTCATGAGGACAGAGAATAAAACAAAGCAGCATAAGTATAAAAAAGTTCAGTAATAAAGATAATATAACTGGTTATATAAACAGAAATTATAGGAATGACTAGAAACAAATAGAATTAACAAAAGAGGAGGCTTTTGGTTTCCAAATCGGTTACACCCATTTTCAAAAATTTTCCAGGACTGAACAATTCACTTCAAACAATAATTACTGACAATTTTTTATGACTTTCTCTTTTTTTAAACCTCATTTGATATAGTAATATGCTGGACATACCTGACTTTGATAAGATAACATGGATATCTGGTTAGTTTATGGTTGATAAAAAATAACTAAATAAATAAAGTAGACATTTTTAAAAACAAATTACTTTAATCTATAATTTCAACAATATGTATACATAGTTTTGATTTTTCATACATCAAATTTTCCAATATTTTTGTTTGGAAGAGAAAAGTATTTTTGTTTGTCCTGACCGGGATTCGAACTCGAGTCGTCAGCTTCTCAGTAGCAGTGCTCTAAACCACTGAGCTACCAGGGGTCGCATCCCAGTCAGACAATCCGTTCTCTTCGCCGATCCTATATCTCCGTGTTCTCGAAATTTTTGCGATGTATGCTCATGTTCATAATGTTCATTGAACATCACTTTAATTAGGATCTTGTTGGCTTACGTCATTATGTTGTTTATAAGACAACCCGGGTTCGAATCCCGGCCAGGGCAAATCTTATCTCTTCAAAACAAAAATATTTAAAAATAATGACAATTAATAAAAATAAAAATTATCAAAATTTTTAATTTAATGTAATGAATGTAACCAATTTCCATATGAAATGGAACCATTTGTTATTGGTTTGTGAAAGATCTAATACACCATTAATGGCATTAAAAACTTATTACAAATCCAAAACAAATAGTCATAAATGAATTAATTGGAAAAATGGATGTACCTGATTTTGAAACCGACCGCCTCAATCATATAATAATTGATGAAAAATAACAAGAGTGAATATAAATCCAAAAGATAAAATATAATTACTATTACAAAAGACTTTGTTGATTTCTTCTGGTTTAAACAGTGTTGATAAATTTTGTCGCCGAAGTTTCGCTAGCCACGCTGCTGACTTCGTCTCATTTCATGAATGAGTTTCTCATTTCAGCCCTGAAGAAGTCAGCAGCATGGCTGGCGAAACGTTGGTGAAAAATTTATCAACACTGTCTAAACCAGAAGAAACCAACAAAGTCTTTTGTAATAATAGTGGCCGTGGAAACCTAAAAGAGTAATAAATTACTATGTTTTATTTATATACAAAATTAGTTATTGTTATGGAATTATTATTAAAAATATGGTGAGTCTTGTTGGGGGAAGTCAAATAATATGTCCAGAACATTTAAAACATCGTATTATCATGTCTGCTGCAAGGTTTGAGTTATTTTCAGTATTTCGACCTACTCTTAATTTTTCATACTTTATGTATTAATATATATATTTCTTATCTCATTTCGCCATAGTATTTTTTTTTTAAATAAAATAAATTTCACTTTGGTTATTGCAGACAGAAAGTTAAGCGCCATGCGATGTGTACACTCAGACTATTTGTACCACTGCTTTCACATGTTTTCTCTTTCTCAACATTTAGTTCGTCGAAAGCAATGGAAGAGGATTTCTTCGTCGTTGAAAGCCACTTAATTTAATTAAACTTTTTTTTTAGCGTAGTTACCTAGAGTAGGAACGAGGCAGTTCAGCGAGTAGAGCGCTTAATTGCTATGCTAAGATTCTCTGTTGAAATATAGCTGTGGTGGATAAATTATTTGACCTGTCAACAGCTGTGGATGGACCCTGTGAGATCTAAAGACCATGCTGAGGCTCACTTCGCCTCTATCGAGTGGAAACCCTAAAATTGGAGAAAAAAACCTGGTTGTTGAGAACTTGTTCCAGTACAAATCAGATCCCTGCAAAACCGTTGTCCTAGAAACAGTAAAGTCTCTACAATGTGCTGAAACCTGGACTCTATGAAATTAACATTTTATAAGTGTTGATTATATTAAAAATTAATTATCAGTTGATGAAGTTTGTATTTCAAAAAATATTTATGGAAACACATAGATACAGCGTTTCAATATTTTTACAAATATTAGTTTAACTAATTATTGAGTAATTCTTAAGTAACTGGAAAAGAAAAACACTAACATTAATTGAACCGTAAACGTGGAAAAGTAGGTAAGCTCTCAAGGTTTTCAGAAGACTTTAGGGAGCGGAGTGGCTCATTGGTAGAGCGCTAAGTAGCCATGCTGTAGGTTCAAATCCCACTTCTGGCAAGACTTTTATTTAACCAATTAGCAGCTGGATATGGATTCCATGAGATCCAGGACCTTCCTGGGGCCCACCCAGTCTTTATAAAGCGGGTACCCAAAATAAGGGAGAAAATATGACAGTTGTCCTCCACAAACGTTGTCCAAAAAACAATGGCATATACTGAACCCTAGACTCTTTATGGGTTGTAATAGTGCAGGTTTTATTTAAAATATTATTTTAAGAATGAACGTTGATAGTAATACAAATTATTATAATGCAATTGGGAAAAACCACAATGCAAAGCCTTATGTTTCAAATCCAGTAATACACCCACTTTCCAGTCGACGTTTCGCCTATTCAGGCATTATCAGGACATAAAAAAAAAACAAGGGGTTATGTGAATCATATCTCGAAGAAAAAATGCAATATATCCCAACGATCAACAGCCCAAACAGGCTCCAAACATGAGGCAGCACCCCACCACCAAGACGTTCAACATACAACTGAAAAGAAGGTAATAGGCAAATAGGCGAAACGTCGACTGGTAAGTACTGGATTTGAAACATAAGGCTTTGCATTGTGGTTTTTCCCAATTGCATTATAATAAATAATAGCGTTTCTTTTTGAGTTTTTGGCTCTATTTTTTTTTTTAATACAAATCAATTAACAATCGATAAAGTGTGTGTTTCACATAATAATTATTAGATAAATAAAATACATAAAACGTTTTAATGATTGTTTACCAATATGTTTAATCGTTCATCGCGTATTTCATTTACAATAACTCGTACAGAAAAATACTGATATTAATTGAGGCGTAGACTTGGAAACCGTTGTTCATGGATAGGTAATTTGATAGGATATACAAAAAACCGTTTTTATACTTGTAGGTTCATTTGGAAAGGAGTAACTACCACCGTACATAGAAAATATACCACTTCAAATTTTGATTTACTCTTCTTGAGGTGTGATTAATTACTACCTTATTGTTATTATAAAAACCGAAAAAGGATATTTTTTAAACTACCGCTTTTTCTATAACAACGCATCAATTAGTGATGTCACGATATATCTGTGGCACCTGTGCATAGTAGGCTAAGTAGAATTTTGTGAATTTCAAGCTATCTACTTAGAATCGTAATTTTTTTCTCTTTCCTTGTGTCTAACACGCTAAGTGTTCCGTCCATTGCAATGAAGGATATTCCTTTGTGAATCGTGGGCTGATACTCCAATCTTGAACTTAAAATAAGTTCGGAAAAATTACGATTCTAAGTAGATAGCTTGAAATTCACAAAATTTGACTTAGCCCACTATGCAGAGGTGCCACAGGTACTTTGCTGCTAGTTTTAACATGCTTTTCGATAGTACACCGTTTAGTACAGTCTTCTGACCTTTAAATTTCTAATTATTATTATTATTAATATAATATTAATAATAATATTAATAACAATCGGCGAAAGGAGACAAAGGATGTTTGGGTATTAGGAGAGGAAGGTTTAATATCCTTGGAAGATCTGGCTGTGTCCTTGGTTCCCTCATTCCAAGCCGTCTCCTCTTTCTTAAGCTACGCCCAACCAACCTCTTCCTATTAGTCTATTCTTGTACAATTGTCTTAGAAACAGTATCATCTCCACCACCTATTGAACACAATACCATTTATGGGTAATAGTGGTAGAATTTTTTTAAAGTTTTCAACAATGTCATAACTCAAAAACCTAAGTTTTCAATAAAGTACTTACAAGGTCTAAGACCCCTATAAATCAAGTTCCAAAAGTTAACAAGAGGAGTTACTTGGTAGTCAACTGTCAACCCTTGACTCCATTTTAAGCCCTGAAGAAGATCTGCAATGAAGGTCGAAGCGTAGGCTTTAAAATAAACGGTTCTCCTTACTAAAGAGATTGTTTCTGATCTCCACTCGGCCCATTTTCTTCTTATTTTATATAAAGTCAACTAATGTTATTCAAAATACAAAAAAATAAATAAAAATGTGGGTTTTGGGTAATACAAATCCCCTCTGTTGTAATGATGCTAATGAAATTCTTTTATTAATTTGTAAAAGCTTGAAACTTTTTTAACTTGTGTCATTATTCCCATAAAACTTCAGATTCAAACATGATACAACTCAAAATGTGACTTTATATATAAAAAAAAAAGTCATCACATCATGGAACTGGAATTTCGAGATATGTTGAACCTGAATTGAAAACATTTAACCAATACCTTTGCCACTATAGGCTTGCTGTTATTTCCTGTTCATATTAAATCATTTAAAAATAATACAAATTGCCGAAAAGAAGATAAATGTCTATTATGGAGGGACTTATCTTTTAGAGAAGGATAATAATAAACAACTATTATTATTTTAAAATATTTGTATTTTGAAGAGAAAAGATTTATCCAGGCCGGGATTCGAATCCGGGTAGCCCGCGTCACTAGCGCGGTGCTCTAACCAACTGAGCTAACCTAGCTCGTAACATGGTCAGGAAAATCTATGCTCTTTACCGATCCTATATTCCCGTGTTCTCGCAATTTTTGGGATCTATACATGGGAAAGAATGTTCATTGAACATTACTTTAATTAGGATCTCGTTGACTTACGTCAATTTTATATTTATAATTTATTTTTATTTATTGTTCTTATGATGGGAATAAATTTCAAACGTTATTAATTAAATTAAATAAATAAATTTAATTAATTAAAATTAAATAATCAATTTAATACACGAATTTTATTGCTTAATTAAATTAAATAATTAATTAAATATTATTATTATTTTTAATTATGTTCTGGTAAAATAATGCACTTCTAATTCTATAGTGAAATATTTTAGGTGTGTTAAAAATTTATATCTGAACGTTACTGATATTTGCTGATCCTAAAAATTGTTGGACTTATGTTTAATTCTCCTGTTTTAAAAGAAAAGAAAAAATCTAATAAGTTTGTCTTATGCTATGCCGTTTAATAATCTTTTTGGGATGCAATTTTAAAATTTAATTTCGATATACAATGATTATAGAAGATTATGCCAAGTACATGTGCTAAAAGGTTATTTGTATATTATTCCTCAAATAAATGTATATTATTATTATGTTGTAATTACGTGTAACTACCGAGATTTAAAAAAAATACATATGGAAAAAAAAATAGTTTGGTTGGAGCCCAACAAAGTTTTCTTAAATGGCTAAAATATTTATTAATAACGTGTGTGGGTAAAGTCAAATCTATGGTCGATACTTCGTTGCATTTAGCATAGTAATTCTTAATATGGTACCTATCATAAATCTTGAGGAAAATTTTAATGGGGACGAGGTGGTTAAATAGACATCCTCGTCCCCATTAAAATTTTTTAGTTTTTATTATCTTCTTTTGGCTCTAGATACAATATAATAAGATAACGTCATAAAAATAAGTCCTAGAACATGATTCATCTACGTATGTTTTTTAATACTTTTCTTATTCATCGAATTATATTTCAGATTGGTAACTTAGCTATGACGTTACACTTTATTCAATTACATTGTTCAATTACGTGCCCATGTATTTATTCCGAATAATTTATTTTTATAACCAATAAACCTTTATTGAGAGTATTTTTCTTATTATCGCAAATTAGTTTGAATGGAAAAAAGGACGATTTCGAAATCCTGATACACTGTAAAACTATTTCTTACTTATTTTATGCAATAAAAGTTAATTGAAAAAATATTTAAATTATTTTTACTATATTGGAAGAAAGAACAGCACTTCGAAATAATAAAACACATCTTAAAGAATTAATTAAATAGTTTTGAAAAATATATATTTAATCCAATAACATATTTCTTATTTGAATCCGTAAGCGCACAGTCAGATCGAGATAAAGTATTGATGGTTACTGAGAATCAATTGATTGGAAAAAACAGAAATCATTGGAAAGTTGGAATTGAAAACAGATAAATAACTACTTTAATCAAAATTATATAACTTTTCAAATTAGTTTGAAAGTGGAAAGAAGATTTTGTCGAAATACAAAGATGTTTTAGATACAAGATATCTATATAAAACCAACAAAAATATTTCCTTTCGGTTATTTAATATAATTTAATAAAATCATTTGGCAGAGGGTTAGCACATAGAAAGATCGCTGTGTTCCGATGCCATATCTGCTAATAGCCGAAATATGGAACATGTGAAATCTAAGGACTGAGGAGAAAAACCTGTCAGTTGATCGTGGACAAGTCACCTCATTGCACAACCGTTGTCTTACAACGGTACACTCTCTACCATAATGGCCTACATCTTAACCTGAAACGTCGACATAATAAAAAAAGTCATTCTTATTGTGTGCAATAATTGAATTCACCCAATGACATTTCAAACCCCCCTCCCTAGAAGATTTTTTTACTCCCTTTAAATAAGCCCAGACCACCGAACGTATTATCTTAGACAATGTAGGCTGCGCAATAATTTCAATTAATTGATCTGTTACTTTTCAAAGTGGTGTAGGCCATTTTTTTTCATATCAGCAATATCTAAAGGTTTCCGTTTGAATTGTTCAAAACAAGCGGGCCCATTTTTTTATCACTTAGCACTTACCAAAGAATAATTTAAACCTCATATTATATTCCTTTTACATGGTATTGTGAAATAATAGCCATTAAAATAATTTTATAGAAGAAACGATTTTTTTTTATTATCCAAATGGACTTATACCACTTTTAAAATATAACAGCTCAATTTATAAAACGTATCTTGGGTATTGTTTTACACAAACCTTGAGATGTGCAGAGAATGTTAGTCGACAACTATAAGGAATAAGATGAGAGGATAACACATTGTAATATGTAGTCGTAGCGAAAACTAATATAGACACAGGCTGTCCTTTATTAACCGCTCGGAATGCGGTAGATGTGTAGGTGTACGAGTTCCTGAGCTCTAACCTCCTGGAGGAAGGGGGGGCACGTTACTGAGGCTACCCGCCGTCACGTCATTACACTAACGACAATGCAACAATCCCCAATCTCCCCCAGTCCCGCTAAATTAATCCCGAGACGGCTTCATAGGTCTCATGTCTTCATTTTAGGAATATACGGGTATATTGTATGTGGAAGTATTTGTATTTAAATAAAATATAAATAGTTAATAAATAAGGTTAATAAACATTCAAACGATACATTTCGCACACACACACACACACATTTACTGACATTTTTTCCCTGTGGCTGGACGAGCACTAGGAGACTAGGCCTATCCCATAGGGTATTCTTTTATTTCGTAGCTCTGGATATTATTTATTAGCTGTTAAGAGAATTTATTTATCGGTGTTCATCCAGTATCTGGGAAAAATCCTCGTGATCATAGACATATCACCTCCGTACCCAATCGTTTCCTAGATTCCTAGAAGAAATCTAGGAATTCTCTGTCATGTCCCCCAACATCTAATATACTCCGTGGGGTGTGTATATTCAGGTAATTATTTCATCAAGAAACAAAGACACCGAAGAATTGATGATTCGCTTTTGGAAATTTATTTCTAGATGAAATGATTACCAAAATATACACATTTTCCGTAATTACAATCCTTTTTTCATTCTAAAAATTTCGAACTCGCGATTATTTTTATTTTCGAGAATACTAAAAATTAAACAATTGAAAAGTTAAAACTTGTTGCGACCTAACTAGAAGCGACAACCTAGGGAACTGATACCAATTTATCGACCTCTGGATGATCACTATTATTTTCAGTTATAGTTCTTAAAATCGGAATGATGGGCAACGTGTTAAAGTAATAGAAGTGTGACATAGTCGTTAAATTTCATCAATATGTTATTTACTTCGTGTTATTGCTTTATTATTATTGTTTTCGATAGTTTATGTCCATGTAATTAAATCATGTCTTCTCAGCACATAAGTGTATATTATGCAGTTTTGTAAGCGATAGATTTATTTTCTTCAATCCAACCCAGAGTGGCCAGACAGGAAGGAACGTTATCTAGGAACAGACATTACAAAACGAATCACGCTTTCCAGAAGCCATATAGTGCATTAGCCCTACTATCGATCAGGCAGAGAAAGCATAGCAAACTTGCCAATCTCTGATAGCACCTCTCGATAACAATATATAAAAGAGATTATGTTGTACTATATTATAGCTTATATTATAAAATTTATTTTTCTTAAGTTATAATTCATGTTATATGTTATAACCCCCAGTTTCGCTCCTATATTAGAATTTGAAATTGCAAATATTCAATATATAATAAATACCTATTTTGCACCTACAAAGGTCACGATTTTTTTTATTGCAAATTTTACTCCGTAAATATAGATCTCCAAAGGCACATGACTATCCTTTGGAGTCAATATAACCAACTGTAACTTAAGAAATAAAATATCAATATTTACAAAATGCTCTTGAATATTTTACCTCCTACAGTATTATTAATACAGCTGATTTGTATTATTTGTGGATCATCATTCGTAGGTTTTGAATTATATGTTCGATTTTAGCGTACCTAGTGCATTTTAAAATCAAAATTCTTCTCCTAGTATCTTGGCTAAAATCCAGGATATCCCAGTATAGTAACAGATTTTAAAAACCCAGTGTAGTATGATTTTTTCCTCATTTTCATCCTGCCAGAAATCCTCTCGACTTATTATGCATTTTTTTAATGCTATTTATTTAGAATTATCGTGAACCTTATTTATAAATTATTTTTTAATCTAAAAAATATTAGCGTCTAATAATGACTCTATCTCTAATAACTAGAAGTTGGACAGAAAATTGAAAGAAATATACCAGTGAACGCATGGAGGAATATTGAAAACAGATAAAACTCCAGCACAGGAAAGGAAATAAATAAAGGTTTCACGAGATCATTGGAAAAAAATAACTCTATCAAATAAAATTAAATGGAATAACATCTGTGACGCTTGATTCGGGCAACGTTGATCTATAAAATAACCCTTGAAGTTGCGATTTATTTAGAAATATCTAACCGCAGTTACCTTGCCCAACCGACCGCGCTCTTAGCAAATAATTTGACGCTCGAAAGAAAAATATATAAAAACTACTAGCAACAAAAACAATAAATATTAACATATTTATTAATTAATTTGTTACTTTTTTTGTAATTTACATCATACTCTCTTTCATCACATCGCTCTGGAATAACTACGAAAAAAAAAAAAAAATATTTAATATCACAGCAAAAAAAATAAATATTATTCGGATAAACTAAATTTTCCCTTGGCAGGTATTTTACATTTATGATAAATTTAAGCATATCGTCCCTGCCATTTCCAACTATCGAATGTGAAAATCGGTACTTTTGAGGAGAATTAAAAAAAAGGAGTTTCAAGGTTCAATAAAAATTAGTGCCTGTAGTCAAACCAATGACATTCGTTACATTACATTGTTTTTGTGACTGATAGATGCCTCTATATGAATTTTATATCAATTAACCTAAAGCAACTGCTATGTCGAAAACGAAAACTGTGTTTTTTCACATTAGATACTTTGCGATGGCAGGGACGATATGTTAGATATATTTAATAATTTATAATAAATATACCCACAGATTTAAACAATTGAAAAAGTGTTGTCAATCTCCTTAAAAGTTGTGTTTTTCACTTCTGATGGTTTGGGTTTGTATCGAGTTTATTTGTAGTAACCAATATAATATGTTATACGATTAGCATATAATATATATGTTATTGATCAATAGCATGTATGAGATGTGTTTGTTGAACGTACGTTATCGTTAAACTTCTTGAGCATTAACTAAGGATAGTTGCTAATCTATGTGTGATTGGATATTTTTAGATTACTAATTCATCTTAGTGCTTAAAAAAAATCATATCGAAACCTATAATGTATTCTTGAGGAAAGTTGAAACCCAGAAATTCCAAGGCCTAGTGTCGTTTAACTTAACCTGTACAAGTTCAACCATAAAGTGCTTTGAGTATATGGTAGAGACTGTAATGTTTCTTAGACTATAGTTGTGCAGATTTTATATAATATAGAAAAGAAGGATATAAAGAGTGCCTTCTGAATACAAGTTGGGTAACTCCCAGCAGGGTCTGAAGATCCCACGATGTCCAAATATGGCTTTTAACAGATTATATAATTTATCCGTCACAGCCAATGTCAACTTAACGTCGAAGATGACAACGTCATGCTTTTGTATTTATTCTGCTTCCGTCTTCTCGTTCTGATTGTTGAGTTATACCCTTAATGAACCTGGAACCTTATCCCTCCGGACTCTGTTAGCGATTAACCTTACGTAAGTGACCAGGCGGAGCATTGAGCCATCATTCAGCCTTCCTCATGAGCGGGGAGTTATGGTCTGCACCGACCGAACCAGAGAGAGCTGAGTTGAACGACCGCTGTGAGGGTTTCACATGGGCCGGTATGCGAGTCGGATTGGAGCTACTGGTCACTGATATCTTCGGGTTAGTTTAATTAGTTGTAGCATCTGGAGTAGCCGGTGCAGTGGTTGGGTATGATTAGTAGATACATGCTAAGAACTATTATAGATACGCTGTTGAGTAGAGGTATGTAGGATCCATTGTAGAGTGGTATGTGGTCGAGTAGTACTGTTAGTGTATAGAAATGTTAATGAGCAGAACTAATCGTTATGCCTGCAGCCAAAGCGAATAAGTGGTTAAATCGAATTTCGTCTTTATGGAGAGTTAACTGTATTGAGGGAAATGGAATTGTGTAATTCTAATTTATGACCTAAATTATGGCAATAAATAGTAAAATTGGACAACTGTGTTGAGAAAACGAGGAGTTAATTGTAAACCTTGAATTCCATCCTTCAAAGTGCCCATTTAATTATTCAATGAATAGATACATCCTTAGAGGTGAGTGTATTAGTAGATCAGTGTATAATTTAGTAGATGAAATAGTTAAAGTAAAGTAAGGTATAGTAAATTCTGGTTGAGAGTATAAAAAAAATCACCGCCATGCATAACCCTATCATCAAAATATTACAGTTTCTATCAAGTGCTGAATCTAAGCCGTCTAAGAGTTATAGTATACATTTGTTTACATTACATTGTTTTTGTGACTGATAGATGCCTCTATATGAATTTTATATCAATTAACCTAAAGCAACTGCTATAAGTCGAAAACGAAAACTGTGTTTTTTTCACATTAGATACTTTGCGATGGCAGGGACGATATGTTAGATATATTTAATAATTTATAATAAATAAACGCACAAATTTAAACAATTGAAAAAGTGTTGTCAATCTCCTTAAAAGTTGTGTTTTTCACTCCTGATGGTTTGGGTTTGTATCGAGCTTATTTGTAGTAACCAATATAATATGTTATACGATTAGCATATAATATATATGTTATTGATCAATAGCATGTATGAGATGTGTTTGTTGAACGTAAAGTATGTATTTTTGTATTTTATTAAGAAGCTGGATTTTCTGTTGTTTTTTTTTTGTATTGACTAAATTATTTTATCCGGGTTTCTATGTCTAAAAACCCGCCTATATTAAAGAAAAAGTTTTGGGTTCAGTGCGTGGTAGAGGCCTTACTATTTCCAGGGCATCGGTTGTGCGAGAAAGTGAGTTATTCGAGATCACGCTCAACCACCAGGTTTTTCCTCCAATTAAGGGTGTCCACATTATAGAATCTCGGTGAGCCCTTCAAATGCCACAACGTCCCTCTGTTGCTGTTAAAAGATTAAATGTCCAGTAGTAAAACATAGATAAAAAACTTGAAATGAAATTTATACAACTATTAAATATTTTATATATAAGTAAAAATATTAAATAAATAAAACAAAGGAGGACATGTAATATATCAATCCATACAACCTTAGAAAGTAAATTATTATTCTGCCTTATAATAAATTATTATGAATAATTAATGATGTTTTAAATGTGTGGCTTGGTTTTAAAAAAGACTAATGTCGAATTTCGGTCAGGTACTTCGACAATTCTGACGTCACATATTAATTATTGATTCATTTATTTATTTGTGAGTATCTTTTTAATATAAAATAAGGATCATTTTATAAAATAATCATATTCATATAATACGATTAATAATAATAATAACAATATTATTCTCCCAACCCTGATATCGATTTAGTTGCCTCTAGACTCGACATTTCTCAGCTTCGATGATAACAAACGTCAGCAAATACTGAATAATTTAAACTTATTCACGTGTGTAATTTTTTTTACTTCACCATATACCCTATCTACTACATTCGTCATATCTACGGTCAACCATTTCCAAAGCAGTTTTACAAAAATTATTGGAATCTCTTAGTGTCACATACGCCTTTGTCCGAACTCCGAACGTATATATCGGATAATATGTTTATTTGGATCAGGAATGAAGACAAATTGTGTTCAATGTGTGTTGTATTGCTAATACTGGGGTACTGTACATGATAGAGACTGTACTATTTCATGGACAACGGTTCTGCAAGGAGGTGACTTGTACAAGGTCACGCTCACCGCCAGATTTCCCCCTATTTTTATAACATTTTATTGAAGCTACGTGAGCCCCAGGAGGGCCCTTGATCCCATATGATCCATCTAGTCTGTTGGGCTAAATAAAAGTCTTGCCTGCAGCGGGATTCGAACTAGGATTTCCGGCATGGCAACTCAGTGCTCTACCACTGAACCACTCCGCTCCCTATTGATATTAGAGAAAATTAAATGTGAGCTCAAGTTTCTTGGATAAAAATACTTAAAATATAATAATTAAAGTATAAAATGATGAACGACGATAAATTGTTAGGTAACTTTTTAATAACGAGTTAAAATAATATTTAAAAGTAATAATGGAGAGGGGGAAAAAACTACCAATATAACTCATGAACGGTCTTGAGTTCAGTATATGTTGTAGAATGTTTCTTAAACAAAGGTTGTGCAGGGATGTGATTTATCCAATGCGAAGTTCAACCACTAGATTCTCCCTCAATTTAAAAGTACCCCCCACTTCATAGGTGCTGGGTGAGCCCCAGAAGGAGCTACAGATCTCTTACAACCGTGACTACTAATAGATTAAATAAGTTCTCTACCACAACACGAAGCCTTCTGCACAGCAACTTAGCGCTTCGCACTGTGTTACCTCGCTCCTTTATATAATATTCTTAAAACAAATATTATTTAATATACAGACCGTTAGGAGAGCATTAAGACTGAGTCATATTTTTTATGTTCAAGAACTTTTCGTCTTCTCATCATTTCTTTATCGCAGGCATTTCACGGTCCATCATTGCTAATGTATTCCTTTTCCTTTCTTCCTTTGCTGCAACTTCCGTTTCCTAAGCTGGTGGCGGTTGATGAGCATGGTACCGTAATGCCTAAACTAAACCAGTTTCACTAAAGCAAATAACTGTACCGCATACTATCTTGAGCCGGGAGGATCGTGTTAGAAACTCTTAACCCTAGGACAAGTTACGAGCTAGACCTTTGTGTCCACTTTTCGGGTCAGCTTCATGGTCCGTAGAAAATGTGGTCTCGGCAAAAAAAAACATTAGAAAAAGCTTAAGAAATATCATCTTTTGTTGTCCTAGGTGTACAACTAACGCTCTCAATTTTTCAGGTCATTCGAACTAGTTATGAAGTGTATTTTATTTTATTTTTTGATTAATTGTTAATGTTTTTTAATATTTTTATTTTGAAGAGAAAAGATTTGTTTAGGGCCGGGATTCTAACCCGGGTCACCCATGTATCCGTCGTGGTGAACCTGAGCTAGCCTGGCTCATATCTCGGTCAGACAAATCATCTCGTACATCATCAGACAAATAGGATCGGTGAAGAGAATGGATTTGTCAGGCCGGGGTACGAGCCAGACTAGCTCAGGTGGTAGAGCACCACGACGGATGCGTGGGAGACACGGGTTCGATTTCCAGCCCTGGATAAATCATTTCTCTTAAAAATAAAAGTAGTTATAAAATGATTTGTAATCGTGGATTGTATTTTTAATGATAAATTTAAATAATAATAATAATTTTTAAAAAATATTGATGTGAATGTTTTTGTGGTACCCTTGAATATAAAAGGAAAATAGTAAAATACAGATAAAAAAATTTAAATAATCTATATAACAAACTAAAAAGAGGACGTGACATATCATTATATTCATCAATAATTGCAAAATTAATTCCGATTCTTCTTAAAAATTAGAAATCGTTATGAATAATTAATAATGCGCTGTATATGTGACTTGGTTATGAAATAAAAAATGTCGAGTTTTGGTTAGTTGCTTTGATAAACCATTGGTCTGTCATTATTCATTAATTCAGTAGTGAAGATTTTTTAGTGTCTTGGCTTTAAAAAAGGCTAAAACCGAATTTTATTCGGAAGCTTTATTGATTAATAAAATAACTAATAGAAAAATAAATATTGTCCAGTTGATGACGAAGTTACATTGGTAAAAAAATATTGCAATGATGACAATAAGAAATGGACGCTTTAAAAGTCCAATGCTAGTACTCTTATAGATGAGATTGAGTATTTGAATAAGAGATCCTCCGAATTAGTCCGCACCAACCACGAAATCTGAGTCCTGAATCAGGAGCTCCATATAGCTTAAGTAATTAGGCTGGGTAGATTACGATGGGCATGTCACGTTGCAAGAATGGATGTGAGTGACATCGGAAGGGAATTTGTAGAAGCCAAAAGAGGAAGGTATGAAAGCAGAAACTACTCAGGATGGTGTGGTAGATTTCCGAACCCAACTCTGTTTTAGAAATCGGAGGGATACTGGACTCGATAGGGACAAAACACGAAAGAGTCTAAGGAGCCTAAGCATCTTTCAGCGGTTAAAAGGGCTTCAGTGCCAAATAATAAAAAAAATATTTTATTTGAAAAGAAAAGATATGGCCAGAACCGGGACTCGAACCCGGGACCTTCACCTCTCCGTGGTGACGCCTTATCCATCTCGGCTATCCTGGCTTCGCTTCACGGCCAGCCATATCCCCTCTTTTCAATTGATCGTACATCTCCGTGTTCTCGCACTTTGCGATGTATACACGGGGAGAATGTTAATTTTACATTATTTTATTTTATTTCAAGTCCCGGTGCTGGCCATATCTTTTCTTTTCAAATAAAATATTTTAAAAAATTATATAATAAAAAGATAAAATAAATTATAATAATAAAAAAAAATACTTTGATATATTTTTTCCACTGCTCTTACAATCTATTCAATGATTAGTATTATTAAAAATAATTAAAGAAGCAAAAAAACAAACAAAAAAACTATTTTGTCACTATTGTATCTTACAATCCCACAGCCACAGAGAGTAATATTGTACTGCAAGGGGTAATTTTTCTGAAAACGTCCCCTTCGCCCAACCGCCTGGTTTACTCACCTTTTAAGGGTACCCACTTTATAGAAGCTGGGTGAGCATCAGGTGGGCCCATCCCTGCCTATTAACGATATATATTTTACATTAATTTATTATCTGGATAATTAGTATGAATATAGTCATTTGTGGAGATTTGGTATGCGGAAAGATAAAAGAAGGGATGAAAGTTCCGTGCATTTGCTTTATCTTTATGCAGTGGAAGTAATCCATCGCTGGCCAGGATCCTTCTCTTTATTACCTAATTCATTTATCCTACTTTCATTTTATTAATTAAAGCTATATTTTCTTGTGATAGCCGGTATATCGTATTTTCTTAAAAGTCTTGCATATTCTTATTTATTATTGTAAAACTATTGTTTTTAGGTGTAACACTTTATTTGTTTAGGTTTTAATTTAGGTACTGAGATCACATTTTCGATTACAGCCCTATTTTATTTGTAAATTTTACGACCTCACTTATCATAATTACAGGTTAAAATTGTTTATATGTAGATATAAATCATTTCAAGGATTATTAAATACTTTTTGTTTTCTGCAATTGTCTTATGCCAAACACTAAGTTTCTGGGCCGTACCTTAAAATTGATCGGAGACTTGTAAAGATTTAATTTTATTACTCCGGTCATCAATTGAGGCTTAAGTAGTTGAAGGGTGGATAAAGTAGGCTATATTCCCTAATTATTTATCAATTAAATTTTTATTTTATTTATTTACGTATTTTAAGTATTTACGGAGTAAACTAATTATAGATAATGTGGCAAGGTTTCGAAGATGTAATTGAGAATTTTTTTTTTTTAAATTATTTTATTGAGTTGTACAACTGTAATATATACATCTAGTACAATTGCTATTAGAATAAATAATACATGATAGGACATGTACAGACACTACCCACTGGCAGCACTCTAATAAAAGTTTATAATAGAAGGTCCCGAGGCCATCTTCTCTTCAGACGCCTAGGAGGATTGTCCGGGATGGAATTGGATGCAAGGATGGAAACTACTGGGTTTGGATGGGTTTGAAGTTTATTGTGGAATGATAGGTATCTGGAATGGGCTAAATTGGTAACATATGGAACGTTAAGGTCATTATGGATGGTTTTATTTGTGACAAAATAAGGAGCGTTTGGGATTTTGCGAAGGATTTTGGACTGCAAGAATTGGATACGAGAGGAATTCAATGGTTTGGTGGAGTCCCATAGTTCAATCCCATAAGTCCATATAGGCCTTATAACAGTTACATAAATAAGTCTTTTGTAATTGATCTGAAGCTTTGAGCGTTTATCTAGTATTTGTTGAAGTAGTCGGAAGCGTCTAGCTGTTTCTTGTCTTTTCAGTCTTGTGTGAGGGTTCCAAGTAAGACGCTTGTCTAAGTTGAGTCCCAGGTAGCGAATCTGTTCAACAGGGAAAAGTGAAGTACTATTAAAGAATACAGTAGGACAGGAAGTCATGTGTTTTCGACGAAGGATAAAGGTAATTTGATGGGTCTTGCTGGGATTGATTTTAATTCTCGAATTCCGACACCATTCTTCGAGGCTTGATAGGTGTAATTGAAGGGATTGGGATGCAATATATGGGTCGTTATTAATTGATAACACACATGTGTCATCAGCATACGTGGAGAAGAAGGTGTTAGGATGAGAATTTTAATATTGCTTATGGATAAAATGGCATTTTCTTGCATTTATTTCTTTTTAAAAAGAAAGAAAATGGTCCAGGGTGGAGTTCAATGAAATAATTCCTTAAGTAGTCTTCTTCAAGGATAGATAGGCAAGAATCAAACCATACTTAAATGAAATAATTGGAAAAGGAAAAAATATATATCCAATAATTCCATTTAAATATATTTTGTTTGTAGATTAAATACAATGTGTGTCGTAACACCAGTTTCTAATAAATACTTTATCTCATTTTAAGGAATTATGGAATTATTTCTTAGACCTCCACCCGGGCCATTTTCTTCCACATACATCTAAGGTCAACAAACATTATTCAAGATAAAAAGGAAAAAAAATATTTCATTTTAAACAGTTTTTTTGTAGTTAACAATGAACTAACAAATATTTTAATGCGTATTATTTTTTAAAAAATTATTGTTAAGAGATTTAAGGAGGAGGACAAAACACCGTTGTTTATTACTGCCTGGTTCAAAATACGCCGACTTTTCCTTCTGACCCCGGCTATAGAATTCCGTAGGTGCAATAAAGGACTCCGGGAGAAGCTGCGCTGGGCTCACTATAATTGGATGTGGACCTCCTGGTCATTTCCTTGTCCAACTCCCTTATTTTTCCTATCTTCTTTCTTCTCTCCCCTTTCTGCAGTGTTCGTGAGGGTATCCCTAGCTCTGCCTCTATATTTATCGCTCGGGTTTGGATTCGTGGAAGATATCTTCTTTAGTATAAAATCTGTATGGATGTCTCATTTCATAGTGGCCGAATTTCCCGATTCGATAGCCGAGAAGTACAATAATATATTATACAAATAAACCGAACAGAAAGAAAGTGTACTGAGAGATATTCTGTATTCCTTGTCTTCTTTTTTTCGTTCGCTTGCCGTTTAAACAATTAAATAATTCATATGCAGAGAGTTATCAAACAAAAGTGGATAACACTGAAATTTCAAAAATTGACTTTTTCGCTAGTTTAGTAAAGCAATTTTTTCTTACACGACACTTAGCCTTGTCATTTCTTATGGCTTTAGTCTTGTTCTGAACCTTGAGTTTCAGGAGCATAAAGGATTGATAGACTAAATTAGTGAAAAATGTGAAAAAGTAGACTTCATTAAAAAAATATTGGAAATGGGATATCAGCTATGTCGTTTCTGAATAAAAAATCTGCAACCAATACAAATAAATAAAAAAAATTGTTCAAGTTTTTCCAAGGTCTATAAATCTATTCTATCATTAGAACATCAGTTTGTATTTAGAGCACTTCGATAAATATTAAAAGAAATTTTCATTATTGAAATACGAATATTGCGATTTGAATTGGAGTCCATCTAAAAAAAAATATAAATATAAAACAATTTTAGATTTAGTGTTATTGTTTTGTATCTTAGGTTGAATCTAGTTCGAACCATCGTCGAATTTTCAGCAAATGAATGAATGCCGAATGTGACAAGAACGGGAATTATTTTACGATGCGGTTGCTCAAACATTATTGGTAAGTTTAGGTTTTTTTAATTTCTTTTTTATTACAATGTGTGTGTATATTTGACGTTAAGGATATTTATTTCTTTGTTTGTTAGAGTGATAAGTGATTTTAAGTAATTAATTAATGTTTTACTTAATTTACAACACTTATTTACTTACTTCATTTATAATGTCAAGGACATTTGTGATATCTAGTAACACATCTAAAAGAATATATGATTAATCTGTATATATTAAAAAATAGCACAAAATTGTTATCCCAAAAGTGGTGGTTGCCTGGTCATCAACGCTCACATCTGATACTGTCCATATACCTGAATCTGTACACATATGGACATCTATTATTTGAGCTGTTATTTTTGAAAACATTTATTCTGTTAAATGATTTTAATAATTATTATTTTATAATAAGATTTAAAAGGTGTATTGTGTTGATAACATTGCTCTTTGGGAAGTGCTAAGTGTTAAAATAGGAAAATAACTCATATTTTTAAATTAATTCAAATGTAAGCTCTTATGTATGTCGATATATAAAAAAAATGTACTTATTCCTCTTTCAAAAATTACAGCTTATATCCAAATTAGTTGAAACCAGGATATTTTTTTTCAGATATTTTGATTCTTTAATATTTTTAATTTTATTGAAAACACAACTTCATGGGAAGCTTATGCTCTGAAATTCCCATGATTTTTTATTTATGTGGTTGGCCATAAAATTCAGTGATACAAATAATAAATTATTATATTAGGCATCAATGTCTTAATTATTTAGTAATTTTTTCGTTTTAATAAAAAAATAATTTTATCATGCTATAATTGTTAACTTTGTCAAGAAGATAATTTCATCATGCGATATCAGTCCTTGTCAGGCTTGTTTATATCTGAAAATTACGATTTAAATTAATTTTATTTTAAATTATTTGTTTTGTTTGTAATAATTGATTGAGACCGTCATGGTAATAGAAAAATGATGGTAGTTTTTTCGGTTCTTGTGCGCAGCTGAACAAACAGCAGTTGTGTATTCATGAACCAACTAGTTGTGGGCGACGGATTGGCTTGGTCTTGTCTTCCAGTTATATGTCTTAGTTATGACAGAGTAAGTAGTTCGTCAGATCTGAACTGTATAATTATAGATTTTATTTATAGTTTATTAACATTTGTTAATTTTTAAGATATATAAGTCATATAAGAGCATTAAAAAAATTATTTCAAATTATTTCAGGAAATCCAAAACTATATCCCAGATTTACTTTAGAACTTTATCTTTTATGTTTAATGTAAAATTGCTGAAGATTTAATACGCACTTTGCACACACGTATTCACTGCCTTATATGAAAACATAAACAGCCTGGAAAATATTGGAAAAATAAATACCTTATAAAACCAAAAAAGAACGTTTCGAGTTAAGACAGGTTTCTTGTGCACTTTTTTTTTTTTTTGTTCATTTAACGTCACTTTATACTGCTATGGCAAATCGGACGGGGCTTGTGCACTTTTGTATCCACTAGAGCAGTGGTTTCCAAGCTGGGGGGGACGAGACCAGTTGAAAATAAAAAAAATCTCACTTAATATATTGTGGTCAGGAGGAGTCATTTGCTATGTACTGAACGATAATCACACACTTGTATATTGTATAATGACATATACACTGTAATTATAATATTTATATCCTTTCTGAGGACACCTTAATCTCAGATTTCTCCCCTTTAAATGAGGTTTAATGTTAGGCGTAGGGATTATATTGTTTCTAAGACAACCGTTATGCAGGGATGTGACCTGTCCGAGATCACCCTCGATCGCTATATTATTTCCTCGCAGTAGTATCGATTTTCTTTTATTTAAGCTTCCTTAAATTTTTTTCTGAAGTCATACAATCGATTTTATAGTTCTATGATAAAATTGTAATTTAATTATTTTTTTAATAGCTAATTCTAAATTAATTTCAAATTCCGGTTAATAAATTATTTTTAACTGAGTGATTACAGAAATATTTTTGTGATAACTGAAATAGATTAGTCGTTATATAAATATATTAAACTCTAAATGATATCAAACTCCAGGCTCCCCCCCCCCCAATTTAATGAGTTACTTTATAAAGGTTGCGTGAACCTCGAAGGATCTCCGAATCTCGCAGGATCGAATCACAGCTGTTAATAGAATAAATAATTCATATACTATACTTGGCACGTCCCATTAGGAAAACCTTCACATTAATTAGTTTATTAATTCTCTTTAAATACATTAACAGAGGAAAAGTATTTCCAATAACGCTTTCTGATTCTTTGAACTCTTTGAGATTTCGCTTTTATTTTGTTTAGTATATTTATTTTTTGTTTGTGGCTTATTCATTTAACGCTACTTTAGGGTGTCTAACGATGTCTACATTAAGTCCTAAATTTTGCCCATCCGAGTGTAATTAAGAAAGGGTTTTTATGGTGTACCTGTATAGAACCACCATTTTACGCCCCCTCCTAAAGTTGCCATGACCAAGCATTTTTTACACCCTTAAAATAAAAAAAGGGCGAAACTGCGTTTATGGGCACTGTAGGTTGTTATGCTAACCACTACCCCACAAGTGGCCCTATTTTATCTTTTTGTTGTCATGTTCACCTTGTCTTTTACGACTTGTTATTTAATGCTTTGCACCGCTATTCAATTATTAGCTTTTTATTCTAAAGTCATGCGATATATCACTTTACTCAAAGGTAAATATTCCAAGTCTGTATCTTATAAGTCTTAGAGTATCCCTCGTTGAGTGCAGTGCTTCTAGTGTTTCCTCTATAATTTTTCGTCTCAATTTCCTTTTATAAACTTATTAGTGAAAAAGTATCAATCCGTAGTTAATTTATTAATAGCAAGTAACGTGTTAAAGAATTATTAGTGACATTAAATCTCATAAACAATTAAGGAATTCAACAACATTGAAGTAGTGAGAGTTGTTACGGGCGCTAATCCTACTAGTCTCCCAGTAAGTAAACAATCAGATTGGAATTATTCCCAGCCTTTTAAATTTACTTGATTATATATATATTTTTTTTCTTCATCTCTTCGTTTTTTAAGATGGTTAATTGCAAAATTTGTAACAAATCAGTAGGCCGTGATGAGAAGGCAAGAGTAGCTTGCGTTACGTGCCTTCAGTCGTATCATATCAAGTGTGCGAAAATTGATTCTATGGACTCAGAAATTGCTAAATTATGGAAGTGCCCTGAGTGTTTATTAGCGACCAATACAATGCCGGTATCCGAACCTAATCTAATGTTGAATATGCTAAGATCACTCACAGAGGAGTTCAAAGAGATGAAAGCTAAAATGAAATCCTTAGAAGAGCTGAAAGAGATAAAAGAAACAATTCAAAAACAGTCTGAGCTATCTTTTGAAAATAGTGACAGACTTCATAAAATTGAAAACCTGCTTGAAGAGCAGAACAAACAACTGGAAAGAGTAATGCTAGAGAACAAATTTTTAAAAGAAAAAGTATCAGTACTAGAGGGTCGCCTTAACCACGCCGAGCAGTACCAATTAAAAAACATTATTGAAATTAGGGGCATCCCTGAAAAGCAAGGAGAGACCACTGAAGGTCTAATACTAAGCGTCGGAGCAGCCCTGGGCGTTAAACTGTGCCCCGAAGATCTGGACCACGCCGTACGGCTCAGGGCAAGACAAGAAGGAACTCCTGGCCCCATCATCGCCAGATTCGTGCGACAAGCCCTAAGGGACGAATTGGTTCGTCAGAGGAAAATAAAAAGGGACTTTTCCACTCGACACCTAGGCTGGGGAGATAATGAGGCGCACCGCGTCTACGTCAGTGAAGCTATGACTCCTACCAACAAGCATCTTTACTGGCTAGCCAGGCAGAAGCAGCTATCTGCAAAAACTAAGTATGTTTGGTTCAGTGGAGGCCGAGTCAGATGTAGACAGTCGGACGGTTACCCAGCAGTGACAATTAGCAAGCCTAGTGATCTGGACGTTTTCAGCTGAGTGTCGTCCAATAGTCACCTTAACTTTTCACTTTTATTTTTTTATATAGATTTGTACTCTTTTATAGTTATTTTTCATTTCCTTTTTCATTCAGGTAGAGAAGAAGTGCTTCTATATTTGAAACTTATTTTTTATTTAAGCAGTTTCCTTTTTTTTTACAACAGTTATTTATTTTTACGAATTTCTTTATTTTCATTTTTCTCAGAAAAGACAATTTTCATATCACTCAAAACTATCTTCGCATCATTCACTCATTATGATCATCGTTTAATTTATTCTGTGCCCGAAAAGTTTTCATTTTCTATCCCTCAATCCGTATTCCGTTTACCTGTCATTTCTCTCTCTCGTCCTTAGTTATGACTAATTTACTGAACTGTTGTCACATTAACGCACAATCCCTTATTGCACATATTGATGAGTTTCAGAAATATTTCCAAGATAACTTTTACCATGTCATAGCGGTCTCCGAAACTTGGCTCAAACCTATCATTCTTTCCTCTCAATTGTCCCTTCCTAACTATTCTCTCATACGTCATGACAGATCTGACCGCAGGGGAGGTGGAGTTGGTATATATATCCATGAAAGCCTTAAAGCTAAAATCCTTCTTCAATCTCCCGCCTCAACCTTTCCTCACCTAGAATATATATTCGTTGAAATCTCAACTTCCTCCTCTCCTCTTCTATATGCCGTAGTATACCGACCTCCTCATGTTCCATTCGACAACCACTTCGAATCCTCTCTTCTTCAACTAGTCTCTACCTACACCAATATAATTATATGTGGTGACTTCAATATTAATATGCTTTCGAATTCCAGCAATCAATCCTTTTTCTCAAATCTAATATTCTCTCTCAATCTTTACCTAGTTCCCTACTCTCCAACCCATCACACCCAATTTTCGGATACCTGGTTGGACCTGTTTATCTCTGATTCGCCTCTTAAAATTCTTTCCTCGTCCCAACATCCTGTTCCGTTTCTTTCATCACACGATCTCATTCAAATTTCATATGACCTACCAGTCAAATCCTTTACTCCCAGAACGGTGTCCTATCGCAATTTGGATCTCCTTTCCTTCGAATCACTTCAATCCGATTTAAGTTCCATCAACTGGGACGTCATTTACTCCTATAGTTCCATCGATCAGATGGTTTCCACCTTGACTTCCAATCTGCAATCCATATTAGACATCCATGCTCCTTTAAAAACCCTTACCTTACGCCGTCCAACGGCACCTTGGCTAACCCCGGAAATAAAAGAAATGATGAAGAAAAGAGAAGCAGCAAGGAGAAAATTTCGTCGCACACGTCTATCAGTAGACTATGCAGGTTTCAAACTACTTCGCAATGAAACACAATCTGCAATACGTCGTGCAAAATCAAACCACATCCAATTCATCCTCACCAATGCAACCGATCCCAAATCCAAATGGAAAATACTCCGACAATTATCGCCAACAGTATCCGGTAAACTCTGTTCCTCTTCAATCACGCCAGACAATCTCAATAACCACTTCGTACCCATCACATCTCCTAAATCCTCATCCGCTACCGACATTGATCATATAAACTTTAACCCTGATAACTTCTTTTTCTCCCATGTATCATATGACGAACTATTAAACGCCATTCTGAAATCGCGCACCAGTGACTATGGCCCCGACAATATTCCTTTAAAGCTACTAAAATCCTGCCTTCCTGTCTTAATGCCCGTGTTACATCATATTTATAATTTCTCGTTACAAAACTCCATATTTCCCACGCCTTGGAAAACCGCGTTAGTGCGCCCGCTAAATAAAGTTGAAAATCCCTCCTCTCCAAATGACTTCCGCCCTATCTCCCTTCTCTCTAACCTCTCAAAACCATTAGAACGCCTAGCCCAAAACCAAATTTCAAATTTTCTAGAAGAACGTTCCCTCATTAACCCTCTCCAATCCGGCTTTCGTCCAGGCTATTCAACTCAATCCGCTCTCCTCAAAATCACCCATGATCTCCATACTGCAATTGAACAGCAAAAATTAACAATTCTGATCCTTTTAGATTTTTCCAAAGCCTTCGACTCAGTAGACCACAATATCCTTCTCGCCAAGCTACGAAACTTACCTATATCCAACAGTGCTCTAGGATGGTTCAAGTCCTTCCTCTCAGATCGCTCCCAATATGTTTTGGTCCCCGGTCAACCTCCCTCCATAACCCTTCCGCTATCCTGTGGTGTCCCACAGGGTTCATCACTATCCCCCACCCTATTTGCCATTTACATAAACGACCTTCCACATCTTATCCGACATTCCCAGTATCATCTCTATGCCGATGACTTTCAAGTGTACCTATCCTTTTCCCCTTCCGATCTAATATTAGCCACCGAAAAACTCCAAGATGACCTGAATCGAATAAATCGATGGGCAATGGATAACAAGCTAAAGTTGAACGTGGACAAAACCAAGGCAATAATAATAGGGTCAAACTACTTCCTTAAAACTATTCCCCATAATCCAATCCTCCTTCTAAACAATAATCCTATCAAATTCTACCCAACTGTCAAAAACCTTGGAATTACTTTTGATCAGACCCTTTCCTGGAAAAACCATATCTCTGAAATTTCTCGTCGTACCTTCTCCACCTTAAAGCGTCTCAATTACCTTCGTCACCTGTTCCCTTTTGAAATCCGTAAACTCCTAGTTTCTTCCTTAATTTTCCCCCATTTTGACTATTGTTGTTCGGTGTATGGGGGTATCTCTGGGGATCTCGAAGCAAAATTAAAGCGGTTGCTTAATTGCTTCGTTCGATTCATCTTTGGGATCCCTAGAGATGCTTCGGTGACCCGATATTACGAAGAATTGAAATGGCTCTACCCTTCCTACCGCCGTAAGTACGTCCTAGCATCTTTCCTTTACCAAGTTATCCAATCCCGTCGACCATCTTACATTTTCGATCTCCTTCAATTCAAAACCACAGTCCTCTCCCGCAACACCCGTTCTCGGCTCTCTGATCTATATACAGCATCCCACCGAACTGCAGCTTTTGACAGAGCTTTCCTGATCCGATCCTCCTCCCTTTGGAACTCTATACCTTCTTCCATTCGTCGTTCCAATAATCTTCCAACCTTCAAATCCCGTATATTCCAGCACCTATTATCCCTACAATTCCCAAAAAATCGAAAACAGTAGGGGATCAGTATTGACTTAGTGCTCTCTTTATTCGATGAATGAATGATGTTTTTAGATGTACATTTGTGTGTGTTATTTTGTATTCATATATTTGAGTGTGTGGAATTTAAACCACGTACATATGTATTATTAATGTCATATAGATAGATATTAAAAAGGACAAAAAGGGATGAAAGGTAAATCTCGGATAATCTTGTTTAATCTTTCTTTTTTGTTTTTTTTCTTGGCATAAATTTGATATATGTGACCATAAATTTGTTTCTCTTATATAATTATTGTAAACTTATTTTAATTTTTTTTCTTTCTTTTCTTCTAATATGTTTTTGAAATACTGTTATCGTAGGTAATTCACATTTTTTATTTGTTCATTTTTTATTCGTTCTCACTAATTAAATTAATTGTAATAATTAATTAAAAGTAATTATTTAACACTCTAAGATTTAATAGCTTACAATGCCTGTATTGTTATTCTATAGGGACTCGTCCCAGAATAAATAAAGACATTATTATTATTATTATTATTATAATTATGATAATTATGATATGACAATAATTTGTAGCAACCCAGTGTAAGCATTGCCTACTAGTTTTAAGCGCCATATTCCGTAAAAAAACGTCATAATATTACGTAAAATATTACTAGATATTACAGTAGCCTCTGGCGACCCCTATCAGGACAGAAACTGTTAAACGGTTGTCCAAAACAAAGACAGCAACTGATAGTGACGATGCTATCAGCTCTCCTGTTTGGCATCAGTCAACAAGGGAGTGTCTTATTGAGATATGACCCTCAATTACTCAACAAGCAACGATGGATCTCCGGCCACTAATCGATTATTAATATTGGTCCCATTAACTTGGAAACTATCAGAACTCATTCCTCAGATTTCTTTATTCCTTTCTAAAATACATTTTTTAATTTTAAATAGCTCTAAAGAAGACGAGCTCGTGACTAAGGCTGAATCTGTTATTTGATTACTGCTAGTGGGTACACTTTATCCTTATATCATGCCTTTATCTTATATCATTCATTCCATTTACTTCTTGTATTATTATAATACAGATACAATTTCAATAAATTAATTTATTTAAAAAAATCTAGAAATACTCAACTAAATAAAAAAATAACTTACTGAAACATTGCCCGATAAAATTCTAGACAGGCACATTCCGTTATTAATAAATAGAAATAAATATCAGAATGGTGCTACAACAAAATTAGTAGAATGCTGAGTTGAACCAGAGATATTCATTTAATTATTGGGTTCTGGAGATCCTCATGGTGCTCACTCAGAATCTATAAAGTGTGTTCCCAAAATATCAGGAAAAACCTGGCAGTTGAACATGACCTCGGACAAATCACCTAACCATACAACCGTTGTCTTAGAAACAGTACAGTCTCTACCACTTACTGAACTTAAGGATATTCGTGAGGCGTAGTGTTACATGTTTTTTATTATATTTTTTAAATAATAAAATGGATAAATAATGTGTGAAGGTAAATTAACACGTTTATGACTCAAGGATATTAATTTTGATGTTCATATCTTGTTTTAGAATATGGTTTCCAACGAAATAAGATACAAAAGGTTATTATTATGAACCTACAGGTTGAATTTTGTGATAATGGAATGGAATGTCAGCACTTATCTTTGTTATCACCGTGTGATTCAAGCGTAATGACCTGGATCAGGTAGACAAGAGAATAATGAAAATAAAAAAACAAAAACTTCCATTCATCAAGGAAAAATTGTTTAATACATGCTGAAGGAATCACTTCATTATAATGACAATGATATAAAGATTTACTGAGCTAAAGGTCACGGATTCGATACAAGCTCTGGCAGAAAATATTTATTTTGTTAACTGCTTGTTAACTCTGGATACACTTCTGGGGCTTACCCAGCTTCTAGAGTTGTTACTCTTAAGGGAAAACCAGACGGTTGAGCGTGTTTTCTGCCATGTAGCCTTCTTCCACAACTGTTGGCTTAGAATCAGTACAAGCCCTACCCTTTCTATATACTTAAATCCAATAATCTTTGTTGGGTTGTAGTGAAAAAGGTTGTAATGATGCGATTATTTGAGTGTTTTGTGCATGTATATGTATATATATATATATAAGTTACGATTAGACTGAATGTAAACACTAAAAAAATATATGGGTTTGGGCAGAGTAACGACACAGACAGAGATTCATTTAACAACTGACTTTATTTTCGTTTTACATCAGTACTTATAGCTACAGTTTGTTTATAACTAAACATAAATAAAAGATAATCCTAAGTATTAACGTAACTTAAAGGTCCCTCAAATATTCACTTAACTGCCCCCCTCCAGTTCCTTCAACCGGAGGAACTATACAAATACAAATAAAAAATAAAAAACACATACAAATGAAACTGAGCTGAATCGTCCTGTACACTTATGACTGAAAATACAATAAATAAAATTAAAAAAATGACCCCCCAGATAGTACAAGAAATTAACGTAAGAAACGTAACCAAGAAATTATAAACAATAACATGAATGCGTAAGATTACAAGGTTATACAAATTCACAGTATCACAGTCCTGCAAGAAGAAAAGAGAAAAAAAAATATATATATAACAACATAATAAGGAGTACTAAGTTTCAATATTATACATAACCTGTCACCCCTGGCCGCCGCACTGTGTCCCTGATGGCGACCGTAAGTGAGGTATCCGTAGTTCCTCGAGGTGAACCGTACGCTGTTTAAAGGGATAATCAACGGCACGAATAGTGAATAAATTGTGTTCCCTGATCGTTACTACCTTATAGGGTCTCTCTTACCTCGCGTCCGTTTTGTTCCGGACTGTACGTAAGCGCCGATATACCACTGTTCCCAACGCCACCGGTCCCTTGCGATATACCACGTGCCTTTCATCGGCCTTTGCCACCCTCAATTGTTTTTCGCGAATCAATTTGTCGCGCACCCTATCCCAACGAGTCTTCCGTTCTTCGCGCCTCCGGCGAATCTCTACGGTTAGTTGATTATTATTCGCTGTTAACAAGTCCCGATGGTCGCGACGCTGTTGCCCGAACACAATTTCCACTGGAGTGAGCCCTGTCGCCGTATGTATGGTATTGTTATAGGCGATGATTGCTCTGGGCATAGCTTCATAGGGGTCTAAATTTCGGCCTAGTTTAAGTAACCGAAGATGCCCCCTTAATGTATTATGTAGGCGCTCCACCGCCTCTCTGCCCTTAATGTGATGGGGTGTATTCAATCGCCACGTAAGTCCCAGGATTTTACTTTCTTCGCGGATTAACGCGTTATGAAATTCCCTCCCGCAATCCGAAATAATTTCGTCTGGCACCCCGTAGGTCGCGCACCATTGCAAAACGCCCTCCCAAACTGCCCCTGGTGTTTTTTTCGCAATAGGGTAAGCCATCGCTAGCTTACTAAAAGAGTCAATCATAGTCACCCACTCCTGCCCCTCACTCGAGTATACATCGACCTGTATTAGGTTCCATCATTGTTGGCGTAATTGTTTGTTCCGCCACCGGGGGTTGGCGATCGTATTTGGCCAGCTGGCATACTAAGCACTGCGCGATATACTCCTGTACGGTGTGTCCCATGCCTTGCCAGAAATACAACGCTTTAAGGGCCGTAATGTTTCCTCCACTCCCCTATGGTTCGTTTTACCCACGTGGTGATCGGCCACGATCTGTCTTTGAGCGGTCTCGGTTGGAATCGTCTCTACTTGGCGTAAACATCGAACGACCGGGTACCCCACTCCAATTCGTTCTTGCCGCCACAGTCGCTGAAATTTATCCATAATAACCCGATTCCCCACATAGATGTGCAGCGCGCGATCAGGTATGCTGAACTCCTGGAAGATTCGTTCCAGCTCGGTCTCATCTGTCGTCGCCGGCATCCGCACTACAACGCTCGACAACCTTGCATACTGGCTGGTTTGTGTTTCAATCCCGCAACTCTGCTTCGTTCGGATAATCAAAGTTTCTTATTGTTAATGATCTCGTCGGATTCGGGGAGATCCGTCAGACGTTCCGTAGACGCCGCACTTTCCTCCGTCAATTGCCGCACTAAAGGAATTTCCGGCCCGTTTTCCGCCCAATCCCTCAGATAGCGTACGGCGAACGGTTCGGCGGGGCTCGTTTCGTCTTCCAACGCATTGATCACCAGCTCCCGGGATAACCAATCAGCTACCGCGTTTTCCGCACCCTTCTTATGTAATACCTGGAAATCGTAGACCGCGAGGCGTTCCTTCCATCGGGAAATCCGCGCTGATGATTCTTTTAATGTCCCCAAGTGAACCAGTGGCTTATGATCGGTGAACAATTCGAACCGTCGCCCATAGACGTATGGCCTAAAGTGTTCAACTGCCCAGACTACCGCCAACAACTCCCGTTCGATCGCGCTATAACGGCGTTCGGCGTCATTTAACTTTCGACTCGCGAAAGCCAATGGTTTTTCCCCACCCTCCGCGTTTTGGGACAACACGGCGCCGATCGCAACGTCACTAGCGTCTGTCGTGACCCTAAACGTTTTCCTGAAATCGGGGAATGCTAACAAGGGCCCTGTTGTTAAAATCTCCTTGCAATTGTTGATGCTGGCCAACTGTTCCGATCCTAACCTGAACCGTTTCCCTTTCCTGAGAATATCTGTTAAGGGATGTGTCAAATCCGCTATACTTGGGATAAATTTCCGATAGTAATTAATCATGCCCAAAAATCGCCGAACTCCATGAACATTCGTAGGGGGCGGTGCCTCTTGGATTGCCTTTACTCTATCCGGGTCTGGCCAAACCCCTTCTTGCGAGATGATGTGTCCCAGAAATCTAATCTCCCTTAGCCCGAACTTTGACTTGTCCTCAGATAACTTGAGGCCAAACTCTCGCACTCTATTCATGACTTGTGTGAGGTACATGATCTTCCTCGCTTTTACTGAAAACAATTAGGTCATCCATATAGACCTGAGAAAATTGCTCCCCTAATCCCCTCTGAAACTCGTCCATCAACCGTTGGAACGTGAGAGGCGCCCCCTTCAACCCAAACGGCATCCGAACGAATTCAAAATGACCTCGTTCCCACGAGAAAGCGGTCTTTGGAATGTCTTCCTCAGCCATCCTAACCTGGTGGTATCCACTCTTCAAATCTAACGTGCTAAAGATCGTGGCACCCGATAGGCTTTCTAATATATCATCGACCCGCGGAAGGGGATAGCGTTCGTCCTTCGTTGCCTCGTTCAATTTCCGAAAATCAACAACGACCCGGTATTGTTTTGTAGCCCCGCCTTTCTTCTCAACCACCCACAAGGGACTATTAAAAGGTGAGTTGCTGTGCCGAATAATCCCTTGGTGGAGAAGCTCCCTCAATTGCTCGTGTATTATGTTCCGCAAGGCCTGGGGGTACCGCCTATCCTTGATATACACCGGGGTTTCCCGTTTCAGAGCTATCCTGTGTTCGGTTTTTCCCGTCGTCGGCAAGAACTCCCCTTCTGTATAGAACAAGTCGAAATTCCTCTGGAGCAACCGCTCTAACCCATGTGTATAATACTCCGCGGCACCAATCTCCATATTTGGTCTTTTAACCGAAAGTGGTTTGTATTTACAATTCCCTATTTCGTATTGCCACGTTCCTCGATTCACGACCATTCTTAACCCCGCCTCTCGTAATACGTCGCACCCTATAATGAGATCGTATCCCGACATCAGTTTCTCGACCACATGGGCCTTAACTTCCGTTCTCGTCCCTGCTAACTCGTTCAGATCGACCACTATTTCCCCCAAAGTTTTACACGACCCGCTCACCGTGGTTATCGTGCAACTACATCGTTTAATCCTTCCCCAAATACCCATTTTAACCGCCCCTTGTCGACTGATCAGTGAATGGGTACTCCCAGTATCCAACAGAAATTTTACTCCCGACGACTCTAACTTCGCCACGGGCAATCTTGTCCATCTTCCACTCGCAACGCTATTATTACTCACAATCTCCCCGCGTTGGTTGCCCCACCCATCACCGCAACCTCATTCCGTTCGCGTTTGTTTTGGTCGCCCTTCCACCCCAGAGGACCCTCCCTTCCACGAATTTGCCCCTCTTACCTCGTGCTTTCTCCCGGACAGAGTGCTGCGCTCAGACGTGACGCTGCCTTCCTCTGAAGACTCCCCGCTGGTATCTCGTCCTTCGGTCCTCCTGTAGTTCCGCCGGTCTCTCCATTCCTGATTATTGACCTCCATCGGTTCCGGCCTGAATTCTCCCTGTCGTGGTCTCGAACTACGTCTCGGGCATTCTCGTGCCACGTGGCCCTTCCTGCCACATTCATAGCACCGTGTCAGACTACACTGTGCTGCCACATGGCCGGGTTTGTTGCACTCGTAACACCGACGCTCCGGTCGCTTCCTCCTCTCTTCTGCACCCCTACTTGGTCGGTTCTCAGAGGGTCGGTTGCTGCGCCTGGGCGGACTCCTATGTCTTCTCGTGGCACTCACTTCCGTCCACTCGCCCTCGCATTTCTCTTGTCGTGCCTTGTTTCTGTCGTGTGCATCCACCAACTCGTGTGCACACTCGACAAAATCCCTCTCTCGTGATAAAGAGCCTGGCCGATCCATATAGTGGTTCAATTGGGCTTTCAGGAGTCTCCGCACAAACTCTAAACGGCGTCCACCTTCCTCTTGTCCAAAAGCTTCCACCATTTTTTCTACTACTCTATTGTAGAGAACTAATAACTTTTCTGCGTAGTCGCCTTCCGACTGACCTTGACTTCGTCTCGTTTTTATCAAATAAAACACGTCTTCCTCTGGTGTCCAGCGCCCTCCGCCGTACAGTTTCTTCAACCTCTGCTTCAATGTATCCCACGGGATCGTCGTATCGCCTTGTATGGCATTTAAGACGCGTCTCGAGATGCGACCGACCAAAGCCGCTTCCAAAATCTTCTCGTCTGACTCAAATATAGTCCCGTTTGCCTTACGTGACACAATAAGGTTCATGATTTGGTCGGCGCCTTTTATAAAATGATCCAAGTCGCCGACTGTACCTGTAAATGGCTCAAGTTGTCCTATAACTTCATGTATGAAGCTAGAATTTTGAGTCCGCACCTTCACCAACTCAATTTGTGCCGACTTTTTCGCCTCCGTAAGCTGAGTCATTAGCTGTGCGTGTTCTTCCGCCGCCTTAGCCAGCTGAAATTCATACTTCGCACGTTCCTGAAGTAACTCTTCTGATTCGGTCATTGTGCGAGTAACGTATTTTCCCGCTTAATCTAATTAATCAATTAATTAAAGGAAAAACCTTTTTTAAAACGCGTGCACGCACAAAACGTCCCGGCTTTCGGCACCAGTTACGATTAGACTGAATATAAAAACTAAAAAAATATATGGGTTTGGGCAGAGTAACGACACAGACAGAGATTCATTTAACAACTGACTTTATTTTCGATTTACATCAGTACTTACAGCTACAGTTTGTTTATAACTAAACATAAATAAAAGATAATCCTAAGTATTAACATAACTTAAAGGTCCCTCAAATATTCACTTAACTTATATATATATATATATATATATATATATATATATATATATATATATATATATAGAGAGAGAGAGAGAGAGAGAGAGAGTAAAGACGTTAGTCGGTAACTAGAAAATAATTATTAAACTCTGTCTTCTAATAATAATTATTCAATTGTTTATTTATTTTATAATACCATTCGAAGTCGAGAACACGGCATGAACTAGAAGCAAAGAGTCATAGAGAACGCTTACTCTAGAAGAGAAATTTTTGGAAAACTTCCGGAGGGGGGTGGATTTTTCTGCCCAAATTTTATTTTAAAATTAATTTAACAATATTTGTTTATTTTATATCAACATTATTAATTTAATTATGGGTTTACAATAGTAATAGGAATAAAAAATCTATGGATGTATAACTATTCTATAGTATGTATTAAATAGTAATTAAAATATGTACCTTACCTGTTTTAAAACGTTGTTCAGTTTTAGTAAATAACTAATAAATTATGTTTTAAAATAATAACTAATTAAGTAATTATTTATATTATTATAACGTTCCGAAGTTGAGAACACGGTGCAAAGAGTCCTAAGTAAGAATTTTTTTTTTAATTAAATAAAATATTTTTGTTTATTTTATTTAAATATTATTAGTTTTATTATGACCTAAATATAGTAAGTGTACATTTAAAATGGTTTTAAAACTATTTTATCCTATATCCCTAAGAAATCCTCAAGAAATCTCAGTTAGGGCAGTGCTCATAAATCCTAGACTTCCTTATCTATAATGTTACATTTCTATTGATTCTTTAATTATGAAATTATTATGGGCACTATGATGCTAATTACTGATCACATCTCGTTTCTAAAATCCATAAAACAATTTGCATGGGCCATGGGAGAGATATAGAAGATATGACATATGGTCATCATATGGCCGTAGGACCCTCTGTGGGTTTTACGGTGACATATGATCAAACCACGAACACGAAACACAATATATCTGGCGGTAGAACTAGATATCTATAGTTTTTAAGGATTCGTTATAGTTTTTATAATTATTGATTATATAAATGCAATGAATATTATAATATAATTGAAAAGGATTTTATTTGCAGCTATGTGAAATTAATATTGTGCTAACTTAAGATTGTTTCTTTAATACCCTTAATACCCTTCTGGGAGTCACTCAGCCTCTTTATTGGATACCGTTAATCGGTATAATAATATTAATGTAAAATTTAAAAACTCCAAATACTCCTTGGTATTTCTCTCTCGAATAATGTTTTCAAATCAAAGCGTCATTCTCAGCACTTGGGATGGCGGGAATTGTTCTGTTTCTAACCTGCTAACGGTTGTGCAGGGATGTAATTTGGAGCGATCACGCTTGGTGAGAGAATTGTTCTTATTAACTATCTTTACTGTGAGCCAACTAAAATAACCGTTTTGAAGTCAATCAATCTAATAGTTCTAAGATACAAATAGTATTTTAATTTTTTTTTTTTGGTTTAAACAGCTAATCGGAATTGTCTAAAATAAAGAATTATCATCGAAATAATTGTGTGGTAATTGAACTCCCACTATGCTTCTCCCAATTTAGGATATGATTATAATAATAATAAATTCTTTATTTATTCTGGGACAAGTCCCTTTAGAATAACAATACAGGTAAATGAGAAAGAATTAATGGGAAAAAAAAGTTTTGATAAAATTAATAAAAGAAAAAGAAAACAGAGTACAATAAATAAAAAATAACAGACATAAGATTACAATAATTATATAGAGGGAAACAATAGATAATTACATATGTAGGCAAATTACAATGTCAAGTAGAAAGTGAAACAAAAATATGAACAATATAAACTAACATAACTTGTTTTTAGAAATATCTAATAATGATATAGAAGCTGAGTGTGCCTCAGGCAGGTTTCTAAATCTCAGGGGGTAGAATTACGGCCGTAAACAGAATAAACAATTCATCTGCCACAACCGGCCTCGAGATTTGGATCTATGGATTTGTTACCTACCACTTCCCCAGTAAGAAAACTCTCTATATAGCAGATCTCCATTTGTAAGTTTTTTCTACAGCAATTTGTTAACCGCCTTGAAGACCTCACACCAGCACAGACATCATGGCCATGATAATCCACACAGATGATTGCCTGTAACCATTAACTTTGATCGTTTAGGTACATCAGGATCCACTTGGTCTTGTGTACTAAGCTATATCTATGAGCATACAAGGTTACAGCATCTTTGATTGCGTTAAAACCCCTCCTTGGGAAATCTAGCGATTCTTTTCTTTTTGTGGGAGAAAAAAAATATGTTTTTCGAGATTTTTTTATATTTAATAAAATATACTGTTTGAGGATGAACAATAATGACTTTTTTTCTGGAAAAGTAGAGCTATAATACGAAAAAATTACTATCATGTAAATTACTGATACTCTAAATATAAAATATGCTTACTGATAAATACCCATAAAAACCGTTGAATTATTTGATTTGGATTATTTATTAGAATTTATAGATTATTTATTAGTAGACAATTGACCATGTGAGGATAGTGATTTTCCAGGAAAATGAGAGAAATAATAATTTTTAAATATATCACTACGCATTTTTTATGAGAATTTGATTTATAACTTTTTTTATAGTTATTTTTTAGGACGTTGATGTATATTTAAAATTGAGAATGGCATTTGAATGCCGAAACGTCTTGTCTTTAAAAGAATAAAAGAATTTTTGACTGGAATCTGTTTTTTTTCAAAGATAGAAATTACAGTGGAGATACCACCAATATATCCAATATATTAAATAAGGATTATTAGAATTTATTTGAAGAACATTTAGAGTAGACTGTTTTCTATTTATTTTCTTAGCCAACCAACTTTAATAAACTAATTTACAAACTTAAAAATAAATACCTATGCCTATAAAAGATATTAAAATATCGTAACTCGTGCCCTTTTATCACTTATTTTATGAAATTTGTTTTTTAGATGATAGTTTTCTTTTTATATATTTTTAAACAATACAACGAAATACGCCTCACCTGATTGCATCACCTTTGCTATACTTTACTTCTGTTTTTATAATTTAAATGTTATATAAATAGATATATTTATATAAATAAAAATAATGTTTTTTTTTATGTTTGATCTGTGATAAAAGAACATATTATTGATAAAAGAGGTCACAGTTTTTTATATATCAAAATATTTGTTTTTGAAATGTGTGTTTTGAAGACGTCTTACTTATGGGCTTTGGCTACAGGCTTGAACTTATTATATGATGTTCCGCTTATGACTGTTCTTTTTCTGCTACTCCAAATACTTTTGTAGGACTATTTCATGAGTTTAGAGTGTTGAATTTTGCTAAGCAGTGATCCATCCAGTAGATGTAGTAGTCTTGTAATGTTACTACGAACGTGGCGGTAAAACATTTTTGAATTTAGTGGATCTATCAGATTATAAAAAATATAATTCAAAAACTCGTTGTTCTTATCATCACGTGTTATGGTCGCTAAAGTAAATAAATAAAAAGTCAATAATATTGATTCTCTTATCACCAAACCACCTAAACAAGCCGTTCTGAAGCCATATGATAGATTTTATAGATTTATTGTTCAGAATCAACTAGCTAAATGGAATAAATCTCGGTGCACCAAGAATCCGGTTCGATTCACAGCAAGGCAGTAAATTTTCTCAGCAGTTTCCTCGTTGGTGTATTCAATCTGCGTAGGAACTACCCTCTTGGGATATAGCACCCTATCTGGTTGCTGGAAACATTGATTCCTCTCATGTATAACCAAAAATCTAAACTAATGCTTAACTTTTATTTTAAGATGAAGTTTATTTTACGCAGCAATACTTTTTTATTACTGTTTATTTTACTTTCCGCCATGGTGATAAATTGTCATTGTCATGTCATTATCGCAAAATACTTTAAGTAAGCTTTCTATTGTTGCTTAACTGTAAATTTAAGGGATTTTGGTCTAAAGGGAGATTTACAAAGGAAGAGTAATCATATAATATGTGCTGAACGACTTTTATATAATATTCTCTTATAATTTTGTTTATGTTTCGTTTTTTGAAGCTTTAATTATTATAATTAAAGTCCTGGGTCGAGCCAGTTTCCTAGTCCCTTCGATGCCATGCTCTCCTCCACATCCTCCAACCATCTCTTCTTTGGTCGCCCTCTTTTCTTTCTTTCTGTCCTGCGATAGTCACAGATTGTTGTAGATGTTCGTTGCTCCTACATTGTTCTTAAATAGCCATACCATCGCTTTGTTTCTATTGTGAAGAGTATATTTTTTTCTGCAGTGCCAGCTGCCATATCGTACTGTCAGGGACCTGATAAATTCTGGACAATTTCCCCAGAAGTCCATCTCTACGGCCAATAGATTTCTTTCCTCTTTTTTCGCTAATATTCTTATTTATGATCCGTAGAGGGTAACATTTTCAATGAATAAGTGAAAAAATATTTTTGTACTTTTACTTTGAGTATAACTTGCTTACTCCCTCCATAGCACAGAGTTTAGACAACCAATCATCCCCCCCCCCTCTTACTATATTTTCTGATCTATCTTTGTAGGAGCTTAGTTATCATTAGCTTCTAATTCTTCTCAATTTTTGAAGGATAAGGCTCTTATACTTTAATGCATTGAAATAATACTACATTTTCACTCAATGAATATATATAAATATGCCAATTGTAGAAATGTGACTGTTATTCGCCTACTTTCCCTCTCTATTCTATCATCTCTAATATTTAATAGATTTTTCATTCATAAGTGTATGATGGAATAGAATGTTTGGAACAGAAAAGGACGGGACCACAGAAGAATTTAGCAGATTACAAAACGCGGAATAGCGAAGCAACGCATCCGGCTTAGTACGGAACGAAATTCTAAACAGTTAATTAGCGCTGTACCGACTGGGAAGCGTCTGAGGGTTAGTGCGAGCCGCAGGTGGAATCTGGTGAGGCCGAGGATTGGGTGATCTGGCGGATTTGGGTTTTGGTAGCGGACGGAAGTTTGTGTCATTATCGAGCTTGATGACAATTAGTCGATATTGAACATTCCTATCTATTCAATAGGGCAGTCTTGCGTTACGCCGTAAATGTTAAAGTAACTATTAACTGTTAATGATCCAACTTCTTTCGATCCTGCCTCCGTATCTTCCTCTCCCTCTTTAGAACCCGATCCACTCAAGAAGAGTTTTCCTCCTTAAGGAAGACAATCGTCCCTATCCTCCTAATCATTAGCTGCCACAAAGGCACTGGAAGAGCTGCAACTTCCTTAGGCGTCTTTAAATAGTAGAAAGCTGTTCTACCTTTCATGGAGTTAACGTTAAGCTTTTCCTTTGTAAATTCTTTCGTGATTTTCATTACATGTTTTCATTTTCAATTTACTCGATGATTTTTTCCAGATTGTTGCCAAGTCAGAGTTGAGCTTATGCTTCTAAATATTTTCTAAAATTAATAATAATTATTACATGTATTGCCTTCGTACCATCAACAGTCTCTGTGAATAAAAGCCGAATTTTCTCCAAAATGAGTCTCTTTAGTACTTAAGGATGCGGAATTGTGTTATTGTCGTAGTGGATAAAGGGCCAAGTCAGATATTGGCTTGGAAAGGATTTATTGTATTATATTACAACTCCATTTCAAGCAAGAAACTACGAGAATGACAAGATTCCGCTTCCCTCAATACAATTAACTCTCTCTGAACAAAATTCGACTTTACCACTTATTCACCGGTGGTGGAGATCAAGTAGATCTGTATTTTTGGAAAAAGTAGTTCTGATTAATTTTTATCTACTGTCCTCATCCATGATTATCAATTCATTTTTATTTTTAAATCAATAAATTTCAATAAATGTAATCAAATACAAAAAAAAATATCGTAGTTCTAATTTCATAGTTGTCTATATTCATTCTATTCTGATGCAGTAGTTTTTGTTAATTATTAAATAACTCAGAACTACTGCTCTTTAATTAATCGGCATCACGGAATTTGATTCATGTACGTTTATTTCTGCTGTACTATAAATATTGTATATCTTTTTTTTTCTTTTTTCTAAGATTAATTTATTGATATTTACATTTATAAGAATATGTGAATCTGCTAATATGAACAAATGACATGAAAAAAAAAACACTTGTTCAAAAAAAACTACCCATCGGTAGCACTCCAATAAAGTTCTATAGTAGAAGGTCTCGAGGCCATCTTCTTTGCAGACGCCTCGAAGGGTTGTCAGGAATAGTATTGGAAGCAAGTTGAGAGACTAGCGGATTCAAGTGTGTATGGAAGGATAGATATCTAGTTTGGGCCAAATCAGCAACATATGGTTATTAAGATCATGATGGATGAGTTTGTTTGTGACATAATAAGGAGCATTGAGGATTTCGCGAAGGATTTTGGTATGTAAGGATCGGATACGAGATGAATTGGATGGCTTACTAGAGCCCCAGAGGTCAACTCTGTATGTCCAAATAGGTATGATAACTGTAATGTAAATGAGTCTTTTGTAATTAATTGGGAGCTTAGAGCGTTTGTCCAGTAAATGTTGAAGTAGACGAAAACCTCAGGCAGTTTCTTGTCTTTTCAGTCTTGAATGAGGAATATATCATTTAAATCTATTACTTGGAAGCTAATAATTTTATTTCGATTTATATTTCTACTCTAGGATGTGCTGTAAGCAGTATTGTTTAAAATTTAATAAAAGTGTGGCTCTGCCTTAGAAATTATTTTTAATATTGTATCTTAAATGTTTTGGGAATTCGAACTCTATAATTTCAAATAGGTACTCATTTAGTTTTTATTGTTTAATTGAATCTTTTTATTCTTGAGTTCACTAATCGGAGCGAAAGAGACCAGGAGTCTTGACCACCTCTCGCCAGGACACGGTACACAGCACACTGACCGGGATTAGATGGCAGGTGTTCGTTGAACCTGAGTAATGAGCGGCTCTTATTTTGTTACCGTTTTATCATTATTACCGACCGTAAGTTATCATTCATAAATCTATATTCTGAGCTAAATACTTCAGTTATTTTAATAACAACTGTACTACTCAAAGATCAATGAATGAAGTAGTAAAATACTGATTATTCAATAATATCTATTAAATATTAATATTAATTATCCTATTTTTAACATATTTTTCGTTTTTGTTTTAGGTATGTTGGCTTTGTTCTTGATGAGATGGTGATCGTATGTATTCATCATTTTTTATCATAAATGCTTTATTTAACTGAACAAGATACATATTACAAAAAATGTTTGCCTTCCTATGATCTTGTTTGGTGGTATAGAATACATCTTGAAATAATAAGAATTTAATATTCCATAAGATTATAATTTTTAGTATTTATGACCACCCGATTTGTAAGTATAATATATCTCTAAGGGAAAAACAGAGGAAAACGATTATTTGTTGTTTGCCATATACAAATATATTTTTTAAAAGATTCCAGTTTTTCTATAAAAATAAATTACCCAACTAAGGCTTACATTTACTAGACGAGATCTAGCGTTTTGATATTTATACAGTATTTTTTGCATGACTATTTGATAGAAACGATTACATGTTCCTTATCGATCTGTAATTGATAATTCGATTTTTTTTTAACGATGAGCCTCTTTTCTTCCATATCTCCGGTTTCTCTCTTTAGACTTTCTTGAAAACCCGGAGTATCCTGAAGTTCCAGCTTAAGTGAAGGACGTCCTTCAATACTGTCCGCAGAGACCTCGAGCTCTTTGATGTTCTTTTCAGGCTTCTTAGGCCACATGTTGGTCATTTTCATCTTTTTAAGACACGTGAATAATTAATGACAGCAGTAACGAAGAATGGACCTTTTGTAGGTTTCCATAGAACTGAATTCTACGTTTTCTCATTGCATCTGTAATTTTCTCTATATGCGTGTTTCAGTTCCTGTTTGTGGCGTCGTCCTTATTCTTTAATTGGTCCCAAAATGTTTCTCTCCATGATTTCTAGATCACACATTTCCTTTCAACTGAATCCTCTGGGTGGATTACTGTTGAGTAGTGTCTAAGTTTATCATTAACTGATATAGACTTCTTGTCGTAAATGTCTTTGTTGAGGTCGAAGGCTGCTTTCATCTTGTTAACTCTTGATTTAATGGCTTCCTTTTCTGATATATTTTGTTCAATTATTTCACCTAAATATTTGAATTTTTCAGTTTTGCGAAATTAATACCTATACTTATTACTACATCAGATATTTTGATGTGTACATGTTGCAGTTCTGTCTAACTGTTAGCCAAAAGTCCAATCCCGCTACATGTATATCTGTATGTTTAATGTCGCAATGAACTAGAATTTATGTACTCCATCAGTACAGTCATACTCCAGAACAACAAGTTTCAGTGAATGATAATGATAATGACACTTTTCTTTAAATATTAGTTCTCTCTTTTTACTGCATTATATAGTGTATTATATTTCTGTTCAACCACTTATTATAATCATTTAGTTCGTAATCGTGAGGTTAGCGTACGTTGATTTTATATTCAAAAAACCAACCACCTCTGAGTTCTCTGCAAGGTCATCAGCGGTCCTCTTGAAGTCACGTACATGGGGCAAAAAAAGGATAAGAAAATCGCCGAACCAATGTACCAATTCGAGACCTTGATTTAATGTTCTTCATAAAAGAACTTTTATCTTTTAGATAAGTTCCACTTATCTTTTCCTTGGATTATTTTTGTGTTTCTATCATATCATATTTTAATATGTAATTTTTTATAATTTGAGTCATGTCTTTCGAAATTTGTAACAGATAAGTGTATAGTAATTTTTTAACATTGGCTACTAGTCGCCTGAGTGGTTTTGCGAGGCATTGACATATTTTTTTTTCAAAATAAAGTTTATAGATGGTGATGTAAGGATTTTTTCTTTTCTTGATTAGAGTTCTTTTTATGAGCATAACATTAAAATGCTCTGATAATAAAATATATATATTTTAATTTTTTAAAGAGAAAAGATAGGCCCTCGACCGGGATTTGAATCCGGAACCTTTGTCTCACCGTGACACCGCTCTGCCAATTGAGCTATCAAGGCCCCTCCCGGTCGAGAACAAACCTTCTCTCTTTTAGATCCTATAGCCCCAGCGTGCTCCCGCCATTTTAGCGATGAATACGCAAGGATGAAGTTCTCTGAACATTAATTTTAATTTTAGGATCTTATTGACTTACGTCATATTATTATTTATAATTATTGGTCATTTTTTATGAGTTATAAATATTTTAATTTTTTAAAGAGAAAAGATAGGCCCTCGACCGGGATTTGAACCCGGAACCTTTGTCTCACCGTGACATCGCTCTGCCAATTGAGCTATCAAGGCCCCTCCCCGTCGAGAACGGGATTCAAATCCCGGTCGAGGGCTTATCTTTTCTCTTTAAAAAATTAAAATATTTATAACTCATAAAAAATGACCAATAATTATAAATAATAATATGACGTAAGTCAATAAGATCCTAAAATTAAAATTAATGTTCAGAGAACTTCATCCTTGCGTATTCATCGCTAAAATGGCGGGAGCACGCTGGGGCTATAGGATCTAAAAGAGAGAAGGTTTGTTCTCGACCGGGAGGGGCCTTGATAGCTCAATTGGCAGAGCGATGTCACGGTGAGACAAAGGTTCCGGGTTCAAATCCCGGTCGAGGGCCTATCTTTTCTCTTTAAAAAATTAAAATATTTATAACTCATAAAAAATGACCAATAATTATAAAATATATATAGTTTATCATATATCTGGACCCATGTTTTTTTCAAATATTAGAAAAAATATATAAGAATCGCTTAAGATGGCAAAGCTATTGGAAACAGGACTGAAAGTTAAAAACAGAGAGTGGAAATGGCTTAATCGGATATAAATGTCAATTAAAAAAAAAAGGTCGGAATCTCAAATAGCTAAGTACTTAGCTAAGCATTTAACGTTTCGCATTACGGTTTTTAAAAAAAGACCAGTAAAAGTATACCAACCATAAATACTAAAGTAACTAAATAAGTAAACGAAAAATAACTAACTATACGAACAGCTATTACACCACTTTTGGTTTTGATTTTGACAGCACTGCTAAAAATAGAGCATTTCTCTCTCAGGGACGTAGATGTTATGAGTCAGAACTTAATATATTTGAAAGTATTGGTGATCGTTTCTCTTTAGATATTTATGATGTTTCTTAGCTGGTGTCAATAGAGTTTGTTAGAACCTTATTTATTTATTATTTGAGTATAGCTGACCACTTTATTTCAATCAATAGTCGACAAGTTTCCTTACTTTCTGTGTAGATCTACTACCCGGGCTAAGACATGGCCTTCTGAACAATATTCCTACAGATATTTTTTTGCATTTCCTTTGCAGTTTGTTACTCCCTGACGTTTAAGATATTCCTCCACATCATCCATCTTCTTCTAGGTCTTCCTCTTCTTGTAGTCCCATAAATTTTTCTTTGATGCTATTCTTTGATTACTTCATTCAACAGAGTGCCGAAATACCTTTTCTAAGTATTTTCCTCCTTAAGGCTTTAAGTATATTTCCGATGGTGAAGTAAACATATCAATGCTTATACCGAATAATTATTAATCGTCTTTAAGGAGGAAACCTGCTAAGGTTTTTATATACCCCGTAGGCTTTCCTGTTTTACTGGCCTTTAGTCTATAATGAGGTAGGTTTTTGATGATAGGTCGTTAAGTTCTCTACATTAGCAGTATCGTAACTATTGGAAAACTTTGCAGTTATAGCTCGACATGTTTGCCTTAATATAATTTTAAACCTCAATATAATTTTATATTTAAATCAGAGAAAGAGGCTTATTTTATAGTATACAAATTTTAAACTTCCTTAGATCCTCTTAAACAAATCCTGTTCCGTTTATGGTGTATATTTTTACTATCTTCATTTTCCCTCGTCCATTCGTACTCGCTACGACCTAGGGTGATGGGGAAGAAAGAAGTCAGCTCGCTGGAACCGATGGAACCAGGGGAGTAGAACAGATTGCCTCTTGACCCCGCCAAGGTCATCGCTTCTCGGTGGCGCATTCAATTAGATCTTTATAATTATGTTTATGTAACTGATCACTTTTGTAATGTAATCAATCTAACAACAACCGACTTACTCCATTCTTTTTTAAATGAAATCAAGAAACAATTTATTTTTCAAATCTTATAAATAGGCAAAGAGCCTTGGAAATCCACGCTGTGAGACTTATACGAAACATAAGGCATTATATGTACATTTTATATAGTATTTGCAGTGTAATATTGTCTATTCTTAAAGTGCTCTCTCCATTCTATCAAGTAGCCTTTGAATATCTTCATATCATCGGAAGACTCTTATGCCGGCTTTTTAGTCCCTCGAGGACACTCTGAAATATCGATTAATAGTTCATATTGAAGAGCATAGGGCTCAGTGAGCGTCCTTGTCTCATTCCAAGTTTAATAGGTACCCTTTTTTTCAGAGTCTTGTAGCATTATAGGTGCTATTTGTTCATACGGATTTTGAATTAAATATTTTATATTAACTGAAATACATTAGATATCGTGGAGTTGCAAGTGAAATACACTACAACAAATTTGATTTTTGAGTGAGATGTTCCTACAGATAAAACCCATGAAGCCTGTAATGGCCCTTCTCCCGGATATATAAAATGGGCTCAAAAAAGGCTCGTGGACCGAAGTAGGAGAAGCAAAAGCCAGTACAAAAATAAGGGGCCCAAAGTAAAATATATTTTTTTAAATAATATACATATATACACATGCAAATAATAGTTTCATAAATCAAATACACAATAATTATATAAATTCTTATACAAATTCTGATACAAGCCTGAATAAGGTCTAGAGAGAGAGAGAGAGAGAGAGAGAGAGCACGTCTAGTCTGAGGTCTGGAGCAAGAGTCTACTTAAAAGCTCTGTATATAATTCAAATTTGCACTCTCCCCTCCCCTAGACATCGTCCGACCAATTACACGCCGTTATTTAATACAGATACGTAGATCCAACATTAAAAACATCGCAGGTCAATGTTTAAATCTATAATAATTCTTAGAAGGTACAAGTTAACCATAAATCTCTAATAATTTAATAATAAATCATACAGATCACCACAAGCCATTTGTTTATTTATTTATTATTTTAAATTTTAATCACACTAAGTGCTATATCCTTTCCATCAATGTTTTCCAAAATCATGTTTTTTACTAACTATATTTTACTTGTAACCCCATGGCATGATGTGTTTATACAACATCGTTTTTCTTTATGTATTGCTTACATTGTTGTATATAATTTTTTGTACAGAATTGTAGTTGCATACAATATTTTAAAAGTCGATAGCTTCTCTGTTATCTGAAGTTCTCTTGTAAGTTCTCTGAAAATAATAGAAAAGCTGACTGAATGTGATATATTTTTTTTAATATTGTCCAGATTTTCGTATTTACTAGTCCGCCAAGAAGCTATTCACTCCTTCCATTCATTGTTGTTTTTTATGATGATAGTTAGCAATTTTTTTACATATTTCATTTGTACATATTTTTTTTTATTGATTCCTTTATATATATATTAATATTCATTAGGAGTCGCTCTGCATATAAGTTACTTTATAGAATTAAAGTTAAGACTTGAAGGAGAATTGTCTAATGTAAATTTTTACATATTCTTTATTTATTTCGCTGTTTTCATTCGATCCATGCCCAAGGTTGAAATTCTTCCGTACTAAGTAATACTTTTAATCTTATAAAGGGCTGGGATAGATCCTTTGTGGTCTGGGAATCCTCCTTGGGCCCATCGACCTCAATGAAGTGGATACCCTTAATGAGAAAAACCTGGTAGTTGAGCGTGATCGTGGACAAATTATCTCCCTGCTCAACCATTGTCCTACAAAACAGTCCAGTCTCTTCCACATACTGAACCTAAGACCTTTTTTGTCTATTTATATGTCGATTCACTCCTGTCTTCAGGCTTATTATAATCTGCGAATGTGCTGCTTGTCACCTTCAGCGATACATAACGGATTTTTTTTACAACTGTCGCCAGTTCTTTCATGACACGTATTCTTTTCTGACCGTCATGCTTCCACTACATCGTCTCTCCAACTCTTCAAAGTCCTCCTATCTTTTTACATTCTGTTGGTATCCATTATAATATTTTTTGGGGCCATCTATCGTCTTGCACTCTGTTTACATGGCCAAACCAAATCAGTGACCTCAATTTCTTCAGTTATTGATTTATATTCATTCCTTCTGGAATAGTGTCATTTGTAATCTAGTTTCGATATATCTTCTTTGTTCTTACTAAATACACTTTAATTATTACTTAAGTAGAGTGGGGTAGCGAACAATAGCTGTGTATTTCTGTGCTACATGTCCCGGGTTCAAATCCGGCTGACAGATTAATTATTTAATCTCTTAATAGGCTTAGATGTACCTTGTGGGGCCCACAGACCTTTCTAGTATACTACCCTCCTCTACGAAGCAAAAGAAAAACTTAGTGGTTGCGTGCGGTCATAGGCAAATACCATCAAGAACCTTCATAGGTAGTATCGCTACACTTTTTTTTCCATTTAATATTATTTATAGAGAATTTTATTTATTCCATAATGCACCTGTGGGACTCTCAAAGAATCTCAAAACAGATGGCGTCCTTCGGTTGATTTTGGGGCAGCCTCATATTCGAAACTTCTTCAGTCAAACTGTCAAATGAACAAGTTTCCAGTATCTAATAGCGTACACATATTGATAGTTGAGACTACTAATTACTGAGTAAAAGGATGATAATACGGATCAAGGTAGCTTAGTGCTATAGCGCTGAGTCGCCATACGGAAGATCTCGGGTTCAAACACGGCTATGACAGATAATTTATTTAATCTGTTAACAACCAGGGATGGATCTTTGGATCTGGAGACCCTCCTCTATAAAATTGGTAACATTAATAAGGAGAAAAACCTGGAGATTGAGCGTGATAACGAAAAAATCAACTCTCAGAACATCCGTTGTCCTTTAAACAGTACAGTAAAATATGCTAGAACATTTTTACAGGCAGGTAGTAACAGAATATGAAGTCAAGAGCTTTAATGAAATCGGGAGCATATAGACTTTCCATTCTTTGTTGTTTTTTTAGCATAAATATAATATCTTTATATTTATTTATTATTTATTAATTAAGTATTTATCTTCGAGAAAAAAAACCTGCTTCCAGTCAATTATTTTATTCTTTATAAACAAAACTTTTCGACACTATGGTGTCATTCTCAATCATTTCCTTTACTGCATTTTTTAACTTTAAATAAAATAACAATAATTACAATACTATAAAATATTTAACATAAATGTCCAAAGATAACATACTATAAGTATAAATACCTGGAAAGTCAATACTTTTAAATAATTCTTAAGGAGATCTATAGTCCTCCATGTTCAAAAATTATATTGCATTACAAAACCAAACTTTGATCTTTGAACCATCAAAGATCCTTTTTCTTATTTCTATTAGTCATTAGACTTTAGTATAAAATAACAAATTATGTTCTAAAACGCACATCAACAAAATAATACAAATTACAAAGTAATTTTTTTTTTTTTTTAAATTCAATTTATTTATTTATTTTACTATATAATTTTTAAAAAATATATATTTTATCAAATTAATTAATTAATTATGAAATATATGGAAATTTTTTTTTTATTTTATTAAAGATCTACTAGTAGGTTATATGGTCAGGTTATTATAATTATTATCTGATTTGTTTTCAATGTATAAGTACTCTTATGATCTATTATTTTTTAATTTCAAAATTATGGATGAATATAATTTACTAATTTCTCCAGCTTCTTTTCTATAGTTTACAGCAATTTCTAATTTATCATTTATAAATTTTGCCTCTAAATTTTTTCTTTTAATAGTATTATCCTCTCTAAGTAGAACTTTAGGCTTATCAAAGTCAAAAGAGTGTAATTCTTTTTTACAATGTGCTGATAATGCTGTTTTAGCTTTAGGTTTAATGTTATTTTGATGGTGATATATTCTGTATTTTAAATGTGTACTTGTTTTTAAGTATTTATGTGTTCTAATCACATTTTACCCAAATGCGTATTGTAGAATTATTAATATCATCGTGCTAAAAAAAGCATTCAGAATTTTTTCAATAATATTTATTATGTATTTCTCTTTGTTCTGTAGAAATTAAAAAGTGTTAATTAAATAATATATGCAGATTTAATGATGGATTAAATTGGTCATTGGTGCAGTCAAATATAAAAAAAATAATCAGTTGACATTTGTGAATTCGACGAGTCACCACGGACAGGCACTCACATTCGCCATGAAGATGACTTGCATCTACAATGCCGAAGCGTTGGCACAATTAAAAAATAAGTTTCACTTATTTTGTACTATCTTATACTGCACCCCTGACCGATTCAATCCATCATTAGATAATTCCAGTCAGCTATTTTCCAATCAAATATGCAGATTTCAATTTAAATTTGATTCAAGATTACTTTTTTAACTATCTATTTATGGCTTAGTAAACGTATAAGGAAGTTGAGAGGTTCCCACAACAGATATCATGTATTAGCATATCTATTTTTATTTTTTAATGAAACTGATAAGTTAGAACAATACTTTTCTAAATGGAAATTTGACCTCAACGTTCAAAAATGTAGCGCAAAAATGTTCACCCTTAGATGCCCTTCAGACCCACCTGAGCTAGTGCTCAATGGCAGCAACCTTCCGTGCAATAAACAAGCAACAAAATATCTCGGAGTTTATTTAGATCGTCGTCTTACCTGGAACCAGCATTTCAACACCAAATTAACACAGGCCTACGCACGATTAGCTCTACTTTATCCGATAATTAATAGAAAATCTAGATTAAAACCAGAAACAGCCTTATTAATTTATAAAACCACTCTTAAAGTACTACTAATGTACGGTTGTGAAGTGAGGGTTGCAGTGTCAACAACTAAGGGAAAAAAATTACAAACTTTCCAAAATAAAATCCTACGAATCGCAGTAAACGCGCCTTGGTTTGTACGAAACAGTCAACTACACCGAAAGCTAAAACTAGAGACGATTGAAGAATTCATTATATTTTATTATATTATATAACAAAATATATATTTAAAACATTATATTCATTATAAAATAAACTTCATGGGCAGTCATTAAATCAAAGTGTTTAAAAAGTGGCTACTTCGGGAAAAATAATGATCTACATTTTGGAATGGTCTTATTGTTTTTCTCCAAATTCCTCGCCAATTAAACAATATTAATTTTTTTAATAATATTTATAAATGATGCACTCGTTTCCACACCACCGCAGAGGTAGAGTGCCGGGGTGCGTTTTTTTTAATGTGGTATCCCCAGTAGGCCTAGTCCACAATCGTCTATGATCTTCAAGGTATAAAATCTTGGTGGATTTGGAACTACTATTGATCGTTCCAGATCTAGTAGTATTCAACGTACGAAGAAAAGTGGGGTTGTGGGATGAATAAACCTAAATTCAAACAATAAACCTAATTACGATGAATAAACCTAAATTCGACGAATGAACCTAAAATACACATTATAATTGTTTGTACAGGAGCCTTTTTTAATACCCTCCAAACAAATACTATTACTAGTCTTAAATAGATTTCGGCTAAAGCTGTTGGGGACCATTCATATCACGTGTACAGTGTTTAGTGTGTAAACTACTGCAACCAACCGTAAAATTTGTATGATGCAGCGGGTAACATATTATTTCTGAATGTCTGCGACTAGGCGAACCAAAATGCTTGAATTGCGAGGGAGTGCACGTCACTTCTTATAGTAAATGCTTCCACAGAAAAAAAATAGAAGAAATAGTGACTAAAAGGATGGAAGAATAGAGATCTAAGCAGATCAATACTAACTAAAACATACCCAAACTAATGACTAACAGCATGACAGTTCGCCCAGGTATAGAATACGCATTTTATCTACAAAGTACCAAAATAACAACCAAACCACAACCGTCAATCCGTAAAACCAGTCTCCACCACCATCAGAGCCTCCACAAACTTTCGCCTACATACCTCAACCACCGCAGACAAACCAATCGAATTTCATGATAGCTCTTGTCAATCAGATGGCTCAGCTCATGGCACAATTTACTTTCATGATGTGAGAACCCTCGTAAATAAATTCACAATATTAAATCTGTACCAAACTTCATTACAATCGGCCCAGCGGTTTGGCCGCGATAACGTCGGTGACAGAGAGACAGAGTTACTTTCGCATTTATAATATTAGTATGGAAGTATATTATAGATTCATTCAGTTATATAAATAACAAGTACAGTTGCCTCTTGGGTAACCAATTTTTTCTAGACACTTATATTATATTTCTAAATAATTTTTGGAATCATACCACTTTTTTCTAGACGCTTTTTTCAACAACAATCAATTTTTGGAATTATATCAAGATCAAGTCAATAGTCTATTAATGCATTTACTATATTACTGAATCATTAATCGGATTTCAAGTTGTATGAATAAAGTATAATTCATTTGGTGCTTATTTAACCCAAATGCACTATATACTTATGAATAATATTGTTGATGCATTATATGTAAATAGTTCAGCTGTTCTATTATCTAAAAATCATACTTTTTAAAAATATATCATTATTGATTTTGCTTTGCTTAATCAAGCCTAATTAATTATTTAAGTTAATAAAATAATAGACATAAACAAATATATTGAGGGTTTAAACAATTAGTAAGTTGATAAACACACAACCAACCTCTGGAAAAGAATCCAATTTAGAATAAAGCTAGAACGTTTAAAGAAAAAAAAAATGAGTAATCATCTTAAATAATTACCCTGGCATCCCAAAATCAATTAGAATAATTAAAAAATATTTAAGACTAAAAAACATAGCAACATGGAGAATTAATATATCAATAAACTTAATTGAAATAGAGAAATACAGTGAAGCAATAATGGGTACAATAATGCAAAAAAATCGTTAATGAAAAACTATAAAGGATAGTTGTAGTACACTTCTAGTTCTAAATACATTTGTCACATTAATTATTTGTTAACTTATCTTCAGTTATATAAATAACAAGTACAATTGTCTCTGAGATTAGTACAATTTTTTCTAGACGCTTTGTTCAACATCCAAACAATAACCGATTTTTTCTAGACGCTTTGTTCAACCTTCATACCAAAATTTAATTTTTGGAATTATATCAAGATCAAGTCAATAGCCTATTAATGTATTTACTATATTAATGAATCATTAATCGGATTTTAAGTTGTATGCATAAAGTATAACTCATTTGGTGCTTATTTAACCCAAATGCATTATATACTTATGAAAATATATCGAGGGTTTAAACAATTAGTAAGTTGGTAAACACACAACCAACCTCTGGAAAAGAATCCAATTTAGAATAAAGCTAGAACGTTTAAAGAAAAAATAATTTGAGTAATCATCTTAAATAATTACTATGGCATCCCAAAATCAATTAGAATAATTAAAAAAATATTTAAGACTATAAAACATAGAAACATGGATAATTAATATATCAATATATATATATATATATATCAATTGAAATAGAGAAATACAGTGAAGCGATAATGGGTACGATAATGCAAAAAAATCGTAAATGAAAAACTATAAAGGATAGTTGTAGTACACTTCTAGTTCTAAATACATTTGCCACATTAATTATTAACTTATCTTCAGTTATATAAATAACAAATACAGTTGTCTCTGGGATAACCGATTTTATCTAGACGCTTTTTTCAAAAACAAACAATTTTTGGAATTATATCAAGATCAAGTCAATAGTCTATTAATGTATTTACTATATTAATGAATCATTAATCGGATTTTAAGTTGTATGCATAAAGTATAACTCATTTGGTGCTTATTTAACCCAAATGCATTATATACTTATGAAAATATATCGAGGGTTTAAACAATTAGTAAGTTGGTAAACACACAACCAACCTCTGGAAAAGAATCCAATTTAGAATAAAGCTAGAATGTTTAAAGAAAAAATAATTTGAGTAATCATCTTAAATAATTACTATGGCATCCCAAAATCAATTAGAATAATTAAAAAAATATTTAAGACTATAAAACATAGCAACATGAAGAATTAATATATCAATAAACTAAATTGAAATAGAGAAATACAGTGAAGAGATAATGGGTACGATAATGCAAAAAAAAAATTAATGAAAAACTATAAAGGATAGTTGTAGTACACTTCTAGTTCTAAATACATTTGTCACATTAATTATTAACTTATCTTCAGTTATATAAATAACAAGTACAATTGTCTCTGAGATTAGTACAATTTTTTCTAGACGCTTTGTTCAACATCCAAACAATAACAGATTTTTTCTAGACGCTTTTTTTCAACATCCTAAAAATTTTTGGAATTATATCAAGATCAAGTCAATAGTCTATTAATGTATTTACTATATTAATGAATCATTAATCGGATTTTAAGTTGTATGCATAAAGTATAACTCATTTGGTGCTTATCTAACCCAAATGCATTATATACTTATGAATAATATATCGAGGGTTTAAACAATTAGTAAGTTGGTAAACACACAACCAACCTCTGGAAAAGAATCCAATTTAGAATAAAGCTAGAACGTTTAAAGAAAAAATAATTTGAGTAATCATCTTAAATAATTACTATGGCATCCCAAAATCAATTAGAATAATTAAAAAAATATTTAAGACTATAAAACATAGCAACATGGATAATTAATATATCAATAAACTAAATTGAAATAGAGAAATACAGTGAAGCGATAATGGGTACGATAATGCAAACAAAAAATTAATGAAAAACTATAAAGGATAGTTGTAGTACACTTCTAGTTCTAAATACATTTGTCACATTAATTATTAACTTATCTTCAGTTATATAAATAACAAGTACAATTGTCTCTGAGATTAGTACAATTTTTTCTAGACGCTTTGTTCAACATCCAAACAATAACTGATTTTTTCTAGACGCTTTGTTCAACCTTCATACCAAAATTTAATTTTTGGAATTATATCAAGATCAAGTCAATAGCCTATTAATGTATTTACTATATTAATGAATCATTAATCGGATTTTAAGTTGTATGCATAAAGTATAACTCATTTGGTGCTTATTTAACCCAAATGCATTATATACTTATGAAAATATATCGAGGGTTTAAACAATTAGTAAGTTGGTAAACACACAACCAACCTCTGGAAAAGAATCCAATTTAGAATAAAGCTAGAACGTTTAAAGAAAAAATAATTTGAGTAATCATCTTAAATAATTACTATGGCATCCCAAAATCAATTAGAATAATTAAAAAAATATTTAAGACTATAAAACATAGCAACATGGATAATTAATATATCAATATATATATATATATATATATATCAATTGAAATAGAGAAATACAGTGAAGCGATAATGGGTACGATAATGCAAAAAAATCGTAAATGAAAAACTATAAAGGATAGTTGTAGTACACTTCTAGTTCTAAATACATTTGCCACATTAATTATTAACTTATCTTCAGTTATATAAATAACAAATACAGTTGTCTCTGGGATAACCGATTTTATCTAGACGCTTTTTTCAAAAACAAACAATTTTTGGAATTATATCAAGATCAAGTCAATAGTCTATTAATGTATTTACTATATTAATGAATCATTAATCGGATTTTAAGTTGTATGCATAAAGTATAACTCATTTGGTGCTTATTTAACCCAAATGCATTATATACTCATGAAAATATATCGAGGGTTTAAACAATTAGTAAGTTGGTAAACACACAACCAACCTCTGGAAAAGAATCCAATTTAGAATAAAGCTAGAATGTTTAAAGAAAAAATAATTTGAGTAATCATCTTAAATAATTACTATGGCATCCCAAAATCAATTAGAATAATTAAAAAAATATTTAAGACTATAAAACATAGCAACATGAAGAATTAATATATCAATAAACTAAATTGAAATAGAGAAATACAGTGAAGAGATAATGGGTACGATAATGCAAAAAAAAAATTAATGAAAAACTATAAAGGATAGTTGTAGTACACTTCTAGTTCTAAATACATTTGTCACATTAATTATTAACTTATCTTCAGTTATATAAATAACAAGTACAATTGTCTCTGAGATTAGTACAATTTTTTCTAGACGCTTTGTTCAACATCCAAACAATAACAGATTTTTTCTAGACGCTTTTTTTCAACATCCTAAAAATTTTTGGAATTATATCAAGATCAAGTCAATAGTCTATTAATGTATTTACTATATTAATGAATCATTAATCGGATTTTAAGTTGTATGCATAAAGTATAACTCATTTGGTGCTTATTTAACCCAAATGCATTATATACTTATGAAAATATATCGAGGGTTTAAACAATTAGTAAGTTGGTAAACACACAACCAACCTCTGGAAAAGAATCCAATTTAGAATAAAGCTAGAACGTTTAAAGAAAAAATAATTTGAGTAATCATCTTAAATAATTACTATGGCATCCCAAAATCAATTAGAATAATTAAAAAAATATTTAAGACTATAAAACATAGCAACATGGATAATTAATATATCAATAAACTAAATTGAAATAGAGAAATACAGTGAAGCGATAATGGGTACGATAATGCAAACAAAAAATTAATGAAAAACTATAAAGGATAGTTGTAGTACACTTCTAGTTCTAAATACATTTGTCACATTAATTATTAACTTATCTTCAGTTATATAAATAACAAGTACAATTGTCTCTGAGATTAGTACAATTTTTTCTAGACGCTTTGTTCAACATCCAAACAATAACCGATTTTTTCTAGACGCTTTGTTCAACCTTCATACCAAAATTTAATTTTTGGAATTATATCAAGATCAAGTCAATAGCCTATTAATGTATTTACTATATTAATGAATCATTAATCGGATTTTAAGTTGTATGCATAAAGTATAACTCATTTGGTGCTTATTTAACCCAAATGCATTATATACTTATGAAAATATATCGAGGGTTTAAACAATTAGTAAGTTGGTAAACACACAACCAACCTCTGGAAAAGAATCCAATTTAGAATAAAGCTAGAACGTTTAAAGAAAAAATAATTTGAGTAATCATCTTAAATAATTACTATGGCATCCCAAAATCAATTAGAATAATTAAAAAAATATTTAAGACTATAAAACATAGCAACATGGATAATTAATATATCAATAAACTAAATTGAAATAGAGAAATACAGTGAAGCGATAATGGGTACGATAATGCAAACAAAAAATTAATGAAAAACTATAAAGGATAGTTGTAGTACACTTCTAGTTCTAAATACATTTGTCACATTAATTATTAACTTATCTTCAGTTATATAAATAACAAGTACAATTGTCTCTGAGATTAGTACAATTTTTTCTAGACGCTTTGTTCAACATCCAAACAATAACAGATTTTTTCTAGACGCTTTTTTTCAACATCCTAAAAATTTTTGGAATTATATCAAGATAAAGTCAATAGTCTATTAATGTATTTACTATATTAATGAATCATTAATCGGATTTTAAGTTGTATGCATAAAGTATAACTCATTTGGTGCTTATTTAACCCAAATGCATTATATACTTATGAAAATATATCGAGGGTTTAAACAATTAGTAAGTTGGTAAACACACAACCAACCTCTGGAAAAGAATCCAATTTAGAATAAAGCTAGAACGTTTAAAGAAAAAAAAATATTTAAGACCAGAAAACATAGCAACATGGAGAATTAATATATCAATAAACTAACTTGAAATAGAGAAATACAGTGAAGCAATAATGGGTACGATAATGCAAAAAAAAAATTAATGAAAAACTATAAAGGATAGTTGTAGTACACTTCTAGTTCTAAATACACTTCTCACATTAATTATTAACTTATCTTCAGTTATATAAGTACCATTGTCTCTGGGATAACAGATTTTATCTAGACGCTTTTTTTCAGATTCTCCAAAAATTTTTGGAATTATATCAAGATCAAGTCAATAATTAATGTATTTACTATATTAATGAATCATTAATCGGATTTTAAGTTGTATCAATGAAGTATAATTCATTTGGTGGTTATTTAACCCAAATGCACTATATACTTATGAATAATATATCGAGGGTTTAAACAATTAGTAAGTTGGTAAACACACAACCAACCTCTGGAAAAGAATCCAATTTAGAATAAAGCTAGAACGTTTAAAGAAAAAATAATTTGAGTAATCATCTTAAATAATTACTATGGCATCCCAAAATCAATTAGAATAATTAAAAAATATTTAAGACTATAAAACATAGCAACATGGATAATTAATATATCAATAAACTAAATTGAAATAGAGAAATACAGTGAAGCGATAATGGGTACGATAATGCAAACAAAAAATTAATGAAAAACTATAAAGGATAGTTGTAGTACACTTCTAGTTCTAAATACATTTGTCAATTTTTGGAATTATATCAAGATCAAGTCAATAGTCCATTAATGTATTTACTATATTACTGAATAAGGACAATAATTACTAATTAATTACTAATTGCTATATTACTGAATAAGGACAATAATTTTTGGAATTATATGTATTCACCTTACTTTTGTTTATTTATATTTAATAAGTTTTAATATATTTGCACCATTTTCGTCCTGAAGAAGACCTACAAATTAAGTCGAAACGTTGGCTAATCAATTAAGTTTTTCTCTAATTCTTCGAGAAATCCATTGTGACCTCTACCCGGACCACTTTCTTCCACGTATACTATCAAGGTCAACAATTATCATTCAATATTAGGAATATTTTGAGTCGATCCACAGGACCCCTAGCGTCCGAAAAAAACCCCAATGAATACAAGCTCCACAACTAACCAAACCTGAAAATGATTCCGAGATTTCTAACAGAGGAACTGAAGGCAATAGATCATTTAAGGTTAATCGGGGAAGTGAGTTGGTAGATAAAGTCCCTATCAAATATACGTAGTTATGCTACTAGCCAAGTTATTAATTGAGTAGCAGATTAAAAGATTTGTCAAAATTACATCAAACGCTTAAATATGTACACATAAAAAAAAAATTTTTTTACTTACGTAAATTAGCTTCGTGATGGAGTTGTAACTTCTTCTGCAATGCTTAAACTCTAAAAGACTTTTCAACCATTGGCGCCAAGCATTCTTTGATATTTCCCAAAATTCGTTTATACTAATTTTCTTGTTTTAATTGATTATTCCATCAGAAACTCAGTTGACAAATGAGAAAAAATTTCGTTCTTTGTTTTATCTAAATACACTCAGGTATCATGACAACAGAATAATCTTTACTTCATTGTTATTCGCTCAACTAATTTTGAAAGAATAATATTAGGAATATTTTGAGTCGATCGAAATGAACGCAAGCGTACGAAAAAAAAAATACAGCAAGATCCTTCATGGCTTGATAGGTTGTTATGGTATATATTTATTTGTTTTTATGGTTGATAATAAAAGTATAATGATAATAATAGTAGTACTACGTAGCCATGGGCTGGAGATATCTCGGTAAATAGCCTATGCAGACAATAGTTGCGCCTACACCGGCTTTGTCATCGCCGCTCCCTCCTTCCGGTAGTCCTCTGCGTCCAGTCTGTCACCTGCCTTCTCATCAACATTTACCTCAGGTCGAACACAGTCAGGAGGTTAGTCAATAGCTAGTAGTAAGCTTATCCCTGTGTAGTAATGATAATAAAAAAAATTAATGCTAATTATCATAAATAAGAACTAATTAAGGAGCGTTGTAGTTCTGTTTGTGTTAAAGGTCCTGATTTCAAATCAATCTATGGCAGACAGAGCGCATGTTAATCTGTTAACATCCAGGGATGGGCAGAGCCATTCTGGGACTCAACCCCTCTAATTGGGTAGCATTAATTGGGGAAAACATCGTGGCTGAGAGTGATTTCGGACAAATCACCTACCTACACAACCATTGTCTTAGACACATTACAGTCTCTACCATGTACTGAATCCTAGGCCCTTTGAGGTTTATTGAGGTACCGATTTGTTTTTCTTGTTAAATGCCACTTCAATAGTTATCTATTTATATAACTTAAGGGTTTATACGGAAAAGTAATTGGAGACCATAAACGTAATAGGAGAACCTGACGATTGTGGAGTATGATCTCCACAAGTCACCACCCTGCACAATTGCAGAGCATATTGTTTGTTAGTATAATTGAACATTTATCAAGGAGCATTCGAAAGATTAAGATGGCAAATTAAGGCTCATTGAGCAATGGATTTTTAAAAAGATATTAGATCGAGTACACAGTAGTAGATCGAGGCGTAGGTGGGAGAATTGAGGGTTAGTGCGGTAATCCCTGGGCGCAAGTTTGTAAGTAGTGCTTGCAAGTAAGTATCGGTGTTGCTCCTTCCGGTTCCCTAAGCTTTGACCATTTCGGATCACGTTACAATTTTATTTTTCTTCTGCTGGAGTTTTCTCCGCTTACAATTTTCGTTTCATGTGTTTATTGGCACGTTTCTTTCTATCCTCTGTCCAGCTTCGTCCAACCTTCCTTCATGTAGTCCTATTTCATCTCGGAATCCTTCCAGATTTTTAACTCTTATTGTAAGTTCACTTCATTCATTTTAATTCTTATCTATTACACTGGACTGCAAATACTTTGTAATTATAAACCAGTTTCCAGTCATTATTATTATTTAATTTTCAATTGCGCATCCAGCAAATTTGATCCAGGTGTTTTTCTCTTTGCTATTGTACAGGAACATCGAATTTTGGAATGAAATATCAATATTTGAGTAGGTCTCTTGGCCAATGTCTTTTTAATCTTTTTTTTTGTCAATTGCAGGTAACAAAGAGTAGGAAAGCTGAAGAACGAGTGGGTTTGGGTGATATTGTGTCGATGAGTGGAATGTTATGTATTTGTTATGAATATATGATTTTATTTTATGATTATGATTTTATACTTATTTATTTATTATTTACAATAATTGTAGTTTCAAATATTGCATTTAATACATTGTTTTGAAACTTTATCAGTTTTATGAAGTGCACATTGTGAATGGTTATGTTCTTTGTTATTGCATAAGATTAATTAAACTTTTCATTATAACTGCCCAGTTAACAGTAATAATACTTATTTATTTATTATTTACAATAATTGTAGTTTCAAATATTGCATTTAATACATTGTTTTGAAACTTTATCAGTTTTATGAAGTGCACATTGTGAATGGTTATGTTCTTTGTTATTGCATAAGATTAATTAAACTTTTCATTATAACTGCCCAGTTAACAGTAATAATACTTATTTATTTATTATTTACAATAATTGTAGTTTCAAATATTGCATTTAATACATTGTTTTGAAACTTTATCAGTTTGATGCAGTGCACATTGTGAATGGTTATGTTCTTTGTTATTGCATAAGATTAATTAAAATTTTCAATATAATTGCCCAGTTAACAGTAATAATAGTTATTTATTTATCATTTGCAATAATTCTAGTTTCAAATATTGCAAAAACTAATGAAGGACCATTACGAATACAAAATTAAAATATGAATAAACTTATACAAAAAACGCATCCTCTATTTAAAACTATTACTAGATCTTTAATAGATTTACCATCTCCACCTTAAATTTCATTATGATGAAATTTTGGATCCTTAATAGGTATATGTTTAATAATTCAAATTAGCCTATAGATTAGTTCCTAGCTGTACATTATACAGCAAATATTGAACTCGCATTTAGAAGAGTAGTACATATCGAAGATCAATCCAAGCATTAATTTCGGATTGTGCAATTAACTTTTACGTGGGTTACTTAGAAAATCAATTCGAATTCGCTGTTCATTTCATTCTGATTTATCATTTTGATGCGGAATTCTATTTTCGAACGGTAAGTAGCCAGCGAATATGTTTATTTTGTTAGGTTATGACATTTAAGCACATGTTTTCATCGATGTTTATTATGTGGTTATGACATCATTTTTAGTGTTATTCACAATGCCGCTAGCCAGAAGATCTAATCTTTCGCATCGAAACCGTCATGGAAGTACAGTTCGGAATATGGCCAATCAATTGAATATGGATGAACAAGAAATCGCACGAGAACAGCGCCGTGTTAGTATGGGCCGACTTGCATCCCAAACACATGAAGAAAGACAGACGGCAAATGAAACGACTCAGTTAACAATGAGATATCGTCGAGCTAATCAAACAACTCAACAACGTGAAAATCGAAATAAACGTTAGCGTAAGAAGTTCTTCAAGTGTTGATTTGAATCGAGTAGCATTTCATTACGAATTACACAATTGACTACAGCTCGCATCCTTAGGTTCAAATTGGCCCAATGGAGGTTGTGTGCAACCATTGTGGGGCATTGAAGTTCGCTGGAGAAACACCTGGATTAGTGCTGTCTCAGTGGCAAGGTTAAATTACCACCATTGTCCTTGCCACCAGAGCCATTGCATTCTTTGGTTCTTGGTGAAACGCCAGAATCACGTCATTTTCTATCGAACACTCAGAAATATAACGGATGCTTTCAAATGATTCTAATGGCTCTGAGTCCTTGTTTATAATATGGAGTTCATTTATGGAATTCAAAATTCACTCTCCGTTTAAACTCAACATAGATTTATATTTAAAATCAACGCGGACGAAGTCGCGGGCAAAAGCTGGTTCTGTAAAAAACAACAATCACAAATAAGTTACACAAATCTAAAACAAAACAAAAAACTTGTCCCAACAGTTAGCAAAAACGAAGCATAGATAAAAATGCATTGTTAATAATTTAAATTTTTTTATTTTCTTGGGGATCAACTATCCTCCATGGTCAATAGTTAATCTAAAAATGGTTTAAACTTAGATCTATAAAGTAAAAGGTGAGTTTTACATTTTACTGTTATTTAAATTCTTTATGTATTAAATTATTTTTAAATATTTAAAACGACAAAAAATAATTCTTAAATTTTTTATTTAATCAGTTTTATCATAATATGATATTTATAAAAAAAAATATATGGAAACAGTTAAGATATGAGAAAAATATTGGTAGGCTATTGGGTCAGGCTATAAGTATTCTTACTGGCCTTGCTTTCAAGTTAAACTCTTTTATGTATTATTGTTTTTTTAATTTTAAAGCAACGGATGAATATACTTTGCTTATTTCACCTGGTTCTTTTCTGTCATTTATGTACAGTGCCTCTAAACATTTTTCTCTTTACTGTGTTTTTTCCCTTTGCAAGATTTTTGGTTTGTTAAAATTGAAAGTATGCAATTCCTTTTTACAGTGGGTTGACAGTGCAGTATTAGTTCTTGATGTGGGTTTTAAATTATTTTTATGGTGATAAAATCTGTTTTTAGGTGTGTACTAGTGTGTCCTTTATAATGTTTGTTGCAGTTGTTCACTTCATTCAAAGTGGGACTTGGTAATGTTCAACTTATCCAAATCCTTCCCTAGTTCGCTTTGTCATGGTCTTCTGTTTCCAAAAATAATGAAATGTTTGCTTTGACAATCTGTGTTTGTTCATTGCATAAAGATGTTCGATGAAGTAAAGTAGCTGAAGACGCCCTACCTATCCGAAGCCTTTCATTATTATAATTTTTATGAAATTTCAAGCTGGTGTTGTTTTTTAATTTTGTTTTCTTCCTACTTTTTGCTTGTTGTTTTTATTTTTATAATTACAGCCCTATCTTTATTTAACATGCAATAAATTATCATACTATTATACTGATGATGATGATAAACTAGATCTGTGATTGGTGCCGGGACTCATAGCTTATGTACATCCGTAGGGACATTGATTAGGGTCGCCCTTCCTTTCGGTGCTCATTAACAATTTAGATGGCATTGTCCGCGACGGTCCTAACATGGCCGTCATTGTAATCAGTTGCATTCTCCTCGCCTCGTTAATACGTTCCAAAACATATCCACAATACGTCTTTGTTTTTAATTTACTGCCTTGCGGGACGCTTTGACAGTCCTTTCTAACAATGTCACTAATATATAGCCCATCTTGGATGCGCTGATTTTAATGGACGAGACTGATTTAGTAACACGTTTCGATCGTAAAACATACTACAAAGGTGATGATCTATGATCTAGTTTACAACTCAAACCGAATCCTACGCTCCAGAGATGGTTTTTGTCTTATTTTTCAACACATAACGCTCCTTCAAAAGAACAACTATTGCCAGGCTCTCCTTTTTAATTGGTTTTTAATAAGAAGGATTGATCTTAATGAAATCTTTGTGTTATTAAGTAAAATAAATGTTATCCAAGATAAAGTATAATTATATAATATAAGTATAAAAAACAAAAAAAAAAACATTACCATTATAATCTATGAAGCCTCTTGCGTTCAATACATAGTATGGCTGTAATGATTATAGAAAACGGTTGTACAGGGAAGTGATTTGCCCGAGATTACTCTCAACAGCAACAGTTTTCCTACTATTTTTGGTACCCACTTTATAGTCGTGGGGTGAGTCCCAGGAGAGGTTGATTTGAACCAAGCTTATTTGTTTTTGATAATAAAAATATATGTTCCTATTTTGTTATGTAAGGTAACCTATTTAACATTTAAATGTTGGTAAAAAGCAAAACATTACGAATATTAAACTCAAACCATATTTTATTTTAGTGTATTAAATATCGTTATATTATGAAGCATCTTCGTTTGAACTTAGGACAAACATTGATACTTGTATCACAGTATTTTTTTAATTTTATATATCTGCATACTTAATAGTTATTATTTATAGTGTTTTTTCTTTTTCTTTTTTAAAGGTAAGATCAACTCCAAAACTCTGATAGCAGACGACACAACTTTTGAAAAAAATTAATTAACTGAGAACGATATCAGTATTATTCCCTCATACCTTGATAATGTAATAATAATAATGATAATGACCTTCATAAACCAACAGTTACTGACCACATTAAAAAAAACAAATAAACGATTTTAGGATATCTTGAATGATGATAGTTGACCTTGATAATATATGTGGAATAAAATGGTCCGGATGGAGATCAATGAATTTCTCTTAGTTTTGGATGTCTATTCAGTAGCCATAATAATAATAAACATTTCTCCACCTCTAACCGGACCATATTCTTTCACAGATTTTAGGATATCTTTGACTAAAATGCTAATTCACTAATATTGGATCTAGCCACAAGCAATATGTCAGACAACTTAGCAATAGGCTAAAAAAAATTTAAGTGTGTGAGATGAATTTGCCTTACGATGTACATTAGCTAACATCAAGATAAACATAAAGATTGTGATACTGGATATTTCCTTATCATGGCACGATAACAAATTTTTACTCAGAATATGATTACTGACGAGTGTGGAACAAAAATATATGTATTAATTTACTAATCGACTCGATTCTTACATTTTATTTGGTTTTTGCAGTTATCATTTATCGTCAATATTACGGGAGCTCTCGAAGAATTAGTTAAATATCAGAGATGATATTGTTATTTCTCCTTAAAGATGACCTATACCTGTTTTTATTGCGCTTATCTCATGACTCTTAAGTGCTCTGAGTAACCAGAGCTGATAAGGCAAGAAAAACATGAAGTGGTTTAGATTGGTTATCTAACTGCTCACCTATTGCACCATCGCACGTATTTATATTTAGCTATAAAAACTATAAAATGGCCTTAGGATTCAATGTAGCGATGCATCTGTTATTTTTTTTAATACATAATAAAAATATTGTTTAAATCACTTGTTCATGATAATTGAAATATGATAGGGGTCAGAAAGTCTGTACATTTCTGTAAAAAATGTAATACATTTCTTAAAAATTTGGGATTCGTTATGTACTTTTAGGAGCGGGGTATTTCAGTGATAGAGCACTAAGTTGAGATCCTGGATTCAAATCCTACTGTAAGAGATAAATTATTTAATGTGTTACTGACCATATACAGACTTTGTGAACCTCCTGTACCTTTCCATTCTTTATACTATGGGTACACTTAATTGGTAGTAAACACCAGACAATTGAGGGTGATGTCAACTAAATTAGCCACTTGCACAACTGCTATCCTATAATCAGTACAGATTCTAGCAGGCACTCAACCCAAACCCTTTCACGAGGTCCAATCGCACTGGCCTTTTATTTCATTTTAATTTTTTTTATAACTTATGTCACTTGTTTTATTGGTTGTGTACTTTCGGATGGTCACGTACAGATGTTTGTATAGAGTTATGAGATTTTTTTTTCCAAGTAAAAATTATTTTCGTATTATTATTTTTTTAAAAAATTTGACGTTTCAACCAGTGTATGGCCACAAAAGCAAGTTTTAAATTGCAATTAGCAGAAAAAGACACACCAACCTAATATTAAAATATTAAAAAATAATAGCGTTTACTATATCAATAATAAAGTAATATCATTTAGTTCACTTATTTTCAAGGTATTTACTATTATGGCCAGGTAGTATATGGGAAATGAATTGAATTCTGCTAGGTTTGAACATTAGTTTTAAATGTTTAAGTAAGCTTTATTGGTGTTTTAATTAATTATTAATATACTCAACATCAGTTATATAAAGATGATTTATTATTATTCCAGTATTCCGTGAATATTTCATTCTTTAGCTCATTCTTGAAACCACTGCAGTGTGGAAAATAACGGCTTTTCGAAGCACTTTATTATAATACGTTACTTTTTAAATTTGTATTCGATTATTAAGTATTAAAATAAATTGTTTTTATAATAATTATTAGTCCAGTGTTCCATTGTATGTGTTACGGCGGTTGATGGTATATTATAGGCCTCAGGTCTCCCCTCCCAATATGGCGGATCTGCAGTATGGCCGAACCTTCCTTCCTTGCAGTTTTTTCTTACTGTTGTATTATAATGCTTCTTAGGTAAGCATAAGTTAATACGAATCCTTTTATAGTTATTTATAATATTATTTATTCTTTACTAAAAACAATAGTGTTTTATTTCCGTTCTTAGAAAAAGTACGAGATAATTATTGACAGAAAGATATTTTGAAGTACAGAATATACTTAAATGTTTATATTAATAGTCTAATATTATGTAGTATTTATTTTAAAATAAATTCATTTGATTATCCATAATTATTTATGTAATTATTTTAAAGCCTCATTAAAATAGACTGTTCCTATAGGTACTACCTGCCTAGTTTTATGTTGCCATTACAAATATTAGATCATTACATGTTATTTATTCGAATTATATAATAGTTTTTTTTATTTTACTAAAAAGAGTTGTTTTTTTTCTCAGTAAAGCACTGGATAATACTATAAAGAAAAATATCTGTATGTACAGAATATTTATTGATATATATCAGTCTCGTATTACGTTTATCCAGTTTAAAAACAACTTATTTGATTAGCTTTTCTTAATATTTACTTAATTAGTTTAAGATTTTTCTGTTATAGTTAATAACTGCATAAGTATTACTATGCCATTGTAAGTATTCTGTCATAACATTTTATTTAATTTCGATTTTGTTGTAGTTTGTTTATTAATTTTATTTTTACTAATGTACTGTGTCAATACTCCATACTTAATTCTTTTAATTTAATCAATTATTCATTTGCTTTATTCCATTATACGAAACAATGCAAGATAATACTAGTCACAAAAATATCTATAAGTACAGACTATTTCGTGAATTTTTTTATATTACATATACATCAACATTCAAATATTTAACTCGTTTTTATTAATGTATGAGTAATTGTACTAAAGCATTATTAAAGGATATTTTTTTGTTCTTTATAGTATTTTTGCTACTCTAGATAGTTTGATTGGATAGATTTGGCTATTTTTGATTAGGAAAAATCGGGGAATTTTTCGGGGAAACAGAACAGAAAAAAAGTAACCATCAACAACAGGGTCAAAGAAAGCTATATGGAAGCATAATAGAGTAGCAAAATCAAATTTTAACTACTAACATTCCCCATGATCGAAAGTCTCGTAAAACTTAATTTAGAAGCAGATTCAACAGATTGAAAAATGATTTATTAGGTAAAATAAAAACCAATTCTGTTGTGGATGAATCTTAATTAAACCACATCCGCTATGCAGGCGTGTCAGAAACCAAACCAATTACCTTGTGAAAGTATGGCACGAATCCCAGGTATCTTTCATCAACATGGAGGTGATGCTTTTATCTCTGTACGGCTTGGATTATTTATATGTTATTAGCTTTCTTTATTTCAAAAGTAAATAACGATTTAAGTTATAAGAAGTTAGCGATTATGTTTAACAATTTGGTTAGTTTCGATACCTAATTCATCTGGAATGTGTTTGCTCAAACTGGATAACCATTCAAAAAATTATTCAAGGGTCCCTTAAAAACTCACACGTTTTAATGCTTAGTTTCTGACAAGTAGACTTTTTTTTTAACGATTCATTTGCTTTTGGTGAAAATTGGACAACCATTCAAATGACCATTAAAGTATTTCTTTAGAAATACCTGAATCCAAAGATTGTATGAAAGTTGCCGAAAATAAACGTATACACCACATACTTGCAATCCACAGTTTCTGGCAAGTAGACTTTTTTTAAACAAAAAAATCATTTGCTTTGAATGTGTAATCCAATCAAAATCGGAATTATCATTCAAATAAAAATCTAAGCGTTCCTTGAGAAAAAACAGAATCTATGATTTTATCGAAGTTGTCTAAAATGAAATTTTACATCACATATTCTTAATCCTTAACCACCTGCAGCGGACCTGTATAAACGTTGTACTTTAAAAGGAAGGTTCTAAAGTTGTATTGTATTATGTTTAGTTCTTATGCATTGTAAATTATGTAAATAAATATGGAGGATGAGAGAAAAAGACCTTAATCCTTAGTTTGTTGTAAATAGATTAACAACATTTTACACAAAGCTAGAGTACTTTGTAGTGTGAAATTTTTCAACTGATGAATCCCGCTAAGTCATATCTTATTGTACGATATTCAAAACCCTAACCTTTTCATCAGCGTTTTCTTAAAATCATGCTCCAGACTGAAATATATTTCACTTGCTCCAGACTGAAAGGCAGAAAACGAGGAACAGAAAGCAGAAGTATTTCACTTGTAACCCCACGATATGTTGTTAATTTCTTATTCTTGTTGAATACTGGTTTTGTATATTGGTGTTTGACTTCTTTAAGGATATTATTTTGACGATTCTTTCCCTTCTTAAAAAATGTGAGTTAAGTTTGCTATCCTAGATTCTTTGCTCCGAACCTTTGCACATGTTCCCATCTTTTTTTATGTTTCGTTGTTATCCTTTTCGTCTAGACCTGCCATCCTGCTCTTCTCGAATCTCCTACACTTTTTTTGTGCCGACGGAGTACGACTTTCCAGTGGGCCAGTAGATCAGATGCGCTATAGCCTTCGCGGATGAGCGCCGCCTCCCTTTACCCCCTCCATTGTACAGCCGAGGACACGCTAGCCGGAACATCCTCACCTTTATTTCGGCTTTTCACGCTATTTAGTCCCGTGTCGTCTCTTGTGGGATAGTTCAGAAGGGGTCTCCTCAAGGTCTCTGTTTGCTTGGACAATGTTACAGGGATTATTCAATTATGGTCGATTGCTATGTTTATAAGAAGCTACAATTGTATTATGTGCAATGCGAAAAGTGAATGCTCTTGGCATGATTATGGGAAGATACTCTTACATAGCATGTCCATGATTGCTCTGTGCATGAAGTAATTGTAAGTCGATTAATATTGTGACCTTGCAGATTTCTGTTGATGACCATCATGATAAATAAGGAGCCTGACGAGGAAATTTATTTTTAATTTGGTTGGGAATTTGTAATTAATCAGCTTGTTTAAACCACGAAATTTCATGACTGACGTACATCAAATTACATTAATATTAAAATATTCTTTTGGACCTCCTGAAAATATTATAGAAAAACTATAATTATATACTCTTTCAGGTTTCCACGGCCATTATTTATACACAAAACTTCACTGGTTTCTGGTTTAGACCATGTTGTTTTCCCTTCGCCAACGTTTCGCCAGACATACTGCTAGCTTCTTCAAGGCTGGATCGAGAATGAAGATGCTCCGGTAACTCGTGGCTTTATATAGCCGTCGCTCGGGTTCGTTCGGGTCCACTAGTAGTTCGTCGGGTTTTTTCGCTAGTCCATCGGGTTCTTTCGTGTCCGTGGTCGGAGTCTGCTCTTCCATGACTGTGATTGAGCTGTTTCTGTTTTTTCTGGCTCTGATTGGCTGGAATTAGGTTTTTTAGATTCTTCTTGAGTGACTTGTTGTTTTTTCTTTTCTTTTATGGGTATGTTAGAAAGCCATAGTTTGCTTAATCTGTACCCGTCTTCCCTGTTGAAGTTTTCCGGACGCTTGACTATTTCAATGGCTTCCAGTATCCTCCTTTCTGTGTTATTGCTGCATTTCTGAACGACTTTAATTTTTTCAAATTCTATGATATGGTTCGTGGTCGTAAAGTGTTCCGCCAAAGCTGATATTTTACTATCCATTTTTTTCACACTTTTAATGTGTTCATTAAGTCTTGTGGATATCAGCCTACCCGTTTGCCCAATGTATTCTTTTCCACAGGAGCATGGAATGCTGTTTATGCCAGGTGTTCTGAGCCCTAATCTGTCCTTTGCACTGGGTAAAACTTGGCCTATCTTCCTGTCGGTGGTGCATATTGTTTTTAAAAAAAAGGAGAAGAAATTAAAAAAGCAGTGATCCCATATGTCATAGGCACCACCGAGAAAACAGCCAAAATACTGAAAAAGTTCAACATAAAAACAATATAGTGAAGTTTTGTGTAACTATAATTATATTTAAAAAAAAGAAACCATAGTAAATATTTATGTATATTCACCCTCATACAAGACTGAAAAGACAAGAAACTGCTCGACGTTTTCGCCTACTTCAACATTTACTGAACAAACGCACTAAGCTCCCAATTAATTACAAAAGACTCATTTACATGACAGTTATCAGACCTATTTGGACATACGGAGTTGAGCTTTGGGGCTCTACTAAACCATCCAATTCATCTCGTATCCAATCCTTACATACCAAAATCCTTCGTAAAATCCTCAATGTTCCTTATTATGTCACAAACAAACTCATCCATCATGATCTTAATATTCCATATGTTGTTGATTTGGCCCATACTAGATACCTATCCTTCCATGACAAGCTCCATACACACTTGAATCCACTTGTCTCTCAACTTGCTTCCAATACTATTTCTGCTAACTCTCCGAGGCGTCTGAAAAGAAGATGGCCTCGAGACCTTCTACTATAGAACTTTATTGAAGTGCTACCAATGGGTAGTTTCTCCGCAAGTGTTTTTTGTTTTCATGTCATTTGTTCATATGAACAAATTTACTTGTTGTAATATTATTACAGTATATAAAATATTTAAAAAAAATTAATACATTTCTTTCTTCCATCTTAATAGATGAATGAAGTTCCATCGTAACCGAACTACTATATCCAATTTTTTGGGAATCGTAATGATATGAACAGGTTTCTATAAACGGGATTAGAAGATCGGAAGTTATTGGAACGACGAATGAAAGAAGATAAGAAAGGGTCGAATAAGGAAAGATTTGCCAAAGCTGCGATTCGATGGAGTATCGCATTAATAATAATAGTTTTTAAAAATAATAATAATGATTATTAAATAATTCTCGAGGTGAGGAAAGACGATTGCAGATGGCAAAAGAAGATTGGAACTCTTAATGCAATATTGTTTGCGACAATATATAATTAATTTTGTTGGTTCAGCAATTCAGATTTTTTTTAAAAAAGCGCAATATCCTTTTTGTGCTATAAGTAGGCCAATGGTGTAATTGTTTAAGTTTAACAACAATGATAATCTAAACAAAAATGCTCATATCCACATAATAAAAGCATTCTCCATGTTCTCCAAACAAGCACCTTATCGCAGTAAACATAGATTAAAATGGTCTATAAAACCTATTAAAGCGGAACCTTCATGATGATGTGATATGATGATACGAGTATATTGCCATAAGGGATTCAATTAATTCTTCTTTATAAAACGGCTGTTAAACTTAATTAGCGTTTAGCCTTCGCGGATCAATCTTGTACATTAGCATCGCATGATGACACGTCACTGAATTCGGCTCATCATGCAATGAGGCTTTGCTAAACCTAACGTTACAACTTATTTTTTATTTCATACTGAAGAAGTGTTTATGCGGGTCGATCTGAGTTTTTATACCTGCCCCTAGTTAGTGGTGGTATCTTTTAAAATTAATAATTCCTTCCAGCAATTTAATGCTTTCTGAGCTACCTAATGGAATGTTTTATTTTTTATCTTGCCTGGAGAAAGCATTATAATGGCATGTGCGATATTCCGCTTTCACATGAAATTATTGAGATTGATTTTAAAATCAAGTTTGTGTACATGGAAATCATGGACTTTGTGGACCATATATTTCGTTAAAAACATAAAATCGAAATGGTTCATAACTGCAAGTATTTTCCCTGAATATATATTTCAAATCTATACTCCGCAGGTAATGGATTACATGTCACAATTTTGTGATTTTCGTATTTGTTAAGGAGAGCCAATTTTTCATAGCTTTGAACTATTAATATTTCTATCTTTGCCACTTATAGAAATAGCTTAAACAAAATTGTTATTGATAAATGATTGGAAGTATTGAGCATCGCATTTATTTATGACAATTTACTTAAATTATTATCTTTTTTGTGGGCATGGTCTCTTTTGCCTCCGGGGCACAGAAATATAAGTAAGACATAAACATTATACCTAATTAATTTAATGATGTTTATAGTGTTGAATTTCGATAAGCATTTTCCATAAGAAGTTATAACTATTGCCAATAAAGGTAAATAAAACTTTTAAAAATTGTCAAAGGAACGTCATATATTCCCTTAAAATCTAAATCCGAGAAAAATTTATTTTTTAAATTATGTCTTCATTCCTTAAAGGTTGACGTAATTTGTTAGCAAATTACAATTAGTTATTTGAATCGTATAACAGGAAAAAAAAGAGCTGTACAACTACAATCCATGGAGGATACTGAGTTCAGTACAGTACTGCTTCTTGAACTACGCAAGTAGGAGGTAAATTGTCCAAGATTACTCACGCTTAATCACCAGTTTTTCTTCCCATTAAGGGTGCCCGCTTTATAGAGGCTGAGTGAGCCTCAGGAGGTTCTGATTTCACAAGGAATCCTGTTTAAAGCTACATATTATATAATTTATCTGCCACAACTGGATTTAAAACTTTCATCTCATCTTTGTTTCCCTATTTTATTTCATTTGTCGTTCCTTCACCTAATATTGAGAGATATATTATTTTTCGCATGGATTTTTTTTTTTGTGCCATTTATTGTATTAATTATTTATTTTTACTGAACTGCTCTCAAGTATTATAATTGAGATCCGAATATATGCTTTCTTAAAATATCGGTCTCGGGGATCTTATATGAAATGTGAAAATTATGGACTAAAGCTGTGTATACGTTTTTCCATTTCCTCCTGCGGTTTGCAGCATCCAGGTTTCTTCACTTATTCCTAAAAATTTGTCTTTAACGTGGGAAAATTCGCGAGACTTGGCTCTTTGGTCTTTGCGTACCGTTCATTTCGGTTAAAAATATGAAATCGAAATAGTCCATAAATGCAATGTGTTCCCTAAATATATACTTCATATACAAATGAGATAAGTTGAGAAAAAAAAATCTAATATGTTGTTGGAATGAAGTACAGGAATGCAAGAATAGTACATACATATGTATAATCGATTTTAGTGATGTTAATAGTATCGCATTTGGATAAGTATTCAAAATGAAAAAAAAAAAGGTTGTATTTATGTTATGTCAAGTTCTATAATAAATTCATATTTTTATATTTTGTATGCACTCAAGATTTGTGATATGACATAAACCTTTGCTTTTTATAATGTTCATTATGTCATTTAATAACCTCATTCTATTAAATTACATAATTCAAGTTTTTACTTTTTGATCGAGTATAACATCGAGAAATCGCATTGTTCTTAATTTTTCTTTGTATTTTGCTGGAAATTAAAAGCTTAGCCTTATAAAAAATTGTTAAAACGTAACGTTTCGTGGTAACATATCCTCGATACAAATGCAGGTGATTGAAAAAATTGTTCAAGGTTCATGCAAAATTATTTTAAAAAATTGTTAAAGTATCGTCAACTGTATTTAGCCTCTGTTTTTATGAGTGATTTTGTGCCTTATAGACGACTTTACATGAATATTAAAATAGCAAACGCTGTCGATCGGAAAAGAAAGCTTTTTCTAAACCTTCTATACTTGTGTATCGACTACACATCCAGCCGAAAGTTACTACATGTCTCTATCTTTCGTATTATACTTGTTGCCTAGAATATACGGTTACGAAATTATAATATTATAACATAGTGTCTAGTTTTGATAAGTCGGTCCAAGATGTGATAGAAACCACGATTTTAGTTTAAATTTACTTCATCCTTGGTCAAATAAAATAGTTAGCAATAAAAATGAAAATATTTTCCTATTGTTTATAAACATTATTTCAGTTATTGGAGATGCTCATTGGTTGGAAGTAAGAACTCACTAACCATGACGACCACCCAGTGATCCTGTTCTGCTTTTAGGCCAACAATTAGTGTTTGCTCATCTTTTAAGGCAGCCAGGATCCAGAAAATGGCAGGTTTCACTCCAACCATTGTTAAAGGCTAACGAAGGAAGAGACACAATCATTGAATTATTATAATTAATTCAAAGTTTTAATTAAATCAAAGCTTAGTTTATTATTAGGAAAGCTAAAGAGATGAAATTGTATAATATTACTAGAATAGCTGCTGATGAACGATATGTATATAAATTTACGAACGAGTTTTACCGTTATTTTTCTAATATTAAAACATAATTTTAAAAATTAAAAATCTAATTTGTCATTAAAAAAAAAGCATTTTAATGCAAGCAAATCAAACAGTCCAATAAAACAATTACTGTTATTTAAAAAAAAAAAAAAAAGGTTTTTCAACTCAAATTAGTTGCCAGAAAAATACCAAACAAGTGCAAAAGATCGCTATTTTACGTTTCTTAAAGAGAGTCGTAGCTCAATGTTTAGAGAGCTAAGCTATTGATAAGTTGGACTCTGGTTGAAATCCGGCTGTGGTAGTTAAATTATTAATTCTGTTAACAGCCAAAGAAGAACCCCTTGGGATCTGCAGACCACCTTAGAGCTCATCCATCCTTAATAAAGAGAGTACATTTAGTTGAGCAAATCCTGGTTGTCATATCACCCCAATTTTGATATTCTGGACCATATGTCGGACACATGCAATTTTCCGCTGCAGGACGGAATTACTAAATTCAAAACCGTGGGTGCAAGTGAAGGTGAAAGTTCAGAAAATTGTCCAGTTTGTTATTCAGAAGAAAAACAAGAAACTCTTCATTTCTTGGGAACCTGCCATGTATATTGCGAGATCAGAAAGAAATGCTTTGGGAGAGAGACTTGTGCCACCGAAGAATTACTTAGTTTATTAAATGGCGCTGATTCATTGGAATTAAGTTATTACGTGTGGGAGGCCATGTCGCGAAGATCGTGGTTAATTAGCGAATAGATAGATGGTAATTGATAGGATCATAGAATTAAGAGTTAAAATACAAAAATAGGAAAACATATGTAATAAATAAAAAAATTATTATAATAACTGAAATATGCGTATATTGATTTATGAACTATATAAGGCTTTAATTGAATTAAAGCATTATTTTTATTATTATTATTAGATGCTTTTATAGATTTTATATATTACATTTTTAATTGTTGTTATTTATGTGCATGCATTTATATTTATTTATTTATACTTTAGAGATAAGAAAAATAAATTAGATTGTTTAACACAGACCTCGACAGACGTATCACCCATTGCCTAGTGTCCTATTTAAAATTTAATGATTTTTTTAATATATATGTATATATATATATATATATATATATATATATATATATATATATATATATATATATATTTCTTTGTATTTTTTTCCTAATAAATACGTTCAATCAACCTGATGATTAATTATCATACGGTTACATTCTGTATTTTAAGCAGGTGAAACCCACGGATGGATGGTGTGCGTTATTAGTGCGTTATACCAGTTATTATGACTCCTCCTGGGGCTCACCCAGCCTCTATAGAGCGGATTACACACTTAATTGGGAGAAAATCTGGTTAAGTTTGATCTCGGTCAAATCACCTCCCTGCACGACTGTTGTCATTCTGAAACATACAGTCTTTACTATGTACTGAACCCTGGTCCATACTAGGATTTTAGTGGTACAGCTATTTTATTTTTCTTCCTCTAGCGCTATATTATGTCCCTCCATTTGGCAAAGGAGTATGAATTCTTAATAACAATATCAAGTTCACTTAAAGTTTAATAAGCAATTAAAACTCGAGATATAAAAGGCGGAACAATGCAGGTTATTATGACTTGTTGAGATGTAAATTAATTTAATTAAGGAGAGGATTGAAGAGAGAAGAGGAAAAAATAATAATAGCAGAACTCGTTAAACAATCCGTGTTCCTAGTTAAATTATTACTGTAAATTTAATTATTCATATATTTTACGACCGCCCATATTACCTGCAACGCCGACAATAATTCTCATAATGTCGATAGGACATCTACTTTCAATAATAAAAATATGTTGATAATGCCCGTGAAGAGCCGTGAGTTCGGTACATGCTAGTGACTGTACAGTTTTTGGACTACGGTGGTACAGAGACGTAATGTGAGGTATTTTTTTCCCCGATTTAGCTAATTATGCTATTTCTTCGTTATTTATGCCCACTTTTGTCATTACTGACGATGAGATATAGTTACTTTTGCCAAATTAACTTATCGATTTTTTTTACTTAATTAGAATCGAGATCTTTACCACGTACCTTACATCGAACAGCCTCGGGATCTCCATTTTATTTCCCTTCCAAAGGGCGGCACTACCTGGAATTTTTTATTCCTTTTTTTTCTCTTTATATTTGTATCTACACCTGTCAAGTATAAACAATTGGCAATCAGCGAAATAAAACAAAATGACATGAGAGGCATGGTTAAGAATAGTACCCAGCGATACCACTCCCGTGGCTTGGTATAATTTCTTATGATAATAGATCTCTAATCCAAGTTCTTTTTTGTCTCCTCCTAGTGTTCTTAAGCATGGGAGTCTTGACCACTTGTCATATTATTGGATTTGGAGGTCCACCTAGTTTTTCTTGAAAGCGTTAGTAGTTTGTTCGTATGTGTCCGTCAACCGTTGTTATTTTAAAGTCAGTATGAAAAATTGTATTCCCTTAACAAAATCCTGGAGCCTCATCCTGGGCTTCGGCTCTACGCTGTTGGGCATCAATATCAAATCTATAAGAGTTAATGTCTTATAGATTTGATATTCGAATTAAAAATATAATTTTTAAATATCCAATTATATTTAAATAATTTTTAAACAGACAAATCCGTTCTCTTCACCGATCTTATATATCCGTGTTCTTGCAATTTTTGCGATGTATACACGGGGAAGAATGTTCATTGAACATTAATTTAATTAGGATCAAATCCTTTAATTAGAATTTTTCTGACTTGGATACGACCCCTGGTAGCTCAGTGGTTTAGAGCACTGCTAGGGAGAAGCAGACGACCCAGGTTCAAAACCCGGCCAGGGCAAATCTTTTCTCTTCAAAACAAAAATATTTAGAAACTATTACAATAAAAATAGCAATTGATAGAAATAAATTAAAAATGTAATTGTTTATATGACATTTAATTTTGAAAATAAACTGGATCTAGTGTTTACATTATTTCTGTAGTTTCCGACTTGATATTATCCTTACGTCCATCTCAATCAGATGCCTTACACACAATCCAGTGGCACGAACCCAATAGAGCAGCAAGGAAATGAGGTAATCAGTTGTCACCCTCAAATCGTTGGCGTTGCATATTATTGGCCAGTGCTATCGTAATCAGCCTCAACTATCTAACAACTCGCCCATTGTCTATACCTCGGCTGTCCGGTTGGTTTTTCTGCAAATCGCAGGAAACTAATTATTAAAATATATATTTGTTTTTTCCTTTTTTTAAACGGGATTTATGTAAATTTCATCTTCGAGAAAAAAAATCTGCTTCCAGTCAATTATTTTATTTTTTTTATAAAACAAAACGTTTCGACACTATGGTGTCATTTTCAATTATTTCCTTTTCTGCATTCCTGAACTGGAAAGTCAATACTTTTAAAAATAATTCTTAAGGAGATCTCTAGTCCTCCATGGTCAAAAATTATATTCTTATAATAAATATAATTTTTGACCATGGAGGACTAGAGATCTCCTTAAGAATTATTTTTAAAAGTATTGACTTTCCAGTTAAGGAATGCAGAAAAGGAAATAATTGAAAATGACACCATAGTGTCGAAACGTTTTGTTTTATAAAAAAATAAAATAATTGACTGGAAGCAGATTTTTTTTCTTTCTCGAAGATAAAATATATAGTTAAATAATGGAGCGGATCTTCGTTATAATCAGCAGAAAAATTAGCTGATTTCTGATGTTTTGTGTTTACTTTTTAAATATGATTATTCTAGTAGCATCAAGCGCCATTTGGCCATATGCTTTGTTTAGTTTTCTTATCTATATATAAAACATTCCTTTACAACGCACATTGCTTATAATGTGGTTTGTAACAACAAATGAATACATCGATATTTGTGTGTGTTTCAATTGATCCTTAAAATAATTTATAATTGAAGTATACTATAAATGTTATGTTTTATTTTGAAGAGGAAAGAAAGAGAACCCGGGTCTCCCATGTTTCCGTCATGTTGCTCTACCATGACATATCTTTTCTCTTTAAAAAACAAAAATATTTAAAATTATAACAATTAATAAAAAAAAATGTATTATATAAATATTATGGTTCCTTCATTGAACATCAATACTTTATTTTATCTTATAACAACTATAGTAGGGCCCAATGACCCTCCTGGGGCTTACCTAGCCTCTATGAAGCGGGTAATATCCTTGGTGTATTGTTTTATACGCTAATCGAATGCTGGACGATCTGATATTGCAAATCAACATTATGTAATTTGTATAATTATTCTTAATCTGTTATCTGTGGTGTCCTGGAGGATCTGCTGACCTTCCACGGGCTTCTTCAGCCTCTATAAAGTGGGTATGTTAAATTCAGTAAGTTGTAGAGACCTTACTATTAATAGGACTACGGTTACGCAGGGAGGTGATTTGTCCGAGATCATGGTCAACCACAAGATTATCCACCCAATTAAGGGTACTCACTCAATAAATGAACCAAGTAAACCTAGTAGTCATTAATTGAGATGAAATCCTGGCGATAGAAAATCATCAAGAGCTTTAAAATGTAAATAAAATAAATTATGGAGCTATCTGCTTCAGTTACCAAAATTATTTCTCCAGTGCGAAGCCCCTTATAATTTTTTTTAATCTGTATTTTTTGCCAAATGTATGTACGGACAAACAACAGAACTATAAAATTAAGAACTACTAATTTAACAATTTATGTTCTTAAAACAAATCGGCTCGAAGATGTGCCCTGTATGATTTACAAATCCTCCTGAGCCTCACCCAGCCTCATTGTACCGTTAATTAAAGTAAGGACCTGATGGTTGAGCGTAATCTAGGAAAAATCACCTATCTGCACAATCGTTGCGCAGTGCAATTTTATTTACTCGCGCAAATATTCGGTCACATACAATGACATAATTTAATGATTAATGCAGTAGGGACTGTTTGGAAAGTTACTCTCAGCGATTCGACACGATTCTTAAGCACGGTGTATTGTGTTACTTTTTTTTTATCTCCGGGATAAATCAGATTTGGTTCCACATTACATGATACGGCTCGGCTAAAGGTTTCAGCAGGTCAACTTGTAAGTATTCATTCAATAAAGAGTTTCATCGAACGGTATAGTACCTATCCGGCTATGAAGTGCGTCGTTTGTTAGTAACATAACATTGTTATATCTTATTAAAAATTATTAGGGAGAGAGGTACCTCAGCTTCTAGAGTTGCTGTGCTGAAGGTACGGGGTTCAAATACAGTCTCTACCATGTTTTAAATCCAAGACACTTCATGCACACCGAAGAGTTGTATTAACGGATTAGTATAATTATTTTTTAATGTATTTATTTCAGTTTCTTTAATAAGTTTTTTGTTAGTATCAAGAGGAAGTTAGGTTAGAAATATGTTCCAGTTTACTCGAGATAAACAATCTGCTGCCACATAAGCCTTTCTTTGCCCGTTCGAAATGACGACCTGGTCTTATTGTCAGGATTTTCAAGATGTAATGGCTGTCCAATGTCCTTGGATAATCCTTCTTCAGTAAAATGTCGAAAGATACTTTAATGTTTACAATAGTATTGGCCTGGATAACTTTTTTTTCGTTTTTTTTTCTCCATGTATCTTTTTCGTCTATGCTACTTTTTTTTTTTAATGTATTCGTTTTAAACTGATTATTCTCACTACAAATGATAACCATTACAATATGTTTGAGTGGTTTGATTATGGCTATTTTTAAAAGCAGTTTCAGGTTTATCTTATAGCTTGTGTTTATTCTGACTGTAGATTCTGTGTAAAATACCCCATTCATTTAACCTGAATACGATAGCGGCTGAATGAAATTTAATTATTTATTTAATTTCATTGAAGATTCTATGTTTCATCATTAAATTAGTTCCCAGAAAAATTAGTGCGAAAATCGTTATTTAACGTTTTTGAAAAGCAGAGGAGCTCAATGTGTAGAGTGCTGAGTGCTGAGCTGTAGATCCCAGCTTCGATTACGAATGTGGCAGATAACTTATTTAATCTGTTTATAGACTCAGTGGGACTTACAGACTCTCCTGGGGCTTTATCTGTCTTTACAAAGTGTTTAAAAAGCCTTTTAATTGGTGGAAAAGCTGGTGGTGTAGTGTGATCCCGGCCAGATCACCTACCTGCACAAACTTTGGCTTTGAAACACTTTTCAACACCTAACTTTTTCTGAGATCTATTCCCTTGATTAGTTGTAGTGGTAGAGATTTATTTTTAATAATGTATCTATATGACGCATACTAATGAACATACCTGTCAAAATATAATTGTTGGACTATTCCTTAGAAGGATGTTGTTTTAAAGGACTTTATTATACATTATATACTTTATTATTTATTATATAGGTATATTATATATTTTATTTTCATTTAATAGTAAGTGTAAAATATATTAAATTTTTATACAATAAAATCAAGATTTCACATGCTGCTATAGAGCCTAGAATATAAAGAAATATTTATATAATCGTGGACGTACGCCCTTGGGTCACTGTCTCCAATAAACGGAAAATATAACTGTCAATAATTGCATTAAATGTTAAACAAAATCCAAGCAGCAATTTATAAAATGTAATGAAAAATAACTTCTACTATGAGGTTATTCCAGAATATTAATAAATTATAGATAATTAATAAAATCGTTTATAATAACTTATTAATTAACTATAAATAATCAATAAATCATTTATAATTAATCAAATAAATTATTATTTATATTTAATTGATTAAATTAATTATTAATTTATTTTACAAATATTATTATATTTAAGTAATAATAACAAGATTGATTCATGCTGTTGTATCTGCAGCCCCGATAAGTAAATGGTTTTTTCAAGAGAGAGCTAACTGTATTGAATAAAACGGGATCATTTTGTCCTCGTTGATTTTTGTTTGAAATGGAGTTGTAATATAAGCAATGACTCCTTTTCAAGCCAATGACTGACTTAGCTCCTTATCTCAACGTTAATTACACGATTCCGATTATTAAGTTACAAGAAATGTACTTTGTAGAAATTCGATTTAACTATTTATTCACCGTGGTTTTAGATATAACCCATTACATATTAGGCTCTTTTATCGCATAATTATCTAGTTTAAAAAATGTAATTGTTTATTTTAGGAACGAGAAATCATCTCACAAACATCTAATTATTCTTAGTCCCAACAAGCGCTCCTCATACATTATCCACGCAGATTAATTTCCAGGTAGGCTGTCGCAACTAGATTCCAACCGACTGGTTTATGACTCGCGATGCCTGACACATTTCGCCCGTTTAATTTTATCCCGAAATAACCAAATTGCATAAATTACTTTGCTTTCATAAGCGCTGATACGGCATTCCTCCCAGCTGGCCGCCATTATGAAGCCTCAGTTGAGGTGCTCAATATGTTTCCTTTGCGAGTTGCGTAAGACTTCCGTTGGGCAAGGTCGCGATCCTATCTTCCATTCAGTCTTCCTTAGCCAATGAGTTTATTTTTTTTTATAGATTTTTTTTACTAAATAATTTTTCCTCATGTCGGTTTTTCTTCTGACTGCTTGAGTTGATTTGATTTATTTGGACTTACTATAAGTTTCCTAGATAGTAAATATTTAGGTGATTACAATATAGAGATATAAATTATCTGAACTGATGTCGTCGGATGTGGTTCGAATAATCGTAACATCGAAAAATCGAAATTGACTTTAAAAAAAGAAAATCACAATCATCTGCAAGCATTTAAAATAAACGTAATTAAAAATATATATATCTGCATAGCAATACTTCTGCAGTCCCACTCACTAAGTAGTTAAGTCGAATTTTGTCCAGAAAGAGTCGATTATATTGATGTAAGCGAAATCATGACATTCTCGTAATTTTTTGGCTAGAAATGTATGCTTAACATATGCGATTACTCAATTCAATACATTACACGATCCCGCTTAACTAAGTTCAAGAAACTCATTGTGTTCACCACTTCAGGGCTGTAAATGAACCTAAATTATGGCACCAAGAAAGTTGCTTGTTATATCAGTTTGCTTCAGTCTTGACTTCCTCGTTTAAAGTATAGGGGCAATTATGACATAGTAAGGTAACTACATAAATAATACATGGATGGCTCTACATCCTGCATGGGGACAAGGCCTCCCTTTGCGGTTTTCGTGATTATATTTTTTTCGGAGGAATAGTATTTGGCTCTCTGATCCCTAGTCAGCATCACATAACCCATCCAGGGTTGCTAGCGATGGAAGGTGACCCTAGGGTTAATGTTGTATATGACCTTTGTATGGAAGGAAGGGGTTTTGTATTGAATTGAAGAACTGTGTGCGTGGTATATTGTTTGATGAGAATCGTATATAATTAAAACTGTTAATATGATATTTCACAATTTTCTAAATACACAAAATGCTTATGAAAAAATAAAATAGATTATTTAACTGATGAGTACTTTTTAATCAATAATCTTTTTCTAGCGATAAATCTTCTTGATTGGCATCAATATATCTTTTTTTAGGGTTCCTTCACATTGAGGTTTCATTTTTCCATTTATTTCTGTCACAGAATGAACGTCCATGTTTTCCTCAACTCCATCTATCCGTGGTCCTCCTTTTCCTCGTTTCCTCTCCTCAGCAGTCCAATTAAAAATTAAATTTGGCAAATTTTCATTCTTTATTCTTCTGATCTTCAATCATTCCATCTTGTTCAAGTTCTGGTAACTTCATTTTTTCCTATAAGTTTCTAAGGATCATTCTATCAATAATAACCCGAAATATAACAGGTGAGAAAGTCCATATCCTTTCAAGTTGATTAGCGTTTGGCCTTTTTTTCAGTTTCTCTGAAATGTCTAAAAAGAAATATGATTTTTTTTTATTTATCTACAGATCCTAACTAATTACATAAAACTATGCATGCCAAATTAGTATTTTTTTTTTTTTTGCGAGCCAACCAACAAAGGTCCACGCTCGTTCTTTCTTCTCCTCCAAAAATCTCTCCGCATGTTACCTTTTTCAGTTCTGTGCATGTCCTTGCTTCGTTATCTAATCCAAAGGGCCCTTATTTTTTTATGAGTCGGCTTCTAAATCCCTCTCCGTCCAGGCAGAGCTCATCAGTAATTCCAAGCCTTTTTTCTTCTGATTTATAACCGCTCTTTCTTTTCAGTTTGCATATTTTTTTCAAATATATGTGACCCATCCAGAACTTGTGGTCGTAGAAACCTAGCCGTCTCTTCCTTTTAATAACAATATTTTATATTTTCAGAAGATGATTAATTATTATAATATTAGTTGTTGTTATGACTTGATAAATGTTGCAGGCCGCGGCGGAGGAGCGGTAGCGGTACAGAGACGGGGGCGGCGGAGAAGCGAGCCGATGAGGGCTTCGGGATGATGACGGCCATGGTCGAGAACGGGCCCCACCGAGAGATGCCCGTCGACGTCCCAGACTCCTTCATCGCCAACTCAAAGACACCCCCGAGGTACCCTCCACCTCGTCCTCCGGTAAATCTTCTTCTTATAATTTCCAACTACTCTTCTATGCTACTTGGTTGATGGATACATTCTGCATTTATACACCAGCCCTTGTGCCTAGACTTAGGGAGCTTAGCACGCAGAACATAGCGAACAATAGTCTATCCGTCAACCAAGTAACATGACATAGAGGCCACAGGAGGTTGTTTTAAGGACGTACTTACACTGAGCTGAACTTATCCTGGTAATTCATTTAGGACCTCTTAAGGTATTCCTATTTAATTTTATATGTGGTTATTGGTGAGAAATGAATAGTAATGAACCTAAAGAATACCAAAAGGATGGAAATGTATGTGAATAAAATAATATTTATGCCCAAAATACTGTGGTGCCTACATTGATCATCTGTTTCTGTTGAAAATAAGATAACTGTGCAGAAAATTGGCTCGTTTGAGGTGGTGGTAAATACTGATTTTTGTTTATTGGCTTAATAAAAAAGATAAATTGATAAGGGATCTGAAAAAAGGAGAAAAAATGTTTAGTTAAAAGAATAATTCCTTAAATAGTGATACAAAATTTATTAGAAACTTACTTTAAAGGTTTTCATCGGATCAAACAGATGATCTAAAAAAAATAAAAACTAGATTATTGGTAAAGTAAGGTATTCCTATTGTAGTGATGGTTTATATTGTTTTATATATCTTATATTAATCATAAAGAAATTTTTTAAAACTTGAAACTTTTTTATTTTAACATGTTTTTATTATAACTTTTTACTCCAATAAAACATCAGATTGTAACATGATAAAACTCAAAATATGGCTTTATTAGAAAAATTATACTGTAAAAGGAATACCTATCAGATTTGTCGTTTCTGAATCAAAAAGCTTCAACCAATGCAATTGCTACTGTAACCTTAACTCAAAAATGCCAATTTTTGAGTTATGTCATCATTTTTTTGATGAGGAGTGATATACGTAAATTATAAAAAAATATTAGTAATAGTTATCAGAAAATTACTAAAATAATTCGAACGATTAAAGTATTGTACATATTTTTCATAAATATATATTCGATACAAATAAAAAGTATCATAAAGTATATATTTTCACATTTGATACTTTGTATTTGTATCTACGATAAAGTCAAATATAACGACCACTGCAAATTTTCCAGGAAAAAATAACGTTCTCCTTTTGCATTATATACTATAGACTGTTTTTTTTTAAATTATTGAACCAGAAACTTTCTTATGAAATAATTACTTAACTAAAGTTACCTATATAGTTTAACCTAAGGTTCCCTGGAATTACCCATAATTACATTCTCCATACTACTATGACTAGAAAATATTAAAAAACAAATAAACAGTCAAAACTTGTATCTAATTTTAAAGCGACAACCTGCGGAACAGATACCTAATTTTTAATCAAATTAATAATATAAATCAATTGATTAATTTTATATTCATTGCAGGCGGGGGCGGTAAACGGGAACGCTGGCAGCCCCGGTAAGCCAGTGCCACCCCCCCGAGAACCCCCAAGACCCCCTCCTGCCCCCAGGAACATTAACAACAATAGCACGGCTGAACCCAGCAAGGAACCGACCAAGCAGCAGTTGGACTCCATCAAGAAATATCAGGTCAGTTCTAAAACTATATTATATTGCATAATATAACATAATACTCAGATTTAAGGAAGAAATAGTTGGGGGTGCAGTCAAAGAAAACACCAAAATAAGAAAAACTTATTTATTATGTGCCGACGTTTCGGCCTACAATGTAGGCCATCTTCAGGGCTAAGAGAGAGAAACAAACAAAAATATACAAAAACGTAGCAGTAACAAGAATATATAAAAAGTGGTACAGGAGTGAAAAAATAAAAATAGTGACTAGATATGATGAAATAGTGAAAAGATAAAATAGTGAATAGATAAAAATAGTGACTAGATATGATGAAATGGTGAATATATATATGATAAATAAGAAAGAATATAAGACTGGTTACAGAATATAAGAAAGAATAAAGAATAAAAAAGAAAGAATATAAGACTGGTTACAGAATATAATAAACTTAAAAAAGTGATAGATAAAAATAAAATTGTAGATGATGAAAAGAAATTATAATGGTGACAGATATAAAAAACAAGAATACGAATATAAAATATAAAAAATACATGTCAAGAAAGGATAAAATGTAAACAATAATATAAAGGGAAAGAAAAATGAGGAGGTAAACGGAAAGATACAAGAAGAAAAGATTAAAATTATAGAAAAAGGGGGTTACATAGGTATGAGGGGTTACATAGGTAAAGTGTAATAATATAAGTATATATAGAAATAAAAGCTTGATAAATTTCAAAAATGAAACATTGAATATAGTGGTATTTATAACTATGAACTATGAGGAATGAAAAGAAATACCACTATGTTCAATGTTTCATTTTTGAAATTTATCAAGCTTTTATTTCTATATATACTTATATTATTACACTTTACCTATGTAACCCCTCATACCTATGTAACCCCCTTTTTCTATAATTTTAATCTTTTCTTCTTGTATCTTTCCGTTTACCTCCTCATTTTTCTTTCCCTTTATATTATTGTTTACATTTTATCCTTTCTTGACATGTATTTTTTATATTTTATATTCGTATTCTTGTTTTTTATATCTGTCACCATTATAATTTCTTTTCATCATCTACAATTTTATTTTTATCTATCACTTTTTTAAGTTTATTATATTCTGTAACCAGTCTTATATTCTTTCTTTTTTATTCTTTATTCTTTCTTATATTCTGTAACCAGTCTTATATTCTTTCTTATTTATCATATATATATTCACCATTTCATCATATCTAGTCACTATTTTTATCTATTCACTATTTTATCTTTTCACTATTTCATCATATCTAGTCACTATTTTTATTTTTTCACTCCTGTACCACTTTTTATATATTCTTGTTACTGCTACGTTTTTGTATATTTTTGTTTGTTTCTCTCTCTTAGCCCTGAAGATGGCCTACATTGTAGGCCGAAACGTCGGCACATAATAAATAAGTTTTTCTTATTTTGGTGTTTTCTTTGACTGCACCCCCAACTATTTCTTCCTTAAATTAGAAGATACAGTCGACCAATTCTTCTCTAACATAATACTCAGATTATTCGAAGGTCCATCTTCCATTCAACGGAATGTAATTATGGGTATGTAGGAATTTCCTCTTGGCGGTGGACCCATTCCCGTATTTGCTTCTCCAGAAACGAGATTCATTCTACATGCGTCAATGGGAAAACCCAGGTGTGCAAAATTTGCATTATCTCAATGAATTGAAAGTACCTACACAAAATGATTTTTAAAAAATTATTTTTCATTAATGTGAAGAGGAAAAGCTCTAAGAAGACATAAAATACATGTTAAGACATTAGTGGAAAATTTCAACCAAAGAACCATAAGTTTCTAAGCTAAAACAGAAATACCTAAACTACAAACCCAGGTATTTTTGTATCACATGTTAGTTTAGAGACTAAATGCTTTTTGGTTGGAATTTTTTCACTAATGTCTTAACATTTTATTTCTCATTTTTTAAAAATACTTGCATCCATTTTTAGTATTATACAAAGAATAGAATTCCAATTTTTAAAACTTTTTGTTAGTTTAAATGGCTTATGGGGATTTATTTCAGTTTGTTTGTCATTATTATGTTTAGTTTAGTTTCACTCATATCTTTAAAACCAAGTGTTTCTTAATTCTTTTCATCATTGGCTCTATATTAACGATTTTAATTTACTGAACACACCTGAAATCTGTCTTGTATCTCTGGTGTAATTTTAACATACATGAAGTTTACAATTTTATTGTTGAAACGTCATATTTCAGAATAGATAGTATTATACTAAATACTACTTAATTATTAATTCTGTCAAAAAATTGAAATAAGTCGAAAAAATAAAGAAGTTCTTAAAATTTATATGTAATTGTACTACTCACTTAAAAAAACATGTTAGTTTAACAATTCGTTTTAATTTTTAGTAACATTACTTTAATATTTAGCTTGAAATATGTATTTATTCAGTATACGCTTGCCACACTAGGCTAGAACGAAAAATATATTAATAATATTTTTTTTATTAATCCATATATATTTCCACAGAAAAAAAGTCATTTAATTAAAATTATTTTGTTTTTAAATTCACACTTATCGCTTATTCACAACACTAATTTTAAAAGATAAACATTTTTTAATGGCACAGAAAAAACACATATGCATTTGAAGAACTATTTTATTTGTCTATATATTTCAACTGTAATTGGCTGATATCATTCTCGTTCTATAAATGAATAAATAAATACATAACTGAGATCACATAATTATCTGAATTTTGTTGTTACTTTTTTGTTAATTTTACAAATCTTTTTGCAGCTGATATGAACAAAGTCTTCCTGTAAAGGGGACTTATTTTCATCTACTGAGTAAAATATTGCACCTTATTTAAAATGATTACTATCAGTTTTGTTTATTAAGTTGCATAAAAATAAAAAAAAAATTAAATTAATAAACAAACGAAAAGCGTTGTGCAGTTGAAAATATGTAGTTTATTAACCAGCGCCTGAATTCCACTATCCCACAACGCACTTCTGCTATGCATGTCGAGTCCCATGTTTTACGGCGTTTCTTGCAATGGGGTTCTCTCCATGCTGTATTATTTTTATTTAAAATCCTGATATATATATATATACTAAAACACTGATACTGATAATAAAATATTACTATAATATATAAAATGTTAAAAATTAAGCCAATATAAAGTACTTTTCATCGTTGTATTATATAAGATTTCATGTTTAATAGAAATAAAGTGCGTTACTCGGTTAACCAAGGAGTTTGCGCAATTTGAATATATTTTTCTCTAAGAAATCTTGTTTTATGTTTTTAAAACATTCTACAATTCTTTCTAGATAAAATACCTTTATAAAAATGTATTGCTTACCATCCGTGACTTATACAACAGTTTCTATTACAGATAGGATTTCTTAAACATTTTAATTGGTTTATAATTATATTAACTTTATAATATTATTGAGTAAATAATACTAATAATTTTGGTTTACTTGTAAACACTTAATAAGAACGCGCTACTATTATTAAAAAAAATTGAACACGAAATTTTATATTTCATGATTTTATAATTAAATAATAATAATAATAATAATATAATGGATATTATTACAATAATATGTTAATGCAAGTAACATAAATAGAACAAATTATTTTATATATTTCAAAAAACGAAGATTATCTGGTTTTCCCTATATAGTAACAATCTCTCTTCAAGAGTACTTTATGGTTAGTTCTTATTTAGAAACTAGTAATTGGATATTATTAATTATAAATTATTATTAGGCTGACTAAGGACAATCCATGCCTAATGGAACGTGGAAAGACAGTGAATCGTTCCATTTCATCTGATTTGAATACTACTTAACATTCGTACGGATAGTTTGTAATTTTCGAATAAGTACCGTGGTTTTAAGGTCATCAAAACAAAATTCGCACAATATTATTTTACTTTCAAATTATTTCACTTTTAATGTGGCTTTGTGATGTTAAAGCCATTCCATTATAATTATATTATTGTATAACATACATAATAATCGGATACTCTTTGTAATTACGTGAATCATATTAATCAGTTTTGCAACTTAGTTTTATTTATTGGTTTGGTTGATTATTTTTCAGTTTCTTAACTACTTGCCTCTGACGCTCATCTGAAATGGTTGCGTATGGCTTTCTGCCACGATCCTGATGCCATTCTTCGTATTATGTAATTGATTAAGTGTCGATAACCTGCGAGGTCGTGGTGACTATTAGCGCTGGCCTTAACACCGAGAAGGAATCAGCCCATACTTCCTCAGTCCGTTCTATCCTTGTCATCGTTAATTTTTTGATGAATTCGAAAGTGTAATCAATGATCTTAAATACACTCCAATAAGTTTATATATTTTCGTCCTTAATCTCTTTTAAAAACAAATAAAATTTAATTATACGCATGTTGCGAAATGTAACCAGTAAAAGTGAAACCTGATGTATATAAAAAAATACTGTACCACTGCAACTTATGAAGTTTCTTGCGTAGAGACTAATCTGTTTATAAGCCAGCGATTGTGAAGTGAGGTATTTTGGTCGAGATCACACTCAACCACCAAGTCCCTCCCCAAATAGGGGCTTCCAATTTATAGAGGCTGGATGATTCCCAGGAGGGATATGTAAATCCCACAGTTAATTCAGTTTTGCCCTTTTTTATTAGAATTATTTTTGAATTATTTAATTATTATCCATGTTAGCTTTATTTTCAGCTTATATTCGAATTTAAAACGTACACTCTGTTTTAGTTTTGTATTTTTTCCAAACTTTTAATAATTTTTTTAAATTAAATAAGTTTTTAGTTGCGAAATTTAATCAGTATAGGACTAATCTGATACGATAAGGGTCTTGTGTTCAGTAAATGGCAAAGATTGGACGGTTTATAATCCAACCATTGTTCAGGGAGGTAATTGTTGAGGTGGTTGAGATCACACTAAACTGCAAGGCCTTTTCTCTCAATGGGGTGACCCCATGAAGCAGTCTGCAGATCCTACAGAGTCCATCCATGGATGTTAATTGATTAAATAATTTATATATCATTGCTGGAGCATTTAATACAGCAATTAAGCGCTCTCTACCGTGAGCTACCCCACTCCCTCGGATTTAAATCAATTTAATATATTTTTTAGGCTAAACTAAAGAATGTTAAATAATAGTAACCTAAGAGTAAATATCTGTTTTTTCTGATGGTTTATATTATATGTACAGGCTGATTCTAATACAACAAGTATAATGTAAGTGAGGTGAAGTCGTACATAAAGGAGCAGGTAGGAAGCCATAAGCTGGCTGACTGTACATTGTATGGAGTTACCATACCTCTCTTTCTTCCATCTACTGCCTGTCTACAACTCTTTTTCTTCTAAGAGGAGTTGAGTATATTAAGAGGAACCCTTGTAACCGGATAGAACTATCGTGTCGTGTTCGCATGCAAAAACTAAACTAGAGTTTAGTTGAGAAAAAAAAAGAGACATTTTATGTCAATAAGATCCGCTAGTTAAAGTAATCAATGAAACTGCTTCGGGGGATGATGGAGTATGACCACATACGTGTCTCCATAATTGAGAGCGTAACTCGAGTACAAGATTTAAAAGAATAATATTTTAAAATAATTAAGTTAAAAAAAGTTAAAATTAGCCGATTCACACTATACAGATAGTTTTATTTCGAATATACTCGCGGGTTTCCAGCCTGTCAGGTGAGCAACAGATCTTTTGGTATGGCATCCTTCGGATGGGACATAAAACGTGGTCCAGAGCTTGTGCGATATAAGATACTCAATGAAGATCTCTATCCCGATTATACCTGTATAAGCAAAGTTTAGGACTCTCATTGTAGCATAGTCTACTTAATCATGGCACATTAAGTGACATTAAATGACAAAACTAATAATAATAGAGTATACGAAATAAATTTGATTAATTGATGAAAACAACTAATCCAAAAAATATTTTTTAAAAATATTACTATCATATTATTTCAATGACAAAAAAAACTGATTCGTTCTTACTGGTATAAATGTTTCTAATTGCTGTTTATCGTTTTTAAATACATTGTCGTTAGAAGCATTTGACCGCGTATGTCGTTTAGGACCACTAAACGTCACAACCGTTCAGTATTGTGGGTTTATATATAGCATTGCCTGTACAATTTATATTTCTACGTGAAAACAGTACATTTATGAGTATTATTACAGTGAATAGGAAATAACTTTTTACAACATTAGTGTAGGAAGGCATAAACAAAAGTCTGAATAAATGATAAATTAATCAACAAATGGCGGTTTTGAACCCGGTTTCTTTAGTTTCCTCAATGATTATTTTATTTTTATTTTGAGCAGAAGAATATTTTTTTCTTTAATAAATTCTTGGTGGCTTCCAATAAACAATGCACCCTGACATTCTGATAATTAATCCGTATTTTTACAATATATTTGAGTCTAGCGTTTACTTATATCTGTATAAGGTAGCGTATATCGTGGCTGTAGGAATAGATGTTGATTTTTTTTTTTAGTAACTTTAACCTGTACTATTAACACCCATCTTGGGATCTGAACATGGTAGGAACCGTACTGTCTCTAGGATAGCGGTTAAGGTTGGAAATGATTTGTCAGAGATCTCACTCAATCACCTGTTTTTTCCCAAATTATGGGGACTCTTTATAGAGGCTGGCTTGTCCCCAGGACGGACTGCAGGTTCCACAGGACTCATCTGTGTCTACAACCGATTAAATAATATATCGACCACATTCGGACTTGAACCCGGTAGTTTAAACTTAGATTCATAGATGGAATACTTATTTATCTTTTAAAATTATTGAAACCCTTATGCACAACAATGACGTCATTCAATTATTTATAACCTTGAAGCCCGCCTTTGTATTCTTCCATTGTATTTATTGTTGTAAATAAACAAGACAAAAATAGAAGGGATTTGAATATGCTAATGTTTGGATGCTGTAATTGATATTGATGTTGCTGATCCGATGGCTTTACTCCCTTCTTCGATTCACTTCTAATCCTGTCCGGTTTCATCACAACACACATTCTGCTGCGTTTTATTAAAGTAAATCCACAATGAAATACCTGAGGTTGTTTCTGATGTTCAGTTAAATCTAAATCACCACTCATGGTCATTCCTGTGTGAAATAAAAGTCTGTAGTATATATTTTCATTTTTTCAAGTTTGTTTTTTTCATTCAACGTCATTTTATGCTGTTTCGGCTATAAGCATGACACTAAATTTCATGTCTCCTGGTACAATTAGCATAGCTATCTGTAACGAACACCCATACCGCACAGGCTCGAGAGCGCCATTTTACGTCCTCTCCGAAGAACGGGATAACCAAAGATTTTTTACTCCTTTATTTAATTCCTTTATTTTTTATGATTTTTTATTCTTTATTTTTTTAAAACCTTCTAAGGCCTATTTAATCAAATCATAAGGATTCTTGTAAGCCCCCCCCCACTATAATGTTTTCCGCAAGTATTATTATTGGTAGTTTATATTTTATATCAGATCTTAAACATTCTTCAAAAAGATACGGCGCCCACAATACAATACCCGCACTACTAAACGTCGTAGTGGGTTTATCGCTTCGAACGGAAGACACCATCAGACTCACTTAAGGGTTTTATAAATGATGAGGCAAAATATTACTGTCATACTTTTCAAATTTCTTTTATATATTTATTCGCTGATGATAAAAACCTACTGTTGTGCTTAGTTCATGATGTGTTGTGTTTTCAATCATTCAATTTCAAATAGTTTATCTTATCCCTAATCCAAATCATAAAAACTGTATGGATCTAATGGTTGACTGCATTTATCTTGAGCAATGTTGAAAATGGTGGGAGGTGCAGTCAATTAATTTGACACAAAAAATAAAACTTATTTATTAACGTTTCGGTTTAATTTTAGCAGTAAAACCTTAAAATATTTTAAGGTTTTTTAAAATGTTTTATTTTTAATTTTATTTATTCAAATTTACAACTGTATTGTAACCATAGAATGAATGATATATAATGGTATGAGATTAAGAAAAGTAGAGAAACTTCCTACATGTAGTTTTTGTTAATTCAACTCAAAAGGGCAGGAGGCCATCTTCAGATGCCTCCGATGTTTATCAGGAATTAACCTTCCACTTAAACCCAGGGAGTTTCCATTTTACATGTTGAAATTCACTATGTTGTTGTTAATGCATTTCGGATAATTATTTCAATTATCTATAATTAATTTTAGAGGCTGCCGAATCCCCTGAAGCTGATTAGCCTCAATAAAGTGGCTGTCCTCTAATTGTAGTAAAAAAACCATTTAGCGTGATATTATTGTATTATTGATATATTGTATATACCACAAAGGAAAATACAAAATTACGTTTGACGTATTTATACGTTCCGCCCGTTTAACAGGTTAAAGAGGTTGCTAAGTTTGAAACTTGTCTTGAGAGGATTGATGCCGGGCTCGGGCCAAATCATCAATGAATGGGAGGATATGGTCTTTATGGTTGTCTTTATTCGTAACAAAGTTAAGGGCATTGAGGTTTATACGGAGGATTAATTACCGAATATATCTGAACTGAGATCTTTTTACATCGTCATGTGGTACTTTGTATGTTTATTCTATCAAGCTTTTCAAAGATGTCAAACTATTTTTCGTTTTTTAATAATGCGATTATCAGTTCATGTTTTTTATAGTATTAAAATCTGGCTTTAAAACAACGTTCGACTTTATTGAATATATGAGGTTACAGAAAGAACTATATTGATGAGTTCCGTTGTTTCCTGTATGTTAGTTCCGGACAGGAAACAGCAGAACTTCCGTTCTCCTGCCTTCTAAATCACTATTACCACTTCCGGTCATTTGTAGCTTATTCCTACATAGTGCGTTTTAAAAATAAAAAATCTCTTTCATAGCGTTTCATTTAATTCTCGCTATAAATTGGTTACATAAGTTCTTAACATATTCATGGATAAATTCAAAGAAAAATCGCACTAAAAAAACTGCTTAGATGAGGCCCTGAAGAAGATTGCCTTTTTTTTTTAAACGTTCCTATCTAAATTATTTTTTACTATGAATGTGCTTTGATATCCAACCGAACGATTTATTCCAAAAATAATTTCGCTGGTTGTTACTTCAAGTTGAGTTACAAGTTTTAACTGTTTATTCATTTTATTTTTTATATTTTCCAAAAATACATGTTATCGCATGACCTTTAGTATGGAAAAAGAGAATGCAATTATGGGAAATGTGTATACATCGGTAATCATTTCATCCAAAAACGAACATTTCAACTAACATATATCATCTATCTTTTTTATTTTAGGGATATAAGATTTGTCTTCAAAATAAAAATATATAAAAATAATCACCACCAAAAGAACAATAAATGCAAAATATGTTATCTATCCTTGGAATTGTTAATTGAAACTTTTATTTATTCATGTAACGACTACCCATATCTACTCATTTCATTCTCTTTTCCATACCAAAGCTCCCAATAACTTGTATTTTTTTCTGAAAATATTAAAAGGGAAACGAATAAAAAGTTAAAAACTCGTTGTAACTCAACAACTTACGGAACATATACCCAATATTTAATCATTCCATTACTCGAAATATTTTCTCGCTTTGTAACAAGCTCTAAAATATATTTTAAAATTATGTTAAGTCATCTTAAATTAGGTGCTTCGTCTTTTCCATTAACATTGAGTTGAGTAATATCTCCAACTGGTACGGAGGATGTTAGAAATACATCCATGTCATGTTTCGTGAAAGTTGTCACCCACGACCTGTTTGACATCCATCATTCTTACATCAACAATATTTGTTGAACACATTTTTTTAAAACTTATTGTTGTATATTTCAACTGATTAAGTGTTAATTGGAAGAGACCTATTTCAACTGGATCATATGAAAATTGGATGAAGTTTTGTATGTTGTTTATGATTACTATCATACATTTTTGGTTTCATTTAAATTTGGCACGAATGTACTTAGCAGCCTGGAAAATCGAGGTGAAGGAGAGAATTTAAATTTTTTAATTCCGATAACATTCTATTTGAAATAATATTATCTATTAATATTATCATGGATATGTAATGAACAAAATACAGATATCCTGAAATTTAGCTGTAGAAAACTTCAATTTTGGTGAAACTCTCAACAAAAATAATAATAATTATAATAAAAATAAATAAAATATTCCAATAACTGGTGAAGATCGATTTATTGGCATCGAAACCAACAATCTGCTTCCCAATCACAACCAATTTTCTTCAAATTTTATACACAAATTTCACGAAGGGTCTTCATAGGTTTTCTTTACTTTTGATGAAAACAAAAATTATAATTATTGCGAGGGTAAATTATTTAATTATTTCTTTAATGAAATAGGTTAGTACTTATTTTCTTCCTTTATTTTAGCCTAAATATAATAAAAAAAGGGAGCGGAGTGGCTCAGTGGTAGATATTTGCCGTCCCGAAGGTCCTAGGTCGAAACTCCGCAGCTGGCAAATTATATTTAGTATGTTAGCAGTCGATCCTATGGGATCTAGAAACCTTATAGGGCTCACCCAGCCCACTCTATATTATGGGTACCCAAAATGGGGGGAAATCGGGGCCGCTGAATGTGATCTAGGACAAATCACCTCCTTGCCCAACCGTTGTCCAAGAAGCAGTACAATCTACCAACCCAAAGTACTAAACCCAATTATCTCTGTGTGTTGTGGTACAGTCTGTTTTTTTTTATAACAGACTTTTTTTGTTTATTTATATTCGTTTTACTGACGATGTGATCTATATTTTATGAAGTTGTGACCGGAGTGCAGTGACTCCGGTGAAACAAAGAGATGAATGAAGAAATAAATAAAGAGAGAAATGGACTTGCTGCTGCCCCTCTCATGATCAATATCTTGTTTCTTGCGCGTTCACAAATTAAGATGCTCTTTCTAGCTCATTGTTTTGCATTTTACATTCAGTGACACATCCATTCGTGGCCTCTCCCCAGCTGTTGTGTTTTTGACGGAGTGCGGAGTGTGTTGCTTTATTTGGTCTTCCTTTCCTAACTACTTTTAAACTGTTTTTTATTTTGACTCTGTCTCCTCATATTCACGAATATGGTAAACAGTTATCTGAACAGTCTAAAGTGAGTTATTATTACGTCATCATAGTCTTGTAGCCCATAAAGTTGACAGAAGGCCGATGGGCACAAAGGAAGAGCTAGGGAACAGGTTATGCCAGATGTAAAGTTCAAGGGCTTCTTTCAGATAAAAAATTACGAGAAACGTTTTCTTACTTGTTTACCATTTTATTGTGTTTTTTTTATTAATTTTAAAATGTAATTTGCCTAATCACACCTGTTAGAAAGGATTTTCAAATATTAATTTAATGTTTATATTTGGTGAAAACCTATAAATTACAAATAGAACAATACAATAAAAATTTGAATAAACCTTTTTAAAATAAATTGTTTCCTTAATTCGGTAGAGGAGACATTAATATGAGATATCTGTGGCATCCGATATGAGAGGAATTTAATAACACCATTGAGAATACTGTCTCAATATAAGGACAGGGGTAGAACTGGTTAATAATTATATAATATCAATATCAATTTAAGGGGAGCAGATTAGACTCAGTGGTAGAGCGTTGAGTTGTCCTGCAGAAGGCATTAGGTTCATATTCAGCCGTGACAGATAATTTATTCATTCAATACGGACCCTACAGGAACTGGATACCCTCCCGGGGCTCACGTAACCTCTATAAAGTGGTTACCCTTAATTTTGGGGGGAAAACCTGGGGGTTTAGCGTGATCTAGGACAAATCACCTCCCTGCACAACCGTAATCCGGTTTTTAATACCAATTTAAACAATGAACCTTTATAATCTTTTTTTTTTTTTTTTTTATTTATTGATATCTACAACTGTATTACTATAATACAACAAGTAAATAGGCTAAGTGATATATAATGACATGATAATGACAAGTAGAGAAACTACCCACTGGTAGTACTCAAATCAAAGTTCAACTAAGAAGGTCACGTGGCCATCTTCTTTTCAGACCCCTCGGAGGATTATCGGGAATTGAAGAGGAAGCTAGGTTTGAAACTAGAGGGTTTGAGTGGTAATGAAGTTTGTTATGAAGGGATAGATACCGGGTTCGGGCCAAATCAGCAACAAAAGGGACATTATGATCGTTATGGATGAGTTTATTCTTAACAAAATAAGGAGCATTGAGGATTTTACGAAGGATTTTGGACTGTAAGGATTGGATACGAGAGGAATTCGATGGCTTAGTGGAGCCCCAAAGCTCTACTCCGTAAGTCCAAATCGGTCGTATGATGGTCATGACCTTTATAATCAGCCATGAAAAAATGGTTTACCTTTTCGCAATATGATACGTATAATTCAAAAAAAAAATTTCTCAACAGAACTTTTTTTAAATAATAATATACAGTGAAATAATTTGAAGGTAGTGGGTTTCATGAGTGTAGGGTACTGAGCTGCTATGCTGAAGGTTTCCGGGTTCATCTAGCACCGATGAAGTGTTTTTGGGTTTGGTTTATATGCGACACTATTGACATAGAATGCTAGGAATGTGTGAATAAAGTGTCACTGAGAAGGTAACTTCCCTTATGATCTTTACTTAAAGAAAAGGCAGCTACAGTTATTGACAGGGAGAATAGGATGCTGATAATATGCAGATGCAGATAGAGATGCTGGGAATCTCATGAAGAAGTAAGACATAGTCACAATGTATAGTATAAGATAGTCAGAAGTAAGGACTTAGATATAACTAAAAGGCTCCTTTTTGTGAGCATAGATCACATTCGGAATCGTGATCACCATATAAAAAAGCAATATTATTCGTTCTCAAGTAAAAGGATTTTTATTTAATGAACAACTACCGGTTAATCAACTAGGTCCACCTTTGGAGAAGAGAGGGATATGCTATTTCTCACTCTTTACATGAGAGTATAGTAGTAAGAATAAACAAATTCGCAGCCCGGAAGAATATTTTAAAAGGCAGTAAAAAATCCATAGTCATGCAGTCCTTCGATGGGAACGTAAATGACAGTCGCAGGTACTCGTTAAAAATCCCTATCCTAATTATACATGAAAAAAACCTGTACCTCTACAACTCATGAAAGACCTTGGCTTCAGTACGTGTTTGAGACTTTAATAATAATAATAATAATAATAAATTCTTTCTTTATTCTGGGACAAGTCCGTTTAGAATAACAATACAGGTTTCTATACAGGGTATTATTATGTCTTCTAAATGAGAAAGAATTAATGAGAAAAAAATTGCGACTTACCTCCAGTGATAACATTTAAAAAAGAAAAAGAAAACAGAGTACAAGATATAAAAAAAAAAGGCAGAAATAAGATTACAATAATTATACAGAGAGAAACAATAGATAATTACATATGTATGCAAATTACAATGTCAAGTAGAAACTAAGAAAGCAGAAACTGAAACAAAAATATGAACAATATCAACTAATGTAATTTGTTTTTAAAAATATCTAAGTGGATGAGTGAAGCGTCAATAACATTAACATATATAATAATGATATAAATCTACTTATATATAAATGAAAACACATCATTCATTCATTATCCCTTTATCAGAAGGAGGTGAAAACTGGGTGTGTTATTTCCGGTTTTTTGGGAATTGTAAGGATATAAGGTTATTGAATATATCGGATTTGAAGGTTGAAAGATTATTGGAACGGCGAATGGAAGAAGGTATATGAAAGAACTTCGCTGTTTCTTGGACAACTCAAAGGGAGATGATTTACCTTAGATCACGCCTATTTCCGTACCCGCTTAATAGAGGCTGGTTGAGGAGGGTCTCAGATCCCAAAGAACCCATCACCGGCTGTTAACATGGATTATGATTTGATAGCTACTTGCAACAACTGATTTTGCATGAATAGGCAAACTTTAGGACTTCCACTGCAGGATCATTCGAAGATATATAAATTTAGATTAAGGCTTAAAGCAATGATTGAGGGATACATCGGGTTCGATAACCCTTATTGTAATTATTATAGACATTGGGAGGCAAATACTGTTCAAGAGTTGCAGAACACGTCCCTACTTTCGATTCACCGCGTGCTTGCATCTGTTTTCTTGGTTAGAACCCATTAATTTCCCTATTAACTTAAGAAATTATTTCCCTCCTGGAGAAGACGCTGAGTATTACTGGAGGTGGAAGCCTTCTCTGGAGAGGGACTGAGCCGGTTTCCCCCTCCACGTGGTGATAACACCTGGTACCTGCCAGTCCGTCATCCGAGCTCTTGCCGTGCTGTGTGAGTGTAGTGCTGTGTCCAGTGTCCATGTTGTCTGCCGTATGGTTCGATCCTCCGTCATCACAGAATTCGCCCACAAGAGGGTCAACAAGAGTTACCTAGAGGTGAGTTCTTTGAGACCTAGGTTGATCCGGAGGACTCCGGCCGAAAAATACACGATTATCATTTTTGGTCAACTGTCCTGTAGTATTCTTATTCTGGTCCGTTGTAAACGATAAGCCGAAACCTTGGGCAGTTATCTATCAGGTCAAGTTTAAAACATCACCGCTGAAAAACAGCAGAGTAAAAAAAAACTGATTCAAGGTTCATTCAAATCGATGCATATCGTCAAAAATATTTTATTTATGTCAGTAAACGTCGTTTTGTGCCTCTTGAATGACACTTTATGAAGTTTATATCAATTATCAATCCTTGAAGATCTAGATTGAAAACGAAAAATTTCTTTTCTTCACATTCGGAACTTAGCATTTATATTGAAATGTAAATGACGGAATGTCAAGGTGTAGCATTGCTTCGAATGTGTTTACTATCAATCAATACTCTGCCATTTTTAAAGAAGGGCGTATATTAATATACAAATACCCCTTTAATTCTTAACATTAATTATTAATATTAATATACGTCTCAATACACAACTACTCCTTTAATTCTTTAATGCAGCTTCATAAGTGGACATTCAAATCAAATTATTTTATTTGCGGAAGAAAATATTCCGGGTAGAGGTCAATAAATTTCGCTTAAATAGGGGACATGTTTATTATAGAGCCAACGTTTCGACACACATTGCAGGTCTTCTTCAGGGCTATCGAGGAGGGGGCGGGGGGCCCCATTGTGAATTCGTCCAAAACACACACCTGACTGAATTATTCCACATATAAAATTTCTCGTCAACTATTATCATTCAAGACAAACTATTTTATCTTTGTTTTTAAAGAGAGAAGATAGGCCCTCGGCCGGGATTCGAACCCGGAACCTTTGTCTTGACAGCGCTCTACCATTTGAGCCACCAAGGCCGCCTGCCGGCAGAGGACAAATCTTTTCTCTTATCCGAATCCCGGCCGAGGGCCTATCTTTTCTCTTTAAAAATAAAAATATTTAAAAATCAAATAAAATTTACCAATAATTATTAAACAAAAATTTATCTCTGTCCGTATATGTGGTTTTTGTTCTGTAGATGTACATATATATACGAAGTTTATATCAATTATCAATCCTTGAACCTCTGGATCAAAGACCAGGTTGTTTGTTTCACATTCGATACTTAAGTTTTATATTGACAATATGTAAATTATGCAATATAGTGTTGATTTGATAGTATTTACTACCAAATTAAATACGTCTTTAAAGAAGGGCGTATGTTTATTCACAAAACTACTCCATCAATTCTTTAACGCAACATTAAATGTGGGCAAAGACTGGATATTTTTTTTTATGACAAAGGTTGATTATTGCATAAATAATTAAAAATGTTCATAATTAGACGAAAATTTACTATACTAACCGAAGTTGCCTCTATTCCTGTATAATAGGCCTATTACACATATTGGCATCTACTTTTCTTGGCTTTGAATAAATAAGTTTTACTTTCAATTGTTGATATTCAGCTAATCGTTTTAGCAATGTTTCGTGACTATGTTGTTCTCATAATCATGCTCAAAGAGTGAGAACATAGACTTTTAATGTAATAAATAACAAACTAATATATAAGTATATGAAAGTGTCAATTTTATATTTAGACTAGTGTGTTATTGTTATTTAATATAATTCACTTAAAGGCCATTTTTCACTGTAAGGGCATGATTATGTGAACAATATAGTCTCGAAACGTCGCCAAAAAAGGAACGAAGTTTAACGAATAGATTCACTCTCAAGAACTGAGAGTAAACCTTATATGTAATTGTATTTGTGTTTCAGCTACTATTCTATTGTATGTAGGTCTGGTTTGGGTGGTGGCCAGCTTCTTTTTAGTATGATTTGATCCACTTTTGACATAAATGTTTTAAACAAACAATGCTGCACCACTCACTGATTTAAATTAAGACATGATGAAACAATGACGAACTATTTTTTCTATTTTCTTATCTTAATTATTCTTCCGTCTTTCAACCGTTGACAATCGGCTTAGAAAACATTTTTATCATAAACTAACAAACATATCTCTAGCCTCCATTTACGTTATTTGTTTTAAACAAAGGATTCAATTTGACTTATATAATGCTAATTTATTTTAGAGATGTGAGATATACCTAAGTATTGTAAAAGAAAAAGAAAAAAAGTCGTACTTCTACTACCCCCTAGAACGGTCCTTGGTTCAAGTAATTGGTAGAGACTGTACTGTACTTGAAAAACGGTTGTGCAGGACTTATTACCGAAGACTCCCTTGATACCCTTTTCCCCTCAAAATATATTCGAGTATTTGAGGGTAAAGGTCATATCTAACAACAGTTTTTTATAAATGTATTTATGTATGTATTCCTTCTTATAAATGTACTATGAATGTTTTTACTATTATACTTGTTATTAAATTTTAAAACATATATATTTATGTTTTCAACCTTTTGGCGATAATCAAATTAATTTAATTTATTCAAATTATATGATTGTAAAGTAGTCGTTTCGGTCGTGGCCTTGAGTCTAACTGCCTGCGAAAAAAATTAAAAAAAATCGGATAAGATTAAGTATGATTATGGTTCTATAAAATTATATATAACAATTATATCTATAACACTGCTAGACAAGAGTTATTTGGATATACTAAGCAGAAAATGATGGTTCGGCAAAACTTGTACATATATAAGACTTTACTTCAGATCTTACCATACAAAACTACATACATATATTCCAAAGGTAAAATCATCCATCACGACAGACATACTTTTTTATTTATTTCTCTATGCTATCCTTCTCTCTATTATCAGGTCTAGATCTAAGTACATTATAGAGATAATTGTCCAGGCTTTCTGGCCAATCATTACTTGCTTTTATTCTTTCATATTCTTGCAAATCAAAGACTAAAATTAGAAACATCAAATTTGGTGAATGCTATGCTACACAGTACCAAGTGTAAGATAAAATAATAAAAACAATAATACAATTTTGTTTGTTCATTTAACGTCACTTTATGCTGCTATGGCTAATCGGACGATGCTACAGTGGGAGCTCTAAATTTTGCCTATCCAGGTTTAATTAGGATAGGGATTTTTAACGAGTACCAGACATCGTACAGGCTCGGGACCCCCGTTTAACGTCCCTTCCGAAGGACGGCGTAACTAAGGATTTTTTACTCCCTTAAAAAAATCCTAGGACCACCTGCCGGGCTACGAACCCGCGATCTTGGGTTTAGTAGTTTGTTACGCTAACCACTAGACCACAGGTGACCTATAATACAATTATATTAATAATACTTAAGTAAATCTGGTAAGGATGTGTAAGAGCGAAACTTTCGGCTAGAATCGGTAATAATTGCTCGAAGAAGTTTGAGGTTGGAACAGATCTAAAACAAGGTGATTCGCTATCACCTGTACTATTTAATTTAAAACTCGAGTACCTTATTATTGTATATACGTGTATTATTGTATATACGTTTACACAAGGAAAGCATTTGAATGTGAACATTAAAATATCCGTGCTTGGGTTTGCGGATGATTTGGTACTGTTTGTTGAAAACGCAGAAACTATAAAGCTAAATCCACAACCGTTAATAAATTCTGGTAAGGAAATAGGGCTGAAAATAAATTCGGATAAGACTAAGTATATTTTTAGTAGCAGAAAAGGGCGAAATTTTATCTTGCGGGTTAGGGTTTGTGTGGTGCTCTGTAGACGGAGGTTTGTAAACGGCAGCGAGCCTTCGGGTTCGCTAAGCCATTTATTTATTTATTAATATAATACTAAAATATATAGTAGTAGGTAGTAGACCTGACTTACGCAAGTATAAAAAAACTTGACAAAAAAACTGACGTATACATCCCATTATTCACCCCAAACCCGTTAGACAGACGGAACATTATACTCATTTTTTAAGTACTTCCTGATTATTTTTTTATGACTTAATATTTGCTAAAAACATTACATATAGTAAAAAAAACAGTGATTTTTTTTATGTTCACTAGAGACAGTAGAAAAAAAAGATTAGCATCATGTTATATACTTCAAAACCCTTATTGTGTTATTTCAGAACAAAACCTAACCAGTTAAGTTATTTAGCTATGAAAGCAACACTTAAAGTAATTTTGTATGATTACTATTTTCATAAATACTGTGAAATTAAGCTCAAGGAATTAAAGTTGCATGAGGAAACTACTCTAAGTAAATAAAATTTATATAGGAAAAAACGATTTTAATTATCCATTTACTGATTAAGAAACATTTTACCAAGATTTTTATTTTATGCTTCCTCATTCTCCTAATTGTCTTTGATTAAAAAATTACAAATATATTTACTAAAGTTTATATTCCGAATTACATATGAACATATGAAGGTTTTATTCACTGTATATTATTCAATATATGTACTAAATTTTCTGTATTCTGACTTTATTCATTTTAATCATTATCGTCATTTACTTCAACACAATTTTAAAAATCAATTATTAATTATTTGCATTATTTATTATTTAACCATACAAGAAGTCATTAATATGATTTTTCAATGATAAATTCCGATGGGGCCTTATTTTGCTTTTGACCTTGTTAAAGAATGTTAAAAATTCTTAGAAAAAGAAAACAAAAAAACAGGCACGTACTCTATTATCGGTTCTAAACCTACAAATAAAACAATTATTTGAAACTTAACAGGCCAAGGTTACGAGTGTATTGAAGAATTAATTTTATCATAAATAAATTGTATGGTAAAAAGGTTCTCACCGGTATGCTTATCAAATAAATTGTCTGTGTCATAATGGGTTCAATATTCTTCATATAAAATATTTTATATATATATTTCTTTAAATATTTAGATGACAAATGGAAAATTCTGCCTTAGAAGTCTTAAGTTTGGCCAATGAGGAAAATTTGTATCATACTAACTCGATATTCTCAAGGCAAAAAAAAACTTTATTATTTTAAATAATAAACATCTATAATGTATCCATAATACCATGTTAAGCCCTTCTAAAAAGTTAAAGGTTTATGTTTAAAGAATTAAAATAAATAATTAATCAGAAGCCGAATTAGTACCCTTTGTCCTAGAAGATTTCAAACGCAAATTCATGATAAGAAAAAAAAAATAAATGATAAAAAATTATTAATATAGTTTAAAAAAAAAAAAAAGACAAACCCTAAATATGTTTTAAAGTTTGATTATCTCGAAAACATAACTCGTGATGTAATAATTCGAGTTGTTTATTAAGTTATTATTAAAAAAATAAATCACTAGCAAACAAATAATAAAACGTCAAAGTTTATTGTTCAGTCGTAAAATGCAGAGTACCTTGAAGTGAGAAAACTATATTTTTAAGAATTTAAGTTCTTTGGTGAAATACTTCTGACTTATAACCCATAATAAAGTATTTCATTCTTGTTTAAGTACACCGATGCTAATAAAAAATATAGTATTTTTAATCCGTCCTTAGAAGATAAAAAGAGAAAAAAAATTCACAGAATAAGAAATAAAGCACTGTCTTGTCATAATTTTAATTTTGATATTTGAAGAATTAGGAAACAAAATCTCCCATTAGAAAAAAAATATTATGAGCATGAGCGGTATTGAATTCACCAAACGACTAGGAACAGCTGGTCGAGCAAAAAAAAAAAAATAATAAAAACTGTGATTTTTAAAGAATTCATTTTTATTTATTTTTTTATTAATAAATTCCTATCTTCTAAGATTATCTTTCTCAGCTGATTACATTATTTAAAAAAATAAAAAAAATGTTTATATCTTAGTGGAATATCTTGAGATGAGCTTGTAAAATTGTTGGTTTCAGTAACAAACGAATTCCTAAACAGTTAATAAGCGTAGTGCCGACTGTTAAACGTTTGTAGTGTAGGCGGAGGCTTAGGTGGAAAAATTCCGTTAAGAGTGATCTGGCGGATTTGGGATTGGGTAGTGGACGGAAGTTGGTAAGCAGAGATGATTTCGGCATCGAGCCTTTGGGTTTGCTAAACCTTATTATTACTATTAGTGGAATTTCAACATCGATCATACACACTCACACACACATAACATAAATTTATGTGGATAAATACAAGAAATTATTAATATTTTCTCGTGAAAATTATTAAAAATAACTAGACAAGGAAATACTTCGTGGATTCTACATCAGAATTATTAGGTAAGAACTGAAACAAAACTTTAGAGTTTCTTCCGCTTCTATGCACTCTTTTATATTTTATGATCCTCATACAAGACGTTTTCGCCTACTTCAATATTTACTGGACAAACGTTCTAAGCTCCCAATTAATTACAAAAGACTCATTTACATGACAGTTATCAAACCTATTTGGACATACGGAATTGTGCTTTGGGACTCTACTAAACCATCCAATTCATCTCGAATCCAATCCTTACAATCCAAAATCCTTCGTAAAATCCTCAATGCTCATTATTATGTCACAAACAAACTCATCCTTCAAGATCTTAATATGCCATTTGTTGCTGATTTGGCCCAAACTAGATACCTATCCTTCCATGAAAAGCTCCATACGCACTTGAATCCACTAGTCTTCCAACTTCCTTTCCATACTATTCCTGATAACCCTCCGAGGCGTCTGAAAAGAAGATGGCCCCGAGACCTTCTACTATTGAACTTTATTGGAGTGCTACCGATAGGTAGTTTCTCCACAAGTGTTTTTTGTTTTCATGTCATTTGTTCATATCAGCAAATTTACTTGATGTAATATTATTACGGTTGTAAATATCAATAAATTAATCTAAAAATTTATTACTGAACAATTAACTTTGCAGATTTTTTATTTCACTCTAATGGTATAATTTTTATTATAATTTAAAATAAAAGACATTGTGAATAACTTATGATTTCTAGATTATCACTCACAAAAAGTATTAAGGTTAATTTTTTTTTTTTTTTTTTTTTTTTTTGCACTTTGCTATTATTAGATTAGATATGTCAAAGAATAAGGAACCATTCAAAATTAAACTATATAACTAATATAGGAAGGAAAGTTTGAACATAACAGGGTATGTAGTTTTTACATTATAAGGTATTATGAAAGAGAAAAGTAAATTAAGCGTGACAAATGAGATTATTATAGTGGATATTAGAATTGCAATGGCTTTCTCTTCTCGACCACACTACCGCATTCAAATCGATTATGCGACAATCACAATTTGATTAACAGACGCGCTAGGAGAAGTACATCTCCTGTGAGGGCAGACGACTAGTCTGATGTCGGCCAGATCCTAAAATGTCAACAGGAAATATCAACAACCGTTCAACCTCCTTCTACCCTTTGTGTCAACTCATAACGTAACGTCATCTCAACGGTACAACCAGAAGTACTGCAAGCTATGACAATGGTGGATTGACGGCACGACGTGTAACGCAGAACGTTTTACTGACTCAGTTATAGAACTTTCTTTCCTGGGTTAAAATCCGGCTGTGGCAAATTTTCTTTGATATTTTAATAGCTATGGATAGATACATTGGGGTATGGGATCCTCCTGGGGCTCAACCAGCCTCATTAAAGTAGGAAACAAAAACCGAGGGGAAGTCTAGCGGTTGAGTGTGATGTGGAACAAATCAATTCCCTATATAACCGTTCTCCAAAACACTGTACAGTTTCTACCGCATACTGAATCCAAGACACTTCATGGTTTTAGATAGGTATTGAACTTAAGTTTGATTTTGGAAATTTTCACATTTATGTACGTATAATTTTTTTTTGTTGGAAAAGTCTTGCTCATCCTAAGGTCTGAATTTAGGCTTCATAACCAGATAATCTCTAGTTAGGTCTGCATACTATCGTGCTTATTTGAATTTTATTTTGATTGAAAGTAATCAAACTGCATATATGCAATCTATATTACATCCTCGATTGGAATATTTATTATTCAGAATTAATATTTTAATATACACACACACATGTTTAATTATTATTCAATTCCTTAGGTATATAGTAGTTTTGTAAACAAGGTGTATTTTAAATTTTATAATAATATTGATAAAACCTTCTACTGATCTAGCTAATGAAATTAGACCAGATTTGTAAAAATCGGTTCGGCTTTATTTTATTTAAGAGTATTTTGAATGCCTGTAAGTATAAAATAATAACTCTTAAAGAACATATTTAGCCTTCTAAAAGTGATTTCAATTATTAACTACAATATAGAGCAGCTGCCTTCCGAAGTCTTAGTGCCTTGCAAGTAGGCGAAGCTTCTACAGTGAACCCTAACGAAGCGTTTCTCTTCTTGTACTATTGTCTTGCATCTTCGTTATGTTTTATTCACATTTTATTGTAATTATGTTGAGAACGTCTTAGTAACGGCTATAAACCGTTATTGCGTATCTCCTTTTCTTAGCTCTTTGACATTTCTAAACAATTATAAAAATATTATTACTATGGGGAATTATTATTTTTAATCTCTCACACCCAATATTTAAATCGATTAATTATTGATAGTCAATAATTTATTTTCATGATCAAATCGACCATTGCGAATTGTGAGATTTCTAGTTTTATGTTGGTAATGTATTAAAGTGTAAAGTAATAAAGTTGGTTCTCATAATTACTCTTACTCTCATAATCTAAAAGAAAAAAGTAAAGCAAAATAAAGCTGCACCTTTTCTCTTGCTTCTTTTTTATTATTTAGCGAGCGGAGTTGCTCAGTAATAGCAGTGTAGAGTAATGAGTTGCTATGCTAAAGGTTCTGGGTTCAAATCCAGCTCTGGTAGATAAATTATTCAATCACTTAGCTGCCATGGATGGAATGTGTGGTGCCTAAAGACTTTCCTGGGGCTCAACCAGCCTACATAAACTGAGTACCCTTGATTGGGAGGACTTGGTGGTCGAACATATTGCTTATCTCCACAACTGTCGACTTAAAAACATTTCAGTCTTACCATGTACTGAGTCCTTTTTATCGTAACATAGCTTCTCAGAAACGTCTTTAGGATCTTAACGCTTAAATTCGTTAGAAAATTGACTTGATAAGTGACGTATAATAATTTACATACAAAAATCCAACCAAGTAATATTTACACTTAGACATTCAGACTGCTCCACTCTAACAGTAAACTATACACCATTGCCCAGACAAACATAGACAAAATACTTGGGCCTTACAATGGACAGAAGATTGATTTAGAAATCACACGTAACTAATTTGAAGAAAAAATTAAATCACCGACTCTCACTCCTAAGACGACTACTTCACCACAAAAATAAACTATCACTAGCAAACAAAATTATAATATACAACATGCTACTTAAACCCTATGCCTCGTAAGTGTGGGGCTCAAGCAAAAAATCCCACATACAGACCATTCAAAAATTTCTTTGCTATATATGTTATAATCATTACATAAAGATCTCAACGTACCACTCGTGACTTACACTAAAGAAAAACTACAAAAAATTTCATGACTCACTTGCTGGACACCCAAACTTACCGGTACAATCACTACTGACAGACACATTACCACAGAATCCGACAAGGAGACTGAAACGTCTCTGGAGCAGGGATCTGCTACACTGAGATGAACTAGGCTAGGAGTGCCTTCAATGGGAGGATTCTCCATACACGTTTTCACGAGAATCTCTTAGGGGATGTTTACCTAAGAAGATCGAAAACACAATATGTGCCAAATGGCATTTGTATGATTTCTCAAATAAAATTTTTTATTATTATTCTTATATTATTATCAGCTGCTTATATCGATATTCTGTCTGTTTGAAGCCATGTTTCATTTAGAAATTTATTTTATATATGTTTTCGATATTTTTTCTAGTTTTCTTGGTAATTATGTGCTCGTGCCTATCTACCTGTTATCATAAACTGGGTAATAACTTTGAAAACGAAGTTGTAAAACATTGCTATTAAGCGTTTAGTAAGCGTATTTATTTGTTCCCTGTAAAGTAATTTATTTTTAGTCAGGTTACAGAAATATTTCTCGTTGTAATATTTTGTATTTATAAAAAATAAATTATTTATCTCATGTATCAGTCGCATTTCATGATTTTCGGAAAAGAAATTGATGATAATCTGGTATCGTCGTCATAGTCTATCGAAGGAATTTCATAGGTTCATTTTTACGGAGGTCTATTTCTCGGAATATTCATTTTTACTCATTATATCGTAAATAGACGTGACTTACTATCCAAGACCTTATCTTGAATGAAAATGATTTTAAGAATAAACTTTTTTTTTTAAGAATAATTTATTGATATTTACAACTTATATTACCTACACAAATATTACAAATTATATTACATCAAGTAAATCTGCTGTATGAACAAATGACATGAAAAAAAACACTTGTGGAGAAACTACCCATAGATAGCACTCCAATAAAGTTCTATAGTAGAAGGTCTCGAGGCCATCTTCTTTTCAGACGCCTCGGAGGGTTATCAGAAATAGTATGGAAATTAAGTTGGGAGACTAACGGATTCAAGTGTGTATGGAGCTTGTCAGGGAAGGATAGGTATCTAGTTTGGGCCAAATCAGCAACATATGGGATATTAAGATCATGATGGATAAGTTTGTTTGTGACATAATAAGGAGCATTGAGGATTTTGGATTGTAAGGATTGGATACGAGATGAATTGGATGGTTTAGTAGAGCCCCAAAGCTCAACTCCGTATGTCCAAATAGGTCTGATAACTGTCATGTAAATGAGTCTTTTGTAATTAATTGGGAGCTTAGAGTATTTGTTCAGTAAATGTTGAAGTAGGCGAAAACGTCGAGCAGTTTCTTGTCTTTTCAGTCTTGTATGAGGATGAAGAATAAACATTAAAAAAGAAAAATAAGTAAAAAAGATAAAATGGATAAAATGACAACTTGAGTATATTCAACCCTTTATACGAACATAGAGCTAGCAATTATATATAATTATATAATTTTCATCTTCTAATTAACATTAAAAAACCCATCATAAAATAATTTTCATGTTTTAATTGGAACCTCATAATTTTATAAAGCGATTACTGCAACACCATGAAGAGTTATTAGGATCAGTAGGCAGTAGGGACTATACTGTTCCTTAGCCCAAGGTGGTTATTTAACTCCAGATTTTTACTTTAATTAAGATTACCCATTTTATAGAGGCTGGGTGAACCCAAAAAGAGACGATCCGCCGCTAACAATCCTACTTCGCTTTTTTGTTAATTCAGTGTTCCCCATTTTCAGCACATTGTAACCAATTGCATCTGTATTTCCGTCGTATTTTAACTTGAACGTTTTTTATCATAATACTGGTTTTTCGTTTTTGCTATTAGCGTTTAAGTTCTTAGAGCCTTAAAAGTGGAGAATAATATTGGCCTGTGAAGGGCTTAAAGTAAGTCCCTTTTTATTTTATAAACAGTACTTTACTTTAATAAATAACCTGCTATAATACATGCGCTGTCATTTTAGAAAGTGGAATAAGTCCATTTTTTCATATTCACGATAACTAAAGGTTTTAATGTGAATTACTTTAAAAATAAGTGCAAACGGGCAAATGATTTTACCAGTTTGCACTTAGCATGGAGCGACTATGAATTTTATGTATTTTAAATCCCATACACCTTTTAAATTTCATTATGAAGTAGCACGCATTCTATTTACTTGTTGTATAATTGTAATACAGTTGTAAATATCAATAAATAAATTTAAAAAAAAAATTATGAAATAGTAATCATTAACATTCATTTAGAAGAATAATGCATTATACTTTTTTTTCAAAAAGTCTTATTCCACTTTTTCAGGAATAAAAGCTGATATAATGATTCTACAAAACGTTGGTAATCTTCTTACGAATTTCAAATTAATTGTTACTCTTTTTGACCAAAAACTAGCTTTCTATCACTAAGGAGAGGTTCCAGTTTCCTTGGTTGGTATTCCTTGCATTGAAATATTGTTAGGTGCCTGCAGAACCTGTTGATATTTTTTTCTTTCTACATTTTAATGATACACATTCCATTCAGATTCCAACTTGTCCTTATTAATAAACGAGTATTACATAAATAGAGTCTATCCTTTTTCAAGCTCACGTTGTTTTGCACTTGCTTCATCTATCGAGAGATCATTAGTTTAAGTAATGTATAACACTTAAATCCTGTGCTCACGTCAATATATTTTTTATTTAATAATTTTTATTAATACTGAGGTCCGGGATGTTTCAATGGATTGTTTTTCTGGATAGACGCTAACTTCCAAGATGTTAATTGGTTTATTTCGTTCATTACTTAAGACTAGGTCGGTTCTCGATTCGTGATGAAATTGTAGAACAGGACTTGTAAAAAATTATTTGCATTATTGTATGTAAATCGAATTCAGCTTTTGCTTCGAAAAGTGAAGTCCTTGGCTCGGGTGTGAAGCTTAAGCGCCTATCAACTGTTGTTTAACATAGTATTGACTAAACTAACGAAAATATCATGGATTGTTGTTTTAAAATATTAGTTAAGAATATGACTGTATTAAATGAATCACCTATTAAGACTAGACTCAGCAAGAGTACTTGGTCGAATTCCAAAGATGAAGAGGAAAGTTTATAAATGTAATTACTATCAAGAAGAAATGGAGTGTGTCTATGATGCAGTTGTTTATAGTCATTTACTTACAAAAAAGCTCAATTTTTTTTTTCGAAGTATACTTATTGGAACTTACTGCTGTGATATAACGATATAAGTAAATAAAATGAATGATTCGTAATGGCACGAGATAAAGGTAATTAGAGAAACTAACCAGTTGTAGTACTCAAATAACAAATTCCACTCAGGTCAGAAGGCCATCTTCTTTTTAGACGCCTCGGAGAATTATCGGGAATTGAAGAGATAGCTAGGTTTGAAACTAGTGGGTTTGAGTGAGAATAAAGTTTGCCATGAAAAGATTTATATCGGGTTCGGACTAAATCTGCAACAAATAAAACATTAAAACCATTATGGATGACATCATTCCTCATCCATAATGACAGTTCATACGTCTGTAGGTGCAAGTTCTATTTTTATTTTGCTCTTCCCCTCATCATATCTTTTATTACATTTAAAGTTGTATAAACATCATAGCTAACTCAAATAATTATAATTAAGTATTTAATTTTTTTAACTTTCACCTATTAAACGTGACATTGTAAAGAAAATTCAACCTATTCTATGGAAGAAATTGTCACGGAACTTTCACTTCTTTACCTTCTTTCCTTTTCTTTTTTATGTTTCTTTATGATGAAGAACCAATGATTGCAGTGCTTTCTTTATCTGATTTCGTATAATGTTTTCTGTATTGTATTCGCATTCCTTTTGTCAGAAGAGAAACTCCTGTAGATTTTTTTTATCTGTGTGTAATAATTGTGACTGAATAGTGATTGCTTCTAATTTGTAAGACTGAATTAATAAGCTAAATAAGTTAGTAATAAATTATAAAAATAATAATAACAGAGACGAAATAACTATAATATAACTTAATTATCTAAAAGGTTTTCTATAAGAGATATCACGATATATTTTAAAAGTTACTAAATTGATTATTTAAGATCAAGTCATCTTGTAATACCAGGCAAATCATCAGATTAACTATATCCTGATAACTAATTCTCAATGATAAGTTTTCCCAAGAGCTTGGAAACTTTTCCGTTATTGTGTAATTCAAATAAAATATTTTTTAAAAATAAATATAAAAGTTTTATATTAAATAGAACAAAATAGATTGTTATAATGTTCGATTAAGAGTCGACTAATTTCAGAAAAAGTTTCTATTAAAAAGTGATCATGGAAATATGAACTTAATGAGCACATTTGTTATTATTGCTAAAATTTTAATTATGCGCCGATAGTAACTATCTTATCTAGAATCTATATCTTAATATGATTTAGATCTTTTATGATTAGTTACATTTATATGAATTTCTTTGTCGTATTATCTAAATTAGTTTTAAAATAGTTTTTTAAAAGCGCTGATCTGTTTTTAACTTAACTATTTTTATATCTCTAAAATAGTTTATTCTCTGACTTTTATATCTGTTTAAAGGTACATTATGAACACTCCAATACCCTGGTTTGGTTTTATAGTACGTTTGTAGTAAGAAGCACACGCATGAGTGAGCCTATCTGCTACCTGCTACTTATCGATTTTGTGCACTGTTCCGTATCGTCACCACAAAACAGCTGCCTTCTCCTTCCTTGTTTATAATTACAAAAACAATTTCAGTCTACAAAAAAAAATCTGTTTAATGTTCTTCATCAATTACCCTCGTATCGTTTGTAATTCTTTATGTGCTGCGAAAATTATCTACATGCACGTCTGCACCGTAAATAGTAGTCGAGTTCAGTACAAAATAGAGCTTGTATTGTTTCTAAGACAACGGTTGTGCAGAGAGGTGTGGCACTTGTCCGAACACGCTCACCTGCCAGGCCTTCCCCAATAAAGGATACCCGATTTAGAGAAGTTGGGTGAACCCCAGGAGGGTCACTAGACAATATTATCTACACAACCCAAGCCTTTCAAATAGATTTTGATTAATTTTAGAGTGTATAGTTAGAGCTCAGAGGTTGATCGTTGAGTTGCTATGCTGAAGATTTTGGGTTCGAATCAGGATGTAACATATAAATTCTTTAATCTGTTAACAATCATATAATATCTTTTTATTTCACTCATCACTTTGATGTAAATGTTACATATACCTTTGCTGTTCCAAAAATGAGTTAAGAGTTAAAGATACCAGTATTCTTTGCAAATCTTATATTTCCCCATTTCCTTATTCAGGGCATTGCTTTGATTTGAAATATCTAAAAGGTTTTGAGTAATAATAATTACTGTCTTCGTCAACTTTGTTGGCTGAAGAATTATCTTAATATATTTTGTAAGTTACTTATTTATTATTTATGATCATTGTCTTCATGCCACCACATAAAACCCTAAAACTGATAACGTTAAGAATATCCTGATAACGAATCCTCAATGATATATATTTTTTTTAAATAAAACCTGTCAATATTCCTTATCGTCTCTGTTGTTATTATTTTAATCTATTTATTGAAAGGAAATATATTCGCATTTATTTGCCTTCAAATATTTTATTTAAGACAATAACACTTTGTTTATTATTTAATTCATCTAGATATGATAAATATAATTGTTACAATCAAGATTGGTTTTTCGTCTGGGTTAACTTATTATAAATGTTGTACACGTACACTGTGACTATAATACCTTCGTATGTATGTATTCATATGTATTTATATGTATATTCAGTGTCCTTCCCATGATTAGGGGAAAAGCCTGGCTGTTGAGTGATCTCGGATTTATCACCACCCTGCACAACCGTTGTCCTAGAAATAATACAGCTCTACCACGTACTGAACCTCAGAGACCCTTTATGGGTTATTGCGTTACTGGTTTTTAAAAAATAATTCTATTATTTATTGATTGCATTGATGAAATGGTTTATACAAATTAAACATAGCCTCCAAAAGAGACGGAAGCCAAGAGACGTTCCGCCGAAGATGGGTTTCTCACCCGAAGCGAGCATTACCCCAACGACAAATGATTACATTGACAAATTTCCAATCCTAAGGCAGGGCTATTGCCCCCTCCCCTTTGTGGGGAAGCAATTAAACCATAAACTCAAGCTTCTTTTAACAATTCCAGCGTTCTCTGTCTTTATCCATAAGTCTCCCTTCGATAGCATTTATGGATAAGGTTGCAAGTGTTGTCATTACTAAGTCTCAATTTTCCACGAGTAGTTTAAAATACCTTTAAAACCGTAAGTGAAGATTCTATACTGTTTCGCAGTCAAAAGTTGTGCAACAAGGTAATTTGGAAAAGATCTCAGTTGGAGGCTGGGTGTACCCACAGGATCCATCTATGGCTATCAGAGGATATAGCAGGAAGAAGTCGCTGCTAATTATATTTTATTCTTCCTAAATAATTATTTTTAACACTAAAAAGAATAAATTAATTTATTTTTAATAATTAATTCCTCATACAAGACTGGAGAGACAAGAAACTGCTCGACGTTTTCGCCTACTTCAACATTTACTGGACAAACATTCAAAGCTCCCAATTTATTACAAAAGGCTCATTTACATGACAGTTAGACAGACCTATTTGGACATACGGAGTTGAACTTTGGGACTCTGCTAAACCATCCAATTCATCTCGTATCCAATCCTTACAATCCAAAATCCTTCGTAAAATCCTCAATGCTCCTTATTATGTCACAAACAAACTCATCCATCATGATCTTAATATCCCATATGTTGCTGATTTGGCCCAAACTAGATACCTATCCTTCCCTGACAAGCTCCATACACACTTGAATCCGTTAGTCTCCCAACTTAATTTCCATACTATTTCTGATAACCCTCCGAGGCGTCTGAAAGGAAGATGGCCTCGAGACCTACTATAGAACTTTATTGGATTGCTATCAATGGGTAGTTTCTCCACAAGTGTTTTTTTTTTCATGTCCTTTGTTCATACAGCAGCTTTATTTGATGTAATATAATTACAGTTATAAATATCAATAAATTATTCTAAAAAAAATATAAAATAAAATAAAATAAATTAATATGCAGTAATTTATAAACGCAATATTTTGTCTATATGTTCATGATTAGATACGATCGTATGAAGCATCTGAACGGCATTGACGAGTTCCGACGCGGCAAATGTGACGACCTAATTGCTGAATTTTTTTTTTAAACACCGCAGAGTCTTTTCTTTTTTTAATATTTGTCTTCAACGCACATTATAACGTCAACCACAAATATTGAGACATCTCATAGCAATAAAACTTATTATTTAAAATTGTTATAATTAATAATTAGTTAATTAATTAAGTTAATTACTTAAAATCGCAAAACCTAACCGTTAATAAATATAATTCATAACTAAAAATTAATTATAGAGATATCTTCCCTAGTTCACTACTAGCCAAAGTTTAACTCCATTTTACACAATTTAAAGACGAGAGAAACTAACTGCAAGAATACATACATATTTTAACTCAGTTCATATTCTATTCATGTTAAGAAATCTTTCGTCACAGCTTTCTGTTAAAAAAAAAAAGGTTTTAGCTTCAGCCAAAAGAGAATTTGTTTTCTCATTCCAAGAAGAAACATTTCATAAACTTTTTTTTTTATATATTTTTTTTTTATTTTAAAATATGTACAAATTTTAAAACATTTCATAAACTTTGTATTTGAGTTCACTTATTTTGTTTTTCTTTATTTTATGAATGTATTTTAAGATTTTTCAATTGAATGCTTTAAGAGGATATAAACATATATTAAAATATTGAATAAGTCAATTGAAAGATATCATAACATGTAAATAATTTCAATGAATTTTATAGAAGTATATATTTTTATCTTTTTGCGTTTTTCAGTACAGCGTTTTTCTAGGGTAAAACGATTTCTTAGTTTAAAATATATTTTTAACTAAGTTTTTTTTTTAGTTTAAAAGTTTTTCGAACGAATAACTATTATTTTAGTTGCATAGTTTAAAAATTTGCCTTTAATTTTTTGTTTCTTTGGGCTTTTGGTGTCTTTAAACTGTTATATTATTTTATATTTTATTTTTCTGTTTTTTAACTACTGCACCAACATATATATTTTAAATATTAAATATTAAATGAATTATAGTTATGCAGTTTAACATTTTGATTTATTTTTTTTCCTTGCCCTATCATTTTGTGTTCCTTAACTGTTGTATTAATTAATATTTTTCAACTTTTATATTTTTTATACTTGTTTAATATTAAAAATATTTCTGGTACGTCTTTTAGTATTAATATTTATAGATTATTTTTAGAGTTGCCTATTTTAAATATTTTGTTTTGATTTTATTTCTTTATCTTTATTATTTTTTCATTTGGCCGTTTACGTATTTTTAACTGTTATATTATTTTTTTCAATGCCTTATTATAATATGATTTTGCTTTTATTTTACTATGTTTGTATTTTTTCATTTTTATGCCTTTTAACTATTATATTAATTTATTCGAGATCGTATTAATAATCATTCATCAATACTGAAAAAAAAAAATTTAATAACAAAAACAAACCAAAAATCACAAGTATGCCTTGTTTAATAGTTAGATTATATCTCATTTTGTAATAAGTTTTTTTAATTTTGTGACGTATTTTTATAATATTATTGTAGTTCTTTATACTTACTGATATTAAATATTTGTTTATATATTATTGTAAGATTAATTGTGTACTATTATGAATCACTGCGTTGAATTTTATTTCCATTGTAATTAAAAGTGTTTTTTTAGAGGTCTCATTAAAACTAAATAATAAATATATAAAAATCATTGTTTTTTCCTCTTTGAGGTCGTTTGTTTTTAGATCTTTAATTCGTGATTGGTTTGTCATTGATGCTAGGCTATCAATTCCTCTATTTGTAGTCACTTGAAGATCACGCTTTCGTGCAATTTCCATTTGCAATAAGATGCTAGTTATTTTATTTGTATATTTCCTTGAAGCACATGATGTGGTACTTGGAATCTGCATCATTGTTATATTTACAATGTTTTAAATTATAAACCCATTTGTTATTTTTTTATTATCGGATGGATTTTTAGTGATATATGTATGTAAGTAATCGATAAATAATTTTTAAAAGCAATTCTATAAATAGACGAATACCACTTACAAATAGTTATAGACATTTAATAATATACATATATATAGTCGATAAATGAAATTCTCTGATTTTTTTTATAATAATTAAATTTATGTTAAATTTAAACACCTCTGTCTAATTTTATCAATTAATATTAGCAATGACAAACTTTAATATCTAATTTTTTTTAAAATACTGTTTAGAATTAGTAATAACAAATATTAATTTATAAACATTTTTAAAATACATAAGAAAGGAAGAAAGAAATAACAAAATAGTTGTCTACCATGTCTTTCGTTTTTTCTTTTTTTACAAAGCCCATCCCCACTACTAATTCATCCTAAAGTAGCTCCGCTGGCTCTGAATTCTTCTCGATAAAGTCCGAACGGTTCCGCCCACATACGCCACAGATACCAAGGAAGTCGAGACAAGATACTACAAATGGTCCTCATATGTTGTACAATACTACCATGGAGTATTTACTCGTTTTCGTTTTTTCTAAAATTTAAAACCTGAAACGTAATCTGTAAAAGAGTTGAATTTAATGTAGGAAGAACAGCCACACCAGAGTTAAATAAGTGTTAGTCAAGAAGAATGCTAAGAAGTGTTTTGTGTATTGTAAAAACTTATTATCTTGTGGGCAATAAGTATGTGATTAATACATTAATTGCAAATTGTGTTCTCTGGATTATGAATGTTATAAAATGAATATTCAAAGAAAAAACTGCACCATTGCAACTTACCAAGGATTCAGTAAATGGCAGATCCCATATTGTTTCTTGGACAGCAGTTGTGCACGGTGGTAATTTACCCGAGATCAAACTCAATCGCTAGGTTTTCTCACAAATATTGACACCTAAATCATAGAGGCTGGGGAGACCTCGGGAAAAATCGATAAAATTATCGAACTTACAAGTTCGATGAAAATCTAATCTTCATCTTTCTCGTTCCCTTACGACTTAATTGTCCCTTATGAATTTTTAGCCACCATTTTTGTGTGAAAAAACCTAACTCTTTCAGATAGAACAGATAACTTAAAAAAACAAAACAATTATTAAAATTTACAGCTGTAATCTAATACTGTAAAGTATCAGAGTAAAGTATAATCTAATACTGTAAATAACTATTTAGACAATTTAAATTATTACTATTATTATTTAAGTAGAATGTCCCGAGGCCATTTAATTAGGGAAATTACATGAAAAGTGAACTACTTTCCTGACCTGACTATTTGGATATATATTATTAAAATTTCCTATTTTGTTAAATAGGGACAAAAAATCTGTATTACTACAGCTCATTAAGAGTCTTGGTTTCAGTATATAGTAGGTTCTGTAATATTTCTTTGGCAACGGTTGTGCAAAGCAGTAATTTGTTTGAAACGCTGAACTATTTTCTCCTCTAATTGAGGACACCCACTATATAGAGGTTCGACGAGCCCTAGGAGGGTATAAAAAACAGATTAAATAAGTTATCTACCACAGCCGGATTTGAACCCTGGGCCTTGGTACATTAACTCAGGTTAACAATTAACATTAAACCATTTCCATTAAGGATTATCGAAAACGTTAACACAAATATAAAAAGCATGGTATAGTGGTTGTGTAGTGCAGCCTTCGACATTAGGACCTTGAAGATGATGACAATAAAAATCTAACTTGTGATGAATTTCATATTGTGTTGTAACCTTCCAATGATTTATAACCCAATTGCATATACTACTTAATTATTTACTCAATGTTATATACATAATAGTCAACGAAAAATTCTTAAACAGGCATTATAATTATTTTATAAATCGTTGTATTCTGAATCAGAAATTGGTTTACTCCCATTTTTCTATCACAAAGGTTCCATGCATTTTAGTGAAAAAAAGCTTGGTCGTGAAAACTTTTACGTTCATGATATTGTATCGAACCATAGTGATTCATCGTTTATTATCGGGAAAGACAAACTCACTTGAATCAAATACCGAATATTTGTCAACAAGGTGTGTCAACAAGAGCTGCCGGCATTTTAAATCTCCTAATTGGAAGCGTGTTTGTCTCGGAGGGACAGTAAAATGGTGGATGAAATGGCGCAAACGAACGCTAGGAAGCGGCAAGATGAATGCCAATCGACTTCTCCTAATGAGCACCTTAGCTTCGGTCACTACTCGTTCCAAACCAGTAGCTCATCCGTCTCAGTCGGGTATCGACTCTCCTTGGATGTTCGGTTAACTTGTTCGATCTATCGAGGTTTAGATGTGCTTTACGAAAAAGTTGCGTTCGTGCGTCTGCGGGTGTTCTGTGCAGTGCATTTCAAGGGTACGTTGCATTCATATTAATGTATATCATAACAAATAATTTTCGGAGCGGGAAACATATTTGAAGATTTTTTTTTCTGTTATTACAATGATAGGAACGTTAAGAGTGATCTGGAGTGTTTGGGGTTTGGTAGTGCTGCGTGGATGGAAGTTTCTTAGCAGAGAATGGTGGTATCGTCATCGAGCCTTCGAGTTTACTAAACCTTTTTTTTTTTTTTTATACCCGGACATAAGTCAAGAGTGTATTGTTATTATTATTATTACCATAATTAATTCGGGCTCGGCAATGCTAAGCTCCTGTCTTATGTCCACAAAATGTGAAAATCAGATTTGGTAAAACTCTTTTTTACTAATATGAAACGTAGCCGTTAAAGCAGAAAGATGAACAATGGGCAAGGTATTCGAAAATAAGGTGTCGCGTAGAATATTCAGTCCGAAAAAGAATGAGGCCACTGGAGACTTTAGGAGAATAGACTACGTGGAATTACGGAACTTACACCTGAATAATATTATTGAAGTGATAAAAAAAAAATCATCCATGATTAACTATAGCTGTACAGACAATAATTGTTTTTTTAGGTCATTTTTTGTCATTAAATTTGCTAGATGCGCAATTGCGCAGATGCAAATAAAAAATTAAATAATAATAATAATAATAAATGATTTTAAATGTCTTCAAGCCAACCACATTAAATGTCGAAGGAATTATAAACGCAAAAGTATTACACTTAATATATTCAACAAAAAATAAATAAACTGACAAAATGTATATTTTTATACATATGGCAAAATGCGATGCCACTAGTTCAAATATTAATAATAGTTACCGTATACCAATTTTTCCAATTAATAATAAAGTTATGAATTATTTTATAGACCGTAATTTGTTTTTCGAAATGTTTTTCAGCTATTCGTTTTAAATATTGTTGCGGATCCTATTTGTTTACTAAGTATTCCCATTCAATTTACTTGTTTAAATTTAAATAATACTCTATAAAATATAGAGTTTTATTGACTATTATTGTGTATTTAATAATTTTATATGTTTAGTTCGATTTACTCTTAATAAATCAATGAAAATAGTTTGATATTTGCTTGTAATTAATATTCTTATTACATATAAACTAATTTGTTTTTTTTTGTTTTTTTTGTTACAGGTATGTTGTGGCTGTAAACTATTTCTGGTAATGATAATCATAAGTTCTCATACATAAAGTCAGTAAGTATTTCTAATTATATCTTATCTACTTTTAGTGCAAGTTGTTCATTCCATATTTCATCCATTTTACAGTTATGTTAACATCATTTTTTTTTTTTGTTGCATATCAATATATCAATGAATTTTATCAATATACATTAGTTGCATTTAATTATATAATTTTTTGTTATATTTAATGGAGATACATCAATTACATTTAATAATTGTCCATTATCAATATATTGATTAACATTTATTAATCGACTCTCTTGTAAAGTAAAGGATGAATTATCCAACTAAATGTAATAAGTCTGTTTTCGGTCCATCGCTTTTATTTACATTAGCATCATTAACATTATACACATATACATCTACAAGTGTGTATTTTATCTTAGATATGAGAATAAAAATATGCTTTATCCGAACTTAATTATCGTCAGGTGTTATCCTCCCATTGACTTCTTTTCCGAGCTCATTTCACTATGCCTCTCCCATGATCCTTGCCGAATAAGGAAACCTCTTCCGTTGTGATCAGCATTCGGTTCATCAATAGGCCATTGTTTCAGACGCAGAGCTACTATTTTCAGTCAGAAGAGAGACTTAGCTGCAAATATCTGTCAAATATAATTGCCCTCTAAGATCTGTTTTCGTTATAGTTTCTTTTTCAATCGTGACGTTTTCTCTTTTGCACTCTTTATTTTTTAACATTGTCGGATCAATGGTTGAACTGTCCATTGAAATGCCGCTATTGAGAGAAAGAATCTCTTTCTTATAGTTGACAAACTGTCATAACAATATATTATTAGGGCAGAATAGAAACTAGTGAAAATTATAAAAAATGGTGTCGATGATTTCAACGACTCTGAACAGAAATTCAATGTTCTTTTTTTAAATTTTTGAAAATATAAGTAACCTACAAGATTTATTTATTGTGAAGAAGAGAAGGGATAACTGAATAGATAAAAATATACATCATATTGTTCATTATTATGAACTCAATTTTCCTAACAGTCGAATACATCAAGTATAGTACAGTAATATTAAATATTTATTTTGCCTAATGAAAATTAAAATAAATAATATTTACACGGTTATCTGGAATAACTGGAATCGTTGAAAAAAAAAAGATTGCTTCAATCTTAAAATATTCCAAACTTAACTGTCAAGAATTTGCGAGGAGGAGAAATTTTATTTAAATCTCGGAATTTTTAATTAATATCTGTCACTCAAAGGTTGTTGAGATAATGAACCTATTATTAACCAAAATAAAAATAGAGAAAAAATGCTTTGGGTGGAAACAAAATTCTGTTTTGTAAACTATTTGACTTTTAAGATTTGCCATTTGTTTTAGCTTGCATTAAAAACATTCATTACATCATATAAAAATCATGATGTGATGTTAAGTCACCTCCTTACACAACCGTTGTCCTAGAAACTGTACATATTATGCATTGAACCAAGGATCTTCACGGGTTGTAGTGGTACATTTTTAAAAAATTAATCTATTTATTTATTTTTCTAACGAATTTCAAAAAATTTAAACTTACTTTGAAAAGATTGCTCTGGACGACTATAAATCGCTGTTTTACTAAACATTTAACTTTTATCCATTCGTTTTTAGCTAACATTAAAAATATTAAACGTCCCCTGAAGATTTTAATACCAAATAAAATGGATTGGTTTCAAGTGGCTAGAATAATTTGTAATTTAAAAAAAAATTGGTTAGATAATACATTTTGAAAAATAACTGTTTACTATAAAATTAATGTCATTGGAAACATGTTTACGCCTCCACTCACGCCTACATATTGCACATGTCCTTTTGAAATAATTTCTGCTTTAGCATTTTTTAATTTTATTTTTTGCTTGTGAGGATAGAAATAAGGAAGAATTGTCTATAGGTTGAGAGAAATATATAATTTTTGTCAATACATTTAATTGATAAAAAATTTGTGTGGTTTTATGAAACCACTATGCAAGTGAAACTTATTTTCGGTTTGTAGGCATTTAACTAAAATAATTATTCGATTTAGGATATTAAAATTGCGTTTTTAATCTTAACTTAATTATTGAAAAATGGGAAATCAATAGTAGACAAAATATTCAATTATAAAATTTAATTTCAATTTGGGTATTAGAGTACGGAATACATAATTAATACAATCATTTCGACGATAAATGCATATTAAAAAGTAAGAGCAATATTATATAAGAGGGATATTCACAATAAAGTGTTTGTTTATGATTATATATTGATGTATTTTATCATTATACAAACTCTAGCCTAACCCTTGCCTTGTGTCCGGGTAGGTCCATTCTCTGGTAGAAACCGAGAAAAAGAACAAGGTAATAATAATAATAATAATGTCTTTATTTATTCTGGGACAAGTCCCTTTATAATAACAATACAGATGTTGTAAGCTATTATGCCTTAGAGTATAAAAATAATTAAATATATTATTATATATCAAAATTAAACTTAATACACACTGATAAAAGGATTTGATAGTCTTTGAAGGGATTTGTTATCAGTAAACAAATCGTTTGTATTTATTTTATTTTATTTAAAGTTAATGAACATTATTTACGATAAAGGAAATAAATGCATTTACATTAATACACAGATCAAACCACCCAAATACCGCGGAATACTTGCAGGAAGTGAGAATATAAATGAAATATAAATGCTAGGCGATAGAATAAAAGTTTCACTTTAATAAATGAATTAAAATGTTTTTTTAACAATAAACCATCTTCAACGTTAAGGAAGGGTGGAAACTTCTCTAATTTTTTTTTTTATTTATAACTATTGATAGGCAATTCAGTTGCAATCTAAATATTATCAATTAGTTTAAAAGATATATTGTTATATTAAATGATTCATACGATATAAGTCCCATATTTGGGTTAAACATCTCCGGTTTCCTTCATATTATGTTCCGCGATCAGGATTTGAAAAGGAATAAGAGGTCGTTGTTTGAGGCTGGAGAAAGTGGATTAGGTTATAGCCTAATGGAACTACACCGCGCTCCTCCAACGAGGCCTATTTATTCACGTATTTGTGACCCAATGGCGAGGGGAGAATACTTTCCGAAACCGCTTTAGTTTAACAGTTTCGTGAAGAGGGCGTAACTGAAGAAACTGAACATATTTAAAAAAAAGAATATGTAGATAGCCATAGAGCACAAAATGACGTTAAATGAATAAGCAAACAAAAAAGAATAAGAAGAAATCGTTATTTTGTACCAAGGAAACCCTGATCACTGAAAATAGAATAACTGGAAAAAAATTAATCTATTAAGTAATTCTATTTTAGGTAATTAGTGAATAAAACAAACAATGTTTATGTGAAATATTGAACTAATTGATAATTGAGGAGGCGTCTAAAAAAATTATTTCAACTAAGCCTGGTCATTAAATTAGCCAAATAAGTAGATTTAGAAAAACAAAAAATAGGATGAAGTGATATTTTGACAAAAAACTGTTTAGAAGTAAGGTAAAAGAGTGGATAGTAATGTCAGAGAAGGGAGCCAAAGGGAGCCACCAAGAAAAAAATGGACAGTGGAGAGAAAACTTGAAGTATTTATATCCAAGTATCAGAAAAAGCGGCGTCAGAATGCTTTGCGAAATCCTCCTGAGTCCATTCGTAATTAATAAATATCTATAAAGTTAACAGGAAATATAAAAGACGGGTGCCGAATATTAGTTACAGAATTAGGGTGCAGTGCGATTGCACATTTATTATTATCACTGGCTCTACAACCCAGCACGGGTCCTGGCCGCATCAAGGCGTCGCCTCCACTCTTCTCTGTCCTGCGCCAAGGTCTTCCAAGCTCTGGATCCAATGATGCTGCCTGCATCACTCTCGACTTCATCTGACCATCTAAGTCGTGGACGCCCACGTTTTCTTTTTCCATCAACGAAACCAAACAGAAGTCTTTTCTCTATTATTTCACTGTGGAATCAATCAATATAGAAATAAGGCAATAAGATGTTACTTGTTTTATTTTTTAAATCGATGCATTACTTTTTTTCCATTTGAATTTTAAATACTGTTATATTCTGTTCAAAATCTTAAATAAGTGAGGAACAGTAGCTTTGTGATTAGCCAATTTTCAAATATATTACTAACTCTTTCCATACCAGAACAAATAAGAAAGATAAAGATTGCACATTTAAGAATAACAATTTATGTTAAAAATTTGTATTTTTTTAAAAATAATTACAGCACATCTTTAGCAACAATATTTATCTTTCTTATTTGTTCTGGTATGGAAAGAGTTAGTAATATATTTGAAAATTGGCGAATCACAAAGCTACTGTTCCTCCCTTATTTAAGATTTTGAACAGAATATAACAGTATTTAAAATTCAAATGGAAAAAAAGGAATGCATCGATTTAAAAAAGAAAACAAGTAACATCTTATTGCCTTATTTCTATATTACGACTGTTTGATTCCACAGTGAAATAATAGAGAAAACTCTTTTATAAATATTTTTTTTAATTCATTTTATTTTATTATTTATTAACTGTTATAATTTTTAAATATTTTTATTTTGAAGAGAAAAGATATGTCCAGGGCCGAGATTCGAACAAGGGTCTCCCACGTTTCCGTCGTGTTGCTCAACCACCTGAGCTATCCTTGTTCGTACCACGGTCATTCTCTTCACTAATCCCATATCCCCGTATTCTAGTAAATTGCGATATATATAAGGGGAAGGATGTTCATTTAACATTACTTTAATTAGGATCTTATTGACTTAGGCCATTATATATTTATTATTTTAGTTTAAAAATATTTAATTTAATTATAAAAATATAGAAAAATATTTTTAAAAAAACAATTAATAAAAAAAAAATATATAATGATCCTAATTAAAGTAATGTTAAGAAGATCGAAAATGCAATATGTGCCAAATGGCATTTGTGTAAATTGTATTTCTGAAATAAATATTTTTATTTTTATTATTATTATTATTATTTATAATGATTTACTAGATAAATTACCGTATTTAATAATAGAATACGGAGTGTTGTACCGAATATTGAAAACTTCCCCTAAGGGATTCTCGTGGAAGCGTTTATAAAATCATTATAAATGGAGCCATTGTACCGACCAATATTATACTTTTTTCTATTATAATAGATGACTCATATTTCGATTCAACAATCATATTAGTTATTTGATGACTATCAACCCTATAAGCTCTAAAGGCAAAAAAAAATGTAGAAACAGGAAAATGTTTATGGTTAGGGAGGCATTGTTCTCAGAGCTGTTTAGAAACAATTGGCTATTATTATTTACTAAAATGATGATCTGTTATCATCGAAAAGAAACAAGAATTTCTCAATATTTATTATTCTTTCCTAACAAATATCAACTGTATACATAGATAGAATTAGTTACAATTTCATTACCTAAATATATAGCAAAATAAATAGACACTGGTCGTTATACCTGTATAGGAATAAGGAATTTGCCTTATCCCGTATTAATTATTGTAATGCAATATTATTTATTGACCATGGAGGACTAGTGATCTCCTAAGAATTTTTAAAAGTATGACTTTCCAGTTAAAAAATGCAGGAGAAGAAAGGATTGAGAATGACACCATAGTGTCGAAACGTTTCTAAGGAGTGAAAATAACTGAATAAACAACAACTGGAAAATGGTTTTTATTTTCTCTTACCCAAAATAAATGGAAGAATAAATCCAGTTTAAAAAAAGAAAAAAAATTATAAGAATTAATTATTATTTGCAGTATTATTTATTATTTAATAATAATAAAGTTCAATAACAAAAGTCAACAACTAGCTGGATTTGAGAATTGAAGAAGGATTTGGAAAGAAACAATATAAGGGAAGAAGACACTATGGACAAAGAGACTTTTAGAAGGAACATCTAGAGTATCGAAGGAACCCAGAGAAGAGTGAAAAAGAAACCTGGGGTGAGATGGACTGAAGACAGAAAGAAGCACCATAGTGAAAAGATGAAGGGATATTGGAAGGGACGGAAGAGTAAACAACCAAGTGGAAAGAATTGAAATTGGCACCTGGTCCTCAGTTGGAAGAAGAAGAAAGTTCAATGACACAAGTATTTTATAAAATTAATTGATGTAATTTATTAAATTATTGACGATACAAACAAAAAAGAAAAGCAGGATGATGTTTTGTTTGTAATTTTAATTACAAAATTAATGATGTAATTGAAATTTTTTTCAGTAAACCCCACTATGTCATATAGCTGAGGCTCAATTATGCTCTTTTAAGATTATGTTAATTTTTTAAACTATGTATTGAGTAATCTTCGTATTTAATTTTAATTTTAAAACAAAGGATTCATAAATTTTGCTTCATTTCTTTGTTAGTTTATTAATTTAATGGCACATTATGCTGCTATGTCTGATCGGAAAATGCTACTGTGGGAGTCCTAAATTTCGCCTACTCAGTGACAATTAGAATAGTGATCTTTAACGAATAGGCTCGGGATCACCATTTTACTTCTCCTCCGAAGAACGGTTTAGTGAAGGATTAAAAAAAAAACAACCTGTGAACGGGTCTGGGGTTCAGTACACGGTAGAGCCTGTACTGTTTCATGGACACCTGTTCTTCAAGGAGTTGGCTTGTCCTAGGTCACGCTCGACCGCCAGATTCTTCTCCCTTATTTTGGTTACCCTATTTTTATAATATTTTATAGATACTGGGTGAGCCCCACAGGAGGGTCCTAGATCCTCTATGATCCATCGCCCGCTGCAAACAGACTAAATAAAAGTCTAGCCTGCAGCGGGATTTGCCCTACCATTGAGCCACTCCGCTCCGTGAAGGATTTTTTACTCTCGGTAAAAAATCCTTTTCATTCTGATTTTACTACCTGCTGCCCCTGTATCAGTTTATTTTAATAATTAATCTTTACGTAGATGATCTAGGGACACCATTCAAACGTATTTATATATTTATCATTGAAATGAAGAAGTCTCAATTACCACCCTTTAAATTATGACACCCGTTCAACAGTTTCCTATTTCCTAATTCTGGATATGGTTAATATAATAATTGAATGTTTATACTTACAGCAATTTAGTATATTATTAGATGAACCATATAAAAAAAAACTGTACCATTACAACGGACAAAGGGCTCATTACATGGTAAAGACTATAATGTTTCTAGGACAGTTGTGCAGAATGATTTGTTATGGATCACGTTATACCATCAGTTTGTGACCCCTATAAAAAATACCCACTTTAAAGGACGGGTATGCCAAAAGATGGTCTCCATATCCCCCATAGCCCAACGCCGACTGTTAATAGATTAAATAAAGTATCAGCCCCAGCGGGATTTTAACTTAATAATACGATTTAATATTATTTTTATCTATGCTGCAAAATAAAATAAATAAGAAAGCTAGCGGTATGAAAATAATCTGATAAAGTCATCGGCTTTCGACAATGATCATGTTCATTAACAGATTTAGTTAAAATGATTAAAAAGTATAAATGCATCATTTGGGCACTCGTCAATGGGTTGTCCCATTTTACCAAGATGGCGTTGATGTGGATACATATTGTGTAGTTGATACATCTTGAGATTTTCACCTATTGTTTTACCAAGAAGTAACATTACAGTTTAATGTTCTATTTTTTCTTTTTCGCCCTCATTGTTTTATTATGTATTCTTAATGAGTTAGCCGATAACGTGGAACAGTAACTATAGCACACCTTGTGTCCCTGAAATCAATTACAGGTCCAGTATAATTCGGTATAATATAGTACCGTCTGGACAGGTCTAACGTAATCTTCCCATCTTCCGTTCATCTATTTCATTAATAAAATTATTAGTATTTATTGAAGTTGTTTTTTTTTTCGTGTGAGGTACTTTTACATTGTAAATAATTTACATTATTACATGAACAGTTACATAATTTCATTAACTCGTCCAGATAATGACATTGTAGGTGCTATCATTATGAGCTTATTGTTAAAATTTTCATATTAAAATTGGTTCATTACTTGTGTATGGGTAGTAATTTTCCTGTTATTAAAAATAAGGAAGGAACTTTAAAGTAAAGAAAATTTTTCATGCCACGTGTGCCTCGTCTCCTTCTATATTACTTCCTATTTCTTTTATATTACACTTTATACTGTATATCTTAATTTTATTTTTTTTTATAAACTTATACTTTATTTTAATTATTATTGTTTTTTTTAGTCCCAGATATTTATAATTTTATCACTATTTAATGAAGGGAACTTTACACTTAGTCAGGATGTTAATTTGTTTTTAGGATGAAATATTTCTAAATAAGTTTGATCTTTCAGACAGTGAGGAATACATTTTTTTAGTCATTTATTTTTCAAAATATTTTTACATTTTGATTTTGATATGAATTTGATTTTTAGGTATTTTGAATGTTGGATAAAGGGTGTACATGGATCCAATATGGTTTATTAATTTGTATTCACTTATTTATTTATATATACGATTTTTTTTTCTCCCTTTTTTACTTACTTACCTCATTACAAGCCCTGAAGAAAACCTACAATGTTGGTAGAAATTCAGTTTCTTATAAATTGTCTATTATTTTTATCTCGAACCGGATCATTATTCTCTTCTTTATATATGTATGTATATATATATTACTGCATTAATGTATAATTACAGACATACAATAATTACCCTTACGTGTAATGGGTATATTCTCTTAAAAATAATAGGAGGTTTGTATTGGTACCTATAAAAAGGCTAATACCAATATTATTACATTCCATTTGCTACATTCACGTAATGTCGTAAATGATCCTACAGCGTTAAAGGAAAATTCGAATAAATTTATAAAATACCATTAGTACATAATAAATCCAGCAAAATGTTTTTCAAACTCAAGGAAGCCAAGGAGAATACTTCAGTGCATTTTTTATTCTCCTTGGCTTCCTTGAGTTTGAAAAACATTTTGCTGGATTTATTATGCACTAATGGTATTTTATAAATTTATTCGAATTTTCCTTTAACGCTGTAGGATCATTTACGACATTCTAGGTAGATATTTTTGAAGTATTTATGTACAATATATGGCCTGTTGTTCGTAACCTTTGGTTCGTGCCAGACCTATCCCGACCACCAACAAGATGGGACCAAGTACGCTGTACCGGTCCTGCGGTATGAGAATTCGCCGGCATCCGCAACGGTACTCTACCAGAGCTGTCTTTAAGATAGTACTATGGAGGTCGTGGTCGTGTGGTACTTTACAATAATGTAAGTGATGAGTGTGGTTTCCTGAAATGGGTCGGACCTTATAATTACAAGACCATTGCACCAGAACCCATTCTCTTACAATATTACTCACATTGAATAATACGAATTTACTAATGTCGTCTATGAGTTATTTGCTACAATCCTGAAATAGATAGGTAAGAAATATTATTGTGGTTTTGCAGTGCAATTCCACTTCGCAACGTGGAGAAATTCGTGCCAGGAGAAGACAGATTGCAGATGACGCAACCGTTTTAAACAAAGAAGATAAGATATGAGCTAAAACACTTTCCTCAATACGTTTCCAAGTTTAGAAAGTTTGGTCGGATTAGTTTCGGTGCATTCTCCGACAAATATCCGCACTCGATTTTCTACTAGTTTTTCGTTATCGACTTTTTCTCTATGTGAATTGTATCGTAACCATATTCTTCGGTGGGATAAAATGCAGAAATATAACTGATCCTTAGTGGTGTATCTATCAAGCATTAACAAGTAGTATTTAAAAGAATCACAATACAATCCAAAAATCTTGTTCCAAATATTTTTTAATTTCCTGGCCCGATGATGCGTGATGGTGAAGATAATTAATTGATTTTTGTTTATTTTAAAAAAAATCCATGCAGACATATAGAATGCATGAAATGTTGCCACGAATGCCAGTAATTCTTATTGTTTTATTATCTGACATGGAGTACTGTGATTTTCCTTTCACAGTTTAGTATTAACTATTTATAAGTAAAGTTTTCATGACCTTTTTAACATTACTAAAGGCTGACATTTGAAATTGTAATATTAACGTTTAATTAATAAACTGCATTATGACGAAATTGGTAACAAGCAATACGTCGTTAAATGAAATTAAGTAATAAGACGATGCATTGTTGTTATTTTGTTTTTTTTGCTATTATCTAAATTATTTGAGGTGGTGCAGTAGATACATACTTTTTAAAATTTATTCATATTCTTATTAGCCTGCTTAACTTCTATCAAGGTTACACATGCTTATTCAAAATGTATTTAAGTCAATCTAATTTAATGTACGTTCAAATGTTGTTTGAGTTTTAAAAGGAGAAACATCCCAGAATGTATATTTTTGGGTTCACACTTGTATATATTAAAATTTGGATTTACCACTTAAACATTTCCAAGCCACAGTAACATTACCCACTTAAAGAAAAGTTCGTTGAAAAGTCCTCGATTTAATTATTTTTTTTAGTTATTTAAGAAATTCCAGCATTTTGTAACTTGGTTTAATTTAGTCCTATTGTATTTACTGTTGAAAAGCACTTTTTATAATTTCTTTTTTATTTGCTTACTGTTTTTGATAGTTTTTTAAGCGTACTTTAATTATTTTACATTTTGAATGTATAAATTTCACGATGAATTCGAATATCAGTAATGTGATGTACTAAAACTATTAATCGAGCTCGTATAAACTTCTCCCTGAAGTAGTTATCGTACCCAACTTAGTTTTGAACTTTTTAAAAACCCTTAAGTTGGGACCGTATTCCGCTCTGAAAAAGGACTTAAAACTAAGTGTCAGCTGTTTGGAAGTTCAGCCTTGGGTGCATTTCCACAGATTTTTTTTTTGCAGGAGTCGCGAATGTCCTCTTGCCATACAAGAACCGGTATTCTGGCAGAGTGGTTTTTGATAAAACGCTTTTAGGTTCGTTGTATCCTCTCGGTCTGGCAATGCGATCATTCGATCTTTATAATTTTACGGTTGGGCCGTTTATCTTTCCAGATAAATTAATTTCTCTTCTTAAACAGCTTTTCCCGAGGATTGCTTTTAAAATTGAGCCTGAGAGCAAAATATCAAGTGGAAATATTTTATGGTCGATCCATGGTTACACTAATCAGAAAGGTAATCAACTATCTTTTTTTACGATTTTTTCGTTGCAGTCATCCCGAGGATAAATTGAATTTGTCTCAATTCGATTGAGATTACTTAGGTATTTCTAATGCTTGTACTGTACAGTTTCATGGACAACAGTTGTGCAGGAAGGTGAATTGTCCTTGGTCACGCTCAACCGCCAGATTTGTCCTCCTTATTTTGGGTACCTACTTTATAGAGGGTGGGTGAGCCGCAGAAGGGACCTAGATCGCATGGGATCCATCTCCAGTTGCTTGCGGATTAAACAAAATCTTACCAGCTGCGGGATTTGAACCCAGAACCTTCTTAATGACAACATAGCGCTCTACCATTGAGCCACTCCGTTCCCTATGTTGTTTATAAGGCAGTACGAAAACTAATATTTATTCGTGGGGAACATAAGATGTTTATTAAACTGTGTTACAAGATTTAAGAACTGTCATATGGATATATTCTGTAATTTGATATGTTAACTTTGCAGACTCTCCTTGTGAGCCTCAACCTGATCTCTATGAAGCAGATACCCGAAGCTGATGAGTAAACTTAGCTAATGGACGTAATTTACAAAAAATCACTTTCCTGCTAAATAATCGTTTTAAATACATTATAGTCTCTACCATGTCCCCAATCCAAGAACTTTTATGGTTCTTTTTCAATATATTTTTAATAAGAGTCAAATAAAGGACTATAAATCAATTGATTGTAGGTATGTTAGTTTATATTTATTTTTCAATTCTGATCAGTCAACATTTCTCCAATGCAGGTATCATACAGAATAAAAAAAATCACTTCAAACCTCAAATACTTATATGTATAAGCAGTTCAGTGGATTACTTAAAAGAAATAGCCAAAGTTGTTCACTTCTTTTTATAAAATCCTGAAGCCAACTGCCGGCTGCCATCCAGCGTTCTTAGTTGGTTGTTATGCTAACTACAAAGGTTAACCCCCTCCCCTTGTACTTCATGAAAATATTAGAATATGATGAACAGTCCTTATCGTCTTTTGAATATTTTATAACGCCCCTACTATGGCTATTAGTCATCTGCTAAAGAACACAATTTTACTAATTTATAACACTCCTACAGACAACCCTTTCAGATTTAATCATATATAAAAGTTAAATATCAATATTACTTTAATGATCAAGATTTAAAAATATGTTATCAACTTATATGCACGATTATTTTGGGGACAGACCTCTGAAATGGAACATTCCTGTTCATGACGAACGAAACTATTGTACCAGAAGTTCGTCCAGACACAGCTGCAGGGGATGGATGTCTGGACGATGCTGGAACAGCTACCATAATTGCCAGAAGCAGTGCCATGTTGCAGAAGAGGAGCTGATTGCAGAAGACATTAGCTTCTTGGTCGCTACAACAGAACTATCTGGTCGTGAGAACTTCTGACTATTCCAGTTGATTACCCAAGTACCTCCGAGAAATGAACTCTAATATTTTTTTTTTCAATGTTACGCACGTTCTTTTTTTTTTTATAATTCCTTCTTTGATGGTGTTGAATATCATTAAAGCGGTAAGATGTTATGACCTATTTTTTTTTTTTTCGGTACATAATGACAGCCGTTCACTTTTATTCCTAAGTCGTGCTGTTGTCATTCGTTTTGATTTTCTTCTTTTTTTTTTTTTTGTAATTAAAAATGTTTCAATAGAAAACAAATTGGCTCAAATGGTAGGGCACTGTCATGGAGAGACAGAGGTTCCGGGTTCAAATCCCGGCCGAGGGCCTATCTTTTCTAAAAAATTGACCAATAATTATAAAAAATTGAAAGTTAATGTATCTTTTCTCTTCAAAATAAAAATATTTAAAAATTAATACAATTAACAAAAAATTATAAATAGTAATACGACGTAAGTCAACAAGATCCTAAAATATAAAGTAATGTTCAAAGAATATTCGTTCTCGTGTATACACGCAAAAAATTGCGAGAACACGGGGACGTGGAATCAGATAAGAGAATAGATTTGTCCCGACTGGAAGGTGACTCCGGTAGCTCAATTGGTAGAGTGCTGTCACGGAGAGACAGACGACCCGGGTTCGAATCCCGGCCGGGGCAAATCTTTTCTCTTCAAAATAAAAATATTTAAAAATTAGAACAATTAACAAAAATTAGAAAATTAATGTAGATTATAAGATCATTACAAATCGGTAGTAAAAATTGAAGAAACTATTTTTTTTCAATTAAGTCTTTTTTTTCCTGCTTGTATATATTCGTTTACTATATATATATATATATATATATATATATATATATATATATATAGTGTAAACAACATGTAAGTACACTTGTGTGTAATGTACTATAAATGTACGGAACATGCAGAACAATAAACGTCCTTCTCGTAGGGGTACTGCGTGAAGGGAAAAATAAAAAAAAAAATATATATATATATATATATATATATATACATACGTGTGTGTGTAGTTTACCTGTAATATGACGATATGACGACCAAGAGATAATTACGAATATGGACCAAGGATAATAATTTTTTGACTTATTATTGTTTTTTCTTTAAAAAAATTATATAAATATGTAATATATATAATATGTATATACCTATTTATTGGGCCTTCAGGCTCAAAAGCGGATCACTCCAACTTCCAAAATTTGACTTATTCACATTTTGCGCTAGCTTAGTCAAGCGATTTTCTTTAACCCGATAATTTTCTTTCTTATTTCTCATTGTTTTATTCTTGTCTGAACCTAAATTTTTTAATGTATGAACCTGATGTTTTTTATTACTTAACTGGTGCAGAATTGTATAATCTCTTATTTGTCTATATCATCTACCATCAAATGATTATGCTATATGATTTTTTTTCTCTTTTACTAAAGGTATAGTAACCCTGTATTAGAGAATTCGTTTATGTTTTTCTTGCTAAACTGCATAATGTACGTACGGTACACCAAAGTTACGCTCTTTAGTAATTTACAGCTTAATACTGTGTAATGTACATACAATTAAGAAATGAGAATAAATTAAACAAATTAAAAAAATAGGAATAAAGCGAATCAAGGAAGTATTGCAGACGATTAAATAAACATTAAACGAAACTTTCATTTCAATTCATATATTCATTTTAAACGAACCATCTTTAATAAAAATGTCTATTGAAAATATACAAAGGATGGTCACTGAAGTAAAAGTATGATTGAAACTGTAAATAACTCGAACTACATATTATAGTTGATGACGTAATTATATGTAAATGAATATTAAGGGATAATATTAGTGCTATTAATAAAACAAATATTATTGCTATTGAAGAGGATGTAAAGTTTTGGAACTCATTAACTGGAATGGTATACCAGCACAACGCCAGTATACCAGGTCATGCCATCCCACGCACCATGGCTCCTCAATGCCATCAACATCGCTTGCTTCTTATCACACATCTGGCCTGTTTGGTACATATTGGTCACTGCCATTCTGATCTTATAATGCAATATTATCTCAATAGGCCTTATAATGGAAGACCTTAACCTCTTTGCGAAAGCTAAAAATTAGTAACGCCTAAGAAATTCATTTGGTCCCAAAAGAATCGACTGTTGAAAATCCGTAAATCCCTTCAATGAGAGGTATTCTACTGAATCTGCTTTGGTGTGAGTGGAAGGTGGCCTTAAGATTTTTAAAAGTGGGTAAAAAATGATTGGTCAATTGCATTGGTCAAGTTTCCATTGTAATGGTTGGAGACAATTTGGAAGCCCTTTGTTTTAGAGCAGACCAACATCTGCCGGGGCAGCTAAAAATACTAGTGTATTTCTTTTATATGATAAATATTTCGATATGTAGGAACTTTTCTAACATCTCTATTGGAAAGCGAATTAAGGAAATATTGCCGCCGATTATATAAATATTAAACGAAACATTAATTTCAACTTAATATACATTCATTTTAATCGAATATCTTCAATAAAAACGTCTATTGAAAATATTACCAATTGGTTATGTTATATAATCTTTTTCTCTTTTACATAGTAACCCTGTGCAAGAGAATTTCTTTATGCATTTCATGCTAAACTGCATAATGTGCGTACGGTACACCAAAGTTACGTTGTTTTGTAATTTACAGCTTAAATTATTGTGTAATATTCATACAATTAAGAAATGAAAATAAATTAAACAAAGTAGGATGAAAAATAAACAAATAAAACAGGTCTAAGAAAGTAAAATAGAAAATAACCATAGTACAAAAATAATTATAGATACATGAATTAAGAGAATTAAATTTTGATAAAGTGACGTAATATTGTTTATCTTTATATAATTATTGTAATCTTATTTCTGTTTTTTTATATCTTGTACTCTGTTTTCTTTTTCTTTTTTCTTTTTTAAATGTTATCACTGTACCAGGTCTGCAAGTTTAAAATGTCGTTTTAATTCCAATAGAATGCGCTCTTAGCCTATTGAAGGATTTGCTTATCTCTAAACGCTATTTTGTTTGTTAGTCATTTGTTTACAAAAGTCAGTTGTTTTTAAGTCGTTTACGTGGACGTATCATACCTTTCTTTGGTGTTAAAAATGTCTAATTTTAAGCCAAATAAAGAGCATTTGCGGCATGTCATGATTTTCTTATTCAATCAAACGAAAAAGGCATCTGAATGTCATCGAATTCTTGTTGAGACTTATGGCGATCTTGCTCCAACCGTCAAGACATGTGAACGTTGGTTTCAAAGTTTCAAACGTGGTGATTTTGATGTTACTGATAAAAAACGAGAAAATTGACCAAAAAAGTTTGAGGACGTCGAATTGCAATCTTTATTAGACGAAGACAATACCCAAACCCAACAAATGATGGCAGAACAGTTGAATGTCACTAGACAAGCCATTTCCGATCGCCTGAGAGCTATGGGAAAAATTCTAAAGGTTGGAAAATGGGTTCCACATGAATTGGACGAACGACAGATGGAAAAACGAAAAATTGTGTGCGAAATGCTGCTTTTACGCCACGAAAGAAAGGGTTTTTTGCATCGAGTTGTAACTGGCGATGAAAAATGGATTTATTTTCAGAATCCCAAACGAATAAAATCATGGGTAACGCCAGGACAACCATCCACATCGAGTGCAAGACCGGATCGTTTTGGGAAGAAGACATTGCTGTGTGTGTGGTGGGATCAGAAGGGAGTAGTCTACTACGAGCTTCTCAAACCCGGCGAAACAGTCAATACCGACCGCTACCGACAACAAATGATCAATTTGAGTCACGCATTGATCGAAAAACGCCCAGAATGGGCTCACAGGCAGGCCAAAGTCATTCTTCAGCATGATAACGCTCCTGCACATTCAGCCAGATTGACTAAGGAAACGATTTCTTCGCTTGGTTGGGAACTCCTACCCCACCCGCCGTATTCACCTGACCTGGCGCCTTCTGATTATCACCTATTCTCATCGATGGGACACTCATTGGCTGAGCAACACTTTAACAATTTGGAGGATGTAAGAAAATGGCTCGATGAATGGATTTCAAATAAAGATGAAGCATTCTTTTGGAATGGTATCCATAAATTGTCCGAGAGATGGACAAAATGTGTAGAAAGCGAGGGCCAGTACTTTGAATAAAATATATTATACTTTTTTGTAAATTAAATTATATTTTAAGAAATAAACGACATTTTAAACTTGCAGACCTGGTAGGTAATTCGTAACTGTATTAATATACTCTAAGACGTAATAGTACCCTATATACCTGTATTATTATTCTAAAGGGACTTGTCCCAGAATAAATAAAGAATTTATTATTATCATTATTATTATTAAAATACGTAATACTAAACCTAAATAAATAAGTTGTTCTAAAGTTGTTCCGTGATAAGAAATGGTTAATGCGAAATAAAAAAAAGAATAGTAGTTTCATAAAATTGAGGAATGAAAACCAAAAAAAAGTTTTAATAAATAAGGCAATATTTACCAATGAACATGTAGCGATGCTAACAAGATTGAACAATTAAATTAAATAACCACGATTAATAACCTACCAACCATATGTTGCAGGGAATTTTGAAAATGTGTTATTATATCCAAGTAATGATTATTAACGAACTGAATATTTTGATGTAATAAATTTGAGTAAAAAAAAAAGATTAAAATTGTAAATTTAGAAAAGGTGCATTTGCTGAAATAATCGATTTGCAAGATCAGGTAACAAACATTTACCTAAAATAAAGTTGATGTTTTTTTTATACAAATATTAAATAGTCAGTTTAAAAATATATAAAGTATTATCCACATTAACTTTTAAATGAAATAAAATAAAACTATATACTCATTTTTTAATAATTTATACAAAATACATATATGTATAATCATAAGTCTAAAGAAGTATTCTTATTCAGAAAATAAAATAAAAATTAAACAATTAATAATAATAAATGCAGTTATAATAATAAATAACGAAAATTAAGTACACCAGATAGGTTGGGTTTGAATTCGGATGGTTTATTTGAAGAAGTATCTTAGAGATAAAGCAGACCAAGCCCTTTTCATATTTTATCTTTTGCGGGGGACCAAGTAATTCAGTTACATAGCTTTTTATTAAATCGTACTTTATATTATTATTTTAAGTCGTACTTAATATTACATTGTACATTTGCTTTGCGATATATTTAGAGGAATAATAATAAATAAATAGAACTTTTGGAGGCAATACATAGTCATGCATGTACATAGTTTTAAGCTCAATATTTGAATAAAAAGTCATAAAATAAGAACCTTAGCATTCGCTAATTATTAAGTATTAGCTTAGTATTCTTACTAACTATGAGCTAGTAAGAATAATAATTAGTTAGATTAACTAATTAGTTATATTTTAACTAGTAACTTAGTATTCACGTGCTAAATTTATTTTCTGTGTAAACATTACAATAAAAATATTTAATATTATTGAAAAGAAAACAGAATACAAGATATAAAAAAAAAAAATAAGATTACAATAATTATATAAAGATAAACAATATTACGTCACTTTATCAAAATTTAATTCTCTTAATTCATGTATCTATAATTATTTTTGTACTATGGTTATTTTCTATTTTACTTTCTTAGACCTGTTTTATTTGTTTATTTTTCATCCTACTTTTGTTTAATTTATTTTCATTTCTTAATTGTATGAATATTACACAATAATTTAAGCTGTAAATTACAAAACAACGTAACTTTGGTGTACCGTACGCACATTATGCAGTTTAGCATGAAATGCATAAAGAAATTCTCTTGCACAGGGTTACTATGTAAAAGAGAAAAAGATTATATAACATAACCAATTGGTAATATTTTCAATAGACGTTTTTATTGAAGATATTCGATTAAAATGAATGTATATTAAGTTGAAATTAATGTTTCGTTTAATATTTATATAATCGGCGGCAATATTTCCTTAATTCGCTTTCCAATAGAGATGTTAGAAAAGTTCCTACATATCGAAATATTTATCATATAAAAGAAATACACTAGTATTTTTAGCTGCCCCGGCAGATGTTGGTCTGCTCTAAAACAAAGGGCTTCCAAATTGTCTCCAACCATTACAATGGCAACTTCATAGATTGTTGGTGCATTGAAACATCTCGCATGCTCTCCTACCGAAGTTTTACCAGCTCTGATTACAACTTTATGATAACCAGATTGTGTTGACCAATTGATTGAGAGAACCAATTGATTGTGTTGAAGAAAAAAAATTGTAATTGTTCTCCCTCCGAGGCGTCTGAAAAGAAGATGGCCCCGAGACCATCTGCTATAGAACTTTATTGGAGTGCTACCGATGGGTAGTTTCTCCACAAGTTTTTTTCATGTCATGCTGTACATTTTAGCAGATTTACTTGTTGTAATATTATTATAGTTGTAAATATCAATAAATTATATTTTAAAAAAAAGGTAATTGTTCTACAATAGAGAGATTAAGTAGTTTATCTCCCGCTGCCAGATTGATATTTGAAAAAAAAATTAATAATTTTTTTTGTTTCTCCCGATTATATTGTAAAATACGTTTAAAATAATTTTAATACATACTAAATATATTGATATTATGGCATAATATTGATAAAAACCAATTTGATCTGTTGTTATTAGCCTATAGCCTTAGGGCGATCGATAGATTTAATTCAAATTCCACACATAGCTGATCCCCGCTTCCCAGATCCACCACAGGCTTAGCCAACCTCATAGTAAATTGCCCCTTAGTGTAGTAGCTCAGTGTATTTTTTTTATTATTGAGGCATATGCTAGTAATCGTAGTAATAGTCATTAGTATATCTCGAAAATCAGTTAGATATATGTCCTATATTTTTTTAACACTTTTGTATTAGCATCACCTATGTGTAACGGAATTATGAACACGATTTTGGGCCAATTCAAAACATGTTATTAAATTGAAGTTTTGCGCACTTCTAACGGACCTATGACAATACAATATTTAAAAATAATTATGTACCATAAAAATAACAATTAATAAAAATACAATATTTTAATAAGTTCGTCTCATTATCCTTACGAATATCTTCAGGATTTTTATCGTTAGTCTTGTGCCAAGTAATTATGGCATACATGGCTTAACCTTAGAGAGAAGCATATGACTACTCACAGCAAATGTTGAACTGGGGAATTTCATATGTTTTGAAACAAAAAAATAATAGTTTATAATTAATAATAGTTACCTCCGGGTAGGAAAAGTATTATAATTATTTCCGTATATATATATATATATATATATATATATATAGTAAATATTTTTTTTTATAAATAAATGGAGATTTGAAAAAAAAAATAATAGTTTAAAAAAACGCTAGCCGAACTAAAAAGTAGGAAATAAATAGTGGCATAAAAAACTAAAAAAAACATGATTTAATAGAAAACGAAACCAAAAAGTAGAAAATAATTTTTCGTCAAATCATTTTATCATTGAAAATAGTATCTTCATAACGTCTCTAATGAATTAATCACATCCCTGCATAACTATTGTCCACGAAAGAGTAGAGTCTCCATCAGAAACTGAAGCTTTCGTGGGTTTTATTGGTACAGTTGTTTTTTTTTATTCATAATGACTCAACTAATACCAATATCTGTCAATAAAATAATTACAGCATTTAACATTAAGCAGTTCAAGCTTTTTTAGGCTAGAATGAATTCTTTATCACTCAATTCTTATTTTAAACTTATTGACAGTTATTTTCTACCTGATTTTCTTATCACTCAGTTTTGTTTTTTCATTAAAGCGGGTTTTTTAGTTTTTAAGCTTATTTAATATTGATTGGTTTATAAAATGATATACTTTTTGTATCTAATGGCATTTTAAATACGTACATATATTTTTAATTGCTCTAAAACTATGCAATACCTCAAGGAATGTCGTGATACAACGGATTTATTACCGATTCATTCTTGCATAAGAAAGTTTAACGAATAGAGTAAATGTTAAGAACTTAAAGTAAAACTCAATAGTTTTATATTTAATTTATATTCTACATCTTAAAAGTTTTTATATGAGGAGAACATTATTGGATGAAATTTAATAGATCACATTTTATGCAGATGGTCTAAACCAATGAGGAATAGGAACATTTTTTTTTTTTTTACACGATTGTGTTAATATCAAATATCGATCTATGAAAAAGTCACAGGTCGGTTTCTAATGTTATTTATAATTGATAATAGTGGATTTACTTCACTGCAATGCATCTTATTTTATGATAGAATATTTTTTTTAGATTCTTTATCCGGCTAAATTGTAATATTTCGCTATTTTTAAGGGATATTTAGTTGTTTTTTCCAATGGTTATTTTCTTTTTTAGATTCCCTTTTTGGTTATACTAATCATATTTCTATACCAATCATTTATTTAAATAATATTAAATCTGTTTTGAATGTTGATTTATCTTTCTACGTCAAGAAGGAAGGTTGGAGAAGAACGATGCTGCCTAGGCGTGGCCTATTCTGTAATTATCAAAAACTATTCACTCGAGACCTTGGCGAAATCTTTCTTTTTCTCTCCTGTGTACTCCGTCCCGAGAACAGTCTACATCCATGCGTCGGGAAAAGGTTAAAGCAGAAACACTGGCACATCAACTATTATAAATTTTTTCCTTTACTTTATAAGAATTTATTCATGATATATGCTGGCAGTTGTGTTGTAAATGTCCTTGATGCGTCAATGCTATTTCTGGCGTTTAAGTTCCACGATGATATCAACCAATCCTCTAGTGAATATCGGCGATTACTTCATTACGATGAAGTTTTATGATTTATTTTATTAGTATGAAACATGTAGATACCTGACTTAAAATTGCATAAATCATTATCTCTAACGCGATTACAACTACATAAACATTATTCCTGTAAATGCTCTATCAATACTCAGCAGGAAATTTACATAAAAATGTACATTTTTATAGTTTTTATTTTCTTTCTTTTTACTTAACGGTCTTACATGAAATTTGATTGGAAATACAAACTGTTAATTATAAAATTCAAAGTCATTCGTTGAATTACCTGCCATAAAATCTATCATTGACGCTACACCAGAAATCGATTTTACTACAGAAATACTAAAACAAGTTTTAATTCTCGGGAATTATTTCTGATTTTTAATTTAATTTTACTTTGTAAAACAATGTTTTGTTTCAATTGAACTAGTCGTTGATTAGTATTCCTGCAATAATATTATTCATAGAATAAACTCTGTACATTATATTTATATGTGTCTAATATTTATAGCATGTATGTATTATATTTATAGTATAATACCAAGGGCGGATCCAGGATTTTTTTCTGGGGGGTACAACGGACAGATGGGCGAAAAAAATCAACAATAACTTGTAGTATTTATAGAAAGGTTTCAAAGGTTTATTAAAATATCTAAACAATAGTTTCATTCATGTTATAATATCACATGATATGCCTAAAAGTATGTACTGTAATGGATTCTCCACAGTACACAAAAAACGTCTGGGGAGGACATGTGCCCCCGTGCCCCTCCTGGATCCGCCAATGTATAATACTATGCACGGGATTACCAATTTTTTTTTTTTTTTTTTTTTTAAATATTTTGTTTTATTTTATTTTAAAATATGTACAAATTTAAAAACATTGGTGGGATAATCCCTTACAATGAAAATGAGTTCACATTACAACGGTTACTGATTAATATGTTTTTATTGTTGGTAAAATTTAAAAAACCAACAGAAATGAGAGTACATAGGATTTACTTAAGACAAAATTTATGTATAATATAATACAAAATGCATATTATTTATAATAGTATGTGTTTTGTTCGTTTGTGTCTGTATTTTTGTGTTGTTGTTTTTGTATAATTTCCTATTTCTTGTATGAGTGTGTTGTCTGAAAGTTGGCATGAGGTGAAGAATCTGAGGGTTTGTTGGTGTATGAATTTTTGTATTGTTGGGATGTCCAGTTCTTTGTGCATTTTGGTGATTTTAGTATATATTGGATAGTTTTTTATGATTCTTAGACATTTGTTTTGAAAGATCTGTATTTTGTTAATGTGTGTTTTGCTAGCTAAACTCCAGACTGGGCATGCGTAAGTTATCATGGGCCTAATGACTCCCTTATATAATATTTTTTTATTTTTTTCAGATAATTTTGACTTTTTGTTAAAGTATGGATACATTTTGTATAATATTTTGCGGGCGCTATTCAGTTTATTATTGATATGATTGTTGAATAGTAGTTTGCGGTCTAGAGAAATTCCTAAATATTTAATATGGTTTGATATAGGTATTGAGATATTGTTAAGTAGTATAGTAGAGGGGAGTATAGGTCTTCGTTTTGTGAAAATTATAGCTTCGGTTTTGTCAGTATTTCTATTGAGTCCCCATTTTTTCAGATATTTGTTAATTTTGCGAAATGCTTCCTGTAGTCTTTTAATTATTGCAGTTATCTTATACGATGATGACAGTATTGCTGTATCATCAGCGAACAGTGCGATATCTACATTATTGATTTTTGGGATGTCATTAATAAACAAATCAAATAATATAGGGCTGAGACAGGAACCTTGCTGTAGACCCGCGTTTGTGTATCTATTTGTTGAGTGGTTATTGTTTGATGAAATAAAGAATGTTCTGTTAGTTAAGAATGAGTATATTGTTAGAATTAAGTATCTTGGGATATTGTATTGTATTAATTTGTAGATGAGGAATTGAGGAGAAATTCTGTCGAATGCTTTTTCTATGTCAATGAGGATCATGCCTGTATGTTTTCTTAGGTTGAAATTTTTAGTGATTATGTCAACCAATTGGCCGGTTGTAGAGTGAAAGTGCCGAAAGCCAAATTGTTCATTTATTAATATATTGTTATCAGTTATGTGCTGGACCAGTCGGTATTTTATTATTTTTTCGTACAATTTAGAGAGGATGTTTAGTAAGCTAATGGGTCTGTAATTGGATGTAATTTCAGGGTCTTTATGTGGTTTGGGAATGGCTATCACTTTTGCTCTTTTCCAAATATTCGGGAAATAATTAAATCTGAGGCAGGTATTGAAGATTTTGGTAATATGTATTATCGTTTTCTTGGAGAAGTGTTTTATTAATACTGCTGGAATATTATCAGGTCCGGGTGATTTGTTAATATTTAAGGTTTTAATCAATTTTGCGATTTCTTGAGGAGAGGTATGTTTAAAGTTTTTTTGTTCAGGTCTGGGATTACCAATAGTTGATTATACACATACTAGACTTTAATCGGTATTTTTCTTCATGCGATGTTGAGCTTTCTGATTTGATTTTATTAATTTAAATTCTTTTGAAAATCCATTTGTTTTATCGTTTTAAAAAATATAATTATCCATTTTATAATAATAATAATAATAATAATAATGTACCATGAAAATAAATATAAGAAAATCATTTTGAAGGCTCAACACCTCCTAAACTGGCTTCCGTGTTTTTTTTCTCTTTATACAGGTTTGATTTTATTAAAGTTTAAATTCTGACTCGTTATGTCAAGCTCTTAGATTCCTTTAAAATTGCCTCTACATCCCTGAATAATTAAATTATTAAAAATCAAAGGAATTATTATTGTCATTATTAAAATAATTTGGAATGATATAATAATATGGCGTGTTTCCAGATCCAAAAATTTTGTGTTTCATGTTGGTCGAAACTTCGGTTTCTTGTAATTTTTTTATCTCTGTGTAAGGAATTATTTTTTGTTACCCGAAACATTTTCTTCTCCCAGTTTTACTTTTACTTCTATATTACATGTCTTATTATTTTTCGTAGGGAGCGGAGTGGCTCAGTGGTAGAGGACTGCGCTGCCATGCCGGAAATCCTGGTTCGAATCCCGCTGCAGACCATGATTTTTATTTAGTCTGTTTACAGCGGGGGAAGGATCATATAGGATCTAGGACCCTCCTGGGGCCCACCCAGCCTCTATAAAATATTATAAAAATAGGATACCCAAAATAAGGGGGAAAAATATGGCGGTTGAGCGTGGCCTAGTACAAGTCACCTCCTTGCAGAACCGTTGTTCGTGAAACAGTGCAGTCTCTACCATGTACTGAACCCTACACCCTTCATGGGTTGTAGTGGTACAGGTTTTTTTTTTTATTATTATTTTTCGTAACTTTGCTTTTATTACTTTGCCACTGCTTTACGGCTTTGCTACCCAAGTGTAAAACAAAGGCGACACTGGAGTGTATATATATTCATGATTTTGTGAGTATTGTGATGTGAATAGATTAAAAAAAATTGTATGGCATATGGGGAAAAATCTACTTAGAAATTTAGTTAGAGAGAAGGAACTAACAATTTATAATCTTGAATTTATCGCTGATTATATTATAAGTATCTAATATAAATTGTATTATAAGGTATATAATCAATTTCTGGTGTAACGTCAATAATAGATTTTATGGCAGGTAATTCAAGGAATGAATTTGAATTTTACTACTAATCAACGACTAGTTCTATTGACAAGTTCAATTGAAACAAAACATTGTTTTACAAAGTAAAATTAAATTAAAAATCAGAAATAATTCCCGAGAATTAAAACTTGTTTTAGTGTTTCTGTAGTAAAATCGATTTCTGGTGTCAATGATAGATTTTATGGCAGGTAATTCAACGAATGACTTTGAATTTTATAATTAACAGTTTATATTTCCAATCCAATTTCATGTAAGACCATTAAGGAAAAAAATAAAATAAAAACTATAAAAATATACATTTTTATGTAAATTTCCCGCTGAGTATTGATAGAGCATATACAGGAATAAAGTATATAACCATATAAGACTTATTTATTATTTATTATAATATATATTTATTTGTTATTTATAAGAACAGTATATACTTATAAATAAAGACTTAAGAAAGTACTTATGCCTTTGTTTATTAGTAATTGAACTGCAAATAGCTTTTGGCTTAATTTTTAAGACACATATAATATTCTCGTGTGTATTTCTATTATAATAAATCTATAATATTAATAAATATGAGATTAACTAATTAATTAATCTAAACTTTTGAGACAGTTTAAGGCTTAGACTGTTTTCGTCTCATAGCGCAAGGTCTGGGACTCAGTTTGGCAACCTTTTTTGGATTATGGCCTACTTTCAATATATAATTGCTTTCGTAACATATAATAATAGACATTTGCTTATTCTGCGGAAAAAATATGATACATAATTATTTTTTTAATAAATTAAAAAATTTCAACTTCGTTTATACATCTAAGAATGTAAATTTATAATCCCAGATCTAAAATTCAATAATCATGTCACGTTAATAGCATTTTCCATTTACAATCTACTTTTTTGCCAACACACTCTTATGTCTTAATTTTATTTTAAAGATATAAGCATATATCTATTTTTTCAATGCCCATTTTTCTATACCGTTTAAGTAAATATTATAGAGAAGCGACCACATAACAAGCTTGAAAAATCCTGAAAGTGAACTGTTACAATTCTAATATGTAACACATTATAATATATATTTAAAATTGCCTTCTTAATACTTGCCTCTAAAAAAAGCATTTTGTTTTAATGTATACATTAAAAAATAAAAGTATTTATTTAATTTTGAAAAAAGTTGGAATGTATAAAAAGATATTGTGGCGAAATATTTGATCTTAACCTTTTTCGCCTGTTATATTTAATTACCTTTTAAACCCAAGGTGGTAACCTAGAGAATAATAAAATAAATGTTTAAAAACATAAATAAGTTGGAATTAATTGAAAAGTACTGTTCAAATATTTGCTCAAGTATTTTATTTAATCTCTTGGATCGGAGTTGCTGTGTCTGTTTGGGCTATTTAGACATTAGATGTACTAAATTTGACCTTCATTGATGTGAATTCATTTTTTGTTTTTAGTTTATTTCCTGAATTGGTGAAAGGTTGAGTGCTTAGTTGTTTTTTAGCTCTTCATTGACTTGAGGCTTCGCTTTTTTTTTTGGTGTTTTTAGTTATTTTATGACTTTTTTTAGAGTTTTTCCTAATTTTTATTGACATCTATCTCCTTGAAAATAACAACGACATAACTTGTTAATTTTTGAGTTAAGTCTTCAGTAGCAATAGTTTTGGTTGAAGCTTTACAATCCAGGAACGAGATATCTGATATCCCATTTCCAACATTTATTTTTTAATTATAACATAATCTGTGTGTCTATCATGTTTGAACTTGAAGTTTTATGGGAATAATGACATAAGTAAAAATCAAAAAAGTTTCAAACTTTTTATAATTTTCCAATAGTAAATAAAAGAATTTCGATAACATCATTACAATAGGAATGATTTCCTTTACCAATACCCAATTATTTTTTTTTACTAACATGGAACTTTCAAATACCTGTTCTTTTGATGGAGCAGTATATGTATGAGCATGAGAGCAATAGTAATATTTATCGATTCCTGTAACTAAAACAAACGTATCTTTACCAGATCTCTTTCTAACTGACTCTAATTTCAAAGTGAATGTCCGTTGGGGGGACGAGTGACGTCACAAATGAGCAAACTTGGGGGAATTCCTGAAATCATGGGCGACCCATATCGCCGTATCGGCAAACTTTCTCGAGGGTCGTCGGGTCCTAATTAAAAAAGTTGCCAGTTTCAATTCCAATCGCCTCGTTTTCAGGAGTAGTTAGCTATACGAAATGAAATTAGTCCATAGATTCAAGATTGTACTGACTAAACGTTTTGAAAGGTTATTTTAAGAGCACGTTGGAGAACCTTATTTTAGGATAATCGTTAGTTTACCGTTGATAATTAGTGTTACCAAGAGCAGTTTTCACCATGTAACATAATATCATGGAACTTGCTAAAATGCTTTTAATAGCTTTGTCTGTATCTTTGTACCTATGTATTGTAACGAGATCAATTTTTTGGAATTTCGCAATAGCATTCAATAATATTTTATGTATCCATATGGAATTTTTGTTTATTAAATTTGATTTTTTGGACACCCTTTTATTAGGTTCCCCTGTATAACGTAAGTATGTAATGAGTTGTTTATCATAAGCTGCAGAGCGCAATTTTTTTCACTTAAAATTTCCAAATTATCTAGGAATAGCTTTTGCCCACGGCTTCACTCGCGTGGAATTTGGCAAACATTCCAGTTTCCTGACAGATCATTTTAAATAAATAATTAAAAATTTTAGATCTCTAACTTCAAAACTGACGATTCCATACAATCATGGAACCCCTATTATATTAAGGTGGAATCATCCAAATCCCTTTCTAAGTGCTCATTTAAGCTATACAAAGAACCTATCAGCAAATTTCAATATGCTAAGTTCAGTGGTTTCTACTGTGCGTTGGCCGCTGGGTGTGTTAGCCAATCAGGTTACAGTTTTATATAAACTTCGCCTATGTGGTGTGTTGATAAAAAGTAGCCTATGCCCTTCCCCAGGCTTGAGATTATCCATATCAAATTTCATTACAAACGGATCAGCACAGCCGTGAAACATACATTGACACTGATTAACAAACAGGAAGGACAGAAGTTACTTTCGTTTACTGTTGATCGTGTCAGTAAAGGATTAGTAAGTAATGTTATTGAATTTATTGAAAAGGATTACTTAGTATAACGGTTTCACTTCTCGTACGGCAGCAGCGAGAAATCAAAACTGAAAGGATTAGAATAATGTACATATGTAGGTAATTTATCGATGTGTAATTTAGTGGTGTAATAATTTAGCGGCCCTGCTTACCTACTGCAATATACTCCAGTAAATAATTTTACTTGATTTGTTTCGTTCAGCGAAAATATGTGGATTTTGCGAGTAAGAAACACGTGAGCAAGGTACACAGAGGGCAGAATTTTATCCGACTTTCTCGATATTATGACCAAATTACACAAAATCAGTATAAATTGTAGCCTATACTGATAACCTATACTACTGTAAAGCTTTATCCAAATCCGTTCAGTATTTTTTGTATGAAACAAACATACTCACAAACTTTCGCATTTATAATATTAATAGGATTTTGCATTAAATAAGGTTTTCTACTATTATTATTGTAGGTTCTACCTTAGAGAATTAATTATTGACTATTAATGGTACATAGTAACACAGTTGCACATAGTAATCGTTACGTCTACTGATCTTCTTTACATTGTGAGAAAAAAAAGTCCAACAATCAACCTGATCCAATCACTTACTGAGTTATAACACATTTTTTTATTTATTGAAATTCACAACTGTATTATAAAAAAAAAACGTAATCGTCATGAGTAGGCCTTTGATTCATATGTATTAACATATTTTTAATGAAGTTTTTAGTTAAGGGGTTAAATAATTCCATTTTAATAAATATGCATAATTCTAAAAAATGTTAAATAAGAAATAACGCATTTTTCGCTGATTTTTATTTTACATATTCCTCCCTTTTACTTACATATTATTCAAAAACTAGCCACATATTTATTGGCCCTAGTCATGAGGCATGACGAAAATTCCAAGTATAGAAACTACCCTCTGTTAGTACTGCAATATGAGATTTCTGTTAGAAGGCTTCGTTGCCATCCTGTTCATTGTTGTCATTATAACCGATATCTATAGTTTATGTATAATATTCACCACTTTAATAAATTAGGTTAATGATTTAAGCGTCAATGATTTAAGTCAAGTTCAATCGTAATTACACTAGATAGACTTAATATGACAGAAATATACCTAAAATAAATTTTAATTGAATTTGATTTTGAATAGAAAACCTAGGGGCTATCAGAGTTTTTCGAGTTACCCATAATTTCAAACTTAAAATGTTCGAATTAACCAACTTCGAATGTAATTAGCTAATCTGTTTATAATAGGTTCGTGAGAGGAAAACGTGTTTGATTTTTTATAACAAACGATTGACGCAGCTTGGATTTCCCTTTGAGTTTTCAATGCGAGGCACGATTTCCTTTATGGTTTTGCCTTATTACCATAACCCCTAAACCAAAGGAAGTATTGCAATCCATTGCGTCTATATCTGGAGAGACCTCAGTCGATTATTCACTTCTGAGATTCTCTCTAAAACACTGAAATTGCCAAAAAATTGTTTCACAATCTTAAGAACTGAATAATCCTTTAAAAACAAAAACAAAAAAAGGATCCACAACCATCAATGGATCACGTGCAAGTATCGTTCGACCCCTTACAGAAAACTTGGTCATAGCCCATTATTGTTCGATAATTATCTCTAAGATCATAATGGATCTCTTGTAACCGCAAAGCAATGTTTGTACAGTCCTTCCTACTATTAGCTTCTAATTTCTACATCACCATTTAAAGCATTAATAGCCAATCTATTGCTTTGTAAGTGTAGATTTACATTTAAAGTATTTCTTCATCTACTATACTGTGATCAAAAAGTAAGGTGAAATTGTTTATAAAATGTAAATTCTTTATTTATTCTTCTAAATCAATTTCATCCCCTTCAAAGCAATCCCCGTCCGATAAAACGCACTTTTTCCAGTCCTCGAAACAGTCGGAGTAGTCAGTTATATAGCCATAAATTTTGTTTTATTCTTCATTCCAATTATGTTTTCATACTGGTGATAACCATAGGTGTATTTAAGAAAATATTGGTAGTGGAAGACGAAGGGAGGATATTCAGCAATTCCTAACATTTTGTTATTCTAGACGCTACCGTCTGTATATATTCAAGTTTGATATCCACTCATTTATCTTCAACCCCGATGAATAAATGGTTAAGTCAAATTTTGAGTATCTGTTCAGCAGGTTATCGCTTAGAGTTGACTTAAAACAAGCTTGAACTGTTTGTTCGTTTCATTTTTAATATTTTCCCAAAATACAAGTTATCGTGAGCTTTAGTATAGAAAAAAGAATGCAATTATGGGTAATGAGTAGATTTCGGTTATAATTTCATCAAGAAATAAGAGCCAACTAGCATTTCAATGTATATATGATATATATTTCTTGATCTGTTGATGTCCTCCAAGTTTATATAACAGTCCATCCTGCTCATATGTTAGAGGCGATTTGAAAGTTGTAGAAGGAAATTAATTAAGTAGTTTTCAATTGGCCCATTTTTTTTTCCTGAATAACTATAATATCAAAATCACCCAAAAACCCACAGCCATCCTGATATATGGTTTATTTGAGGCTTTCAGGATCAAAAGCCAATTTCATAATTTGACTTTTCATATTTTTCGTTAGTTTAGTCAAGCAATTTTATGCTTTTGAAACTTCTGGTTCAGAACTAGTCTGAAACCATGATAAATAAGGCTGCAAAGTGTCGTGTTAGACAAAATTGCTTGACTAATCTAGCGAACAATGTGTGAATAAGTCTATTCATAAAATTTTGGAGTTATTCGCCTTTGGTTCCATGCGTACTTAATTCTTGAGTTCCTAAATTCTACGTTCATTCCTGTTTGATTATGGCATCCTGTTTAGCACAGCTGCTGAGATTAATAATTTTTTGTTTGTACTTACCAATAATCAATCGATTTTATCGATTTTTTTTTTTTTTGGAATCCCCAGGCTCTGCAATTTGTCCACTTGGTGTGTCGAGTTAAGGTGGCTCTTCTGAAAGCCAAATTTCTTCAGCGTTTTTCTTTTTTATCCTTTCATGAATATAGTTTTTATATATACTTTGTTTATCAGTTTCCTCTGTTTAATCTTTATTTAGTATATCTCACACTACCAACTACTCTCTGCAATCTACTGTTTTTAAGACTAATATTATATGGCCTAACTTCTCAATATCGTTCAGAGTCACACCCAACTCATTTTGTCTCCTACACAGCAACACCACAGCCCATGAATCTTATAAAAATGATGATAATAAACAGTATTTATTGAAGAACTTCGGTTAGGGGTGCGGTCATTGAGAAAGCAAGCTGAAATAAGAAATTTATTTGCGTGTTTTCTCATTGACAGCATATAAAATCGAACTTTTTCGATATACCAATGTACTACAATCGACGAAATTTCTATTATAAACAATATTTGTTAATGTATGAAAAAATAAATTATAAAAAAATTATTATTGGAGATAATTCGCAATTGCCTTTTGTTTTTTCTTCTCATTTATTACTTTAATAATTAATTTTCACAGAATAAATAAAGACGTTATTATTAATATTATTCAATTGTAAACTAAATTAAAATTTTAAATAAAACCAGACGATATTGGAACAGCCTCACAGCAAAAGTGATTTTTACCAAAAATCTTTTTACAGTTAAATTTTAACACTAGCTATAGAGTCAAATAGTTGTATAGAGTGGCACGCATCAAGTTCCATTACCTATAATTACCTACGCAATTAACATTTTGTTGTATTGTACTCAGGAGCAGCTGCGGAAGCGGAAGGAAGATGAAGAGCGGGCGGCGGCGGCGGAAGTGGCCCAGAGATCTCTCCGGGGCTCCAGGAGGCTCCAGGCCCTCGAGTCCAGGCCAGGCCTCGTCAACGATGCCTTTACTCCAGAGGAAACCTCCGTAGAGCCTCTACATAGGCCAATAGGTAGGTCCAAAGTCTAAGTATTCATCTTTAGAGTAGAATTTCACCAGATATTGGATAAAAAACAGATGATTAGCCCCTTAAAGTGCTATTGACGCATATGTATCCGATGAAAGCAAGTGGCGGGTACTATGAGCGCATATATTTGTTGAAAGTCATCAACAGGGCCTATGAACACTTTTTTCAATTTTTATGGGTTTTCATGTAATAATTACATAAAATTATGATTAAAATATTACGTGCAACTTTATGTGAGACAGATATATACGTACCTATGGGATTAAAGAAAGACAAATTATGAAGCAATCGGGTTTATAGGAAAAAAATTGAAAGTAAGTCAAAATATTAAAGACTTCGAAGTAACACAAATGCCTTAATATTTTTTATAAATATTATTGCAGATATTAATGATATATTGTTCGCTCTGATCCTATCAGCTAAGATCCTAAATTGCTACAAAGGCACTCCAGAATTTTTTCTTGTAACAAAATAAATTTTACTCAACTCAATATTAAGCATATGATTGATGCTTAAAAATAACTTTACGTTATTATACAATCTGGTGCAAAAGAAATACTATAGTAAATTATTAGTCGGGACTTGAGCTTTTAATAAAGCTATACATATATATATATATTTATTAAAAGCTCAATATATATATATATAATGGAGCTTGCAGGAGTGAAAAGTATTCAGTCCACAGCGATGGTAAGCATTCACCGTGCACAGTCCCTCTGCACCGTAATGCCCGAGTGTTGCCCGCATTTTAAGGGTTAAAAAACATCTTTAACACTACCTCCATAAAGTAGGTCGCAGTAGTGCTTCTCAAGTGGCACAACTCAAAAATCGATATTCCGATTGAGTTATGTCCATGAAAGAAATTGTTATATGTCTCTTTATCACACACCAAATAACTGTATCAACCTTAGATTTCAGAGCATGTCTACCAGAAGGCACTTTTGTCACTCTTAGTATCCTATTACATAAGTTATTACAATCTCATTACTTGCTTTCATAATGTGGAGGGTTTTTGTCTAATGTCACTTTAAAAATAATAGTACCTACATCTATTTTCTCATATATCCATTGCAAATAGCACAGCTTTGATTGATGTTACGTTCTATTAACAAGTTATATTGAAACTTAACTAAAGACTATTACTACCGAAGTTGATAATGAAATCAACTGTTACCTTACTGTCTAAAGACCACGTTCACACTGAGGCGATATAACATCAGCGATACATGGCAAACCATATTCGATATGCGGCACGCAGAGACAGTTTCATCAAATCTAGTGGGAGACGTTAAAAAAGGGTTCATACTCACATAACTTTGCAACATATCGCAAGTGATATATCTCTTAAAGTACCACTGGTACTCCTTAGCGATTAGTATCGTCCGATATTTCGAGTTTGAGATGGTGTACCCACCCAATTTGTATCGCTCAGGTCGCGCCGTTTTATCGGATCCTGTTATTGAACCTTCCTAACAAAAATTTGTTGCAATAATTAGAATTGGTTAAATGTATACATTATTATCATGGGGATCTAATCAGCATTATATATATTTTTCTGTAAGAAAAACAAAAGATCACTCATCTATTCAAGATTAAAACATTCACTAATCTTACTGATTTAATATTAAAAATAAATAAATAATTTAAAATTTAGGGTTTTAAAATAAAACTTTTCCTGTTCTGTATTGAAACAAAGCTATTGTTGAACCTTTGTGCGGTTTCCACTTTTCCGTCAGTGTAATTTAGGATGCGGGTAATTTGTCTTTTGTCCGTTACAAGTGCCTCTCTTTATTTTTGTTTGAACTTCATATTTTTTTATTTAAACAAAAAACATTCGAACAAAGAAGAAATCCATCGTAACTGGATCAATAATAGAAAATAATATCATCTAGGTTTAATGTTTTTTTTTTCATGAAATCGCTTGGACGCTGGTCCTTGACAAAAGTCCGCATTTTTTCATCAATCTTTTAATCATCGACTTTCTCCTGTAACACTAAGTTAAGAAGGAAATGCTTTCTCTTTGTCATGGAGGTTATGGCATTTTGATGGAAGTGGTGTGCTGCGCGGGTATTTGTGAACCCAGTGCTTACTGTCATCAATGGATCCCCATTATAAATGATCCACCTCAATGCCTTCATCTATCATTTCTCTAGCATCTATGCAATATACTTATGTATGGGGAAACTTTGCTACTCATCGGACAACCTTCAGGATATTGTTAGCGACTGTAAGAAATCATTTATCGAAAACAAATTTATATTTATCACCAAGTCACAATGGTATCTTAAGTTACTAATATAACTAAACTATATAAATATAACGTATAACCTTCTTTATATCGATCTATGCCATAGTATGCAATAAATGGAGAATGGTAGGGTACAGCGATCTCTCTTTGTTAATTCTTGGCATAAAATTTAAAATTTTTATATTAAAATTAAAAAAAAATAACCTAATATAGCTAAAATTTTTGATAACATAGGAAAAATTGAATGTTATTAATTTTGTATACGAAATATTTTTGCAATATAAACAACTAACTATATTATTACAGATACCTGAAATTGAGCATATTTCTATCAAAAATAATTTAAAAAGCTTTAAATATCTATTTAGCCTCTTTAATGCGAGTATTACTGATTTGTAATTTATAATGATGTAATTAACAATTTTTAAGGAGTCACCTGTGGTCTAGTGTTTAGCATAATAACCTAATATGCCCAAGACAGCAGGTTCGCAGCCCGCCAGGTGGACATAGGATTATTTAAAGGGGGTGAAAAATGCTGCGGTATACCTTCCTTGGTAGCGGACGTAAAATGGTGGTGTCAGGTCCAGTTAAAGATCTCTATCCTACTTTATATCTTGATATGCAAAATTTAGCATTCTTACTGTAGCATTGTCCGATTAACCATAGCGGTATAAAGTAAAGTTAAGTGAATAAACGATAGATAAGTTATTAGAAATTAATTCCTTATTAGAAAATATAATTTATTAATTGATTAAATCTGTATTGAAATGGAGAGATGAGGTAGCCGCCGCAGAAATCACTCATTTATTGAACAGATGAAGTGTGTTGACTATAATAATTACATAATACATTTTTTAAAAATAAATAAATATTTTCATGAAAATTGAGTTAAATGGTCTGATTATATGAAATAATAACAAAATGCACTTGCTAATTTGTAACGAATTCAATACCCCAAAACGTTTGGATAATGCTGGATAAAAAAAGGGGAAAACCCGTCATTAAAAATAATTATACAAAAAAACTTTGGAAGCTCGCAAACGATTATGTTATCTTGTAATTAATTAACAGGGAATTGCTATATAGCAAATAATGTCGCAGTAATGGTCCAAGTTATAATGATATGCAAATGAGGCAGCTCGAAATTTGTGCTTTATACTTTCAGTCTGGATTGTTTGAAATATTTAATCTTGCATAATTTAAAATAAAATGATATTTCGGTGTCTTCCTAGGTTTTTAATATATACCTAATGCTTTATAGATTTTGATTTTGTTTATTTTATTGCCTTTTCATTTAACGTCCCTTGATGATATTATGGCTAATCGGACGTTATCATACGAGGATAGCGATCTTCAACGATTACTTGACTGACCGTACAGGTTCGGGATCACCCTTTTACGTCCCTTCCAAATGACGCCATAGCCAAGGGTTTTTTACTCCCTTAATAAATTCCTACGGCCACCTTTTGGGCTGCAAACCCGCAATCTTAATCATAGTAGGTTGTATCGATTATTTTCTTATAAACTGTCTTGTACAGTTTGGATTCGTGCTAAACGGCGAAACAGACGATCAGAAAAAAGAAAAGACAAGCAGACTGTGCGTTATGTTGGCTTTAAAGAAAAGTATATAACTAAAAAAGTTATTTGTTCAGTATTTTTATAATTAAAATAATTAAAAACGGTATTATTTATTTTATTACACTTATTTATGTATTACATATAGAGTAAGGAGAAATATTTCGATGATGAAAAATTTCGAATTCTGGTATTTGTCGAAAAAGCATTTGTTAAGGTTCCCTAAATCCAAAAAATCCATTCCTCTCTATAAATCATTGTTTACGGTTATGCACTGTACATCCTTTTTATCACAAAGAGTTTAGGGATAGTTTAAAAAAATCTATACTATGGATTATAAACTATGATGATTATTCCCTCTACACAGTGGGTATCCTTAATTGTGTGAAAACTTAGTGGTTGAGCGTAGTCTTGGACAAATAATCTACTTGCACAACCGTTATCATAGGAACAGTACAAACAGTCTCTATTATGCAGTGAACAAAAGACCTTTTATGGGTTGTAGTGATGTTGTTTTTTTTTATAAGACTGTCGGGGAAATTTAAGTCAACTTCGATTTCTAAGAGTGCTCATTATTATCGCCTTTTAATGAAAAACAATCAATAAATCAAATCAATTATGGAATTTTTAAAAAATACTCTAACAATGATCTACAAAATTTCAAAATTTAAATCCATATTGGCTTACAATTGGCATTTCTAAATTTATCTCGGTTTAAAGTTTAATATAAACCTAAAGCTTCCGTTAGTAATTATTTGTTTATCCAATACATATGCAACGTTTGTAGAATAAATAGGAAGGGTACAGTAATATTATTCTGATATTATAATATTCATATATTATTTATTATTCTGAAAGGCGACTTATTGGCAAAAACAAACTGGTTACTCCGGACGAACTTAGTCGACTTATTTGCTCTAGAGACATTGATATAATAATAAATTTTCATATATCACACCCTATTTATTTACAGTACAAATAGATAACAGTGGATCATAAAACATCAATATATTTTCTTGTATTGTACTATCTAGTGTGCACAACACTTCCAATATTACAATTACATTTTAATATATTTGTGACATATTTTTTTGCAAACTTCATATTGCTTATCCATGCTTACAGCTTTTATATTTTCGCTTTGAGCGAAAAATAATTGAAGGGGACATTGTAATCCTGTGGCTTGGACAATCTTGATATTTTCTCAGAGCCGGGAGCCCCGAGACAAAAACCGGCCAGTTCTTATGACATCCGTTCTTCTTCCATTATTCAACGACGGCCGGGTTTGTGTCACAGCAGGTGTTACTCCAAGCTGAGTGTTCCCTTTAGCTCAAAAAGAATTAGTAATAATATGTTCCCGGATAACAGGAGTAATAATATCTTACATTCTTATTTCCCACACTAGAATAACTTACGCATAAACATCTACGCCTGTTATGACGCGACATCTCGCGTATTTGCTTAATGTAGCATGTATAATATGGCAAGTTGAATAATATTAGTTGACTTTACATATATGAAGAAAAAAATGGTCTGGATGGAAGTAAACAAATTCTCTTATATAGGGTGAACTGTTTATCGGAATGCCGACGTTTCGACCCACATTGCAGGTCTTCTTTAGGCCTATAAGATCGGGGGTTGACACTAGGCTAATCCCCTCCGATCTTAGAGCCCTGAAGAGTACATGCAATGTGGGTCGAAACCTCGGCTTATTCAGCTCTATAAATTTTGTACGCTTAATTGGGAGAAAAACCTGTCAACTTGTAAATAGTACAATCCCTACAATGTACTAACCTGACATCCTTCCTGGACCTGATTGCTTGAGAAACTAGCCAAATTTACCATCTTTATTATTTATCAGTGCAATTAATACAGTTTTATGTTTGTGCTCATGTGTTGTATTGTAAAAACCCGATTAAGTTAGTTTTATAATAATTATAGTAATATACGTTCTTTTTTTTTTTAACGGTAATAAAATACCCAAAAAGCCAGGAAACTGATTGGCAGAAGGTGTTAGTCCTCAAAAAACATAATATAACATTTTTATTTAAATGAATTATTATTCAATTTTTATTATTTTTAATATAATTTCTATTAATACAAACTGTGTTGAACTAAAGAAAAATAACTTAAATAATTTCGAACTATATTATAAAGGGATATTACAATGTCAGGTTAAAATCCTTCCTGAGTCACACCCTGAAATTCCTGCAAGCTGATAACAATACAACAAGACCCATAAACAATACAATTCAACTCTCTTCTCACTCGTTAATTAGTAATTCTTGTATTCAAGGTTAACCTGAATACATTGGTCTTCTTATTGTAACTGTATAGTTTTTAATAATTAGAGTCTCGTCGTCCATACTGTTAAATCTAATATATTTGGTTATAATCTAATATTATTTATCTATAATAATAATATTGAAATACAATATATTACGCTAACAATATCTATAAAAATACATTTATCTTACCTTATACAATATTAAAATACAATACCTTGTTGAAAAATTATTTTATGAAAAAATCATTTCTTTAATAATTAAGCAATATATAAATTCATCTAAAATGAAATAAATATTACACGAATGGAAGTTTAGTCCATATAACAATCGAGAAGTGGGTGGAATTTTAGAGAACATTTTTTAGTCTAAATTGAAATTCTAGACCTCATTTAATATTAAATGTAAGTTTTTCCCTTTGAAAATTATCATGAAACATGTAACTAATCAAACAATGTATTTATAAACCTAATGAATAAAAAAAAAAAACCTGTACCACTACAACCCATTAAGGGTCTGGGGTTCAGTGCATGGACTGAACATAGAGACTGTACTGTTTCATAGACAAGCGTTCTGCAAGGAGGTGACATGTCCTAGGTCACGCTCAACCACCAGATTTTCACCCCTTATTTTTGGGTACCCTATTTTTACAATATTTTATAGAGGCTGGGTGGGCCCCAGGAGGATCCTAGATCCCATATGATCCATCTCCCGCTGCAAACAGACTAAATAAAAAACATGGCCTGCAACGGAATTTGAACCAGCATTTCCGGCATGGCAACTCAGTGCTCTACCACTGATCCACTCCGCTCCCTAAACATAATGAATAAGTCTACTAAATTTTCAAGAATTAATTTATTTTCAATCATATTTATTTAAATTATTCAGCGCAGAGAAATGTCATGTGTATAGCATCTTCAGGACATAGCATATGAAAAAGCTATTATCATGAAGACATTTAATTTTTTCAAAATCCTCAAAAATTATTATTACCTTTTACTTAGATATTAGAATTATGTATTTAAAAAAAGAAGAAATCAGTCATTTGTATTGTTAAATTATCATAACCTTATTATTATTATTACTATTCTTATTTGCCATTACTTTTTTTAACAAACAAATTTAGATTAAGAATTTGATATCAGTTTTAAATGATATTTTTTATAATATTTAAATAACTGCATAAATGAAAAATCATTGTATTAAAGATCAGATAGTGAATTATATTTCATGTTCATTATCCAAATTTAAACATGTATAAAGAAAACTGCTATAAAATTAAGCTTAAACTTTGCATGAACGTTCTTCTTTATTTAACAAGTTTCAAATTTTTGCAATAATAATCACTAAAATTTTATTTGCGTAATTATTTTAATAAGGGCCATTTTTAAAAAAACAAAACTGTCAGTAATATGCCTAAATAGTTTGGAATAAAAAATATTGTTTACAAATTAACTCCAAGCAATTAATAGCCAGTTCTTGAAATTATTAATAAAAATGTAAGATATGCTTTGCTAATTTGTTGAAATTTGATTAAATCTTCATGGGCTGAAAAAAAATAAATCTTAGGATTTATGCTGGTCTTTTTCTAAGATTATTTATATACCCATATACACAGGATATGTACTTATGTGTATAGTGTATTTACCTAAATACATTATCACACCCCAACAAAATAGGCGCTAGCGCTACCTGGTGACAGAACTTGGAATTAACAAAGTTCAGGTGACTTCCGGTAGATAGCAGCACTAATACGTGTCTCTTGTGAAGCTTCTCCAAATCCAATTACTCATAGATAATATTAATGTATTTCTTTTAACATATACATGTCGATCCATTTTTTCCTCCTATGCACCGCTGCGACGCTTCATTTAGCCCTTCTCGGTAATTATATCAAATAATTTTATTTGAGTAAATAGTTAAATGAAGTATAGTTCTGTTGCATAGGATTTTTGTAAAAAAAATAAAAAAAAATTTGTATATATTATACACATATATAAATATATATATATATATGTGTGTGTGTGTGTGTACATATATATTAAAAAGAAAAAATATGTACTTATATAGATATATTATGTCTATGACAGGCAAAAACGAGTCCCAAAACTGTGTTGGCAAAGTTAAAACTAAAACATCATGTATAAATAGTCTAATTAGAAACTTCGTTTAAACTTATTTACGTACACAACTTATTCCTAATGCATTTTTGTTTTGTTTTTTTACTTTCTTAATGCTGAAAAATGGTAAAATAACAATGAATCACGGTTGAAAAATGATACAATAAAATAAATGTATTTGTAAACATGTTTTAACATCTGTTACTAAATGATAAATTATTTCGCTTATTGTTAATTCATAGTTTTTAACTATTTTTTTTACAAATTTTAAAATAATACTTAATCTTCTAAGTAATACTATAAAAATAGTAGTAATAGCATCGTAGTAAAAGTATAAAGTAATAAGTTGACGGATTTCAAAAATAATTATTCAAATACTGTTAATATAAAGAAATATTATAAATACACACTACAATCTCTCTCTTTGCATATTACTAATAAAAATAATAAAAATAATAAAAATAAACATTTATAAAAAAGTGCAAAATTATACGAAGAAAATGTTATTTAAATTTTTTTAAGTTAATAAAATATATCCAAAATTTGTATTTTTCTTAATTTTTTATTTTCCTTATATTTTATTTTTGAAATAAAATTTTACGAGCTGCCCAACTCCTTTTATAGTTATTGTTACTATTTACAATATCCAAAAATATCCTTCAGTATTTTGTTTATTTCTTAAATACAGACAGGGAGAGATTTTGCTGCTTTTTAGACCTGCCATTACCTTATCTGACAAGTGTGGATGTAAAACATAATTTGATTTTTTTTCGATTTTATATATACAAAAAAAAATTCTTTCTAAGCTACTTTAACTTTTCCAATATAACAACTTAACAAACAGAAGAATAAAATAAAATCTATAAGTAATAAATTTACATTTAGTTTTTAGCCGATGTATAGTTTACTGCTGCTGGCAAGACTTTTATTTAGTCTTTTAGCAGCCGGAGATGGATCATGTAGGATCTAGGATCCTCCTGGGGCTCACCCAGCCTCTATTATATGGGAACCCAAAATAAGTGGGAAACAAATCTGGCGGTTGAGTGTGATCTAGGACAAATCACCTCTCAACACAACCGTTGTCTTTGAAACATTACAGTCTCTACCATGTACAGAACCCCAGACTCGTTCACAGTATTTGTACAGGTATTTTATATACCTATGTAGTTTTCTATTTGAAAAAAGTGTTCAGTAAAAGCAGTTTGTAAAATTTAATTTTTTATTATAAGTACACTTCTTTTGTAGCTTTAAGGCGAAATATAATAATATTTTATATATTTTATATATATATTTTATATATTAAATTCATTTAACTACACCGTATTGGAAATTCATATTCTATCTTTCTCTTTATTTTCTACTCAATTTTGAGTTAGGGTAGTAACCAAGCCGTCTTGCGTAACCGTTTGACAAGAAACACCACGTCTTTATTGTAACAATTTTATGTATATTTTATAGCATATTTCTACAGCATTAAATGGGTGACTATAACTTTCTGTCGAATATCTTGAATTTTTTTCTAGCTCTGACGTGCGACTTAAGAAATATTTAGTAGCTGAAATGTAATAAGAAAACATACATAAGAAAAATTAAGTTATATCTTGAGGAAAATCGAAATAGGAAGGACTAGGTGGATAGGTGGAATAATGCTAGCGTGAAATTGGGATTTCCCGGCATCTTCATGATCTAGCCCAAGATCAATGCTAGGGGAGATTCTTCGCCGTGGATTGCTTGGCAGAAAATCGTCCATCCGCAATCTACTTCTTTGACAGTTCATAAGAAAGAAATTGTTTTAAAGAATTTTTAGTTATATTTTGCGTCCCTTGTAAATAATATTATAATTAATCTTTCTTAGTCAAGTAAAAGATTCTTTGTAATTAGTGAAAATACTTTTTTCATGATAATTAGTTTATTTTACAGTCCTCCTGGCAGTTCTTATTTTTATTATTATTTTTGTTTTATTAAATCTTCATTATCGATGAAATACTAATGAAATACATTGTTTTCTGAGCACTGATGAATTATTATTGTCACCTATTATTGTTATTGAATACTTCGACAGTTTAAAAATGTTTTAAGCAAGGATTGTAAATCGTCTCTTGTAATTGATATAAAATTTATTTTTACTTAGTTAAGTCTGTTTAATAATGACTGAACTCTCTCATTCCGTTCTTATTTTTAATATTACTTTTATTGTTTTTAACTTTTATTTTCGTAATTTATTAAATCTTCGTTATATTGTTGAAGTATCTTGTTTTTTTCTGAGCACTGATGAAGGCATGTAGCTCAGGCACACATTGAAGCATTGTGATTAACCTTGCAATGTGTTTCATTACTTCTTTATTAGGTTTACTTCTGAATCATTTAAAAATTATAAAAATAATTGTTTCAATTTACATAAAGTATTAATATTTATACTATATACAGAGTAAATGTTCCACTACGCTATTAGTCTGGAAATTTCAGTCTGTAGATTGGGCAATCACCTCCCTACGTAACTTAAAATAATTTGGTACCGATTTGCCGATTCATTTCTAGCTACTGATTAATTATTTATTTGAATTTTGAATCCTCACACAAGACTGAAAAGACAAGAAACTGCTCGACGTTTTCGCCTACTTCAATATTTACTGGACAAACGTTCAAAGCTCCTAATTAATTACAAAAAACTCATTTGCATGACATTTATCAGACCTATTTGGACATACGGAGTTTAGCTTTGGGGCTCTACTAAACCATCCAATTCAACTCGTATCCAATCCTTACAATCCAAAATCCTTCATAAAATCCTCAATGCTCCTTATTATGTCACAAATAAACTCATCCATCACGAACTTAATATCCCACATGTTGCTGATTTGGCCCAAACTAGATACCTATCCTTCCATACACACTTGAATCCGCTAGTCTCTCAACTTACTTCCCATACTATTCCTGATAACCCTCCGAGGCGTCTGAAAAGAAGATGGCCTCGAGACCTTCTACTATAGAACTTTATTGCAGTGATACCAATGGGTAGTTTCTCCAAAAGTGTTTTTTTTTTCATGCCATTTGTTCATATTAGTAAATTTACTTGGTGTAATATTATTGCAGTTGTAAATATCAATAAATTGATCTAAAAAAAAGAAAAGCATTAGTACAGTTACAATATGTTAATTTTCAACTTCAGGTTTATTTGATTGTAATTCTTGAACTGTTAAAAGATTTTATTCGTGGTCTTACATCTTTGATTCTAAAGCTTATGACTAAAGTGATTTCTGTTGGCCAGACTTATTGTTTATTCATTTAAGGTCACTTAATGCTGCGACGGCTAATATGATGATGCTACAGCGGGAGTCCTGTATTTTTGCCTATCCAGGTTTAATTAGGATAACGATCTTTAACGTGTGCTTGACATGGAACAGGCTAGGGACAGCCATTTCATGTTCCTTCCGAAGGACGGCATAACCAATCATTTTTACACCTTATTTAAAAACCCTGGCCACCTGCTAGGCTGACAACCCGCGATCGTAAGCACAGTTTGTTGCTAAATGTGACCCTACATAGACTTTATTTCTGTAAGTAGTTTTTATACTTTTCTTGCATTTTGTAATAACCTTTATAAGCTTCATGTGCAATATCATTTAAATTTAATAATATTTATGTGAATATTATTTAAATTGAAATTTAAAATGAACGATCAGGCGAGGCTCATCGCCACTTTCTCCAACGCAAGAGGACATTGAACTCATTAGAGCCTATAGTAATTGTTCCTTGTGTCTAGTCATCGCCAGACAAATAGACGCTTCCTGCCCTATCCCTTCGCTCCATCAACCCTTCTTCACTTAGCAAGTCTAAGCACAAGTACAGTACAGTATTCGGTTTTAGGACAGAAAACTTACATATTCGTTTTCACTTTTTTTTGGAGCGGGATAGTTCAGTATGGGTGAACTGGATTCAATACTGGATGTGGAAGATATAATAGTTATTCTATTTACAGCCTTGATCCAACTTTATGGGACCTATATAACAACAATGAGTTCTCTCAGGCTGTACAACATAATATTAATAAAGTGGGTATACTTTATTAGAAAAAAACTGGCGGTTGAGCTTGATCTTAGCCAAATCACCTCCTTCCATACCCCTTGTTTTAGAATCAGGCAATACCAACCACTTTTTTTTTGTGTTGGTACTTTTGAAATTGACGTTGTAAATATATTTAAACATATGTAGTGCAACGCTCAAGCACGAATGATTTGTATATGAAATATGCTGCATTTGATCTTCATAGATGTGCATTATTTAAAAATTGTTTTTCTGATAATTCTTGGAATTTGCGTTACATTGACTGACTATTTCAACACCCAGTTCTTTAGATCCTTAAGGATTTGTTTTTTGGAGTTTTCCGATTACATTCTAATAATTATTATTTTTTTGAGTTTTTTATTGATTTTTATAGCAACATTACTACTAGAGGTTCTTAATATATCATTGGTACAAACCCAAAGCATCGAATGTGGAAAAACACATTTTTCGCTTTCGATCTATATTATTTGGTTTAGTATTGATAATTGATAATGAATTCTTATAGTCATTTATAATGTACAAAAACAGGTATAATGAATGATTTAAGTCAAATACGTTTGGCGATATGCACAGATTTTGAATGAACCTTGAAACAGTTTCTTCTTTCCTGAAAAGTGGTGTTTTTTACTTTGGATACTGTTTTTAATTACTGTTTATACTATTGTATCATCGGTATTTTCATATAATTGATTATTTTTTAATTAATAACACAAATAAGTATTTCTTGTTGTCTTTTTGATAAGCCTAGATGGTATATATCATTTTAAAAACCGTTCTCTACTGATTTTGCTGGTTATTTATCTAAGACACATTTGAACTCTAGGGGATATTTCTAGAGAACCATTCTGTATCCATTTCTTCCCGATTCGTCCTTAACTATGTAAATATTCGACTCATGCAATCAAATGTTTACTCTACTTCCTGGTGTCTCGTGTCTCTATTATCTACACCTCTGATGTAACGAGTTAATACGAGCTAGAAGCCCACCTTTGACGGGCACTATTCTCGGCAGTTTGGCAGGACGGGCTGGAAGATCTCCAAGAATCGGATCCCTGTTGCTCCAGAGCTCGAGGCCAGGATAAGATGGATCTACTCCGCTCGGCGGTAGCCTCTAGACAAAATTAATTAGTTCTACTTCCTTGGCACCCTCTCAAACGCACCACCCGCTTCTTCTTCGTATTGTTTGTCTATTGGTCGAAACATCTCTTGGGTGTGTCGGACATAAAGTTCGGTTTTCTTTTATGCTTGAATAAAACGTACGTGCTATGATCTTAGCTCAAAGTACTTTAATAAAGTTTTATACCCTCATATGTTTAGGCTGCATTTGCATTTTTCATGAAGGGAAGTATAATTTCTGTGCCTCACAGAATCCTGTAAACCAGAATTACATAAAAGATTACTATCTGAAAATTTTTCCAGCCCTCTGTTAAAATGGAAAACAGAAAACTTTTGATAATCGAAGTTTTTATGCTGATAAAACAAGTCATTCATTTATTTAGCCTCATGCATAATTTATATTTAATAGATAGTTTAATATTTTTAGGTATTATTGTCTTCTGTTTTAGTTTAGATACTTGTGGCTTCTTGATTGGCATTTTTCCCTTAAATGCCTTAACGTGTATTTTATGTCTCGGTTTTGTTTTTGCTCTTCAGTATTGGTTTAATAGGTGTAGAATAATAAATAATTGTAAAATACGGAATTTACGGTAGTCAAAATCAGTTCAATAAGACAAAAAGAGAAAAAAGTCATCAAATTCATAAATATTTAATTTAATTATTATAATTTTTTTTAAATATCATCATTTAGATAGTGAACTTTCTAAGACAAGTGACATTATCTAGATTCATATTATCATTTTTTTTTATTCCTTGACACTGCCTTCGAATAAGAATTTTTGGGATAAGAATTTAAAATTTGGTGTAATCAGTAAATGGTGTAAATAGTTTTACTTTATTTTATGTTTTCGATCAAATCACAGACCTTTTTAGTCCTTTATCAGATGGAATAATTAAATAATAATATTATTAACTTCAGCTCCTTCAATTATAATCGCCTTTATTTAATGGAATACTGTAAAGCTTTGGAAACTCCAGTGAAGCATAAACAGTTATGACAAACAACAAGCTCTATCTTTTATATTAAAATTAAAAAAAAAAAAATCCTATACCACTGCAACCCCACAAGATTCTTAATTTCAGCACATGGTATAGACTGTACTATTTCTAGGACTATAGTCTATTTAACAGATAGATGATTTGCCCGTGATTACGCTCAAACGACGGGGTTTTTCCCCAAGGCTGGATGAGCCCCAGAGGGGTCTGCAGATCCCACAGAGTGCATCCGTGGTTGTTAACAGATTAAATATTTTTTGGATCCAGAGCCTTCAGTTTAGTAGCTCAGCGCTCTACACACTGAGTTACCTCGCTACCTTTATTAATATTTAATTCATTTAATGAACCATAAATCTAAAAAAACTATTTAGCATTTAGATAGAAAACTTTCTAAGACAATTAACATTCTGTAGGTGTATTGTTAATTTTTAAAATTCCCCGACACTTCCTAAGACCATATATCATCATGCCTTATGTCTTCAGCATTCAAAGTAGCTTTCGTACTGTCAACTTGGGCTCAGGTATTCCCGCCTCAATCATCAATTCACACCTTATCGTTGAGTCTGTTGGGATATTCCAGAAGGTTCCAGATAGACTAGGATTTATGCCTATCCTTATTCGAAGGCAATTGACAACTGCGTTCCTGGATGAAGGTGACGGAAGATACCTTAAGAAAACAACGTCCATTATGCAAACGTGCTAATTGATCCTTAAACGTAGCTTTCAGCTTCTGTGCTAAGAGGCATTTGCTGTTTTGGTTTAGTTCGAATAGAATTTACTTTAAATTTAAACTTAAGTTCGACTTTTTTACCCCTACCTCCTATCCATCTGTGAATAGGTTACTGTTCTCTCTTTACCATTGATTTAGTTACTTCAGAAATTCGTAAGTAGTTATGATTATTATTTTTTATAAATTTGTATTTATTTTTCGTATGATTATATTTTCGCGATCATATTCTATACAATCAACTGTCTCATTACTAAGAGAATATCCTTGGTGATTCTGAAGTGTGGAGTGACAGGATAGGATTTAGAAGTAGGGTGAAGGATCCCCCCCAAGGAAAGGCCTATTCTTTTTGCAGAAGAACGATTGAGAAGGCATCAGAGATGATCCCTGCCAGGTTGAACGGCAAGAAAAGATCACTTTGAGGAAGAAACCCTGAACGGTTGTGTTTGTAGTACTTCGATTGCTGTGTCAAATAATAATAATTTCTTTAAGAATTACGGTTCTAACAATATTCTTTTTTTTTAGTTAAATAAATATAATATTTAAAGAATATGGATAATCGATTAAATAATAATTAAAATTAATCTCTATAGTCCTTTTCCATATCATTATTTTAGTACACCTAAGTTCAATCATAGACTGTAAGTCTTATTTTATTAGGAAATGCTTATTGTGTTATAATGAAAACCATTTTGTATTATTGTTTTATTCTTTGTATCCCATCTTTATAGGGGGCGTTTATTAAGAAAGAACTATATGATTGTTTATTGTATCTTAATAACAACTTTAACATGAAGGTAACTTATGATGTGGTGGTAAGAACAGCAAATTAGTACGCCTAAAGTCGTGGGTTCGCATCCCGACAGGTGACCCTAGAATTTTAAAGGGAATAACATTCCCTTAGGAGGGTCTGTAAGTGGGTTTTGTATACAATCATTATAAAGACTTTTAGTCCTATGAAGCCTTATTTCTATAAGTTAACCTCGATGGGTTACAGCGTTTAAGCCAATGATAAATTTTAACTCGAAATGACAGCTTGCGGAATAGACACCTGTCAATATTTACTAGTTTTTTTCTTTATTGGCTCATACTTATAGTCGAACTGTTTTCGTGCCGGCAAACTAGGAATTAAAATTATGGTGCATTGTGAATTGAGACGAGTTTCCCACGCCTTGAGGTAGTGCAGGTAGACCGTGAATGGTTGCCGAAACGACCCCTGATGTTGAATGGACAGAAGTCTCCGAAACGTCGCCCGAGCTGACTCGGGACCTGCCGAACCCCCACCGCTTTCTAGCCCTGTCTTCTCTTAGCTCAGTCATTGTTAACTCTCCCTCCGGTTAAGGATTGCCATTCTGAAGGTTAGTAATTACGCGATATATACATATATTTATTACATACTTTCAAATAATAATAATATTCAATTAACGTATATATATAATAAAAATTTATTCCGACAATAGCCTGTGATAAAATCAAATTGGAATAGTTTTAAAAATAAGTTTCACCTGTACCTGTACGCAATGTTCTACATTATTTGTATATGACGATAATTGTAGCTGAATTGTTTTTTTGTATTTAATTTTGTAATATAAAAATCTTAATTTTGTATATTATACATATACATAAATATATATTATACATATATATATTTTTAATTTTAATTCTTCATCCACGAAGCTGGTCAAATACTATTTATCATTTGTTGAATAGAGTATACAAGAAATCATGAAAGGTGTTTGGTTCAGTACATGTTAGAGACTGTGCTGTATCTATGACAAATCAAGGAGATGATTTGTACTATATCACGCTCTACTAAATTAATATTATTAATACAATATGAAAAAATTATTATACAATTTTTAATAACTGTAAATTAAAATATTAACGAACGAATCGTATGTGATATATTAATATTGTCAAAACCCGTATTGACCTAAGGCAAGGAAGGGTGTTTAAATAAATAAAAATAAATACATATAATAAAAATAAACAATATTTAATATTAATACCAAAACGTAATTTTGAGGCTCATGCGTAATATTTTTTATTACGAATAAACCACTGATTGACTTCATAATCTTGTTCGGTTTTAATAATGTAACATATAAACCACTAATGAAAATAAAAAGGAAAGAAGTTGAATTACTTAAATAAAATGCAATAATATAAGATTAATTATTATTGATATATAACTAAAAAATAGACTAAACAATAAAAGAAAAATAATTGAACAATAATTTAAAATTTTAAAGAGCTAGGATAAATTTATATTACTTTGATTTTTTGTATTTACATATATTCAACTTTAGTTCGTACAAAAAGAAGGTCTATATCAATTATTTCGTTATTATGTGTTTTTATTGAAGATTTTAATATAATCAATAAATGAAAAATACTATATCTAATGCTTTTTCGATCATACAGCGTATCTTAAGTGCTCAGTATTTGGAAAAATAATAAAGTGAAAAGTATTAATAACTATAATTAATTTGATAATTACTCTCCGTATTTAGGAGAATGTTGTAATAAGTATTTTATTATCTTTAGAGCTTTTTCTGTTCTGTATTAATCAATAACGGCGAACAAAGAGGTCTTGTATTTTTTTTTTTTTTTTTTTTATAGATGAATAGATCTATTTTGTTCATACCCTCAGTTGTGTTGATACGTAGAAATACCAGCATTTATAGAAACGGCAAATAGATACTCAAATAAGCTGGGAAAACGCTATGTGTACATAATAGATGGCTCGGTTGCTAAGCAACAGGTTTACTACACAACACCGTACTCCCGCCTTCTGATCAATGGAGTCTCTAGGGCAAGGTCGCTAGGTTTTTATAGCTTTCATAGTTTTGTTACGTCTTCAATTAACTCTGGTATCTTGTAATTTCTAGTTGTAATTGTCATTACGCATTAATTATCGTTGATGTCTTGAATGGTGAATAAAAATCATTTCTTTTAAATATTTTATAATTGGTCCCTTATGATTAAAAAAAATATTCCGTACTCATTATTCTTTATATTATATTTGGTATTATTGTTTATTTGCAACTACATTGCACAATATACGGTACATTTGATTACTATCCTCGATCTGCGCATAATAAATGAATATTCAATTAAGCAGATGTCTACGCCATCGTTTTTTAATATTTATACCGATTGTCCAAGTAAGAGATGAAAGGCTAAATAACTAGAAAATTGTTGCGATTTTATGTTTAATGAAATATTCAAGAGTATTCCTGCTCAACACAAACTATTTTCATTTTGTGGTACCTTGGTGGCAGATAGGTGTAGAACTTTACAACTCAAAAATTTAAACTCAACATAATTATTGAAATTTATAAATTGAAAATGCTACTTTATATATATTTTTTTTAATAAGTTGATCTTATATATATGAGGAAGAAACGCTCCAGGTGAAGGTCAAAAAACGTTGGGTTTCCAATAAAAAGCTCTCCCTATTTTAAAGAGATTATTTTACCTCCACCCAGATCATTTTCTTCTTCTTCCTCTATATATTGTACTTTGTAGAAAATTAACGATTTTATACAATAATAAATAGTAATTATTCTGCAGGTTGTCGCATCGAGTTGAATTACAAAAAGTTTTTACGATTCGTTTCGCTTTTAATAAAAAAAAAAAATGATATTGTGAGCTTTAGTATGTTTAAAATGTTAGTTTAAAAGATAATTTAATTATGGGCAATGAGTAGCTTTTATGTAATCATTCCATCAAGAAATAAAAGTCTCAATAAACATTTCGAAGTATAGACGAATATATGTTTGTTGAAACTTTCATTTCTAGATGAAATGTTTACCGAAGTATAAACATTCCCCATAATTACATTATATTTTCCATGCTAAAGCTCACTTCTATTTTTGAAAAATATTAAAATAGAAACGTATCAAAAGTTAAAACTTGTTGACTCAACTCGAAGCGACAAAAGGAGGAATAATTAACTAATAAATTATTAAGAATTTAATTCTCACTATATTTTATTGTGGATATTTTCCGGTCTATGACAATGACATCCTATAGCGAAAAGTAATACCGTAACTAGCCAAGGCTGAAAGAAACGTACTGTAACAGAGAAACACGGTCAAAGGTTAGAGGAATGTGACCTTTTTTCTCAAGGTTTTGGGAATCCTTTGACGAAATGCTTCTGCAAAAGTCTCTGCTATGAATCTACTCGGTTAATGGAAACTGAAAACGATCGTTGTTTACGGTTTACTGCTAGTAAAAATTAGAGGGACGCGGATTGTTACTGAAAAAAATCTCTATCATGAGAAAATACAAGGAAAATGTATCGTTTGGATTAAGAACGCTTTTTTTTTCGTTATTGTTAAATATTCGGTATTCAAAAGAATTGACCTTAAATTACCAACTTCCAGTTGTGATGGAATCAGATATATGAAAGAATGGAAAATCTACGAAAAAGAAGACTGGAAGTTTATGGTCTCATGTCAAGGATAGATTCCATTCCTCTGGGGACAAAAAGCTGCTTAAAAACATGTTCTACATTTAATTATGGGAGATCATGCAAGACAAAGAAAGGAAGAATTGAAAGATGTTAAGATTAGCAATAAAGACTTTATGAGCTGGGAAGAATTAGGATTTTAATTTAAACTCCCTTAGTCGTGACCTTTATTACAAGACCTGAAGAAGACATGAAATATGTGTAGAAACGTCGGTTTCTAATAACTGACTGTTTAAGGAATTAACTATATTTTTCCTCAACCCGGACTATTTTGTTCTCCCTAAATGGATAACATTAATTTAAAAGAATTGAAAGACTGAAGGTTATTGTGATGCAAAGGAAAAACAGAAATATATACAATAGAAACACCACTTTAACCTTACCACAATAACCCCCAAAACATCAACTTGTTTCTTAAGTTCTTCCTTATCCCTGAAGTCTCTCGAGTAGATTGAAGATAGGAAATCTTTGGTTTAGTAGCTTAAAATGGCTGAACATTATAATTTATGTTTATAAATTATTCTAGAAAATAAAAATTAATTATTTACTTCGAAAGTAATTCATAATTACGTAGGCTCTCAAAATAACCTGAAACCTTGTAACCTTTTACAGGAGAACTTAAAATGGACCAATTTCTCCCTTGTGGTATTTAAATTTCAAGCCCACTTCACCCTCCCACAGGAGAGGAAATGACATTTTGAACAAAATCAATAAGCGTACACCCCTGTGATAAAGACTGTTCAATGAAACATGAAAATATTGGGACAGAAATAGAAGATAATCGTGGACAGTGGCCCGTGAGTTGGAGCGGTCAGAGCCATAAGCTAAACTTTAAGATCAAGTCTTTATATACATTTATATTATATTAATAAAATAGTTTTCATATATTGTGTATAAGTAGAGATTTATAATAAAAATTGCATTCATTATCTTTAAAATTAATAAAATCAATTGCCCCCCCCCCTATAATAAGGAAATATTTTTTATCTTACTTTAACCTGTAAAAAACAGTACTACTACAACCCCTATATGTTGAGTACATGATAGAGACTGTACTGTTTCAAGGACGATCGTGCAGTGAGTTGATTTTTACATCACGCTCAACCACCAGATTTTCCCCCAACTGCAATCATGTTTTTTTATTTTATTTGTTCTTGTTAATATTTTATTTTCCATTCTAATATAGTAAAAAATATATATTCAGTTTGAGAATAAATTTCAGTATAAAACCAAACAAAATAAAATATAAAATTGTGTAGTGAAAGCTGTAAAATTGAATTTGACTGAAGAAGAAAGCCAAAAACGCGTTTTGATAAAGAAAGATAATATATAAAATATTTATTCTGGGTTTAGGTACCTTAAGAATTACAAATGTGTACAATAATAATAAAATATATAAATGTTCAATAAGCTATATAATAAGAATCATTTAGCATTTACATAATTACTTGAAGAGTGGAAGTAAATGGAGAAATAATTTCATAAATACGGTTGAAATATTTATTTGAAAATAAAGTTTCGACCCTAATGTGGAGGCCTTACATATATAGAAGATACAAATAATTGAAATAAATGTATAAATACTGTAAAGAATAAAAACAGATAATGAAAAATAAAAAAATAATGTTGTAATTTATTTTATTTTTATATGATATAATTTTTTTAATATTTTTTAGTTTAAAAGAAAAGATATGGCCAGGACCGGGACTCGAACCCGAAGCCAGGATGGCCGAGATGGTTGAGGCGTCACCAAGGAGAGGTGAAGGTATCGGGTTCCAGTCCCGGTCCTGGCCATATCTTTTCTTTTCAAATAAAATATTTCAAAAAATAATGCTTTGGCGATATCATCCTACTTAAGAAATTATTTCTTTGACCTCCACCCGAACCATTTTGTCCCCCACATATAGTAGGTCAACTATTATTATCCAAGATAAAGACTTGGAAATAAATATAGACTAAAAAGTATGTTCTGGTAATAAGAAAAATAATAATTAAATAAACGCAAATAAAATATATAAAAAATAATATCGTTACAATTGAAGAAAATTAACAGCAAGTCATAAGTTACTTTTGATGGATATGAGATATAATGCTATATGATTCGAATAAATATACAATTGAGTTGTTCCGATTTTCAAAAAATTAAACTATTAATCGCACATAAAATATATTTATATGCACTTATTTATATATAATAAATTTTATATAATATCGTTACAATTTAAAGAAATTAACAGTAGATTCTTAGTTGCTTTTGATTTGATTTATCCATCAAGTTACTTTTGATAGATATAGATATAGTACACTATATGATAATTAGGAAAAACATTCCTTACGTGGATCTTTTAGAAGACCTGTTGTACGTAGAGTTCTACGTCGACTTTCTCGTTTGTATATGATGCCCCCCTAGGCTAAAAGCACATATCTTCCCATTGTGGGCGGCAGACAGAGAAGGTACGGTACCGCAGGTATAGCCAGTGTCAGTGCAGAGGACAATAGAAAGCTAGGGGCAGGGAAGGAATACTGATTGCTTGTCGTCCTTGTGTCACCATGTCTCCGTTCTAGGGGAGTCTATATCCTCTTTTATACGGTCATTTTCTTGATATTTATATTGTAAAAGAAGAATCCCTGAAAAATATAATAAAAAAAGAAACTGTACCAGCCCAAGAACGTGGCCTCAGTACGTGGTAGAGACTTTAGTGTTTCTAGGACAACGTTTGTGCAGGGAGGCGATTTGTCCTAGATCTCATTGAAATAATATACAATAATTTCATATTTTACCATTAATCATATACCATATCCCACGGGTCTATCCCCGTCAGTTAACAGAGTATATAAATTATCTGCCACACCTTGCTTTTATAAAGTTTTTTCTCCTTATTAGAGTCAAAACATGGAGATTGAGTGTGATCTTTAAAGTTAAATCTTGGGTTGTGAGTCAATGTTCTACTAATATGTACATAGGTCGATTAGGAAACCGCCTGTTGTAGTAAAATTATTCATTATGTTGATATTCCTAGAGGGGTCTAGAATTACATTTTACTATTACATTTTGTATACTTCAAATTCCATTTATATAAATAAGAAGATAGGTGTTATTAGTATCAGAACTACCAGAGTTCAGGTTATAAACGGTGGTGGATAACAGTCCCTGCAGACTGGCTAATACACAAGTACTGACTAGAATTAAGAAGCTAATTTGTAGAAAGAATAAAGCTGTGTGTCGCTGAATCTTAAACGCTCAACAGGGCCAGAATTACAGAGTTTTCTAACATAAATTATGTGATTATTAGTGTATTATTGTTGGATAAAACTAAGAAGACTTGTTCTTCTTTTTGTTTCATTATTGTTGGTTGGTAACAGTAAACAAGAGGTGTTAAGGTGTTATGCAGGAAGAAAGGACAGGGGAATGGTGAATTGTGCTATAGCTTGGCTATAGCACAATATGTTAGTGGATATTAAATAGAAAAGGAAAAAAAATGAAAGTTTCTAGTAATCTAGGCCAGATCACTTCTCTGCACAATTGTTCTACATTACAACATTAGCTTACCATGTGCTGGTCCCAAAACTATTCATGAGTTGTTGAAATGAAGGTTTTTTTTTATTAGTCGACTGTTGTTGTATATACATATATATTTATAGTTATTTTATATATATACACATATACAATTCTGAAACCCCGAATAAAAAAGAAGTACATTTTATGTATTTTTTACACATCATGGTCATTAAAGACACTATGCCTCTACTGTCCTTCTTAGAGGAGGTTGTTTTGACTTTCTAGGCTATCATGTATAACAAAATACTAATAATTTGTTCATAATCAAACAGAACAATAGGCATGTAAATATTCATTGAGCCTTATAATCAAATTAACATTAGACCACCTTTGATATATCGTCGAGGACAATGATATGTGATACAGTACTAGTTTCTATCGTGTAAGTTCTGATGAATGGCTAGCAGAGTAGACTGTTCATTCCATTGTATGAAGTCGACAAACAAGCGTCAATACTGACTACTGTAAGATTGTCTATAATTTAATTTTGCTAATCAGTGTAAATATTTTGCTTTTATTCGTTTATTAAAATTATTTTTGTGATACTGAAATATTTAATTAGAATTTTTAATTTGTTTGGGTGTGGGGTAGCTCATCGTATTAGAGTGCTGAGTTGCCATGCTGAAGATTCCGAGTCTGGTTGTTGGACAAAAATGATTTATTCTGTTAACAGCCACGGCTGAACCCTGTGGGATCTACAGACCTTCCTCGGGCTCATCCAGCCTCTATAAATCTGGTATTATTAATTGGGAAGGGACTGGTAGATAAGTATTGATCTCGGGCAAATCCCTGCACAACCGTTGCGCTTGAAACAGTTCAGTACCAGGTACTGATCTCAAGATACATCATGGATTTCAGAAGTACAAGTTTTTCTAAATTTATTTAAGTTGACTATTAAATAAACAGGATTAATATAAAATTTAAATAATATAGGGGTAAATTAATAAATAAAAATATAATATAATTTTAATAAATAAACTTTAAAAAACAAAATAAACTGATAAAAGTAAAGTATAAAGAAAAATGAGAGAGGAAAAAAGGAGATAATTGTATTAACTTTTTTAATTAAATCTTTCCTTTGATAAAAAAGCGACCTTATCAACATGTTTTTCCTAATTTTACAAATCTGTGAATAATATAAATATTATAATGTAATAACATTTCAGCTTAGTATAAATTTTATTTTTTATCTTAAAACTAAAAAATTGAAGTTATAATGATAAAATTACATAATGACAATAAAACATATAGAAGTGTAGTGGTTAACATAACAACATTATGTTACCTAGACCGTGGTTTCACAGCTTGACAGATGGCCTTAGGATTTTTTAAAATAGTAAAAAAAATACTTACTTATGCAGTATTTTGGAAGAAACGTAAAAAAGTCTGTTAACGTAAAACAAACCTGTGCGGTGTCAGAAGCTCGTAAAAGAACCATATTTTAATTATCTTGGATAGGCCAAAAAAAAAAAAAATTATATGAGCTATATTTGATTAGTCAATTAATGATGATATTTGATAATGACTAATGATAGTAATGTTTTAAAATATGCTAATATGTAATAAACTATGCGCGTGTAGGTAGTTGATCACATTTCTCCTGATAAGTATATGTAAGTTCTATATATGTACAACAGATGTGCGCACAAACGTTTATTAAATCATCATATGTAAATATGATAAAAATAAAATAAAAACATGTACCACAACAACCCATGAAAGGTTTGGGGTTTAATACATGGTAGAGACTATACCATATTTCTTATATATGTTCATATGTTGGTTGTGCAGACAAGTAATATGTCCTATATCACGCTCGACCACCAGATTTTTACCCCTTATTTTTGTTACCCACTTTTAGAAGTTAGGTCAGTCCCAGGAGGGTCCTAGATCCCATAGGATCCATGTCCGGCCGTTTACAGATTAAATACAAGTCTGCCAGGAAAGGTTATTTGAAATGATATATATCAAATCATGATTTGCCAAAATGATATAATATGATAATTCTTCTATTTTTGTATTTCACGCTAAGATTATATAGCTTGCATTTCATTTATTGCAATATTATCTCAAAAGAACTTATCCCATGACAGGTAGAGAATTTTTGTTATTATTATACACCTGAATGCCATCTTCTTATAGTATAAACGGTTGTTGATTACAATTTCTGCATTAAAAAAGGAGTGTGGTCGCTTTGTCGGAGAAGCTTAAACGTTGAACATTGGACTAGGCCCCAACCGTGTCGCTGGTTACAAGTTTCCAACCTCATGCATATTTATGTCGACCCGGGCTGATGTACTGGGAGTGCTCCAACCTTGTGTTTAATCTTTGTCCAGAACAGCTTTGGTTTGTTGGATTGGTCTGTCTACTCTGTGGGGTGTATGTATGATCTATCTGTGTATACTCCCTCTGTTCCAAAAACCTAAATATCACATCTAAATTATTGTTTAGTGGAATTCGCCGTTTCAAGATACTTCAACATTTACTAGAGCAATGTTTTGAGTTCCCAATTAATCTCAAAATACCCATATACATGACTATCAAAAGAGCTATTTGGAAAAGAATGGTGTCAAAACTGGAGGATAAAAATAAATTCCCATAAATCCTGTCAAGTAACCTTTACACTTCGTATTTAACCAATGACTTCCTTTCCTGCAGTATTCTTTAATAATATCATACCGACTCCTGTAGGACAAATCCGATACTTAAGATTACGCCTCGACAAATGTTTAACTTGGAATCCTCATAATAGACTGAAAACATATGAAACTGCTCGCCGTTTCAGGCTACTGCAACACTTATAAGACAAACGCTTTAAGCTCCCAATTAATTACTGAAGACTCATGCTCATGACTATTTCAAGACAAATTTGTACTTGCGGAGCAGAGGTTCGGGGCTGCACTATGCCATCGAATTACTCTCGAATCCAGTCCGTACAATCCTCTCTTAACTAGTTACGAACAATCATCCATAATGACCTTAATGTCCCGTTTGTTACTGCTTTGGCTCGAATGCGATATCAATCTCTTCATGACAAAATTAAAACCCACTAGTTTCAAATCTTGCAACCTCTTCAATTCCTAATAATCGTCTGAGACGTCAGAAAATGAGACGGCTTCGTTACCTTCTAAATTAAATTTGTTATTAAGTACTACCAGTGGGTAATTTCTCTACTTGCGTTTATCTCATGCCATTATATATCTTTCATTCTATTTACTTGATATATTATTAATGTACAGTGGTAAATTTCAATAAATAAATTTTAAAAAATAATTACTGGAATATTTAGACATGTTATACAATGCAGGTTACTCAAGGCTTACTTGTAGATCCCTCATAAAAATTAAGAGGAAAAACTTATTCCACATTCTTGCTAATTTATGCAAATTACCATAAACAATAAATCAATAAGCATTAGCAAAGACTCAAGAAGGAGACTAAAAATAATTATTAAAATGCACTCAAAGACAACTCTAAAAAAAAAAAACCAACCCTCAAGTCTTTAAATCACTGGAAATCAACTACTGAACTATTGATATGAGGTATGCTGCATCAGATTCTCGGCGAAGCGTTGACAGGTTATTCATTTTCTAGTATTTTAGAGACTTAAAGCTTTGTTTTTTAGAATTTACCTATTCCATCGTTAACTATTCAATAATAAGTAGTTGACTTTTATGAATAGAAGTTTTGAAAATATTGAAAAAGAAAAAGAGAAACTGTACATCAACCTATAAAGGGTCTTAGAATCAATACATGGTAATGAGTGCACTTTATCCAGAACAACGATTGTGCAGAGAATTGATTCGTCCCAGATCACGCACAACCGCCATTCAACGAAATAGTGATTAATTAATAGTGATTTCAAAGTCAGATATTTCTAACACCATCTTCCACGCCATTCGAATGGCGAAATATTCCGAGAATGGGAAAAAATGTGGAACAAGAGCTACCTAAGTAAGCTGAAAAGGATTAAGAGAGAGAGGTAAAACCTTGGCAGGCCTCAAGTAGCTACAACAATAAAGAAGCAGGCCTAACCAGGTTGGGAGTCGGACATTCCACAGCCACGTGTGTTCGTATATTGTTAACAGAATTACCTTTAAGGAGAATAACACCGTAAAGGAAGGCTGGAATTTGCCCATATCGATCGATAATGCCCAGTCTATGGCAGAAAATGGAGGTAAAATGGAATGGCCACCAGTATCCCAGTTGTATTAGGAAATCAGTGTTGGAAGGCAAAGTGGTTTCCTTTTCAGGTGGCTTTATGTCTTCATGCACACCTAAGCAATATAATGGAGAGGGATTCATCACCTCTTATTAATTTGAAACCACTTTATTTATTTCTGAAGATGCCTGTGTAATCTGCAGATCCTTCTGGACTTCACAGAGGCTTAACAATAAGCCATAGGTTGGGAAGTTCTTGCGGTTAAGCGTGATCTCGGAAAATACAGTTTCCTGCACATCCGTTCACTGAGAAATAGTACTGTCTCTATCTGGTACTCAAGGTTACAGTGGTACAGAAGTTTTTTAAGATGATTTAATCGTTTTATTTTTATTACTAATAATATTAATATTGTGTTGTAATGTGGCATTATTTTAATTTGTATTTACTGTACTTTATGCATTTCTTCTTTTTTTCTTTTTATAATCTCCTCACAATACTAATTGTCTTTACAGTTAAAGATATCTAGTACTGATGACCCATTACACGATATTTTATTGTGTCACACAATAAAACAATATAACAACTAATTGTTTCTAAAAAAATAAAAATAAGAAGTAGCTGATACATCATTAAGCAACTTGGATATTATTGATATTAAACTGGACCCTCTAGGTGTATAGTTATTTAAAAAATTTAACTGAGAAGTGTAGGAGAATTTAGGAAATTAATATTATTGAAGTGAAGAATAAGATGGGCTCGTAAAGTTCCTGGGCTTAGTTAATTACGAATTCCTAAACACATAATTAGCGCTGTGCCGATTGGGGAGCGTCTCTGGGGATAGAACGAGGCGTAGGTAGGAGGATTGCGTTAAGACTAGAGGATTCGGATTTGGGTAGTGTTGTTCAAGGAGGTTTGTAAGCAAAAATTGGTGTTATCGGTACTTCGGGTTCACTTAGCCTTATATTTATAACTGATAAGTATAAAATATGGTGAATGATATTCACAGGTAAGGATGCATGTTTGATTTGGCATAAGAAACCTTACTTATTTATGCAGTAGGCATAATTTGTCCTTTTAAATTTTAGTTCTGTAATTGAATTCCGTTAACTGAGTTTTACGTGAGTTTCTTTCTTAAATGGAAATGCATATAATACTATATACATTCATACATAATATAAATTATAGTAGCATTATCGCGCTTACTTTCTTTTATTTCCTAGGTTATTTGCCACATCCTCATGAAGGTGAAGGGCTTTTATGACTCTTAGTAGGTTTTATGACTATTAGTAGGATAAAGATAAAATAAAACATTAAAGTATGTATTATTAAAGTAAGCTTTAAGCTTGTAGATTAATGCTATATATATACTTTGTGTGTAATACTAATAATACTCCAGCTTAGAATTCCTTTATGTAATTTTTTATTCGGCAAAATAGCTGTACAACAAAAGTGACAGGCACTTTGAAAAATAACCATTTTTTTCCAAACCAACCGAAACGGATAATGTTAGATCCGAATTCGCTGCATAGACAGTATTGGTATTGTGTCAGAGTTGTATTAACCTCTAGAAAAATATTCTCAGCCTATAAGAAATCTAATAAGAATTCAAGAATATGACAATAAAGTTGGGTTAAAATATCCATAGTTTTGGAATTCATTAGCCCCAGTAAAGTTTATTGGGTATAATCATTAGCCCAACTATTGGACTTTATTGGATTCTCGGTTTTCTTTTCTTCATGCTCTTGTTCCCTTGTATTTTCGATGTACAAAGATTTGTTTAATGAGCAGAGCTAGTAGAAAAACTAATTTTGGTTAAAAAGATATGATTATTAGTGGTAATTTTATCGTTCATTTTGTGTGTATGAATCATTCAACAAGTTTACGATTCAGATTTCTCGTTCCCGTAGATGTTGATTTTTTAAAGTTTAAGAAGACTCAAACAGTTCCAATGAAATTTTTAATAACCATGTATATCTTCCATTATCAAATACATTTTTTAGAATTACTAATAAAGATTATATTTTTCATATTTTAATAAACTACCATCAATTTATGTACAACATGTACATTTTGGGTTTCTTTTACTTTATTATAGTGATACTATTTTTTGCTACTTTACAGGCTGGGGTACTGGTGGTAATGTAATAATGAAGTAATTTTTATAACTCCTGGGGCTTATCTAGGCTCTACTAAACGGTTATTCATAATAGGGGGAAACCTTGGGGTTGCGAATATCTCGATTAAATTGCCTCCTTGGACAAGGGTAGGTTTGGAAATAGTACGGTCCCTACTACTAAACCACAGCACTAAACCCAGTTGTAATGGTACAAGATTTTTTTAGTGAATTTTTTTTTTAAATTTAATTTATTGAAATTTACAAGTATAATAATATTACAACAAGTAAATCTGCTAATATGTACAACATGACATGAAAAATACTTGTGGAGCAACTACCTATCGGCAGCACTCCAATAAAGTTCTATAGTAGATGGTCTCGAGGCTATTTTCTTTTGAGACGCCTCGGAGGGTTATCAGGAATTGTATGGGAAGCAAGTTGAGAGACTAGCGGATTAAAGTGTGTATGGAGCTTGTCATGGAAGGTTAGGTATCTAGTTTGGGCCAAATCAGTAACATATGGGATATTAAGATCATGACGGATGAGTTTGTTTGTGACATAATAAGGAGCATTGAGGATTTTACGAAGGATTTTTGTATGCAAGGATTGGATACGAGATGAATTGGATGGTTTAGTAGAGCCTCAAAGCTCAACTCCGTATGTCCAAATAGGCCTGATAACTGTCATGTAAATGAGTCTTTTGTAATTAATTGGGAACTTAGAGCGTTTGTCCAGTAAGTGTTGAAGCAGGCGAAAACGACGAGCAGTTTCTTGTCTTTTCAGTCTTGTATGAGGATTCCAAGTGAGACGTTTGTCCAGTCCTAGGTAACTTGTCTGTTCGACAGGGTTCAGTGGAATATTATTAAAGGATACAGCAGGGCAGGAGTTTGTAGGTTTACGACAAAGGGTGAAGGTAATTTGATGGGATTTGTTTGGATTTATTTTAATTCTCCAATTTTGACACCAATCTTGAAGGTTTGAGATATGGGATTGAAGAGATTGGGATGCAACAAATGGATCCTTATTTACTGATAACACACATGTGTCATCAGCGTACGTAGTGAGGACAGTGCTTGGATGGGTTGGGATGCCAGCTGTATATATCGTGTATAGGACCCATACCTTACCCATACCTTGAGGAACTCCGGCAGACTGGGTAAAGAGAGAAGAGTAGGAAAAATTATGGTTTACTTTAAGGGCTCTATTACTGATGGTTAATATTTAAGTATATTTTGGTGATTTTAATTTTTATTTAACTAAGCAATTGGTTACCTATTATGAGGCACGTTTTTTCTGCAATATTTTTATGGGTTGTAATTAACAACTAAGAAAGAAATTTAATAACAAAAAAGAAAGGAATATGACAAAGAAGACGGTTAAACACATAATTTGTGACTGCCAAATGTGTGATTGGCAAAGGTCAAAATTAATTATTTCTATAATGTTAAGAGGGAAAGATTGGCCAGTGTCTGGACTTTATTAATTTATTATCAGTATTGATTTCGAAAAGTTTACATCCATTTAAGAATATATATATATATATATATATATATATATATATATATATATACAGAGTAAAACATAGATACTCATTTTATAATACTTGTTAATTGTAACAGGATATAACTAATAATGTTTTTGTATATATTTGTCACATATGTTTATTCATTTTGTAAAAATTTAATTAAAGGCACATACTATACGGTAGTATGAAATGTGCCAAGAAATAAACGGTCCTTTAAATTGGTTCCTTGAGAAAAAATGGTTTGTAATGAAACAGTTTATAGTGAATTTATTTGTTTTGCTTGTGATATTTCGGTAAGGTTTAGATTTATTTAATAAAATAATTGGTTGTTGTGCAGACTTTTTTTCGATCTTAAATATAAATTGATCTGACATCCCGAACATCATTGTGAGCACAACATAAACAGGGACACTGGGTTGTCGGCTAGACCTTGCTAATTGCGACACTATGACCTTACAGCCTGGCTACATGATCTGCACTTGCAATGCGCGATGGCCTAGTGTTGTCAATGCTCTGAAGCTAGGCGCCCTTACTGTATATCCGTAGTATGTAACATCCTGCATCTATCAAAATGCGAAAATTCTACGAAAAAGTTTTATTGGGAAAGGATCTTGGGCAATGTCGGTCGAGTTACGTTGATACACGATTGTCTTAAATTGTGTGTGAATCTCTCCCGCGAAAGTTTCCCAATCACGTCTCAATCTCGCACTGGAAGAACTGACCTGTGAGCTCGAAATGGTCTGTGGGAACTAGTGTCTTCCTAAGTGGATAGTGCGGACAATAAACTTCCTTATGTTGGAGTGTTTATAGTTTATATTTATGTGCTTTATTTTATTTCATCCTCAACGGGGTGGTCTAAATTTTAATTCATAAGTAACAAACATTACTTATTAAGTAGTAAACATTCTCTTATTATTTTCTCAAGGCAATGATTACATTACATCCTTGCACACTATTACACTTCTAAGAGTGAAAAAGTTTTCATAATGATCTGTTGTGAGAATAATTCTTATTTACATTTTTATTGTTTACACATTTTATTATTATTGTAACATGGATGTTAGTATTTCATTTACGTGTGAAACTTTTTTTTCACCCACTTTGTAGTACCTACTTTTAACTAATTATTTTTGCATAGATATGTAGATGCTTCCTTGCGCTTTCTCCTTCATTCGTAAATTACTGTGTTTTTTTCTAATCTTAGGTTTCTCTTCGAATATGGGCGTTGACTACACTTTGACTGTTTATTAAACAAAAAGATTCCAATCGATCAACAAATATCGATAGACTGTTTGGTACTAGGTCTGCATTTTGGACCCAATGATCAATTCCGATACAGCTGATAAATCTGAAAAATAACTCCCGCCAAAATGCAAATTTGCAATATCGAACAAAGTACTCAGAATTTGACCCTCGGAATAAACCATGTCCACTTCTAGTATTTTTAAGATTTATTTATTTTATTATTAAGTCCATTTTCGGTAGAATAAATAGTTATTTTTGTTTAGAGAAAAGTGTTTAAAAAATAAAGTTTCCGTCTATCTGTAACTTATGAATGTTACTTATGCATGGCATTTTTAATTTTTAATAAATTGATTTATTACAAGATATGGCTTTTACTTCGATATATTATTTCCTATATATTAAGACATAACGGAAATGATTTTTGTCAAATAGAGTTCCTTAGTCATCAATGTACAATCTTATCTAACAACTGCTTACATGGGTTGGTCAAGAATTCATTTAAAGAAGGAAATATCTCCACAATTGAAATGTCCTACTATAATCGCATCATGATTTTTCTTCATCGAATATGACTGCCCAGAAATATATATAGATATCTTGTCACTTCCTGAATCCGGCACAGAGAGAGTCCTCTTGTGTGACCAAGGAGGAATTCAGGATGTCTTGATTCCTTCCTCTCGACCAGGATCTGAGCGTGTCCTTTTCATGTCGACATCTTCATCAAGCTAGTTCTTTCCCCGCTTTCATCTTATTTCCGTGATGTAACAACCTTTTCGGATATCTCTGTTCACTTAAATGGAATGTGTGCCAAGATAACTAAAGCTTTATTACATTATTTATTGTAAAGTACACATAGCGATATACCAGTGAATCAGACCGAAAATTTTGTAACTGTTAAGCATCCCAGGCAAATCATCGTGAGATTAGTATGATAAAGAGAATGTAATTTGTGTAATGATTAGAATAATCATTTATTCAAGAAGTAAAAGTTTCACCAAACATTTCGAAGTATAGATGATATATATTTTCTGAAACGTTCATTTCTAGACGAAATGATTACTGAAGTATACACATTTCTCATAATTACATTCTCATTTCTCAATAAAAGTTTATAACAAATATTACATTTATTTTTGGAAAATATTAAAAGGGAAACGAATGCGAAGTTAAAACCTGTGACTCAACTCGAAGCGACGACCTACGGAATAATTACCGAATTGTTTGTTAACCTCTACCTGGACTATTTTCTTCTCCAATTTTAAGCGGTCAAATAATTATTATTTAGAAAAACAAAAAAAAACACAGGAATGAATATTGAACAAACCAAAGCTTAATGCTTATTTATTTTTATTTTCTAGTGCACACCTTAGAAGAGATATGTCAATGAACGCACTCGAACCGCCCCCACATCTTGCCGAAGAGTCTCTTTTAATTGTTGTTAATTGGGGAATGGCGTGTCTCGGAACTTGTCATTCATTAAATATTGTAGGACGAATAGAACACTTCCTAAAATCTATATATATCAGGCAATTGTAAATGTTATAGTCCATTTATGATTTATGAAGCGATAAATAATTGTTTTAATTCTGTTGATAATTATTTCCTTACAATTAATAATCAACGTTAACTCTTTCTTAACTGTTTACTCTAACATTAAACAAATCTGAATTCGGTATTAGTATATCTATAAATTTCTGCTAAGTTCTATATTTTTCGCTATGGCTGAAGCCAAGCCCTAAAAACAAACACATAAAATAAAAGATATAAATTATAATAATGTATAATGACGTAAGTCAACAAGATCCAAAAATAAAAGTAATGTTTAATTAACATTCTCCCCGTATATACATCGCAAATTGCGAAAACACGGAGATATAGGATCAGTGAAAAGAAAAGATATTTCTGACCGAGAAGCGAACCAGGATGGCTGAGGTTGCTAAGTCTCCCACCCGGGTTCGAGTCCCGGTCCTGGTCAAATCTTTTCTTTTCAAATAAAATATTTACTGTTATTTATTTATAGATCTCTAATAATGAGAGATCTACAACGTCTCTCGATACTGTTTTTGGCAGTAATTTTTAGGCCTTTGAGTACAAAAATTAAAATAAAAAAAAAATCTAGTATTACCATTGGGTAGTTTCTCTATTTCCCTTTATCTCATGCCATTAACTTTATAATTAACTCCATTTACTTATTGCATTAGTATAATGCAGTTGTAAATTTCAATGAATGAATTTTTAAAAAACTCTAAAATACAATATAAATAAGTTAATGAAATATCTTTAAAAATAAAAGAATAATTAGATATAATTTAAAAACCATATAAACCTGTGATCTCCAAATGAAAAGAGAAACTTTTTTTTCTTTTCTCTTCAAAACAAAAATATTTAAAAATAATCACCATCAAAATAACAATAAATTATGAATCTTCTTTCACTTTTCTTAAATTTAACTAATTTGATTATAAAATCATCTCAAATATACTTCTTTTAACGTCTAATTTACGAAATATTATTTATTTTTTTTTATTACATAATATCTAATGATATTGATGTTGAAATTAGTTTACGGTCATTTATGAATTCATGGGATACGGAATAGCTCAGTGTCTATAGCTCTGACTTACTGTTCTGAAGTTCCCAGATTAAAATCCGGCAGTGGTAGATAAATGTTTTAATTCCTTAATATTAATATTGTCAGAACCCGTATTGACGTAAGGCAAGGAAGGGTGTTTAAGTAAATAAATAACTTCTTAATAGACACGGATGGACCCTCTGAGGTCTACAGACCTTCCTTGTGCACTCTCAGCCTCTTTCAAGTGGGTACCCTTCCTAAGGGTGAAAACCTTTCCAGGTTTATTACCTTCCGGTTGAGCGTGCCAAAACACTTTGCACAACTGTTGTCTTGGCTGTACTGTCCACTATTTGCGTATTGTTTATGCACCATCTTTGGCAACGTTAATTTTTATTTAATAAAACAATTTGTTGCTGAGAAAACTCTTTTTATCTTTAATTTTTTTTTTTAAGTTGCACAACAAAGCCTAGAGCTCCGATAGTGCATTAACTCCGGCGCTGGAAAAGTTGGAAAACCCTCTCTTTATTAAATGTTTTGAGAGTTGGGCAGCTGTTGAGGCACTCAGAGGGCCGATGCTTGTGGTCGAAAAGTTTATTATTAAGGGCACCAGCTGGGCCGGCCTCTAAGCCTTAGTCTGCGGGGGTTATTGTATATCGCAAAGTCTTGATGAAAACTTCTCCCCTCGTGATCAAGTAGTAAACCCATTTGATGCTTAGCTTATTAGTTATTGCTTAAGAGATTTTTCAAAAAGTTGACTTATTCAATATTCCTCAAATAGAACAAGGTCTTTAAGGTCGACGCAGTAGCGGCTGTTTATTGGCCAGGTCATTAAAGCGCTCAATTTTTGGTTCTTGGGTCACACATACGTGTAGTTCTTTGTTCAGGTTAATACTCATTTCTCTCGAATATGTCAAGGAATTATGAATAATATATCGGGTACTCATGTTATGTATTCAGATAATCTTTCATTGTAGTTTAATAAAAAATAATTAAAAATTAAGACACATATTATTCATTGGATCCCTCCATTATCTAGTTAGAAAAAGTAATGTATATATAATTAAAAACCGGTACCACTACAACCCGTAAACGGGTCTGGCGTCTCAGTACGTGGTAGAGACTGTACTGTTTTATGGACAACAGTTAAGGCAGGTAGGTGATTTGTTCTAGATCACGCTCTACCGCTAGAGTTTCCCCTTTATTTTGGGTACCCACTTTATAGAAGCTGGGTGAGCCCCAGGAAGGTCCTAGATCCAATATGATTCATCAAGAATAAAAGTCTTGCTAGCAGCCACCAGGATTTTAGGCATGGCAAGTCAGTGCACTAACACTGAGCCACTCTGCTCCCATTATATAATTAAAATTGTGTTAATTATTAGTTGTTTTTTTTAAGACATAATTATTTGTTTTTTTAAAAACCTATCCGGTTGTACTCTGTTCCTTGGAAAAGGAAAATCTTCAGGGGATGAGTAGGAGGAAGTATTACACCTTTTATAATTCCCCAGATAAAAAACAAAAAAATGAGTACGTTTAAGATAAGAAACCTATTTCAAACTGAAGGTTTCTTGTTCTAATCCAGGTGTTGCAGATAAATTATTTATCTATTAACACCCACGGAAGGGCCCTATGGGATCTATAGGCCCCCCAGCCTCTTTAAAGCGGATGCCCTAAATCAGGGAAAACATGGCGGTTGAGTGCTACCTCGGACAAATCACTTCCCTGCACGACCGTTTTCCTAGAAGCAGTATTACTTACTTAACCGAACTTCATGGGTTGTAGCGTTACAAGTTTGTTTTTTTTACTCTAAACCGTTAGTTATTATAGAATCAAAGATTCACTTAGTTTCAAAAGCAGCTCTTCTTAAACTAAGAAATATAAAATTTGTTTGAATAAAAAAGGAAATTACTTTTGCCAGTAAGGAAACATGCACTACAGGTCAATATTTTCAAAGCTTGAATACAAAAGAGAATAACAATTTTTTATTTCAGAATTTTCGGAAATCCGGTTAAAATTTTTAGATTTTGCTTTACACTCTGCAGTAAATTGCAGTGGTTTCTATTGAAGTCTGGAATCATTTGGTATCATAAAAATATCGAATTATATATTATTTAATTTATTCAATACTTAAGAGTTACAAAACGTGTGCTGATAATATTATGTTACCCTGTAAATCCTTCTTTAGCATGATAAATGAGTGAAACTTCTATAGAACTTGCTCCAGGTAACTGAATGGGTTACTGGCTATATTCAGAGGAAATGGAATTTTTAAAGAAGCATTATCTTTAAGAAAAATGGCCAATTCCTTTGGAAATTGGGAAAGCAGCATCGTTCGCTGACAGGCTCCTTAAAAATTGGTATATATACGAAATACATTATAATATTTCTCTGTAGGGGAGTCTATGTACTATGGTGGTGCTTATACACATAAATTCTTATGTGTGTATCTTCGTGTTAGATATTTCATTAAATATTTCTAGATTAAATGTTACGGAACTGCATAGTATTATTTCAACTGGACTTTTTGGAATTTCGGTTGTCTTTCAGACCGTCTATTTGTTACCTTTTTTAGATTTTCTTCAAATTTAGTACAAATTTCTTTTTAGCAAGAAAATGACGTACGTAATTCCATTCTAAGATGACGTTCCGTCTGTCCAATTGTTAAGCTATTAGAGATACAGATCATGTATATAGTTCACGGATATCTCGAATGATTTGCTACGAACTTTTAAAAAAAATGGCATTTATTTCTATTTTTATCAACATATTATGATGTTTAGATTCTGATTTTCTTGCAAAAAAAAAAACAGACCATTATAGTAATCACTTTTATTTTAATTATTAGTAGTTAACAAAAACAGACCAGGAAAATAAAAGGATATATCGTCGGCTAAGAGTGTAAACCTGCCAACTCCACTTTTGGTACAAAATTACATTTTTATACCATCTGTAAGAGAAAATTTGGCCTCGTAGACTGTAAAACTAGCTAAACTTACTCTAAACGTAAAATCGGCAAAAAAATGTTTTATGTGAAAACAGATTTACGTATCACAGATTTTATGTTTGAGTAAGCTTAGCTAGTTTTACAGTCTATGTGGCCAATTTTTCTCTTACAGATGGTATAAAAATGTAATTTCCGACCAAAAGTGGAGTTGGCAGATTTACACTCTTAGCCGACGATTTTGGACCAAAAGTGGAGTTGGCAGGTTTACACTCTTAGCCGACGATATGGTAATATTTCTTTTGTTCAGGGTTTTATGGCTGTGGATAAATCCATAAAACTAAATATCGTTTCGCATCCCAAAGCCTCCAATCCCATATCACTGATCTTGAAGAATGGTGTCAAAACTGGTGTATTAAAATAAATTCTCAAAAATCGCATCAAATCACTTTTATCTTACGTCGTAAACCAATGACTTCCTGCCCTTCAGTATCCTTTAATAATATCCCTCTGGTGCCTGTAGAACAGATCCGATACTTAGGGTTGCACCTTGACAAATGATTAACCTGGAATCCTCATACAAGACTGAAAAGACAAGAAACCGCACGACGTTTCAGGCTACTTCAACACTTACTAGACAAACGCTCTAAGCTCCCAATTAACTACAAAAGACTCATCTACATGGCCATCATACGACCTATTTGGACTTACGGAGTAGAGCTTTGGGGCTCCACTAAGCCATCGAATTCCTCTCGTATCCAATCCTTACAGTCCAAAATCCTTCGTAAAATCCTCAATGCTCCTTATTTTGTTAAGAATAAACTCATCCATAACGACCTTAATGTCCCTTTTGTTGCTGATTTGGCCCGAACCCGGTATCTATCCTTTCATAACAAACTTCATTACCACTCAAACCTTGCTTCCTCTTCAATTCCCGATAATCCTCCGAGGCGTCTGAAAAGAAGATGGCCACGTGACCTCCTTACTTGAACTTTGATTTGAGTACTACCAGTGGGTAGTTTCTCTACTTGTCATTATCATGTCATTATATATCACTTAGCCTATTTACTTGTTGTAATACAGTTGTAGATATCAATAAATAAATTAAAAAAAAAAAAAATATTGTTTCAAATAACCAGATGTGTATTACTATTTTCGGGCTTACGATTTACGTTAAGTATGCACATGGTTTTTATCAATAACAATGTGCAAAAAGAAGCCTACGTGAACAAATCTGCATAATGCTTATTATTCATGTCAAATTAATATTATTATGCATCATCAATTTTTGTTATTTACATTAACATTGTTACTAAAGGATAAAAAATAAATGGTAACTAAATTAGATTGTAAAAATAAGGAAAGCTTTGGAGTTTCTCTCGTTCTATGTAAATCTTATTTTGGTCTGTTGGTTGCATTTGTTCATACGTTATTCTACTCATAAATCCTTAAGTCAACTTATTAACATAAATAAGTTCTTATAAAGTTACTGTACCTTCAAAAGGTGATAGCGATAATATAATGACATTATAATATCCTTAAAAAGAAACTTTTGTTGTTGGATAAATGTTTATTATTGCAGGTGTTGAATCCTGTCCGAACACATAAAGGTGTACTGTTACGTACCACCCCGTGTCCGTCACACTCTTCTTTCATGGTTCCATTCTCTGTTCCTTCTTGCCTGCCATCTTTATCCTCTTCTCTCAGGGTCATTGTGCTGCTGTGAATGTACCTGTTATATTAATAGGCTACTTGCTACACAAACTTGACATGTTTATATCTCTGAAGGGAGCGAAGGGAAAATAAAAATTTTTATTTGACTGCGATCCAGACATTCTCTTGCTGTCGATTGCAGCGATGCATCTCCACATTTTTAAAGTCAGGACAGATGACATTACAATAATTTATTAAGTCTCTCTCATTATCCTGAAAAAGATCTTCTAGCTTAGCAATTTTTCATATCTGAAGACACTGTAGTGTCATTTATCAAGTACTGAGATGTATTCTAAGCCATAGGTATGATATTTTTTTTTTTTTTTTATTATTTTATTGAGTTGTACAACTGTAATACATACATCTAGTACAATTGCTATAATGGTAAATAATACATGATAGGACATGTAGAGATACTACCCACTGGCAGCACTCTAATAAAGTTCTATAATAGAAGGTCCCGAGGCCATCTTCTCTTCAGACGCCTAGGAGGATTGTCCGGGATGGAATTGGATGCAAGGATGGAAACTAGTGGGTTTGGATGGGTTTGAAGTTTATTGTGGAATGATAGGTATCTGGAATGGGCTAAATCGGTAACATATGGAACGTTAAGGTCATTATGGATGGTTTTATTTGTGACAAAATAAGGAGCGTTTAGGATTTTGCGAAGGATTTTGGATTGCAAGGATTGGATACGAGAGGAATTCGATGGTTTGGTGGAGCCCCATAGTTCAATTCCATAAGTCCATATAGGCCTTATAACAGTCACATAAATAAGTCTTTTGTAATTGATCTGAAGCTTTGAGCGCTTATCCAGTATGTGTTGAAGTAGTCGGAAACGTCTAGCTGTTTCTTGTCTTTTCAGTCTTGTGTGAGGGTTCCAAGTAAGACGCTTGTCTAAGTAGGTATGATATGAATAATAATATTAAGAAATGATGAACGTGCGTTTATGGCCAGCCTTCCTAAAAATTAGAAAATACGATCATTTCATTTTTTACGATAAAATAAATCTTTTTGTTCTTTTTTAAACCCTATTCTTTTTTAAACTCATTGAAAATTAGCCTGCAGTTGAGAGATTCTTAGTACATTGGGATTATTTGTTACATATCTATTAACTATGGATACCGTAACGATTTGTTGTGTTGTGATCAACCCTCATTTAGCGTTCAGTTTCTGTGGAGTGAATGGTTAAGTACTAGAAATTTACAGTACTTGTAAGTGATTCTTAATATTTCCCCATTAGCCCGGCAGGTGGCCTTAAGATTTTTTAAAAGGAGTAAAAAATCCCTGGTTAAGCCGTCTTTATAAAGAGACGTAAAATGTGCGTTCTCACCTTGTGCTTTGTGAGATACTTGTTAAAGATATCTATCCTAATTCAAGTCTGTACTCAAGAAAACATTTCGGGGGGGGGGATCAGTCATCATCGAGGATTTTAATACCATTATTCATGATAATTTTTTTAATTTGGATAAATTTGCCCGTATAAACTATTATTGGTTGATGAATGATTTAAATGCAATACGCAACAACAACAATACTTCAATTCTTTATTTTCGATTGTTAATTATTGTGAAGTTGTTGGAGGACATTTTCAAGCAAATATAAATATAAGTATGCTTGTTGCAATGCATAATGATGTAAAATGTGTTGGAATCACTGTTGTGTGTATTGTTTTTACTTTAATTTGCAATTTTTTCTCCTAGTATTAATTTTTAATACTAACTAAATTTCGGGATTTCGGGGGAGGGGTTTTGATCCTCTAACCCCCCTTTTGCTACGGCCTTGTCCTAATTATACTTACGATGTAAGACTCCCGCTGTAGCATCGTCCGATTAGCTATAGTTGCTGAAAGTGGCATTAAATAAATTCACAATCATTTTCCCAACTATATAATTAATATTATTATTGCCTGAGAACTTATTAGTTGATTCATCTTTCTTGTTCTTTTGCAGAATACCGGGAGCTAAGGGGTGCCCTAGAGCGGCTGGAGTCTGCCCTGAGAAGGTCGGGACTGGAAGGACTGGAGACCGACCTGGAGCGAGTGGCAGCCCTCTTCGCCTCGGAGCCCTTCCGAAAGGCCCTCCAGGCCCACAACAAGCTGAGGGAGATCTCTCCAGGGAGGCCAGTCACAGCGTCATCATTGGCCATCTCCAGGGAGGTAAGTTCTCAAGAGTCGAAACTTTATAAACAAGCTTATTTTGCTCAATGTAGATAGATCATGTTTTTCCTTCGGGCGGTCAATCAACCTCTAGGTTATTACGCCCTTTGCACTTTTATTTATATTGCGGCATTTTAATTGTTATTTTACTGTTTTAATTTTCTTTGGTTTGCATGATAATTATTTCTTTTATATATTTCCTAATTTAGTCTTTATTTGCGTCTTGTATTTTATAGTATTGATCTATTTCTTTAAATATAGTTATTATTTTATCTTTTGTATTTTTTTAATCTTCTAGTGCAAGTTCTGTGGACCGGGGTATTTTATTATTATGAAAGGCTTTTTTTTCCCTCAATATTAAATAGTGTTAAGAGCTATAAATTTACAGCCAGTGAATAAGTGGTAAGGCTTATTTTTCTCCAAAATGAATTGCTCGTACTTTGGGAAGTGGGATCGTGTTATTTTCGTAGTGAACTAAGGGCTAAGACAGGCATCGGCTTGAAGAGGAGTTATCACTTATTCTACAACTCCATTTCAAGTCCAAAACTACGAAAATGACACGATTCTGCTTCCCTCAATTCAGTTAACTCTCTCTGGACAAAATTCGACTTAACTACTTATTCACCAAGGCTGCTAATTTATTTCATTGAGAAGAAAATTATCATCAATTTCATTATTGTGACTAACTGGAAATGAAATATTATAATTATTGCTCATTTTATTTTATGGCACTAGTTCAATTAATGTTTACATTATAGATTTGTCTTAAATTGCCTACTCAAATCTTAAAAGATGGCAAATAGTTGATGAAGAAAAACACTAGTAAGTCCAACTTTGGATTAACCACACTCTCTCATGTGCTTAAGTGTCTCGTTATTGCTATATTTTTCACTAGAACTTTCTGTTAAGCATTGTGCAGATAATTATAGGAAATTCCATTATTCGTCCTCAGTCTAATGTATGTTTTGTCATGTCTTTCCTTGTGTTTGTAAATTCCAACCACAATTTTCTAATGATACCTCGGCTAGGAATAGCCGATCTGGAAAATAAAGGATATAAAAAATAATGATACCAGGACATATTGATCTAAAGATCTTTAATTGCGTTGTGCACCGTCCAATTTGTGGCCAAAAACTCCGGGTCCTCGGTTTTAAACCTTCTTGTTTTTGAGGTTTAAAATAAGAGAATAAAATATTCGTGATTGCCAGCGACTGAGACGGTCATAGCTGAGGAGATACTAAGATAAGAACGGTGTACGCTAGAAGCATTACCAAGTAGCGGCATTTCGAATCACGTCCCTTTCTTCCTCCGTTGGTCAGGATGTGGTCGTCAAATGTCCACTCCCAGCTAGTACCTACAGGTCTTAAAAGGGTTGTATTTTAGAGTATAATAATTATAATACATACGATATAGCGTCATTATATAGTTATTGTATTTCCTAGGTTCAAGATCTTCTGAGGAGCGGTAGCAGTCCAGAAGCGGCCGAACTTAGCGAGCTGCTGAGCAGGTACGAACTCGAAGGTCTGCTGACAGCACACGACAGGGCTGCCACTACACTGGGTATGGCCCCGGACCCACAGCAACCCGCCGACCTACCGGAGGAATCCAACATCAAGATCATCAAGATTGAGAAGACCAACGAGCCATTGGTGAGAACAGCTGACTATTATTCTTCTATTTAAAGGTTGTGGTTTGGGAACATGTCATCATTCAACTCCCAAAGCTTGGAGGATGATGATAATTGGTATAAGAATAATTTTGAAGGTTTTACTTTTATTCCTGGGTCTTGGTAAAATACCCTGTTCACTAACTTTAACAAATGACATAAAGAAAAACTAAACCTTCCTGTTATTTATTCATTTAGCGTCGTTTTATACTCATATGGCTAATCAGTGGGAGTTCTAAATTTTGCTTATCGAGGTTTAATTAGGATGGTGATCTTTAGCGAGTACCTGACATCGCATAAGCTCGGGAACACCATTTTACGTCGTCTCCTAATCGGTATAACTAAGGATTTTTTACTCTTTACATATATAGCATTTCGAAGTCTATATGAACCTTTTCCAAGTCAACTGTAACCTTTTACAAATCAAATGCTACCCTTTCCAAGTCACAAGCAACCCTTTCCAACTTAAATGTAACCCTTTTTTTTCGAGAATTTGGCTTTAAGACTTAATTTCAAAGTCCTATTTTGCCAAAATGTAACCCTTTCCAAATGAGTTGAAACCCTTTCCAAAGCAAATGTAACGTTTTACAACTCAAGTGTCACCCTTTTTATTTCAATTTTAACCGTTTCCATTTCAATTGTCACCCTTGAAACTTGACCGTACAGGAGAATGGGCGAATTTAGGGCCTCATTACTCGCAAGGATAAAAGCATCACAACCTTTTTAAGAGAAAAGCTCTTGTATCTGTTTCCCACCCCCCTAGTTGAAATATTTACAACTTCTTTCAAATAACTCGTTAAGAGAATATTAATTGAATAAAATGTGCTATTTTATAGATGCTTTGTTATAACCAACACCGGGAATTTTAACTTTATCTTGTGGATGTATGAGTGCATACGAATTACATCTGTTTATGATTTGTTATTAAGTACTCCTAACTTGTCACTGTTATCTCTTTTAACTTAGTTAATAATTAGTCATCAAGTAGTTGACCACGCGGCGATGAACTTGGGAACAATTTGCGACTCTGGGTCATTGCGATAACAGCCCACGACCAAAGATAGCGAGTGATAACGCTGGCTCCATTTAGGTCTCCACATTCAGTTGTCATTGTTTATAAGTATTTGCTCTTAATTTAAATTATATATCTGTTATTGAAGCAGAAATAGTTAACTTAAACTTCGAAGAACCATAAATTACAAAAACATCTCGTGAACTGTTATATTTATTGTGATCTTCATGTTAAAATGTACAATATCAGAGAATCCCAGGCTCTATTTCACTGCTTATGAATGCCTAATTTAATTAAATATTCATCTTCATAAAAAAAAAATTGAATGATACTTTACAAAAGTTTATTTTAAAAGCAAATCATTATAAATTACAGATACATTTAGTTTTGATTACATTATATTGTATGTGAACTGAAAGACCAAAATACAAAAATGAAATACGTAACAAGAACTGAAGATAGTTGATCGTCCGATTAGCCATAGCAGCATAAAGTGTATAAAATGAACAAACAAACAAACGTGACAAAAACAACTGTATGATTGATAAAATATTAAATTCTGATAATTGTCCATCCATTCAAATAAACAATGGATATTTTTCGGCTGGGAGAAACCTGTTTTCTTACAATCAGAGTATCAATATTGGATTTGAATTAAACATAAGTTTAAATTAATTCTTAAGTCTTCTCAACGCTGAGTACTTTCGCGTTTATTACTTTAATCATCTTTGATTTTTTTTATTGATTTTAGGTTGTATTCATTCAATTGTAATATTTATTCTCATTGATCGTGTTTTGAGAAGATGGTTTTACACATGGCTTTTGTTTGCTTATTCGCGTCCCACGTCTTAGGAACCCTTTGCCATAAATTTTATAAGTGTCAAGAATAAGAGATATCTAAGAAATCGATGATTGCCGTCATTGGAAAAACTCAGTGACTTGATAAAATGGCGAGTTTTAAGAGATTGAATTTAACAGTGTCGTTCGTGATCGATATAAACTGTCATAAAACAGTTAATTTTTTTTTTAAGCCAATTATTTTCTCAGTAACGGGCTGCTTTCTAACATTGTCTTGGTTGTGGTTAAATTGGAAGCAACTAATTTATTGATTATTTTAGCAGCATTATTGGACTATATTTTCCAAATTTTAAATGGCAATTCTAACATTTAAACATATTACCATATCAACATCATTAAGCATCATTTGCTAGTTTAATAAAAATATCTGTGGAATCTAAATTTATTAAAAAAATATACAATCCTGAAGTATTAATTACTAGTCCATTGGATCTAAATCTACAGAAAATGTTTTCTTTGATTAAATTTTTTACAGTTAATTTCCCTTGATATATCTTTAGTATTCTTAATATTTCTTTTTTCATTGTAATAATCATCATTTAAAGATTTGTTAACTCAATTCTTAAAATTCTTAATAGGTGATCAAAACAAAAGAAAGATTCAATTTATTTAATTGTCCTACTGAAAGGATCCTTTGTTTATTACTTATTACTGCTTTATTGCTTATTATTGTTTATTACCCCTTTATATTAATTCCATTAGGAACAATGATAATATTTCTAATATAAATAATATTTGGTTCAATTCAATTCAGCAATTCGTTTTTTTTTTTGTTTGTTTTCAATCCATTTATTTTCAGTACGATTAAACGATATCAAAATAATCACATATTACAATAGGTGAAAAGTAAAAATTAAGGAACTAGTTATTGCTAGTGCCATTTTCAATATCATTCATTATATGGAATAATGAGTAAATTAGGAATAGTTTTGGTAAGAATGTTCCATGTATTATAAGAGATCTTTCTGTTACATATCTGTAATCAAGGGAGAATCCAAGATTTTTTTCTGGGGGGCACAACAGGCAGAAGGGCAAAAAAATCAACAATAAATTAAAAATAAACTTGTAGTATTTTTAGAAAGGTTTCAAAGATTTATTAAAATATCTAAACAATGGTTTCACTCATGTTATTTCTGTTATTTTATTCATATATTTTCACAACTATCATCACATGATTTGTCTATAAGTATGTACTGTAATGGATTCTCCACAGTACACAAAAAACCTCCTGGAAGGGGCATGTGCCCCTGTGCCCTCCCCCCTGGGTCCTCCTATGTCTGTAATTCAACAATTTGTTGAACTTGAAATATTGAAATATGACCTAATGCTTAAAAATAGTATTGGTTGCTGCATTATAAATGTTATTAATAATTATAATGCAATTGGGAAAAACCACAATGCAAAGCCTTATGTTTCAAAAAATACACCTACTTACCAGTTGACGTTTCGCCTATTCAGGCATTATCAAGACACCAAAATCAAAAAGGGTTATGTGAATCGCATCTCGAAGAAAAAGGTGCAATACATCCCAACGATCAACAGCCCAAACAGGCTCCAAACATGAGACAGCACCCCACCACCAAGACGTCAACATACAACTGAACGAAAGTAATACACAACCAGCTGGGAAGGTTATAGAATCAGCTGATCCACAAAACATATCAAGTAATATTAGCCTATAAAATTTATACATATTAGCAAAGTCAGCCAAATTTTTCTTTTAAAATATTCAACGTTTCCGAATAATATTGGTTCAAATTTCTGCAATCTGTTTTATAATTTACCGAAATGTCAATCTTTTGTGCAATCTGCATGGCCTCGAACAACTTCCTTCTAGAGCCATCACTCTCTTTGTAAATAACTTTAGCATTCTCAAAATCAAATTGATGCTTACAAGTTTTGGTATGCTGGGCCAATGCTGTTTTAGGTTCCTTGCCACCAATATTTTTACAATCATATTGATGCTGATACATTCTTTTGTGCAACAATTGTGATGTTTCACCAATGTATATTTTAGGCCATTGCAAACAGCTAATCTCATACACTACATCTGATTGTTGCTGTGTAAGTATTTTATCTTTCAATGGAGTGTAAAATTTACTCATCTTGTTTGTAATCTTATTCGCAAGCCTAATCTCGTAAACATCATACTCTTTAAATATATCTCTAACACATTCTGACAGGCCCTTAATATAAGTGTACGCAAAAAAGACACCATTCATATTATTTCTCTCGGCACCACCACTATCCGACAATGCAAGATCCCCACCACTAGAAGTACAGTTCATATTATTGTGAATCTTGTTATAGTTCAAATTCCAATATTTTTTAATGAGGAATGAAGGGTACAAGTTAATTTCGAACATCGTGCAGATGGTCTCTTTCACGGAGCTTATATATTTTATATCAGTCAGTTTAATGGCTTTAAATATGCTGTTTTTAAGGTTATTTATTAACATATGTCTAGGGTGATTAGATATAAAACTCAATATACGTTGACTACTGTTTTCATTTCTCGTCCACATGGTTCTCAAAATTGCACTATCGTTGTTAACATACATATCTAAGAATCTAATCCTATTATTAGTTTCCAGTTCATAAGTGAATTTGATATTATTATGAAAACCATTAAGACCCTCATAAAACCTGTCAATCTCATCCTCTTTCAACACAAGCAAAAGGTCATCCACATATTTCATGATCAATCTAGGTTTGATATTAGTAGTATTGATAACATCATCCAGCAATTTGTTCATAAGGATGCCACTAAGCGTAACGGACAATACACCACCCATAGGCAACCCTGTTAATTGTCGGTAAATCTTATTATCATATTTCACAAAACCATTCTCGCAAATTATTTTCAACCCTTCTATAAACACAACCTTATCTTTAATGCACGTATAAGGCTCAACTTGCTCCCATTGCTCCGAAATTATTTCAAATACCATTTCAAGTGGCACCGAGGTAAACAGAGAGACTACATCAAAGCTTATAAGTCGTTCATTTTCTTCTAAAGTTTTCAAATCATCAATCTTATTTTTAGCATCAAATGCATTTTTAACATCGAACGGGTTATTATTGTACAGGCCATTTAAGAGCGGTTTAAAGAATTTTTCCAGTTTATAAGAAGGTCCCTTAATGCTATTTACAATCGGTCTGAGAGGTTTGTTTTCTTTATGCAACTTAATCAATCCATATATTCTAGGATGCTGCGGGGCATATGTATATAGTTAATTTAGTTTTTGTAACCCTATCAATATATTTATTTATGTATAATTTATCAACATACTTATTAATTTTATTGGTTACATTAACAAGGAGGTCTTTATTAAGCATTCTATAAGTGTCGGGATCATTGAGCAGCCCATGCATCTTGTCATTATACATTTCCTTAGTGATGAAAACTACTTTTTTCGATTTATCAGATTTAACAACGTATACATCACGATTCCTGTTTTTAAATCTTATAAAATCCTCCAAATCTCTCCTTATAGTTTTATCTATAATATCACCATGCCTATTCTTGCCTTTCATAAAATTGTTAATTTTTCTAGCTATACTATTCCTAATTCCATTTTTTTGGCTATCTGAAGTATCTATGCGTTCCAAAAACGTTTCTGTGTCAGCAATCATGCTCAAGATGTCACTATTTAGGTTTTTAGGAAACATATTAGCACTATCACTTAAGCTCAACAAATTAAGTATATTGCGAGGAAAGTTAAGTTCTCTACCAATTGCTGCTTATGTAAATTATTATATTTAGTTAAAATATCATTTCTAGTATGTTTTTTTAGTCTAATGTATTTATCAATATTCGGACTATCAAGAGTGGTTTTAGTATTACATCCATTCATGTGGTTATGTGGTTTGTTCATTTTGTAAAAATGCATTTTCTTAACTTTTAATTCTAAATTATGATATAATTTCCCATTAATTAATTCAAAAAATCTATCTTTCACGGTCTTAATTTCTGATTTGTGCTCTTTGTTAGCTTTAAAAAGTAAATTTTCCGCATTTACAGCATTACCTTCCCAGCTGGTTGCGTATTACTTTCGTTCAGTTGTATGTTGAACGTCTTGGTGGTGGGGTGCTGTCTCATGTTTGGAGCCTGTTTGGGCTGTTGATCGTTGGGATGTATTGCACCTTTTTCTTCGAGATTCACATAACCCTTTTTGATTTTGGTGTCTTGATAATGCCTGAATAGGCGAAACGTCAACTGGTAAGTAGGTGTATTTTTTGAAACATAAGGCTTTGCATTGTGGTTTTTCCCAATTGCATTATAATAAATAAAAAAATCATTAAAAGGTATCCACTGTAATCCTACAAGTAAAGAAATAATGTAACACAAATAGTTCAAGGAGAAGAAACTGATCCAGGTTGAGGTCTAAGAATTAATTCCTTAAATAGTGGTAAACTATATACTCTACTGATGGATTGAATTATCCAGTCAACTATTTTCTATTCAAATATATATTCTACTCAAATATATTATTTATCTCTATTTAATGAATTAATTTTTTTACCTCCACCCAGACCATTTTCTTCCCCAGATATACAATGTCAACTAATATTATTCAAGACAAATAGTTTAAGTTACTTTAATAGTAAAATTAAACAATTTATTGATGACCTTATATTTTGTTTTATTTTCAATAGGGAGCGACTGTTCGAAACGAAGGCGATTCTGTCATTATTGGACGAGTGGTTCGAGGAGGTGCTGCAGACAAATCGGGACTGCTCCACGAAGGGGATGAGGTACTTGAAGTAAATGGTGTAGAGATGAGAGGAAAGTCGGTGAACGAGGTGTGCGACCTTCTCTCGGCGATGACAGGAACACTAACATTCCTCATTGTTCCTTCGCTAGACCAAACTGTCTACCTTCAGCATCATAAGGACACTCTTGTTAGTAAACCCTCCTTTATTTAATACTCAAATAATTAAATTAATATCAGGAAATGAGTTTAACAAAGTAATAAAAAATATAGCTTTTAATATTCAATAACTATAGGTACTTATATTTTAACCACACTATAGGGTTAACTGTCAATGAAAATTGGTTATTAAATTTGACGTATTGATGTGGAAATGGTTCACTGGATACATCTTAGAAAAGTGTGAAATGATCGGGAGTTACAGTCAATTTTTGACTGTTTTTTCAATAATGGTTTCAATATTTTCTTTAATTCAATATATTAATTAATTCTAATTACAGTTTATATCCATTTATCCAATTAATAGTTCAATGTTTCTTTAAACTTGTTTATTACAATATGCTGATGACAAAAAAGTTAAGGGCATGGACCTTGTCAATACAACATATAACATAAAAGCTAAGTAGGCTAAAGTACTAAACCTCAATTTTTTATTTAATTTGATTTAAGCAATATAACTGTAATGCACATGTGTTTTATTTTACATCTCCAGTATTAATACACCTTTCTCCAAGGTATTATCATAAAAACAAAAAGTAACAAACTATTTCACTATCCTGATGTTCAGGTTCAAAAACAGATAACTTCAAATCTCAAATAAAGACTTTTTTCGCTAGTTTATTCATGCAATGCTTTATGCTCCTGAAACTTCAGAACCAAACTAAAACCATGAGAAATAATTTTTAATAACAACAGATTATTAAAAATTATTTCTATAGAATAATTTTATAAAAATATATACATTATTTATCATGAGAAATAATCAGGTGACATTTTAGACAAAGTTGCTTGATTTTACCAGTGAAAAAGTCAATTTTTGAAACTTCGGAGTGATCCACTTTTGATTCCATGAACGCCTTATCTAAAAGTAACAAAAAAAAATATTTTGTTCAATATTGCTAGTTCTGAGTCGACATTTGTGTACTAATGTTGATTGTATTTATATTCATTATCATATTTACCAAAACATTTAATTAACTATTTAATTTTTAATTTTTATTAAAATAATTGAATTAATTTTTTAATGTGGTGATTTTAGATGCATATGAAAGCAAATTTTGATTACGATCCAGAAGACGATCTGTATATACCGTGTAGAGAACTTGGTATTTCTTTCCAAAAAGGTGATATTCTTCATGTGATATGCCAAGAAGATCCAAATTGGTGGCAAGCCTACCGAGAAGGCGAAGAGGACCAAACATTGGCAGGATTAATTCCATCAAAGTCATTCCAACATCAGTAAGTTTATTCTTTTAATTTTATTAATTTATTATTTATTATGAAATGAAGATATGACAAAAAAAAAATCTTTTATAAAAGAAAACTAAGTAAATTAAAAAGGTTAACTGTTTTCTTCAACTATTTTCCTACCTACTTCTTCAAGCACATTACTTTCTAACATTTACCAAATCACTTTCTTCTAGGATTTTCCCTACCATCAAATATGGTCATTTTATGTTTCTATTAAGAGCAATTTATTCGTTTTCTCTTGGGTTGTTACATATTCAAGTATTATTTTATTCTTTTGATTTATTCAATATTTTTGTAATTAATATTTTTTTATTTTATTTGATTCTTTAGTTTTATATTACCAGAGTAATAAATCTAACATTATTATTATCATAAACAGTAACATCTGTTTGTAGTCTTGATGATTTGTAATTTGGATGAAATAATGTCCAAGAAATAAAATTATGTTTTTAATCAAAAATTAATATATCCACTTCTAAAAAATATTGTATTCACATCTAAAAGTTATTAAATTTATTTAAAAATTTAAAATTCTAAGATAAATTTGCATTATTATGAGATGCTCCCATAATAATTTTCAGAAAATGGATGTATTTGCTTTTGATTGATAATTGACAATCGTAGTATAATCGATTTTATGATTTCAATTTTCTAAATATATTAATAGCATGAATAAAATTTTCAGGCGTGAAGCAATGAAACAATCGATCACTGGAGACAAACTGAGTAGAGAAAAATCGAAAAAAACCGGAACCTTTCTGTGTGCTAAGAAAAATACCAAAAAGAAAAAGAAGAAATCTTATGGCGACAGCGGGTATCCCATTTATGCAGCTCATACCGAAGGTAAATAAAGTCATCTGAATTGAAATTTGTTCTTATTATTTAAATGTATTATAATAAGTTAGGCTGGGTTATAAATTAATAATATTTTCTTTGAAAGCTGTGGAGTAAGTCTACTGAAATGGCATTTGTTAGTTGTTAATTGCCTTATAAAACAAAATTGGGCATGTTTTCCTTAAAGGTTTTGGATAGAAATTAATTCCATTAGTGTTTTTCATAATGAAAAAACATCTCTCCTTTGTTTATTTTAATTTTTATTTAAAGCCTTTCAGGTTTCTGCCTCATCAGAACCATACTTAAACGATATGGTTTGAAATTAGTAATATGTTTTTTGATTAATTTAAGGTCCTCTATCTTCTTCATTAATTGAGGCATTGACATGGAAAAGGAAGTAAGTCATGAAAAAGTAATTTTACAAGAGAAGCTAAAAAGTATTTGGACAACCAAAAATAAAAGCTTCAATTGGAAAATTAGTGCTACTAACTACTACAGTTACTACCACCATGCATATAAACTAAACCACTCCCAGTTTTGACTTACTCATTTTTCGATCATATTGGCATGATTAATTACTACCTTTGTTATGAAAAATGATTTTCGTTTACTACCTTTTGTCGACACATCAATTAATATTTATTTAATGCCTTTTATAAAAAAAATGTCTTTTCCTTGAACCATTGTAATAATCGAAAAGTATTAGGAAGTAAAAGTGTTAGGAAAATACTTTTTTTTAAATACTTATGGAAATAAAGCTATAACATTCAGTTTTTTATGTGCATTATATTTTATAGTTTCTGCAGGTTAAATTTTTTTTTCAGATTTTGATGGTGATGAAATTTTAACTTATGATGAGGTTGCCCTGTACTACCCGAGAGCCAATCACAAAAGGCCTATAGTACTTATCGGTCCACCGAACATTGGTAGGCATGAGCTAAGGCAGAGACTTATGGAAGATTCAGATAGGTTTGCGGCTGCCATACCTCGTAAGTATAGTTCAATATACATTTATTGCAATGATGTATAGTATATATATAGTCTATTCTTCTATTTGTAATCTCTAGTTAACTAAAATGGAATCAGGAAGTATTTCTGAAAATAACTCTGTTAGTTCTAGAAACGTAATGTGGTTCGTTTATTTTATGTCTCTTTATGCTGATATGGCTAATCAGACAATGCTACTATGGGAGCTCTAAATTTTGCCTCTCCAGGTTTAATTAGGATAGGGATTTTTAAAGAGTACCTGACATTGTACAGGCTTGGGACTCTTGTTTAAGGTCCCTTCTGAAGGACAGCATAACCAATGATTTTTTACTCCCTTTTAAAAAATCCTAGGGCCACTTGCCAGGCTACGAGCCCACGTTCTTGGGCTTAGTAGATTGTTTTTCTAAACATTAGACTTCAGGTAGCCCCACACAATGTGATGTATTTGAGTACTGAGCTTGTTTTGTTTTTCTTACTTTTCCTCAAGAAATTTGATTATTGTTAGGTTTTTATCAGCATAAATATAAGTTAGATTTTGACTAAAGTGAAAAGTTTAAATATATTTTTAATAACATACAGGAATATACAAACATTTGAAAACTGTATTACTGTGCTGTGGAGTAGCTCTTCAAAAATGACAATGAAGAAAAAAATAAATAATAATGTAATCCTAAAACATTTGCAGTTTTTTTCTGTTTTGGTTAACTGAAATATATAAGTAGTGTATATCTTTTGAAATAAAAATAGGAACTAATGTTACATTGATAGAATAGAATAGAAAAGAAACTTTATTCTGGGACCAAGTCCCTTTAGAATTACAAGTATGAACAAAAAAATAATAAAATATATATCTGGCCTGAAGGCTACATAATAATACAGATCATAAAGTAATTAAAAGTGACAAAAACATAGTAAAAATAAAAATAGAAATGAAATAACTAAAAAGTACGAAACTTAACAGGATTTTAACTAATTTTCTAGAATAAATATATTAATAACAACAATTACTAAATAAAATAAATTAATGGGATAGCATGCAATAAAGTCTTTACATAGTCTATATCTTCTTTGGGAAAAATAAACAAAAAACGGGTAGGCAACGAAATTGATGATTCAATGCTAATTTATTTAAGCAGATGATTGACCTGCTTAGAGAGCATCTCTTTGGAATGTCAAGAGATGTTGGAAAAGCAAGGATTTAAATGAAGCCAGTGAAGAGGTATGGTGGATGAAAGGAGGGATTGAGTTCCACACAGAGATGGAGCAGGCGAGAAAGAAACGCTAGAATGCTTTGGTTCTGTCGGAACAAGTGTAGGGATCGGAAAGGCGAAATCTTGTTTTGTGGTGCTGGACTGAGGATTTGAATTGGAGAAGACTGTAGATATATGAAGGATATTGCGAGTTAATGGATTAGTATAGAAAAGCACTAGGAAGTATTATCTACGAATAGGAGGGAAGAGCCACTTTAACTCATCATAGTGATGCGACACGCAGGATCACCTACCTCGCTTTAAACGACACTCAAGCATTTTCGAAAGGTCCCCATATACCACACTACAGTAGTCACAGTGGGGGAAGATTAGGGATAATACGAGAATCTTACGGTTGTGTAAGGAGATGCCGAGATCAATGGAATAACTAATTGTCTGTCGGGATATTTGGGTGATATGGAGTTTCCTGGAAAGGTTTTGGCCAAAATTTGAGCCCTGTGCCACACCTGAGGACAGAGTGAGGAAAGAGGAAAAGGGTTGTTTGGTTATGGAAACTGCTTGGGACCTTTCAGAGAGGAAAGATTGGAACTATAGAATAGAGAACCACAGAGCTGTTGGAAAGGACAATGATTTTAGTTTGCTAAAATCACTTTAGAAAAGTCAAGTAGGATTAGCACAGTTAGTTTTTTGTTATCCATGGCTGTATGTATGTCAGTGGTGATTTTGGTAAGGGCTGATTGTGTGGAGAAACCAAGATGAAAGCCTGATTGAAGTGGATCAAGGAGTTTAGACTATTCAAGAAAATTTGATATTTGAGACTGGGCTATTCTTTCGTGAGGTTTGGAAAGGTTAGGGATTATGGAGATTGGCCAGTAGTCTTTAGGAGAATGATACAATATATGATATTTTATGATACTAAGTAATATAAATATATTTCTGAAAATTCCAAGTTAGGCAGTGTTATGAACTTATTACTGTATTACTAAACTTAAGTAGTTTGGAAAGCAATGTTAATTGGTTTTAATTAATGACAAGATTGTTTAAAATCTCAATGTTATACTACTTGCTTGTGTTACCATTCGTACTTTATTTGCATCTCTGCCTATCAACCAACATGACATAATATTTGTATTATAACTTACCTTGCTAAGAATGATGATCTTTTATCACCAGTTTTGTATTGAGATTTTATGTTTAGACAAAGATTACAAAATGAACAATATTATCAAACATCAACATTAACATTATATTACTATTGAGTATAATTATAAATTATTTTAACGATTATGTTGCATTCATAATGGGCCTGTTGCTAATCATGTCAGATAATGGGGCTTCTACTGTATCCCTTTAGTAGAGAATTATGATTCAATAATATATCAAATACTTAAGTTATTATTTTGTATTTATAACTTATTAGCATCATTTTTTTATTCCTCAACAGACACTAGTCGAGCAAGAAAAGACGGAGAGGTAGATGGTCAAGATTACCATTTCATAACAAGAGCTCAGTTCGAGGCAGATATCTTGGCTAGAAAATTTGTCGAACATGGAGAATACGAGAGAGCCTATTACGGCACATCTTTGGAGGCAATACGGTCCGTTGTCAATGCTGGACGGATTTGTGTCTTAAACCTTCATCCCCAATCTTTAAGAATCCTAAGAAATTCAGACCTTAAGCCTTATGTTGTTTTTGTCGCACCTCCCTCTTTAGAAAAACTGAGACAGAAGAAGATACGCAGTGGTGAAGCATATAAGGTAAATATGTTATATATTTTACCTATATTGTATACAATATATCTGTTTTTATACGTTAAACATTTTTTTATATCTTTTCATAATTTTGTTTTTCTTGTTTCTGTAAAACCTGCTCTTCTTGGGAAATTATTTAAATAGCCATTGATGTGTGCTTTCTCCGAGAACTTTTTTCAAGGCTTAACTCCTTGGAATTTGGGATTTTGAAGCAGTGGTTTCATCAAGAACAAATGAAATAACATTGTAATACATCAATAATCCCTTGGGGAAAAATTCTAAACGAGTTAGATTGATGTATCTACAGCCCCGATAAATAAGTAGTTGAATTTTGTCCATAATGAGTTTCTTGTACTTAAGGAAGCAGAATTGTGTTGTGTGTTGTTTTAGTAGTGAATAAGGGACTAAGTCAGGTATTGGCTAGAAAAGTAGTTATTACTTATATTACAACTCAATTTCAAGCCCAAAACTGCTAGAATGACACAATTTCGCTTCCCATTAATACAGTTAACTCTGGACGAAATTCGACTTGATCACTTATTCACCGGGACTGTAGAAATATTCTATTGAGAAGAAAACTATTATCAAGTTCATTAACTATGATGAGTAACTAGAATTGAATTTATGAATTGTTGCGCATCTCCTTAATTATATTTTTTTGGCAGTAGTGCAATTTCCTTTCAAATTATAGATTTGTATTAACTAGCCTATTTATAAAATTTTAATAAGTGAGAAGTAGTTAATGAAGAAAAACACTAATAGATCCCACTTTGTATTGACCACACTCCGTCCCGCAATCAACTTTTCCCCAATATTTCTGTTCTAATTCTTAATTTTACCATATTATATAATTTTATTAAGTTATAGCTACTAGGCTCTTTTGTATCCAGTTATATTTAAGACAATAATTTTTATTTTTAATTACACAGGAAGAAGAACTGAAAGAAATAATAGAAAAGGCAAGGGAAATGGAGGATAAATATGGTCATTATTTCGATATGATCATTAACAACAATGACACCGAGCGAGCTTACCATCAGCTGTTGAATGAAATCAACATCTTAGAACGAGAGCCTCAGTGGGTCCCCGCGGCGTGGATCAAGTCTACATGAGAAATATTGGTAAGTTTCATAGCTCCAGATTGTATTTTGTTTGAATTTTAAAACTGATGTTTGGATTGAATTCGTAGTGTTAATATGTTTTTAGCAGGTGCAAATTCACATCCGTTATTTTACCTTAACTAAAAACAGTTTCATTTTACAATTTCAGATAATCGGTGGAGAAGACTGTAAGTGAAGCTAGCAGTACGCCAATGTAAATAATCTATCTACTACAATAAAATGGTGCTACATGCCTGCCATGAATGGATGCACAAGGATAGAACAATCATCTGTGAATAATATTGTTTACTACTGTCTATACATATAAATACATATGCATTATATATATATATACATATATAAATATAAATATAAGTAATATATATGGAATGCGATTACCCAAGTTGGGTTGTTTAGTCATATTTTCAATGAGCCTTTTAGTGCCAATCTCTTTTATGTTAAGTTTTTGTAAAACTTCAAAAGAGAAACTGTATCTTATGTCAGTATTATACTTGATACATGTAAACTTTATTGATTGTGTTTAGGGAGCATATTATTCTTTATTGTTTATATCATAAATGATTATATATGTAATTAGATGCATGTTATTTTATGTAATATTGTAAATGGCATATTGAATTAATTGTTTTATGCTTTACAAGATTCATTTTGTCAGATATATCTGTTTATACTTACTTTTAAAATTTATGTACTGATTTTTACCCTAAACTTTATTGTGTACAGTCATTTTATGTATGTATCTATGTATATTTTTTAATTTGAATGCATGTATCACGTATAAATTGTAAAATTTACCAACAATATTATATTAAAAGAGTTAATTATATATAGGAAAGAGTATAAGAAAATAATAAGTGGAATAGATTGTATCTATTGTCTAGGCCAAAATTAAAGAGTACTTTTTTAAATCACTTCAAATGTGTTTAATATCTAAATTAATTAATTAATTATTTTATTATTAATGAAGATAATTTTATTAGCTAAAAAAGCAAAAAAGTGGCAAAATATCAAGGTTATGGTATAAAAAAGGGAGAGAAATATGAATAAAAAAAACATTCAATGCTTTATAGTTTTAATTTTCTTTTTTAAATTGATCTGCTTGTATATACAAGCCTATATCTATACCACACATATCTTTAAATTGGTTCCAATGTTTACAAATTCTGATTATTTTAGGAATTTTAAAATATTTGTTTATTTATTTGAAAAAAAATATACCTAGTGTCTATTAGGAATAATAATTTTATTGATAAATTATTCAATTCAAAAGTGATTTAAAAAATAACTCTTTGATTGATATTTTATAGTAATAAAATATTAATGACTTAATACTGATTTTACAGTATGCATAATAATTATATAAATAAAATAATATAATAGATCGATATATTTTTGTTTAGTGAGAAAGAAAAAAAAAAAGTGTGCAATTTTATTGTATATTTCTTATAGGTTTATTATTAATTAGGTCTTGAGAAGTGTGATCTTTTGGAATCTATTATACAAAATACTGAAAAGAAAAAAAATGAACACAAAATTCATTTCTCAACCCCTTGATGTACACCATAGGGGTGCAAAAGTAACCTGTATATATTTAAATTGTGGTGTGAAAGTTTCTTGCCTCGATAACATAATAATTAGGGACATAGTGGAGGCAATAAGATCTCTATCAGTAGGGCATTCACCATTTTAATGGTGGCCCCAAAACTTTTCTTTCAAATTATTTCTGTAGATTTTTTTCTAATTCAACTCTTATACAATTTTTTAAAAAAATCTCTAGCTTTCATTGGAACCTCTTAAAACAGTTCTCAAACCTACTTACATTGTGCCAAAATAAAACACATTAAAAAAAAAAGAAAAAAAAAGAAGAGTGAAACATTAATGAATTTTATATTGATGAATTTAAAACAATTTTTAAAACTTTTATCAGATTATATTTTAAAATGTTTTTTTTGTTGAGGAGCTGATATTCGAAGTGTTTTTGTAAATAAATATTATTATAATTATCATCCATCCTTCTTTGTTTTTATTTTTAAATAGCAATTATTGATTAATTATTTATATATACAAAAATATATCTTTTATTAGTGTTTATTATGTGTACAGTGATTTCTGATAGGTATTAAGAAAATGTATATTATGGCCTCATTTATATTTTAATAGAGTAATAGTGAAATGGAATTTTCTTTCGTCGTTGATCTACATTTTACATGCCATTTATCACATTTTTTGAGATTTTTCAAGTGATAAGCGCTTCCATTTCAAGAAAGCTCTACCAGGCTGTTTCAAACTTTACATTAATAGATTAGACTGCTCAATAGACCCCGGCAATCCTCGTTTGCTATCGACCTTCCTCAACCGATACTATTTCTACAATTATTCTATTGTCTTCAAAATAATTCATATAAGATAATAAAAGGATTTTGTAGACAAGAAATATTGTTTTTACACAAAATTGAATATAATGTATAATATCTTTGTTGTCATACTCTCTTAGTAAATGGAACTTACCTCAGTTTGTACTTTATTTCTTAATTTCCTTCAGCCATTTTGTCAGTAACAAAAACAGAATTGAAATTAAACACTTGAATAATAATATTAATAATAAAAAAGTTAAATGATGAGTCATGGGACATAACAGTGTTATCCAACCTACGACTGACAAAACATTTTTTCAGCTTACGAGACTCTTCACACTTTTACAAAATATATTAATTTTATTATGTCCAATGTAGTGAAAACCAATTTACTGAAAAAATATATTATTTGCCCATCCAAACAACTGTCAAAATTTTAAGATAAAATTATAATAATGATTAGATAGTGTGTTTAGTATCATTATTAAAGTTTTATCTTTGTTTACTTTCTTTTAAGAATAATAGTAAACACAATACTAATAGCTCATAATATTTTAATTTTCCACTCCATAAAAATACCTTTAGTGAGTCTACATCTAAAATGATGATATATAATTTTAAATGGCCAGTGAGTTTTGATGCAATTCCAAAGTGAACCGCAAGATCATTTGAGTTAGCTTGATTGTTGTGATAAAATATAGGTATTACTGCATAATCCTCTATTATAAAAAAATTCTGATATACTATTTAAAACTTATTAATAATCCAGATTTAAATATTAATTTTTAGTAATTAATTCGGGTTGAGGAAAGCCTAAAATACAACTAAAAGTACTAGATTCTAAATGAAAATTATGTTTATAAGAACTGACAGTAACTAAAATTGAAATAATGAGAAATTATTGAAAAATTAAGTAGGTCACATCATAAAATATAAGAAATAATTAAGTTTTTTGGATATTTCACGCTGAGTGCCGAGATTTTTAGCAAAGGCATGAAGGGCCAAAACTCTAAGGAGGAGAAAAGCGACAAAATCAGTCAGTTTGATTAATTATAAGAAAGTTAAAATATGGCTACAGCGTATAATATCCGAGCTAATAATAGTCTGATTTAGATTTTTTTAGAGAAATAAATTACCCTTCAAGTATATAAGTAAACAGAAAATTTTCTATCTTATATCTTCTTCTTATTCTATATAATCTCTTCTACCTTGCAGTGTAGAGAGAGATACTGTCTTGTTTATATAAATGTGCACAATTTTTAAGTTAAAGACAAAGAAAAGTTTTAGCACTTTTTCTTTTGTCTTTCATGGCATTATATTCATATGAATAGCTAAAGGACATAGAGGATAAGAATTTTGGCAATTTTCATAAGAAAAAATCGAAATTGTTTAGCATACAGGGTATAGCCTAAGCTATAAGCAAGTTATAGCAAAAGAAAGTTTATGGTAATTGTGCACAGAGTGCTCTATATTAAGTTTATAATAAAGTAACAAAATAATAATAATAATAAAAAGGCTTAGCAAACCCAAATCTGCCAGATGACTCTTAAAGCAATCCTCTCACCTACGCCTTATTCTACCCCCCAGAGGCTTCCCAGTTGATACAGCACTCATTAGGAATTCGTTCCTTACCAAGCCCAGCAACTTTACAAGCACATCTTAATCTTCGTGGCGCTATCACTTGAATAATATTCACTGGATGTTTGCATGGTTTGCAATTCCGCATTATGTAATCTCCTATAATTAAAGTAACAAATCTAATACTACAATCAAAACAAACAATCAAAATGAAAGACAACCACACTTACCTCAGTAAGTGCTAGTATTGATCCAAACTTAGTGTTAATTAAATTAACAAAATCTGTTCAATAATCATGGCACATACTTAAGGCATCTATTTTTTTAAGCGAGAGATCTGATGCACATAGGTTCAATTGAAAAGTGCATATTGAAATTTTGGCCTGAATGCAATACATACTTTCCTCGCCTATAGACTAGTGATAGGGAAGAAAGTAAATATATACACTAAGAAGTTAAATTAGGTAAGTAATAATAATTGTGATTGTAATAATTATCTAATTTGTAATAATAATAATAATAATAATAATTGTGTATAAATATATACACTTGGAAGTTATATTAGTTAAGGAGTAATATTTAAAACAGTGCCAGCTTTACATTTTTATGCTCTTATACTTCTATAATTTTCATTTTTATGTACAATCATTATGTATTCTGTTATATCATTCATATAATAACTTGTATAACTTCAGTTCTTAGTTTTTATTATGATATCAGTTCTGCGGGTTGTCCCTTTCAGTTGAGTCACAAGTTTTAACTTTTCATTCCTTTCCTTTTTAATATTTCCAAAAATACAAAATCGTGGGGTTTAGTATGGAAAAAAAGAGTGTAGTTATTGGAAATGTGTAAATTTCGGTATTCATTTCAACTAACATGTTGAAGTATAAATAATATATGTCTATTGAAACATTCATTTCTTGATAAATAATTATCAAAATATACACTCTTCGTTATTACACATTCTCCATATTTACACCCTTTTTTCAATACTAAATCTCACGATTATTTATATTTTTGAAGAATATTAATAAGGTAATGAATCAAAAGTTAAAACTTGTGACTCAACTCGAAGCAACAACCTGCGGAACTGATACCTTTATTATTTATCTAGTAGATGTATATTCTAGTAGATAGCGAGATTACAGACCTATCTATTTATCCCAGGTTGTGTGCAAGCTTATTACTACACCTTATTATTAGAAAAGAAGCTGAGATAGCTATAAGAGGACGACTTAAAAGAACAACAGGCAGCTTTTAGGCCTCAACACCAGACCCAGATCATATATTTTCTTTCAGAACAATATTAGATGAGTGAAACGAGGAAAGAGTATCTTCTGAGCATTTAGAGATCTAAAACCTGTCATTTATCCGATACCTAGTCAAGAACTGTGGATTGTATTTTCTGATTAAAACATCCAGCAAGGATTGACTTATAAAATCAATTTACCCTGATTTCAAAGGAATATTAAGGGTTAATGGAAAGGAGCTGGTTATCTAGTTAATTAAACTAGAGGTTAAGCAAGGAGATGGTTTGATCCCCTACTGTACATTGTGTATATGGATATAATTTTGAAAATGAACAAACATATGGCAGTCCACACTACTATTGGCAACTGGAATATGAGGAAAATCCTGGCCCAAGTGATGGTATTTTCAAATGATATTGCCCTACAGCTGATACTTAAGAGAGCTTACAGAAAACGATAATTGAATGGGAAGCTGATCTGGAAAAAAAGAGAATGACCATTAATGTTAGGAAAAGTAAAGGAATGCACATTGGCTGGGAGCAGGAATACGTTGAAATATTTTGCAAAGGTGAAACAATCAAAATGGGGGCGACCTGTGGTCTATTGGTTACCATAGCAAACTACTAAGCCCAAGATCTTGGGTTCGTTGCCGGGCAGGTGACCCTAGGATTTTTAAAGGGAATAAAAAATCCTTGTTTATACCGTCCGTCGGAAGGGGCGTTAAGCGGGGGTTCTGAGGCTGTACGATGTATGGTATTCGTTAAAAATCCCTATCCATATTAAAATTGGATTGACAAAATGTAGAGCTTTTTTGGATTGTAGCATCGTCCGATTAGCTATAGCAGCATAAAGTAACGTTAAATAAACAATGGAAACGGAGGACGATGGAGTAAGTAAGCGTCGATCCAAAAATAGTATTAATAACATTGCCTACATTATTTCATAAGCATATTTTGTGAAACTATAACTTCTATGATGTATTTTCACACATATTTTGAGGGATTCCTAGGAATTTGCTTAAATAGTCCAGCTATTGGACCACTCGACAAAAAGAAACCACGTGGGATGTCTAAAGAGTAATAAAAAAATTTATTTTTACGATATTTAATATAAACAGAATGAAAGAATTCCATTTGTTTTTTACAATTTTATCTAAAAAAAAATATAAAAGTTCTGATTGAATTATTGAATAAAGCTTTTCTTCTGGGTTACAAAAAGCGTATTTAAAACTAGGTTTTCTTACACTCGTTTCATAAAATAAAAAAAATGCAAATGCATTAAAACAGAGACATAACGAGTAGAAATCAGTTGCTTTTATAAACAATATAATAATTATATATTCAATAACTCATTTCTTTTCGTTAAGTAAGATGAGAAATTATAAAATTAATTCTAATCGTTCTGGACATATTTTTTTTTCTAAGTTTGTGGCAACACTGTTCTAGTCCGCTCTTCCTTCAGAATGGCAGCGATTTATTTCATTTAAATTTAGTGCTCACTGTGTTTTTAAATTTTAGTTTCAAACTAAACAATAAATTTAAAGTAGTGGCTAAGTAAAAATAATGAAGATGTGAAGCAGTACCAAATGTAAATATACAAATTGGAGACATGCAATTTATGAAAGTAACTATTCTTACAATAATATTGAATTTAATTGTAGTATAAAAAGCATCATTTTATTACAGAATAAAACTTCTTTTTCAACCTCGTCAACATCTAATTTCTTATATTATTAACACAATCATTAAGCTGACAATATTGTAACATAATTCTGATTTCTGTTTTTTAGGAAAATGATATGCCAATAGAAAGTGCAGGGAAAAAGTGAGTTCTTGTTTCATGTTTCATTTTTGTGTCTTTTAACTTAACAATCTTCATTCTGAATATTAATCTTTTTTTGTTATCCCATTAAGCCATAAAGGTAGATGCTCTGCAGGTTGTTGCTTCGAGTTGAGTTACTACAAGTTTCAAATGTTTATTCGTTTCATTTTTAGTATTTTCCAAAAAATACAAGTTATCCTGATCTTTAGTATGGAAAATAGAATGTAATTACACGTAATGAGTTGATTTCGGCCATCATTTCATCAATAAATAAAAGTTTCAGCTAACATTTCAAAGTATTATGTTGAAACGTTCATTTCTAGATGAAATTAATATTGAAGTATATACATTTTCCATAATTACATGTTCTTTTCCACACTAAAGCTCAGGATAACTTGTATTTTTTATTATACGGTCACCTGTGGTCTAGTGGTTAGCGTAACAAACTACTAAGCCCAAGATTGCGGGTTCGTAACCCGGCAGGTGGCCCTAGGATTTTTTAAGGGAGTAAAAAATCCTTAGTTACGCCGTCCTTCGGAAGGACGTTAAACGGGGGTCCCGAGCCTGTACGATGTCAGGTACTCGTTAAAAATCCCTATCCTAATTAAACCTGGATAGGCAAAATTTAGAGCTCCCAATGTAGCATCGTCCGATTAGCCATAGCAGCATAAAGTGACGTTAAATGAACAAACAAACAAACTTGTATTTTTGGAAAATATTAAAAATGAAACGAATAAACAGTCGAAACTTGTAGTGACTCAACTCTAAGCGACAAACTGTGGAATAATTACTATAAACAGCAACTGGGACAAAATGTTAAAATGTAGGTTGCACCCAAGAAACTCCATTAACTGATCAGGCTCAAATCAGGTTTTCAGCACAAAACATTTCTAGGTCTGTGAATTAGAAAGAAGTGTACCGAAATATTCATTTTAGAGAGGAAAATAGTTGACTGGAAGATCCAATGGAGGATGGAAATAGTTGGGGGTGCAGTCATCAATTAACACCAAATAAGTGAAGACATATTTGGTGTTAATTTATGACTCCACCCCCAACTATTTCCATTCTCCACGTAATATTCATTATTTGAATCTAAGTAACTACAATCTATATTGTCTTATGAAGACTTATTCCAGAATAAAGCAATATATTTAATCTTAATTCAATCAATTTCCACAAATATGTCATAAAATGATTCAATTTTCTGTCTATTTTTTTAATTTTAACTTTTCACTTACCTATTATGAATTATTAGAACCCCAATGTTGTATTTGCATTGTTTTTCCGTTAAGTTGCCAAATGATTTAATTTTTTTCCTACTTTGTGTTGATTATTGCTTTGTTACGAGTTAATGCAAAATTTTAGTTTGTTTATTGAAACATGTTTCTTTATTATATGTTTACTATGATAAAGTATTTTTTAAGAATGACATTCTTGCCATTGCCATAAAAAAAAGTTTCAAGATTATAGACTTCGACCTTATCTTTGATTGTCAATGTCTTTATAATATCTCAGGTTATTGTAAATATAAAATACAGATAGTTCAGAAAATACAAAATACAGAAATATACGGTTTTTGTCAAATATTATGAATGTGCACTAGAAAAGTAGTAACAACGCACAAGGTGGAATTATTTTTAATTGTAAATAATATTGGTGAGTAGCAATGATATGCATTAGCATTTGTTTTGTTCTTATGAAGTTTGTTATGGAATAAAAAAACTGTTCTTCCATAACTGTATGAATAGTGTTGATATCAACGCCTTAGAGTGCATATTTACTTAGCGTTAAGACCTCAAATTGAAAATAATTTGTTTAACAGCTTCACATAGACACCAATAGATTTTCAATTTATAATTTCATTTGATGGATTGACTACACCCCATGACCAATTCAATCCATCATTAGAATTATCCAGTCAACTATTTTCCACTCAAATATAATTTCATTTGAATATGTAATGCTGTAGTTAGTTTTATGATTAATATTTTGGGTTTGTCTTAAACTAGATAGTTGATCAAGCTACTTAAAAGCTAGCATTGATAGCATTGATTTGCTGTTTAAGGTTGAATGTGATATATTTTGTTCATTTTAACTATCCTAATCTTCAAAATTTTACATTTTGACTTAATCTTTGGAAATAATTCACTGCATCGATTTTTTTTAGTTATTGTGTTAGATTTATTGAATTTCTTCATTTTCTGCTGCCAGCAATAAAACTGTTATACGGAAAGGGTTAGAAATAAAATCAACTTTTAAAAGTATACTATATTAAAATAAAATAATTTATTGTTCTCTTATACATATTTATGTTTCTTCTACAATACTTATTACATAATACACTTAACTAAATGTTTATATAAATTTAAAGGGCCTTAGCCATAACTGTTATGATTAATTCAAATGCATAATTAGGTATTTACGGGAGGACACCTGGCAGTATGACACATAAGAGCTAATACATGGGTAATATATCATTCATCAACTAAGCTTCTAAAAGAAAAAATGAAATAGCACCTGATTAAAACCTAATAAATGGAATGAAAAAAAAATGCATTCTTCTTATTTACATTTTTTTTTATAAATAAGGAGTAAAAATAAGGAGATTTTAATTTTAATACATCTTTCATGACAGTAAAACTATCAGAGGAGAAAATTACAAAAGAATTATTAAAAAAAAAAAATCTATTCTAAAAAAAGGCTACTTATTAATTAATAAGTAAATTGTAGTGAATGAAATGGCCAACAATTTTATTTGAAAGTTTTCTAGACAGTTTTACTATAGTAGTGTACCTACTTGGTATCTATATAATCTAATTTATCTATGTATACTAAGTGATAGTGGATTTTCCTAAATTCTTTTAACTTCTCCTCTGACATGGTGTTACTCCCTGAAACAAATACGAATTACATGTGCCTGGTGTTGCCGAAGTTTATTCCCGACTGGTTAGCTCCCTTGTTGCTGCCATACTGGAGGCTTATCACGCCCTGGCCTGCTCTCATCTGCTCCTCAGTGAAATTTCGGACGTTCTTATCAGCTTCCTTTGGCCCAATGGATGGCTGCCCGTATTGAGCTCCCTGAAAAGTTTAAAGAATTATTATTTTCCTTAATTTGCTAATAAGAAATAAAACATCTAAATAAACAGAGTAGATCAGTTGGTTGGCACTTTGCTAGTTCCAAACTTTGAAACTTTGGCAGATAGATATATTATTTATTGTATTATCCAGCATAGATCAAGTCTGTAGCATCGAGAGATTCCAATGGGAAAACTTGGAGGTTGTGTGTGATCTTGTCCAAATCTTTGAGCCACAGTTGGCCTCGAAACACCTTGATCCTGACAAAGTACTAAACCCAAAGCCCTTCGTATGAGGAATTAATACATTTTTAATTATTTGGGTAGAGAATTGTTGGCTCAATTTCTAGACCAGTAAGTTATAGGTTTATTATAAGTAAGTAATAGGTTTGCTATTTAATAGGGCTTTATCTAATCTCCATGTTACCTTCCAATGAATGGAAATTTTCTTTAATGACTCCACCATGTAATATAAATGAAACCCATACAATTCATAACATTATTGGTGCAGATTGACAGAAGTTAACACAGCACAACAATATTTTGAATATTATTACTTTTTTTCTCTATGCATTTTTTACCTGATCTTTAGGGTTAAGAAAAAAATATTCTCTATAATATACCAACCTGTACCGGTGCCACTCAACCCTTGAAGGGTCTTGGATTCAGTGCATGGTAGGGAATGTACTGTTTCAAGGACAACGTTTGTGCACGATGTGATTCATCCGAGAGCATGCTCTTCTGCCGTTATTTCTCCCTATTAAGGGTACCCAATTAATGGAGGCTGTTTGAGCCCCGAGAGGATCTATAAATCTCATCAGGTCTATCCATGGCTGTTATAATTGATAGTTGAGTTAGCATACCTATTGATCGATTTAATGTCTATAATATAACATATTGGAATCAGAATTCACTTAACTATGATAAGAAAGACTGTTTAAGGTTTTTAATTCAATTCTGAAGAATTAGTTTTTAATCTTAAAATTAAAAGAGATGTAAAAAAGGAAATAATAAAACAATGTCAATGGCCCTCTTGTCATTAAATAAACAAAAAGTAAAATTCAATATAGAAATCTAAAATCAAAGTAGTCTATCATCGCTAAGGAATTTAATTTCTTTCTTTATCTTTAATTAGTTATTTATTGAGTGATACATTTTTTTAAAGTAGAAATATTCCACTAATTTGTTAAATGATTTTTTTTAATTTGTATATCCTTAATACTGAATTTCATTTTAGAAAATATTCAGCTGTATGGATCGTTCTTTTAATTTTATTTGATATGTTGACCTTAAGTATCCTGAAACATCAATCCACAGATATGAATGTTAACATTTATTTTATTTTTTGTCAATAAGAAACGTTTATGATCTAAAATCTCTATTATGTTTCTTCAAAGATCGATGATGTATACACTCTGTATTATCCATAAATACTAAACTGGTAGACAATTATAAACTAGACTCTTCAACAATACCTTTCTTCCCAGGGATTGCAAACAAATAACAACTGAGTTAAGGTTTTGCTTTTCCCAAAGATCAACAGTCTGGAAGGTCTCCTGTGCAGGAACTCCCATAGATCTTGCATTTTCCAGAAAATTGTTGATGTTCTCCATGCACTTGAATGCCATCTTGCTTTCGTTGATTTTCTTTATGGCTCCAGGCTTCAATGTGTTGACCAACCTATAGAAATTGAAAAATAATCAGAGAAATATATTTCATTATTATAATTTATGAATACATTTTTTAAATTATCAATATCAAGCAAGCAATCTATAAGATTTTCATAATAAGATAAATATGAAGTGTGGTTTCGATTATTAATATTAGTAGTGGTATAAATCATTTGAACTTCTAATGAATTTACTTTATTTTTAATTAGTGGAGCCTTTAGTGTAGAAAATATTTTGTAAGGCTTTTAAAAATGCTTTGACAGAGTTAAAAACCAGGAGTTTGTGATAAAAAGAACGGACGCTGAGATTTGATTAATGATCATGAGGCCATTGTATTCAGGAACCTGACTGCAATCCATTTCACTAATATTCAAAAGATTAGCTATCATATGTTTCTTTTTATTGGTACCAACAATGTTTCTTTTTATTGGTTAAAGAATGGCCTTAATATTTTCTATTCTTGTGAGATTTTTGTTTTTATAAATATATTTATATATTCAATTGGAATTTTATCTAAACGAAAATAACTAAGTTGCAATAGGCTAAATCCCAAAAACCAAAGCCTTAAGTCTCCAAAATACTGAAACAAAAAAATAATAAAATCGACATTTTGCCTATTCCAGCAGCTTCAGGACAACACTTCACAAGAAAATCAAATTAAGTGTAAACATCTCACACCAACAGTCCATACAGACTCATCAAATAGAGACAGCAACCATGCTCCAAGATGGTCTCCACAAAAATCCTAACTGACTCATAATTTTTTTATTGTTACTGATCTTTCAATCAATTTTTAAGGTGTAAAAACACAAGACCCGAATTCCGATGAATAGAGATAGAAAAATATTCGTCGAAACAGTATTTTGTAGTGTAAATGAGAAAAAGCAATTTGACGAATTTAAATATTTGTTTCCTGACACTAATCTGTGGATCATCAAATCTACTAGTGGATAAGGCAACTATTAGAGGTTTGGTATAGGAGCTGTTATTGAGGTGCTTATGGTTATACCTTCTGATGAGATAAGACACACCTTGGCAGGAACCCTAGCATACCTTCAGATAGCCCCAGGTAGAGAAAGGGCAGGCAAAAGAATATTTGTACATCTCACAACTGCTTTTAAGTAACTATTTAAAATAAAATTATTGTTACATTACTTGTAGGACATATATAATAGAGTTGCAAAAAATTGTACTTCTTCCAAAACAGTATTGCTTTTTAGATTCGTTTGTTTTGTGGAACCTAGCCCACAAATTATTCATTATTTTCTCCATTTAAACGTAATATCACATTATACTACAGTGTTAGAAAGAAACTAATTTCGATTTCTTAGTATGAAACATTTTTTTCTATACAAAAAACTACGTTTAGTTGGTCAAACATCTTCCATTCTTTTAGACATATATCTAGACTTCAGGATTTCGCGCTCATAGAACTTCTGGTCCTTATCAGCAGAAAAACACACTAAATGCAATATATCTGAAATATTTAACATTTAAGAAGTTTTGAAACTTCGAAATAAATTATAATCCGATGTTGCAAGGTCGGGGTTGTTGAGGAAGATGTGATATCACTTCCTAACCAAGCTCTGCAAATACATTCTGCTAAAGAAGTGTGTCGTGGTGGAAGACGATTCCTTTGCGATTTTTCAGTTCGACTATTTTGGAAGTTCCTTTAAGGTTCCTTGGAAGGAGAGTGCTTAGAACTGCTTTTGAGGTTAAAAAATGACCATGGTTATTGCATGATGCGTTAAATTAAGCTTGTCCATGTATTTTTTTGTTCAAGAAACCTAAATTATTTCAAACCTATAGCTAAAATATATGACGGAACCCCTATATGATGTACTAGAAACGTGGTTTTGTAGATGCGAGAGTAAATGGATCTGTATTTTAACATAGCTTGGGCTCTTAAAGATGTTGCAGCACTAATGCAGTACGAAACCCGCTGATGCTGCGCAGATGGAATGCCTCATTGGTGAGATCACGGTCTCTCGAGAAGTTGGTTCATTATGGTAGAAAAAAAAATGAAGCTATTTCATAAGATAAGGCACAGATCAAGGAACGATGGCGTAGTGTTATGAAATTGCTTGGATAGGCCAAGGCGATAACTGTTTATTATAGTTTAATGGACACTTAAATAAAGTGGTTAACCCTAAAGAACACCATGCTGGCCACAACTGCCTGATTCCAGCAAACACATTCCCCTTTAGATTGCTTTGAAAAGAATAAAGCTGAGATAGAGACAGCTCTATGCAAGGTTCACGCATTAATTATTTCTCCTAACTGGGCTCGATTGCGCCTTTCTCTAAACAGGTACACTCCGCATAGAAAACTTACATACAGTCTGCTTTCTGATCCAGTTAATTTGAAGTGAAGATTATATGAGGCGTTGAGGATCAAAATCGGATAACTCTGAAGTTTCAAAAATATACTTTTTTCTTATTTTCGCTAGTTTAATCAAGTATATTTTTCTAAAACGACACTCTGCCGCCTTATTTTTCATGGTTTCAATCGGATACTGAATCTGAAGTTTCGGGAGCATGAAGCATTGCTAGACTAAAGTAGCGAAAAATTCAATTTTCGAATTTTGGAGTTATCCACTGCTGATCCTGTACGCCTCTTAAGGTGGATATTTATTTAAAAGTTATTTTGGTGACGAAAAAGATTTTTTCGATGTTCTAATAATATTTCAGTATTTCTATCCTGGGCTATTATTTTTATATTATTTAATGACAGAACTTTACCTGTTTCTATCTTCGTGTTATCCCTTGTTTTATTTATTGTAATATTTTCTGCTCCCATTACTGCATTTGTTTGGAATTCCTATTTATCTTAACACCAGAGCATCCTCCAAAAACCGTATTTTCGGTTATTAATTTTTTTTCTGGGTCCCCTGAATAAAACTTGAAGCCGACAACAGTCCTTCTTTTTCTTCAAGTGCCATCTTCGTTCCGGAGGACGGCAACAATCAAAGCTATTCGAATTTTGGACACGACAGACCAGAAAGCTGTTTTGTAGAGCACTTGAACAAGTCTCTGATGTTGTTATGTTTCGCATCCAGGAGTATCTTTTTTTACGCTTCTTCCCAGGATTTTCCGAGCATCATAAGCTGCAATATGCTATACTTATCTTCACGCATTATATATCCCAGATATTGTAGTTTGAATCTCTTGATAGAATTCACAACTTCTCTTTTCTTCCTCAACAACTGCATAACAGTCTCGTTTGTAAATCTGTCCAACTTGTTTTGTGAATCCTTAGTACCACATTTCAAACTCATCTAATCTTTTAATCTCTGTTTTCTGTAGGCAAAAAGCACCGAGAACCTCAGTAATGTTATTTTTAGATCTAACGTGAGGTCTCTGGGATTCTTGTTGGGTTTTTGTTTTACAACATATGAATGTATTTAACCTAATTTTATAAATCAATGAAATATGATTTTTGGACTCTTTATGATTCTTTCCTAATCCTTAATCCTTAACTCCTTCTTTACTGAAATTTTGAATTATTCAAAGATGGAATTGTTACGACGGCTCTTAGCATCTTACTTTTCAGTAAACATTCCACATTCTAGCACTTGTTGAAGAAAAGATTAAAAAAAAAATCAAGTAATTTAAGAAACCTGTCTTCGTTGAACGAATGCATTCAAAAGACGTTTCTATACTTCATGTTCTAGCGGATCTAGGGCGTCTTCTTGAACTTGATGAAATTCGTCTTGCTACCTTCCGTATCTTCTTCTGTCTACTTTTTTATGCCACTTCGAAAAAGACATACTTTCTTTTTTATGTTCGTCTGTGATTTACATCACTTCGTTCCACATTCCCCGTAATAGCAGCGGTACCGTTGTATACGAGAATTGCGAAAATTGATACTAAATTGACACTATATCGTCGGTGCAGGGCCAAAAGTCGTATCTAAGAATTTTAGGGAATTGGGAGCATTGGATTGTAGTTGCAGATATGATCAGTTTATTTAATAATAAAATTAATCTTTATTTTGATTTTAATTAAATACGTCATATATTTTTAAAAAATCCGAAAGCTAAAGCCACAGATTGATATAATTATTTCTTAAAAAGAAATCTCTAAAGATTTACTGTGAAATAGCGACAAAGTTTTAAATTAAATGTGTTTTTCAAACTTAAATAAATTCCATAAATTAACAAACATATAATAATAAAGTTAATAGAGAATGCTAATATGGTGAAGTCTGTTCCAATAGAGATTATTTGAAACACAGTGTAATTGATTGCATAAAAGAGTAATGACGTGGCAGTATTAATTGAATTCGTTAATTTAATTGAATGTACTGTATAAGTATGCTAGAATAATTTTAAAGATTGATTTTAATTATTATAGGTTAAAGTAATAACATTGATAACAATAGGAAATTATTGAACAGTCTGTTGGTTTCTTGGAGATCGACAATGTTCGTATTAAGTACGAAACCTTTGTTTGTCTATTAATTTAGCCTCACTTTATGTTACTATAGCAACAGTGGAAGACCTAATTTTTTCCTTTCTAAGCATAATTAAGGGAAGAAAGAAAGATATGGTCAAGCTTGGTTAAACTACACCCGGACCATTTTCTTCCTTATTTAGATAAGGTCATTAATATTATTCAACACATAATTAAGATAGTGATCTTTGAACTGAACTTGAATGACGGTTGTTTTTTGCTGTTTATTTGTTTTTTCTTTTCTGCTTAATGCATAAGTTTATTGTTTTGAATACATTTTATCTAGTTTTCGCTGATATAGTGAGCAGAGATGAGTTTCAGACCAGGACCTTAAGAACGTAGAGCTGATTCGATTAAACAATAATGAAGGGAACTTCTCTTTTGTTCTCCTGAAACTCCGAGGTAAATTTTCTCCAAGATCGCGGTGGCCTAAAAGCCACTTTGTGAAAGGCCCGCACACACTCCTCTAACGTGGTTCGCCCGAACTTGTAACCACTTTCCGGTACGACATCGTCCCCATTTCCATATAAATTAAACTGTCTCTCCCATCGACCTTCATAGGGTGAAAATAGAAAACGTTGGGGAACGTTTAGTTGAGCGGAAAGCGATGTCCAATCATGAATTTCTCACATCGTTCCCAATCTGCGGTATAATAAGTACCCTGAATAATTCATGTTACTAAGACATAAATAACTCCAAGAGCTTAGTCCCTTTTATTCATTTAAAGTACTTTATAAGCCGTGGTTATTAAATGTTTATTTTTCCTCATGAATCAGATGTACATTTTAAATAAGAGAAAGAAAAAGAAAGTTTAATTAATACTTTTCGGGAAATTAGTGCAGCGGAACAAGTCTCGATTTCTTCAAAATGTAACATAATTAAAACAAAATAAAATTTTGACGGTAGTCTCGAATAATTAGTGCATGGAATTTATAATTTGTTATCTATTTAATGCCACTTTATGCTGCCATGGATGATGGAATGATACTACAGTGGGAGTCCTAAATTTTGCTCACCCAGGTACAATTACTATAGGGATCTTTAACAAGTACCTGATACTGCACAAGAACCACCACGTTACATCCTTCCGGAGGACGGTCGGATCTAATATTTTTTATTCCCTTAAAAAAATCAAAGGGCCAATCTGCCGGGGTGCGAACCCGCGACCTCAGGCTCTATCCAGGTTATTATGCTAACCACTACATCACAGACCTTAATTTAAACTTCAAAGATAGGTATAAATTATAGGAAATAATGACAATAGAGACATATATCTAGAATTAAGAGGTCTTAGTTTTATTGCCATTTATTATATTATTTATTAAGGGCATTTAAGACAGGCTATAGCTTCAAACTTGAAAATCGATTTCTAATAAAAAAAATTTATCTTACTAAAAATTGTAACGGTTGTTTGTTATTCAAAATTTGTATTTAAATAATTTAATTAGACACACAGAAACTAATCAGGACAAGAGCTTTTTTAATACTTTTGTTAATTGTATACAAAATGGATTGGTCTATGTTACAATTTTTTAAGTAAGCTTCAAGGTTGATAGGTGTCGACCACCACATAATCTTTCTAATGTAGTAAATAATTAACGGTAATCCTATCCAGTAATTAGCACGTGATGTGCATTAACTTATCACTTGGGGTGAAAGAGTATACTCTGAATATGGCCTCTATCCTGCTAATTGAATTACTCCTTAGTTCAAAATAAGCCTCTTTATTACCCCAAAACTCCCGATATTCCAGGTTTTTGTCTTATTTTTTTCATATTAAATAATTTTCTTAATTATAAAAAAATAATATTAGTAATTATAATAACCTGCAAAGAAGTACGCCGTTATTGAGGACTGCATAGAAATTGTCCATGTCACCAGAAGTGTTGTCGGGCTCACCAATGATGGCTTTGATCCATTCCAGGCATTCTGCGGCATGCTCTTCGTTGTATTTGCTGTTGATCTGGAACAAGAAAATATAATAATTATTTACATTTTTTTTCAAACCTAATAATTTAAAAGTCTTTGTAAAAGTTTTTGTAAAAGCCCATATAAAACGAGATATTAAAAGAGGTGCTCAGGATCAAATTTGGATAAGTTCAAAACATCAAAAATTAACTTTTTCTCTAGTTTAGTCAAGCAACATTGTGTAACACGAAACTTTTCTGCCTTATTTCTCATGGCTCTGGATCTGAAGTTTCGGGAGGATGATGAATTGCTTAACTAAATAAGTAAAAAATGTGAAAAAGCATATTTAATATTTAATATTTAAAGAATTATCTAAATTGATCTTGTATGCATCAAATGTAGGGCAGAATGTAAGAATATTGGAGAAGCTCAAGGAAGCGTGTATACAAAAATAATTGATTGATTCATTGTATCCCAAAGTGAGTAATTCGGGAAAAAACCCTACATAATGAACCTACCCTGCTTGTTCAAACAGAATAGTACCTATCAATATTTTAAATAGTTGCCCCTTACATCTAAGTGTACTATATATTTTAATTATCGTTTTAAAGGTACTAACGATAATATTTAAAATTATCATCATATGATATATTCATGATAAATATAAACCATTTAAATTATTAAATTAGCATTTAAAATTTATTATATATTAACAATAATATTTAAAATTATAATCTGAAATATTTCTAATAAAGATCACTCAGCATAATATTATATAAACTGAGAAACGAAAAACATAATATTCATCGGTAATTAGCCTGCATCTGTGGCATTGTCTGGGAGGATTGCTGGCCCACCTAGGGCACCGAAACAGTTGCTATACTGTCGGTCACTTATGTCGGAATCGAAAAGAAGATCTATCTAGAAGGAACATGAATCCGACTATGGTGGTCTGAATACCCTCCACCGCCCATTTGAAAGTAACATGCAATTAATTGTATATATTGCTTTTCATTACACAAAGTGTGTGAAAGAAAAAGAAAAGAATAAAAATCTAAAAATATATTAATGGCTTAAACCACTTTAAAAATACTAACCATAAGATTTAAAATGATCATGATATGAAAACTATTATTTTAAATTATAAAATTAAATATTTATTATAATTATCACCGAACATGATATAGTAACATATATTACACATGATATAACGTAACGTAATGTAATATATGACAGTAATAACGTGTGACAAAAATATAATAACTAGCATATATTTCTACGAACAGTAATTGGTTTGCCTTTTTTCTAATTCATTAACAGCTTTTTAAGTTTTTTTTTGTTGTTTAACAATATTTTGTATATATATTTATTTCTAATCTTATTTGCTAAAATTCACAAAAGTAATATGCTGTACCAAACAGACCAGTCTCAAACTTCAAAAACTTGGACAATTTATAAATACTTGGACTTTTATATATATATATATATATATATATACTTTATAAATACTTGGACAATTTATTTATCTATACAGAATTTTGTATACAATGAAAGAAAAATATTATACAAAAAACTTTCAACAGAAAGTTGTTAACAATAAACATAATGCGTAATCAGAAAAGACAGAAGAGAATGGAGAATGTATGGTATGAAATAGTAAAAAGAAACAGCAGAAAATGTGGACCCTCGTACAAAGAAGAAAGGGGGAACTTCCAACTTAAAAACTTGATTTTCTCGCAATACAAGTCGGAAAACTCTTCCACTCCGGCACTCTCAGAAATGTTTTAGGATTTTGTTTCAATTCTTAAATTATTCCTTTTTGTTTCTAAATTATATTTTATTTATTCTTATTCATGGTGATTAGTTAAATATTTGTGTACTCCTTGTGCGAAAATAAAATGGCATGAGCTATGTTGCTAAAATTATTAAAGCATTACTGATGGATTGCTTCTTATTCACTGTTATGTAGCAAATGGATACTGATTGATATTTGTTCAATAAAAATAAATAAAAAATACTTTCGTTTTTCCCGTAAGATCAGAATAGTATACAAATAATAAAGATATCAAATTGTCTGTTGTGGGTATGAAAATATTTTCTTACTTATTAATTTTGAAAAGAATATATTTCCTTGATCTACCCATCTCACTTGCGCCTTAGCATGCAATCAGAAATTTATTAACTGTTTTCCGAATCGAAAATCTTAGGCACCACATTCCTTTGTTGTGATTTATCAACATTTATAAGCTCTGATGGATTATTATCTCTTTATCAAGCCCATATGCTTATGATTTGTCATCATCAGAGATCTATTCAAACAACTGAAAACCGCGAGTCGATTCAAAATTGTTTAAATGTTTACTTCAGAATTGATTAAGTACGTTAAAACCGTACTACCAATGCCATGCCGATATTCCTTAAGTGGAAACGAAAGTAACATCCACATTGGTAAGATGAAAGAGATGGATGACTCATGTACCAGCTGTGGCATTAAAGTTTCTGCAGCTGCTGAGCAGGTGGGAGGATCTGCGATGACCGAGATACCATGAATAGGTCCAATCTTCTTGATGGTTTATTGATACCAGAAGGAATTACTAAAGTGCTCTAGTTGTGCTTACCGCCCTAATTATTTTCGATAATAGCTGATTCGCGAAATAGATCATAGCCAATATATCAAGATACGTTTTTTATAGTCTATTGTAGGTGAGACTCATTGCGCTCCAGAACATTCTCTTCATGTTATCTCTTCTTACTTAAATCTGTTATTATAGTACTTCAAGTGGGTAGTTTCCCTACTTGTCTTTCCTTGCTTGTAATTATATACCCTCCATATTATTTCCTGGTCATGTTATTTAATACAGTTGTAAATTATAATAAATAGATAAATTTTTCTAAACATAATTAGACAGCATTTCTTGAAGCTGATGCACACACTTTGTGTAATGAAAAGCAATACATACAATTAATTGGATGTTACTTTAAAATGGGCGGTGGAGGGTATTCAGACCACCATAGTCGGATTCATGTTCCTTCTAGATAGATCTTCTTTTCTATTCCGACATAAGTGACCGACAGTATAGCAACTGTTTCGGTGCCCTAGGTGGGCCAGCAGTCCTCCCAGACAATGCCACAGATGCAGGCTAATTACCGATTCTAGAACAGCTGTGCCAACAGGTGAAGAACGTGGAACCTCTCATCCTCCTCACTAATTGGAACTGGCTGAGGGCTCTTGTCCAAAAGCCTGTCCTTGAGGAGACTTTGCCCTCTGCGGCTTTGTTCCCACAGTAAGAAGGTCGTGACTGAGTGAACGCTTGTATTTCTCAGGCCGTCAACATAGTACTCCTACAATAGGAGATTTCAGGTCAAGCAGAAATAACCAGAAAACGATTTTTCATTACGTTTTTTTCATTTTGGAATTGTTCCGATCGTATTGAGAAATATGTGTAAAGGAGATGGTTGGGGGGTGCAGTCAATAAGAACACCAAATAAGTGAAGTACTTATATTATGTGCCGACGTTTCGCCCTACAGTGTAGGTCATCTTCAGGGCTAACAGAGAAACAAACAGAACAAAAATGTAAAAACATCAAAGTTGTACAGTAACAATACTAGTGACAAATAATGTAGAAAAATACAAAGTGGCAGATATGAAAATAGAAGATAAAGAATATTAAAAAGGAATCAGATTATAATAAAATAAAGATATAGACAGATTTAAAAATTACTGATAATGAAAAGGCATTAAACTAGTGGTAGATATAATAAAAATCAGATAAAGACAAATATAACAAAATTATTGAAATAGTGACAGATATAATTATAGAAAATGTGATAGAATATAATAAAATTAAGATAAAGACAGATATAACAAAGATATTGATAATGGAAAGAAAATGAAAATAATGGCAGATATCATAAAGTAAGACAGATATAATAAAATTAAAGAAAATGAGCAGAAATGATAAATAATAAATAACGCATATAAAATAAAAATAGAAAATAAATGTACAGACTGGATAGTACAGTACAATATAATAATATAAAGAAAAATCAAAAGGAGGAGTTTAACAAAAGAAACAAAATGAGGATATTTACATATAAAGAAAGGTTGCAATATGAATAATACAGAAAAACTAGTAAAATAAAGGTGTAAAATGTATGATAACGGACTTAATGATGTTACCAAATTACAGAAAAGTATGGAACTATATGTACAATTAACAATGTAAATAAAAGAAAAACTATTGTACAATAACACCAGTGTACAGTGACTGTTTTGAAAATATAGTAGATAGGAATAGAATATGAAAAGATAAAATAGGTGAAAACGCTAGTACCGTAACATTAGTTTACAATGTATGTATGAAAAAAATTAGATGGGATTAATGAATTAGAAAAATAAAATAGGTGTTTAAAAATATGAACACATGATTACCAACATATGATGGATGCCAAAATGATAAGGGGAAAAAATAAGAAAATTAAAATTGGAGAAAGGATAAAGAGAGGAGTTTAAAAAAAAGAAGAAATGAAGAGGAGACATACCGAATGATGGGAAGCGTGACCGTTACAGATCGCGGCTAGAGTGTACTGGGCCAATTTGTCCGTTGAGAACGAGGGAAGAGAGGGGGGCGGAATCTAGTGGCCGGAAAGTTAACTATAGAAGGAAACTATACTGGAGTATAGGAAAAAAGGATAAAAAATATAAATAAAATTAAAACAATGAAAGAAATGTCGATAGAGTGATAAAAAAGAAAACATCAAAGTCGGAGTAACGGGAATTTATCGGATTCCAGCAAAAGAACGTTAAGACCGGGGGAAGAGATAGAGGCGAAATCTAGTGGCCAAAAGTTAACTATAGAAGGTAACCATGCTGGAGAATAGGAACAGATGGGGAAAGGGAGTAGATGGATAAAAATAATATGAATACATATTTTAATGTATTATGAATACAATAAAAATAAAAAATTGAAACAATGAAAGAGATGTAAACCGAGTGATAACAAAAGAAACGTAAATGACGAAAAAACGGAAATTTAAGGTCTTTTGAGTAAATTAAAAATTTGGGAGTAGGTAGAGGAAAGGTGATGAGAGTCAGACTTAAGATTGATAGAGGAGGAATCTAAATTTATGTGGATGGTTTCAGAGAGGATGCGTTTGTCATGGTTATGCGCTGTAGCTAGGATAGACGTATTTTCAAAATCAAAGGTGTGGTTTAAGGAAATGGCATGTTCGGAAAGTTTAGAGGAGGTGAGGTTATGGGAGGAAATGGCATATTTGTGTTGAGAAATACGGTCTTTAAGGAAGTTTTTGGTTTCACCTATATAGGAAGAGTTGCAATTAGTAGAAGAACAAGGTATCCGATAAACGACATGGGAACGAAGCTTGAAGGGAATAGGATCTTTGATACGGGTATAGATATGGGAAAGTTTGTTATGGGATTTGAAGGCAATACGCAAATTGGGGATAACGGAACATAAGTATTTTTGAATGGCGGAACATTACTGACAAAAAACCTTGGCATTGGCGGAACATTACTGACAAAAAACCTTAAGTATGTAAACTAAAAATAGAAAACAAAGTTACCTATAAATATTTCGCCTGTTCATGAATCTTCAGGATAGAAACGAATAAAGTACATCCTAACTTCAAAATGCTGCAAGACAACAACCAGAGGAATCATCCCACCATCCCAAGGCCCAAATAAAACTACTGAATCATAAGGAAGATTTCAAGACAACACTTGGAAAAGGTTAAAGAAAAACAGCTGATAAAAAACTAAATAAATAATGCAGAATACACTCACCAAATATCAAATTAAACACAAAATATATAATTAAACACTTTTTTGGACTTTGTTTTTAAAAATATGGAAAATGTATTTGGTAATAAAAAAAATAATAATTTCGAGAAAAAATAACTAATTCTGGACAATTTCGAATTAACCACTTATTCACTAGGGATGCAGAAATATATATTGGGAACACCTTCCAATAGCAACGAAAAAAACCATTGAGGATTTTATAATAGAGAACAAAAATATCCATATTAGAGAGGAAAATAGTTGACTGGATGATATAATGGAGAATGGAGATAGTTGGGGGGTGCAGTCAAGAAAACACCAAATAAGTCAAGACTTATGTGGTGTTTTCTTGACTGCACCCCCAACTATCTCCGTTCTCCAAAAATGTCCATAACTTGGCAAAACCTGTCGAAAACCTATTATTTTTTTGTTATGACCTGAAAACTGGCCAAAACTTCTTGTGCTGATCCAAGTCCATAGATATTAATTTGCTTCATGTAATGTTTAAAATTTAACCCTTTATTGTTGTCCCTTTTTTTTTCTTTTTGGTGGAGGACACGCTGATTCAGAGTTGAAGTATTAAGTATTTTTATAAATTTATGGAATTAATCATTAAACGAACGGCATCCTCATACGGAAACTACCCAATGCCTAACCTAAAAATTTCTATTTATCACAAAATAAATTAATTCTTATCTGAGGGAAGACTCCAGGACAAAAAGATAAGGTTCGAGTCAACACATATAATAAGAGATTACCGGAATAAGCAAACGTCAAGATAATCTATCCGCCGTCTTATCTGTCTGAATACCATCGACCGAATCTAGAGTCATCCTTCAATGACAGACATCTTTTGGAGAACATCTAATTGTGGTGCTTATACAATATTGACATACTCATTGAAATATCATTAATAATTCAGAAGAGTATTGAAAAAAAAAAAAAAGGTTTCATGAATGACGACTATATTGGAAGGTGATTCATAGTAAAATCAACTGTCAAATATTAATAGATAGCATTAATGTTGGGTCATCTCGTAAAAATATACTCTTACACCGATGACTTCGTATGAATTTTTTTTTTCTCCTGCTGAGGTTATGAATCTTTTTAATAAATATCTTCTATGAAATTAGAAGATTATATCAGCCTGTTGGGATGTATAATGAGTTATTATATTGGCATTAATGTTTTCCCTAAGTTAATTTTAAAAATGAACGGAAAATCAAATTAAAATTAATTAAGGTAATTAAAAAATAATTAAAGGTAGTCACAACAAGTTATAACTTTTCATTCGTTTCCATTTTAATATTTTGCGAAGTTATCATGAGCTGTATTTTCTATTAACATTTCGAAGTATAGATGATATGTTGAAACGCTTCTAGATGAAATGATTACCGAAATCAACTCATTCACCATAATTACATTCTTTTTCCATACTAAACTTCACGATAACTTGTATTTTTGGAAAGTATTAAAAAAGAACAGATACCTCAACTAATTATAATTTCAAACAATATGAGAAAAAACTTAATTAAATTCTTTATGCTTCTTGTGACCAAAATATACTGTCCCTCATCCGCAGTTTTTCACCGGGGTTACTTTGTTTATTCGTAAGAATTAGCTTCAAAAGGCAAAAACAGAAGTTGTACGAAACTGATAATATGTTTTAATCTTTTTAAATCATTCAAAGAAGAAATAGTAAATTAAAAACAAGAAAAATGTGTTTTCATTATCTAATTATTTATTTAATATTACTTGAAAGAACAATAATAATAGTTTATGATTTTTTGATTTATAAAACTTGCAGAGGGCAAAAGAATAGGAGGCAGATACCTTTTACTATATGTTTATGACTATATAAATTTTCGTAAAGAAGGAATAGTTGACATAATATTATTATAGACTTGATAAATAATGAGTAAATGTAGATAGATAATAAGTTTATCAGCATTATCTAAAAAAAAAGTCAGTTAATAGTTGAAGGTTTATCTGAAATGTTCGGTTGCAGTTTTCCCCGAGCGGCAGTTGATAAAGAAGTACAGTTAAATAGAACATGGACTACCAGTTATCACTACCCACGCTAGGAAATGAAGCCACCGTTATATATATATATTTATATTGTCCCATATTCAATCTTAATATATAATAATAATAATAATAATAAAAATATTTATTTAAGAAATGATACAAATGTCATTTAGCTCTGTGTTAATATATGACATTTTATTATCTGCTCTTTTTGTATAGTTTTTGTATTTGAAGGACTCAATATTTCTAATAGAAATTCATACTAAGAAGTACCCTGTATTCTGGCTATTAAGTAATGTGTAGAAGAGGTATATATTAATTGGAAGGTGGGATATATTAATTGAAAATTACACCAACAATATGTTGATTGCACTTACTTACTTGTAGTAAGTACGTATTGCGGTCATGAAAATTTACGAATTGAGTTTTAACGAATATTTAAGACAAGTTTTGATGTTCTCTGAATCCAGAGATAATTTAAGTCCCCCATAATAATAAAAACTTAGCTTAAGAACGAAAAATTTGCACGAAACTAAAGTTAAATATTTAATTATGACTGAAATGTTACACCAATTTTTCGCTATTATTGAAAAACCGGAAAATCTGTCATATAACAAAGAGATTATTTATTTTTTTCCAATTCTTCAAAAAAAAAATTCCTGTCGGAAGTCTTATATATACTAATATTTAGCCCGTCGTATTGAAATTTTTGCAAGCTCATACCTTTTATAATATCATCCATAGTTTTTAATTTTCTAATAATTAACAATTTCCTGCACAAAATGTAGTTCTGCCAACAAATCTTCTTTATCATAAATATGTCAATATTAAACAATTGCTTCGTAAAGTCAGTGGGATCTACAGATTCTTCCGGGTTCACCCAGCCGGACAATGCCGAAGGGCCAAAAAGGTATGAATATACTAGAGCAGAGGCCATAGGAACGAAGTAGTCCCTTCGGCGACCTATATTACTGCCTGGACCAGGTGCGACTCCTGAACCGGCTGGAGAGCATGACCTGCTTCCATCAAGGATCGTTGTGGCCCTGAGCTGAGTCCTTAACAGAAAGGTCCTTTGACAGAACTAATTCCAAGGAAGGACGGCTCATTATGTCTGCGGCGGTAGATAAGCTTATAGCTCCAAACTTGGTTTCCCCTACCTTTCCCGTCGTTAATTTTCAAGGTAATATTTCACAAGATAGGAAGAAAACAAAGAAAATAAAACAAATATATATATATATATATATATATATATATATATATATATATATATATATATTGCTTTCTACTAATCTTGACTGTTATGGAAATTATATTGTGTTTTAGACCTCGAGTTTCAATCTTTTGTTAACTTCTTAGGCAACGTTTCGAGACTAGGTTAGTCTCATACTCATATCCTGACAGTGAAAAAATGAGCTTTTAGTAAAACATTAAATAGCACACTAAAATAGATATAAAATGACCTGTGTAAGTCATATATATATATTGTGTAAATACATATCTATATTGTGAAGATTTGTATAAAAACAGAAAAAAATCACAGGTACAATGTGAGGAAGAGACGGCTATAACTGTATGCACATTTAAAAAGAATGGAAGAACACGGATTACAAAGAAGATTTTTAATTACATGATCAATCAGAAGAAAATAGTAGGATGGATAGAAGGAGTGAAGGAAGATGCCTACGAAATAGGTGTTGCAGAAGAAATAATACGTGACAGGAACTGCTTCAGGCTACTGATAGAAAACGAAACCTATGAAGAAGACAGACCTAAGTCTCGACCAAAGAGAATACAGACAGATTATCAGAGAGGATTGGTTGCAGAGGGAATGAAGAAGTACTGGGAAGAAAGGAAGAAACTGAAACACCAAAAGTCTTAAGTTATATGCGGTCCATAGATGGCACAATTCATAAATTAAATTTTTTTTATACTACATGGATTGATTACTTCAGATTCGCCGTCTAACTATTCTAAAATAATTATCCTAAATCAAAAATATGATTTTGAAGAGCTATAGAGGCTAGGTTTAGGGAGCGGAGTGACTCAATGGTAGAGCTGTGAGTTGCCATGCCGAAGGTCCTGGGTTCAAATCCCACTCGCTGACAGACTTCTAGGACCTTCCTGGGGCTCAGACAGCCTCTAGAAAGGGGGTACCCAAAATAAGGGGGAAAACGTCCGCGGTTGAGTGTGATCTCAATAGGATAAATCACCTTCCTGCGTAACCGTTATCCAAGAAAAAGTACTGCCTCTACCATGTACCGAATAACAAACCCTTCATGGGTTGTAGTGGTACAGGTTATAGAGGTTTGGATCTTTGAGGGAAGAAATATTGGCTGTAATTTACTAGTAATGGATTATTTCTTATGTCTTATAATAAGTTAAAAACCTGAGCGATCATTACAGGAAATATACCATAGATAAACATTTACTGAGATTGTTAACGAATCAGGAGCCAACGAAAAGCATTAATGGTCGAAGAGCGATCGGTTGTGATCCAGATACCAGGATGATGGATGAGGGGTTGATAAAGCCGCGTGGGAATTGGTGAGCTAGATAAAAAAAGGAGTATTCAATACCACGTTATTTGGATAAATAGTACTCGTATATTGTTTTGTACAGTTATGTATTGTAGTGTATAATAAAAGGTCGTAAAACTGCGCAACTATTGTAAAAATTGGGATTTTTATTTTGTTTCTAATGAATAACAAGCATTTACCAATTGCACTAGGATTTTTAAAAATTAATTTATTCATTGAAATTTACAACTATATTATAGCAATACAAGTAAATGGCACATAATAAATGAATAAAGACAAGTAGAGAAATTACCCATTGGTAGTACTCAAATATAAAATTCAACTAAGAAGGTCACGAGGTCTCCTATGATCTTCATTAGACTTATAAGATCTTCTTTTCAGACGCCTCAGAGGATTATCAGGAATTTAAGAGGTTGCTAGGTTTGAAAAGAGTGGGTTTGAGTGGAAATAAAGTTTGCCATGAAAAGATTGGTATCGGATTCGGCCAAATCTGCAACAAATGGGACATTAAGGTCATTATGGATTACTTTTTTCGCAACAAAGTAAGGAGCATTGAGGATTTTACGAAGGATTTTGGATTGTAAGGATTGAATACGAGAGGAATTCGAAGGCTTAATGGAGCCACAAAGCTCTACTCCGTAAGTCAAAATGGGTCTAATGATTGTCATGTATATGAGTCTTTTGTAATTAATTGTGAGCTTAGAGCGTTTGTCTAGTAAATGTTAAAGTAGCCTGAAACGGCGAAGCACAAGGATTAAGCCAAGAGAACTTGAAGACCCAGTCAGTTAAAATCACACTCATTTATAAAAATGAGTACCAGGAAAAAGTCGAGTCATCCATTATGATTCCGGTTACTCCACCACGTAGGTGTCGAAAACGCCCACAGGTTAGAACAAACACCTTCGCCCGACAGGTCTCGAATGTTATATGACCATAGATATCATATTCTCAATCACAGTACTACCTCTGCAAGGGCACGCCTAGAAATTAGTCAAGGCATTAGGCACTGAGCTTAATCAAATATGTTAATAGCCATGATAGCTTTTTACCCGAGATTGTTAACAAGTTTTTGACGGTTACTAATTTGGCCTTAGTGGTAAATCTGATTTACGTTACCGTTTAAACGAAGGTTAATTTAAAGGGTTTACAAAATGATGTATGGCGAATGATATGAGACTGGAAAAAATACGAGCTAAATGAAAAATTAACACAGCTTCGCAATGCAAAACGTCATTAAAGTAATAAATTATAGGCACATGAAATATGGTTAAATCTTTTCTTATTTGGGGAGTTCTCAGAAATACCTTATAATACTTGTGTTGAAATTACTTTCGAAACGATTTTTTTTAAATATCGGATATTATTTTTAAAGGTACAGTTTCGGAGGAAAATCCCCATCTTCAAGCAATAATATTCACAAAAACTACATCATATCTATTAATTAATGATAAAGGATAAAAATATGTTAATGTTATATTTTTTAAAGTAAATGTGATTATCTTAATTAGTGGCATATTAAAATAATTATAGTATATCCTACTAAAAATATGTAGTAATATTTACTCTTGTTATACTACGCTCCTTTACAAGAACTAACCCCAAGTCATCTACAAAGTACCGATTCTAGTAAATGTTTATTGAAGGCTGTTATTTTTACATGTAATTATAAATAATATTTTTTATATAGTTGAAGTTTTCATTTGATTGCGACAATCTATACTTATTTTTATATCATATTATGATTCTTGTTTGTATTTTTATTTAATAATTTTATATGCATAAGGTACATTTATATGTTTGCAACTGTTTTCATTTTATGCTATAGGCTGCTTTGATATTAGGTCATTGCCTAAAAAAATGTATTAATTTATAATTATTGACTTCATTATTATTATTATTATTGTTATACCGGAATATAGAGATCAAAGGCTAGCTTTTAAATGTGTTCGTGTGGTTAGATTGTAGCAAGAAAGCTTGGAAAATAAATTTTCTGATTTTTAAAATTTTTTTTTATCTTCCGTAAATCGATTCCGAAGTGGGAATATTCTGCTTGAGGATATCGCAGTCTCTAAAACCTTGCTAACTTTTCCTTCATTATGTTATGAGATAAACCTGAAAGTCTAGCATGGATACTGGTCAAAAACCTCTCTAGTGCAACTGTTATTCAATGAACAGCTTTTCCTTACAAACTACTGAATGCATATAAATATATTATTTTACTCATGGATCTAATAGAACAATAATGAACAAAACTGGATAAAAATATCTAAATAATTCTCTCTACAATACAAAAATGTTTTTTGTTTTTTTAAATAGAAAACTTATAATGTGTAAAAAAAGCATCCTCCTCAATTTCAAATACTAAAAAAAATACTGTTTCTACTGTTTGCCTAATGGTATAATGGTATTTCAGCATGTTTATTGCAGTATCGACAATATGTTTTACTATATATTACTAAAAAATTGTAAGGCATTCGCCGACAGTATCCTGAAGTTCATTAATTGGGTCAAGAAGGTTTTGAAGGTAGCCACTAAGGTGCTAGCTACAACACTCCAGGTGTTTTAATAAGATCTGGTAGAAGTAAAATTGTTCTACGCTTTTCATGGAGGCCTGGCCGATAATGGTATTTTCGATACATATTTTTTTTATATAAAATAATTTTGAAATTATCAATTTCAAAATTATGAATTCTGCTAAATACATTTCTAACCCACCTTCATATGAAACACAGGAGGACCTTTACACCCAATTCAGAAATGGTATACTGACATTTAATATTGATATTAGACCTGCTGACCAGCCTGAGAACTAAAACTGCTGACGCTTTACAAAAATCCTTGCTCAACTAACCCAAAAATTTATAATTCTTCCTCGGGTTAAATTAAAATAACAAAATGATATTATTGGTAGAATTGCGCCTTACACAGTTAGCTTTACTGTACGTAATTGGCTAAAAATATTTCATTTACTTTTTTATTCGAGAACAATGAGTTGCGTAGAATATTCGGCCCCAAAATGGATGAGACCACTGCAGAATTTAGGATACATGTACCCGGTTAATATTATTGATGTGATAGCGTCATAGGATTAATATGGGCTTGTAAAGTTGCTGGGCTTAGCAATTAATAGCATACCATAAATAAAGTTAGCGCCATTATTTTACTCAGTCAAAAGTTATGGCGCTTTGAAAATGGAGATTGCAGAAGGTCATATTTTGCTTTTTTACTCCAGGAAAGAGTAAAATGCAGTGACCCATCAAATTGTTTGGTGTTTAGGGCGTTGAGTATTTGATTGAGCAATTGCCAAAATTAGCTTGCTAATTTTTCGTTCCAGAATTTCGTTGTTAAATGTTAGTGACTGAAATTTGGATTTAGCAGATATGTGAACAAATATTATCGATCATAACGGCACTTATATCATTGATTAGTGTTTAAATTAGAATGAATACAAATAAAAATGACTCTTTCCCGTCCTATTATTTTAATTGGCAACGACGACTAGAGCATTTTGAAAATTATAGAGACTTGATGAGCCACAGGACGGTCCCAGATCCCAAAGGATCCATCCCCGGCTGTTATCAGATTAAATAAAATCTGCCGGTTAAATTAATAGTTTACAGCATCTAATTTTAACTATAAATAGATTGAAGTTTGAAATATTTTTGAAGGTACAGGCAGGCATGCAGACATATAACTACTGTACCAAGCCTAATGGTGAATGGTCAGAAACTCCTTTCATGGAAACTGGGTAAGGTTCTGGAATTGTTGCTCGTGTTTGCCAAGCCATTAGGGGAAATACCTGACAGCTTCTAAGCCCAAATAAATTTAACTTGTTCTTTGGCTAAAAGTCGCCTTAAATTCATGAAGCTCAACAAGAATATAGTAGGTAGTAGTAAGGATTTCATAAATTTCATACAAAGCTATATAATACACACTATTATAATAATAATATTATATCTATAAATAAATATATATATATATATATATATATATATATATATATATAAAGCTCCTCCTAGAACTATGAAGTGTCCCCCCCCCTCAGAGACCTGGTGTGGTATGCCCTTGACCTGCGTCCACTTCACTGTCTACCCTCTCTTCATCTGCTTTCTTATGTTCGGCTTCGCGTTCACTGTAATTTTATTAATGTTTTATATCTCCCTATTATATAATTTTTAAAAACGACCGTAATAAATTTATAGATTTATAACTCAGGATAAAATAAAAATGGGCCGCAAAAATTGGATATCTCTAGTCTAAACTGCAAGGTAGAAGAGATTATAGAATAAGAATAAGAAGAAATTGGATTTGCCCTCTACTAAGTGGAGAATGAATTCGACCCATGGAGGACCGCTCCTCAAAGTCAATACGTTGTGTGTTGCGACACCTTAAGGGATAAGCATCGATTATCTTGATCAAAAAAGGACCACGATAGATACACTTACGTGATTGGTGTTAATCGGCAAGGTAGTTGAGACTGTCACCATAAATGGAATGTAACATAGAGGACTGGCGAGGGTCCCTTGGGTGACGCCACGCAGCAGTTATGCACTCGCTCAAGACTCCTTTCTCCTTGACACACAACCACGAGCTCTTCATCTTCCTCTTAATACATTTCAACATTATATATATAAACTATTAATTGAGAGCCAAATTTACTACTAAGGTAAGGTCTCTCTAATATTATGGGCTTGAGGCTTCGAATAGTTTGTACGAAAAATCAACCTATTAGAAAATATAATAAAATAGATTTTATTATTGTGCAATTAAGTTCCAAACCCCCAGATGCATGTATTGAGTGCGGGGTAGTTCAGTGTGTAGAGCGCTGAGTTGCTATTCAAAAGGTTCCGGGTTCAAGTCAGCTGATAGATTATTAAATCTGATAACAGCCGTGGTTGGATCTGACGATCCTCTTGGGCCTCACTCACCCTCTAAATTGGTTACTCTTTATTGGGGAAAACCTGGGGGTTGAGCGTGCTCTCTGGCAAATCATGTCGCTGCATAACCATTGCCCTAGAAGCAGTACTGTGTCTACTATGTACTAAAATTAATATTAACCACGAATTCATGATTTTGTTGCTATAAAGAAGCTTTGAAACAGTTATCCACATATTTAAAAGAATTCTTTTAAAATTATGTATTCGTTCCTGAGCGAAATTCCCGTCACAAAAAACATTTATTTAGGTTAAGGAAAAAAACCTTTACCACTACAGCTTATTTAGGGTACTTGGAATGGATAGTATTATTTCTAAACCAACGGTTGTTGAGGGAGGGTAATTCGGCCGAGTTCACGTTCGAATGCCGGTTTTTTCCCCACAGGGAGATCAAAATCTCACGTATCATCTCCAGATCCTACGTGCTATTATTACTTTCATTTTTTGTTACCTGCTTTCCGCATTTTCAACTGAAGCTAATTGGAATAAATAATTGGCAGAGCCCTCTTCCATGCATTATTTTGATTTTAAAACCTCTAAAGGAGTTTAAAACTCTTACGTGACCTATTAAATGCTTCGTTTCCAAGGGAACAAAAAGTCGACCAACAAGACTGGAATGTAAAAACCTCATGAAAAACGTCATCGGTCTAAGTTTAGATTGACGCATCCACAAATATATTCAACAAACACGCTTTGGAATGTTAATAAAAAATACAATAATAAACTAAGAGCACATCTTCAGAATTAATAATTATTAATTATTGGTTTAATAATATTTTTTATATATTAATGTTGTGATATTTAATGTTTAATATCAGATACATTGTTTTGGATGTCAATAATAAATCACCACAAGCCATAGGGTCTCTTTTTATTAAATTTAATATTTAATATTTGTTTAATTAAACCACAGTAGCTCAGTATTAAAATAAAAGCGCAATCATACTTCATCCAGCACAACAATCTTATTTTTAAATGAATACCTCTAATATGTGATCAACATGAAATAACTGAATTATTTTGTTTTTATTTTACTGTTTATTATTATAATAATAAATTATTAAAAAACAATTACAATGATTTATTATACAGTTTATTAGCAAGGAATGCGTTGTTATAAGTGTTGTTTGCTATTAAGGTATGATTTTTTTTTAATTATGATAAATATTTATTTGAGAAATTATAAAAATGTCATTTGGCACTTATTGATTCTGCGATCTTCTTTTGAAAACCTCCCCTTAGGGAGTTTTTAAAATATAAAATTCATTTTTCGATTATTGGCCAGGCTTTCCTTTATGCTGGACTTCAGGTTAACATTTTCACCTATAAAAACTTTATTTCAAATAAGAATCCATGCTTAGCTTTGTATGTGAATGCAAAGTACTAGTTAGTGGAGTATGGGCTTAGAAGAAACTTCCGATAAAGCACTGGTATGCAGCACCCGAGAATGCAGCATAACTGGAACAACGCTTAGTGTATTATCACCGCCGAGAAACCGGGCAGGAAACAGGATCTCGGACTGGAAATAATGGAACAGAAAATTGATGATGCTTGGCCGATCCATTCCTGCGAATCGAAAGAAAAATCCAGCGGCGTCCACTTGGAGCACAACTATTGTTTCTATTGCTTTAGTTTTTACAGTTTCTACTTCCTCAGCTATTTTCCGAGATTTTGTCTCGGACCAGAACCTGTTAAGAATGTCGTGAGGACGGCAAAAGTAATTCTATACAACGAAAAAATATTATTAGTGCCAATTCGTACATCAGAAATGAAATGACAAAGTCAACGGCAAACAATGGTTCCGTAACACATTTGCTTGATTTGTACGGACTAAATAAAGTTCACGTTGGGAGATATTGATAATATGTCTGCAGCCCCGGTTAATAAGTGGCCAAGTCAAATTTTATCCACAATAAGTTAATCTTTCTGAAGGAAGCGGATTTTTGTCATGCACGTGGTGCTTAAGTTGCCAAGTCAGGCTTTGACTTGAAATGGACTTATTGCTTATATTACAACTCCATTTCAAGTTGATGCCTTTCTTAGCCGCTTATGCACTACGAGAATGACACGATCCAGTGTCCCTCGGTACAATTAACTCATTCTGAAGACCATTCGACTTATCCACTGGTTTTGCAGGTCTAGTAATAGTATTGTAACATCCTTTTTGAGATTATAATTTTAAATATTGAATTTACTGCAAATAATTTCATCAAGAATTGTATGATAATATATGTGGAAGAAAGTGGTCCGGGTAGAGGTCACAATGAATTTCTCGTAGGATTTGAGAAAAACTTTATTGATTAGCCAACGTTTCGACCTACTTTGTGGGTCTTCTTCAGGGCTTGGGAGGGCTGGGGGGTTAGATCCACACTAGCTTGAAACACAGACTTGTATAATATAAAGTATTTTCTGTAAAATAACATAAAGTTTTTCTCAAATCCTACGAGAAATTCATTGTGACCTCTACCCGGACCACTTTCTTCCACAGATAATATAAATAATTACAATAATTTGAGCGGTTTTTGGGACAGATTCAGAGTATCAGAGTTAAAGATAAATAACAGTTTATTTCTTTTCAACAATTTATTTTGAAATAGTTTGAATTATTCAAATTCATTTTAATGTGTTAATTGTACATTTTCACTAAAAATTCAATGAATTTTACAAAAATGACAAGTTTACAAAAATCTTAAATTACATTTTCTGTTACCAATGACGAATAACTTCGGAATTTTAACTCTAATATAAGTATGTATTCAATGCATTTTTGGCTCTTTATAATTTCTATCTGATCCTTTATCAACGCTTGAATTACATAGTAATGTAAAAATATTTTTGTCCTGGCCGGGATTTCAACGGGATTAACTGCACACTCTGACCAATTCAATCCATCATTTTTAAATAATCTTAAAATTATTAAACAGAATAAACATTTTTTTTTTCAAATGGGCTTATAACACTTTCAAATAGCAGCTCATTTGTTACTAAAAAACAAGCAATAATGGATCGCTCCGCCACGGGCTTGATGTTTTCTTAGCTGGACTCTTTATACATAGCGTATACATAGCAGTAATGACATATAATAAAAATAAAATTATTTTAAATTATAAAAATATTTGGTGTCTGTTCCGCAGGTTGTCGCTTCGAGTTGAATTATAAAAAGTTTAACTGTTTGATAATTTCATTTTTAATACTTACCAAAAATACAAGTTATAGTTAGCTTTATTATGGAAAAGAGAATGTAATATGGATTCTGATGAATAAATATGGATAATGAGAAGATTTCGCTGATCAGTGTGTAAGGAATTATAGCTTCTGTTTGTCGATTCGAATTGAGTTACAAGTTATCGTGAGCTTTAGTATGAATAAGAGAATGTAATTATGGGAAATGGGTATACTTCGGTAATCATTTCATCTGGAAATGAATATTTCAACTATACTTCGAAATGTTAGTTGAAACTTTTATTTCTTGATGAATTGGTTACCGAAATCTTCTCATTACGTTACCGTATATTAAAGTTCTCTTTTCCATACTAAAGCTCACGATAACTTGTATTTTAAAACTTGTAACTCAACTCGAATCGACAAACAGAAGCTATAATTCCTAACACATTGATCACGGAAATCTTCTCATTATCTATATTTACATTTTCTTTTCCATAATAAAGCTAACTATAACTTGTATTTTTGGAAAGTATTAAAAATTAAATGAATAAACAGTTAATACTTGTTGTAACTCAACTCGAAGCGACAAATTATTACCAAATATTTAATTGCAGATTTAGAAATAAGAAGTAGGCTGATGTGAGACGTGAGGTGTAGTCGAGTTTAATTAATTTTTACTCTCTTTTTCTTAGCCTCCATTCGCTGTACACTGTATAGTGTACAGTCCCTCACAGTTCATTGTTTTAAACAAAGGTCTTTCTTCTTCACGTGACCTTTTAGAACAATCCATTTGCTTATTTCACTATTCACCATTGTCAACTTCTTTTTCTCTTTACTCTTCGTACGTCGAGATCAAATGATCCTTCTGCCAGTGATTACGATCGAATATTATAATACGTGTTATATGAAATTTATACATAAACTAAATAAGTCATAAACTGAATTAGAGCACGCTTATCTCCTATTTATTACTCTGGCCATATGGCAATATTTATAATTCTATAAATATTTATATTGTAAACTTGTGTTATCGCTACAACAATAATAGCGAGGAGACACAATGACAGCTTACATATGCAAATAAGGCTTCATTGCATAATCTATTTAACAGATAAATCTTTTTTTCTTTTTTCTTAGATTTATTTATTGATATTTACAACTGTAATAATATCAGATAAATCTAAATACGAAGCAACTCTAAAACACTTGTACCATTACATGCTAGGGTTTTGGGTATCAGTGTACTGTTTCAAGGATAATCGTTGGAGGTGATTTGTGCTTAAAATATTGCAATAAATCTGACGAAACTTAATTAATTAAATCGACTAAAAAAATTCTGAAATTCGAATTAATTTATTTTACATTAAAAATAAATACACATTGCAAAAATTGCGAGAACACAGGGATATAGGATCGGGGAAGAGAACGGATTTGTCTGATTTGGATACGACCCCTTGTAGCTCAGTGGTTTAGAGCACTGGACCGGAGATGCACTGGACAGGAGATTTTATTTTTTTATTATTTTTTAATTGGCGATAAGTGTTAGTTTTACAAGTCACCACACCAACTATTTGCCCTGAAGATGGTCCACAGCGTAGGCCGGTTAGGAACATGAAGGAAAAACATTTGCCCGTGTGCCTATATTTTTTAACTAATTCAACAGGAAACCCTCACATATCGTGAATATGAAAAAATGGACTTATGCCACTTTCAAAAATAACTCAAATCATAAACTAAATATATCTGACAAATCTATTGGCTTATTTTTATTGCAAGTAGTGCTGCAATTCAATAATTGGTAGATTAAAGTATTTATTACAAGCATACATTTCTAACCTGTTTATTTAGCAATAAGAGTTTCTAGTTACTGATAAGTGTTTCTCAGATATATATTTTTAAAACTTCCAATATGGCCCATCATTGCCGTAAAGGAATTTGTTTTGGAATGGTTTGTTTCTGTAATGTTTATTCGTGGCATTTCAGCGAAAGAAACGGGCTGTCCAGAATTGATCTCGCGGATTTGTTTTCTATTTAAAGTATTTTAAGAACCGTCTTTTCCAATGAAAAAATTCGTTTGCGTTTCATCCAATTTTAAACAAAGTTTTTCAGCTTTGAAGATGGATTGATGAAATGGCGACTGCTGAAAGTAAACAGGATCTGATGCACGAATATTTGTTGAAAAACAAAAGAAATTCTTAGTATTTCATTTGATACAAGAGTCGATCAAGTGTTTTTTTGGACAATATTAAATAGATGGGATAATTTCAATATCATGAAAACTGTACCACCACAAATCCATGAATGGCTTTGGATTTCAAAGCATGGCAGAGACTAAAATTTCTAGGACAATGGTTGCGCAGAGAGGTTGTCCGAGATCACGCTCAACCACCAGGTTGTCCCCCAATTATAGGTACCCACAATATTGAGGGGTACCCACTTTATAGAGGCTGGAGGAGCCTCAGAAGGGTATATAGATCCAAAAGGGTTCATCCGTGTATTTTAACAGATTAAATAATTTATTTGTCACAGCTAGATTTGAACTCAGAACGTTTAGCAAAGCAGTTCAGCTCTCTGAACGTTGAGCTAAGTTTTCCCGCCAGCCAGTCTCAAAAATAATTTATATAACTAAATAAAATGCTTTTTTATCCTAAACAGTTATTCAGTAAGTTAAATGAAAGAAAAAACTGATTTGCATTTTTGAGATTGGGGAAACTCAGTGTGTAGAGTACTGAGATCCTGTGCTAAAAGTTTCACAGACTATTTTAGCAGACAAGACTTCTTTATAGTAGATATACAAATATTAAACTCTTACTTTATAAGAATAAACAAGTGTATATGATAATTCTAAGACTTGCCGCAGTAACTCAGTTTGTGTAGAGCAACGTTTCTAATCTTAAGGCCTAGGGCTCAAAACAGGCTCTGTGGATGCATTATTTAGTCGATTAACAGCTATATGGATACTGTGGGATCTGCAGACCCTTCCAGTTTATAAGCTCTTATTGGGGAAAAATTTGGCCCAAATTGGAAAAAAAGCATGATCTAGACTTGTATGACCTAAACACAGTAAATTCTCTACCATGTAATGAACCCAAGATCTTTCATGGATTTTATTGGCGCAGGTTTTTTATTTATATTGTATGTTATAACTGAACGTTAAGGTATTGTGATAGTACCTTAAAAATCATCATTGTTTTTTACTTTATTTACATTTTATTATTGCGTGTATAAATTGTTTAATAAACATTATTTGAATTATTGGTCAACAAAAGAGTATTTATTGAGGTATTCTCTGAAGAGTGGTCAGAATTATGGCCTGACCTCAACAAAGGATTATAAACTTGCTCACGATTCCAATTCTACTCCATGGAGCAAACTTCTTTATAAATAAAAACTCCGTCCCTCGTTACGAGGAAAAACTATTTTATTGTTATTTACAGTCACGCCAACGTCGAGATGCCCTAGAAAGGACTTCGCCTAAGGCATTCATGAATACGTCATAAGCAATTTAAAGATAGAAAAGAAGCAACAGAGTGGTCTCCTGTACTCCGCCTACTTGTCTATCGACCCTTTCTTTTGGACTTAAGGTAGCCGATATTAAGAATTCATACAGAAGATGTGGTCCAAGTCCTGAATCCGTAATGCCATGGACAGCTGAAGTGGCTAGGGAGAAGGATGGCGCTATGGAATATGGAAGAGACAGGAGGACACAGAGCCATGTTGGTCTACACTAATGGCCTCTGGGTGCTGTGTTGATACCTATCAGTTAGATCATATCTCGACAGTACTCTAGACCAACAGGCCCTGCCTTGATCTACATATCAAGGCAAAGCATGATCACTTATTGATATAAACTAATAGGTTATAAATAGCTTCTCTAATTGTTGCTATGATTATTTATCCACACTCCAATCTTCATCTCCATCAACTCCAATTGAATTAATGTGACAAAAACCGTAAAATAGTTTTAAAATAAAAAAAATTAAAACAGACTAATATATACTAAAAATAAAATAATTTACTCATAAGTATTGTTAACTCTTATGAAGTTTTACATGTTTTTTTTTAATTTTAAAATGTTTTATATATTTTAAAATAGTATCGAGGTATAAATAAAATATATTATTACAGTCCAAAGTCTAATTCACAAGATTAGAAATTGATCATGGAGAATATTGAAACTCCAAGTAGGAAAAGTTTTAAAATATTTATGGACCACTATATTGAGGAATCTATACTTATTTTCAGTCTTTCAGGACATTTTTATAACTTATGTATTTTTTGTATTGTTTGTTATTTTATATTGTTTTTGTTATTAATTACAGATTTAATAGAATGATAAATCAAATTAATTTACTTGTAAGTAGTAGAAGTATACTTATGCAAAAAATTGAAAATGACTCTATTGATAGTCGAAACGTTTTTTTTTTTAAATAAAGAAGATTTGACTGGAAAACGGTTTTTATCACATTAATAAAATAAAATATTTACTAATATTTAATCCAGTGGCATCAACGTTAAAATTAAAACTTCAATTGAATTTGATTTTGATTTTAAATATAAAAACTGATTGGATATAAATACATACATATTGTACCAATAATCAGGAACTGTGTTCTAAGAAAATAAGAATGATTTATTAATACATATTTTTGATTTTGGAATATCATGAGTAATTATTGATGATGAACTGCTGAAACTTAATTATTTTACTGCCTATTAATGTTTTACAATGCTGAAACATTCAAATATTTTACGTAAACACGTAATGTTATATAAGGAAGAAAATAGGTTAAGAAATTTTCTTTTAAACGTAGAAATGTTTATTTGGAAGCCGACGTTTCGACCGACATTGCAGGTCTTCTTCAGTGCTGGTAAGATCAGGAGTTGACACTAGACTGTAATGTTGTATGCGAGACCTAGTTTTTATAACTGTCATATTTACAATTCTTATTTTATACATTCTTATTTCTTTTCTAGTAATAATACCCGATATGGCTTCTACGATACATAGCAAATTTAAGATTTAATGAAGCTTGAACCAAACAACTGATTTAAAGTACGTCTATCCTCTCCATAACTTAAGCTATTCGCTTGAAGAAGATATGTACTCGTTTGAGAATAAAAAATCATATGTTTTTTATCTAGAGATGGAAATATTAGACTCAGTTTAGACTCAGTTACTTCTTTTTTTTATCACCCTTGATATTTATTTAAGAATTATCAGGTAAGGCTCACCCAGCCTCTATAAAGTGGATACCCTTAATAAGAGGAAAACTTTGAGCGTGATTCGAACAAATCAGCTCGCTGCACAACCGTTGTCCTAGAAACAGTACAGCTCAACCACATACTGAACATCTTCAGGGGTTATAGAGTAGAACACTGAGTTGCTGAGCTGAATGCCCCGAGTTCGAATCTGGCTATGGCGGATAAATTTATTTAATCAGTTAGCCGCAAAGGATAAAAAGATTTAGTAACTAAGGCCAAGTTCAATACCACCATTTTTATATTTAAGAATTTTTAGCAGTAACACATTATATAGTGAATATAAACGCTGGAAAGACGAAATTATTATCTAATTATGTCTTATCAATTCCCATTTTATAAAAGGCACCGCCTTCATTATCAGTGAGGCGTCGAATAAAATGAAAATGAATAAAATTCATCCCAGTACTAGTCGATGCATATAATATCTTTTCTTACCATTATCGTCTCGAGCTTTCAGGTTTTTAACGTATTAGACCATAGGCCAATCTGTGAACCGCTTGCGTTTTATTTTGTTTAATCATCTGGTTTACCACTTGCCTAATTTAATCGACATGTGCAAAATAATAATACAATGCATTGAGTTGTTTATAAGAGTCTATTTTTGGAATTAAATTATTTTTAAACCCAGTTATTGTCATTTAAGTGTCAACAAATCAGTTAGTTTCGCATAAAAAAAATGAAATAAAGAAGGGACCATTTATTAGTAATGATGGGTCGCTGGAATGAAACAGTGGGAACAACTGTTTGATTCCAAAGCTCAGATTGCAGGCGTTCGTCTTCATTACTTCTTATTAAGCCCAATGACTCAAGAACTACCCAATCATTGTTCCAACTATGGAGAGTTAGTATTATCTGATCTGACTATTCCCAGATATTTTTTATGTTTTAATGTTATGGTGCGAATTGAGCTGCTGAATGCCAGCCAAAATAATAAAAATCGAGATTTTTAAATTAATGTAAAACTAGACTATAAATCTTTTGATTTTTATATATTGGGAAAAAACATTCTCCAGACATCTTAACTTCTTAATTTATATAATTAAAAACATATCGACAACTATATGTCATTATCAATTTTTTAAAATAAGTTTTCTGCATCGATACAACAATTATACATAACTTTAAAGAAGTTATATGTCTAAAATCTGCAAAAAAAATAACAATTATATTAAGAAAAAATACATAATTTTAATAGATTGATAATGAAATATAGTTGTCGAAACGTTTTATAGAATTACATAAAGTAAGAAGTTAAGATGACTGTAGAATGGTTGTTTCCCAATATTTAAAAACCGAGATTTTTAAAACACTTCCATTTAATTTAACAGGTACAGTCTTCGGGCTATATATATTTATATTAATGATTGATGCTTTGCAAATACATGTTAATCAAAGAGGATATTGTTTTTTTCAATGACTTTTATTGTGTATATTAATTATTATTAACAAATCCCCATACCACTATCACCAATGAAGTGCATGTCTTCAATACAAGGTAGAGGATGCACTGTTTAATGTACAACGGCTGTGCAGGGAGGCCTGTAGATCACACAGGGTCCAATCGTGGCTGTTAACAGATTAAATAATTTATCCGCCACAGCCGGATTTAAATGTGAAGTCTTTAGAACTCCACACACTGAAGTATCCCGCTCCATATTTAATTTTAATTAATCACAGAAAAATAAGCACAGCACGAAATACAAGCCGATATGCTGGGAAAGTTTGATTCATTCATATTGATATAATGCCTGATTATTGAAAAGTTGGAGATGGAAGGCAAATTTTAGTTGAATTTAGGAAAAAGATTTTTGGATTGAAGTATTATTTAAATTCCTTTTTAAACAGGACGATATTTTTCTAAATCTTTAATTTTTCTAGTTTTAAAGAGGGAGTATTTAGTTTTTAAATTTCAGTGGACCCAATTTAAATTAGAATTTTAAAAATGTATTTTTTGAAGTTAAGAACTGTATTATAATAATATAACAAGTAGTTTGTCTGGCCAGGTTACGAGCCCTGGTAGCTTAGTTCGTAGAGTACCGCGCTAGGGATGCGGAGGACCCGGGTTCGAGTCCCGGCCAGGACAAATATTTTCTCTTCAAAAAATAAAAATATTTAAATAATCACAATAAAGTAAAGATAAAAAATTATAAATTAAATTATGATCAAAATAAAATTTTTGAAATATGTTCGATCATTCAATTATTTAATTATTAACATGAGTGCTTTCTGATAGTCATTTTGTTTTGTTTTATCCTTTTTTTAATTTCAATTATTTGATAATGGCATATTTTAAAGATTTATTTTAAATTAATTAAGGTAACTATGCATTTTCGTGGGCATTATGCTCTAAGAGGATATTACTGTTGTTTTTATAAAGTTTTTCTTTGTAAATCTATTTCAATTGAATAAGGGTGCAGTAATTTATACTTTCTATTGATTGGGATACTGATCATTATTTATTTTAACACGAATTCTAGCTGTGAATAAATCACTGTGATTTTTAGAAGGTAATTATATTATAATGATTATTAAAGATTAATAAATTGTCACAATAATGCTTTTTGTTCCGTTCTACAAGCACAGACCATTGACAGTTGGTTTGTTTCTTAAGTGCCTCACACGCTATAAAAATAAACCTTATAGCTAATATCGTGGCTCGAACAGATGACATCGGCCTATTGTATGCAGATGATGCCCCTGCTCTAGGAGGTATACAAATCATATGATTTACCATGGCATAATGTTTTTACTGAGAAGACCATTCATTGTTTGCCTGCTCGGTCACAAATTATGTATGTATAGTTCGATCATTCAACTCTGAATGTGCCCCACCAAATTCGGCGAGTTGTTCTTCAGAGCTCAATATATTTTTCTCTCTACTTTTATTATGCATACAATTTTATACTCAATCCCTAAATAGAATTGCAATGATTGTATCTGCAATTGAGTAAGTAGTTAAGTCGATTTTTTTTTCCAATTTTAAATGGCACATTCGTGATTTCAATGGCACATTCATGATTTAAATGGCATGTGAGGAATCGTTACCATCTTTCTCGTAGTACATTGTAGGATAAGTCAGGCATTGGCTTTAAATGGAGTTATTGCTTATATTATTACAACAAGAATGACAGAATTCCGCTATCCTAAGAAAAAATAATTTATTCTGTACAAAATACGACTTCACCGTGACTACAGAAATATTTCTCCGGCAATTTCATAAAATATTTCATCAGTTTTCAGTGTATACTGGTTTTCGACTTACGGATTTAACACTTATCCATAGAATTCCTTCCGTCACTCTACTCCGTTTCCAATCTAAAACCTTCACTACCATAATTTTATCACAAATTAAATTTATATTAATTAAATTAATGCCAGATACTGTCTAAACTTTCTTCCCAGTGGATTCCTGATTATCTCCCATAACGGTCTGAAATGATGATGACTTCATGTTAATCAAAATGCTGTTTCAATGCATTAAATGGGTAGTTCTAATCACCTCTAAATATTGTGTTTCATTCATGATTTTTTTACATGTCTCAATATCAATATGTAAATAAATAAAGATTTAAAAAAACAAAGGATTCCTATTGAGAAAATTAAAAAATTGATATTTATATCGATAAATAAATAAGTAAATGTTGACTTTCTTTACTTATAACTTTATTACCTTTTATATATCTATGTAGATTTATGTAGTTGTTGCCTAATTGTTTTTTTATGTTTTTATTATTGACCAGAAAGTACTTTTTAGTTTACATTTATTTTAAAGTACTTATGTTAGTACTGTATGATTGTTATTACGTAGCCTCTCGGACAGATTATTCTGTTATTGTTGTACACATTTGTTATTCTCAAAGGACTTGACCCCGGAATACAAATATTTTTCTATTCTATTCTACACGTGAGCAATATTATATGATTACGTGAAGATTTGTTCAACAGTTGAATAAAAATTTTATTAAACGTCTTGGGTTGTGGTTACAATATCGTCGGCTAAGAGTGTAAACCTGCTAACTCACTTTGACACAAATTTACATGAGATGAATAAAACTTATTAAATTTGAATTTTACAGTTTTAGGTTAAAAACAAAAATACATTTGGTGTATTATTGGATGTTCTACATTATTATAAACTAATAAAATACTAAAATTCGATCGTTGATAAGTTATAAGATATAAGTGGTGTCAATTATGGAGTTAGCCGCGCGATTTGAATAAAATGGATTTGACAGTTTTACGCATCACACTTTTTTGGCGATTTTACGTTTAGAATGAGTTTAGCTTAATTTACAGTCTATGTGGCCAATTTTTATCTTACAGATGGTATAAAACTGTAATTTTGGACCAAAAGTGGAGTTGGCAGTTTACACTCTAAGCCGACGATATCTGATTTATTAGTCTGTTGGGACTGCTTATGTGAGATGCTGCATTTGATTTTTGTTGATTTTTTATTTTTTGGGGGTGCGTCTTACTAATCCCTGAATCGGCTTAGTAATTTTCTTGTATTATAGAGGCTCAAGGCTGTATTTCTTGGGCTTTTCTAACTGCAATTATTGATAATTGTATTTGAAGAAATTACATCTTCTCCGTAAGCTCTGGACTTGTTTGTAAGTCAACCCCTACGAGAATGCTGATTATATATTATGCTAATCATTGTGATGCAAGCCCCCCTTCCTGTTGCGTACAATTCCTACATCTAGTTGTCGAGATGGTCTTCGCCTTATGCGGAAACCCGGAGGACCGACACCATAAGAAAGAGGAAGTTTACATTGACAAGAGGGGCTGGAGGTTCTGTTTAAATGACAATACGCAAGAGATCCAAATATAGCCTAGGTTCCATATGGCTATGTTGCCATATGTTTGTCCCCGCTGTTTACCGCTTTCTTTTTCCTTTCTGGCTCTGCAACTATTCCTGTACGCTATTACCTTCCGTCTGTTATTTATGGTTCCTCATCTGCTCCTATTATAGCCTCCGTTTTTTCCCCAGGCTTCTTGTCCAGGTGCGCTTGTTACAGCAGGCTTAATGATGGAGGCCTAGACTAAGGTTTGACTCAGGCACTTTCTTTTTTTAGGCCTATAATAAGCAGTAAACCATTCGTCAAAAACATTTTACTTTACTTATTTCCTCACTCACTTAAAGTATCCACTATTATTCCCCAATTACAGGACACTGTTGAAGCTTACGAGTATATAAAGCTTATATGCAAATATTGCATTCTTCCCAAGAGTCTTCACTTGCATCTTATCCACACTGACGATTTTCCACAATTTTGATTTCTATTGATATTGATTTACACTGGGAAAGAAATAACCTGTATCACAACACCCCAAGAAATGTGATTTGTCCGAGATTACACTCAACCGCTCGTTTTCCCCTGTTAAGGTCACCCACTTTAAAGAGGGTGGATGAGTCCCAGAAGGATCCATCCCTGGCTGTTAACAAACTAAATAAAATTAATATTTTTATTGTTATTCTAAAGGGACTTTATTATTAAAATATGTCACATCCGGTTTGTACCCGAGATCTTCGGCACGGAAACTAAACGCTCTACTACTGAGCTACCCCGCTTCGTTTTCTTTTTTCAGGTATATAAAATGGCAACCAACCGTTCGTCAAAAAGTATCTTCCCTAACTTACTTCCCCATTCACTCAAAGTGTGCATCATTATTTCTCGATTATTTTATTAAGACACTGTTGGAGTTCATTCGAATATATCTTCCTCACGAATCTTCATCTTAATTTCATCCAATCCTCATACAAGGCTGAAAAGACAAAAAACTGCTCGACGTTTTCACCTACTTCAACATTTACTAGACAAACGCTCTAAGCTCCCAATTAATTACAAAAGACTTTATGTAACTGACATTTACATGATAGTTATCAGACCTATTTGGACATACGGAGTTGAGCTTTGGGGCTCTACTAAACCATCCAATTCTTCTTGTATCCAATCCTTACAATCAAAAATCCTTCGTAAAATCCTCAATGCTCCTTATTATGCCACAAACTCATCCATCATGATCTTAATATCTCATATGTTGCTGATTTGGCCCGAACTAGAGCCCTATCCTTCCATGACAAGCTCCATACACACTTGAATTCGCTAGCCTCTCAACTTGCTTCTCATTTTATTTCTGATAACCTTCCGAAGCGTCTGAAAAGAAGATGGCCTCGAATCTTTTACTATAGAACTTTATTGGAGTGCTACCGATGGGTAGTTTCTCACTGGGTTTTTTGTTTTCATGTCATTTGTTCCTATCAGCAAATTTTCTTGATGTAAAATTATTACAGTTGTAAATATCAATAAATTAATCTAAAAAAAAAATTGTATCGATACACAGCCGATCTTCCACAATATCGATTTATTTTGATATCGATAAATCCTGCGATAATAACCGAAAAAATCATGTAAACCCGAAGATGCTGATTAGTATGTGTTTTTCACGAGTACATCCTTTCAGCTTAACATCTTAAAAGCTTAACCGCCTACATCATGGTCCCACCAATTATTCATCACATCGGATTTATTTATCCGGTGTATTCTTTATTCAGCGTTGAAAAATAATAAGAATTGATTACGCATAAATCTATACCGCTAGGTCCTTATATAATAATATGGATGAACGATTAAATGGAAAACCCAGTAGCTGTCAAAATTTGGCGAGAAGTTCATGGGATGGTAACCAACTTTAAGACGGTGTAATACCTTCCAAAACCAACCTTATTAAAACTTCGTTTTATCCCGCGGTTTTACCCTCGTTTAGTTTGGATGGACTTTAAAAATTAAAACTAATTTTCAAATATTTTTAATTAAAAAATGGTCATTTTTAATATCTCTTTACCAGAAAAAAAAATTAAACTGAAATAAACTGAATAAACCTAAGTAAAATATTGATGTTTCATGGTTGACGTTTATAACGGCAAAAATAATCAGGGTGCATTTAATATAAATTCATTGCATTGAAGGTAGACGTTTCGGCCAAACCAGGGAGTCATCTGCGGGGTTGAAATCGCCTAGCTTTTAATCTGGGTTCTGAGCGCGATGTTGGCAGAATCGAATCCTTGCACAACAGTTGGCTTATACATCAGAGAAACCAGACAACATTAACTGGATAAAATATTATGATATAAGTTTGGCAGTACTTATCCATTACAATTCAGATAAATAACTAAAATGGATTGAAGACAGCTTAGTGATAATAATATAAGAAAATAATTATCATTACGTCATTAGTGGACAAATTCTAACTAAAAGCCTCAAGTCGCTAAATCAAAAACAGGACATAAATAATACTTGTTAATATATCGTCTTTTCAGAAAAGAAAGAGAATAATAGCTAAGAAAAAAATAAATATAGCACAAACCGATCTCAAAATGCAGCAATCCGGAGGAAACATCACACCACCACCAAAGCACTAATCCAACTCTTTGGGCTTTTACTTTTGATCGTCTTTATTAACAAAGTAATATCTTTTGGCTCATCGGTATGTGTAATTCATAAATACGATTAGATTCTGAAACTAGAAGTTTTTAAATTTCTAAACCGCACTTTTCCTAGCGCCATGGTGCGAGTATTTGTTTCATGAAAAAGTGAAAACTCCCATGAGAATACAGCGATGCCTATGAATAGGTTAAAAATAAAAAGGGACACAGCAGATTACGTAATGTTTGACAAGAGCTAACAGACAATGGTATTACTGCACTTGTTTATTCAACCTATAGAAGCAGTTAATACCTTTTTTTTGTTCATGTTGACCCTCTTTTAAATTTTTAAAAATAAATAAAAAAAACTTCATGTCATCGAAGGACATGAATTTATGGTGGCTGGAAATCACAAGAATTTTCTATAGTAATAAAAATTACAAATAAAAGAAAAAAGTTCGTTAAAAACTTAATACTTCACGTCATTAGATAACAATAATAATTTTATCTTGGTAACGTAAACCTAACATATATGTTGAAGAAAATGGTCCGGATGGAGGTCAAAGAAGGAATTTTTCAAAAAAGATGAAAACAATTGACATCAGACGTTTCGACTGACAATGCAGGTCTTCTTCAGAGTAGATAGGCGAAATACAAAGCATATTTAAAAGAAATAATTGTAATAAAAAACATGTATAAAAAATAAAATAAATAAATAATACATGAAAAGAGAACTATTGGAGTAAACCAGACATCAAAGTAGAAATAATTTAAATTATAAAATATATTATTTAAATAAAAGCATTATTTTCACTTCATAGACTTGTTCTACCTAATCCTATAGTTTATGGCAATATTTACGACCTAAATTACGAGGTATGCTGTGTTTTGCATTATATTTTTAATAGCTTAGCGATTCATTATATGTTTTATTATCATTCTTTCGTTTCAAATATTATTTATTAGATTATTCTCCTTATTTTATTTACTTATTATTTTATTGGCTTAATTTTGCTTACCGGTTTTCTGATGTTTATATTCAGTAACTCATATCCTATTGTTTTAGTTCAAAATTTAAAATAATAGTTTTATTTTATAATTTAAATTATTCCTATTTTTGTATCTGGGTTATTCGAATCGCTTCATTTTTATATATTAATTTATTTTATTTTTTATATTTGTTTTCTATTCATGTTATTTCATTTAAATATGTTTTGTATCTTTTCTATCTAGCCCTGAAGAAGACCTGCAATGTGGGCCGAAACCGGCTTCTTAAAAATAGTTTATCTCTATTTAAGGAATTATTTCTTTGACCATTTTCTTCCCCAAAATGATCTAACTTTGTTTTCTTTTTGTCAATACAAATAATTTAAAATTTATCGTACTTCGACTTTTCAATGTTTTGGTGTAGCATGTCCTAGGCTTATTACCTAAAGAGGTAATAAAGAATAAATAATAATAAAGATTATGAAATACGAGCCAGGTTTTCCTTAGCAGGCTATCTATTTAAGAACTGTTCCTAAGCTGTATTTAATGATCCAGGTTACTTTTCCTTCTAATTCAGCCTTGGGTTTCTTTTTAGAAAATAAATATTCTATTTCCTGGCATGTAAAATATTTCTGTTGCCTACTTTTAGGAAATTTTATACGACCCCATCATTTCACTTTGATGGGGTCGATATATTCACAGTAATAAATAAATTTTCATGAATAGTAATGAGTTGAGCTTATAATAATTTCTTAAAATTTATAAATTATTTATTTACTACATCAGTTTATTATTACTGTTCTAATAATAAAAATAATAAATAAAAGAATAAAAAGAACTGCCCATTCTTTGTGAGACTTCAGCCTTAAAATAGTTTAGAATCTTATATTTATCTCTTTAAATTATTTTTTATTACATTAATAATGTGACCATTATTGTACGAAACATCATAACAAGAGATAAAGCTGTTATATAAAAATACGACTATTACTTCAGTCGTATTACGGCCATTCCATTTTTGGGTAGCAATCCGAATACATTGTTGTTTAAAAGGAGTAAAACATTTTAGAATTTTAAATAAATTATTTTTTTAAAACACTTATAAAGAAGATGCCAACCTCCTCTTCATTTCATAAGAAACATGCTTATGAATTTGTTACCAATGGCAAGTTATCCATTATATCCCGGCTTTACTTTTGATATCCCGCTATAAGTTTATAATCGGCAGAGAAATAAGTAAGTTCCAAGGGATCTGTCATGCTACAGATCTAACACGGAAGTACCGCTTCCTCAGGAGCCTCCTCGGCCATGGAATACTAAGTCAGAGAAGACTTCCGGAGGAAACAATGGGCGATGATGCCATCGACTGCCTAAGATGGTAACCTGCCTAGACATTCTGCCAGACCTTAGCAGCCCCCAGTCAACGACCTAGCATATTACTAGGCGAAGTTGGATTTACAACTGAATCGAAATCCCTATCGACACTTTTACTAATTTGAAATAATTATGATTTCGGTTTCAATTTCAAGTTTTGCACAATCGTCAACTAATCAGTTAGCCTCGCTAGTTTCCTTCTTGACCTTCCAATAAAACTCAGATTTTCAAGCCCAGGAGAGTGTTGAGGGAAGGGGAGTTTTCTGAAGGGCTCAGAAGAGTCTGGAACGATTAATCATTAGCTAAAAAAAACGCAGGTATTTTTCCTATGGCCAAGAGATCTGTATTTCTTAACGAGTGTCAGGAACGAATTGGATTAGAATATCTTTTTTTTTTAAAGTAAAGCCTTGATTTAAATAAAATTACAAGGTTTATGAATAATGTCATATAAGTTTCAGAATTAACTTACATACAAAGCTACTATAATGTTTTATTTACTTTTCATATTTTTAAGTTCTTTTATAGAGGTGACCTGAAAGTAAGTAAATTATTGTGTCAGGAATAAATAAATGGCACTCGTATTTTTTTAATTAATGTCTGGTTCAAAACCCAATAGGTTTATCAATACTATCAAATAAGTTCCAGAAATTATTAACTTACATACAAAGCTACTTTAATGTTTTCTTTGCTGTTTGTTCATTATTTTCTTAATTTGACCTGAAAAAATGTAAGTAGTCATTCACCACATTCTTTAATAAGATATGTGCCCAAGGTATCCACGAAAACACCCAGCTTAGTTTTATACATTTTGTTGATTTATTCTTGCGCATAGCAACATTGATCTAAAATTCATTATATTCAATCTTCAGAAATATGCTTTTCATTGGGAGTCCAGTTTTCCCAATAAATTTTATATGAATGATTCAGCATACATTTTCATACTGCGAATGAATAATAGTTCAATCATCATGGAGGCAAGTTTATTGAGAAAAATAAACATGTACAGGAGGAATAGATGAAAGAAACCCGATGTTATCAGTAGGGAAGAAATGGGCTTTAGATTGCTTGACTTCAAAAGTTTGGACAACCAGCCATAATCGAGTTTGTGTAAAGTTCTTTCCTCAAACCGCAAAGAAAGCCGAAGAAGAGTTAAATCCTGAAGAAAACGAATAAAATCAAATAGCCATTATTATACTTTGTTGGAAAAAAAACAAAATAAAAGTGAACCACTATAACCCATGCAGGGTCTTTAGACCATGTTAGAAATATTACTGTTTCTAATCCAACAGTTGTGCAGGCAGATGATTTGTCCAAGATCATAATCAACCGCCAGTTTTAATTCCCCAATTCTGGGAACCCAGTTTATAGATGCTGGGTGCGCCACTTGGGGGAGTTTGTCAACTGATTAATTGAACTGCCATAGCCGGATTTTAATCCGGGACCAACTCATCGTTCTACACCATGGTATTGTTATTATAAAACCGTTTCGTATTTGATATAATTGAAAGAAAATGTTTCCTTGTAGGTTGAAACCATGTTTAAAATTTTAGACTATGTAGTTCATGTTATCTGTATGGGAACTCTTCCAATAGTTTTATTATCTAATCTTTTTTGGAAGACAAATGACAAATTTTCCACCCGAACAAGATGACTCGAAACCTGACGACCTAATTATAGATAACAAATTTTTGGTCTATAATCACTCGAATACAGCAATAATAAATTTAGCCTATGATCGTATCGTATAGTTTGACTTGAAAACAAATTGTAGCCTTAGGATATTGATTGATAGCTTCGATTCGTGTTCACTGTGACTTATCATGAGAATTTATTGAAGTCGTGACTTATTTATCGTATGTAATAGACATTGCTCATTGTTTTCGGTCGTCAGATAAAACGTGGTTACATATACAAGTATATTGCTTGAATGTAAGCATCAATTTAAAATTAGTATTTTCTGTATAATTTCTTTTTATCTCCCTACACAACCGTTGTCATAAAACCAGTAATGTCTCTACCTAGTTAGTCATGAACCAAAGTCCCATCATGAGTTGTAATAGTAAATTCTTATTATTATTATCTATTTGTAGTTATCCCCGATAAATCATGTTACAATATTGAAAATTATTAAAATATATCAAAAGTTAACTTAAGTGATCTTTTATTGTATCATATTTCTCTAGTCTTCCGTGTTAAATTTGGGTTTTAATTAAAAAAAAAAAAATCGCCTTCACAAGGGTATCGAGTGTCGCAAAAATAATTAATCTATTCTCTCAAATTACCCTGTCTATTACGATATTAACTTCTTGAAATTTTGAATTCACTTATTATTATTTATTTATCATATCATGTTACCATTCTGTGTTTTAAAATCATTCAAGTTTAATTTATATTTTATTATATATCCAAGTTAATTAAATGATAGTTAATGGTATTCAATAGATGACTGACATATAAGTTTTTTTTTATAATTTTTGGTCAACTGTTTTAATTTTAAATATTTTGATTTTATTTTATTTTTTAAAGAGAAAAGATATTCCTATTTCTAAGTAGAATATATATTTTATCTCTAAACGTAAAAAATATTTTTTTAAAGTTTGGACTGTTGTTAATGTTTTTTTTCATGATGTCTTTCTATTAGAATTTATAAGCATCTACAATAGTATAATTATTGCTGATATAGTATTTTCGTTCCTAGAAAACTAGAGATGATATTCAGCAAAATAAAATTAATATTATCGAAAATAGTAGGATCAGTTTCGAGTTACAATTATTTCATTCGATGAATGAATGATGGTTTCGTGTGATTATGTATATATACATATATATATATATATATATATATATATATATATATATATATATATATATATATATATATGAGTGTGTAGAATATAAACGGACATATGTTTTAATATCATCTGGTTAGATATTTAAAAAAAAAAATAGAAATAGGGTAAATAAGTTTAAATCACTGATAGTGTTGTTTGAATTTTTGTTCATTATTTTTCGTTTTCTGCTTGGCATTAATTTGATGTATATGTAACTACGAAATGTTTCTCTTGTATAATTATGGTTAACTTATTTTAATTTTTTTCTCTCTTCTTCTAATCTGTTTTTAAAATATTGTTATTGGAGGTAATTCGCATTTTTTTTTCATTACTTTTTTTTTATTATTCTTTGTCACTTATTAAATTATTTGTAATAAATAATTAAATGTAATTATTTTACACTCTAAGGCATAATAGCTTACAATACCTGTAATGTTATTCTAAAGGGACTTGTCCCAGAATAAATAAAGACATTATCATTATTATTATTATTTAAGTATCTACTCCCAAATAAAGTTTGATTTAATACGCTATGCCTGCTTTGATTAAGTACAATAATTTATCTTTCTTATTATGCTTAGTAAATGAAACCTTCATAGATAATGCTACGCATCTTAGAAGCTAATAAATATTTTAAACAGAAAAACAAATTATAAGGATTTTAAAGTTCCATAGACTCAAAGAAACAAAGGAATAACGCTATATACCGCTCTTTCAAAAGGATGCCATAACTCAAAAAACCTATTTTTTCGATAGAGGTATTTAAAAAATAAAAGTTAGAGTATTCCTGTTGTAATTCTTTAATTAACCATTAGAAAATTTTTAAAAGCTTGAAACTTTCTTTATTTTAACTTATATCATTATTTCCATAAAACTTCAAGATCAAATATGATACACCTCAAAATATGACTCTATAAAAAAAAACTTGATGGATTGAATTATCCAGTCAACTATTATCCACTAAAAAAAAAACATGTTGGAAATGGAATATCAGTTATGTCGTTTTCTGAATTAAAAACCTTCAAACAAAATTATTGCTATTGAGGCTTAAATAAATGTCAATTTTTGAGTTATGTTGTTCTTTTGAAGGAGCTGTAATATTCTTTATATTTTCTTCTTTTTTTTTTTTTTTTTTTTTTTTTGAAGTTACCAAGATTTCTGTTTACTTTATAGTAATATATTTGCCAATGAACATTTAATATTTTTTTAATTATTTCTTTTGTTTTGGTAATCGTTCGTACTCTGAGGATTTGTAGTGTACATTACACACTTTTAAATAGCAATATTAGCAAAGTAATTGCAAGATGAAGCAAGAATATTGCAGAGGTGAACTCCCCATCTGCCGAGGTAGGGTAGAACCGGTCTCACATTCCTCGCCAGATCTCAAGTTGCGAAAAGCCTCTCATAAAGGAGGCCTTTATACTCGCGTTGTGATGCAAATCTCGGCGGTTTACGGGCTACTCTTTATAATATTTTCTGTTAAGACAGAGCGATGCATATAGCTAGCTATCAAGTCCTCCCTCTAGCCTGCAGTCGCAACAATAATAAGGGAAACTCTAAAAGTATTACAACCAATCAATAATGATTTTGAATAATTTGAGAATCTGCAAAAACGATATTCTTCTATTTCAGTTTCAATTCTGATTTCAAAATACAAGATATCGATATTTATCGTCTATTATATTATAACATTTATTATAATCTCTTATATTAAACACACAATTCGTAAAAGCAGTGTAGCAATAATTAGGGGAAAACCTATCACTACAACAGATGAAGTGTACATGGTTGGGGTCTACTGTTTTTAAGACAACGGTTTTGCAGATACGTGATTTGTCTGAGATCAAGCTTAACCACCAAGTCCCCCCTCTCAATTTTTTAAATATTTATTTTATGACAGTTGAAATAGTAATAACTAAATAATAATAAAGACAAATGATAATACATACGTTGGGGTCAGATGTCTAAAGTTAGAAAGCCAATCTCAAAAACTTACCTGTAACAAAAAGAAATTAAGATTTAGTACATATAGTCGTTTAATTTAATAATTAAATGATAATTTTTAATGGAAATGTTATTAAACTAGCATTCATAAATACTTTCTATAGTCATGCATTTTAATAATATATTTGACACGTTATTTATTAATTATGTTTCTACTAAAAATAATAAATGTCTTGTTTTGGAATATACATTATCCTTTCAGCAAAAAAAGGAGGATTTTAAATTTTAATCTTTTAAATAATTTGAAAAGATTTAAAGTCATAAAAAAAATTATTAATTTCTAACACCAGAGTTTCTCATTCTTCATTAGTAATGGTTTAAGTGCTGACTGGAGAGGTTACGTTTTACGTTTTTGTCCTCTCAGCAACATTTCAATTTTTTTTCGTTCAATGACATAAACGTCAATCTATTTCGTTATCCATTTTATACTACACTAGGAGTCCTAAATCTGACCTATTCAGGTATATTTAGGATAGCGAGCACCTGACACCGTATAGGCTGGGGATCCCCATTTTATGTCCCTTCCGAAAATCCTCGGGCCCACTGCTGGGCTGCGTACTCGCGATCTTGGGCATAGAAGGTTGTTAAGTTTACCACTACACCACAGTTGACCCCCTATGATTGGATATTCCATCTCAATTATTGAAAAGGCTCTTGTTACATGTAATCAACAAGTAAATACACTGTACCCATAAAAATAATCTCTTATCGGACATGGTGAATGGCAATATCCAACGGCACAACCTTTACCATAAGGCACAGTCTGAGATCTCTTAGTAGTTTTGTTAATCAGCTATTGACGTCGTTTCCAAATCCAACTTAATTTAGAATATAATACGATGTTTTCCATACGAGAGATTTAACTGAACAAACGTGCGTTATTAAATTGGCCGAGATACAGCCGGAGGCAGTATTGATCAGAGAGGCTGACCTCCAAACCCACTTTACAACCTAACACCTTTATCCTATTGTTTATTAATAATCCGATTTTTTAAATTTATTAGACTATTTATAGTAAACGCCTAAAACTCAAAAATGTTGGCGTCTCAAAAATCTTTTAGATTAAAATTAAAGCCGGTGATACTCAGCACATCTCAAAGGGAAAGCGTTCCTTTAATCTTTGTGGGGTTTCGGAATTTCCCATCTATGTTAGAAAAAAAAAAGAGTCATGAATCCGTGTACCATTTTAAAATAAATTTGGAACCAAACCGGAGACCTGTACAGTTTACACCAGTTTATTTACATTACAAAATCCTTTACCAAGGGTACAAGCTCAATAAGTCAATCCAAGGCGTTATATATTGCAACAACAAACGTCTCCGTGTTTATTTTCTCGACCCGAAACTATGTATTTAGCGCCCTCATACCCTGCTAATAACGTCCAAGGGAAATCGACTTCTTGTTTGAATTTATTTTCGTCCCAGGATGTGCACAAACAGAAGTAGCTGGATTCAGGAAAATAATCCTGATGAGAAAGGACATTATAATATCAGCGAGGCTTTGCTCAATGAACGGATGAAAATGGCCTTGAGGGTTCGTTAGCTCACATCAAGAGCTTCACTGAACTTTTTTGCATGCCTTGCCGGGCACACCATCAATCATCAGATCCTGTCTGTGATATGGCATTCCATCCTTCTTCCACTTGAGCAGTATACTATATACAACTACTTATACATTATAGTCATTTTAAGGAGCGGAACAGCTCTGAGGGATCAAATAAATTATTTAAACTGTTAACAGCCAAGGATGGACCCTGTGGAATATGCAGACGCTCCTGAGGATCACAGGCATAGGGTTGTAGTAGTACAGGTAAATATTATGATAATTTGACTGCATAATAATCGTAGCAGAGTAGATCAAAATTTAGGTTCCTGAAGGTCCCACGTTCGAACCCACCTGTGGCAGATATATTTATTTAGCCCCTTAACTATGCAAATCCGTTAACTATGAAATCCATGCAAATTTACCATATACACATTTTCAGCTCCTCCTGGGTCTCACCCATCCTCTATAGAATGCACACTCTTAATTGGGAGAAAAATCTGATTATTGAGCATGATCTCGGTCAAATTTGCACGGTCTCTACAATTTACTGAACCCAAAACACTTCATGCGTTGTAGTGGTAAACTTTAATTTTACAATTAAATAATAAATAAAAAACCTTGATCATTACCTTAAAAAACCTGGACCATTACAGTCTATAAAATGGTCTTGAATTTATTACATGGCAAAGCTTCAACTGCTTCTAGAACAATTGTTGTGGAGGGAAGTGATCTGTTCGAGATCAACCTTCTGTTTTGCAAATTACTTGTACTCAAGCCCTAAAAAATTATCGCAATCGAAAACGATAACCGATCAAATTAGACGAACAGTAAACCTCCATCTTTATCAGCTCCTAATAAAAGGGGTCTTTAACGACTGCATGGATTCTGGTAACAAAAATAGGAATTACAGAATTCCCGGATCTTTGTAAACTTGAGGATCAAAAAAATGGCTTTTAAACAGGATACTTTTTTTAATTGGAGCAATAATCAATCATCCTATACTTAGAGGTCTAAAAAAGTTTTTTTCTTCAGACACAGTTGGTCCTAGATAGGCTTCCTAATTTCCACTTCCTATCATAAAAAAAAAGGAGGAGGAAGATCCATCATGCGGAGGGATGTCGCTCCTATCGCTGAGTGACAGATTGCTCACTGTTATTATTAGCGATGATGTGAGGCCGGCCAAGGTCATGGGGGTCTTGTGGCGGGAACAACGGTTCGTTCCCGGGCGCGGGAAATCATGACGCGGGAAGTTCTTGTCCAAAGCTTGGTAGCCTATCGACGTCTTGCCGTTATCGCTGGTTCTGGCTTTTTTAAATCAGGTCAACGAAGTTATCGTCTCCATTCACTTCAGCAGAGCGAACATCGAATGTGGTCTCAATGGAGTAGGAAACAGTCCTCTTCGAAAAATGATGTTTGACCCTGAATAAATGACTACTTTTATGCAGTGAATCAATTAACAGGTTCGAACCCTACTAACAGTACAGTAGTATTGTCACAATAGTCTATGGATCGACTATCGGGAGAAACTTGTGCTCTACGAATCTTATATAAGATGGTAACTTTTTTTGCACATTGTGGGGTATTAATTATAATTAGATAATTATACCTAGAATGACCAGATGATAATTATATAAGTTACTCTTCAGCATTCAGATGATAGAGACAAGAACTACAAAATCAATCGTATTCTCAAGATTTCGTTTGATTTGCACATTATAAAATTCGTTGTACTCGAATAAATATAATAATATGAATATAATAATTTTAATTATTGGTCCAAACTGTGGAAAAACCAGTTACAACCAGGTTACACTAAACGTTTTAGGTCTAAATTTGTTTGAATTAAAACATTTCTATCACATCTAAGCATTGACTCACAAATCTGCTCAAGAATTCATTTATGCAGGTAAATAACTTGGAATAATCTTTTATTGTCGATAGCTTTAGGAGCTGTACAAGAATACTTCCATGGTAGCATAAATATTCTTGAATAATATTAGTTGACCCCAATCAACCCTTGATTCCATTATAAGCACTGAAGAAGACCTGATATAAGGGTCGAAACATTGGGTTTAAATTAAATATTTCTCCTTATTTAAAAGAATTTATTTAGTTATGAGAATTGAGACCTCCACCCGGTCCATTTTATTCTTAACATAAATAATGGAGTAAAGAGACTTTTTTAATTGTTACTAATGTTAAGAATACTCAGGCCATTTCCACTGGTTAATCATTGGTATTTCCGCCCACGCTTCGCCTGCTCTTCATTGAGGCCGAACACTCATTTGCCTGATTGAAAGGTTACTGAACATCCGGGTTCGAGTCCAGATGGGAGAAGTTCAAACATTTTTTCCCCAAGTGCAAGAAATAAATTTTCCAATTCACAAATAATTATATTGTAACATAAATAATATAGTTATACATTTTTGTATTTTATCCTAATTTAATAAATTTATATATTTCTGTTTTATATAAAAATAATTGTTACTTGTGTATTAGTCGGTCTCCATGAACTCTATCACCTTATCTTCTGTAACCTTTCTTATCACTTTTCTCATTTGAGTTATTTGTATTTTCGTTATAAAATTGTTTTCTGTATTGTTGTTTTTTAAACTATCTTCGTCTTATTCCTTTTGTTATAATTCCTATTTAGAATGAACAGAATAGAAGAACACAGAACACTTTGGAAATAGCTGTGGAATACTTCCAGAATTTCGGAACAATTCCAAAGACGAAATTACGTGAATAAGGTCATCTCATAGAATTTAAAAGGATAGAAACAGAGATGTTTCCGTCGAAAGTGTAGAGAAGCTATTTATGGGCAAGAGGGATCTAGAATTATTATTGCTACAGTTTGTATATTTTAATTTACATTAATATGAATAAGAAAGTAGGAGTTATTATCAGTGCTCAGAGTATAAGCAATGATGGATAACAGTCCCTGGATACCGCCTAATACACAAGTACCAAGAAATGTGCTACCTCACGTAACTTAATACCTTGTATTAGGAACAATACCTGCTACTTCACTTCTCCACATCGTGGATCGAGAGACATGCTCATTTTATTTTCTAACTTAATAAAAACCGAAAGAACTCCTTTTTTGGACGATTTATGCCAGAATCAGCGGAACCTATGTGCAGTTAGGTATTTCATACTGTTTCGGAGACGTGATACCTTGTTTTGTCTAAACTCTTGATACTTAAGTAATATCCGTAAAATATATACGACAATAACTCAGTTTCTCGCCGCGGAAAACATTCCCAAGGGATTTGAGCGTCCATTACGAATAACAGATAGGTCTCAATTTCATGGAGCAATTTTCGATCAAGGAATAGTGGGCCATCGAGGTTCGCCTTAGGCATATCCATCCGTTATAGGGCGCTCTTCTTGTCAGTTATGAATCACGAGCGATATTTCTTTATACACCACCATCACTACAGAAAAAAATTATGATTATTAAACTAATATAAATTTTCCAGATCAACCAGGAATATTCTCATTTTAATTATGCATAAATGAAGGTAGATCATTTTAATTGCTTTTCAAAGAGTCTAACAGGAAATGTTCCATAAGGAAACATAATCACTCACTATGTTACTTTTATCATGACAAGTATACCACAAGAAAATCTTTGACAAATAAAGAAAACCACAGTATAATAAATACAATATGAACATTTTGTAATATACAATGGGCGAATCGCACCCACCTATGAAAGTTTCTAACATTGTGGAACTCGTTAAATGAAGCTTCGAACTTCGAATCTAGTTGATTACATCATATTCCTCAACTTAATACAAATAATGCCACAACCTTTCTCCTAGCGTCCAAAACTTTCAATTTGTAACTGTAGGATTGATACAATTCAATTAATTTAAGTTTTATTTATAGTTTTAATTATTACTATACATGAATAACAGGTATTAAAACGTTTTTAGCACACAAACAACATTAAAAGCCATTACATTGAAGAAAAAAAAAAACATGTGGAAAAACGGTCAAAAAGAAAAGAGCAGTCAAATCCGACAGATGAGTTATTTATTTTGTTAACAGCTGCGGATGGACCCTTCGGTATCTACGTACTCTTGTGGGGCTCACCCAGCCTCTACAAAGTGGGTACTCTAAATTGTAGGGAGCATCTGGTAGGTCAGCGTAATCTCTGACAAATCACTGCCTTGCACAACCTTTGTCTAGTTAAAGTATAGTCTCTACCATTTACTGAAACCAAGACCTTTTTTATTATTTATTATTCCACGGATATAATTTTTTTTTTCAAAATAGTTGATTAATAACAATAAGCGTTTTTATATTAGGTCGCTAGCTGGCATAACTTTGATCATTCATGTAGGAAATTAAATTATGGGTGCCCGAATAGTTAATCGTTGACTTCTAACACTGGCTAGAAGGGCCTGTTTTGTTGTAACTCCTATGCGGGCAGTCATTTTCAATTGCTGCTCTCAATATGAGAGCTGAGTTCTTGCTCTACATCAAATAGTGATGTAAAAAAAATAACCTGTGCCACTACAGCCCGTGAACGGGTATGGAGTTCAGTACAGGGAGACTGTATTTCATTCGGATGTAATTATTAGGGATTTGATAAAGTATATATTTTTGTATTTTGTTAATATGGATCTATGAAGCTGTTAATAGGAGCGGAGTAGCTCAGTGTGTAGAGTACTGGGCTGCTATGCCGAAAGTTCTTATACTGAATATTGCTTTTTTTTCTTTAACAGATTACTTTCATTTAGTATTATGAAAAACCCTAGGATTAAAAAAAATCTAATATTTTATCTTGAACTTCAAGGATTAACCAAGTTCAGGAAGACATGGCAGGGTACGGTCTGAATAAAGAAGTTGGGAAAGACAGGAAGGCCTGGGGAAAAATATCGTCCAGAAATTTGGTTGGAAAAACCCTAACTTTAGGAACAACTTTCAATCAATAAAACAAAAGTGGATAAAAAAAAATGTAGTTCCAATACAACCGTGAAGATTATCAGAATCAATACATGGTATATTTAGTATAGTTTGTAAGCCATCGGTACTGTAGGGAGGTATTTTAGCAAAAATCACCGTCAACCACCAGGTCCCCCCCCCATATATAGAGCCTAAGTGTGTCCCAGAAGGTTCAGTAGTTTAGATCGGTCTCAACACATTTATCTCCTATAGTTGAGATGTTATAAAACAATCAATTTTTTTAGCTCTTCTACAGTTTAATTATGATATACTGGGATAGTATACGATATGAGCAAGTTTACGTCCACTAAGTAAAGTTTCATTTAATTAACGGGGGGGGGGTACAGCTGTTGAGACGAGCTTATCTCGTCTGAGAACTGATTGAGGAGGTGTACTCTGCATCTTAACAGTGGACAGAGCGTTACTTAACGAATCAATTCGCTATTCTCCCTTTGTGTACCGACTTGCTGCACTCCTTTTTTTCCCCTCATGAGAATTTCCCTCCACCCAGAAGAAAATAAAGACGGTTAGATGACGCCGGCAAAAACCCTTCTTGGCAAATCCCATCAATTCCGCTGGCCTAAGCTAGTCATACCGATCTTTGTGCCTCTCGGGTGTTGCAATGCTCTCTAACGCAATAATAGTTAAATTAAAAGTAGTGAAATGTTTAATAGCATTTTTTGTTTCCTTTTGTTAACTCATTGTTTTAGGTGTAAAATTTCAAGTACTCAACTGTCAAAGAACAATCAAATCATTAAAGAAAAATTGTTCAACTATTCAGAATTGGCTAAAATAAAGGTTGTTATGAGATTAGATTTAAAACAAATATATAATGCCATTGTATTATATTTATGCATAATAAAAAACTAAAATATATTTTTTAAATTTTCATGTTAGCAATAGGAATGGTAATTGAAATAAAAAAATGTTTTGTTTTTTAAATCTAAATTAAGAATGGAATTACTTTTTTTCTTGTACTGCAACGAAATTCATTTAAGAAAATAACAATATTTTCCTCAACATTTTTTAATTTCATGAAAAATGTACCTAAGTAAACTTTATTTATTAATTAGTATTATTATTAATTATTTTTCAATATTTTAAATGTTTTTCTTATCTATCTGTTTACTTTTTCTTTTAAAAGAATCAATTGCAACCTATTCAGGTGGGGTTTAGTACATGTTAGAGACCGTACTGCTTCTATAACAGTCTGTGATCATGCCCAATCACCAGGTGTCTCCCCAATTAAGTGTAACCGGTTTATGGAGGCTGAGTGAGCCCCAGGAAGGTCTTACACCACGGAGTTTCATAAGTAATTGTTAACAGATTAAATAATTTATCTACTACGACCGAATTTAAACACGGAACTCTCAGTACAGCAACTCAGCACTCGAACTGAGCTGCCCCGCATAATTTAAATATATTAAATTAAAATAAATTATTATTATTTAATTATTATTATTCTATTGACTGACCATACACGGTATGTTACGATAGAAGAACTACTTACATATTCCAAGTTGTTTTATTCACTCATTCAATCTCATATAGTTTACTAGGAAATGGCAAAAAAATATCAAATGAAATAATGTATGAATATGATAGATTATATATTAAAAAAAAATCGAAAAAACTGGCTGTATAGGAAATAAACATACAAGATCCAGAGGACCTCCAGGCGCTAAGAGAGATGATATCCTATTATTGTCGAATTCAACTCAAACTGCTCCTAATTGAACGAATTTGTGGTTATTACAGTAATCAAACAGTCGCCAGCTGTAATCTGGACTAATATTGGTAATGCGACAGTAATTCGTTTGTATCTTCATCCTAGCCTTGGTCCCGCTGATGTTGGTTCATCCCACGATATAGGTCAACATAGCTTCAGCATGACTGTATTAAATTGGACAAGAAGGCAATCAAACTGCCTTGTTTGGAAAAATACGATCACGTACGTTTGGGCAACCTTGAATATATCATTCGATTATGACTGCTTTTTAGAACTGCAACTGCTTAAGGAATTGTTTGTTAGATAACGAATGATTTATTTCTTAAGTGGGACGGAATTTGAATATATAATCCCTCATCATTAAAATTCATGACTTCGAAATGCAGCAAAATATTATGATTAAAAGTGAAAAATACATGTACTTAACAGATAACTGCGCCATACATCGTACCAGCTGATATTTAGTATTTTATCGTTTGTTTATTATTTTTATTAAATGTAAGTCTTATTATATTATTTTTCTCTCTTAGCTTAGTTAATTTATTTTTTAAATCATTATAATGGATATACATATATGTATAGGATTGATAGGATCTTATGTACTGCACTATGTTCATTGAAAGGGAGCGCTGAGGAATGGAATATGCTGGAATTCTATTCGAAAGTAGGAACAGGAAATTTTTTCCTATCTTATTCAAGGAAAATTTAAATTGTTAATTGGAATCGTCTAATTTCTTAGAGAAGTAATGATTTTTTAAATGTTGATTAAAAATACATCAATAATAAAATATCTTCCGTATTTCAAGAAGATAACGTTTTTAAGTTACCTGTGAAAATAGCCATACAGCTTTTTTATGTTGTTTTTTGTTCATTTTTGCTTTTATAATAGTTTATGGTTTTATTGATCATTAAAATAACACTAAAGAAAAATTAAACAATTTAGAAAGAATAGTGGTGTATGTATATAATATATGTATACAATGCAGACTGGTTGAATTCCAACTTTTATTTCATCTTATATGAAAGAGCTTTGATATGGCTGTAATATTCCTTTATCTGGTAAGCATTATCTCTTATCTAATATCTTGGCTTGTTTTCTTTCTTATCAACATATCGTCGTAATACTATAAGCTCAGAAGAATTTCGCCTTAAAATATATCTTTCTCTCGAGTTCTATTTTTCTCTACTGATATATTTTTTAACGAATTATTCTAATGGTTGTTTAAAAAAGCAATAAGATTTATTAGACACAGTGATAAAAGGAAAATACACAATCCATTAATTATCTTTACGAATCCATTCCTCACAACCTTCAGAACTATTCACGTTCAGGATTAAAAGCGGTTAAATCCAAAATTTTAAAGCATGACTTTTCACTAGGCAAACATAACACTTTGCCGCCTTATTTCTCGTGTTTTTAGTCTGGTTCTGAGCCTACAGTTTCGGGAGCACATAATTACTTGATTAAACTAGCCAAAAATGTGAAAAAGTAAATTTTTATAGTTTCGGAGCTAACCGCTTTTGATCCTGAAAGCCTCAATCAAAAGTGAACATCACGAATCCCATTAAATATTCTGTCAATTAAATTCCTCATCCAGATTTTTTTTAGTTTGCTTTTTTATCATGGAGCGGGGTCGCACACTGTCTAGAGTTTCTAAGCTGCAGGTCCCGGGTTCGAACCTGTGAGATATGCACCCAACCTCTATAACATGATATGCTTAAATTAGTAGAAAACCTAGTGGTTGAGTGTGATCACGGATAAACCACCTCCTTGCACAATCGCTGGCTTTGGAGTAGTACATTCTATACTATATGCTGAACTCAGTAGTACTGGTTTATATAATTTTTATTTTTTTTATTGGACATGTGTATTTATTTTATAAACACAGATTATGTTTATTATACAAGCAAATGAGCGTGTGAATATTTTTTTTTAAATAAGAATATCTTGGCTGTTAATTTATTAAACAGTTTTTTGTTGACATACATTCTAATATTTCCTTTTTTTCTGAAGTAACTCGTTTACTTCACTTGCATAAAACAATAACCTCATCTTGAATATGAAAGCAAAAACACAGAAGATCCCATGGGAATTGTGGGAGATTACGTCCACCAATGCTGAGATTTCCTTTATTTTTACCATCGTTGAAGGATGTTCATTTTCATAAGATGAATGGATGATTCACGCTGGAGTTTCCATAGCTCAACAGGTTGTTCCTTGTTCTCCCAATAACATAACTTCTCAAAGAAAAACAATTTGTGTTTATAGGACTTTGTATATTTAATATGTGTTTATAATACTTTTAATAATTAGTAGTGTTTATTTAAATATTAAAAAGAGCATTTTTTTTTGTGAATTGAGAATAAATTAAACAATGAAGGCGAAATTATATATTTAGTAATTGACTGAATAATATTCATCTCTCTCTGAGAAATTTTTATTTATTTGTTTTTCTTCGCTATTTACGACTCTGGACTCCATTTATAAATCTTTGTGTAGATTCAGAATGAGTTACGTATTTTTAATTCAGGAATAAATAATTTATTGAATAATTAGATGTTATACTGTAAATGTATTTATGGCTTTAAAACAGTATACATAAGTATTTATTTATACAGCAATAAAGTGTAATATATATTTATAAAATATTATTTTAAGAAAAAAATATTTAAAATTAAAAAAAAAAAGTTTGCTATAAAGCTTGATTTTTAATATAGTGCTTACAATAATTTAGAATGTTATATTTATATATTATAATAGAATATTGTATTATCTTGAAACCTATACCAACAACGCAACGCATGAAGAAACTGGGGTATAGTACATAGTAAAGAATAGTGTTTCTAAGACAACGGTTGTGCAGAGAGGTGGTTTGTCCATCGCTCAACCGCCAGGTTTTTCCCCCTTATTAATTCCCTCTTAATAGTGGCTATATGAGCCCCATGATGATATGCGGATCCTGTAGAGGCTGTCCATTACAGATTAAATAATTTATTTTCCATAGCCGGATTTAAAACCAGGCCCTTCATTATAGTATCTCAGTGTTCTACACATTGAGCTACTGCGCTCCCTATTTAATAGAATAGTTTTTCTTTCTTTTTTAAAGACGCCAATTTGAACTTACAATAATAATATATGTTTTTATTTATCATCGCTGAAGAAAATGAAAACTGCTAACATTCAAAAATGTTGTAGCCGATCATTTCAATAAAATTTACATTTATTTACTTTTAATTTTGTATGCAATGCATGAATAAAAGTTACTATAAATTTAATTCATTATAATCAACAAATCTCATTAAAACTATAACAGATCTTTTAAAATGATAATACGATATAATATAATGTAAAATATCGACTTTGAACGTCCGTCAATAGATGTGTATCAATTTGTTAACTTGCCACTTAGTAGTGGAGTTAGGGAATTCATACTTGAGTAGCTACAAGAGTAAATCGCCTCCACGGGGTATCATAAACAGCAAACTTTAAATTGTTCCACACGAGGCAGTTGCAGCCAAATATTTAATTATATAAATTATTAGGAATAATATTAGTAAAATTATATAAATGGGGAATAAAATTGTCTGGGTCGAGGACAAAGAAAAAAAATTTCTTAAATAGAGACGAACTTGAAACCGACGTTTTAACCCACATTTCAGGTATTCTTCAGGGATGGTTTGACATTCATTCATATAATATAAATAACACCTTTATCTTATTTTATGATTTAAATCATCCCTACTTTTGTATCTGGCTTACTTCAATAGTTATAATTAATCATTAAAGGAGGTTTGTAAGAGTTTGGTGGTATCAGCATCGTACCTCCGGGTTCCATGAGATTTATCATTATCATTTTAATTGGTTTGTACATTGTCTATCCAGCCATGAAGAAGACTTATAATGTGGGTCGAAACGTCGGTTTAAAATAAATAGTTTATCTATATTTAAAAAATCTTTTCTTTGACCTTCACCCGGACCATCTTCTGCCCTATATCAGTAATGGTTTCCTATCTAGAAATCTAGGAATTGAAATTACTGTGGTAGATTAATTTCATTATGTTCAGTAATGCATTATTGCGATCTAGCAAAAACCTAAAAAACCTCATCTAAGGACGAAGGGCGTTGTATATTGGCTGTTGTCCAAGAAGACGAACAAACTGCTTGTTTGGGTTGAGAGACGTGTCAATCATGAGGAAAAGGAATGTTACAGAGCTTGTTTGATCTGGCAGGAATGGCATAGTGACCTCTGAACGAGAAATTTCAATAAACACAGGGAGCATGGAATGTATTCGGGAAGAGCTATTTATTCTAAACAAATCGATATTTGGTATAAATATGAATTAGACAACCTATTTTCCCCTTTTAGGTTTCGTTTAGGAATATCACCTATTAACAACTTATAGCTTCAGTCAGTACATTCTTAACTGACGATTGTGCAGGGCGGTGACGTCCGAGATAAAGTTCCGCCGCCAATTTTTTCCTCACAATTAAGAGTACCCACATTTTTGAGGCTGAGTGAAGACCAGGAGGATCTCCATAACCCACATGATCCATTGACAGATTAAATAATTTATCAGTCACAGCTACATTTGGAGATATAAACTTCAGCAACTGAGCACTCTACACACTGAGCTCCCTATTTTATTTTCAAATAACATTTTTTTAAGCGTTGTTATATTTAAGATGTGAATCTGTTTTTTCGTATTTGATTATCATCAATACACGAACTACTTACAAACAGTTTACTGTATATGATTAACATTTACTTTTTTAAAATATTTATTATTTTAAATTCTAGATTTTTTTCATGATCCAATTTCTGAGTTTTGTCTGGTCACGTTACTTCAGACCATATTTTTATATAAAGTTGGGAATAACTTTTAAAAAAAAATTAAGCAAATGTTGATTCGTTGCTATATTTTTTTGTTAGATCACAACTTAACAAAAACAAATATACATCAAAGACACAATATTCGTCTGGAATCTAATATTAAAATAATGAAGATGAATAGTATACATATTTATAGTTAATGTGATTTCTCAATAGTAAAGATCTGCAATTTCTCGGAAGGAAAGTGTAGGTCTCCTTATCAACTATTTAGATAAAATGACTCATATGATATGGTTATCGTGTTCGTGGTGATATCATTTCATTATGTACTATATTTATATATTTCTTCATACATTACGCGAGTTAACACTGCATGATTGAGGATAACCGTGGACTCAATTATATTTATATTAATTTTTAACCGAAGGGGTAATGCTAATAACAAAAGTGCATAGTGGCATAAGCATATATTTGAAGGATTTAAATCCCAAAGGTCGATACGAAGTCCAAACATCCGAGACGAGTTCGAACAATTAAAATCGAATAAAAAGGCTAATGCTACGCCGAAACACAAAAAGAATCAGACAACACCTCAACCTGCTACTTAAGTTTAGAATTAATTTGCAATTCAAAGAGATGCGATGAGAATCCTCTAAGAATCTTTTTAAAGACTGGCGAAGTCAAAATTATGTAAATCGCTAACACGAAATTTACAACCTGGTATTATCCGAGAAAGGTTCCTAAATAAACATGTCACGGTTGTGTTAAAACCTACTATTATATTCACCTTTCTGGGTGAATATAATACCAAAATTGGTGAACGGAATTATTGGCAAAAAAATTATATTCAATAGTATACTGAATTTTTATTGCTTTAATTATAATAATTTATATTAATTATACTGAATACGAGTACTCTATTTAACGTGGGACATGATTAACCTTGTTGTTGAAGTTTCAAACTAGACCCAAATTAAAAATCTTTCTTGCTCAATCCTATATATATACAAATATAAAGCATGCATATTTATGACCTGGAATTTCACTGACAAAATCCATTCTCTAAGAATTCTGAATTTCAGAATTCAGCTCTGGATTTTTATCAGATTGAACAAGTAAGGCTAATGAGGATTGAAAATGCCCCCAAGCGATTAAAAAAGTCAAATAAAGAAAACTTGATCCTAGGATGAATGAATATAAGTTTTCTGCCACATACCGATATATAGATTAGTACTTAATTAAAATAAGTAGTTCATAGAGCTCTTAGTCGTTGAAATTTAGGTCTCGGATACAATTACGGCTGTGGAAGATACATTATTTAATCTGTTAACAGATTAATTAATTAATGGATCGACCAGCTCTGCAGACCCTACGTTGACTCACACAGCCTCTATTAATGGTGGGACCTACCGTTTGAGCATGATCTCAGTTTTTGACAATCAACGATAGTCTTGAAAACAGTATATTCTCTACAGCACAGAGCCCAATATCTTTTGTGGGTTGTAGTGGTACAGGGGATAATGGAAACATTAATAATAAAACCAACATTATCGACTGCAGAACTACTAAGCCGAGCAGAATTATTTAGTATAATAGAAATGGGCACATTGGAAAACTTAATTTGTCTAGACAGTTTTGAGACTTAAAAGACGTTCACAAGTAGTTTTTATCGTAAAAAGGACTGGTCTATTACTGGACTTGGCTAGTAATAGATAATTTTGGGCTTACTTTTTTTAATTCAGAAAACTATGGAACAAGATGGAAAAATGCGAAAATTGCAGGTCCATAAATGCGTACATATGGGTAAAATTATTTCATTGGATCAATATTGAAATCCATACATACCGTAAAAATACAGCATGGATAGTACTTAGTTATTTCCTTCGTTAGATTTTTTGAGCACATAAAACATAGTCTACCAACGTTGTTGTTCATTTAACGCCACTTTATGCTGCTACGGCTAACGAGCCTACGAATGTTATAAGTATAAGCGAAAAGAATTATTGGTGTAATTAATATGGTAGATTTATCAAGAATACAACAATCATTTCCCACAATTGACCAATATCTTGGCAAAGTTAATAAGCTTAAATATAATGGCGGGAACATCGTGGGATTGTCTTGCTTCATTGTCTGCATTGCTTAATGTTCCGATACTTTAGTTAAATCGTAATTTTTAGACCATACACAGCTTCGTATTTCTACTAAGTTCGCAGCCATGCTCTCTGTACATCAAATATATTTGTAAGCCCCACAGACCCATAATCCGTCAATCAATAGCGAAAAACAGAAAAATATGTATTCAATCAAATCATTCAAGTGCAGAACATTTTGGGTTAACTTGTTTTGTCAACAATAGTTACAAGTGCATACTTTTCGTGTAAGACCCTATGAAGTTGAAGATATCCCTAGATGAAGCAGAGAACTTGAGATCTGGTGTAGCCGTGCCGAAGAGGACTTGGCGACGATGAAAGAGGATATTCTGGACAAACAATACATGATCCCGTTACCGCAGTAAGGATAAAGTGTCGCGTCTTCTCGGGGCTTCGTGGCTCTTATCAGGTTGTTTTCGAATGGTCTTATCCTTTCTCTCAAATTAATTAAATTTACAATGTAAGTGAATAAACAAGTTCAAATAATTATTATCCGAATTGCGCAATGTCGCTTCAATTTTCTTTGGGCTAATAATTTTTAAAAAAACTGAATCACTGAAACCAAGTATCTGGAATGGTAGACACTGTATTGTCAACTGTTGTAAGAAACACAATTAGGCTTAGATCACACTCAACCCCCAGGTTTTCCATTATTTAAATATAAAACATAGGCGAAAGCAGCATCGGGATTAATATTTGTTTATTAATCAAAACGGGATTATATTAGGCGGTCAGGATCATTAGCGAATAGCCCCAAATTTCAAAAATTGTTTTTTTTTTCAAATCTTTGGGTCATCAGAACCGGACTGAAAGCATGAAAAATAAAATAAATTTTTTGACGAAATTGCTTGATTGAAGTAGCGCAATATCTCAAAAAAAAGTAAATTTTTGAAATTTTGGAGTTATCTGCTTTAAATCCTGAACGGATCATTTATAAATACGCAGTAATTATATAATTGAAGGTATCGTGAGTAATCGGTTTGAGGCATATTGTATTAAATAATTGGCTAAATGATTTTTGATCCTGGAATTTTAAACTTTGATATCTGCCATCTGATAGTGATTGAAGGCTATAAGCTTCGCGTGGGCGACTATCGCAGACTGATCGATCAGCTCCTGAATTTCCAAGAATTTCAGATCCATTAGAACGATTAAATTGTGTTTTTCAATTTCAGTACATAATTATACACTCTGTTATAATTTTAACAGCTTTTTTTAATGCTAAAAAAACTTATCCCTAAGCTACAGATGTCGTTCCTGATAGCTAAGGGTAGATATAATTTATATGCTACAACCAGCTTTGAATCGGAACCTTCGAATAAGTAGCACTATGTAGAAGCAAAAAGAAAATTAAATTATAAAGTTTATTACTTTGTATCTCCTTGTCATTCTGAAATTTATTAAGTTTGAACATAATTTTAAGTGTTAATTACTGATTAGTCATATGTTGCACCTAATTCGTACATTCATTACATATGCACTAAATTGGTGACTGATATCAATGTAAAGGTTAATGAGAAACATTTTCCATTATGAATACAATTAAAAGCAACGATAATTATTATTTTATAGAATAACAAATATTGTTATATCATTTAATGAAATATAAACATTTCTAAGTATACTATAGTGGACAATCTTCGAAACGACGCGGGCTATTCGCTCTTCTGGAAACCAGCTCCGCGTCCGATTTCGCAAAACGTTGTTTTGTAAAATGTCGGACTAAAAATACAAAATTAATATTTTTTCTTCGAGTATCATATGAAGTGAAAATTACGCTGCATTAAGATCTTCACGAAAAAATATTCTGATACACTACATTAGCTAGTAATAGTTTCCTAAGTAATTTAGTTATAAATTCCAGTTTTTCTTCGCTGCCCTATAAATCAGCGATGGTGAAACCGTATATACATTAACAATTAAATCTTAATTACATATTCCTATAAATTAATACAATTGCATTAATCAAGGCAATGTAACTGACGTGTTGGCAGGAGCGTGTCTGAGTTATATAATGGCCTTTAAGGAAGATGGAGTAACGAACCTTTGGAGAAATCAATTAGTAATATCAATATATCAAACTGCTATTGGATTTCGCTATATTAAATATTATAATAGACAATTTAATTAATAAATTATAAGTAAAACAGAAGTGCATTTCGTTCCAGTGTACTGAATGATGGAGATCCTTTCATTGCGGTAGACGTGTGGGATCGCATCTCCATTTTGTGCCATTGTATGCAGATCAGAACCGCTCTACCTTTCGTCTTAATTCCATACCATTGACTATGAATGGCAAATCGTAAAGACTAACTATAATAATATCACAATATGTTCTTAAATCGCTAAAAATTATCATGTGAATCATCAACAGAGCTTTGCGAATTCAGTAAGAGCGCTGCCACGGTAAGGCGGACGAACCGGGTTCGAATCCCGGCCGGGGGCAAATCTTTTCTCTTCAAAATAAAAATATTTAAAAATTAAAACAATTAATAAAAAATTATAATGAATAAATTAACTTTATGACTGCACTTGTTATTAAAATAAGAATGTTTGGCATCCTAGTATTATATAATTAGGGTAATAATCGATAAAATTGCTTTAAAATTAGCTTCGTTTATCAGTAAACAAACATTTACTTTATTTGATAACATTGAGTACAATAAAAAAATTACATAGGGGCTGCATCCAACCAGTTTAAAATTTCCAAAATAGAATTTATCTTTTTTAATTTTTTAAGGTATTTATCTGTATTGTTTTTTTTATTTATTTAGTTTTTTATTCGACACTTCATACTGGTATAGTTAATCTGACGAATATACAGGGGAAGCCCTAAATTTTGCCTATCCTATATAATTATGATAGGAATCGTTTTTATATATAGGATTTTTATATATTATAAATCTTTATTAATAAAATAGAGCCAAAAACTCAAAACGAAACACTAATATTTATTATAATGCAATTGGAAAAATCTCAATGCAAAGCCTTATGTTTCAAAATTCTCCAGTAAAACACACACTTTCCAGTCGACGTTTCGCCTATTCAGGCATTGTCACAACACAAAAAAAGGGTTTTATAGATCACATCTCGAAGAAGAAGGTGCAATACATCCCACAATCAACAGCCCAAACAGGCTCTAAACCTGAGACAGCACCCCACCACCAAAACGTATGTTGTGTGTTGAAAGTGTGTGTTTTACTAGAGAATTTTGAAACATAAGGCTTTGCATTGTGGTTTTTCCAATTGCACTATAATAAATCTTTATTATTTAGTTAATAAACAGTGTCAGCGTGGAAATAAACTTAATGATTAAACAGCTTCTAAATCTTATGTTTTATCAAAATAACCTGAACCATCACAACAAGAAAAGGAAATGGTTTTCCTGTACATAGCTCATTTTGGCATTTTAAAAATATCGATGTGCTTGATATTTCGGTTTTAAAATAAGTTCTTTTCTAGAGGACATGTTTTTATGACAGTAACGCTTTAGCTGACGGTGTTTTTCCTTATTTTTTGCAACGAAAGGAATTCCGTCAGAGATAAGATACATTTATGTCTTTTTTTTTAGTTTTCATTATGTTAACTCCAATAACCTCGAACACGAGACTGTAATAAAAATCATTATCGCAAGGCGCTCTTTTGAATAATATAATTCTTCGAAATCAATCGCTCTATAATCTTAACAGACATAAATCAGTAGGCTATTTAAAAAAATAATAATAATTTCAATAAATTTATAATATAATAAAAATAGACGTTATAAAACGATATATTTCTAGGTCATTAGAAAGTATATATAGTATGAATTAATCTGGTATCCGGTCTAGAAATATTTTTACTACGAGGTTAGAGGTTATCTTAATGAAAAGATTTTCTTGTTCGATCATAGTGTTTATAAGTCAAACGTAGAGTTCAAGGATTCATAATATAATCTTAAAATATTTTTTTTATAAACTTTTTTTATCTATCTAAATTCTTGCGAGGTCATTATCCGAAATGACAATATCTGATAAAAAAAAAATTTTAAACAAGACAAATTATTAACGGTAATTTAAAATAAAATCGCTATTCAATGTTACGTTGATTTTACTCATCATTCATTCCGATTTTGACATTAAATTAAAAAGTTTAGAATTAATAAATTAAATAATTTTTATTTTCAATTCCTAATGTTATCCATTAATCGTTCATTTCAGCTTTTACATTAAAGAATATATGTAAAATTAATAAATTAAATAAATTTTCATTTATAAATTTATTTTAATAGATAAATGTTATCCATCAATGATCTATTTCAATTTTGACATTAAATAACAATTTTTATAATTAATAAATTATATATATATATATATATATATATATATATATATATATATATATATTTTAATATATCGAAAACGTTAATTTTTCTGTAAGAGCTCAATAAGTACGATTTTAACAAATAGATAATTCAATTTTTCTGGGGAGGAGAAAATTAAATTAGAGATTTATTAAAGAGTATTTATTAGCCACTTCTTTATTATTTATATTTAATTTATTAGTAAATAGTAGCAGATTTCGTAAGTTGGACATTTTCATGTCAAAAACTTTAAAAGTAGAATAATGTTTTTTTTTATGCTATTGCTAAAAATATGAATTTGGTCATTAATAACCTATCTTGGAAAAGATCAAATTTTAGATGTGTCTTTATGCTTGGTTAAACAAAATTGACGAACTTATTTTCAGAAAGAAAAATGGAGAGGTACCATAAGATATTGTCTTATATTTACTGGGTAAGGTATTTACTACAAGGTTAGAGGATTAGTATTTTAGTATTCTATATTCTAATAATTCTAGTATATATTGGGTAAGGGAAATTGCTACTAATATCCCAGATTTAAGAATTGTTGAACTATAAATTATGTATCACCCATGCATTCGTAAGAAGCATTGTATTTACTCAAGAAAATACAATTATTGTTGTTACTAAGTTATTTCTTTCACTAATTAAATACGATCTTTCTTCTACCTAACTCAGATTTATTTTTAGTTATCTGCCAGTAAGTCTTACTATCCCAAATTAGTATTTGCACTTGGTTAAGTACGTAGCATAAGCTTATCTCCTTTCTCTTTCTAATTGCACATTCTTAACCACTCCTTCCAATTGTACATTCCATGCAAGCCTAAGTGGTTCCAGAGCTGGAAGGTCATGACCATGAAAACGCTGACTGCTTTATTGTTCTTGGTACCAGGAGGAGGTTCTACTAATGAACAGGGTCTACCTTTTAAGGTTTCGCTGGCTGTATTATAATCTAGTTTTAGTAACTAGATCTGCAACACAGCTATAAAAGAATGTGTCTTATCAAATGTTCTGAAAGTAATTTTATTCCTTCGAATATATTAAGAAAGAACGCAGCATTCGGGGGGGAGGGAGGGGGTTAAGGATTATTAGAGAAGAAGAATCAGTGAGCGTGAAAAAACATATGATAATCTTAAAATAGTTAATTTATATTTTTTTTAATCTATAATCTTACAAGAATATTAACAAATTAACAAATACAATCTCTGATTATTAAAAACATATAACATTAAACGCATATGATACTATCAACAGCAATCTATAATATAATCGCGTTTCCACGTTGATTTTCATCATCCGTTTTAATTATGGCCTTAAGTAGATACGAGGGAATTAAAATATGATATTTGCATCGCCCATTGTTGGCTGATCCACAAAAAAAATAAAATTAAATAAATAAAGAATAGATAATGAGTTATAAACTAATGGAATTCAGGTTTTCTAGGCAGTTTAACATAACTGGATCCTCATTTATAAGAGGTAATATGGATAAAAGAAAAAATTAAATAAGAAAAATTCCTGTACCACGGAATCCATGGTTTTCTTCAAAAAACATATCAAAAGCCATTATAATCTACGAAGGGTCTTGAGCTCAGTGCATGGTAAAGACTGCTTCTAATACAACGGTTGGGCAGAGAGGTCTTTTGTACAATATCACGCTCAAGCATCATTGTTTTACAATTATGGGTACTCGCTTTCGTTTTATAGCCATCAGAGGCTGGAAGAACGCCAATGCTCAATACAGGAGCCTACAGTTTCCCAAATATAAATCCACGACTGTTGTCAGAATAAATAATTTGTTTGCCACATTCAGTTACGAACCCGATCGGGATCGACAGCTCATACACTCAGCGCTCTGCACACAGAGATACCTCAGTCCCCAAAGATATGTTAAATCCATTATTCACCATTTTATTTTGTTTTCATTACTTGTTATTCTATTGAATAGGTCTTTTTCAAACGATCAATGCTACTTTAGAGGGTATAAAATAATAATTGTAAAACATTTTCAGAGAAGAAAGACGTACTCAAGAACAGCATGGCTATCTTTAGAAGAATGGAAAATATTATTGAGTATTATGGTAATGCGAGCTGAAATGTTAATGAGATTAATTATCGGTTTACTAATTAATATATTTAATACTTGTATCATTCAGAAATTTTATACGTCATCAAATGATTTTTTTTTTATTTCTTAACTGTTCTTATTGCCAAATATTTTATTTTTATTTTATCATTATTTTACTACATATTGTGTAATAGTGAAATTACTACAGAGAGATATATGACAATCATTATACTATCCCATCACAATCTTGACCATTGACTCCAATCTTACGCAACTCAACCATTACGATAAATCGAAGGAAATCGGCTAGTGAGTGTATGCAACATCGATTACGGAATTTCACTTGAATAATTTTGCAATTTCACTTAATCATTTTTACACACCGGGTGACTAATTTATATTGTAAATGTATATTATACACAAAACCTGAAATTTGGTAATAATTTGAAAATTAATTTATTAAAAGGTAAATATTTTTTCAATATAATTATTATACCTAAATATAATATAGTAAATATAAGCACTTATTTTTACAATTATTATTAAAATTATTTAGATTTATCTTTACATGAGTGTTGAGAAAATAAATAAGTAAAATAATCACAAATAATGAATACTGTAAGAATATAAAAGTTTATATTTCTTCTGGAACTAATAATAAAGTAATAATACAAGAATTACATTTTACTTATTTTACCTCTAGAAGTCTGGTATCATATCATTTATATCTGTAATTAAACTAGTTTTTTCTAAATCCTTCATATTCCACCCCTTTTTCTATATTTTAATCTTCTCATTTTGTATCTTTCTGTTTACCTCCTCATTTTTCTTTCCCTTTATATTATGTTTACATTTTATCCTTTCTGTACATTTATTTTCTGTATTTTATATTCGTATTCTTTAATTATTATATCTGTCACTATTTTAATTTCTGTTCATCATCTATAATTTTATTATTATCTGTCACTATTTTAATTTTATTATATTCTGTAACCACTTTTATATTCGTTATCTTTAATTATCATATCTATTCATTATTTCATCATATCTAGTCACTATTTTAATTTCCACATTACTTGTCACCATATTCTTGTTACTGCAACGTTTTTTTATATGTTTTTCTGTTTGTTTCTCTCTCTTAGCCCTGAAGATGGCCTACATTGTAGGCCAAAACGTCGGCACACAATAAATAAGTTACACTTATTAAGGTGTTTTTATTGACTGCACCCCCAACTATTTCTTCCTTACCTTAGAAGTTACAGTCAACCAATTCTTCTCTAACATTTTTTTGAAATATGTTTCTAATCAGTTATCTTCACTTGAATGACAAAAAAACGTTTCAGAATTATCCATTGATGTCTTAGAGCCTGAGGGGGAAAGAAAATAAGAGCTTATGATGGCTTATCGTTTTATATTAATTAATTGATAATTCGTTTCTCGACTACCTTCATTAAGACCTGCTTCGGTGGTGCAAATGACTTTGTGATTCGTAAGCTCACGTTTTTTAAATATAATAATTCTTTGAAAAAACAAATATAAAGAAACAGCTTATTGAAAAGTGAACTGCCTGTTAGCTGTACACTGAAAAAAAGCTGTGAAGGTTTTCTAGAACCTAGTGAGGAAAAAGAAGACAAGCTCGTTATGAAATGACGACTCAGCTCTCTCGACTCCAGCAACCTACACACTCCAGCATTCCAAGCCCTGAGGACTGGATTTATAAACCCGACTCCGTTAGCTTTGATAGCCATCATCTGGTTCAATACTTAAGTGTCTCTGGTTTCTTGAGAACAACAGCCAGATTTTATTCTTTATTATAAAACGATTTGTATCAAAACAAGGGATTTTAAAAGTCTTATTTATATTCTATACACAAAGTGGTTTTTAGTATTTTAAATAAAGAGCTTTCTCATCCTTCAATCCTATCTCACAAATAGAACTTTCCAAGTAAACCATAATAATGTATATTTATCCCTCTTTTCCCAATCTGCTGGTGTTCCTCAAGGTAGTATCCTTGGTCCAATCCTATATACAGTTTATACAGCTGACATCCCAACTCATCCTAATACTATCCTTACCACGTATGCTGATGATACATGTGTATTATCAGTCAACACCAATCCAGTTATTGCATCCCAAAGCCTCCAATCCCATATCAATAATCTTGAAGAATGGTGTCAAAACTGGAGAATTAAAATAAATTCTCAAAAATCGCATCAAATCACTTTTACCTTACGTCGTAAACCAATGACTCCCTGCCCTTCGGTATCCTTTAATAATATCCCACTGGTGCCTGTAGAACAGACTGAAAAGACAAGAAACCGCACAACGTTTCAGGCTACTTCAACACTTACTAGACAAACGCTCTAAGCTCCCAATTAACTACAAAAGACTCATCTACATGACCATCATACGACCTATTTGGACTTACGGAGTAGAGCTTTGGGGCTCCACTAAGTCATCGAATTCCTCTCGTATCCAATCCTTACAATCCAAAATCCTTCGTAAAATCCCCAATGCTCCTTATTTTGTTAAGAATAAAGTCATCCATAACGACCTTAATGTCCCTTTGGTTGCTGATTTGGCCCGAACCCGGTATCTATCCTTTCATAACAAACTTCATTCCCACTCAAACCCTCTAGTTTGAAACCTAGATTCCTTTTCAATTCCCGATAATCCTCCGAGGCGTCTGGAAAGAAGATGGCCACGTGACCTTCTTAGTTGAACTTTAATTTGAGCACTACCAGTGAGCAGTTTCTCTACTTGTCATTCCCATGTCATTATGTATCACCTATCCTATTTACTTGTTGTATTATTGTAATACAGTTGTAAATATCAATAAATAAATTTTCAAAAAATAAAATAAAATAAAGAAATACTAGAAAATCCTCGCCTTACTTCATCATTAGACAACGCTCTGAGCTTCCAATTTATTACAAAAGACTCATTGACATGACTAATAAGATCCATATAGACTTACGCCACGATGATTCGGGGCTTCACTAAGCCATCTAATTCCTCACATATCCAATCCTTACAATCCTTCATAACATCTAACATACTACTTTACTTTGTTACGAATAAAGCCACCCATAATGACCTGAATGTCCCATTTGTTGCTGATTTGGCCCGAACCCTATACCTATCCTTTCATGACAAACTTTATTACCACTCAAAACCACTAGTTTCAATTCTAGTTACCACTTCCTGATAAAACGAAAAAAAAGGCTGCTTGATCTTTTGAGTTGAATTTGTTTATTTGAGTAGGTACTAACACTGAGTAGTTTCTCTATCATTATCCCATGACGTTATCATTGTGCTATTCATATTTACTTGTTATATTATATTACAGTTATATATTTCCATAAATAAATTAAAAATAAAATAAAATAAAGAAATATTATTATTCCTCGAAAGAAATTAAAGCCCTGAATATTTAAATTAGTTTGAAACGGTGTGACAAAGACTTTTATTCTCCGCAAATTTGCTTTGTTTGCACAAGTGTGAGACTACGTGTACTACCCAACATAATGCAATTAGTAATTTCGGAGAATTAAATAATGACACGCCCGGTGCGGCATCAAAGTTATAAATAGCATTTCCAAGTCTATTTGAATCTTGTCCAAGTCAACTGTAACGTTTTACAAATCAAATGCTACCCTTTCCAGGTCACAAGCAACCCTTTTCAATTAAAATGTAACCCTTTCCAAATGAGTTGAAACCCTTTCCAATGCAAATGTAACGCTTTACAACTCAATTGTCACCCTTTTTATTTCAATTTTAACCGTCTCCATTTCAATTGTCACCCTTGAAAATGTTTTGAAAATTTACCGTACTGGGGAATGGGCGAATTTAGGGCTTCAGAACTCGCCAGGATAAAATCTTCACAACTCTTGTTTTAATGGTTTCCTTCAAAAAGGAAATACATAATTATTTATGTTTAATAACCAAAATCATTGCTTTTCGAAAATTGTATTAATTTCATTCGTTTACTGCTTTGTGCCAATAATAGTTTTGAAAATAACAAAATTAAAAATACTGCCACGATTTATCCCATTGATTTCTGAGGCCTTAACTTCGACCATTCCACAGTACGTTAAGTTTTCAAAACATTTTCAAGGGTGACAACTGAAATGGAAACGGTTAAAATTGAAATGAAAAGGGTGACATTTCAGTTGTATAATGTAACGATTTGCTTTGGAAAGGGTTTCAACTCATTTGGAAAGGGTTACATTTGAATTGGAAAGGGTTGCTTGTGCCATGGAAAGGGTAGCATTTGATTGGTAAAAGGTTATAGCTGACTTGGAAATGTTATAGAAGAGAACCCTTGAGCCCTAGGAATTTCGAGTTCAAGTTCAAAGGAACTCGACACTGGACAGAGACAGATCAGCTTAATTCCGAGAGCTATAAAGCTTGAGAGTAAACAAGATCCATCGACAGTCTACACTCGATCGATAGTGGCCATCGATAGACACGAACTAACGATATATCGATAGTAACTATCGACTACCGCCCAGCCCTACTACTGCTCTCGAAGGTCAATAAGGTAAAAAGAAATCGGGTAAGGTAAAATCAATAAAAATGACTATCATATACTGTGAGGAACATGATACAAGTGTGTAGAGCCAAGTGAGTTGTAGTGACGAAGTTCTCGGATTCAAATCCGGCTGTGAAGGATAAACGATTAAACTTGATGAAAGCCACGGATGAATCACGTGGGATATGGATCTTTACTGAGGCTCTCACGCTGCCACTAAAAAGTGAGTACCCTTAAATAGAGGGGAAACTATCGGTTGAGCGTGATTTCGGACGAATTGCCCACCTTCACAATCGTTGTCATAGAAACAGTCTGTACCATGTTAGTAACCATGGTCATTGATTGTAGTGGTACAGGTTTTTTTCAGTAGCATAAAATAAAAAAACTGTATGTACTTCACCACTGAGGTTGCTAATCAGAATGCTCCACGACATACTGCCAGTTATAGTTTATAACTTTTATGAATTATTCAATTAATTCCTGTCACTTTAAATACGAGATATAAAGATCTTATCACTCCTTTCCGATTGAGAAATCTTAAATATTCTGTAGCAACTCCGCCCACGTCAATCCTAAACGACAATCTCATTAGTACGGCTTATTAACATAAATGAATCAAAAGCATTCCCACCGTACGTAATTATATTAAATGTTTCCGAATCCGGTTTGACCAGTTAATATTTCATATAGGCATCTTTCGTTTCAAATCATCAACGTACAAGGTAAAGTCGTCAAAGCGGAGTCTCAAGGCGCTGGATGAATCATCGCCTAAGTATGCACAACACGTTAAAAGACGTCTCAGGCATAATAATTTTTCTAGAATACCTTTTAGGACATGACATAGAAATAGTTAATGGAGAAAACTTTATTGTACTGTGATTCATTATAGCTGCACTCTGTATGTTGAATTGGAATCACTAATCTTGGAATTAGTAGTTGAAAAAGCAAGAACTCCTTCAGTTGACGTCACTGCATTGCCTTCCAGGACTAATGAGGAGAGACCTCACAAGTTTGGGTCAAAGTATCTGTATTTATTAAAAGATTTGAACCCTTAATATATATCTCAACTTATTATATTAGTAAAAATTATCTGATTGTTTTAATCTCATCTGAAAAGAAGCCTGCACCACTACTAACCATTGTCCGTGGCTCAGTATATAGTAGAGACCGTACTGTTTCTAAGCTAAGGGTTGAATATCCAGGTTTTACCCTCATGTAAGAGTTTAAATCAAATTTCAGAGGCTGGGTGAACCTTGTTAGGGTATATTTCATAATTGATTCCCTTTTATGAAATTGTTTGTTTTCTTATCTTTTCATCGTTTCCACGATTTCTGTTCTTTAGCTTTATTCGTACATTACTTATCATTTTATACAGGTCCTTTAAATAACGAAATATGTTTAAAAACTGTTAGCGAAATATGGCTCAAACTTGTCTGAAAAACTATACCTTGAAAATCTGTGAACCTATGAAGGGTAATGGACTCAGAACAAGGTCGAGACTGTACCATTTTCAGGACAACGGTTGTGCAGATAGGTTATTTGTTCGAGATCCGCCAGGTCTCCCACTTAACGGTACCCAGTTTATAGAGGCTGGATGAAACCCAGGAGGTTATGTAGAAGCTACCGAGTCAATACGAGGCTAAGGTGGCTTGTCCAAGATAAGTTATAACAACTCAGTATAAGACAGATTAATGTACGGTACTTAAGAAAAATAAATATTTTTAGCAAACTGTAGTCTATTAACGAAATATTACAGCTCAAACTAATCTGGTATGTAATGCTTTGAAAATCTATAACGCTATCACATTGGAAAGGTCTCAGGTTCAATAGGCTTTACTGTTATTAGCAGGGAGAAGATTTGTCCAATAAGTCGATCTATGGCTGTTAACAAATCAGATAATTTATTTGTCACAACTGGATTCGTACCCGGGAACTCCAGCATAGCTACTCATCGTTCTACACACTGAGTTACCAAGCTCCACTTTTTTCTCACGGGCTTCTACTACGGACTAAGGACTAGAAACTTCTCATGGAGTAATTTCTATAAATCATTGACCTCTTGTGCAATAAGATCATTTCTTCTTCTCCAGCGACCTCCCCCTTTGTTTATCCTTCCATAAGACCCTTGAGACGAAACCACAACTACTGGGTACCGTAGTGAACCTCCAGTACTAACCAGACGCCTGACCGCAAGGCGAGGAAGACCCGGAATTATTTGATATAACAGATTAGGGTCGAGCAGATGTGTGGAAGTGGTTTCACAACGGACATCTATATGACCTAGTTTCTAGGATAGTCATTTCTAATGACCCTCCACTGGAATGCTCCCTGTACAATTGGTTTTTCTTTAATGGAGTTCCATCAATCATTATTGTGTAGGAAATATCATCAATGATAAAGCAAAATCATCAATAAAAATAATTGAATATAAGCGATAACAATTGAGAAAATAAATTGATAACCAAAAGGAATTGGACTAATAAAAGTATTTAAATTACTATCGAAATTCTATGGTTCTAGCTTTCCTCTTTAAATTGGACAGAATTTCTAGCTTTTATCTGATTATTCTTTTTAGCTACAAGTTGACTTGAATTGCCATGCTAATTTTACTATACATATATATATATATATATATATATATATATATATATATATATATAAATATATATATAAAACGGGTAGTTTATTACAGGTTGGTTATTTCGAGATTTTCTCTTTGTTTAAAAGTTTCAGAACATTTTCTATTAAAATACGTTTAGGAAGTACTAAGTATATGAAAAAAGAAGATTCTATGTACTTTGAAACAGAAAGCCTCAAATTTTGAGGACGAAGTCAAACTTTTTTTCTTATTATCAATAATGGGTTATTATTTAAAATAATAAACCATAATAGATATTAATAACTTTTACCATAACGCTTATGGATCAGCCTCTCACCACTATCGTATTCTGGATTATGTCAGCTGTGGTGCCTGTAACTATACGACCACTTGCAGAGCCGGAAGCTCTCCAGTAATGGTCTCCATTAGAGGGGTGTAGATTACACCCTACGGTGAAAAATAGATGACTGCCATTGATCTCGTTCTGTCAGAACTTTCTTCAGGCTAAGAAATATATCATGTCTAGCTCCATGCTAAGTGATATGCCAAGTATTGTAACTTGCGAAGAGAAATGCTTCAGTTCAGTGATATTTAGAAACTAAACTGAATTCGTTTAAAAATAAAGTATGGTAGCTAGCAAACTAGCCTTAATTATTATTTTAATTACTATTTGTTTGTTTTTAAAAGCTGTTAAGCTTGAAAGAAGCATAAGTATTATAACAATAGAAGTTAAACAACCTAAATATATAAATGTCTCAGTTGGTAGAGTACCATGACGGAAACATGGTAGACCGGTCCTGGACATATCTTTTATATTCAAATAAAAATATTTAAAAATTGTAAAAAATAACAAAAGAAATGAAATAAATAAATTATAATAATATATAATGACGTAAGTCAACAATATCCTAATTAAAGTCATGCTCAATGAACATTCTTCCCCTTGTATACATCGCAAATTGCGAGAACACGGAGATAAAGGATCAGTGAAGATAAAGGAGTTGTCTGACCGAGAGTCGAACCAGGATGTCTCAGTTGGTAGAGTACCATGACGGAAACATGGGAGACCCGGGTTCGAGTACCGGTCCTGGACATATCTTTTCTTTTCAAATAAAAATATTTATAAACATATAAGTTGAATAATATTAGTTGACCTTATATATATGTGGAAGAATATGGTCCGGATGGAGGTAAAAAAAATTCTCTTATTTTGGGAGAACTGATTATTGGAAAGCCGCAAAAAGCGGTTCTCCCAAAATAAGAGAACTATTTTTGCCTCTACTCAGATCATTTTCTTCCTCTTAAATTATATAAAGTTTAAAAATTGTATAAGTATTTCCAAGACCAACTTATTTACAATTCTGTTATGGCTAATCAATCTTTCGATATATTTTGATTATAATATTTCTTTGATTATACAAGATTAGTTACATTTGTTATTTTCTATAGTTTTTTTTATTTTTGTCTGATAACTCGACATCCCAAGGTTTCAGGACAAACGCATCCAGCAGTCGGCAATTTCTAATTTTATAAAAATTATATTGTGCTTTTCATCTTTTCCTTTTAGGGGATTTATTTTATTACAACATAAATGATATATAATCGGAATATGCCACCTCTGTATCACCATCAAATAAAAACATACATTATGCGCAATAAAATGTGTTAAGACATCCTATATTTTTTGTAATAAGTTCATTTGCAATGCATAAGGTAAGAAATATAAATAGAAGTTATTTGTAGCTTGATAAATATATTTTATTCGCATTTATAAATTTAATAAACAATATCTAATATCGCATTCAATTTATTAAATAGCGATCCCGTGATATAAGGCAGATTCACCAAAGAATCAACCTTAATACCTAATTTAATATTGAAAAATAAAAAAAAAGTACCACTACACCCCATAAATGTTCCTAGTTTCGTTACATGGTAGAGACAGTAATGTTTCTAGTTCAACAGTTGTACAGGGAGGTGACTTGTCCGAGATCACTCTCGAAAACGGGCGTTTCCCCCCAAATACAATTCACCCACTTGATATTGACGCTGGGTGAGCCCCTGAAGGGTCTGTAGATCAACATCATACCAATGCAGCTCTACACACTGAGCTACCCCGCTCCATTAATATCTAATATAGTGTTTAATATTTTGATGGGCAGAAGCAGTTTTGACATTACGACATTAACAGTATAGCTATAGATTTAATGAAACGATGTAAGAACTCTAAAATTATTTTTAACAAATATTAGTGTCATACATGACCTTCCGAGGACAGTATGTACTTACTTATTTTCAACACAGATACTCTCAAAAATCGATTCTTCGTAAGCTATACTATTATTAATAGATATATTCGAAGAATTTCATTTATTTCCGGCCATTTTCTTTTCCTGCACGTCTTGGCTTGATGACGCACCGGCCAACCCAGGTAGGTTTCTCCGAGGCTCAATATTAATCTTCGAAAACCAGCTGAGTAAATGTACATATATTTGGTTGGTGTGGGTGTGGGTTTAGCCACTTCGACATCAAATGGAGCTCATTATTAATGTAGTTTGGGACTTAAAAAATTCATACAACGGACGGGCTTAAAACTAGAAACCATTTAAAATTCCAGTTTATCCTCTTTAGAACACGCAACTGTGGTCAGTGGGTAGAACGCTGTTGCTTTTTACATGATTTTAAAAAATTCAAATAACAAAGTATTAATGAAGCGGGGAATATTTCACTTAGCTAAAGAACGGTTGAAATATGAACACGATGAATGTCTATAAAAGAGAGTTTACCATGACTGACGGAGTCAATCATCAATTACGACAGCAAAATGGTTTTAGAGAAAATAAATGATTGATCCCTTTATTTGACGTGAAATAGAAGAACGCTAAATTTAAAAGTTTTTAACTTGAGAAAAAATGTATTGAATATAATTGTTTTTATTATCAATTAATTAACTTTAACTATAGATTAATTGTTAGACTATAATTAATTAATGTTAACTATAGTGCTTCAATTAGGTTCGAGGTAGCTCAGTATTGAGTTAAATCCGGCTGTAGTAGATACATTTATTTAAGTTATAAACAGCCACAGATGGACTCTGTAAGACCTGAAGAACCTCCTGAGGTTCACCCAGCCTCTATAAGTGAATACCCTTAACTGGTGGGAATGCCTGGTGGTTGAGCCTGATCATTATAGTCATCTCACCTGCACACCCTCGCTCAGTTAAAAACTGTACTGAACACCAAATCTTTCAGGAGATGTTAAAATTTTGTTAATAAGGTAGAGTTTATTAAAACTATTTATTTACCTAAAGCATAATTATATATCTGCCAATATGTATATATATTACCAATAGTATACCAATATATCTGCCGAAATCTGTCCAGAGAAATAATGGTATTGAGGGAAGCGCAATCGTGTATTTCTCGTTGACTTTGACTTAAAAGGAGTTATTACACAAGCAATAACTCTAATATATAATATTAAGTAATGTAGTAATGAAGTAAAAATACTTAAAGTATGAAAAAGGATGCTACGATTAAGAAAACAAACAGTTTCATGGTCAAACAATGGAAATCAATTATAAATATGCACATACATACAAGAGTCGTCATAAATTATAGATATACATATATTTAGAAAGCAAACAGCTTCAACAATGAAAATCAGTTATCTATACATAAGTATATGTATGATAAAGTTACGTATATAAAAATTATTTCGAATAATATTATATCGGGGGAAAAACTCAGTACCAATGCAACTCATGAAGTGTATTGTATTGAGTTCAGTGATTGATAGAGACTGTACTGTTTCTTGGACAACGGTTGTGCAGGGATATGGCTTAAATCATGCTCAACCGTCAGGTTTTCCTCCTATTTCGGGCACCAACTTTATAGAGGCTGAACCATATTCTATAACAGCACAATCTCTAGCTGTTTCAGTTTTCATTTTTTTTTTTTTGGATCTAGGTCCATGTGATGGCCCTTACCGCTTACGTTAGTTTTTAATTGCCTAAACAGTCAATAGAGGTCAGGGAGAGTGCAATCGTTGTCCATATCAGAGGATGATCGGTCTCTCAAGAGACTAAGTTCCAGTGGAAGAAAGGCGCATGTGAAGATATCCTAACCTTACTAGTGTTACTTACAAGGGCGTAATTGCAAAATCTATAAAATGGAAGAAGGGTGTGTGTGACAGTCACCTAATTAAATGATCTGTTATCTTATTTTGGCCCTCCCGTAAAGCTTTCAGAAATGTAACATGCGCCCTTCTTCCAGGCAACTATTCAATTAATGTTTAAAATATTTTAAAAAATCAAAATAGATTCTTCCAAATACTTGTGTTCGTGATGTAGGATCTTCCCAACCCAGTTAGAGTGCGACCACAATTTTCTAGAGTGAACTCTAGGTCAAGATCCTGTTTCATCGGTTTTATGAGAGTCCGTATAAAACTGGTTTGGGGAAAGCAACTAGGCACTCAGAATCCTTTAAATCAGCTTTGTTTAGAACAAAACTAGAAGAGCAAATATAATTATGGTAGCAATAAATAGTTTTATTTTATCATAAGTATAAACTTGGTTTCGTAAAAATAAATTATTAAAAACTGTATATAGTAAAAATATAGCTAAAGCAGATGATTCTTAATTACTTCATTATATAGTAACATTAATTTTTATATATTTTTATTAAGCTAATATATCTCATAAACATATTGCAAGATGGTTCGATCTATTGTTATACTTGGATGTATTTTCAATGTTATATCTAAATCAACATTTTGTCTTTTATTGAGGGTTCAATTCTTAACAGAATAATTTGAAATTTCATTATATTCTCAAATCTTCTGAGTCATTTTTAATTAATTAAAATGTTTAATCAGTAATTTTCAATTAATTAAAATATTCGGCCATAACAAGCTATTTTTGTGTTGTATTGAATGACATGACTTTATAGCAGACAATTGTAATATGAATACTATATTGAATAATTATAGATATAATCGATTCATTCTTATATTATACATCGCATTCAATTGAATCGTTATAAAATTAGTCAATACGTTTGCTAGTTTTTTCTTTGTTCTTTATTTCTTGTTTGTTTTTTTCTTTCTTAAAATTTCTAAATAATTAAATATTAATTGCGTATTTTCTTTACAGACATTGTCATGTTCTTTATATTTTTTTTTCTTATTGAAACCTTACTGAATTTTTTTTCATTTAGTTTATTATTTAGATTGTAATTGTATTTTACTATAAAACATCATAGATCATATTTTATTTTTGTATTATTATCCTAAAGCTACTTGTCCCAGAATGACTAAAAATTGTTGAACGGATCATATAGTTTTAACTATCGTGTTGATTTTTCGTTTTATTTCATTAATAATGCAAGTGAAAGCTTTTCTATAGATAAGTAATTTGAAATCTTAAAATTAATTATATTGTAAATAATTATACAAGAATAATTAATACGTTTCTCACGTAATAAAGATATATAATTGTTGTCTTTGGATATTCTCAAGGTCATGGTTTTTCTGGGTAAAATACTCAGATATGAGCTTAGCAACCATCTAGGGGAGTGTTTTTAAACAATAAGATATTTAAGGAATCAAATTTCAAAAGAAGTTGTTAAAACAAAGTAATTAATTTTTAATAAAGCTATGACATAGAGTATTTATGAATAAAATCCATCTACCTGACAGCTAAAATTATTATTATTAATTTCAGAATATTTAATTTATGGTCTTAAAATTTTTTCTATTGGTTGGTTTAATTCTTGGATCAAGCATATTTACTCAATAATACTAATATTCATTCCATTGTGTAAGTACTAAAGAATATCACTCACTATATTAGTATAATTATTATTTATTGCCTAGTTTAAAAAAGAAATTTCAATCAACTTAAGTGCATCAAATGATCTTTTGGTAGATACATACCATAATATAAGAAGAAACCACGCCCTAGTGGAAATACTATTTTCATTATCCATTTTTGTATTATTAGTAAGTTTAAACATTAAATAATATTCAGACATAATAAATACTCGATAAAAATATTTCGTGAAATTCAATTGAATTTTATTTATCTATATTAATAAATTAATAATAGATTGATTAATAAACTCAAAGGTTAGTTGATTGCACAAGAGATACACGTACCTTACACAAATGTGGAATTTCACCCAATGAATCACCTTTATATATTTTAAGTATTCTACTTTTATTCGAATTATTTTTTTTTAATGAATTTTTTAAAGGAAAAATAACAAATATTTGTATAAATAAATGGCTTCATTAACACCAAATTATAGTTTATAATGATTTTTATTTTTATTTTTTGATCAGTTATATTCAGTCAACGAAGACAGGGAAACCATATCTTGTCACATGATCAGGTGATTTATACCTATTTGTAATGACGGAAATTTCCATTGTACACATTTTCGTGAATTTATTAATTAATTACACTCAAATCCATTGTTTTGTTTTTTTAATTGGGCATATATCTATATGTAGAAATAATACATAAGGTTTATAATTACTTAAAAAATATAAATGCTGTTGTGAAAATTGTATTAAATTATATAATATTTTGTTTAAAAATCATTAAAAAAAATTGTTTAAACATTGACCTAAATTAACTCAGAATATTCCCAACGTGGTAGCTGATCAACAAGTGTCAGCATAGCGTTGACGGATTTCAAGGGTTAATCCTTGCAATATATGTCTATTTATTTTATTAATATAAAATAATTAAATGATTGTTATGTATTTATTGCAAATATTTTAGGCTCGTGATTTAAATAATTAGAATTATTATTATTTTTATTTTTTTTAAATATTGAATTTATTTTAATATTTATTTAAATTTTAAGATTTGATGAGATTTAAGAAATAAAATAAAATTATTTAAACAATTGCGGAGTATGCTGGATTTTCGAAAAATTTGTTTCTCTTCTTTAAGTTAGGGAATTAGATATAATGATCAATTAATATGTATATGAGAGGATCTTTACATACCTTCCTCTGTGCTTCGGCAGCGAAGCCAGACTTAGCAGCTCGGTTGTTCGCCATCGTTGCAGAAGAAACGTTGAGGTGATCTGTACACAAGCACTGTCGGACAGAGACTGGAGACTGTAGCTTCGACTCCCCACTGCCTTGGGAATCTCCCCACCTTTCCAGCGTTGGTGAATTTCCATCAGTCCGTTCCTTAAGTCATCTGTCTTTTTAGGATGACTGGAACAAATGTATCGGCAGGATAAATGCTATGAGCTCTACCTTAAAAGGAAACAATGAAAAAGATAATTCTGATATGCTTACAAATGTTAGTTTCAAGGACACTGGAATTGTACCTAACCAAGGGACACGAAGGAAGAATGAAATTGTTGGTATGTTTTGAAGAATATGGTTATTTATAGCAAAATTTAAACAAATAATGTTGTTTTCTTACATTTTAAATTTTTTTTTTTTTCTTATAAGAAGTGGAGAAGCTCAGAACTTAGGATATTAATCAACTATTCTCTAGAACTCGAGATTAAAATCGGTTATGAAAAAAAGAATGATTTAATCTGTTAATAGTCGAGAATGAATGAAATGAAGATCCTCCTAGGATTCACTCAACCCCAGACATCATCATCCTTAATGAGCGGGAAAAACCTGGTTCTGAAGCGTGTTCCCCGCCAAATCGCCTCCTTGCACAATCGTTTGCTTGGGAACAACAAGGTCTCCACTGTATACTGAGGCCTTCGTAGGTTATAGTGCTACAGTTTTTTTAATCTTTCTGAGGATTTTTTTTTCCTTTATAATTCCAAAATGTTTGCGTGGGGTTTTTAAACGCCTCTTATTGGATCAATGATATAAATAAGTTAATCATACTGATTATAAAACATACGAACATTTTAAAAATACGTCTCATAAAGTCTAGGCACGATTGACTAGTTTACATCAACTTATTTACTGAAATTACTTTTATATTAATAAATGAAGACTACTTTTTTGAATATTTTTATTTTTATTTATCCAGGACCGGGAATCGAACCAGGGTCGTCTGCATTTCCTCAGCCAATTGAGCTATCCTGTCACGTACCTCGGTCAGACAAATCCTTCCTCTTCACCGATCCCATATCCCCATGTTCTCGCAATTTGCGATGTATACAAGGGGAAGAATTTTCATTGAACAATGCTTTAATTAGGATCTTGTTGACTTTCTTATAATTTTTAAATATTTTTATTTTGAAGAAAAAAGATTTGTCCAGGACCGGGATCTTTCCTCTTCAAAATAAAAATTATAATAATTATAAAAAATAAAATCAAATAAATTATTTTCTTTATTCTGGTTGTATAGACCAGAAAAATACTCATTATTTTCTTACGCATATTTTTAACATAAAATCAAAATACAATTTGATAAAATAAAGAATATTGATTAATTGAGGGGTTCAGCATCAAAATCTAGCTCCTTAATTTCAAATATTCACTTTTTTTTTCATTTTTCACTGGTTTAGTCAAGCAATTTTATACTCCCAGAACTTCATGTTTAGAACCACACTAAAACCATGAGGAATAAGACGCCAAAGTGTCCTGTAAGACAAAATTGCTAGATAAAACTAGCTTAAAATGTGGAAAAGTCAGGATTAAAAACTCAGGCGTTTTCAGATTTTTATCCTGAATTTGTCAATCACAATATAAATATAAAATATGAAGGAAGATACAGCATGAAATCAAAAAGTTATTTAATTTTTTTTTTAATAATAAATAGAGCCCCTTATAAACAAAATTTATGTCCTTTTTATATACATAACTATTTTTAAATTGTATTGCGTTTCATATCCGTGTCACTTTCTCATTTATTGTAGGTCATACTTCGGATTTTTATTACTATATAAACGGTTATGACCTGGTTCGTTCTGTTTAGACAGATTAATACTTGACTATATTCAACTCTAATCAGTACGATAATGGTCAGATTCAAGATGTTTTCTCTTCGAAAGTCCCAAGGTCGGACTAACGGTACATTTATTGACGGACAGAGCAAGCTGCAGCAATAAACACTTGAAACTCAGCATCTCAGCTCCGAAGCATACTGCTTAATTCTTTACATCATTAAGTGTATTTAGTAGTAATATTTATTACTTTATTATGTTATTAGTATGAAAGTAATATTTATAATTAATACTATTAATTACACTATAATTAAAGTAATAATAATTTAATGATTCTGTAACATTATAAACGAAGCTATAACATATTTCCTCTGTAATTAACAGATTCGATTCTGTGTAATTAAAAGGCACATTCGTGGTTGGTAATAATACCTTCACTAATAGTAATCACTATTGTTTGATACGAATGTTTATTTGGTTATCAGCTAATCAGTCATTTCTTTAAAGTAATTATATAGATACATCTATACCATTTTCGACTATCGAATGTCTATAATATTTGAATAACCAAGAATTTTTTAATCCCTTTAAAATCCGTAAATAGAAGGTTATTATTATTATTATTCAAGTAATTTCGCCACGGATGACCCCTATTGTTTTTTTGTTTTTTTAAATTAGCACTACAGAAATCTTATTTTATTACAAAATAAACCAGTCATTGGTAGCTTAAAAAGTATAATCCTAGATCAAATTAAAATTGAAATCTGTTTGTATTAAATCTCTAGTGAATCAATTATTATTAAACTAGCACTTATTACTTATTGCAAAATACAGTAAATATATAAAATAAAATAGATACGGTCACTACAAAGTAATTAATTACCTCATTTGTTTATTTAAATTTATTACTTTAGAGAGAGAAATGCTTTATTTGCAGCAATGCTGTCCAACTATATTGGATTGCCGTAATACACAGCATACTGATCAATCCATATCGGACATATTGTACATTACAATTTGTTTGTTTTAAATGCATACTTAAAAACTACAGTATGTCCGATATGGATTGATCAGTATTTTTTTTTCTTCCTTCCTCCTTCCTTATTTCCTTCTTTCCTTCCTTTTTTTTTTTTTTTTTTTGTCTTTATATACAAGAAAATAAAGAAAATATATTAAATATTAGCATGTGGGGCATCAGCTACTACATATATGATGATGAATTATCCCCAGGGAGTCAAGAATAATATTCTCGGCGAGCACTGCCACATCCTAGCCATTGACACCCAGGTCATCGAGGAAGCTCCATGTTCTTTTCGGAGTCGTTCCGCGAGACCCAAACCAGAGGCCTCTCACGGTGAACTCTCTCTCTCCGAAGGTCTCGCGGAATTTCTCCTTTATGAAAGGGATGCATTTTTCATATATTTCCTTCTTTTCCCTTTCCACTCCACCCGCCTGGTCAAGGTCATTATTTTCGAATCTAATAGTCGGATCCAATACCCATGCTATCTTTCCGGTCTTCGGAAATGCGACAATATCCGCATATCTTGTGGATCCCTCAGTGTCGATACAATAGACCTCCTCAAAGCAGGCGAAGTCTTTTTCCTTTAGGAGCCTCATTAATTCGTGTTTGATCCTATGGTGTCGGCGTGTTATGAGGAGGGAGTTGTTGGGGCATTTTCCCAGCACATGGGCTGGTGTTTCTGACTCTGCCGCATTTGCGATAGAGGGACCCAACTTCTATCGCCTGTCCGCCAGCTCCTGGGACCCCACAATAACTGACCAAATAAATATTATGGATGATATATAATTAAATTGGTTAAAATTAAGCAGAAAATTTTCCCACTGATAGTACTCTAATCACAGATTGAAATTAAAAGGACCTGAGGCCATCTTCTTTTCAGAAATCTCGGAGAATTATCGAGAATTGAAATTGCTAGGTTGAAACTAGTGGTTTTGAGTGGGAATGAAGTTATTCATGAAAGGATTGATACCGGGTTCGGGCCATATCAGTTACTAATGTAACATTAATGCCATTATATATGATTTTATTTGTAACAAAGTAAGGAGAATTGAGGACGTTACGAGGGATATCGGATTGTAAGGATTGGATACGAGAAGAATTCGATGGCTTTGTGGAGCCAAAAGTTCAACTCCGCAAGTCCAAATAGGTCTTATAATAGTCATGCATATGAATATTTTGTAATTAGTTGAGAACTTAAGGTGTTTGTCTTGCAGGTGTTTAAGTGCCCTGAAAAGTCAGGTAGTTTCATGATTTTTCAGTTTAGTATTTCCTCAGTACTAGTGAGATATACTAAGAAAAGTGCTGTGTCCTAGGATATAAAGGCTGAAGCGGACATACATTGTAACTGTATATATTTTAAATTATCGGTTTCAGTCTGTCGAAGAATGGAGGATTTGGATTGTTTACGCCATTTCCTATTGTCAAAAACTAAAGCATAGAATAAGGTATATGTCTTCTGTACTAGTGAGATATTATAAGAAAAATGCTGTACCAGGAAAGTTAGACTGAAGTAGACACACATTGTAACTTTATCGGCATTTCTGCCAATCTCTTAGATAAGGCAATCTTTACAACCCATAGATTGAAGTGTTTGTTCCTATCAATCGTTATTTCCAAAGCAGTCATTGACTTATGATAAATGCTTCTATTTTATATGAATACAGATAATACTTTACATTATTTTCAGTTAATAGAGTTAAAAAAAAAGTTAACTTTAACGTTCTAACAACATACTATGATAGACTTACAAGTATTGCAATGAAAAAGATGATCGTAAATGTCTAGGCTTCATGATGTGGATTTTAAAATGTTTTAAGTTTTACAGTGAATATAAATAGCTTAATTATTTTATTGGTTCAACGATGTTTGTAAATACCGAATAGTTATTTTTGTGATTATAAAGTACACAATGAAATTTAGAATTTTGCAAATTTTGGAACGTTTCTCAATGGTTCACCTCTTTAAAAAGATAAAGAAAAAAACCTTTACCTGTACAACCCAAGAAAGGACTTGGGTTCAACTCGTGGCAGAAACTATGATGTTTCTAGGACAATGGTTATACATGTGGTTGTACTCAACCTCCAGTTTTCCCCCAATTAAGGATATCCACTTTATAGAGGCTGGTTGAAGCCCACGAGGATCTCCCGATAACAGATTCCAATTCTCTCCATGGCTGTTAACAGATAAAACTACATATTCGAACACGAATCCTTCAGTATAGCAACTCAGTCCTCTACACACTTAGCTAACCTGAAAAATAGGGGAAAAACTTGTACTACTAAAACCCGAGAAAGGTCTAGGGTCGAGTACATGTTAGAGACTGTACTGTTTCTTGAACAACGGTTCTGCAGAGAAGTGATTTGTCCTAGATCACGCTCAACCACCAGATTCCCCCCTTATGGTATAGTACCCACTTTATAGAGGCTGGGTAAGCCCCAAGATGGTCTTCAGATCCCGTATTCCGATTTCGTCCAAGGCTTTAAAAGATTAAAAGAATATACATGTATTTGAACAAGAATCCTTTACCATAGTTATTCAACACACTATACACTGAGCTAATCTGATCTCACAAAAAGACAAAAATCTATAATAAAACCGACTATCGAAATTTTTAAGAATACTTTTTGTCTGTAATATTCTTTATTATATTGCAGATTTTTTATTCCTTCCGGAGCTACTGATTGATGTTCACGATTAGGCTTATTTATTAGTGGATTTGAAACTTTTGAGATAAAATCTTCGTAGGGTAGTAATCCTAACTAGAAGGGACTGTACAAGATTGATGGAGGAAGGGAAAGAAATAGAAGACAGCCTGAATTGACAGATTGGACGTCTTTGAACTATCCTTATTTCTTATGAGAATGTACTTAATTAATAATAATTAAAAATGTACTGGAAAATATATAAGTTTTGGTTTCAAGTTGTATTACATTACTCTTATGGAATGTTGAAAATTCATTTCCACCAAGTGAAAAAAAAATCGAAGTAAAATAGAGTAGAATAGAATAGAAAAATGATTTTATTCTGGGACCAGGTCCCTCAAGAATAACAATATTGCACAGAAATTAATACAAATACATCTGACCAAACGGCTACATTATTGGATTACTGCAATATTTACATAATAACAAGAAATTAAATATGAACTAAAACGTATGTTCTGATAGAGAATAGAAAATAAATAATATATGTGTGTGTGTGTGTGTGTGTGTGTATGTGTGTGTGTGTGTGTGTGTGTGTGTGTGTGTGTGTGTGTGTGTGTGTGTGTGTGTTTGTATATGTATATGTAAAACAAAAATAAATAAATAATAGAATACAAATTTACAATAAACAGAAATTGACTAATGGAAAAAAAAAGAAGCAGATAAGAACATCTAATAATATGAATAGTATCATAATCAGTGTGGAATATTTACAGTGTTTCCTCAATCAATTGTGTTGAATATAGTTAATTATTTTATTGATTAAATAGCACCTATTTAGGAATTAAGGAGATGTAGGAATATTTTGGATTTGAATTTGGATAAAGAAGATGCATGACGGATATCGGGTGGGAGTGAGTTCCAAAGAGAGGTAGACCGAACGAGAAAGGAGCGCTCAAAAGTTTTGGTTCTGTGGGAACGGGAATAAAGGTCGGAGAGGCGAGATCTTGTGCGCTGGGATTGGATAGAGGATTTGAACTGTAGGAGACTATAGATATAAGATGAATTATGTGAGTTTATGGTTAGGTATGAGTAAGAATCTGATAAATATCGCTCATATTAAAAATACCGGTGTGGTTTCCTATTTTACTAATCTGATATCAGGATCAAGTATCTTGTTATCTTCGCTGTACTAATTTTTCTTGGTCTTTCTTTATTCAAGAAAATCCCTGAACGGTTGCAAAGTAGGGAATTAAAATACTGAGAACAACTTGCAGGCTTCTTGAGGTAGGTGTCTAGCTAGCAGTTAATCTGGAACGGCCAACTCGAATTTTAGTCTGGTTCTGATTCTAAAGTTTCAGCAACATAAAGTATTGCACGTCTAAACTAGCGATAGCATAAAAAGTTCTTTTATAAACATTAATTCAGTAAATTAAGGTAAGCTGTATCTCAACGTGCATTAATACTCATAGTAGTATGGTGTTTGCCGTGATAAAATTTGGTAATATAGGATTTGGGTTGGGTCACAATGAAGATTTAGATTTGTATCTGTTCAGAAAAGCACGAGCATAATAAAGCACTGTTAACTTGAAAGCGATTTTAGAATAATAAGCTAGTTTTACCGTTAAGAGTGATCTGGCGGAGTTGGGTTTGGGTAGTGGTCCGTGGACAGAGGTTTATGAACAGGGTTTGGGGGTATCGCTAAGCCTTTTTATTTATTTAAGTCAGTTACCTAATTACCCATACAAATCTCAATAATTCATTAAATCTGGCAGCTTTCGTGCCTCGACACCGACATAGATCGTAGCCACGCATCGTAGGGGAGCAGATCAGCCCACGCAACAACCTGCTGGTGAATTTATTGCCCACGCCCATTAGCTAATTACTCGAGGTTGTGCTCTTGCTGTCTGTACAGTCGGATCTCTTTCATCCATCTCATCTCTTAACTTGCCATTGTATTGATCCAATCCACTCAACTTAGTATTTGAAACCAATTTGATAGCGGAGCAACACCTCGGTTCCATATTTTATACTATTTGAAAACATTTAATGGTTTTGTTTAAATTAAACATTTAATTTAACTTTTACTACGCAGTGACAAATTGGAAGGATCAAAAGTGGTTAACCCTAATTTTCAAAAATTGACTTCTTCACTAGTTTAGTCAAGCAATGCTTTGTGCTCCCGAAACTTCATATTCAAACCCCTCAATTCAGATACTGAACCCTATCACTAGACCCGTGATTCATTATTATCAATGACATACGTGCATTTGATATCCTCTATCCCCTCTTAAAATGCACCCGATGCAATGAGATAGATGTATATTTTTATATAAGCTATAAATAATTGCTTTCTTGTTTTTATGTTGGTTTTAGGTAGACCTACATTCCAAAGCGATCGGTAAAAAATGTTCAGAACCAGACTATAACCACGATGGGCGGCTAAGTGTCGTTTTAGACAAAAGTGCTTTACTAAACTAGTGAAAAATGTAATGTTCCTGAACTGGATCTGTAATTATTTATATACACTAAGAATAAATAAATAAAATTCATCAATCTGTTCTATGATATTGTTATGGGCTATTGGGTGTGAAAATGAATTAACTAATCCTAAATTCAAGATACTAATATTTATTAACAAATTTAATAAAATACATTGAAATTATTAAAAATTAAATTATTAGACTAATATAAATTTACAAGAACAATATTCTTAAGATTTTAACCTAGGCCTAACTCCTATTTAATTACTACAATAATATAAGATATTACTGATTCTAAATAGCTTAACTATTTACATAAATTTGTACGAATACAGCAAAATTACACTATAATTTAAAACTACTAATTAACACTTACAGTTCACTAATCAATGCAAAATATTTTCGCATATGTGGTAATCATTTGATTCCATAATTGATAATGGTCTTAGTAATTATTGAAGTTTAAAACAATTTATTTGTTCATTAATTAATGCTAAAATTTTATTAACATACATGTATAATTAAATACACTGATACGCAATGAATATCGTTTGGGGCAGATGTTTCAGGAGATGATGAGATTTGTGTAATATTGATGAAGGAGGTCAAGATGGAGATTTAAGAGGAATCAGAAAGAAATTAACTCATGATGGATTAATGATTCCACCATGACCCAATCAAATGATTACCATATATGCGAAAATATTTTGCTTATTTCTTTCTTTGATTGGTTTCTCACTGTAGCTGTTAAAATTTGGTGAATGCTTGACGTGTTTAGAAATGAAAACTTCTTTAGCCACGTTTAGAGACTTTTGGTGGGGGAAAAACTTGTGGGTTCGCGCCAACAACATGCCTGAGACTGGTGACACCTAGCCGGCCAGTGCATGAGTTATACAATTCCTTTTAATCAAGTTTAGTTTAAAGGTTAGAATTCTATTTATATAAGAATAATTATATTTACCAAAAAAGATTGTTTAATAGTTTTGCAATTGATAATAATAATAACTTAAAACTCAATAACGAGTTGAACTTTTAGTTTCCACTAAAAGATTTTATTTGTGACAATTAAATGTCTTTTTTATAAAATAATTGAAAGTACAAATGATCGACAAAGTATTGTTGAACTTTAAGATAATAAATAAAAATGAATTATTAATGAATGAAATTAATTTAGATCTACTAAATACAAATACAAGATATAAACAACGTAGATTTATAAAATTTATTATTTGAGGCGTGAGATGCAAAAAGGGGTAAATCCATACTTGAGTATCATTTTTAATGTTTTATCACAAATTTAGAGTCCTCTATACGGTGGTACATGGATCACCATTCAAAATATGCTAAATCCAATATAATTTCTCTAAAAATAATTGTCTCAAATAAATAATCACCTGAATTATGCATATTTTTTGTGTTTCCTGAAAAATTTTCAAATTTTGATTTACCCCCTTTTGCATCTCCACGCCTCATTTAAATTAAATTATTTATATTTTGTATTTAGCTTGTGCAGCCTATCTTATGTTTTGATTAATACATAAACTTCTTGAAATTGTACATAATTATTGTTCGAAATGTCAGTATATGTGAAAACCAGACTAATGATAATAATTTATATTTTCAAATTTGAAATTTAAACAATTCAGACCATATTTGATTTACAAATTTTAAAAAAAACAGAGTTATTCCAAGGTTTTGAGTTTTCACTTCTATTGATAATTCCCATGATTGGTTATTCAATTGTTTTTTTTGTTTTTTTTCAGTTTATTCTTTTTAATTATGCCAGCTCCAGGCTTAAACAATTTCAGGATATTTCGCTTTGTTCTTAGTGCAATTGGTGATTTGCCAAGGCAAAGGAGAAGAACCTTGTTTCATTGCAAATTTTATGTGCTTCCACTTGTCATGGTTTAGTCATGTCGTTTGGGTGACATCATTGTTAGTGGTATCAACCATCTAAATTAATTGCATATAAAAACATCGAAACATTTATATTTTATTCATTAATAGGTTTTAATAAAGTTATGAAACGTCGAACAGTGGTCTAAATTAAAGCAAAATTTCTTTCGCTCATTTGTTAACTCTAAATGTTAAATTTGGAATAGGGCTTTTTGAGGCCCCACTAAGTCATTCCTTCGTATCCAATCCTTACAAATCAAAGATTCTCAATGCTCCTTACTTTGTTACGAACATCACTCATAATGGTCTATGTATCCCGTTTGTTACTGATTTGCCCCGAATCTGATAGGAATCCTTTCATGACAATTGTATTCTCACTCAAACCCACTAGTTTCAAAACCAGCAACATTTTCAATTCCTACTTCAGTTTTTCTACTTGACTTTATCTCATGCTATTGTTTATCTTTCATTCTATTTACTTGATGGGTTATTATTACAGGTGTAAATTTCAATTTTTTTAATGTTAAATTCGAACTACTCTTATGGATTTTAGAGTTTTTATGCAATCATTCATCAGTCGATCCTTATTAGTTCATTTATTCCTTCTTTTTTTTATATGCTTATTAAAATAATGATAATGTATCTGCAGCCCCAGTGAATAAATGGTTAAGTCTTTCAGAATGAGATTGTGCTGAGTGAAGAGAGAATAGTGACATTCTCGTGGTCTTTGGCTTGAAATATAGTCATAATATTAGTAATAACTATATTTCATGCCACGGCTTATCATAGCCACGCATACACAATCCCTCGATACAATTAACCCATTTAAACCAAATTCGACTTAGCCACTTATTCATCGAGACTGTAGATAAAACACACAAAACATGCACAAGATAATTTTAAATTTTTATTTAGGTTATGACCAAAAATTAGTGGAGGTTAGAACTACCAAAGATTAATCAGCCATACTTGAAACCATAGAAAAATGTTATGGAAGTTTGTTTATTCGTGTAACTGAATGCTGCTATTGCTAATAAGACAATGCTACAATGGGAGTCCTAAATTTTGCCTACCCAAGTATAATTAGGGCAGAGGATCTTTAACGAGAACCTGACTTCGCGTAGGCTCGGAACCCTTAGTGAAGATATTTCCTAAAATGTAAAAGATAAGAATAACTAATAATTTGATCGTATGCTTCTAGAACCTATGGCCTAGGGACTTCCTACAAATGTAGTAAATAGTCTTAATCAGTACAAGATGATTATTTTCCTAGTTACTAAAGTTCTTAGATTGCAAAATAAGATTGAACTCGAATTTATTATGAGCAAAAAACGTACCGATTTTAGGTAAGTTATCTGGGGAGCAGAGATAGCTCAGAATGTAGAGTTCTGAGTTTCTGTGCTAAAGGGCCCGGGCTCATATCCGGCTTTGGCAGATAAATTATTTGATCTGCTAACAGCCATTTATGTTACAACTTCACACCCTACTGAGAATCACCTAGCCTCTAAAAAATGGGTACCTTTAAAAAGTGGGAAAGCTGGTGACTAAGTGTTATAACATGTCATTGTCTGATGCTGCTATCTATCGGGGTAGACTGAAAAGGTTTTGAAGCCCACCATCTGTAATTCATTTTATGGTGAACTATCGTTATGTATGGCTGGATACCTTTTCTGAGATTAGTTAATATTTGGCCAAGAAGTAGAAAGTTTTCCTTATGTTTTTACATTTTTGTCTTAGTGGTTCAGCGGTAGGCATCCTATACCAATTAGAAATTTTATGAAACAAATTTTTTTTTTCTTAAGATTAATTGTTTCTTATTTAATTTAAGTTGGTGCTATGCCATGCTAAGCTATGTTACTTTAATGAAGTAATACCACTTGTTACTATGGACTTTCTTTTTATTTCTTCATTTGGATCTTCCACCAATTGGATCACTTCTCTTTACAACTGTTGGCTTAAAAACAGTACAGTCTACCTACGGAACCACTCCTGGGTTGGAGTGGTACAGGATTATTTTTTTTTCTTAAAGAAAGCTCAACCCACTTCTGATTCAACAAATAAAAAAAAAACATTTTTATCTCAGAATTTTACTTTATTGATAGAAATAAGCTGAATGCAATATATATTTACTATCGATCTGCCAATAGATAGCCTCATGAGAGACAGAATTAATGAGTCATTGGAGCACGGCGCCTAAGGCCAGCTGTAAACACTATGGTGACTATATATGGCTCATTCCATCCTTTCCCAGCCATATATAGTATCTCTCTTTCGATTTAGGTTTGTCTTTCCTATATGGGAACCACTAAAAATAATATATTTCTATTAGTTTTGCATAAAAAAGGTCAACATCTTACGAATATATTCTTGATGGGGACGAAATACATTCATTACAACAGGAAATATTTTCCGATGAAGTCCAATGTCAATGTAAATTAAAGCTGATCCAGACAATTAGCTTGTCTTTAATATGTGACACTGATTTATTCGTTATGCAATAAATTAATTAATAATTAATGGCTATATTCTGATTTTCACATGTTAAACAGTCTTATCCTACATATGGTTTTCTATAGCTATTTAGTTAGTATACAATATTTTTCCTCCAAGTTTTTTTTCTCGAAGTGAGTGGGATAACTGAGTGTGTAGAGTGCTGAGATTCTATGCTAAAGGTCCCAGGTTTCAATCCGCCTGTGACGGATAAGTTATTAATCCAGACAAGTTAAGTTACCTGGTAACAGCCACGGATGGCCACTGTGGGGTCTGCAGACCCTCCTTGGGCTCACCCAGTGTGCATCCTTAATTAGTGAAAGATCTTGGCGGTTGAGCGTGGTCTCCAACTATTCTCCTCCCTTCACAACTGTTGCCTTAGAAACACTATAGTCTCTACCATTTACAGAACTCAAAACCCTTCTTACATCATATTGGTAAATGTTTTATTTTAGAACTAATATCAGACAACCCAAAGAGTCGAGTTCCTTGTACTTAAGGTTTTAAGTTGTACTAAGATCGTAGTAGAAATTTTATTTGAACAGTGAGGGCGTGGAAGGTTTTCAATTGAACAAGGTACAAAAAAGATTGGAAACCACTGCTTTAGATGGTGAATTTAACCCAGATATCGAAAACTTGTTTCTAATTATATTCATGTCCTAAAGTCCTCCTCCATGTAGTAATAGACATGTATGAAATTAATTATTATTCAGAACATAAAGACTTATTAACATTTTATCAATTTAATTATCATGGATATTTCAATTTATTTTTTTTTAAATTAATTTGTATCTAAAAGAAATACCAAAATGCAAATCAATTCCGATGTATAGAAGTTATATATATGTGAGACTATTTAATAACTCATAATCTTATATTTATAACTTCAAATTATTTTCAGTTTTATTAACATTAATAATGTGACCATAATCGAACGAAAAATGTTGCTTGACAAGATATTCAAACATATAACCTCAGGCGTGTTACGGGAATTGCATTTAATTCAAGGCAGCGACGGACCTTGGCCCAGATGCTGTATCGCTTCGGATTCCGGAGTAACTACTTCACTTATGAAATAAAAATTATATATAATAAAAACTGCATAATGGTTCCTGCTGTATTCATTTAGTTTGCACTTCCTTATATGACCAAGCTCAAACGGCACCATAGTTGCCACTTATAAATTACTTAACATTTTATTTAATTTTTACACCAACATAACATTTTCTTAGTTTTACATTTCACGTTCGCCATATTTCGTCTACCATATGTGAATATCACTACCATTAGGGCTCGTTAAAGTTAAATGCTTCTCTAATGGAGGGAGCAGAAAAGCTGTGAGTTTTGTGTGTTATCCCAAAAAAAGGGATAACATTTATAAACACAATGGATGCCTCTTTTTAAAATCGTAAAAGTAAAAGTAACGTCGGGCGTGGTTAGTACTTGGATAGGTGACCGCATGGGAAATTCAGGCGGTAACCATCTGGGAAAAATCACGTGCTGTTGTCATCAAACTTACCAGTTAACCAAATAAATATATATCTGTCTGTATGGATGGAAGTATCCAATGCCATTAAACTGAAAAGAAAAAAAGTAAAGGATGTTTGTTGAGGCGAAATTGGACTGAAGGGCTTTGACTCCCAACCTAAAGGTGCTGAAGAGCGGGGTAGCTCAATAGCCAGAGTGCTGCATTGCTATGCCGATAGAAATAACTTAATCTGCTAAAATGGACAGGTAGACCCTAAAATGCACAGGGATCTCGAAACGCTCGTAAGATTCACTGTCTCAGTAAGTGCGTAAACCTGGCCGATTGATGTTCTCGGACAAATAATCTCCCTGTACAACCGTTATCCTATAAACAATATCGACTATACCATATACTGAAGCCAAGGATCGTAGTGCTACAGGTTAATCTTCAGCTACTGCTTTTCGTTAAAGAATCAAACATCATGCAAATCGAACCATCGAACAAAGATTACTTCGTGCAAGCTACATATCGTTGCTATCAAAACAATAACGCCTATCTACAACGTTTTATGAAAATGAGTTAATAACGGTAGCATTGCACACTAAGGAAGGCACGTATTAAGGTCAGCAACATGGCAGAGTATGATTTTTTGATACTGCTCTGCAATAGTTCTTCAAAAAAATTGCCAAGTCTACAGTTTGTTTTTCGCTCCTGTAAAATCGCCCAAAGTACATAGGCGGTATCTCTTTGACAGTGACGATAATCAACTAACACACGAATCTGAAATACAGACAACCACCAGGGCATAATTCCGAAGGCTTCAGATATTAAAAAGAATGATCCTACGTAGTACATTTGTTTTTTTGTTTATTCATGTAAAGTCACTTTATGCTACTATAGACAATCTGACGATGCTAAGGTGGGAGCCCTAAAAATTTTGCTTATCCAGGTATTATTAAGATAGGAATCTTTAACAAGTACCTTACAGGCTTGAGACCCCTATTACGTTCCTTTCGAAGTTTGGCATAAGTAAGGGTTTATTATTCCCTACCTGAAACCTTTGGTTCTACCTGTATCGTAAACGTGTATCGATGAAGATGATGTCATATCATGAGAGACCCGTGAACCTACAAGAGAGTATCTACTACTATCTGAGCAGAGTAAAGTAATGATACAAAAAAATATATAGTTATCAGCCTTAATTCGGGTTACCAATCATAAATATAAGCCGAAAAAGGAATGCAGAAAAACTAATGAAATTTTGGTTTTAACGTGAGGCAATTTTTTATCATTTCTTTGAAACATTCAATTCCAAATGGAAAGATTAAAAAAAATCACTCTTCGGCTATAATTGGCAGATTGTATTCGCAATCGAAATGGCCGCTATTTAACGTCACTAAATAGCCAAATTAGAAAGGCTACTTATTGAGAAACTGTAATAATTGCGGCCAATACATCAGCTGCTTCCGCTGAGCGATGTGGCGCTACGCACTTACATCAGCTACTTGTAGAACTACCGTATAATGCCTCCTGGTCTGGACGGGTTGCTCCAGAGGTCGATCCAGGAAGTTGACAATGCATCGGGGGAAAACCCCCTTCTTCAAAAGCTCACCGACTTTCACCATCTCCTAGGCTGGAATTCGTTAGCTAATCGATCTTTGATGTAGTAGTCGAGAGGGGCCTAATCATTAACAATATTTTAAATTATATAATGTAATTAGTTGCAATTATGTAGTTAATAGGTTATGCATCCGTAACTCAATCAGATATGAAAGTTTGCGGTAACGTATGGATTGCAATAAGCGTTATGATCCAAATAGGATTCATAAAGTAACCTTACAATAAGTGTTCTCGGAATATTCTCTGGTAAATACTTACCTATCTGTATATTGAGTTGACAATCAAGTTAATAGGGATGATGACCTAAGGTTAATATTGTTACGGGCGCCGGCAGGAAGACGGGAGCAAGAGGATTAGCGGCTTAACTCCGTCAGCGGGAAACGATCTAGAACGGTCCAAATCCCATTTAAACGTCTCACGTAACACTGGAATGGTGTTGTGAGTTGGTGGCGTCCCTGAATTGGCGGGCGTAATGGTGCTATGAAGGCAGCCATCGGTGGAACGGTCGGTGTCGCTCGTCGGAGGGTTGGTCATACGTCCCTCAAGAGCTTCTACTCTTAGCCTAAGTTCGTTTTCAATGGAATTCAATTTTTCTCCTAACCTAGATTCTACATTAGCTACTTTATTATTTACATCGGCTAACGTATTATCTACATTAGCTATCTTATTCTCAACATTTTCCATTAGCTTAGTCTCTAATGTGCCTAACTTAGACTCTAATGTATCCAATAACTCACTTTTTACAGTACCTAATTCATTCTGTACATTACCTAGCTCATTTTTGACAGTACCTAATTCATTACCTAACCTATTTTCTATATTGCTTAATTCATTACCTAGCTTATTTTCTACATTGCTTAACTCATTTTTAACAGTACCTAATTCATTTTTAAAAGTTGCAGACAACTTGCTTAAATCAGTTTCAAATAGAACGTCATCTGGATTTTCCCCTAAATCTACAAAAAATTTACGCAAGCGCTCTTGCAGTACACTTTTAGTTCCGGAACAATCAAGATCACGTTCCTCCAATTCACGTTTCAAATCCGCAACTTTTAAATCAATTAATTTAACACTTTTAGAAGCCATTCTTCATACAGTAGCCCAATAATTACAAAATACAAGACCAAATGCAAAATAATAGCAATTACACAATTATCCCACTTCTGACACCAATTTGTTACGGGCTACTGGGTATTAAAATGAATTAAACAATTCCTTAATCAAAGATACTAATATTTATTAACAAAAGTGATTAAAAGAATACAAGTAAAGTATTAACAATTAAATTATTGAACTAATATAAATTTATAATAACAATATTCTAAATATTATCATCTAGGCCTAACTCCTATTTAATTATTACAATAGTATAAGATTTTACTAATTCTAGATAGCTTAACTAGTTACAATAGTTTCTATGAATATTATAAAATTACACTACAATTTATAACTAATAATTAACACTTACAGTTCACTAGTCCACCGACCGTAAGATTCTCCAAGTATCACAAACTGATACACAGTAACAAACAGAAACAGTTTATTACACTCGCGAGACTGTCACAGTTCACTGATACACTTATTACACGGGCCGGTTCAACACTGAACTGTTTATCACACTGACACTCACTTATTACACTTATCACAGATCTTCACTGGTCTACTCTCAGGCTAAGACTGACTGACTCGAGGTGACGGAAGTCTTTTTATAGGCAAGGCCGAACATTCTAGAACACGGAGGGGCCAGACAATTCTGGAATATTCTTAATCCTTTGCCGACAAAAGGAGACGATCTAGAACCGTCCTAATCCTATTTTAACTTCTCCCGCCGACGGATTTAAGCCGCTAATCCTCTTGCTTCCGTCTTCCTGCCGGCGCCCGTAACAATATGTAAACTTAAGGGCTCCCAACTCTTAAGTGTAGAAATTTCTATGTTGTCAGCAATATATCTTCTTTGCCCCCCATCCTCTTATATAATTATATATACCAGCTCTAACAGATAGTGGGAGGGAGAGATGGGATGGCATTACTAGAGTAAAGTATGTTAAAAGTATAGTCATGATATGATAGTTGAGAGGATGGTCAGAATAAATTATAATTTCTATTCAGAATAATCTATATATGTAATAATTAATAACCAATCTAGTTAGTTAATATCTAAAAGTCCTTCTTCATGAACTGTTTGAACTTTGATATTCTGTTGTTCTACGAAGGAGTTTTGAAGAGTTCTCTTCTTCTATGCTTTGTACATTTTATGTATGGATATGGAGTGAAAAAGGCTCTGATTTTAGTTTTTTTCATTTCTTTCTTCATTTTCCAGTGACGAGGCTAACCGTGTTCCTTTTTCTTATGTATTTAATAATGTTCTCGTCAGTCTAAGTCGGTTGAGATTTTGAACTTGATCTTGCCATATTTGTGAGATCTGAGCCATGTTAGCCCGTCCAGTGGGGGTGAGAATCCTAAAAAATAGATTTGTACAGTAGTTCAGGCTGTAAAAAAATGTATATGTCTCCATTTGATGAAGTCTGCAACTCGGTATGTTGAATTTTGTCCAAAATGGGTTTCTTATACTTAGGGAAACGGAGTCGTTATTTTTGTATGAATAATTGGCTACGTTAGCGATTAGTTTGGAATGGAGTTATTGCTTATATTAAAACTTCATTTCAACCCCAAAACTACTAGAATAGCACAATTATGCTCCCCTTAATACAATTAACTAACTCTGGAAAAACCAACTCATTCGCCGGGGCTGCTGTTTGTATGTTTGACTCCAACCATTATTACTATTCACATAGCGATGTGACAGGCACCACAAATGAGAAACGATTTAAAAAATAAGCCTAGTGTATTTAATTTTTTTTCTGTATTCCTGCCCAACCGTCGTCCAAGAAACAATGCATTCTCTATCACGTACTGAACCCAAGACCTTTCATGGGTTGTGGTCCAGGTTCAGGTTCATCCTCCGACTTCACAGTAACCTTACCCTTAACTTTCGCTCAGAATTTGAACTCATTTTGGTTATTTACTATTTTATATGATTGTGATTTACTATTACTACATACAGTCTCGTTCATACCTTGAATCGAACGGAAAACTGATTTTCTAAACACAGATGTTCAGAGCGGAGTACTGGGTCAAGGAATTGAGGATCACGGGGCGTTATGGCAATGACCTAATAGCGTTGTTCGCTCCCATAGCTGAAACTACTTATATATATATATATATATATATATATATATATATATATATATATATATATATATATATATATATATATATATATATTACTAATATTATATAGTTTGTATGTTTGTCTCTCTTTCACGCAAAAACTACTGAATGGATTTGGATGAAACATATTGAGTAATATAGAATACATCCTAATAACGCATAGGCTAAAGCAAGGGCAGATTTAGGGGGTTTCACGGGGGCACATGCCCCCAGACACTTTTTTGTGTTCTGTGGAGAATCCATTATGGTACATAATTAAAGGCAAATCAGGAACTTAGCATCTTGAAATTTGCAGATAGGTTCTTTGTATAATATAAGAAAGAAATTTGGATAATTCCACCCCCAAGGGTTTCCCCTTTATTATAATATGGGTTCCAAGATTGTATAGAATCTGTCAGTTTTGAAGTTAGACATCTGAAATTTTGGATGTACGAGTAACTTACAATTAAAAAAAAATATTAAATTATTTATAAAATGCTCTGTCACGAAACATCATGTGGCAGACCAAATTCCAAGCGAGCGAAGCCGCGGCAAAAGCTAGTATATATATATATATATATATATATATATATATATATATATATATATACCCAACAATGTTTCTTGGGTGCATTATTCATGTTTTGTTTTGCTTTTATTCTCTTTCTACCTAGAGGATGCCTGAATAGGCGAAATATTGGACAGAAATTGAAAATATCTGTTGCTTTACCACTACTCAAATTTTTATTTTTTAAACCCACGTGGAACTTTCAAATACCTCTATTGCAAAATTATGTTTTTTAATTATGATATTGTTCTTTGGAATATTTATCTTAGAGATTTAGAAGATACATATTCCTGTATCGTTTAATAACATCCTACTAATTCCTGAACAGGTCCGGTACTTGTACTACACCTTGACAAACGCTTAACTTGGAATCCTCATACTAGACTGAAACGACATGAAACAGCTCGCCGTTTCAGGCTACTTGACCTCCACCCGAACCATTTTCTTCATCTTAAAGAAAATTGTTCACGTTGTTATTAGTATCGATAAGTAATTGGAAATATTTATCACAGCATTTATGACAATTTACCTAGAATCTTACTTCTTTTCGAGAAATGTTGTACTTTATATCCAGGCATAGAACATTAACGAGTGTATTGAAATACTTGATGTTGAGTTGATGTCTCATATCTTTAAATGTTGATTTATGACGAATCGACGGTACACACTTCACACAGGTGAGCCATACATTGAAGAAAACGTGCTAGATATGCTTCATACAAATTGGTGCCTTGGGTACAGCATCGCTGAAGACAGGATGGCCAGTCACGAAGCATTTGGTCTGGTATGCCTGGGCATTCCCTTTGATGGTCGCCCATTATCCTCTGCTAGTTCGCATAAAGCTTCCTTCTCTTCGATTTTGAAATTCCGATTCTGTTTGTTGTTGGATTTCCATCCAGGCTAGGCTTGATGTTATTCGACTGCGGGCAACTGTTTTTGTTTTTTTTTCCTTACGCTCAAATATCTGCATAGATATTAATATAATCCTGTGGGATCTGCTGACCTTCTTGGGGTTCATCCTGCATTTATGAAGTTGGTACTCTAAATTATAGGAAATGCGTAATCCATGTAGTTTTATCTGCAGCGCCGGTGATTAAGTGGCTAAGTCGAATTTTTTTGAGAGTGAGTTAATTATAAGGAGAGAAGCGGAATCGCGCCATTCTTGTTGTTTTCCACCCCATTTGCCAATGCCTGGCTTATCTCCTTATTCAATACGAAAAAAAAAAGATTCAGCTTTCATATTAGAAAAAAGTCAATTTTCTATGGAGAAAATTCGACTCAACCGCTTAATCAGCTGGACTGTAGATACATACTACATAGATTACGCATTTCCTCCAATTTAGAGCACCTACTTGATAAACGCTGGTGAACCCCAGGAAGGTCAGCTGATCCCTCAGGATCTATCTATGAATAAAATATTAAAATCAACGAGAGAGATAAAATCACTCGTTCTTGAAAACCACTGAACCGTTTTTCTATGTAAATTAATAGATGGAGAATGGAGATAGTTGGGGGGGGGTGCAGTCAAGAAAAAACAAATAAGTCAAGACTTATTTAAATTTGTGCCGACGTTTTGACCTACGTTGTAGGTCATCTTCAGGGATATGAGGGAAAAAACAAACAAAACAAAAAAATACAAAAAGATTACAGTACCAAGAATATATTAACATATACAGTGAAGAAAATTAAAATAGTGACATATATATAATAAAGGATAAAGAATATAAAATTACCGAATAAATGTTATTCTCATTTATTAGTCACCGAATAAAATTATCTTCTCATTTTTCTTTCTCCTTGTATTATGTTTACATTTTCACCCTTCTGTACATTTATTCTGTAATTTTATATTCTTTATCCTTTATTATATATCTGTCACTATTTTAATTTTCTTCACTGTATAGGTTATTATATTCTTGGTACTGTAATGTTTTTTATATTTTTTTGTTTTGTTTGTTTTTTCTATCATAGCCCTGAAGATGACCTACAAATTAGGTCGAAAATTCGGCACAAATATAAATAAGTCTTGACTTATTTGCTGTTTACTTGACTGCACCCCCCAACTATCTCCATTCTCCATTATATCATCAAGTCAACTATTTTCCTCTCTAACATAAATTAATAGATGTCTTGCTGTTATTTAAAAAAAATAAAAATATCGATAGGGTCATTACATACATCTTATACAATACATGACCAGTGTATACTTGGGTAAATCAATTATAACATCCATATGGGACTTTGACATGAATTTTGACAATCTTTTTTTGGGTATGTCGTATCTGACACACCAAGGAAATGATTTCATACATGTCGCTCTAGAAGGCTGTGAGATCCAAATATGTAATTCCGTTAGTCCGGTCAGATTAAACATATATAACAATAAAAAAAAAATAAGAAAGTGAAATTAATTTTTCTTGCCCCTTTTTTTGGAGTTAATATCCTCTGGTATATCCGAATACTCCAATACCATCTTCAGTGGATGACCTCCTTGGAACAAATAGGCCCTATGCCATCGTTCTAGTCTCTCGACACCTCTTAACTTCCATAAATGACTGTCTTAAAGTAGCTACGAGGGTTCAAAATATCTCTTTATCGCTATTTCTCATTAATAAATCAATATGTACAAGCTGAGATTTGTCATTGATATTGTCTTCAAACGTTCATATCTTAGCTTTTAATTCTTCATATTTATTTATTTATTTATTCTTCATAATTTCATAAAAATTACTCTTGTTGGAACTGGAAGTGGACAAACAAGGAGAAAATGGTTGCCCTACTTTAATAGATCAAGTTTGGTATGTGAGTAAGCGTATTTTTTATATTTAACAGTCTAGCGAATTACAACCATTGAACCTGGACTTAAATTCCATTCTCCAAAGATACGCCAGCTCACTCTGATTCTTCTCCTTTCGTTTCCAAATCAGTTTTGGAACTGACACATTTCCACATTTTCACATTCTTTAACGTAACTTTATGCTGCAATGGTTGATCGGACGATGCTACAGTGAGAGTACTAAATTTTGCCTACGTAGGTATAAATAGGATCTTTGATGAGTATCCGACATTATGGAGGCTCGGAACCCTCAATTTTACGTTCCTTCCAAAGGACGGCATAACCAAGGATTTTTTACTCCCTTTAAAAAATCCTAAGGCCAACTCATGGGCTACGAACCCGTGACCCTGCTTCTTAGCAGGTCGGTATAGTTGGCCAGCCACTTTTATTACAACTTGTTTAAACGACAGGCATTTTATGTTCTTTACTGTCATTCAATGATAATCACCTTGTCCTAGAAGCAGTCTACATCATGTGCTGAATCCAAGATCCTTCATGGGTTGTAGTGGAGCATACAGGTTTCTAGTTACTTAAATATCTATTTTAAGCTCCCTTTGGGAATTTTTTTTCATGTATATGTGAAAATAATAAATAATGGGAAAAAAATGTGGCTGGGGTCACCTGTAGTGTTTTACAAACCTTATAACATTGCGACGTAGAAATGGCGTAACGTGGCGTCACTTGACGGGGCTTTAAATATCCCTAACAAAAATCTGACAATCTGCGGAATAAGTACCTAAAAGAATATTTACAACTGATGTTTATGGACAAAATTAAGGCCGCACCGGGAGGCTAGGAAGGACTAACACCTTCTTTGGCACTTCTACCTGACCTGGCCTCGTTTCCCACTTTCACTGATTCCTTTTAAGACCGCGACGAGATGTAGTGGTCGACCCCGCCTCCTCGGGACCTTAGCTTCTCCAAGTGCCAAGTCTTGTGCACGATTCGGGATGAATCATGCTCATAGTTTTGACTCAAAAATTTACTTCTTATAAAATATCAAAACAATAAGGGCATGCGAGGCGTTCAGGATCAAAGCTTATCACTCCTAAACTTCAAAAATTGATTTTTTCATATTTTTCCCAAAATTAAAAAGCAATTTTGTCTAACACGACACTTTTCCGCCTTATTACTCATGATTTAGTCTGGTTTTGAACCTGACGTTTCGGGAGCATAAAACATTGCTTTACTAAACTAGCGAAACATGTGAAAAAGTTAATTTTTAAAATTTGGAATTACCCACTTTTTATCCTGAACGCATCAACATTTCTACTTTAAATTTTGAATGCACTATCTCTGATTTGAAATATTAATCCTATCCCTATCCATATACCTGTCAGTTATCCATATGTAATCTTCTAGTTAGGTGAAACACTCCTACATTAATGTTGAAGTTTTCCTCAAGGTTCCTAGCAACCATCCATATAATATATATATATATACCACTGGTCATGAAGGGTCTTGGGTTCACTAAATGGTAGAGACTGTACTGTTTCTAGGACAACAGTTGTGCAAGAAGGTGATTTGTCCAAGATCACACTCAACTACCAGATGTTTCACCCTCTAAGTAAGGGTATCAATATTACATAGCCTGGATGAGCCACAGGAGTCTTATATCCAATCGCGAATAACTTATTTGAAAGAATATATCACAATTTCAGAGAAGAAGGCGTTATCTCTAATTATTTTTTCTCTTTTATATATCACTTATGATTATTCAGGCTACAGTAACTCTGAAGAGACAGGAGCATATCTCTCTTTATTTAAGGGATAAAGGTCACATAACTAAAAAAATATTTGATTTATATTTTCGTATTATGAATCAATTTAAAAAAAGTTAGTGGAGAATGGAGATACTTGGGGCAGGGGTGCAGTAAAAAACACACCAAATAAGTCAAGACTTATTTTTATTTGTGCCGACATTTCAACCTACTTTGTACATCTTCAGGGCTAATAGGATAGGCGGCAGGGTGAACTGTGTAACTGACCAATTCCAATATAAAAAAAGTTAGAAATTAAAAGTAAAATTTAGCTTTTAGAATTAAGATAGTATTATTTTTTTTTACTAGTATTATTTTTGTGGATTTTTGGTATCCACACATTCAGAGTCTTTAACGGATGTGGGCTTTCGAAGAAAAGTATTTCTAAGTGCATTATTTTTTATTTTATTTCTGTTCAAAATCAAAATTTGATATATGAAACATATTTAATGTTATATATTATAATTTATAAATACACTTTATGTTTTAGTCAGTAACAGTAGTAGTTATTTACTGTTTAATAGTAGTTGATTTAAAAAGCAAGTTTTTTTATTTCATTTGTTTTATAGACACAATAGACTCACCAATTCAAACAAAATAAAATCAAGGGAGTTCTGATAGGCTGTATAGTTAAATAAGGAAAATGAAAGTAATTTTTGAACTTAATAGAGGACAAGATGGTATGAATAGCAATAAAAAAAAAATTAGATCAAAATAGTTTTTATTATTTTGATTAGTTTTTTTGACTAGCACCCAGACCTCACTATCTTGTCCTCTAAAGTAATTAATAAGGCCATAAAACAATTATTCAATACATGAATAATTAATTTACCTAAGGAAATAAGTAAAGAAATAATATAAAAACAATTTATTTCAATTAGTGATAGTAAATATCAGTCTGAGAATTTTCTTATTTTTTAAAAAATATACAAATCTGTTTAATATATTAAGTAACATATTCTAAATCTAAATGATCAACAATATCAACTGAGGAATGAATAATAAGATAAGAAACCTGAATTCAAACAATGAAATTGAAAAAATTAGTGACATACAAATAAACATCTAAATATAATTCACACTAACATCAAAATTTATCAGATAACTAAAAATAAATGCTTACAAAAGTAACTTTAGAGCAGGATAAATTCATTTATTTTTTAATAAAAATATCCGACCATGTTACCACTGCAATGACTAGCACAACCTTCCTAGAACATTTCAGCTTCAAAAAAAAAATATTCCTAAATGAAATAAAATAAAATACAAAGGTGTTTATACGATATAATTTATGGTTAACAAACACAGTATAACTAACTAAACTTTCACCGGTTATCACATATACTATGAGACCTATCATCAACCAATGATAAAACCATTTTTGTAAGACTAATTTCCTCACAAAATCAGCCAGTTTTTGACCAAATTAGTGTTTTATTTTAAATTACCAATAACTTTATACAAAATATGTTTTGTATTTTATTTACATTTTACGAAGTTTTAAAAAATCATATTCATAAAATATAGTAAATTGAAGCATTCCTTACCATTTAACATTAACAATCACTTTATTCCAACTATACATGAGTAATTTTATTTTTTAATGTACTTACTCAAACACAAACACTCATATTTATTCAAAAACTTTTTTAAAAAAATAAAAAATAAAAATTTAGGTAAATATTCCTACATTTTAAACTTAATTAAAATAAATTAAATAATAATAATTAATTGTAATAGTTACAATAACCAATCATTAATGTACTTTATAATTACAGTAATTACCTAAATAACTTCCAATGAGATACAATTACTGTTGTATTTAATCATAATATTATAAATCAACTGTTACTATAATTTGTTATTAAAATCATAAATACATAATTGAAGTAAACATAATGACAGTTATCAACTATGAGGCTCTCAAAGGTTTTTCTCTCTCTAACTCAGATTCAGAATCCGGTTCGGGTTCAGACAAGGAGAGAGAAACACCACTTCGTCTTAAAAGCTTTGTTGAATCTCTCTGTAAAAAAAAAATTCAGAAGTTTAATATACAAAATAATTGGTCCCCAAAGAATGTAGTAAAGGCAATCAATTGTTCTAAATGGAAATGGAAGAACCTTTCTGATGGCACTTAAATCAGAAAGTAATGATTAAGATGGAGAAAACTTCAATATAATTTTAAATAATTGCCTTGTCAAATACATCTTTAATTTTATTTGTTTTACATTATTTCAATCAAATCTAGTCATTTGGACAATCGGTACCTCAATAATGAAAGGATATCGTAAGGAGGATACATATCAAACAGTTCCTTACGTTGTATGCCTAAACTAATCACTGATTTCCGTGATAAAGCATTACTTTATTGAATATCATTGAAGCATTTTTTCTTATGTTAACTTGCTATAAACATTAATCTCTTTTTCAAGATTTATTAGAAAAATGCAGATATCAACCCAAAAATGGCCTCAGAAAAGGAATCTACAATACAGGTCATAGTAATAGATTAAATAGACAACAGTGCTCACAAATAGAGTGCTACTTAATTTCTAATGGAATGTTACTAATTTGACAGAAATTAGACAGAGAAATAAAATAGAGGTCAGCTAAATTATTTCCCTAAACCAGAGGTTCCCAGACTTTCTTTCTCATAGACCACTTTCAAAATTTAGTTGATTCCGGAGGACCCCCTGCAGCTACATTTCTACCATATTCCCAAAACATGACAAAAAATTTGAAGATTTAATAATCATAAGGCGACCTACTCAACAAGATATGGCTATTTTAACAGAATAGGATTACCTAATTAATTATTGCAATGAAATAAACAAAGTACCGGTGGCAAACAGATTCTAATTATTGATACCATTTTTTTGTCATGCCAACATAGACCCCTGTCGAGTCTCTCGTGGACCATCTGGACCACTTTAGGAACTAAGGCCCTAAGCCAATATCTTAATTAGACAACTGGGTAAGATTGTAATATGCCTTCGGAATTCAGAAAAAAATTTGTAATCCAGTCACTGAAATGAAAAAATCAAGGTACTTATGCAGTGAAAGTTTGAATTATGGGTTGGAATGAACCATTTTGAAAGTTAGTCACTGATAATGACAAATAACAGATGCACTAAACTGAACCTGTTATACTTGTATTTATTTATTTGTATGATTTGAGCAAACTTTTTGTCCCAAAAGGGATAAGTTTATCAATCGTTTTTTCACTTATATCTTAAAAATTATGTGTCCTAGTGATGAGAAAATAATTCAAATTGAAATGTGCAATAAAATCCATTTCTTTGCTACCTTGTCTAGATAAGACATATAAGACATCACTAAATTTACATTCATAAACATCTGCTTAGTAAAATTAATATAAACAAAATAGTTTTCAACATTACATGAAGGTAATGAGCTGAAGGTTCAGAAGCATATCCCATTTCTGAAGCATAGCCCTCGCCTTCCTGACCATACTCCTCGTCAGCCTCATAATCAGAAGAAGAATCCCCTGCAAGTCACAGAGTTAATATTCAGTTTTATTTATCAAAATTTCGAAAGTGTGTAAATCATACTCAAAATATTTCTGAGCACAGAAAAGGATAAATTTTTAATTTTAATTTTTTGTCTTGCATGCATTTTAAAAGTAAAAAATAAAAAAGAGTATGAAGTATACTATACTATTAATATATAATAGTATACTATAATATTATAGGAATGCTGAAGTGGAGAGAGTTGTCATGTATAGATGTCAGCAACATTATTTCTAATCACCTCCTTATCTTTCTTTCTTTTTCATTTACCACGCATTCTATTATACTTGTTGTATAATTGTAATACAGTTGTAAATATCAATAAATAAATTTAAAAAGAAAAAAAAAAAGAACATTTTTCAAAGATCTATTTTTTGTCCTATTTTTATTCCCTCCCTTTTTTACACCTTTTAAATAATTTACAACAAAACTTAGGCAATCGTGTTGTCTATAGTAGAAAATAATATTTCAGAAATATTAGAAGTTTATTACACTGATTAAAAAACAAAAATTAATTTTAATCCAAAAAAATAACTTTTAAAGTTTAAACTTACCGTCAGCCTTCTGTGTAGGAACTTTGCAGACCATTTGAGCGAGATCAGTAAACTTGTATGTAGACTTTTGTATGGGTGATTTTTTTTGTGCATCTGCTTGCCCTATGCTGTGTTTTCTCGTTAAGGGACGAATAATTGTCTTATCCATAAAATATGCCTTTCCGTGAGAATAACCAACTTCCTGTAAGCAGTAAATCAACTTTATGACCCTGTATTATATGAAATGTAAGAATTAGAGGGTATAACATATTGTTTCAATTTTGTTGCTTTAATTGTTTAAGTATTTTAAATATAATTGGTTTAATGGTGAACATTGTTTTAATTGTAGATACCAACCATCTTAAGAAAACGAAGGATATGCTCCGTTGTAGAAGCATGTACTTTTTATACTATAGACAACACGATTGCCTAAGTTTTGTTGTAAATTATTTAAAAGGTGTAAAAAAGGGAGGGAATAAAAATAGGACAAATGTACTTTTTAAATAAAATATTACTTTCTAAAGAAAATAATATATATATATTCCATAGAAGTACAAGGGTACAAGGACTAATAAATCATAAAGTTAATTGTAGGCTAATAATGCAATTAAGCCATAAAAATATGTGTTTAAATTAATTATGTTAGCAGTTCAGTGACTAATACAACTTTAATTTAATATTTTTAATAACCATTATAATATCAAAAAGTGAACAAAAACTCAAGAAGAGACATGAATTATAAATAGGATGTAATAGAAAAAAATCCTTTAAAAAAAGCCTTAAGTCTCCAAAATGCTGCAGCATAACAACCAGTCAGTTTCGCCAATTTCAGTCTTATCCAGGACAGATATAAAAAAAAAAAACACATCAAAGAAGATAAAGTGCAGCATATCTCACACTAACAATCCAAACAGATTCATCTAATAGACAAAAACCTTGCTCCAAGACACTCCAAAAACAACTAACTTAACTAGTAATTACTCCACACAAATAACTAGTAATTAGCTGTTTGAGGAGTGCCTAGGAGCGAGGTTATTTTGGAGACTTAGGGCTTCATTTTGGGTATTTTTCCTATTGCATCTAATATTTTTCATAACAATCTAATATTAGATATAACTAAATGTAATTAACATAAAAGAATATATTTAAATTACCTTGATTTCATCAAAACTTCCGAACTGTAAAGTTTTGTATTTGTCTATGGGTGGTCGGATGTATTCACAGTAATCACTAGACTTTACCTCCTGCAAATATAAATTTTAATACCAGTTTTGTGAACATGACTATATTGTTATTACAACATGGATGAGCCAAAACTTATAAACCTACCTCAAGTTGCCTGACACAAGATACGTATGCTAACCGGGATTGTATCTCGGGTAGATTAGGAACTTTGACAGGTGACGTAAAAGGGTAGAAACGCTTCCAAAGAACCCACCACCCGGATAAGTGATCACCGTAATTCGTGAGATCAGTGTCATCCAGTGAACCCACATCAATAGCAATCACATGGCTAGCTCCTTCACTCCTCATTACATCCGCTGGGGTAAACATACATATGTAACAATAATAAGATAATTTAAACATACTTAATAATAAGAAATGAGAAGTTCAGTGTTGATAATTAATTATTTGATTGCGCTTAACTCATTTTCATTTAATAATTTATTTTTATTATTTAATGAAATTTACAACTATACTATACTAATACAAAAATTAAATAGGATATTTAATCATTTAAATCATGAAATAAACCTATTTCATTTTCATGAAAATAAAATATACTAGAGCATTGATCAGAATTCATTTATTTGAAAAAACACTTTTGATCAATATTTAGTCATTAAAATAAAATAATAAATGAAACACAATTATTATAATATAAGAAGAGCCTTCTTAATCCTGATAATGAACATTATTTGTTTATAAATAATTAGTTTATAACTGTTTCCTATCAATTTGTTTCCTCTAAAGTACTACACTCCAAGATATATTAAAAAAAACTTTTTATTGGTAAGCCAACGTTTCGACCCACATTGCAGGTCTTCTTCAGGGCTAGTGATGGGCAGGGGGGGTTGACAAACAACAGTCGAAAAGTTGGCTTACCAAAAAAAAGTTCTCCCTATATAAGTGAATTTTCTTGACGTCTATCCGGGCCATTTTCTTCCTCTTCAAATATTTTAATTTTATACAAAAATATTTAATTTTTTTTAAAAACCTAAATATTTTAATTATTTAACCATTTAAAAATAAATTATTTTTTTAATATATGATGGGTTTCTTAATTATTTATTAAATGGAACTTAATTCCTACCGAATTATATATTTTGCAGTTAAAATCCTTAGTTGATTTTTTACTATTTCAAGAAGAATTAATAAAAATTAAAACAAAATTCTCAATTAAATAATAAATTAATAATTATATCTGTTTTACCTGGTACGTTATTCACATAGCAGCCATCTGTAAGCAAGTGACCATCAACCGGGTCACACAATGGGGGTAATACCCCGGCGACTGACATGCTTGCTCGAACATACGTCCAAACCTTACCTGTCAGGACACATCTAAATACAGGAGCCAGATCTCGGAACGGAGATCTGGCAGAGCTGTGACAGTATAATGTAGAATTGTGATAGTACCTGGCAAATTGTTGACGTATCCCCCATCTAGGAGGAGGTGGCCATCGACCGGGTCGCACAATGGAGGCATGTAGCCGGACAGAGACATCGAGGCCCTCACGTAGCGCCACAACGTCCCTGCATCACGGTCACACTCACTCATCACTCATCACGATAAAATATAGAATAATAAATAATACCCTACTGTTCATCGTCAAGCTAATGTCTTTGAGGGACATGAATTTTTGAATTTTTATTTTCCTAGAGAACATTCTTTCTTAATTTATGAAAAAAAAAATGAGAATATGATTTAAATAAAACTACAGCCAACAATTACTTATGTCAGTTCTAAGTTAGTTATTGAAAAAATGGAGCTTAATTTAATAAAGTTAGGTAAAAATATTATAGCTAAATAAAGATATTACGGAATGTTTTTATTTAAAAATGTTTAAAAAAAAATGAATTTATAAATTTATGTAATTATGGGAAATCTTTTACACAAAACCCTCTCAACCCTCTCTTAACCCACAACTACTGATAGGGAAAACACAAAACATTAAATTAATAATAAATCATAGTCAAGTATATTGTAATCTAAAAAACATTTAAGTTTAAGAAAAAGAATATTAATACTAATAGAAATATATGATATGAAAAATAAAAGTAATTTTAATTTAATAAATGATGCACTATTTATTAATTCACAACTATTCACTTTGTAAAAACTGTAACATTACACCATGTTTGCTCACATAAATTGCTTATTCCTTTAGCTCTTTTCCCTCACATTAACCAAATTTTATTATTATAATAATTAAAATGTACACTAGCTAACGGAAAGTGCTCGATGAGAGAGAGTTTACTGTATTAAGTGATTTTTAAACAATAATAGAAATAACAAAGAAAAAACTAGTTATAAATTACACTAAAATCAATATGTTTAATTTAATAATTTTTTATAAACCTGCAGGTAAAGCATAATTAAATATTAGTTATATAAAATAAATCATTTATAGCATATATTGTTGTTGTTTGGCAATCAGCTTACAATTAAATTAACAAGCTTTGGAGCACAAATACTCATCTTGATTAATAATGTGATGGTACTGATAATTGGATTGAAATTATAATTCAATTTAACTTAAATATAAAACTGTATTAATCAGAATTTCATTTCAAATAATCCATTAAATGTGTTCATAAGAGAGAGGGTACTAGTTATTTCTTGATTCAGGTTACATAATTTGAAAATGAATATCCACTGTACTAATAGATGCACTATCAATATAGCATATAAAAAATCTAGATTAATACAAGAAAACAAAACACAGTAGCTAAAAAAAGCAAGCATATGATAAATGATAGCAAAGCAAACAATAATGTAATAAATTTAAAAAACATTAAGAAAAATAACTATAGCCAATAAATATAAATAAAAGTGCATACCACAAGGAAGCATAGATATTAAAACTGGGTTAGCAAAGTAAATAAAAGTATACAAATTCCCGATCATGACCAACTATCGATTATGAAAAAACTATGATAAAATGATTACCACTTTGAAGTACATCAGATGAGGCATGCATTGCAACTAAGTATTAAATATCTAACCATCAAAAATCACAATAATTCAGACTTGGACAAGCCCAGTTACAACCATTAACTATTTGTTGAATAATATAAGTCGACCTTGTATATTTTTCACTTTTGGTTATAACCATTTTTACTAGAGAAATCTTTGACTTCCTGTTGTTTCCTATTCTCACTATATGATCAAACCACTTCGGTTTCTGAATTCTGATGCAAGCTAAGATATTGAGTCTTTGTATGTATTATACAAATCCCTTTTACTACGAAGTTGCCTTATTACATCATCACATATTGGTCTTGAGTCTTGATGGTATTTCATCTCGGTGAAGTTCTTTATTATTTTTTCAGTTATTCTATGATTGTCTTACCTGTCTGGTGAGATTTCTTTTTCTTCCACTCTAGGCCCAGTTTGAGAATTTTGTTTTGGATGCTTTATCATCAGCAATCAATAATGTTTTGAAATGTTCTTTCCACCAAGCTAGAGCATTAGGATTCAATCTTCAGTATATCTTATCATGCTTCCAACAACTGATGACGTTTCATAGCACTGTTAATTTTCTTATAAAATTTCCTGGTTTCGTTATTTTTTTTCCTGGCACTTTTTTTCTCTAGTGCTGTAATTTCCTAACTTATTGTCTCTCTAATCTTTATTCTTACTATTATTTTTATTTAATAGCTATTTTAATTCACTAGCATCATTCCAATTATGCCTCGTATATCTTTCTAGTCATCATATTATTTTAAAATTTCTAAAGATTACTGTGTTTTCATAACTAGTATCAAACCATCCTGACGTTTCGGTTTTTCTATCAGATCCCTTCTGACCTTGATCAGGGTTTTCTTCTGATTAGGATTTCCTTGATACATGATGGTTTTGTCATTGTCTGTCTGTAATACCTACTTTATTTGTTACGTTGCTGATATTTTTAACTTTATTTTTTACCTTTAGAGTACTTTCAAAGTGGTTTCAGCTTTATTATCACTAAGTACTAATCTGCATTGATGATGAGACCTCTTAACGACATTACTACAGTGCTTGTTTGTGGTGTGTTGAATTTGAATTATTTTATGACCATCTCCTATTTTTCTGCTAAGATTTGTTATAGTCCTCATTCCTTTTAGTGATAAGGTGGTAGTGAAATTAACTAGCCTTCCACTACTTTCCATGGAAACTGCGCTTTTGGATGGTGGCCCTGAGTTCTTTGCCAATCTGTTTGTTAAAATCAACTAAGCTGCCCCGAGAAGGTCTCATGTGTCCCACCGTTACGTTGAGTTAAAGTCGCTTTTTCCTTCTATCCGTAGGCTCTATTTCCTTGGTTCTTACTTATATAAAACTATCAACTCACAACATCCATCTTACATCTATAGTCTCCTACAATTCAAAACCTCTATCCGATCCCAGGGCACAAGATCTCGCCTTTCCGATCTTTATATCCGTTCCCATAGAACCAAAACTTTTGAGCGTTCCTTTCTCGCCCGTTCTATCTCTCTTTGGAACTCACTCCCACTCGATATCCGTCATGCGTCTTCTTTAACCTCATTTAAATCCAAACTTTTCCTACATCATCTAAATTCCCAATCAGATGCTTTATAATCAATGAATAATTTATAGATATTTTCAACTTTATCGATTTATGAACTACTGTAAATATTCCTCACTCATAATGAAATCTTTTTTTTTTGTTACTAGATGCTATCATGTATTCACTGTTTTTTCCATAAGCCTAGTTCTTTTTATTGTAAATTCGTCTGTTTTTTTATTTTAATTTTGCATTACATTTTCTGATTATCTACCAAAACATACCTGTTTAGTTATTTACTTTCAAGATATTTTGTAAATATTGTTTTATTCAGATGAAGGCCTTTGGCCAGATAAATATTTACTTAAATATGCTCATCTCTGTTATTCTAAAGGGACCTGGTCCCAGAATAAAATTATTTTTCTATTCTATTCTATTCTAATATTGTAATATCATGCATCATACATCAACTATTGGTTTTCAAATATGGATATCATAGCTTTTCATGTACGATAGTTAGATATGGTAAGGTCAATGTGTTATATTTGGTTTTAGAAAATGAAAGGATAAAAATAAAAAATAAAAGTTTATTTTAAAAAAAACTGGGCATACAAATTTTTATTTTTATTTTCATATAGCCAAAAATGAATTGATTAGTTTTAGATGGTTACTAATCAGTTTTTTATACATGATTGAAACGAAAGGCCTACTTGATGAGCAAAGTAGGCTTTGCTAAGAATGAAAAGATTTAAATTAACTAAATGGCGTAACATCATTAATCTCAAAAGATAATTTTAAAATGTAAAGAAGAAGTAAACTTTAATTACAGTAATTCGCTTGTTAATGGCTAGTTTAATATCTCCAATCATCATACCTTTTTCTAAAACAGCATTATAATCTACAGAACAAAATGCAAAATTTTATGGATGTCTACATCAAGAAACTCAACAAATTAAAAGATTTTCTAGAAAAACAAAAATGTTCTCTTTAAAGATGCGGTTTAGTTTGGGGGTAACTAGAAGTTCGATCAAACAAACAGTACTGAATTTAATTTAGTTATTAAATTGAATGAATAATATAAGTATTGAATATTTTTTAAATTATTTTAATAATTATTGTTATTGTTTTCATGTTTTTGACTGCCTTGATGGGACTGAAATATTAATTTTTTTTCTAACTTATAATTACTTCATAAATCTGTTAAATATAACGTTAAAACCTGTGTTGATATTAATGGGCTGAATTTTAAAATATTTTATTACCACTAAACATTTTATTTTAATACTATAGTATGAGCAACACAAGCATAAAAAAATAGAGGTAAGTCAAGAAAATCATATCTCAATTTTGCACAATCATTTTACATTGAAATAATTGAGTAATGATTTTGAAAAAATTCTGAACTACATAAAATATCAGTATGTAATGTTGAACTACTAAAACATACATATTTAAAACATTGCAAAGTTCCACATTTTAATAGAAAAATGAAACTAGCCTAAACATATGGACAGTTATAATTTAACCAATTTATATCAATTTTGGAGAAAGGAACCCCAACCATTTTATATGCTTGGAGTAAACTCAACTAAAAGTTTTGAAGTATTTTTAACAAGGGAAAATTTTGAAGTGTTCTAACAATTTTATAATATTTTTTGTCAAACCTATTTCTACTCTACAATATGAAATTTGAAATTTTATTTAATGAAGATATTAACTAGTTTGATTCCTTTTCGTGAGAAAGAAATGTATTATATTTCAATTTTTTATTTTTATCTATGATTTTCCATTGATTCCATTTGTCAGATGTCAGACCAAGTAATAGTTCTTGAAATTTAGGAAAACACTAAGCCTAATCAAAAACCATCTGTAAACTCATTTCATTCCTTTCAGCAAAACACCAAACAGATAAAGTAGTAAGTATACTCTTACTCAATGGTTTAATGTAAGTATTTGTACTAACAAATTGAGAAAGTATAAAAGAAAAAACACACAATTAACTAATAAGTGCATTTTATAATTAAGTTCATGCAGAAATTAAATTTTAGTATTAAAGAACAGATATTCATTCGTAACCCGCAATTTTTTTTTAAACACTCAAGTAATTGATTTTGTTTGTTTGAATTATAATAAATAACAGATCTTTTAAAATTAAACAGAATAAGAATAGCATAATAAACTGTAAGCTGATGTACAAACTTAATGAAAATGATAGTGTGCAGAATAAAACTATTAACCCACAATGCATTGTAGACACTAGAAAATATGTTTTCTTCTCTTTATAGAGGAAAAGTTAAATCAATCTACAGTGCTTTCAAAACAAAGTGAGAAATACAGTACTTTCAAAGTGAGAAATAAATAAAAAATCGAAGATAGAAACTACCAGCATCAATCTAATAATACAAAGCAGTGAATAATATTTGCTACAGATAATAGCTAATATTCTGAAAATACATTACCATGCAAGAAACAAGAAAGAATGAAGAAACCACAGCCTTTGTAATTAGATTGTATGAAGAAAGAAATCTAATAGAGAGTAGAAGTATGATAATTATGATTAACTTAAGTTACTGAATATGTGTAAGTAATAAAACCTGAACAAATAAATTATACAAAGAAATAAAAAATCGTTCTGAAAATAATGAAAATGAACTGGAGGAAAAATCTTCATAAACTTCTTGTAAATTAGAAGTTCTACTCGTGATTTATGAAATTCTATTCATTAGTAATTGACCATTTTTTGACAAATATGAACAAAGAGGAAAAGTTACAATTAAAAATAACACAATTATTTGTAAAGGCCAGTTCACAAAACACAAGACACAAGATCCAATAAACACTAAACATCATAACCCATAGTTAATTTAAGATTTCTAGAGAGTTTAATTTTCATTTGTTTCCATTCCTCTTTTTTGTTTTTATCAAAGCAAATGTGTTCAACACATCAAACTGTACGATGTATATAAAACCAATGTTTATATTTCTTCCTCATGTCTCGCTGTGATGAAGACAAATAAAAGACAAAAAGTTGTAGGCCACTTCACAGCGGTTCAGTTGAAGCTAATATTCTCATGAATAGATGAGCTTCTTGGCCGAATTGAATATATTCAGACAAACTTAAAACTACATGAGTACATTTCTAAAAATGTAACATAATAAAGAAAAAATATGGTGTACAGACAACTTTCACTTACCTAGATATTTGAAATAAATTTTAAAAGTAAATTTAATTTCCAAGAAAATTGAGTTTGGTTTTTTTTTAAATAATACAATGTTCATCATCATGTACAACAATCAGTCTAGAATAATTATTGGTTAGTCGTAGAAATTTAATGGAGAAGAAATTGGTCCAAGTGGAGGTCACAATAACTTCTCCAGTGTCATTAATTATCTATTAGAAACCAAAATTAAATATTTATGACCCCTATTATTGGTCCCTAACTATATATTTAAGACAATGTGATAAAACATTTTTGTCCGGACCATTTTTTCTCTATTGATGAACATTAAATTCTTTAGTTTCCAACCAAATTTTATTAATTTTAAATATTTTATTTGAAAAGAAAAGATATGACCAGGACTGGGACTCAAACCCGGGTCTCCCACGTATCCGTCGTGGTGCTTAGCCACCTCATAAAATAAAAGAAATAAATTATAATAATATATAATGAAGATCAAAAAATAAAAGTAATGTTTAATGAACATTCTCCCCGTGTATACATCGCAAATTGCAAGAACACGGAGGTATAGGATCAGTGAAAAGAAAGGATACGTCTGACCGAGAAGCGAACCAGGATGGCTGAGGTGGCTAAGCATCACGACGGATACGTGGGAGACCCGGGTTCGAGTCCCAGTCCTGGTCATATCTTTTCTTTTCAAATAAAATAATTAAAAAATTATAACATATCTTATTAATTTTGTTTTCAACCAGGGAAAATATTTTCATAACTTAATTTTTGAAATTTCACGATTTTTGTACTACCAGACTATTTCAATGAATATAAAATCTAAAAAATAGTATTTAGTTGTAAGTTGACCTGACTAGTTTAATCAAACTTGCGAGAGCTGTTTTAGAAAAAATGTAAAAACAATGATTTACACTATGGTAACATGATTTTAGCAAAAAATTGCTATTAAATCCATGGCTTACACTTACCTTAAATATATAATTTGAGTTTTATGCAACTGACCATTATTACACAAGACTTTCTGCATGGTCATAATAACACAATCTATTTAGTGAAACTTGGTTATACTTAGGGGACTGTAAGACGTGATTGGTCATTGCAAACACGGATTGAATATTTTTCACAATCATAATACATTTCGTTAATAAACAATTTTATAAATATGTAAGTGAAGGAAAAACAAATTTAATCCTAATAAAAGTTATAAATATACTGAACTACATGATTATAAATATTTACACTTTTCGGGCTTAGAACTCCAGTTCAGCATAAAAAGTTGACAGCGTTCAAAAGAAACTAAATCTTACTAATACTTTCAAAGATATTTTTAGATTTTCAAATAGTTTCTTGTTTTTAGACTGAAATTTCTTTCTCTCATATTTCTCAAACCTACTAAAAACTGGGAAATAGTAGGACTAGTAGAGTATTTATAACCTTATCATAGGTTTTAGTCATTTTTTTTTTTTAATATAACCGATTTATATAAATTAATTTATAAGGTAAATTTTAACTTAATTATTGAGAAAAATGTGGTAATACATATTTCAATATCTTATAGCTTTCAATATCAGTTTTTTTATAAAATTATGCAATTTGTTATAAACTTGTAGTGAAGGGATTTAACATAGCAATCAATTGATAATTATTAAAAAAAAAAAAGAGAACCTTCAGGAACCAAAACAAAAAAGACTACACAACAGACAAAGTCATAAACTGAAAACTGTTATTAGACAAAATAATTCACTATTCGATCATAACTTTTAAGATAGACAAAATGAAATATAAAAGGTTCCAAATTCAAATTATTCAGTGCATATTTAGATAACAACCAACCAACTGATTTTCTCAAGGTTTCTATAAACCAGTGATTTAAAAGAAGATACACAATAAATATACAACATTCATTTAAATAATTAATTCCATTCCTGACTCTGATCTTTGAAGTGGGAAATAATAAAATAGTTTTAGAAGAATGTTTATCAGCATATTTTTCAAAAAACATACATTAGATTTATTATTCAGTCTTCAACAAAAATATTATTTTACCTTACTATCAAAGTCTACCATCATCCGTCAATTCAGAATAATTTTAAGTTAATAATGTTAAGCAAAATCCTAACAATTATAATTATTAGGAGAAAAAATTAAAATAATTTCAACGAATTCAACGTCTTTTTAAATTTTTATATACCCCTTTACAAAACATCTATATAAAACGCAAAATAAGGTTGTAATCATTTTTGATGATTTATTATTTGAAATTCTTTAAACCACTAATAATTAATCATTTATCAAATAATAGGTCTTTTATAAAGCCTATTTTCTCTGAATGTTATGAATACAGCCATTTAAAATAACTTTAATAAACATTTAAACTAATTTAAATCAACTAGGTCTATACACACACATTTATATAAAAAATGTTAAATACAAAAGACTTCTTTGTGTTGATGAACCTTAACAATAATACAATAATAAAAAAGAATATAAAATTCAGTTTTTTGTTGTGTTTCTAACATATACAGTTGTTGGCTGTAGGCTATATAAATATGATCCGTTCAATCAAACGGAGTTTAAAGAAAATAAAACAAAACAAAAAATAAAAAGGATCTACAGAAATGTTTGAAACATAAAAAATGAACAGTTTGAAAGTTGAAATGGAACACACAACATACATAAATTCCAAGGACAATATATCACAAGGTGCCTACATTGTACTATCACAGCTAATAAAAATGAAAACACAAATTTAAAAATGGATAAAAGGAAAGAGATCTAAAGCTAAAAATACTAATTTTATGTACAAAATAAAATTATTCTCTTTCCTTCAATGCCATATAAAGAAAACAAATGTGAAGAAGATAAGCCTGTTTAAATTGTGATACACCAGAATAATAAACGTAATGCATTGCAGGTTAATAATTCTCATAACACTAGCATGCATGCTACACACTGTTTATAAATGAAGAAAAGAAAGCAATAATTTCAAAGAATTATTTCTTTAAGATAAAACAAATATTTTATCTGAAAATTATTATTTATGAAGTAGTTTCTATTCAGTGAAGGTTTTGTACTCCTATTCATCCTTTGAGTTGAGAAATTAAGTATTCTTCTTCTTTAAGTAATTGAAGAACTAATTCAGGGCAGAACTTCGTTCAATCACCATTGAACATTTATTACATCATATTTACTGAATAGTCATGAGTTTGATTGTTTCATCATTAAAGGGCGTATTTCATAAAACTGATTATTCCAAACAAAATTACTGTTACTTTAGATGAAAAACTTTTGTACATTCAGAATTCAAACCCTGTCAACCTATTTCTAAAATGTATTAAACGGATGAGCTAAAGCTACTTTCATATTGATTATTAATACACAATCATACTAGTATTGATAGGCCTTACTATCCAAACCTTTTATATCCCTTAAAACTTAGATATCGATTCTAAAATGGTGCATTATATAGAAAATGTTGCGGTATGATAAATTAGAGAAAATTCAATTTTGCATCTAGAGTGTACAGAACATAATAATTATGTTTTAATAGAGCAGAGTCGAAAGCAACAAATCTTAAAAACTGAAACAGAGTATTATTTATGAGTACACATCATGTAAATGTTTAATGAGATAGAAAAAAATAGAACAATAGTTGCAGAGCACTATAACCTGGGTTTATAGAATACAAATATTTTAAAATTTGGTAAACTGAATCCCTCGGAACTGACAGTATCCAGCAATTGGTAATTTAGCCCATAAGATAGAAATAATTTTGATTAAAATAAAATAATAATACTATCAGGTATGTTGTAAAGACTGTCCCTCTGAGAAAAAAATCCTAATTTTAACCCCCTCTATCATGTCTTTTTTCACCAAACTCCTACCGAAAACTTGACGATAGGATGAAAAACACACAATAATTTAAGACATAAAACTAGGATTTGTTAGGAAAAAGACAATACATACAATACACCTGAAAATGACAAAACTATTTATTGCATCCCAAAATAGTATATCTACTAGGCTAACAAGCGAATTGCTATACACTTATCCGCTGAATAAGTGTACTATTGTTTTCTAGAGTATACTAATATGATGGAGTGAACAAAAAGTTTTGTATGATATCAAGCACATAAAACATGAAGGAAAAAAATTACTGTTCTGTGTGTAAACTAATTCTTGCAAGGACTCCTGTATAATTTTTAAAAATGTCCCATTGAAAAAATAAAATAAACGAGGCATGAAAAAATTTAATTCTTTCAAATCTATGAATATTAACTGTTTAATTAATAACTTGATTACAGAATAATCACAATGAACTCAAATCACAGAAGGTTAGAAGTTTAATCGATGCTGAGAAAATATTTAATGAAACAGCTTAACAGAATAGTAAACATCAAAATAAAAATAAAACAGGTACTTACCATGCCTATGAACCCGCATAGCACTGGTTGTGATGTCAGTACTTAGAGTAAAATAAGGCACCCACAAATCTTCAATACGAGTCTCACCGAAAGTGCCCTGTATAGTTCGATTAAATGCTCGACCGGTGAACATTGATGTGACGGGATAGGTTAGATCAAAAAGTAATGTCCACCACTGATTCATTTTCTAAAATAGATTAAACATATTAATTGAGAAATTAAGAAAATTGAGCCTAAACAAATTTAAACTCTAAAGTATTGAGGAAGACAGTTCTCAATATCCCACACAAAATTAATGGATGAAGAGAAACACTGTTCTAGGAAGAACCCCAGGTAAAGGCACAGAAGACAACAGTTTACAGGTGTATTTTAAACCTCTTACAAGATTTATAATAATCAATTCATAGAATCATTTAAGTTTTACTTGACAAAACATTGGAAACTTACTTTAGACCATTCACGGGCTTTTTGTGTAACTGTAGCCGTATCCCGATGCATGCACCACAAAGCACCAATGAAGGCACCAATACTCACACCGCCAACCATGTCTATAGGTATTCCTGCTTCCTGTAACACAGTATAAAATCAATTTTATTAAATTTGCAATTAAAAATGCATTTTATTTTTTAATCACAAGTTTGTTTTACACTTCTCTTTTCATTCCTTCTGACTTTTTTTTTTGTTCACCGTCCTTTCCTATTTATGTTAATGTAAACATTTAAGTTAGTAATATAAGTTGAATACATAATTTTGACCTAATCAGATTTTTGATTTTTTTAAAATAAGCTTCTATAAATAAATATAATACTAATCAAAAGATTAAAAAATAAATACAACCATAAAATACATTTTAATTCAAATAATTTACTTCTAATGCTTTGAGTATTCCAACATGTGATGCTCCCTTAGCTCCTCCCCCTCCTAAAACAAGTCCTATCGAAGTTCCAGTCAGCCAACGGCCAAGTCTCGCAAAGTCAGAATGTATATTAGGATCAGACATTAGAACCTTAGCATACAGCTCATTCTAAAAAATAAAATAATAATTAGAAACCAATTGATACATACAATAAACACAGGTAAAAGGTAAAATGTATCCAAATTAATCATTTTCCATTTAATAAATTTTTGAATACTGTATGTGTATATATATATATATATATATATATATATATATACACACGCTGTTCTGGTGAATAAGCAGTAAGGTTGAATTTTGTCTAAAATCAGTTTTTTATGCTTAGAATTGTGTCATTCACGAAGTGTTTAAGTGGCCTATTCAGGATTTGGCTTGAGTTGGACTTTATACTTAAATAATAACTCCCAATTTTTCAAAAATTTCAAGTCAAGCATTATGAGAATGACACAATTCCGCTCTTCACAATACAATTAACTTCTTATGGATAAAATTCAATGTAATCACAGATTTATCAGGGCTGCTGAAATATTTTAACCAATATACTTTTCCAGTTAAGCTGGAATGTACTGAATTATTTTTTAATAAATTTTAACAAGAGATAATGTTTAATTTTCAAAACAGAATTTACACTGCCTCTGTTATAATGTAATTGTATTCAATATATAACAGCATATATTCTTTTCCAATCTCTTTTTATGTCACATCGTTAAATAGTTAATCATACTGCTAAGTTAATGTTGATGGTAATCTAAATTTACAGTCTGTATTAGCATGGGAAAGCAAAAGAGAAATATATTTTTTTACTAGCATCAGCTATTGCAAGTACCAATCTGATAATGAGACAGTATACTGCTTTTGCAGTTTATGTAAATATAGGCAAAAGAATACATACAACTCTGAATTGAGATCTTCTTGAAAACATTCTTTTAGAGCAAAGAATATGATGATGAGACGATACCCACTGGCGCATATTTAACCATTCAATTGTATTGTTAGGGCGTTCAACACCCTCTTTGTGAAGTAGAACAAGTTCTTTTTGTGTTCTTATAGATAACCTCTCGATTTCCAGTTCAATCTACAATGAGTAAAAAAGGCATGAAAATTTTAGAAAATAATCAACTGGTTTAGCTATAATACAGTAATATAGATAAATAAGCGTTCATACCTTTCCGATTGTGGGTTCTTTAAAACCAAGAACGACAATAAGGACGCAATCGGCTTGCCTTAAGCACCGCTGGGTCCATGGAGTCACACCATGATCACATTGATAAAGACATATTCTATGAGCATCCTCCTGTTGAGCAAGCCATGAAGTGAGCCGATATTCTTGGCTGGCATCCATTGCACTAACACCTAATTCCTTACGAACTATATCTGAAGTTAAACGTTTTGTCAAGCCTAAAAAGAAAAATATAAGCAAAAGTTATACCAAAGTTACTAAAAGTTATTGGACACGTCTTAATGATTTCAATTTTTCCTTTCACAAATTCAATTGTTCCATTTTAAAGAACAGTCAATACATGTTATTGGGGAAGAAAAAGTGTGAAGAAAAGGGTCAATTAATATTATTCAAGATGTTATTGGATGTTTCTTTCCTTTTTTTTCACGAGATTTACATATATGTACATGTAAATATTTATTATGTTTTCCTCTTTACAATTATTATTAATTATTTTGTTTCTTTGTTATTAGGAGTTAATTCATAATTTATTCGCATACAATTAATTAACTAAATTCTAATTGTATTTTACTCAAAGGCCCTATTGTACATATTTCATGTCTTGTAATATTAATATCATAAAAGTTAAATGTATTTTTCCCCCAATTTACTACTACCTGTCTTATAGTTAACAAAAACAATAGTTTTACAGTTTACCAAATAGTAAAACAAAAAAAAGCCAAAACATTCGACAAATTCTAAAAATAAGATTTGTAGTATTCTGTTTATAAAGCAACTCAATATATTTGGTCAGCACATCTTTGAAAACAATGGATTTTTAACTCTCTTATAACCATCCTTACTAATAAATTTTCAGATTTTAAGCAAAACAAATACATTTTTAATAATTAAACAAAAATAAAATAAAACGTAATACTTCAATTAGAAAGTCTTAGTGATTGTTTGAATATATATATTTTATAGATTTTTTATTTATAATAATTGTTGACCTATGATAATTTATGTTGAAGAAATTGGTCCGGGTAGAGGTCACTGAATGAAATTACTTGAGAATTTCATTCAGTGACCTCTACCCGGACCAATTTCTTCAACATATTTTATAGATTGATAGAAAGATATATATAGATATAGATAACGTTGGCACAATCAAAAAATAAGTTCTACTTATTTTGTTTTATCATTGACTGCTCCCCCTCACCATTTTTTGAATAGATATAGAAGTTGCTTTGAATGAAATAAAAAATATTTCTATTAGCCCTGAAGATGGCCTACAACGTAGGTCGAAACGTCGGCACTCATAATAAATAAGTTTTTCTTATTTTAAGTTATATTGACTGCACCCCCAGACTATCTATATCCCACATTTTTCAAAGATGTTATAAACTTACCGATAGCAGTGAGGGAATGATATAACTCATATGTAAAAGCTGATAAAGGTACATCATCGGATACAGGAACAATAGCGACGGTACTAAAATTATTGTGAGCCGATCTGTTATCAACTTTACCAAGTCCTGAAGTTGGATTTTGCCATGAACCTGTTAAAGAAATAATTATATTAGTATATTGTAAGAATTCAATTCCATCATCATCATAATTATTGTATCCCCGTTTACCGCTGTGCAGTGTGGGGTAAGAATTCAATTCCAAAGGAAAAATTCAAGGATTTGAAGGGTACAAATAGTAAAATTCCAAGCACATTATTTCTTTGTTATTTAATTAATTAAGATATATAAAAACTCTCTAAAGGATTTGGGTTTGGGTAGAGCTCCGTGGACAGAAGTTTGTGGTATCGGCATCGAGTCTTTGGGTTCGCTAAGCCTTTTTATTTATTTATACAAAAACTGAATAGCAGCAGATTGATATGTAAACAGTTTTTTGACTATGTATAATGAATTTTGTAAGTGATTATATATTGGAAATAAACATATGGAAAAAAACTTTGTTAGTTTCTCTTTCAGACAAAAAAATCAGTAATTGTATATGTTTATTAGTATTAAAAATATAAGCATGTCAAATCGGATGATTCTTTTTGAAACACCCTCTATTTATTTTCAATTCGAAAAATTACGATATTTTTACATAACATAGATCTATTTTTACCTATGATTCGGTGACCAAGAAGATTAATCAATCTAGTCACAACTGTCGGAAAACGCAACTTTATAGCATTGAAAAGACCTTCAGGAAGTTTAGCAAGTTCAGAATCTCGAACAGCTATCACAGTTGTACTTCTCGGACTCTGTGTCACCATCTCAACCTAGAAAAACAATTAAACTGTTTATTAAACCAAATATATCTTATATCATAGTTAATTATTGGGATTGAAATGAGGGTCAAAATAAAATTGTGAAAATGAGATATTTTGTATACGGGTCCTATGAAACGCATAGATCCATTGACAAATGTACATTGAAAGTTTCACCATATTACAATACTTTTCTAATCTAGAAAGTTTAGCAAGTAAGTAATACAATTCATCAATTTTGATTTTTTTAGTGCTGTTTATTTGGATCTCATGGTGGCAACTATTTAAAAAATAACTCATGCTCAGCATAATGTACTTTTATTGGTAGAAAAATTAAATAGATTTAAAAATATATAGTTAGGATAATATGTAATTTATGTATAACGGTTAACTTAATATCTAATTTAATATATAAATTAATAATTAAAAAAACTTCCAAGTGGAATGATCACTTACGATTCCAACCAAATCTCCTTTACCATATTCACCAACTAGTTCCTTCTTGCCATTGGAATGTGTGATGACCGATCTCAATCGACCACTCAATACAATATATGTACAATCAGACTCGTCACCTTGTCTGTAAAAATAAATAAAAATATCAATGTCTATCCAAAAACAATATTAAAGGTTTAGAAACATATTTTCCAAGGGAACAAGCATTTATATATTTTAATTTTATATCTTGAACAGGATAATATTATTTTACCTAGAGCTCTTATAATTTGAACAAAAAAGATCAAATTCACAAAATGACAAAGACTTATTGGCTTAGAATGTTAAAATATTATTAATAATATTATATAATATATATTATTTTATAGAGTTACAATTAAACTCAATCAAAATTAATTTCTAAAGCTATTAAAAAACTATATACATAAAATGATATTTTTAATGTTCTTATGTCTTTGAATAATGAATTAAAGACAGAATTGTTTCTCTGAAAAAACAAAGAAACAGCATTAAAAGTCTTCACTTCGTCTTTCTTTCAAAATTAAATTTAACTCAATACACTAACGGTAACAAAACTATTCCCTCTTGGATCTTTTATTTATAACAGCTGTTGGGTCGAGAAGGTTTTGATGCTCTCGCAGCAAATACAAAATTAAGAAAACTTCCATACATTAAAGAGGCAGTTTTCTTTACATATATATTTATATATATATATATATATATATATATATATATATATATATATATATATATATATATATATATATATATATATATATAAATACTTACAAATATTATAAATGTGAAAGTTTGTCTCTGTTTCACGCAAAAACTACTGAATGGATTTGGATGAAACTTTACAGTAATATAGGTTATACATCAGAATAACACATTGGCTATAGCAAGCGAGGAATTTGGGGGGGGAGGGGGGGCATGAGGGTACGTGCCCCCCCCCCCCGACAGTTTTTTAGGTACTGTAGAGAATCCATTATAGTACATAATTAAGGGCAAATCACATGATAATAGTTGTTAAAATAACAGAAAGGACAGGAGTGAAACTCTTTGTTTTGATATCCTCCTAATCTTACTAATATTATAAATGTGAATGTTTGTATGTTTGTCTCTCTTTCACGCAAAAACTACTGGTCGGATTTGGATGTAACTTGACAGTAATACAGGTTATACATCAGAATAACACATAGGCTGTAGCAAGCGTGGATTTAGAGGGGGGGTGACAGGGGCACATTCCCCCGACTGTTTTTTAGTTATTGTGGAGAATCCATTATAGGACAAAATTAAAGATAAGTCACATGATATTAGTTGTTAAAATAACAGAAAGAAAATGAATGAAACTATTTGTTTTGATATCCTACTAATCTTACTAATATTATAAATGTGAAAGTTTATATGTTTGTCTCTCTTTCACGCAAAAACTACTTAACGTATTTGGATGAAACTTTACAGTAATATAGGTTTTACATGATAGGCTACAGCAAGGGCAGATTTATGCTCCACAGGAGGGCATGTGCCCCCCGTTATGGTACATAATTAAAATCATATCAGGAACTTAGCATCTTGAAATTTGTAGATAGGTTCTTTGTATAGTTTAAGAAAGAAGTTTGGATAATTCCACCCCAAGGGTCCCCCTTTAGTATAATAGGGGTTCAAATAGAATCCATCAGTTTTGAAGGGAGACATCTGAAATTTTGGATGTACGAGTAACTTATATTTTAAAAAAATAATTAAATTATTTATTTTAAATGATCTTTCACGAAACTTTATTTGGCAGGCCAAATTCCACGCGAGCGAAGCCGCGGGTATAAGCTAGTGATATTATAAATGAAATAGAGTTGATATTTATACGTTTATCCTTTATGAATACACCACGAGGTTACACATATGTATTTTAAAAATTCTATAACTTCTTATAAGTTGTAAAAAAAGCTATTAAGATTATAAAGTTTACTAATGAATTGATTAATAAATTTTGATTACTTTGTATCGATGTATTTGCTACTAATAGGATTTAAATTTTTTTTTTACAAATAGAAAAGTAACTGCTTTTATTATAGAACAATTATAACTGTTTTACGATTAAAACAGATGTACTGTCATTTTTAAACATGAATTTGTTGGTGCTATATTCCTTGTAAATTTTTTCTAAAGAACCTTTATCGGCATTGCATCTTATTATGGCTCCCAAAGTAACCGTTTTTATGTTTAAGTATTTATCAAAATTTATTATTTCATTATTTTTATAATAAATATATTTCTTGAATAATCTGTACGTATAGCTCGTATTATCATGTACTATTCATAAGCTATGACTATGGCGATAGAAAAGAAACTGGTAATTTAGTTCAATTTTTTATAGGTATACAGGTATTTTTCAACTAGTATATATATATATATATATATATATATATATATATATATATAACAATTTTATCCTAATATCAATTTATATAATAAACACTTAATAATGAAATTGTCATGCTGAACATGATCTACAGCTTATTTACAACCATATTACAATTTGAACCTGTATGATATTAAAACATGTTTTTAAAAACCCATTATTGAAATAGATAGAAAAATATTTTACCTATAAACAGCTCGCCCACTTTCCAGGAACACCCAATCGAGAGCAAAATCAACCTGCCTAACAAATGGAGAGAGCCTTCTCACAACTGTATGGGCTATATGCAGTACTACTTGAGGCTTTTCCCTCAAAATACTGAAAATTATATTAATAAACAAATTGTCAAATAGGCTGACATAAAAATACAAAAGAAAAAAATATTGCTCCACTAACTTATAAATAGTAGTTTTTGAAATCATAGCAACACAAGCTGCAGTTTTTGTCCTAATACTGAAGAAAGAGGGTTCTCCAGTGAGGACTGCCAAACCTCCGACAATTTCACCAGGATGTGCCGTAAACATATGTACTTCATCTTCCTCTTCTGTTGTGTTCTGGTAAACATTAAGCAATCCTCCCAAGAGATACAACAATGCAACATCCTGAAATTAATTTTAAATCTTAGAGTACAGAAGAATGTAAAAAAAATTGGCATATACAATAAGTTACAGAGCAGCAAATAATTATTTATATATTAAATTGAAGTAAAATTTACTTTATTTGCATCATCCCTCATGAGATGTGTGTTAGGGGGAACGGTTTTGATATCTATATTCCCATCTAACAAAGTACTATCCTCCAAACCAAGTTCACGAACAAAGGCTTCAATAGCAAGCTTCCTAAGTATTTCACTATCCAAGTTTTCAATACCTTTCTTCATAGAAACACCTTTAACAGTTGAATCTGTAGGCTGAAAACATTAATGAAGATTAAATATTTGAACAAAACCAAAAAAATATTAATAACATCATTTGGAATCCCGTATATTTTTCCATAACTTGAATTATAAAATTATAAGGAGGGAGGGAATAGTCTTGTTAAAGGTCAAAATAAATTCTCAAATAAAAATATTGCAGGTTTTTATTTGGACTTAATAGTCCAAAGTATGAGGAGAGACTTAAAGTGATTAATCTTAATCACTTTTAGACTTTCCCAAACTTGTGACTACTAAGTCCTTGTAAAACCTGCAATGTTGGTCAAAATTTTGGTTTCTATTAAATAGTTTCTTATTATTTGAAAACTTATATGAAACCCAGTCAGACAATGATTTCCTCCATATAGTTTATACAGCCATTTAATAATTATCCATGATTTGTAATTGTACTTAGGATTTCATAATACATTGAGTTCATGTTAATTATACCTTAATTTAAGGTTTCTAAAATATCATGCACAAATCAAAATTCCACAAACAGACATTTCGACCATGCATAATTTCAGAAACGACATTCATGCTTCAGACTAGATTAGCACAACTACACCCTGGATTGTTCCACAAAATTCTGAAAGAATTTCCTTAAAACTAAAGCATATAACAAAAGATATTTTTAAACAACCTCCTTTATGCAGGACAGTGTTAAATAATTAATAAAATGTTACCATAAACTAATTTAATAGATGACAAGAACACAATTAATAAAATGAAGCTGTAAATCTTGTAATTTGGATTATTCTGATTAAACATTGCAGATACAATCGCAATTGTATATTTTTTAAATAAATATTTTTATCATAAAAAAATTCTGATTAATGGTGTATATATCTTCTCCAACCTTTTGTGAAGAAAATTTCACTATTGTGAAAAATAAAAATGAAATTATAATAAAAATTTGTAGATGTTCAACAAGCACATACCTTATAGTAGGATTGTTGTTTTGTCTTTTTTATGGATAAAAAGTTTCATGAAAAAAACTATGCATTCTATTAAAATAATAGAGTAATTATTTCAATTGAATTTGTTTAACAAATCCACAAAACAAGCTTGTTTCAACAGAGATAGGGCCTACTTATTAGTAGCTATCATAATAGCAATTGGCATAAATGAGCGAAGGAAGAGCCACTATAATTTCCCACAACACTGAATCCTCATTAACCTTAATTTTTTATTAAAATTATAGTAATTATATTTATCATATAATTATGACTCTTGGAGCAACTGTTCAAGAGCCACAAGAAATGAATTAAGTACCTATAACTTATTTCCTCCACTAGTATAACTATAATTATGCCAAGATGTCCATAAAATAAAGGAATTAATGTTGAAATTTCAAATAGAGCGCACATTGCTAGTATCTGTATTTAAAAAAAAATATTCCTAATAATATGTGAAGTTGTTTTTTTTTTGTCTGAGACTTAATATGCACAACAAATGCTTCTCTATTCCAAACTTTAACTGTAGTTGTTTTTGAAAAAATAAACTTGAAATAATATGCAAAGTTTAGATTGACAAGATTACTCTGCTTTGAGTTCTTTAAATGATACGATCCAAACACCAAGAACCTCAGAACGTTTATGTTATTGCATCTTCTATTAAAACTATTATAATCCTGTAGATTAGCATAAGATTTAAATTATAATCACAAAAATAAAGTTATACATATTTACATTGTTTCTCATTTTTAAACCTGTGTTCACTCCATTTTAAAATAAAGGTTTATAAAAATAATCGGTTTTTACCGATAATTTCAAGGGGAAAAATTTTAAATACTGCAAAATATCTTATCTATACAGCGAAATGTATCTTTTTAACATTATGTTTGCATGCAATTATGATTTATTATTACATAGCAGATATTAACTGATAGTAACATGCAGTGAGATGTGGAAGTGGATAAATATCAAATTTTATTCCACTTAACAATAGAACTACGAAGATTTACCATATACCTCAAAATGACCGGTTTGTTTGTTTAATTAAACAAAATAGTAGAATTCAAGAAATAAAACAATAAATTCATAAGATAATTTAATTTTAAAGAAAAGAAAATATATTTCATTCAAATATTTTAATTAAATAACATAGAGTAGTATCAACATAGCATAACGAGTAGCACGTGTTACAACTTGCAACTATATACGGCAAGCAAGAATACTAAATTGAAATTTTATATATTACATATACACAAATTTACGCATTATAAATTGAAAACGTAGAATTTTTGAATTCTGGGAATTTCCTGGAATTCTAGATGTATAAAAATTCCGGGAATACACAACATGTATTCATGATATTTTCATGACCAGTCAAAATGACCGATTCGTATATTTAGGTATAACACATAGATATCTCTGAAAATTAGAAGTGTAAGAACGAAATAATTTATAATATTATTGTATACACAAATTTAATAAAAATCATGACATCGTAAAATATTAAATAAGACTTAAAGAGGAAATGTTATAAATAAATTATGCAACCGGTCATTTTGACCGGTTCGTAGTTCTAATGTTAATACAATTTTCTTGAACATTTTTAATTAATTAATATAATGACCAACCCATCAAACGTGATACCTATCACCAAGCTGGTAAAAAATACAGCCCTAGGAACCAATAACATCTAATGACTAAGACTAAGCACCACATATAAACTGAAGTGGCTATTGAAAAAGTAATACATATCCATCTTTCATTATTATTCATAATTTCTATAATTTAAATAAATAGTAAATGATTGATTCATTTAAGAACACTTATATTTATGGAGTTCAGATCGTTAATAATAATGATACAGCAAGTATATACTTCTCATTGGTCAATCAGATACACATTTCTCAGTAGTGGACAGTATTGTTGAAACTTTTAAAATTAAAATTGAATCATTATGGACACCTCTCTCTGGACATATACACAAAGTTTATTCTTTATCATTTTTTTCACTTCTTTACTATATAACACACACATAACTTCTGAAGAAGCATGGGATGTTCACAATTTATCAGCATAATGCATAAACTGATAGATTTATTTATAATTTTAAAACTGTTCAGCTCCTTCCAAATTAATTGTTATGTACCTGTAGAATGAATTCTCTTGTATTCCATAAGAATCCAAGACCAGACTAGAACCCATACTCTGTAGCACAGCCTTCCTCAGAGTTTGAGCCCTTAATAGGATTCTTTTCATTTTTTAAAATTTATTATCTATTAAGAGTTGTCCAGTATCTTTCAAGCATTATCTGGTAAGAGCATTATCAGTATGGTATAAAACATTATTCAATGTTATAATAAGCATTCCCTTTGGATAGAACTGAAAATAGATAACAATAATCCATATTACATGTTAAGTATGCTTATATAGCTCATTATTCTTGTAGATAGTCAGATTTCTACACTCTTTTAGTCATTTAGAAGTTTTATTTGTAACAGATGTATGAAGAGGAACTGCGAGGAAGACTACAAGAATTAGACGGAGATGCAAGCCTAGATGATATGTGGAAACATATAAAAAACAGCGTCTTAGAGTCAGCTACAATAGTCTGTGGAGTGAAAAGGATAATCAAGAAAGACAAACGTACATCACGGTGGAATGAAGAGCTGAGGGCACAGATAAGGGAAAACAAGACAGCCTGGAAGGATTACTGCCAGGAAAAAACTCTTGAAAAATGGCAGTTACGAAGGAAGCTGTAAAGGAGGCTAAGAGGAAATCATGGGAGGAATTTGGAGAAAAGCTTAACCAGGATCATGGTGAAAACATAAGCTCTTTTGGAGTAAAATAAAATCACTAAGGGGCTGTAAAAGTAAAGAAATCAGGAATATCAAAAACGAGAAAGGTGAAACGGTCATAGATGATAAAGGCATTCTGGAGGTCTGGAGAAGGCAATTCAGTGATGAGTTTCTGAACCATATGAATAACCAAGATGGACAATGGAATGAGACAGAGTTTGATGAGGTGATAGAGGAGGAGGAGGTCTAGCAGGCTATCGAAAGGATGAAGATGGGGTAAGCTCCAGGACGGGATAACATAGTCGGAGAGTTTGTAAAGTATGGAGGCATGGAACTAGTCAGATCTCTTTAAATGCTTTTTCAAAAAGCTTGGAAGAAGAAGAGGATACCAAAAGAATGGGAATACAATATTATAATCCCCATACACAAAAAGGGTAGACTGAGTGTTCCAATTATAGACCCATATGTCTCTCTCCAGTTATCTACAAACTACATACGTCCATTTTAGAAAGTAGATTAAGAAATATAGTGGAGTCGCACATCGGAGAGGAACAGGCCAGCTTCAGGCCAGGAAGACAAACTCAAGACCATATATTCTCTCTAACAAATGTTATACAAAAATCCTGGGAACAAGATAGGAACATGTACTTCGCCTTCCTCAATCTTAAAGCAGCATTTGACTCTGTTCCAAGAAACGAAATATGGGAAACACTCAGAGTTAAGAACATCCCAAAAAGCCTGGTGGATGCTGTAAAGTCTATAAATCAAAACCCAAAAGATATCATTAGACTGAATGGGAAGGAGTCCGGGCACTTTAGTATGGCAAAAGGAGTAAAGCAGGGTGACAGTTTAAGCCCGTTGCTATTTATACTTTATATGGATGAAATAGCAGCAATATGCAAAAGACGAACTGAAAGGACGTTTCTGAGCCGAAGAACCTCCTGCCTGTAGTGATTAAGCTTCTGTTTTAGCGGATGATATTGTTCTCATTGCCGACTCCACAGAAAAGTTATAGCAAGCCGTGAATGAATAGGATGAAGAGCTCCGTAGGAAAGGTACGCAGATCAGCACCGGCAAGAGCAAGATCTTGCAAGTAGGAAGGGTACAGGAAGAAATCCATATATACTGCAACGGAGGAGAGATGGAAGCAGTCACGGACTTCACCTAACTCAGAGCAGTAATGAATGGTACTGGGAAATTAGACTTTGAAATCTCAAACAGGATAAACAAAGCAAACTCAATCTACTACCAGATATGTAATGCTGTTGTTGGGAAACGAGAAGCAGGCAGAAAAGTGAAGCTCAACATCTTCAAGTCGGTATATCTACCTGTGCTCCTGTATGGTGCCGAAAGTTGGATACTAACGGACAGGCTGGAGAGTAGAATCACGGCTGCAGAAATTAAATTTCTTTGAAGGATTGCAGGAAAAACAAGAAGAGGTCGTATCCGCAATGAAACGATCAGGGAGGAACTCAGGATCGTGGCAATGAAGGAGATGCTCGAGTCCCGCCAATTAAAATGATTTGGACATGTTCTGAGGATGGAGGACTACAGGGACCCATTGAAGACGATGGACTACGTCCCTGAAGGTAGAAGACCACGAGGATGCCCTAGAATGTCCTATCTGGAATATGTCGAACGTTTGAGCAGAAAAAGAGGCAAAAATATCCACCAGGCGAGGAACCTAGCTAGGAACAGGGAAGAGTGGCAGTCCTGGTTAAACGCTCCCCTACACCGAAAGGCACCACATAAGGGTGATGTGAAAGAAGAAGTTTGTAACTGATGAAAAGAAGTATCGCAATAACAATCCAAAAATTATACATTACAGTCTATATATCAAAACCCAAAAGGTATCATTAGACTGAATGGGAAGGAGTCTGGGCACTTTGATATGGGAATACAAATTATTCGAATGTCGAGTGTGTTTAGGATAATCAATAAAAAAATAATGTTATCGCAGAGTACACATGTACTAACATGCCTCATACTGCTAAAAGCTTAATTATTAAGAAACAACAAGACTGGATTTTCATTATTATATAATATAATTTGATATATTTACCGTAAATAAAAACAAATCGGTTAAATCTAATTGGAGGTGTGAAGGAACTAAATCATATAACATTAAAGAATGAAGGTAGCGTAATAAAAAAATAATAAGGTGCAACATGAAAAACCATAAAAATTTGTCATGTTAACTATTACATTTTTTTTTAATAACGAGGATATGGTGACAATAAATATTAAAATAATGCGCCTATTGCTCTTTTATTAATTTTTTTTCAAAACCATTTATCCTGCTCTTTTGAGAAAATCTTTAGAAAAAGAGTTGAATAATTTAGCTTTTTATGGTTTTTAAATTAATCTATAAAACAGCTATAATTAAAATATTGCCATTTAATTTGTTGAACAACTTTGCGTCAGCCAAGCACATTCTGATGGATGAACGCTGAACTACCTTGGAGGTCTTGAGTTACCTGCCCTGCCGCTAGAATTTTAGAAAGCATCTAATTTTAAACAAAATACCCTTCAAACTTATTTTCTAAGAATGACAATCTCAACCCCTCCTTGCATCTTTTTCACAATGAGTTAGCCAGTTCAAATAACCAATGCTTTACTATAGAGATAATTCCTTAACTTCAAGAATAAAACAAAACAAAATTATTCAACAATAAAACTAGACAGAAAATCCAATTTTATTAGTCAAAATAACAATTAGCCACTTCAATTCAGGTTGTTAGATGGCAGTGTTAAAAAAAAAAAAAAAATGGACTATAGGAAAAGTAGCATTGCTTTGTAAAGAAGTGCAGCATATTCTTTCCATAAACCAAGTACCTGCTGCAGATCTTGCTGTTGCAACTGGTCTTGCAACAGCTTCTGAGAGCTTGTATCTTGATACTGATATTGTTGATCCTCTAATATCCTCTGCTCATATTGATGAAGCAGCTGTAACTTAATCTCATGACTAAATTTGAGATCAAAAGCAGATTGAGATTTCTTTGTTTTTGGCAAAGGTAGATCAGAATCATCCTCTACTACAAGAAAAATGTTCATGTTTACAGAATCCAGATTCTACCGAGTTCAGTAGACGATTTCTAAAAACTAAATTTCACCTTGGTTCGGGATAACAAATGATTCAGTGTTTGAGGGCAGCATGGCTTCCCATCGAGCTGCACCTTTCACGGGTGAGCCGGTTTTCTTTTTCTCTTTTGACTGCTATAACAGTGTATACAATTTAAACAACAGCAAAACCTAATTTTAAAGTAGCGGTTTATTATAATTTAGGGAAGACATCAATCTAAAAAATTGAAATGAAATTTTACCGGTTTAATCAGCTCAGATGTCAAACCAAGATATTGATGTAGAGCTGTAAATGTAACCCGCTGAAGTCGGACCATGATAACTTGCATTATCCTGATAAATGAATCTGGGTACTCGGTAAAAACCTCTTGAAATGCAGCCATTGGAAGTCTAACAACAGTTGAATCTTCAACAGCTTTAGCAGAAACAGTTTTATATGGATGAGGATGACCCTGAAAAACATTATTAAAAATAGTAACCATTCAATAATCATCAATAATTACACTGGCCGACAAAAAAATATATTTTTTTAGTAACATAAAGCTGAATAGCATAAGCTAGTAGAGCGAACCTCTCTTAATGCGAAAATGAACAGCAGAAAGTCGTAACACGTAAGCAATCCTTGTTACATAAAACAAAGTATATGCACAACGGTGCCACTTGTTCTTTATTTAACAATGCTTTTATTAGCTTTCTTACTCCTATATATCAATTATTTTAATAATTTATATTAAGTTAACATCTAAGGAGCATACATACATCAAAAACATTTTTTTAAAACACGTTAAATTTATTTTTTTTTTATGGGTGGTCATATCTTTTCTCTTAAAAAACCAGCAGTAATCATTGCCAGATCCTATCGTCCTTGATACCGCATTTCCATTGTTCTCATATCTTGATGGAATTTTTTACCTTGCTCGTCACTGACCGCACATAAGTTCTCAAGGAAAAAAACATAATTGAGAATGCAGAAAGTGAATTTTTAATGACATTTGACAGCCAAGTAACTGGTATGAGTCTAAAAGTTCATTAACTAGTTGTTCGTAGTTTTCCCCAATCTTTTTGCCTAAATAGCCCCTCACTACATTTACAAATGCGTTCCAAGCCCTAAGTTCTTGCATGCTGAGCTTTTCTTTAAAATGCACATCGTCCAGCAATTTTCTAATTTGTGTACCAATAAAAATTCCTTCTTTAAGTTTGGCATCACTTAACTGGGGAAAGAGTTGCCTTATAATTGACGACATGAAATCAGGCAAGTGAGCAAAAATGCTGTGTTGCCGCTTGTAGCGAGAATGTGGGCGTGGTTTTACTCAAAACTGCCAATATTTAGCATTGTTGCCTAGTCTCCCGGTTTCAGTTATTTGGTTTCTATCCTTGGTACACTAGTGTAGGTCGATTTGGCAGCACCGCATTTTCTTTGAGCCGCCTCCTAATTTCATGTCGTCAATTAGAGGTATTTAAATCTTTCGCCCTCTTTACTCATAGCTTTCACAAAGTTTTTCATAAGCTCAAGTTTAATGTGCAAAGGTGGCAAAAGAACATTTTTTTTTCACATATACCATACAAGAGGCACATATTTAACATTTTTACTACCTGGTTGAAATTCTATCATTTCCGGCCAAATCTTCTCTACATAATGTTCATTTACTGCACGACTGCCCCACAAACACAGAAAACAGCAATATTTTGTATTACTAAAATTGCTATTACTTTTAGATCTCCACATATCTGCCATTTGTACCGGTTGTAACTAATTCTCTCTAAAATGGTACGCATAGTTTCATAGTCTTCTTTTATCGCCACTGAATGGGCAACTGGTATAGATGGTTTGGTATTTCCATTATGAAGTAAAACAGCTTTAAAACTGTATTTCGACGAGTCTATGAATAAGCGCCACTCACGGGGAGAATGCTCGATATTGAGTTCCTGCATTAAACCATCAATATCAGAACACGCGCACAAGGAATTTTCCATAGTATAAAATGCAGAAAACGCTCCATTTCTTTTCTGAAAATTCGTAATTTCTGTTTCTTTGGCTAGCAAATTTTACTCCTTAAGACAGGAATCAAGAAGTTCTGATTGTTCCTTTGACAATCCTAAATCATGTAGTTCATTTTGGAGAATCAAATATGGCTCACCAGCACTGGAAACTGGAACAAATGTGGGGTCGGTACACTCTTCTTCTGAACTGGTCAATGATGTGGCATCGTTGCCATTATCTCCTAAAACAATATCTTGCCACTCTAAAGGCGCAGTCGGTACTGGTAAGTCTGCATTGTGAGGAACAGGTCTTATGGCAGAAGGTACATTCGTGTATTCGATTTTTGCTTTGCTTTTTTGGAATAACCCTCAGTCTTTGTCATACAGAAATAGCAATCATTAAGATGATTGGTGGGCTCTCACCAAATCATTGGAACCGCAAAAGGCATACTTTTTCTCTTCCCTTGCATCCACTGCACCATTAAACACACTACAGCTTACATAGCACACATGGGGGACCCAATGCTTATCTTGATCTCCGATTGAAATACCGAAATATAGAAAATAGATTTTTTTTACATTTTCGGAAAATGGCCTTGCTTGTGACTTCACAAGAAATTCTCCACAAATATAACAGAACTTGTTAGGAGAAGTTCTGCAACTGTGGCGCGTTTTACTTGACATTTTTGTCGTACTGAGTTAACTAAACAATTGGAAAATCTTTCTTAGCACCATATAACCATTCACAGCAGTACAGTATGCTCAGCATATAACCAGCCAGTAGGTTCAGTGTTGCATTATCTCTCGGAGCCGTAAACATGCCGAATACTTACACCTGCCGGTAAGGGAAGGTCTATTGTGCATATTGCCAAATGGTACGTGTTAGGACTTTTGGGATATTTTTTCTATTATCAGGAAGGTATTAGCATTTTAAAAATAATAGGCTGAACAGTGTTACAAAAATGGTATCGGCCAGTGTAATAGAGTAATTAGTTATTATTAATCAATAAGTAATTAATTGTTAACAAGTATTTAATTGTTACTTTAACTTATTTATTCAATTTACCTCAAGAACGATTAAGGATAGTTGTAAGATGTTTAGGCAGCATATAATACTTCACTAATTATTTTTAAACACACCAGGAACGGAAAACTTAATAGCCAAAGGAAAAATCAACAACTTCCCATATCAACAGTGTTATATCATTCATAAATTGTTTAACTGATTGTGATCCTATGAAGATTTTTTTTCTAAGGAATAATTTTTTAGGATGAAAAACTTAATTTAAATATTACTTTAAAAAATTAAAGAAAGGGGTAAACCAATATGTGTTCAGATTGATACTAGTTTCAAACATTTTTTGGATAATTCAAATGTTCATTTTGTGGTTTATCTGCAATTTTTAAAGTTTAATTTCACACAGGAGCATAAGTAACTCAATTAAAAGATTAAATAAAACATAATATAACAAATCATTGCTGTTTGGTCCTAAAATTAACTACATCATACTTATTTCTACTTGCACAACATATAAATGTACTAACTGTTAAAACATCAGTGAAGCTAAGAAGGGATGTGACGGAATCTCCAGTTTTAACAACCTTCAATGAGATTGTTGAACCATCAGCGCTTGTAACAAATACACTCACTTTACCGTTTTGTACAACGTACACATTTTCATCAGGATCGCCTAAAAATATATTGTTAGAGAGGAAAATAGTTGACTGGAAGATATAATGGAGGATGGAAATAGTTGGGGGTGCAGTCAAAAAAACACCAAATAAGTGAAGAGTTATTTTTTATTATTTATTCTTATACCTCACCTTGTTTTTTTATGTCTCACCTTTTTATATTTATACTTTTTCATTTTGTATCTTTCGGTTTGCCTTCTCATTTTTCTTTCTCTTTGTGTTTTGTTTACATTATAACACTTCTGTACATTAATTCTGTAATTTTTTTATTCATTATCCTTAATAATATATCCATCACTATTTTTTACTTTTCTATTACTCTATATGTTATTACATTCTTAGTACTGTTTTTTTTATAGTTATTTTTGTTTTGTTTGTTTTTTCTCTCATAGCCCTGAAGATAACCTACAAAGTAGGTCGAAACGTCGGCACAAATAAAAAATAAGCCTTCACTTATTTGGTGTTTTTTTTTACTGCACCCCCCAACTATTTCCATCCTCCATAAAAATATATTGGTTCAGTTTAGTTTCAGAATTCATTTTATATTTATACCATAACACAAATAAACAATTTTTTTACTTAATTGTAAATATTAATGATCACAAACATTCAATAATAATTAAGAATAAATACAACTATTACAATGAATAATATGGGTTAGAAATAACTGACACATTTTAAAGACCTTTAAAAAAAAATAAAACATTATCTCTAGAAAAATAAAGGTTTTATCTGTCAAAATTATATAAAAATAGTCTTATATCAGTGGGAGTACGAAAAGAACATGTAACGGCAAGAGTCAAAGTTGCCCTCACAACTTCTCCTCAAAAAAGTATAAGCAAATAATACTATAATATATATATATATATATATATATATATATATATATATATATATATACTCTAATCTATATAAAAAGCAAATAATAAGTCAACATTGTGTTCTCCTGAAAATAATCAGTTATTTAATACATCAGTTTTAAAAATTTCTAGGAACAGCTGTGTATAATCAATAATAGCCAATATTTAGAAGATGTAATTATTAAAATCAACTGAAACAAAACTATTTCAATGAACGAAGAAAAAATAACAGTTTTGTACTTACCAACTTTAAATAAATATGCTCCAGCAGGTAAGTTAAGAATATCGGTATGCTTACAGAGTTTTAAAAATATTGGTTTCTCAAAATGACCAAAAACCCTAAAATAGACAATAAAATAATCAGATTTAAGAAATCAAATAAAAATAAGAAAAATAATACAGAAAACTTTTAATAAATTACCTGATGCTTTGTAACATATAGAAGGCATCTGGAGGTACCCTCTGGTCTTCTTTCTGTTCTTCCTGAAGATATTCCGCAGGCGGTTCCAGAGTCTAAAAAAGAATTCGCAAATATGAAATTACAATTTAACAAAAACTCAGAAGATTTATATGATAAGAAATGACTAAATTAAATGTTCTGAATAATTCTAGTTATTTTGGCATATTCCAAAAGCTACAAATTAATGAAACATCTAAAATGTTATGTAATAAGAGACAAGTTAAAAAAATAAAATAAATAAGTCGTGTATTAACATATTGCATTGATGATTTATATTCTTAAAGACTTAAATTAAAGATAATAAAAAGAGGGTCACATGTAGTCTAGTGATCAGCATAATCTACTATGGCCAAGATCGTAGATTCGCAGCCCGGCATGTGGCTTTAGGATTTTTTAAAGGGAGTAAAAAATCCTTAGTGATGCTGTCTTTAGAATGGACGTAAAATGGTAAGTTCTTAGCCTGAACGATGTCAAGTACTCCTAATAATCCTATCCTAATTATACCTGAATATGCAAAATTTAGGACTCCCACTACAGCATCGATTAGCCATGGCAGCATAAAGTGACATTAAATGAATAAACAGCAAAGATAAAAATAAGTCATAAAAAATTGTTTTTTGTTCAATATGTTTATTATATAAAATATACTTTAGTAAATGATATTTTTTTCTTATAAAAGTTTTAATTTATTGTAACCAATTCATCAGTGAAAGAAACAAATTACACCAATTTTTTAAAGAGTTTTTATAATTTAAAAAGATAAAGACTTTATGAAAATAATATTTATATTTAGAAATAAAAATCCTTACATTTATGGTGAGGGGTCTCTCTGAATCCTTTTTCAGACGTAAAATCCTGTTTGCAAATTTTAAAACAAGCTTTCTTTTCTTCCCTTGTTTTACTTGGCCAGAAATCGATCTCATCTATAATAATAATAATAATAAAAATATAAGCATGTTAAGAAAAATAAATAAATAAATAATGTTTTAACTTTTTAAAAAATAATACGAATTGCAAATGATAAGTGGCTGCACAAAATTACCTTTCTTAGCATTTTTCGACCATAAAATAGCACCTTGTCTCTTTTTCGGAATCTTGGACGACCTAGTCCCACTCCTACCAATTTTTTTACTTCTGGTAAAACTGGAAAAAAATATATACAATAATAATAATAAGGCTAAGAGACAAATTAAATTAATTCTTAGCTACATTTAAAAAAAAAAAAACAATATAATAAGACTGATTAAAGTTTGGAAAACGTTGTCAGCTTAAGAATGCATGAACCACACAGCTACATCAATTTTGATTAAATAAAAGAACACACATTAAATGTTTGCTGAAAAGTGATCTGGTCTGAAGGTGTCATTAATAAAATGTAACTGAAAATACATCCATGTTACTATCAGATATTACTGCGGTTGCACATAATATCAGAGGAGAAGATTTTGACACTTTCAGTGAAAATTATATTGTCAAAATGATAAGGACAAAACTGTCAATGATAGTGAAATTTTCAATATTTTAGTAAAATATTAAGACAAACAACAAGACTTGATTTCTCTTACAGTGGATAACATATATACAGGGCTCCATCTTCCTCATAAATTGGAAAATCATTTTGTTAAAATAGATGCCAATTTGGAAAGGAGTTAGATATTCAAAAAAGAATTTCAATTAAGCATATGCGGCTAGGTGAAGACAATCAACTGACCAATTACCTTCATTTCAAAGCCTGATTACTGCCTTTATAGCACCAAAAAATAAAATCAATAGAATATATATTTTCAAGGAGCAAAAGTGATTTTAAACTAATTCATTAAAAAAAAATGTTCTATACAATTACGAGTAGCAGTACATCACAAAGTAATGTAATGTATAATTATAATGTAATATGGTTTCTATCTACCACTAAAAACATATATAAGTTAATGTATAATGAAGAGGTGTTAGGTCTTGATTTTAAAATAGGATAGGCCAGAAAATACCACATGGACAAAGTTCTTAAAATAGTATACTTATATCCATCTAGTTTTAATATGCAAATAACAAATAATCCTCGAAATTTCTTCTCAAACCCTTTTAGGTCTATATTCAGTTTTTAACCCTTTAACTAGTGTGAGTGTAGAGCTTCACGTTTATCACAGCGCTAAGTGGGCCGGCGCTACCCGTCTACCGGCCAGTGCTACATACTTTTTACCTGCATTCTATTCTTCATTACGACCCTTTACTAATAACTTCTTTTTTTTTTTAATACTAAAACACAATGCTTGATAATTTAATTTTGTATGAAAATCTACAAAGACCAATATTACAATGTTGTGTCGTCTATACTCGGCTCTAGCAAATAGATAGAAAAGCAGTGCGACGGCATATATCGTCTTTAGCAAAGGGGCCACGTTCCCTTGTACCGGCATGTATCGTCTTTAGCATTAGAATTAGAATTTAACAGTTTACAGCAGTTATTTCGCTTGAGTCTACCACCATCAAGAGCTGATGTCCAGCTAATCATAAAATACAGCCCCTACAAATGTTTTATAACACAAATATTAAAATTTATTTATTTTTTAAAAATAATTTATCATATTTATTATTTATTTGTTTACACTTACTGTTACATTCTGTCATAACTTCATTATCTTGACAAGTTAAAAAAAATTTAGATCATGATTCCAAAAGTATTAATTAAAATAACAATAAAAATTGATTCATACCAAATTATTATATTTAATTCTTACTATCACTCACCTTTGGTTTTCCATTTCTTGATTAAAAAAATAAAGATGATACCAATTATAGATGATGAAAAGAGTAACAGCAAAAATATTGTCTGCAAAAAAATTAAATAATCTTAATATTCTTAAATTTATTTGAAAATTATAAAAATTATTTGGAGACCAACTGCCCACAAAAATCATAACCAAACTAAGATGAAAGGAGACCAAAAAAAAAAAAAAAAACTGGGAATTTTGTCATAACCTCATTAATACATTTATAAATATTACTACATCAAGGTTTGACCACCTTCAAGTTAAATACAATTTAATAGTCTTGTTCAATAATTTTTAATTTTGTTTAAAATTGCATTTAAGTTAGCCCTTTAGCCCTTCAATAAATTTCATCATAGATCCTCTAGAGTCTCAAAACGTTTTCCTTTCATATCCCGTTTGATTATAGGAAACATAAAGAATTCACAAGAGGTAAGTTCTGGTGAATAGGGAAGGAAGGGAGGTGTGAACAATTGTTATAAGCCATTTTTATTAAAAAACAGTTCAGTGGGCAAGTGAATTTTTATGGAGCGCAAAAGTTCAGTATGTGATAGTATATCAATGATTCGATGATAGTCTTCACAAATTAGAGTGTTGATTTTTTTCAAAGTTGTCATCAATTCTAGAAATTGAAGGGTATTCAGAAGTACTTTACTCTCCAATTGGGTCCTATTCATTCTTTAAATGGACAAGAATGGGATGAACAAGAATTCATCCCCTTGAGCTGTTTTTAAGGATCAAAGTTTTCTCCTAAAGAAAATCAAATTTCAGCATTCAGCCATCTAACGTTCCTGCCATAACTGAAAAGCTGTTTAAATAAACTATGACAGATAATCAGATGCACTCACAGTAACCAGCTTTGCACAATGACTTTAGTGGAGTTCCCTGACAGAACCACATTCACCTAATTACTCGCCACATTCCCGAAAACTTTTATGTCTTCTCTCATACTTAAGAATTATGTTGATACCTCCTTCTCTCTTATCTATGATGACCCTTCTCATCGATCGAATAATATAGGTTGGAATAAGAATATTTAAAAAATTGTTGCAATATGTTGTTTAGGTCTTGGGTTTTTAAATTATTTGGGCTCCAGTTTGCCTGAATTAATAAAAACCTACAGGGTAAAGAATTTCGTATATCCTAATAACTAACTAGTAATTGCATCATCATCTTCATAATCATTTTACTCCCATTTACCGCTGACACAGTGTGGGGAAACTAGTAATTTACAAAACTAAATAATATTGTATAAATATTAATTGACTAGGTTTAGGACTTATAGATTACTATAATAGTTTTAGATCCGCTGCCTTATATGAATCTGCCAAGTCATTTATTTTGTGTTTGTTTTTCTTTTATTTCATTTAATTTATTTTATCTTGCTCCATGGCAGATAAAGAAAAGAATTAATGATAAAATATTATCTATTAAAAATCAGTATAAATGTTTAAGTCTTTATTATAACCATATTATTCCTGAACTGTATATCACTAAAGCCAATAATAGGACCTCTTCCTATATAAATCAAGCCCTCATTTATAAATCTAAACTGAATTCTATGCGGCCTTCATTGACAAGGCCATCAATATGAGTGTTTTTAGTTTTTTTTAATAAAAAAACTATCAGCAAACATCACTGAAAGCAATTAAATTTTTTGGGGAAGAATCTAAAATAGAGTGACTTTAATTTAAATTATTTCACACGCAATTTTCATTACCAAAAAACATACTCAAATATTCATCAACAGGCAAAATATACTTTGTACAACCAGAAAAGCTAAACTCTAAGTCATGTAAGAAGATCATCCAAAATAGGAAAAGGAAGTCTACATTAAATAAAATAGTTGGCAATAAACATAAAGGAATAAAGGGGTTTGTAACACATGCCACAATATATGCAATAATGTTCCTTGATCGGTCATTCAGTCTTACTGCATTTAAACTAAAAGAAAAACAGAAATGATTATTTCATCTTTTTCCACCAGCATATCAACTCTGGTCACAAAACTATTTTTGCAGAACAGCTGTAAACCTCTGGAATTTTGTAACACAAAATACGTAAAAAAAATCAATAATAGACAACGCATCACGAAACAACTCAACTGCCAAAAGTTAGTGAAGATAAGTGAGGGAACACACTTACAGGAACTACATTTACATTCATAGAAACTCATTAATTAAATAGTGATTACAAGTCAATTAATTGTAATATCTATAGGCCAGAAGCAAGTATTCTGAAGTATTACATAAAATTGATTCATTGTTGGCAGTAAAATTTCCAGTATAAAAATAATGTAAGTGGAGTATAGTAATTAATAATTGTGAAAGTTAATAATTTAGCAGACAGTAAATATTAGCCTAAATAAAGAGAAAGCGAATAATAATTCAATGAGGATTGACATTTCTCAAATATTAATGCTTAAAAATAAAAATTAAAAAGGGGCTTTGTCACCAATTAAACAATAAATAGCCAGTTACTTTATCGCTATTACTATCTTACCTGCCAATTGTCTTTGAACTCCCACCCTATCACTGAGAACCACTCAGTAATTTTATTCTTTAAGTAGCCATTAATCCGAGAGAAATGATTTGCGATATCCATAGCGTTTGAATAAGATATTCAACATCCATCAGACTACAACAAAAAATAATTAATGATGTACAACTGCTTACAAAAAATTAAATATGTATTATGAGAATAAAGTTTGTGATTTTTTATATAATTAGCTAATGTTGCAATTAAATTTACCCTATATATTAAACATGTTTGAAATATTAACACTTAAAGAAAAGATTTAGACATTATAAACTTAAAATAATGACATATTTGTATAAACACAATAGCTATTGTGTTTAATATTCCCTACATCTCAATGTTATCATTGAACCTGATAACAAGATAACCATTAAGTACCGATAAGAGAAGCATTAAAAAAATGAAGTGACTTGATAATAAAATAATTGGTAATTGTTTAGAAAACTCTCAGTAAAAAAGCATTATTCAAAAATCTTTAAGCGAATTATTAAAAAAATCTGTGATTTTTCACCAAGACTAAGTAAATGATTGTCTTATTTATTTGTTGAATGTTTAAAAGTTTTATACAGCATCAGTATATACATATATATATATATATATATATATATATATATATATATATATATATATATATATATATATTATTCTTAACTTTTATTTTACCAAAAAATAATCCAATCACCATCTTTTAGTATTATTTTAGTATCATCATTGAGTTATCATTACAATTAAAATTAAGATCGCCTTGATTTTTGTTTAAATTAAATTGATTAAAGGTTTCGTATTTACACCTTTGTTTTGTTTAAAGTATATCTTACGTCAATAAAAAAAAAAAAAAATTGAAATAACAAAATTGCGTTTCACCAAGAATAATTTTAATTAGTAGTTAGGTACTGCATGGCAACAAATAATCAACAGTTTTTTCTAGTAGGTTGGCGCCAAAGCATTGTTGCTCAGCGAAGTGGTTGTGTTCAAAACCGTTTGCTGTTTGTTTATTATCGGTGTGTTTCATTTTATGCATCCATCATGAAGAATTACTTTAGGCGTTATGTTGTTATTTGAATTGAAATATAGTTTTAGGTTAGTGACTCTAATTTCAGGGACTGTTTGAAAGCTTATCTATTTTCTGTAAATCATTGTAAGTATTAAGGCTGTTGAAGTGTGTTTACTAAAATTGTATTGTTGAATGTGTTTTTACTAATAACACTCTATTTCTAAAGGCTGGAACATGGTATTTAAAACCCTAACCAGTTTCCCTAAGGGCCAGAAATGCCAGCTCTGTCTTACTACTAAAGTTGACCCAGAAGCATTAGGAAATATATGCCAAACTGCTGATGTGATTGTTCATTACTTTTGTTTGGTAAGTGCAAATTTTTTATAAGATATTTTGGATAAATTATATTTATGTCACCTGAAACAAGGTCCTATATTAATCAGCTCTATGTTTGTCTTACCAATGTTTGTTATTGCAAATTAATAGTCTGTCTACTTAATTCGTAAAACCACACGTTTGGTTAGTAATATATTTCATGGTATTAAGTATAATTCTTTCAAGTGTAAGTGACATTCATTCTTTTCTACATAGATTCTTTGGTACAATAAATGTTTTCTTATTCAGGAATCATTTTATCCCTATCTGCTGAGCTTTTGATAGAGTTTTGTATGATGTCTTTATAGCGTCCATTTTGTCACCTTTATTAAATATATATTTTGTTTATTTATGTCCTGGGTAGTTCTTCCGCAGGTTGTTGCTTTGAGTTAGTTATTGATGATTTCACAATTTTGTCTAAGAAAATTAATTAGATTCAAGCACAAGTAGATAGAAAAAAAAATACCTTATCTTTACAAAAATGATAGCTAATCAATTTTTATCTATTAACTATTATTATAATTGTTATCTTCCGCACGTTGTTGCTTCTAAATGAGTCACAACAGGTTTTAACTTTTTATTCGATGATTGACATTCGTTTTCTTTTAATATTTTCCAAAAATACATGTTATCATTAGCTTTAGTATTGAAAAAAGAATGTAATTTCGGGTAATGAGTAGATTTCGGTAATCATATTATCAAGAAATGAACGTTTCAATATATATCTTCTATACTTGGAAATGTTAGTTGTAACTTTTATTTCATGATGAAATGATCACCGAAATCTACTCATTACACATAATTACATTCTCTTTACCATTCCAAAGCTCACTACTACTTGTATATGTGGAAAGTATTAATTATAAAACTAATAAACAGATAAAACTTGTAACTCAATTTGAAGCGGAACTGATACTATGTACTGTGTAAGTGCCGTGAAATCTTAGTTTTTTATTATTTCTGATTGTACTATCACAATTTTTCATAAACTCATGAAATGTTCCTGTAACCCATTGTATTGTTTTATTTTAAAATTTATTTTATTGGTTATTGACTGCTCACCTTTAACATCTAACTAGTCCAATACCTATTCTAAGTTTCCAGTCGGTATCAGTATTGCAGGTTGTCGATTTTCATTTGTTTCTTTTTTAATATTTCTGAATATAAAAATAACTTAATTACTGACTTCAGAGTAGCTATTAATGAATGTATATAGATTAAAGAACTGACTCACACATACTGTTTTGGTTATAGATCATTATTATCATTTGAAATGTTTCTTGAAACGTTTTCAATTTTTTTTTTTATGAAATGATCACCAAATACTCATTTCCCATAAATACACTCGTTTTTCTTTCTAAAACTCATAACTATTTTTATTTTCGAGCATATTGAAAAGGAAACAAATGTAAAGTTAAAACTTGCTGTGACTTAACTCAAAGCTACAAACTGTGGAACTGATAAGTCTACAACTAAAACTGCTTTAACTATAACTGCACACATTACTTATTAATTGTCAGTCTGAACTTTATTAATACTTATGATTAATTAATAGTCAGTTGGGTTGAATTTTGAACAAATTCGCCAATATTTGTTATTGAAGTAAATTTGTTTAAAATTTATTATTATTTCTTTGGCATTCCATAATGTTCTTTGTAATTATTCATTTACTATCACATTATTTTATTTGTGTTTTTTTTTTTACTTTAGCTTTTAGCTTCAAAAATCCAACAAAAGGGAACTGATAAACAAGGGCTCTTAGGATTTTTTTCAAGAGATATTAAGAAGGAGATTAAAAGAGGTTCTACAATTGTGAGTTTCAGAAATAACTGTTTATTAAATGAATTGTACCAGCATTGTGTCATTGATTTATTGCTCATCTCCTGTCATTAAATTAAAATTATTTGTTTGTTTAGGTTTGTAATTACTGTAAGAAAAATGGAGCTACTGTTGTATGCAGCAGAGAGAACTGCCATATAAATTTCCATGTCCCCTGTGCTCAGCAAAAGGGATCTCTCCATCAATATTTTAATGAGTTTAAGTATGTTTCAATTTCTTATTAGTTATGTTAATTTGCATTGTCAGTACATATTCTATTATATATAAAAATAGTTATTAGCTACCCATGTCCCTAAAAGCATACCTTTTTTTAATGAATTTCTCCACGTATTTGATAGAATATTAAGTAATTTTCTAATTGTAAACATAATATTACTGTTATAGAAATGTGTCCCTAGATTTTTTTTTCACCTATATGACTGTATTTATAATATATCTTCAAACTTTCAAGGTCTGGTAAAAGTCAGAGTGACAATAAAAAATATAATATAATAGATTTACTTATGGAACTACTTAAATTATTTTTATAGGTCATAACTATTGCATGTAAAAAACCAACATTATTTATGCCATTAGGTATCTCTTTTTAGTATAGTATTTTTTAAAATATATATTAACATATCAAATTTTTACCTCCAAGTAAAAGAGTTAAAATGATTTAATACTTTAGCAATATTGGCAATCATCGTTTGAAGTTGTGTCCCTGGTAGAGAAGTTGTGCCATTTTTTTATTTACCATCTATTCTAGAATTTTGTGTTTTTATAATTATTCACATTTATTTTAAAGAATTTTTTAAAATCACTTTTATCTGCTGTTGTTATGATTTAAAATGTTCTATTCTTATTACTAAGTACATTATGAAAAGTCATATGAGTTCAGTCACAACAAGTTTTAAATTTTCATTTGTTTCCCTTTCAATATTTTCATAAAATACAAGTTATCATATTTTCTTAAAACATGTTTCAACTAACAGATATCATCTATACTTCTAAATGTTTCATTTCTTGATGAAATGATTACTAATTACCCATTATTACGCTTTCTTTTCCATACTAAAGCTAAAGAAAACTAGAATATTGGAAAATATTAAAAATTAAGCGAATTAACTGTTAAAACTTGTCACTTAACTCGAAGTGACAACCTGCAGAACAGATACCCTTATATATTTGCTCCTTCAAAATTTATTTGTTTTCATTTCAGATCCTTTTGTGACAAACATAAACCTCGCCAGAAAATCCCAGCGACCCTTAAGAAAAAAAGGGACTTGGAGTGTGTTCTTTGTTGTTCTCCAATAAAATTTAATGTTAAATCACATGAAGATGATCCTATTTGGCCAACCTGTTGCAAACCACAAGCCCTTCTACACAAAAGATGTTTACAAGTAATGATTGCAATATTTATTTTAGGACAATTAAATTTGGTTCTTATCTTCTTTGGAATTTTATAAAATTTATTTGATGTCAATTACTTTTGTAGAAAATTTCTATATCTGCAAAACAACTTAAAGAGGGATTTAAGAATTTGCGTATAACAAATAATAAAAAATAACATTAACATATAAAGTTTTTTGGTAGCTTGTTAAATCTATAATAATTCATCTTTTGGTTATAGCATTTTGCTACAAGTTCTGGATATTACTTCAAATGTCCATTCTGTAGCAACAAAGATGAATTTCACCAAGGAATGAAGACTTTCGGTATATATATTCCAGAGCAGTAAGTATAGTAATTTTTCAATTAAAAGTTGTTCTCAGAAACTCAATTATGTGTTTCACATTATGTATAACAGATTTCTTGATCTAACTGTTTATGATTCAATGCAAGATAATAAAAGTTTATTAAGATCAGTTTTTAATTTTCTGAGGCATGCTGCTGATAAAAGAAAACAAAAAAAAAAAAATGATTTGGACATCACAGAATTCCCTTAAATTCAGTGTTAAAATATGGTTTAAACATAGACCTGAAGGTTTATCAAAAATATATTAATAATATAATTTTGAAGTTACTAATCTGCAGCTAGATTATGAAAATTTTTAGATTAACCTTGTAAACAAAGTTATAATTGAATTTATTGCTATTCAAAAAAGCATCTGATTTTTTAAAGAATTTTTTTCTTTATAATCTAAATTATGAATGTCTCCATAACTATTTTATTGAAATTTTGGCTTTGAGATTATATTGGTTAGAAAAGTTACTTAGGCTATAATTTATTTACAAGACATGATTAATCATTCATTTACTTTAATGGTATTTTTTAATAAAGCTGTTTTAAATGTTATAATTTGTAATATTGAAATGTTCAATCCTATTTATACAAATTATTGAGGGTTATTTTTTGTTTTTATTAATATTGTGCTATGCAAAGTTGTTGATATTTTCATTGGTATATATCACCTAATTTTAAAAGTATTTTCCACTAGCCGTAAAAAATACTTCATAGTTGTGAACTGAAAATACCACTCAATAAATGAACTATGACTACACCATGATTTTTTATTAAAAAATAAATCATTATTTAAGATCTGTTTGCAGACGTTTTCTTTGAGTATTATGATGTGTCATGTAATATGATCTGATAAAGCTTATTAAATTTATCTCTTAATTAGTAAGCTGATATAGATCTTTAGATATTAGTGTCTAATTAAGTTGTTGTTTTTTTATGTACCAGTCCGCAATTCTGGAAACTCGTTTAAGTAACCCTGTTGGTATTATAAATACAAAATTCACTGTTTTGTTTACTTTAATTAAAATTATGTCTTTTTTATTTCCAGAGAAGCCTCATGGGAAACTGAACCAAATGCATACAGAGAACTTTTAGAAAGAGATGTTAACTGTGATGCAGGAAGGTGTAGATGCCCTCGTGGCCGAGTTTATTCTGTTAGAAATAGGTATTGTAGAATTTATTATTCTCATTTAATTACAATTTAAATTTATTATTATATAATTATTTTTATTTGAATTTGTATTTCAGCAAATGGTATTTAGAGGTCTGTATACTTTGTGGAGCGAATGGTCGACACAGGGGTTGTATGCTAGAGAACATTATGACTGATACTTATGAATGTGATGTTTGTGCCAAAGTCAATCCAAGTAAGTAATATTTACAAATATAAAAAGTGTATATACCAACTCTTTCAAGTTTCGGTAACTCCCTTTATTCTTAAGTAAGGGAAGGTTGCTATCAGTTAACACTTATATATCCATCTTCCTCTTGAGAAGCACTTGATTAGGGTCCTTCATTATACCTCAAATGCGATGTAGATCGTTACCATGTTGTCGGTAGTTTGCAGAACACTACATGCGGGACATACATGGCCAGTTTCCTTGGCAAAGCTGTTTAGTTTGGCCCAAAAGGCTCTAGAGACATGAGGACTTGGATGATTCAGTAATCCGTCCGGGCACTCAGGACTGGGCTGTGGGAAAATATTTTTCTCAACTTTCTTTCAGAATTTCGATCACCTTCTTTTCTATTGTTCTAAGATTATTTATTATATCTGGTGGGTTCATCCACAATCCTTACAATGAGCATTTGTAGGTAGGAGCATTGCTTAGCCTCTGCGGTATTCCAACTTCTACTAAGACCTTCCTTGTTTTAGGTGTACACGAGTCTTAATAAGACCTCACTACTACTGAGTCTGTTCAGTATCATGATTATTAGCTTGATAAGTGTAGTGTAATGTTGAAATTTTCAATGCTTTCTCTAAAGTAGGTTATCGCGTCACCTGGATAAATTCTCTCACAAGGTAACCTACATTTTAACTGGGGCAGTTTAGTTTCGTTTTTTTAATAAAGGAAGTTTTACATTTCTAACTTTGAAAAACTAACAAATGATCCCAAAATTCGATGAAATCTACACTCTATGCTCCATTCCCCCTTTTAAATAATTAAAACTAATAAATATGAAGATTTTTTTAATTTAACTGCTTATTCAGGATCTGTCATAAATTATCTAATTTTTACATCAATTAATTAAGCCTAAGTTATTTAAAAATTCAACATTATGAGCTTAATGTTTTTTCTGTTACAAAAAAAATTAAATATAATATTTATCAATAAATTAAAATGTGCAGGGTTTATCAAATTAATTGAAATAAGTAACATTTTAAGTGAATAAATATATAATTGATTTAGAAAAGAAAATGATGAAGGTTACAATTGACTTGGAAATGATATACTTTCCCCTACTTTGATTAATACCTCCATTTTTATTTTTCACTCTATTTTAACATACTTAGATTTTTTTTATTCAAGAAATGGAGAAATAATGAACAATAATTGGAAAATAAATAAATAATTAACATGAACATAAACATTTTGAAAACGAATGCCAACGAGATATTCATTCTTTACTATTTATCTCTGCTTTGTGTTTCTAATAGTTCCTACTTTCTGGTTGGAATTCAAGTAAATTACACACTTTTCTTCTTTCTGTTTTTATTATATTGTTTTCTAATGACTATTAATTTTTCTGACTTTCATCTCTGGATTAGCTTGAGTATCAAAAGCTTAAGTTGTTTTTATGTTATATGCTAATATTTAAATATATTTTGGAATTTCTGTCTGTGTCATGCAATACAATTAATAGATATTATGGTATTAATAGACAATGCTATTGATAGGTGTGCATAAAAGTAATTTTATATGTATGATAGATAAAAATAACTAATACTTGATTTGTGAATTAAGCTGTGTTTGCTAATTTATTATTCCTTTTTTTTTTTTTTTTTAGATTACCTAAATTCAGTACCTTCTGAAGATATTGCTGAATCTTCTCCATTGAGGCAAGTTTAAATTATGTACTGGAACTAGCAAATTGTTCTTAACATATTTTTTTATAAAAGAAATAGATGTTACATATATATATATATATATATATATATATATATGGCAGACCAAATTCTACGTGAGCGAAGCCGCGGGCATAAGCTAGTATATATATATATATATATATATATATATATATATATATATATATATATATATATATATATACATTTGGTCTGCCATATAAAGTTTCGTGAAAGATCATTTAAAATAAATAATTTAATTTTCTTTTTTTAATATAAGTTACTCGTACATCCAAAATTTTATATGTCTAACTTCAAAACTGACGGATTCTATGCAACCTTTGAACCATTACAGTAAAACCTCTAATTAACGGACAGCCCTGGTGCAAATGTTTTTGTCCGTTATTTTAAGGTGTCCGTTAAAGGGAGGTTTTATTTTTTCATAAATACGTATTTGTACAAATTTATTCTCTCTTATTCAATTTCCCACGTGTTTAAAAGGTAGGATTTGGTAAACCCTGCACATTTTAATTTATTGATAAATATTATATTTAATTTTTTTACACAAAATTTCTTTTTATTCCAAAAATGATATACTGTACATTTATGAATTGTGTAAATTATGTTCATAAAATAAAAAAAATACAACATAAAATAATTAGATAAGTAAAGTAAATAATTAGATAAGTAAAGAATTAGTTTCAGTAAGTAAATTTATGAACAATTTCAAATGTCATTTTTATTATTAGAACAGCTTGGGAAAAATTGATTCGTTTGGCTTTACTGTGTTTCGATTCTATAATCATCTGAATGTCAGCAGCCATTTTGACACCCAGTCTTCATGATAGAGAAAAGTCTTTTATTTTTTTTTAACACTAATGCTTCAGGAAATTTTACATATTCGTTCACTTGTTGTTCCTGTTCACTTGTTGTTCATATTCCGCTGTTCCTCATCAAATTCTTCTTCAATTTCTTCTTCACTCCTACGATTTTCTTCCAAAGTGTCGACTATCGTAGCAATGTCCTTAGAATTATCATCAGTAACCACACCTTCATCAATCGACCAATAGTCTTCATTAATTTCTCCAATTGATTCACATATCAAGCTGTTTAGTTCGTCTATCGGCGTCATTGTCATTGTCATTGACATTGTCAACTATTGGAGGAATTACGGAATCGGTTCTTCTGAATCCCGCTTTATAAAAACAGTTTCTCACAGTTTGCGGTGTAACTTCCCAAACTGAAGACATAATCCAAAAAATAGCGTCGAGAATCATGATTGATTTTGACAGGTGAAAAAATGTAGATGCGTCTTCCATTTTAGCTAACAAGCTTTTCAAAACTTTTTCTATTCGTGAACACATTTTCAATTTTTTTGTTTTTATTTTCATTCCATAATTTGAAAAGCACTGAACGGTTTTTGAGTGTTTCCGAAACTTGTGTCATGAGCGAAGCACCGATATTGAGCCTTTCCGCTAGCGCACGTACACTTAACTTTTCAAGGTCATAAACGTCGATTACATTCATTTTTTGTTCTAAAGTGAGTCTCTTACGTGAGGGAGACATTTTCAGCCGTCTGCCACGATGGTTAGAACAGAACTAAAGTTTAATAAAGCAGGTCCGAGAATAATAAAAAAGAAAGTATTTATGTGGAAAACCTTTACTCAAAAGTAAACACAGCTGTCCCTGTTTTCTTAAACCGGAAAGAACTAATTGTTTCCGAGAAACGGGAAAGGGATAAAGTCACACTGTCCGTCTTTTAGAGGTTTTTTTAATCGATTTCTAACCAACACAGCCTGTCTGTGACCGTTAATGAGAGGTTTCATTAAATAGAGGTTCAAATGCCTTAAACATTGTATTAAAATGCCGGTGCAAAAAAAATCGTTCGGTAATGGGGAGTGACCGCTATTTAGGGGTGTCCGTTAGTAGAGGTTTTACTGTATATAATTAAAGAGGAAACCCTTGGGATGGAATTATCCAAATTTCTTTCTTAAACTATACAAAGAACCTATCTACAAATTTCAAGATGCTAAGTTCCTGATTTGCCTTTAATTATGTACTATAACGGGGGGCACATGCCTTCGTGCCACCACATAAATCTGCACTTGCTGTAGCCTATGATGTATAACCTATTTTACTCAATAATTTTCATCCAAATCCGTCCAGTAGTTTTTGCGTGACAAACATACAAACTTTAACATTTATAAGATTAGTATGATATCAAAATAAATAGTTTCACTCAAGTTCTTTCTATTATTTTAACAACTATTAGCATGTGATTTGCCTTTATTTATATTCTATATAAGATTCTCCACAGTACCTATAAAACAGTCGGGGGCGGGAATCCCCACCCCCGTGTGCCCCCTAAATCCGTGCTTGCTATAGCCTATGTGTTATTCTGATGTATAACCTATATTACTGTCAAGTTTCATCCAAATCCGTCCAGTAGTTTTTGCGTGAAAGAGAGACAAACATACAAATTTTCACATTTATAATATTAGTAAGATATATACATATATATATATATATATATATATATATATATATATATATATATATATACAATATATAAAATTGTCGTGTCACAGTGTTTGTAACAAAACTCCTCCGAAACGACGACCGATTCTTATGAAATTTTGTGTCTATATTCAGTAAGTCTGAGAATGGGATGTAGACTATTTTTCCTACCCCTAAGTGATATGTGTCATCCATTATTATTGATTATGTGTCGATTATAGCAGTGACGCTTGATGATGCTGCATTTTTGATATGTCGTAACAGCCTGTCTGAATAGTGTAAATCCAAGTTCACAACCGAAAAAACGGATGGGAATACTTTTGGTGGCCGAAAAACTTGGAAATTTTCAGAGTTATTTCACTTTTTGGCCTGTATCACCTAATCGGTGCGTTTTAGGGAAAACATATAAATAACCATTTTTAAAGAAGATTAAATTTCCTGCAATTTGAGCCCAAATGCAGCTCTGTAGGTCTAACAGATCCTGAGTTAAGTTCCAATCATATAATCATTAACCGGAATCTTAGCTCTATCTAATATATAAAATTGTCTTGTCAGTGTTTGTAACAAAACTCCTCTGAAACGACTTGACTGATTCTGTAAAATTTTGTATCTATATTCAATATGTTTGAAAATAGGATGTAAAGTATTTTTCATATCCCTAAGTGATATGTGTCGGCCATTATTATTGATTATGTGTAATTTGAATCCACCAATTATGGAATCTTACACGTTTGGTCATCAAAAATATCACCAGGAATGTTATTGAAGCAGCAATGTTGACTGGAATCTTTAAAGGAGAAGTCATCTTGTAGCCACGTATTCCAATGATACCATCAGAACCCATAATACCGTTCAAAATACTTCAATTTTATATAAGCTTGGCTTTTGCTATGACCATCAACAAGTCTCAAGGTCAGACAATGTCCATTTCCGGTTTGGACCTAGAACATCCACATTTCTTCCATGGACAATTATATGATGCATGCTCACGTGTTAGTAAATCATCTAATCTATTTGTATTAGCAAAGGACAGATTAAAAAAATATTGGGCATCGATTAGCGCTCAATTAAATTGAAATAAATAGTTATAATTTAAAAAAATATTATTAGCCATATTTAAAAATCAACCATGATATACCTCATTTATTAATTTTATGTTTTTATTTTATCAGTTAGGAATTTTGTATATTATTTATTTAGATAATATATTATCTATATATGATAATATATTAATATATATATATATATATATATATATATATATATATATATATATATTAATATAATATTTTAATTATTATTTATTTACTTAGATATAAGATAAATAAAATGTAAAATCAAAAATCTATTTAATTCATTTTTTCCATTCATTCATTGTTTCTTTAAAGTTCAAATTTTAATATATTTTTAAAACGTGTATATATATATATATATATATATATATATATATATATAAGTTGGCTGTAGATGTAATGTAGACCTTAATTAGAATGTAATTTAGAATCATATGTTCAATTATTTATTGTTTCGTTTTTGTTCGAGATATTATTAGAATTAGTTAATTGTAAACATCTGTTACTAAAAGAAGCTGGAGCTTTAATTGGCTCGGACTGAGGAAGAGCGGGCGAAGTTGGAGACCTAACTGTCTAAAACTGAAGAAACAACGCGTTTAGAAATACTGAAAATAAGGACTCAGACCTCCACGTTCATTCATGAGGTAATTAGTTGACTAGAATGTTTTTCAGGAATAATAGGGGACCTAGAGCATTTTATGAAGGGGAGCGACCAAATTAAAAGCTTCATCATGTCCCGGAAAGAAACGGGTGTACTCTTAGATGTTGACGTAATACTTTTAGAGGCATCTCTAGTAGATTGTATCTCAAGACGTGTTGTAATTGCTTCATGCCATTCAGGGCGACAAGACACGCTCCTGGGACACACTGAAGGTGAAATTGAAGAACTGTATGGCCGAGGAAGATGGTCACCGGAAGAGGATGCATATTATTTCCTAAAGGAGCGGCCAAGGCCAATCAGAGGGAGAATTCGTCGAGAAACTTCTCGCTCTGTATAACAAATTGGTGGAGAAAATGGTCGGAACCTTTGGCCAAGCAGAAGGAGCTCAAAGAATGGATTTCTTGAAGGGAATTTTCAAGGTACAACTAAACCATTATTTAGACCGACCAGGCTCACTTCCAAGAGATAGAGACTTCATAGATTGTACACATGACCTAATTGATGAGAGATAATGCAACGAAGCCCATTTCGAGAAACCAGAAAATGAATGGAAAGAAGTGAAATCTCCTAGGAGAAGACACCTAAATCCACCAAGACAGGACGCTAACAATAGGAATGGAACCAGTCATATTGCAGCCCAGTGCAACGTCATACGATGCTATGAATGGGGTAGGCGAGGACATCTAGCGAGAAAATGCCCGAGACGCAGTTCGAGAACAAATATGAGGCAGGAGGGGATCACAATCAAAGCCTACGGAGGTGAACAACCAGTACTGGATCCTCAGGCGGACCAACAGGAGAAGCAGCAAGCTTCACACCAGCGGGGAATCTTCGGAGGAGGAGAGCGTACGCTCTGAGCACAGCACTTGAGCTACAAGGAGACACGAGGCAAGGGTTGGGAATCCCCGGGGCAAAAGTCCTTCCGGTACGGAACTATCAGCGAGGCAATCAGGTTCGGATTGAGGGTACAGTACTAGGTGGGGCAACCAATCGAGAGAGTTAGTGATTAACAATAGCACGGAGAAGGGGCGGTGGTTTAGGTTGCCCGTGATGAGGTTAAGAAAATCCGGAGTAATGTTTAATTGACACGGGAAGCACAAACTTGTTAATTAGCAAAAGAAGAGCGGATAAACTGAGTATTTGGGTCGGGCACAAGAAATGCAAATGTGCGGTATCCCCAATAAGCGGAAAATGTCGAACCCTGGGTGAAACGGTCTTCAATCTCAACCTATTAACTCTTATATAAAAATACACATAATCGACAAACTAATGCCAGGTTACGACTTAATATTAGGATATGATATTTTGCAGAGAGCGGGCCAAGATATGAGGGTCAAACACGAAAATTGGTGTTATAAGATAGGGGAACGGCTGTAACGAGCCAAAACGTAGAGGGATAGTGAAGGAATTCAAATTTGAACCTTAGAGTGTAGGAAAGAATCGTTAGCGCAATTAATCAAGATCAATAACGATTTGTTCCATCACGAAAACAAATTCTTACCGACCACGGGTAGGACCGTTCACAGGATCAATCTCAAGACGGAAACCCCATTATATGTAAAAAAAATAGGCGGTACCCTCAGGCTATGAGGGATATCATTAGGGGACAGTTAGGGGAACTTCTTAAACAAGGCATAATAAGACCCTGCAACTCTCCTTATAATAGTCCATTATGGGTGGTGGAGAAAAAGCGGGGAGCCAGGTGTAAATAATAAGCAGTATAGTGTCGTGGTAGACTATCATAAATTGAACGAGACAACAAAGGACGAGCAGTACCCCCTTCCTCTGGTTGAAGACATACTAGATTGTCTATCGGGAGCAACTATATTTAGTACTTTGAAACTTAATGGATATCATCAGGTTAGAATGGCCGACGAGGATATAGGGAGACGGTGCTTTGTGGGAACAGGGGCATTTTGAATATGTGAGGATGTCTTTCGGCTTAAAAGGGGTGTCACTTACGTTTCATCGTCTTAAGGACGAATTACAGAGAGGATTAGACGAAAACTTTTCTCAAGTTTACTTGTATGATTTAATTGTTTTTAGTCAAACTAAAGAAGAACATCTTGTGTATTTGGCACAAGTGTTCGACTGTGTACGTATGTGCGTTCCACCTCGTATGAGGGATTGTCAACTATTTTAGTCCGTACTCTCATAGCGATAAGCGAGAATGAATTGGAACGGATAATCGCTGAGTTTGCCATTCCCAGTCAATGCTATTACGTGTACAGGGTGATAGCAGATAAAAAAAGACCATGGAGACAGGAGAGATTAGGAATAGGTTATTCTTTAATTTGGTGTTGGTGGCAAGTCGAAATAATCACCGAACCCAGAAGTACAGCAGAGGATTGTCACTGATCACCACATGGGTAAGACAAACCATCGGGGAATAGAGGAGACCCTGCGTGTATTAAAATTGTTATATTTTTGGAAGAATATGATTCCTAATGTGCGGAATTGTATAGCGGAGTATGAGATATATCAGAAAGCGAAGTACGATCTGCAACTCCCAGTAACAGCGCAAGTAGTCACATCATCCACGATGGAACCACTCAGGTCAATTCAAATTGACATTTATTCCAACGAGGGGCAGTCTTGGTTAACAGCGATAGACTCGTTCAGTAAAATCGCGATGGCATATCCCATTGAAGCAAAACCACCAGCAGCAGTATGGGAGGGAATTTTACATTAGTATATGGTGGACCTATGGTGTACCAGAGGAAATCATATCGGATTGTGGCAGAGAATTCGCTAATTCGAGGAGAAAGTAAAATGTTAGACATCACATAGAGGCTGAATACCCCTCACCACAAACGACAATAAACAATAATGAGTTAAGGTCAAAACTTTATCAGGCGAGAACAGAACGGCACACTATATGGGATAATGTTAGGGAAAAATTAATCCAAGAAAAACAAACTCGAGTAAATAAAGCAAATAACAGACTGGTAGTCTACAAGAAGGGGGCATTAGCACTTGGGACGATAGTATACAGAAGATTAAAAACCTCAAAAATAAAACAGCCGCGCATTGTGATGGTTCCTTCAAAGTCGTAACAATTAGAGAAAATAATTTGTTCACGATCAGGGATGTGAATTACCCATATCGCTTATGTACAGTCCACTTGGAAGAGCTTTGTGTACCACCTTTGTGTAAGCTTATGCCGAAAGGCAGTGCTCTGCAGTAGTACATTTTTAGTCTTTTATTATATTTTCTTTTCTAACTTGTGCAAGAATGTCACGAATATTGTGTATTAGCTATTAATTAGTTGATTTAAAAGAGAAAAAAGTATATATTGAAGTTTTTGTGAGATTTCAGAGCAAGTATGTTTTATTTTTTTTTACTTAAACCAAGAGTAACACTTTTATGTCCAATTTATTTGTATTTTTTGTAGGAGTTCCTCCATATGAAGGAACCGGAGGAAGGGAGTTAGCTGTAAATGTAATGTAGACCTTAAATTGAATGTAATTTAGAATCATATGTTCAATTATTTATTATTTCGTTTTTGTTCGAGATATTATTAGAATTAGTTAGTTGAAAACATCTGTTACTAAAATATAGGCATATTATCAAGTAAAGTGCTTTATTTTTAGTCTAATTGTATCTTATATACATATATTTATTTATTTATCTTGACCATCGATAAAATAAGTTTTTTCTTCTAGTTCTAGAGATTCAGTTGTATACACGTTTTACTGTCTCTAATGTATTAGCATACTACAAGTGTCAATTTTATTTTTAAACTAGTGTTTGATATAATATAATTCACCAAAAACTTGTTTTGTTTTTTTTACTGTGAAGACATGATTATAAGAACAACTTAGTCTCGAAACGTTGCTATAAGATAGTTTTATGAGTATATGATGAGCTTTAGTATGGAAAGGAAACATAATTATGGGTAATTAGTAGGATGAAATAAAACATTTTGAGGTATAGATGATGTATGTTTGTTGAAACGGTCACTTCTAAATGAAATGATTACCGAAGTGTATACATTTCCCATGATTACATTATCTTTTCCATTCTAAAGCTCATGATAAATTGTATTTTTGGAAAATTTTAAAAATAAAGTGAATGAAAAGTTAAAATTTGTTGTGACTCACCTCGAAGCAATAACCTGCGGTGTAATTGCCTTATTATCTGGTTGTTATATTGTTCTGCAAAGATTAATTTCACATTAGATTCCAGATCAGATTTTTAAAACTTATCTTCTAACTGTTTATCCATTTTTTAATTATGACTCATATTATTTGTTATATAAAACTCAGTATTATGATTTTATAATTCCTTAAATTTCGTAGTGTTTTTCTATTAGTTAAAATTAATATTTATAGTTTTTCTTTTATTTATTTATTTATTTTTTTAATTTCAGTGACCACGGGGGATGTAATGAAACAGTTCAGGTATCTATAGAAGGAAATATTTCTAAGAATTTACCTTTGGATTGTGGAGAAATAATTGAAATCTCAGATTCAGAAAGCGATATACAGGTTGGTTTCTTTTGTTGATTGCTTTGAATATGAATCTTTATGATCTAGTTATCTCTATTGTTTAACGTTTCGGGTTTTTAGAACTACTGTAAATTATAATAAGAAAACTAAAATGATTTATTAACAATGTCTGTTAAGCCTTTTACAACAAAGTTACTTATTTCATTATTATTTTTTTAAGGGAAAAATCTAATTGTATTGGTTTATAAAGTTGAAACCTATTTCAGGAAGTATTAGTCAATTTAAAAAAAATTACAGGAATAAGCTAAAACTCTTATTTTACATATTAACTAATTATTTTGACCCATTTTTTAAATTAATTTACTGATCTTTATATTTTTTGACTGAAAATTTCAAATGCACTAGTCATTAAGTTTAGGATATTACCAATTCCAACTTCAAACATGATTTTTTACTAATACTTCATTCGATTTTAGCATGGCGGTGATATCCCTCCACCAGTTACTAAAAATGTCAGAAAAAGGCGGCTCTCCGTACGACAGGAGAAACGATCTGGACTGAAGCGTCAAAGGGTGAGTTCTCCATTATTGGAATTTGACTTTATATATTTTGCATTGGCTATTGTTCTACTGTTTACACACTTATTCTGTTTATATACTGTTTATAAATTTGTTTTCCATAAAATCTAAATAATTAAAGGTTTGTAAAAAATCTAGTTCTGAATAAATTCTTGAATCTTCTATGATACATTTTTACTTTGGCCTACTTTACTATATTAAAATGTATATTTCGTATGTTCAGCTTATTGCTTATTTCTTTATATATTATTTATAAATAATATATTATTATTTATAAATTTAATAAATACTTTATATTATTTATAAATTTCTTTATATTATTTCTTTACAATATTTATATTTCAATGGCAGATGTTTCTTGCTCTATTCCAAAACCTATTCATCAATTACAGTGAAACAAGGAAATTTCGAAAAATTGTTTGCTTATATATTCATTAATCTTCCTGTATACAATAGGAATATTTTATCTGCAAGTAGTTTGAAAATTGATAAATTAAATTGTTCTTCAAACAAAATTTAATTGTGTTTTATTATTTCAGACAAGTTTACTTTGTGATAATTTCATTCCTTTGTTATATTGATTTTCTTTACTTGAGAATCTTACTTTCTGATTCTCCAAAATAGATTTTGGTCATTTCTTCCACAAGATATGTAATGTTGAATTCATTTATCAATATTGATTTAGTTCTTATTCAAGATATTTCAATGGTTAATGTTAATCTGCTAATTCCTATCATGATGCAACTCACAGGGTTTCTACTAGTCAAAAAATATCTGGGGATTTTGTATGGTTGGGAATTAGCCATAACTTTTATCTAAGTTAACTTAAATGTTATACTTTAATTTTCTGGTGCTAGACTGAGGATTTGAATTGATATAGGACGAGTGTTGAGAGTTGTTATATTGATATAAGAATTAACCTAGGAAATATTGTCTCCGGATGGGAGGGAAGAGCCACGTTATCTTGTCGTCGGTGTTAATTAGGATCTTCCGCACAATCAGTTTTGGTGAGGAAGGATTCCACAAACATGTTGAAATTATAATAACTTTATCTTGATTATACTACAGTGGTGAATAAAATAACGACACTCCAATATTCCATCATGCTGTTGATTATTAATGAAGGTTGTTTCGGCACTTTGTTGAGTGCTTTCGAAGTAGTTATTATTGTAATCCTGCACTGCACCCCCAACTATCTCCATTCTCCATTATATTATTTTACTGTCAGCTAATCTGCTGATTGTCATTGTTTTCATTTGACAGGTGTAAAAAATATATAAAGAGAGAGAAAAAAATACATATATGATTAGAGGGTCTCACTAAAGATGGAATGCTGAGTGTTTCTGAAAGTGTACCTGGTTAAAAAGTTAACCTGGATCGAGTATATAAACAGATCTCTATGCAGTGATAAAGTTGATTCGAATTTGTCTTTTCCAGAATTCTTTAAATAAAAAAAAACTTACATCTACAAAAGCCCTCCAGTTATTTAAATGATATGTACTCTCATTTCTGATCCATTATTTTAAACATACACTCAGCACTCTATCCACAGTTATACCATGTGATGTTGTTTAGAGGTAAACTATTTAATACTACAGCAATATATTTTAAAATTTTCTTAAATCGCGATTATGCCTTTTTCACAATTTTTATTTCAGACCCTCTTTTAAGAATCATTTCTCATATTATAAATTATGAATTTCTCTGAAACATCAGTAATGGAACTGACTATAATATTAATTTTTAAAAAAATGAAGATTTCTCTTGGTTTTTGGGGTCGATTTTTTGCAGGGTTAACTGTAACTGTAATTGTTGCAGTTGGCTGAGGGTGGTGCTGAAACTACACCTGAGATGTGCTTCACCATTGATGAGGAAAGCGGGTCTTCAATGCCACATGTTATGGACAATCCTTCTTTAAGTACAGATAAGTCGGCAAATAATCCGCAAACAAGTGAAATAAATTTGCCAAACGGAGAATCTACAAATGGGACAGAAGACTCATCAGGTTTATTGATCTCAATTCCTTTTACTATTAGTCAGGAGGAGATTGATGAGCTTTGTTCCAACTACTGCGACATAACTGTAGGACAAAATAATCAAAAGCAACAGATAGACTGTGTAGATTTAGTTTCTGACAATGAAACTGATGAAGTATTTGTTATCTCAGATACTGACACTGAATCAAATGCTTCAAGTTTGTTAGACAGTGACAGTAGTCTTCTAGATTTAAGTGAAATTCCCGAATCGGAAAAGTCATTGCTTTTTGACAATTTTTCACAACCTAACAATTATGCGAAAGAATTTCCCAGAAGACCCCAAACTAAAAGAAAAAGAAGGAAAAAGAAAAAACGTGCAACACCACAGAAAAAGAAGTCATCCGTCAAAACTACTAATGTTATGCATCAGTCAAATATCATGACTTTTGAAACCTTGAGTAATGAAAATGTTAACACGTGTTCAGATGGAGGAAACCTCGAGTCTACATGTTCAGATCAAAGAAACCTCGAGTCTTCATCTTCTTTAGAGGCGAGAGATACAAATATTCCTTTAAATTCTCATGTGGTCAGCTGTGATTCATCTGAAGACGAATCATTCAGAGGTTTCTCTACCGAAGAGACTCAATCAAATAATGAAATAATTAAGATTTCTGCACCAATTCTTTCTGAAGGATCAATACAAGCAAATAAGTCATGTGGTAATGGAGAAAAAATCATTAATTCTACCCAACAAATGTCAGGTAAACAAATTTTTTTATCCAGTGTTGATGATATCAATAAATGTTTTACATTAGATAATCTCAATTTAATTAATAGTATTAAAAACATAACATGTCAAGTTAATGATATGAGTCAAAATACTCAACCAAAGTTAACTGATGATAACACTATTAAAACAATTAAAAACACAAATTATAATAAATTTGTTTCAAATAATTGTGAACAATCAAAATGTAATAGTAACACTAATTCTAATGTCACTGTAACTTCACTACAGGAACTACCTTCAGACAAGAGCAGTATAGACGCTGCAATCTGCAACTCCGATCCTTCAGAACTATCTAGAAACACCAGTGAGGGTAAATTTGATTCAGATAAACTAAAAATGGCGGAAGCTCTGCATGAAATATTTGATGATGAAACCAATGTCAATAGTGTTGTTATTAAAGAATGTATTACAGAAAAAGAATTAAAGAAAACATTCAAAACAAAACCAGTTACCAAGAAAACTAGTAAGTCAGGGTACATATCGAAAACAAAAAGAGCTAATAAAAATAATAAGCCCAAAATTATTTGTTCATTGGAATTAAACCAGTCTTTTAGTGAAATAATTCATTCATTGTCTAAGATCAATGGAGATAAACATCATAAAAATAGGTCCCGTGATGTTTCCTCAAAAAAAGACATTTTACCTGCTTGTGATGATGATTTGAAAATAAATCACAGGCACCAATTTTTCTCACCCAAAACAAGATCTAATGAAGTTGGTTCAAGGATGTTGGATATTCCTGATGAGATTCCTAATGTGGTTTATAATACAACAGAGGATTCAGCGTCACCTGAAAACTTTGGGTTACAATTAGAATTGTATTCACCTAAAATTTGTAAAGAAGTTTTACTAGAAGCATGCTCCTCTGGAGCTGATCAGAAATTGGAATTGTCGATACATAGTCCTCCTCTTCCTATGTGGTGTAAGACATCAGAAAGGGTTTCAGATAGTACCATTCTGAAGTCAGATGGTATTTCTATTATTACAGAAGACCCTTTGAATTTGCATTCATCAAAATGTTCGGATTTGGAATCCTCTTTGGTTAATTCTGAACTTCAGATAGAGGTACCATCATGGAAGATAACTTCAGAGGTACCTTTGAAATCTAAGTCGTCGGAAAATATTTCTGAAATCGCTCCTGTTGCATCCACTTCATTCTCCTGTCGTGCTCAGATAGATTCACAGTCACCTGTTTCTAATTGTGAATACTCTGTTGTATCATACTCAACTGAAGCTACTCATAACGCTCATTTAGAACCACGGATGTTTGTTGAACATTCAGAATCTCTTCAAAATACTCTACTAGAAGAACATTCTGTTGTTAGTGCAACCTCAACTATGGTAGAATCAAGGAACTCTGAATTTTCTAATTTGCTTGAGGATAAAGCTTATACAAAGCCCTCTGGCTTGAAAGAAAATAAAAACTCTTCTTTTCAGTCTCCTGTTAATTCCCTATCTCAAGAGTTAGAGTCTAGCACATTAAAATCTATAAAATCAGAAGTATCAAAAAACAGCTCCAAATTAACTCCAAACATAAAAACATACAAATCTCCTAAAAACAAAGATCATAAAAGAAAACCTGAACACGAATCTCGAAAAAGAAATTCTTCCCAAATGAAGTCCTCTAAAACTAGCAATGATAAAAACATGAAAGAATTCAGTCATGTCAGTAAAGAAAAAAAACAAACCAAGCCAAAACCTGAAGCTCAAGTGAAACCTTCTAAAGCAAGTCTTCCGCAAGTTCATGATGTCCCATCTTCCGATCCTAATTTTTCTCAAGAGCAGTTATTTTCAGAAACCTATGAAGTTTCTGATGACAAGTTAAATGTTGTTAAATCTAAGGATTTAATTGAGCTAGATTCATCTGTAACAATTCCTAAAGTTCACTCAAATGTAGGCACCCTATATCCAAGTGATGATTCACAGGTTTATCCACCTTTAGATGAAAAAATTAGTGAATATAATAAAAAGTTAGTTCAAACCAATAAACCAGAGATTTTTAAAACATTGATAACACCAGAAGAAAACAAATTTCCTAACAAGATCGAAAATAATTTGGAATACATTGGGGATTCAATTACTAATAATGGTGGAGTTTCCAGTTTAAAAATCCAAGATAAGAACATGATAAATGAAATTGATGAAAATAAGGTTAATTGTGCATCGAATGAATTTGAAAAACAAATATCATGTGAAGATTCTAAGTTTCATTTAAATCCAGTAAACAGTAAAGATTTACATCAACAAAACCCATTGAAAGCATGTTGTATAACAGAAGAAAACAAGTTGTCTGTTAACATTGAAAATAATTTGAAAAAAACTGACGATCCAACTACTATTAAAGGTGAAATAACAAACCATGATCATAAAAAAATGAAAAATGGATCTAGGGATTCTGAAGCAGTGAAACATGGTTGGTACAAAATGTGTGTCACAGAGTGTTCAACCTGTTACAATTCTGTCACATTAGCAACCAAACATGATATTGCGGAAAATGATAAAATTGATGATTGTTTTTATTGTAACGGCAAAATTAATAGTACTTCCATTGATACACTCAGTCAAGTTCCAAGTACCTGTTCTTGCCAAGAAAAAAAAAATGATTCTGAAATTTTCAATGACAGTAAATTGTCCAAAGACAATTCATCAATTGGAAGTGATCTAAATTCTAACTATGAAAGCAATAAGTCACTAGAAAAACAAAAATCTTCTTTCAAAGATGGTTTAAGTATTGATTGTAAAGAATTAAATACACCTCGAGCAAAATCTTCATTAAATTTATCTCATGAAAGAAAGAATATGGTCACTGAATCGGAAGGAAATTCATCAATTCAGGATACTCCGAGTTCCCTTAAAAATAGTTTTGTAATTTCTGAAATGATAAAATCTAAAATTCCAAAAATTAAGAGACTAGCCAATATAAGCAATGATGAGTCAACTGAAGTTCTTAATCTAGGTACTTCTAGACAAATTTTTGATGAAGTTAATAAAAATGATTATGAAAAAAAATCGCATGAATTGAGGCGTTATTATGACAATGTAATCAATGTAAGAATTATTTTGAAAAAGATTAAAGGTAATAACCCCTCACTGATGTCTCACGTGGAAACATTTTGGGTCGACCATAGGAAATACTTAAGGGAACTGCTAAAGGCAAGATATTTTTCTGAAAATGACAAAAAGCTTTTAGTTTATACTGATGTATGTGGTTTTCGTTATGTCCGCCTATTTATTGAAAATATTCCAGAAAAAGTTGAACCCCGAGTTGTTTTTGAAACAGGAGGAGATATCCCCTTTTACTTACAAAAATTAATCAATTACCAAGAAACAGAAAAAACTGCAAGTCCCTTAATGGTCCTGATTGTTTATGGCAACACGATAATCCCTATGGAAAATGTATTTAATTTGTTAAAATTAGCTTCAAATCTCAATAGTATAAAACTTGTTGTTACTACTGTCCCTTCACAGGAACCTATAATAATGAAATTTAATAGGAAACTGAAGTATTTATCAAAAAAATTTGGTTACTATGTATGGGATATTACTAGAATACATTTTTTAACTGATAATTTTGAAAGGTAATATTAATTTATTTTTTATAGTCGTACCATTTTATATGAATTATTTTCTTTATATTTATTCAATTGTTAATATTTGATGGTAAAAGATCCTCCATGCTAATAATTTTAAAAAAATGGTCGTTGAATGGATTATTAGGCTCTTGTAAATATGTATAAATATAATCAAATCATGTGATCTCAGAAAAATAAAGTTCCATTTACAATATTATAAATTATTTATAATGCAACTCAATTGTATGATTTAATGGTTTAAAATGTTTGTAAGATATATATGTATATATTTCAAACTTCAAATTTTAAGTTTAGTAAATTGTATTATATTTCAGAATGTAATGTTTTTGTTAATAGACTTGTATAGTAGTTTTATATATTCATGAATATTGTAAACTATTATTATATACTTTAATTAATTATATATTTGCAATATATTCCTCTTTTATTTTTTAAATATGTGTTTTCATTACCTAATATCATTTATTGTTAAAATAAATCAATTAATGATCATTACTCTTTAATTTATTTTTTGGTAATTTATTAAATCAGTAATCTTTGAATTAAACTTCAAATCGGAACTATAAATCACTATATTTCACTAAATATATTTTACTAATAAATATTAAACACTGAAACTTACTATATTAGTTATTAACAAAAAATAATAGTTTTTTTTTTGTCATATATAAGCTTTCCAATGTATAGAACTTTTTTCTATAAATATATTTTACTATTTTGACAACACTATGGAAATGCTGGCTTGATTTTCATCATAACTTTAATTCAGATTAAATATTTTATATATGTGATTCTAAATAAAAGAAAAATCTGGTGGATCTTCAGAACTGTAATTTTTTTTTCTGTTATTAGAATTTCAGTGTTCAAATCTGTCATAATTTCTAACGTATGTTTCTTAAGTTCTCTTTCCTTTTCTTAAAAATGGAAAAAGTTCTTGTCCTGTCTCTTCGCTTTAAAATTCGCTAAATATGCTATAAAATTATATTGCTTTATAATTTAGAAAATTCTTCTATGTCAGCTAAAAAACACTACTTGAATGTAATGAACTGAAAAAATTATGTTTGATCTTTTTGTAAAATAAATAAATCCATCCTGACCCATCAATAGGACAAGCAGGAATTTTAGGGTCTTATTAAGTTAATGATAGCACTGTTGTCTTGCAATAATTTTCCTTTCATGATTCTTAGCCACCAGTTTCCATGCTGTGTTGCAGTTGAGAACATCACGCAGGAAGAACATTTTATTTTTGTCCCATGCTTCAATATTTCACTTCTTCAGGCCTCAATTTAATTTTTTCTTTCTGACCACTCCTATTTCATTTTTTTTTTTATCTTTATCAATAACTATTCCCCCTTCTAATCACCCATTACAAGTACAAATTATTTTTTTAACATAGAAATCCTGAAACATTTTTTGCATTGAGGAGAGTTAGATCTATCATTATTGAGATAAAGCCTTTTTTTTTTAATTTTGACTTACATCCTTTGTAATTTATTCCAAAAAGTCATATTTCTTTTATCTTTGTTTTGTATTACTGACAATTTTCAAAATTTTTGTTCAATAAAAATAAATAATTAAATTTTTTTTTCAACAAAAAAAAAGTTTGTCCCTGTGAAAATTTGTCTACCATTAACTTTTAATTTTTTTGGTGTGAAATAAGTCAAAGAAAATAGAAATTATTTTTTTATTTTATTAGGAGAGAGTTAAAATTCTTTATTTATCCAACAATTTATAATTATTGTGTCTTAAAGTTAGAAGAATTTTATTCTAAATAGCGATTATTATTATTTTTCTCTTTTACACTTTATTGAAATATTACAATCTGCCACTTGTGGGCAATAAGTAATAGTGATAATTTGTTATACAATCATTCCGTAAAAACAAAACAAAAATAAAATAATTGCTTACATTCATACCATAATTACACTATTTACAATTTTCCTGGGGTCCCCGAACTAAGCCCAGGAATGAGGACAAAGCAAGAGTCCGGGAGGCATCTGCTCCCTTTCCCAGCCGCGTCACTGCCATTAAACGCCAATGGAAGCTAGTTAAGGGGGCATGACATCACACATGCAGGTCTTGAGTGGAGAATATGGCTAGTGCTAGTACTCCAAATAACATTATTACAACAACGGTTTAGACGGCGTGATGGGTTGGGTTGTATGGATGTGTGGAACTGGATAATAAATAAGCAAAGGAATTGTGATGACAGGCAAGGTTTTGGTGAAAGTTTTAAAATTTAGTAGGTATGAAGATGAGGACAAAAGGAATGTTGAGATCATTATGGAGGGTTATGTTGGAGACATAGTAAAGGACATTGAAATTAGTTCTCAGGACTTTGGATTGAAAGGATTGAATACGTAAATAGCAATTAATAAAATAAAAGATGGGAACTTATTAAACAATTAATAGAAAAGAAAGTTCTATATTGTTTTATTTTATAAATGGTCTCTACACCTTCATCAGGCTAAATAAAGTTAATAAAACAATACTCAAAAAGATTTTAAAAACAATATAAAAACTACATTGCAAATAAATTAAAAATCTGATTAGTCTACTTTCAAGTTTTATGGGGCTAAATACATCTTATGAAATGATTTACGAATGCACGATACCTGAATATGTTAATTTATGCAGGTTGGTCCTATAAATAAAGCCAATTAAACTCTTTGAAGATCTTGACGCAAGCATTTTGTTTTATTTTTTTATTGAAGTAATTCCAATTAATACGAATTTCAAAGCTGAATATTAAACAGTTACAACGAATTTTGCTAGTAGTTAGTTCAGTTGCTAGTAATGTTTGTATAGTTGAATTGTAATTTCCATTTAAAGTGAGTTGTTCAAAATAAACAGATTTTTTTTTTCAGTTGACAAAAAACGAAATAAAATTTAAACAAGTAATGTTTACAATATATAAGTTTACTTTATAAAACTTATGTATTAAATAGAAGTAAGACTTATATAATACTATAATATGTATTTCTTGATTGTTTAGTTTTTTAAAACTAGTTTTCTTCACTGATTTATTGGATTGTTAAAAAAGAACAATCTATTATTAGATACATATGGGATCTTTGAACAAACAGAGGTTCAGAGAAGTTCTCTCAAAAGACTCATGTATTATTGGCAAGAATGATTCCCATCCTTCAATAATCACAGTTACACCAAATTTTTAGTTTCTTATAGCCATAGAATTAATATTATTATAGACAAAGGAATAATCTAAGAAATCAACATAAGTTTCAATTATTTCTTTTACAATCTCTTGGATTTTAAAGAAAAAAAAGTAGTCTTGAATTATGATGTGTTAGGTAATGTAATGCGTTCTTGTTGTTATTTTAGTATTAACATCATTGCATACTTACAAATATTAGCTTTAAATATTATTCCATATTTTCAATTATAATGTTCAGTTGAATCAACCTCAATGAAATACCTAATTATCTTAAGTTATACATTATTTTTATTTATCATACTGAAGGAGTATGATAGGGATGATGAAGGACTATAATAAGGAAATGCAGAGCAATTCTGAATCAAAAGGTTTTGGAAGTAATATTTATTTGTGTAGTAATCCTGTTTATGAAAATTCCTTTTGAACAGTACATGCTGTAAGTGCTGTTTTCTACACATTTATTCTCCTTACACACTATTATAAACGTTTCAACTTTTTTTAAGCTGATCTTTACCTCATTCAAGACATTTATTAAGCGCTGTTCATCACACATTTTGTTATAATTTAACTTGAAAATGGATCCAATCTTTCTTAAACTAAGAATCTTTAATTTATTGTTATTAATTTTTATTACTGTAAATTTTGTTTTTAAAATTTTTGCTATTGTTAGTTTTTTTAGTGATAAAACAGGGACAGGGGCAGTAATCTGATCAAGGAGGATAGAGGGCCTGTATAAAAAATAAGCAAATGAAGAAATGATAATTTATTTTTTAGTTCTGTTGCATGGGAATCGATAAGTGCCTTAGAAGAAAATGTTGTTTTTTAGTATTAAAATTATATTATGAAATTAAAAGAAAAAGATTAGTATTCAGTTCATTAATAGCTGTATATTGATCTGGTTTCTGGTTTATTACTATATTAATGGTTTTTTATGTTTGTAAAATTAAATTTAGAATTAATTGAAGTTTTAAAAATTATTCCTCTGTTAATTTATCTGTATTTATATTATGTTTTGGTTTTCACTCCCACCGCATATTTTTATATTGTTTGATTCTTATTTATTCATATGCGAGCATTTATTTTAACTATTGATTCTAATTCACATGTAAAGAAAAATCATAGTTTCACAACTTTCTTGTTCATAATTTATGTATTTTATTTTGGTATTAATCGTCACTATGAGTGTTTCATAGTTATGTATGTATTTTAACTGATCCATTTAATTTTAGTTTTTGGAGAGCTTCTAATTAATTTATTTGTTGTATTCTGTTTTTGTTTTTTTTTGTTTTTTTGTAAAAGAACTGGCATTTGTTATTATTTTTATAGGTTTATTGCTTGATTTTATAGTATGGTTTTCTTATTATTATGAATTAAGTCACCAGAAAAGTGCTTAGGGACACTTAAATGGAAGGAATGTATTTGTTATTTATAGTAGTAAATTATGATTTGAAAAATTAATAGTAATGTTTTTGTTTGTTTAATTATTCTGTTTTTACTATTGTTGATGACAACTTTAAAATTTTTAAAATGTTTTTCCCTATTGGCTTTCTTAGGAATCCCTCAATTATTGAATAGTAGCAATAACTTAAATTGTATTATTAAATTTGTTTATATATTGTAATCAATGAATTTAAATATATTTATTTTGAACTGTTATGTTTTCATTTTAACCTTATTTATTGAATTTAAAAGAGTTTGAAGACGAGTATTTTTTTACAATTTATGAAAATCCGATAAAATAATTTTCAAATATAGATTTATAGAATAACACAATTGAGTGAGAATTGAAAGATTCAGCTTAAGCTGTACTGGCAATTACCACTAACTACCTTTAATCTATTCTTTCAATTATTTAATTACTTCTTGTTGCAGTAGATTCAATGTCAAAGATGATCCAGGCCTTAGATATGACACCACCTTATGTAGTAGTACTAGGAATCTCAATTTAAAAACGTTCCTCTTAAGTAAAACATTAAATCATCATATCTTATGCACATAGGTTTTTTGTTATTTATTTATTTTTAGAAATTTTAACTGCAGTTTTGTAGCCACTTCAAAATCATAAATCGAGTGCATAATATTAATGCTTGAAGTGTTTAAAAATCATAGTTTTGAGATAATTTTAAAAAAGACCCTTTTTAATTTTATGTAAATATATCACTTAAAATTTTCATTTGTTATGAACCCAACATGGGGTTCATAGAACATGCTATGTTTTGTTTTTTAGTCTGCAGTGTATTATTAAAAAGAAGTCATATTCAAAATCATGATTTATGAATTCAACGATTGTAGGCCAAGTTATATAACTAAATAGAAGTCTAAAATTCAATTTATCCAAAGTGAAGCTTTAAGCTCTGATTGAAGAAATATAAGTACATCTGTATCATTAAAGCTTTTATTAATCATATCTAATTTTAAACATTATGACAATTCAATAATATAATTTTATGACAATAATATGATACATGTAGTTGGCAAAACATGGAGTAACTTTAATTTTTGGATATGTTTTATGGATTCCCAATCTTAAAATAAAATAACTACCACAAAATAAGTGATATCTATATTAATTGTATTAAAGTAAAGAGCATTAAATGAGTACTGTAAAGTAATAATTTGGGTGACTGGTTTGGTTGAAAATAATCGCCAATCCAGGACCAAAGTTTTCAGCAACATAAGTCATCCAGTTTTTCTGTTATTGTTGGTATTCATTAAATTTAGTACATACTTTTTCGTTAAAAAAAGTTATTTGCAACATTTAGGAATTATAGATTACCGACCAAATAATGTCTTAAACTAACAAGAATTTTGGGACTATATGTTATTACCACCAGGGGTGGCTTTAATTTTATTTGTGTTTGAAATAAATCATATCTATTTATTTCAAAACTATACAACTTTTTATTTGTTGTATCTGAACTTCATGGTCTGTAACATCAGTAACGAAAAAAACATTGTTGTAGGCCTTTGAAAAAATTGTCAGCTTTATAAATAAGATAATTTATTTTTTAATGTATCAAAATTGTTAATAATAATATATTTGATCTATGAAGGTCATTATGGTTAACAATTTTTATTCAGTAATATATATTTTAAAACAAAAAAAAAAGAAAGTTTTAATTCTGGTAAAACTAAAAATTCTTTGGAATATATTTTAAATTTCAATCCTGAAATAAGTGTTTTTACTTATTTCCATGGAATGAAAAATATTTTAATTCCCCTCTTCCTGATTTTCCTCTTCATCTGGAATCATTTCTTCATCCTCTCCAAATTCTTCATCTTCAGCAGAAGCTTCCTGAAAAATAAGTATATCATAGTATAAAAAAAGGTCTTACAATACATCTGTTTACTTTTAACTGATAGATACATAAACGTTATAGTATATTACGTATCCAATATCAAGCTCTGAATAAGGGAAAACTTCTAAAAGGCGGAAGAGAGAATTTGTTTTTCAAATTGTTTTTTTAGTTAAAAAAGTTATATTAGTAATTGAAAAATTAACTCTGTTAATGAGTGAATTTATAAAATTTTTAAATGTATTTAAAAGTTCTTTAAATCCCTGCCTAGTACCAAAGGCAATATGATATAAATTTTGGAGTTAAAGAAAACTAAAAATTTCAAGGTACCATATATCTATTTTTTATGGCCTGTTATACTTATCTTAGTAAAAGTTATTTGCTAATTATTTTAATTTGAAATTAAAGTTTGTATTGTTCACTTATGTCCTTATTAATTGTTTAAAGGGACTTAATTGAAAATAAAATTGAACTTCCTTTCACTTATCTACTATTAAGTTCTCGATTAAACGAACCTGATACTGTTGATATTCTGAAACTAAATCATTCATGTTTGATTCTGCTTCTGTGAATTCCATTTCGTCCATTCCTTCGCCAATGTACCAGTGTAAGAATGCCTTCCTTCTGAACATAGCAGTGAACTGTTCTGAAATCCTTTTGAAAATTTCTTGAATAGCAGTGGTATTTCCTATGAATGTCGAAGACATTTTAAGCCCTCTTGGTGCTATATCGCAAACTGCCACTTTAACGTTGTTTGGAATCCATTCTACAAAGTATCTGCGGAAAAAAAATTTACTAAAATTTGCCTATATAAATTCAACAGCAAAATACAAGTTATTCTGTTTTTATATGATAGTAATTTACTATTTATCCATTTTGTGGTATCTATTGAATTATTTTTATAATTTGGCTTATTTATTTCTCTCTCTCTCTCTCAGATTACTAGAGTTAAATCTATATCTCAGATAAATAATCATCTAGATGATTTAACTTACTTAAAATTTGTCTGACAATCCTGCATGTGTCAAACTCATCAAACCTTCTTTGATGAGTTTAATCTAATAATGATTATAGTAATCATCAGTAAGTTAGTTGTAATCATAATGTATGTAATGATTATAATTATTATTACTGGAGTTAGATCTATATCTCAGATTAATAATCATTTTAACGTTGATGATTTAGCTTACTTAAAATTTGTCTGACAATCCTGCATATGTCTTACTCATCAGACCTTCTGGATTAATTTTAAGTTAGCCTAATATAATTATATCTATCTCTGTTATGTTATATAGTTCAATAATTCATGGTTAAATATTATTTTATTTCTAAAAGAACTATTTGTAATTGATATATTCCATGACTAATTATAAGCATGGTGGAAAAAAAATTGCTCCTAAAAAGTTTATGCTATTAAAAATTTAAGAATTAAATCGCAACCAATAAAAAAATAAGTTTGGACTCTACTGAGAAGATAGGTTCATATTATCTTATATAACAGGTATGATTTTTTTATTTACCCTGAATTTTTATTTTGTATGCTCAGCATTTGCTCATCGACCTCTTTCATTGACATTTGTCCACGGAATATAGCCGCCACAGTGAGATAACGCCCATGACGTGGATCACAAGCTGTCATCATGTTTCTTGCATCGAACATCTGAAATTTGTTAAAAATTGTTTACACTGAAATATCTAGTCAAGCAAAAAAAAAAAAAAGGAATCATTGGTAAGGCAAATGATTTAACTTGGTATTTTATGGATTGATCAGAATGGTATTAAAGAAAATTTTCATTTGTAATTTATTAAATTTAATACTGAGAAATTTGGGAATAAGCATGTTGATTATTTCATAATTTCTCTGAGATATGTTATTTTATTTTTCAAAATTCTCTTAATTAAGTAACACATACCTTTGTCATTTATTAAAAGTGACTTATATACAGATTCTTTATTAATTTATTTTTTATTTCCTTCGTAATTTTTTACTTGTCTACTTTGTTTATACTTATCCTAATTAAGTTTTTTTCTAAATAACTGAATGGATTAGTGTATAAAGAGTATAGTCATTTCTGTCTTATTGAATTTATATTGAGTATACTTAAGAATACATGAAGAGGAGATGATTAAGTTAAACCAATAACATTCAAATTAATTCTAGTTTTAATTTACTTGTTGAGTGAGTTCTGGAACAGTCAAGGCTCGATATTGTTGTACACCCCTCGCGGTCAAAGGTGCGAATCCTGGCATGAAGAAATGTAAACGAGGAAATGGTACCATATTTACAGCTAACTTTCTTAAATCTGCATTTAATTGCCCAGGAAATCTCAGGCAAGTTGTCACACCTGACATAGTTATCTAAAAAATGAAATTTGTTTATAAGAAATTTTTTTTTTATTTTAAATTTAATTTATTGATATTACCAACTATAATAATATTACAACAAGTAAATCTGCTAAAATGTACAATATGACATGAAAAACACTTGTGGAGAAACTACCCATCGGTAGCACTCCAATTTATAAGAAAATAAATTATATTCTATGACTATCACAATATATTAGAAATTATAAAGTTAACTTTGGGTAGGGTCCCAATAATAATTAAAATCAACTGAGAAATTGAAAAAAATAATTTCCTTTCATCCTAAGTAGAATATTCATAGGAAAATAAGGAAAGAAAAATATTTCAACTTCAGTTATTATCGATAACTTTGAGTACTTAAAAATACATATTTAATTCTCAAATTATAATATTATAATAAAGACTAAGTAAATAAATATAATTAACTAAATAAATAATATAATATTTTATATTGTATATTAAATATTATGTATTTGTATATATTATGTTTTAAAATAACAGTATTTAATATTTAAATAATAATTTTATTTTTATGATAATTTATGAAATGATCTACTTACTGATACTAAATGATTTAGATCTCCATAAGTTGGTGACACTAGTTTTAGTGTCCTAAAACAAATATCATACAATGCTTCATTGTCAATACAGAAAGTTTCATCTGTGTTTTCCACTAGCTGGTGCACGGAAAGAGTAGCATTATATGGTTCTACTACTGTATCCGATACCTAAACATTAACAAATATTAAATAACAAATAACTAAAATAGTTAGCATATACATATTTATTAGGGAAGGAGTTTCAACAATCCCCACCTGAGAGTATCCAGCACAACTGATGTTTTAAAACTGTTCATTTTCCACACAAAAGAAGAAAATTTTTGAGATGTTTTAAATATAATTTGAAACCAAGAAATGGAAAGAAGCCATGTATAATTTGTAAAATTTTATATGAATTTTTCTAAAATATTGTGTCTTATTTTAAATTATTTATGTGTCAATCAATGACTTGGTACTTATTATGACGAGGTAGTTACTAGTTTATTGGTGGGCCATTAGTTTGCCCTCAGGATTTTATCAAAGAGTCAGTGAAGATGCTTTTCACAATATTTTTCACTTCTAGAAAATTTTCAATTAGTTTTGCATTGACTTGAGCATTCAGGAGGTGAGGGTCCCAGAATGCCTGGGTCTGTCAATATTTATTATGTGGTGGTCCTGAAAATGAATCTTGACACTCCCGTTCTGGATAGAATATGGAAATGACCTAAAGGCTACCTTAATTCGTTTTTTAATTTTTATTTTTTTAGAGTAGTATAATAGTAATAAAAAAAAAAGAACACCACACAATTTTTAGCTTTTCAATAAAAAGGAATACCTTTGGAGAAGGAATGACACTGAAAGAATTCATGATTCTGTCCGGATATTCTTCTCTGATTTTAGAAATAAGTAGAGTTCCCATTCCTGAGCCAGTACCACCTCCCAGAGAGTGGGTAAGCTGGAAACCTTGTAGGCAATCGCAAGTCTCTGATTCTCTCCTAACAACGTCCATTACAGCATCAACGAGTTCTGCACCTTCAGTGTAATGGCCTTTGGCCCAGTTATTACCTAAAATATTAATATAAAACAAATTTAATTTATTTTAGTATGATATTTAGTAAATCTGAAGAACTAAAATGCTAGTGAAGAGGTTATTTTTTACATGATATGTACTATTCAACAAATTCAGTCAATTAAAATAAAGGATAATTACAATTTCCAAATATCACTTTTATGGTAGGAGTCAATAGAAGAAGAAGAGATAGCCGATGACATTGAGAAAATGAAGGTTGGAAAAGCCCCAAGAAGAGATGGCATTGCCCCAGAGTTTATCAAATACGGTGGCCAAGAACTGGTGAAGGCCCTTCAAGGGCTATTTCAAGAAATATGAGATTCCAGGAGAGTACTAGAGGATTGGAACTTTAGTGTAATTATTCCGATACATGAGAAGGGCAACACTACAGAATGTAAAAACTATAGGCCGATTAGTCTACTCTCTGTCGTATATAAGATATACACATGCATTCTCGAAAAGAGACTATGGCAAATCGTGGAGGAACAGCTCGAACCGGAGCAAGCTGGATTTAGACCCGGTAGACAGACGCAGGACCACATTTTTGTTCTTAGAAAAATATTAGAGGGAGCATGGGACCGAGACAAAGACATTTTCCTAGCCTTTCTCGACTTGAAGGCTGCTTTCGACTCTGTTCCACACCAGGAAATATGGAATGCTTTGGTGAATAAAAATGTCCCAGAGGATCTTATCAATGCTATAAAAGCAATTATAAAAATGCAAAAGTGGTTAGATCAATGGGAGAGAGACCGTGGAGACCGACACATGGATAAAGGAGTTAGGCAGGGTGATAGCCTCAGCCCCCTACTATTCATAGGTTTTATGGATGAGATCCATAAAATATGCAAGAGGAGAACATCACCAACTCTGATCGGTAGATGGAATAGGCGTCCTGCCGTCGTCCAGAGCCTTCTCTACACTGATGACATCGTTCTTCTGGCGGACTCTAAGGAGAAGCTGCAGCAAGCCCTTGTGGAATAGAAAGAGGAGCTCCAACGTAAGGGAATGGCAATAAATATTGCCAAAAACAAAGTTCTTGTCATATCTAGGCATGAACAGGAAGATGTACATTGTCTATGCAACAGTGAGGTTCTCGAAGTGGTGGACCACTTTCTCTACTTAGGAACCATCATTAGCAGGTCTGGTAAAGTAGACCAAGAAGTAAGTAATAGAATCAATAAAGCAAATCAGATATATTACCAGATTTGTAATAGCATCGTTGGCCACCGAAATGTAGAGAAGGTGACGAAACTTCATATATTTAAAGCAATATACCTCCCAACACTTACATATGGGAGTGAAAGTTGGTTCATGCTTGACAAGCACATCAGCCGGATGCAAGCATATCACTTTTGAATGTTTTTAATTTATATATACGCCTTATCTTAATTATTTACTTATACAGCTTACTTAACTAAGAGTTATGGTCATTGAGATACCTTTACCAATTCAAAATTATAAATCAACTCATATTGAAGCTGTTCTTCATCCCAACTCCTGAGCAATAAAAGTAAACCTTTGGAAGAATGTTTATAATTTTATTTAGCTTTATCACTTAATTTACATGACCCAACATTCTAGGCTTTTGGTTAATGTTAACAATCACAATTTTTAATTCTGCTATCAACTTATTCAGAAGCTTATAGCATTATTATGAGTGTATCACACTTGTAAATTTTGAATTATCATTAATTGAACTGAGTTAATTACCATTAACTAGTGCATATATAAATTCAACAAAACAACTCAAATGTGAAAATGGCTGATGTGTTGATAGAAAAATAAATTCTCAAATGATAAATTAATTTTATTTAGCTTCATTTATTCATTAGTTCATTTTTTAATTAGATGAAAAGTGTTATTAATAAATTCTTAGGAGTTTATTGGAAACTTACCTGCCCCAGATTGTCCAAAAACATAATTATCGGGTCGAAATAGGAGTCCAAAAGGTCCTGATCTTACCGAGTCCATTGTTCCAGGCTCCAAGTCGACAAGAACAGCCCGTGGCACATATTTTCCATCTATTGCAATCATAAATGAAGCAGTCAAATAACTTTATCAAATGTAGTGCTGGGGAATATTAAGTATTTTATCTTGTTTTTAAAATTTAAATTCAAGTTTTACTTTGTTTGTTTACAGAAAACAGTGTTACTAGGAAGAAGGTGCTTCAAGAAGAAAGTCTTATGTTTACTATTAAGTCCCATATAGCCCATTTAATATGCTCTTTTTTTTTTTTTAAGTTTAAAATCCTTAATCCTTGTAAAAATAGTGTTCAGTTTTTATTTCATAACATTCAGTATTGTTGTAATGAATAAAAAGGTAATCTTCAATTATCCTTGGCAGAAGAGAGTAAGATTTAAAAGAGCTTATTTATTTTAATCACTAAGAGTTATCTAAATCAAGAGTGGAAAAATGTTTATTACTTAAACCGGTTTGGAAATACAGTTAAAAATAGAAACACCCTATTCTATACATTAAGTTATTCAAATTTAATATTTAATTTTTAAAAAATTGAACTTCACGTAGCATAAGGAGAACTTCATTTTACTCTAAATAAAAAGTTTGTGTTTTTTTTCATCATTTTATAATTTTAATAGACATGATTATTACTGTTTGATTAAAAAATTAATTAATTAATGCTGACTTACTTGATGCCTCATTATAATACACATTTATTCTTTCCAGTTGCAAAGGATTATCCCCACGGTAAACTCCTGTAGGATCGATTCCATGTTCGTCTGATATGATCTCCCAAAACTAAAAAAAAAATATTTTTCTGTAGGAAAAAAATAAGTATAACTAATTAATAGGAACAGAGAGAACTAGTATAACAAAATATACAACTAACTTGAAAAAATATAATTAACACTTTTATATCCTATTTACTCTACAATTCATAAAGCTAAATTACTCTATTAAACGTTATTAAAATAGAGATATTAAAATAGTAAGGAAAAAAAGACCAACTAATAAATATTATAAGTGGAAAAATAAATATTACCGTAGGAAGAAAAAACAATTTTTTTTAATAGCTACATATTGAAATATGGTTAATAACCAATTCTTCTTTCTTCCATCTTATAGCACGAAATTGCTTGAAATTAAAATCGAGAGAAGTGGGTGCTTGCTCATCCATGTCCTCAAATAGATGCCAATTTTTTGTTTATATTTATATTTTTTAACAACTCAGCCAGAAAGTGGTTGACTGATTTAAATGATAAGTTGAACTAGAAAAAAAACTTATTTATTTTTTTCTCTATTGTATAAAAAAGTTTTAGTGACCGTGAATATTTTATTTACTAATGGTATTTTTGTTTTGAAGAGAAAAGATTTGCCCTGGCCGGGAATCGAACCCGGGTCGTCTGCTTCTCCATAGCAGTGCTCTAAGCCACTGAGCTATCAGGAATCGTCAGACAAATCCGTTCTCTTCACCGATCCTAATTAAAGTAATGTTCAATGAACATTCTTCCCCGTGTATACATCGCGAAAATTGCGAGAACACCAGGGATGTAGGAGTTCGAAACCTGGCCTCTTCTTTCTCCTATTCTCTTCAAAACAAAAATATTTAAAAATAACAATTAATAAAAATAAATTAGAAAATAATAATAATCAGAATTGATGTAACAACGAAATAAAGACTTGAAATTAATTTTTTTTTTCCTGCTTACACTATGTTAAAAAAAATAATACAATCAGAACCACAGAATACAATATCATCAGCAAATAATATTATTAAATGAACAGTTGAATAATTTGTGAAATGGGGTGTAGTATATACCCTCCTGGTATATTAAAATATCAAAAATATATTGTGTATTTTTTCTATTTATTCAATTTAAATCTGTGTAAGAACATTTGCAGTTGAATTATTTAGTGAACATTTGGTGTTAAATGATAATAATTTTTTTGAGCAATAATTGTATAATTAATTTTAAACTATACTTCGTAATTCACAAAAAAGATATAACAAGACATTTTTTCCAAATTTACTTTGATATGTTGATTATAAATCATTTTCACAATTTTGGCATGAAAAAATAGATGTATTTTTTTTTTTGTATTTCTGTTTTGTTTTTAATTCATTCATTGGGTATTAAATTTCCTCAAAGGTTTTTTTACTGACTAAACTGATATTCTTGATAACTCTGATTTTTTGTAAATATATAAAGTTTATAATAATTGCACATATTGTTTTAAGCAACATTTCTCAAGTTACTAAAAATAGTTCTGATAATTTGCACTATAAATAGTTATAATACAATGCTATTCAAACAAAATCCGATATTTTCACTTTTGTTTTACTATTAAAATTAATAAAACTTAAAACTTATTGAAATATCAAAAAAAATATTTGTTCCATGAATGTGAAAGTTATTAATTAGGTTTCAATATTCAAGAGAAAATATATAGAACTTTTATTTGTATTGACTTTTAGAATCAAATAATAATATTACTTTAACTAGCAATAAATTAAAATCATTTAAGCATTCAAGATTTATTATCAATCTTTTTGAAGAGATCGAATAAAGTTATTCTGTTAAAATTGGTAAAACTAACTAAAACAATTTTCTGTTTATTTATACACTTTTGTTTTAGGTCAAACGGCTTTAAACAATTTATTTATTTATCCCAATCTCAAATCCATTAAAATTTGTTTAACAGTTAAAATAATTAAATAAAACCATTATTATCAAACCTTTGATCCTATTTGATTGCCACATTGACCTGCCTGTAGGTGTACAATCTCCCTCATGTCTCTGGCTAAACTTGGATCTGAAGGACTGTGGGGAATCAACGAGACAGATTTAGAATTGTACTAATAAACATAGCCTAAAACGCATTAATCGGATGTTGGTTTTTTTCTTTTTAAAATAATGTCAATAAATTAATTTTCACAAAATTTATATTAATTTGGAATTTGGTTTAGTTTAAAGCCGATAATTATTATTATATATTATTAATGAAAATAAGTTTTAAAACATCTTCTGATACATATTTAAGAACTTATAAGTTTCACAAATTAAAATAATAACGCAATTCTAACATTATAAATATATTTTATTAACTTTATGTTTTCTATCTAATAATGTATATTTTAAATTATAATTTTTTATGATTTTTCTGGAGACTAGTGTCTTCAAAATGATACTAATATATATTAATCATCAAAAGAACTTTATTTACTTTTTGATTTATGATTAGATCATATTAAAATACTCAAATCATGAATATATGAGCAATATAATCAAGTTTGTTCTGTAAATTTTTAAAATATTCATGAAATTACTTTTAATCACTTTTTTTATTTCTCTCATATTTAGAATTCTTTAGTTAAATTTTGACTAGATTAGCAGGTTTTGATTTTAGAGACCTTATGGTTAAACCGAATTTCAAATAATTATTAAAATTTGGAAACCTTTACATAAATACATTTCAATTATGTATTTATAGCAAAGTATCAAGTTTATACAGAAAACTTTAGGTATTACTAAACACAAAATTAGATGCCTAAGATTGTTTCTTCCAATTTTATGATGCTTCAATCACTCATAGCAAAATCAAATTTAAGTTTTAAATTAACTCATTTATTTTTTCTTTAACGACTTGTTGAAGAACCTGAAGTCAGCAATGCGCAGTTTCTACACAGGATGCCATCTATTCTAAATAGTAAAATCCCTCATGGACTTCAATATATTCAATGATTTCTTAGCAAGTTCAACTACATTGTAAAACAAAAATTTTAATGAAAATAAATTTGTTTTTGAAGTGTCTATAATGTGGCGACTAGGTAGCTTAAACTGTTTTTTTTTTTTTTAAATAATGATTAAACTTCTTTTTCCTTTGTTGAAAAAAGTAAGATTAAAAAAAATATATTTCCTTAATACCAATTATGTAATTGAAATATTCAGCAATTTTTAAAACTAAACATATTTTTTAACAATGATGATGACTACAATTATTTTTCTTTACCATATTGGCTAGCAGGAAATAATGATCAATATAGTTAGGCACAGTATTCCCACATAAAGATAAACACAAGCAGACATGGCATTCCCCCAATGGCGCTTTTACTCAAATTGATCATATCCTTGTGGATAATTCTTACTTCAATGATATCCAAGATGTGAGATCTTTTAGAGGCCCGGATGTCAACTCCGACCACTTCCTCGTTATCATGAAAATGATGCTCAAAACGTCTCCCTTCAAAAAGGGGAAGATGAAACCTAAGGTCAACAAATAGTCCAAGAAAACAATAAAAGATGAGGAAATACAAAGATGTTTTTCCCTTAGAGTAGAGGAAGGAATCAGAAATACACCTGTAGTAGAAGATGGATGGGAAGTGAATGCACATTGGAATCATATTAAAGGAATTATAACAGGGACCACGAGTGAATACTGCAAGATGGACAAGAAACCATCACAAAATATATGGTTTGATGAAGAATGTAAAGAGGCGATTCGAAAAAGAAATGAGGAAAGATTAAAATACCTGAATATGAGCACAAGAAACAACAAGAAAGAGTACTAGGAAGCATGAAGAGAAGCAAAGAAAAAATTGAAAGGGAAGAAAAGAAAACCTTTATACAATAAGGTTAAAGATATCGAAAACTCAAGAAGAAGCAACATTACCAAAAAATTCTTTAAAGAAGTGGAGTCGTGTAAAACCAGTTACTGCTCTAGAAGGAGCATGGTGAAAAATGAGGAGGGGCGACTACTGGTGCTGGAGACGGACGTCCAAGTGAGATGGAGGAATTATTTCCAAGGACTACTAAGCCAAGCAGAGGAACAAATAAGTTTATTGGAATGTGACTCGTATGACAGCCAAGACGAAGCAGTATGGAAAGGATATAGATGATATTGTTATGAAGCTGAGAAATAACAAGTCATCAGGATCAAATGGTATCCCTGCTGAGTTCCTGAAGGCAGCTGGCAATGCTCTAACTAAAGAGCTGCAGGAACTAATTGCTCAAATATGGGAAGAGGAATAGATCCCGAGGGAGTGGAAAGAGTCTATTATAGTGCCTGTCTACAAGAAGAAAGGAGACTTTACAGAGTGTAAAAATTACAGAGGGATAAGCCTACTGAATACTGCCTATAAGATATTCTCGATAACTCTGTATAACCGCCTACTGCCCTATGTTGAGAGAAATATTGGAGAATACCAAGGAGGCTTTAGACCTAACAGATCCACTATAGATCAGATTTTCTCCCTCAAGCAGATGTGCGAAAAAATGAATGAGCTCAACAATACATTGTGGATGCTGTTCATAGATTTCAGGACGGCTTATGATACAATATCCAGGAGTGAGCTCTTCACAGCTATAAACGAAATGAAAATTCCATCCAAATTCGTGCGCTTGGTAATGAGCATGATGGAAAACACATTTTTCAGCATAAAGGTAAATGGCTCAACCACAGAACAATTTAAGATTTGTACAGGACTTAGGTAAGGAGACTCGTTAGCTCCTGTACTGTTCAATATTGTAATGCAAAATGTCATTAAAAGGGCAGGATTACTGATGGAGGGAACCATCTTTAACCGTAGTCTGGGTATTCTTGCATATGCTGATGGCCTTGTATTAGTAGGAAGATCGCTGATTCTCTCAAAAGAAGCTTATGAGAGGCTGGAAGTGGAAAAATGGTGTTACAGGTGAAAGAGGAGAAAACCAAGGTCATGGTAATAAAGAATAACAAACAAAACCGATCACCTCATAGCTACGCGTTTGGAAGATACAATTTCCAATGCGTGTCAAGTTATCAGTGTTTAGGAAGCCGTATAAACGAGAATTTGGATGAGGAGGAGGAAATCAGAGCCAGGATAGTATCAGCTAATAAAGCATGTTTGGGGATCTCAAAGCTCCTGAGAAGTAAGCTGTTTAGCCTAAAGTCCAAGCTGAAGATTATATAAAACCATCATTAGGCCAGTAGCAACATACGCTGGTGAAACCCTCACACTGAATAAATCCAGCGTGGAAAAGCTGAAAAGATTCGAAAGGAGAGTTCTACGGCAAATATTCGGCCCAGTTCGAGAAAATGACCAACTCAGGATCAGAAGGAACAAGGAGCTGAGTGAGTTATATGGAGAGCTAAAGATATCGAGCTTCATCAGAATTCAACACATCAAGTGGCTGAGCCACATATATAGGATGGACGAAGAAAGAACATCTAAAAAGCTGTATAAAGGGAATCTGGATGGAGTAAGATCTGTAGGAAGGTCCAAAGCTAGATGGAAGGATGCCGTCTGTGAAGATCTGAGTCTGAGCAGCCAATCAGGACTATTGGGGTAGAGCGGTTGAGCAGGCCAAGGACTTCTTTATGAGTCTGTCGTGCCAATAATGTAATGTAATAGTTAGGTTTGGCTTGGGCATTCTTAAATACCAGGCATACCCAATTATAACACAAGCAGTGTGAGTAAGATGACAGCTATGTTTTAATTAAAACAGCAATAATTACAGTAAACCCTCAACCTCAATTTAAAAGACTCTAATGGATCTTTTTTATCTCTTAAGTAATCATAAGGAGTGAATGACTTCCTACAATATTTCAATAAGAACACCTATAATGAATTTGAATCTACATTTTTTTATTATGATCCAGATATTCTTGTTTCAGCTCCTATGCCACAAATTACAATTAGTTACCTCAAATCACGAGGAGCCATTCAAATTTAATATTTTTGAAATATATAGCCTCTATTTAATCCTACGTTATGCTTATAATGTTAAGTAGGTTTATTTTTGTAACAAAAACCAGGAAGATTGTAGATAAAAATATGCTTTCCACAATTATAAAAATATACTGAAATCATAAAAGCCAATACTTGAAATGGATTAACAGGTATCTAGACACTAAATCTGACATTTTGAATAATTTTTATCTTTAAGTATAGAATCAATGTTTTAAAAAATGAATAATAAAATTGGTCTTTTCTATGTAAGATTAAAAGTAAAAGTAAAATGACATGCATGAAAGAAATAAGCTGAAACCCAAAAAAGGTATTTCTCTAACAAAAACTCAATTCTCATTTTAAGCCATTTAACTCAGCAGTCAGGGGCTGCAGAAGAATGCAAAAATGACAAATGTCATAATAATGGACCAAAACATAATAACTTGAGTAGAAGTATAAATCTATACACATAAGATATGGTGTGAAACCAGTAGTATATAGTCTGAACAAAATATTCTTGAGATCATGAAAAATGTTTACACACTTGGTCACCCTCCTATACAATACTTAAATTCCTTGGCATTGCTGTCCTTGGGTAATAATGTAAAATTGGGGTCTTCAGACTGAACAGTATCAGGTACTTGTTAAAGATCCTTGTTCTAATTATACCTGGGAGGCAGTTTCAGGCTGCCACTGTAGCATCCTCCGATTAGCAATGGCATCAAGTGATATAAAATGAATAAACAAATCCAAGTCTTCCATTTATGTTCAGGGAAAAATTTGTTTTTCAAAAAAACTTCAGTTAAGTAAACTAATAACTACACAATTTTAGGTAGCTACCCGAAGATGAAAGTAACTTAAGGTTTTAATGTAGTTTAGGCTAGTCTGAACAAAATACTTCTTATACAGCTTTTTAAAATACATTCGTTCAATACCTTATAATACAAATAAGTATTCAAGCAAGTCACTGACTTAAGCTCTAATTATTAAAAAATACACATTTTATGTCTTTACTTAGCAAATCATTTTTATCTGACAAACATTATTATTCCTTTCAATGACTAATTTGGTTGTAATGATCATTTTAATTCATGTACCTACGTGTATTTTGTTTTGTTTTTTTCACCTGACAGAAATCATTAGTTATACGAAGTACACTGAATAACCTCGGTGACTTTCACTTAAGCACTTGTAGTATTGATTAATAAATATTAACATATCCAGGTGAAGCGAAGGAAAAAATTCTATACAACTTCTTGACATTGCCCCATGCTGCTATCACTTCTTCATTTCCTTTAAAATATTTAGGTTGAGTACTTCTCACATTAATTTTAATTTTAAACACATTTATTTTAAACTCATATATTAAGTAAAAATTTGATATACGAGTTTTGTGTAAGTAGGAAGAGAAAAAAAAATCAGGTCAATAATAAAAATGGTTTAATTGCAATAAAACAAGATTGCTCAATTACATTTTAAGAAATTTATTTATTTATCATTTCAGCTATCACAATTTACAGAAACTAGAACTGTTACAATAGATAATCCACACTAATTTATGATTTATCTCTGTAATTCCTAACATTAGATAGGACGTATAGAGGAACAGCGAGGAAACCGACAACCATGACGCCCATGTGAGCGAATTTCTCCTGTAACAATTAAAAAAAAAAACTATATGAATAAATTTGACTTTTTTACTAATTATATAATACAGGATGAATGAATGAATAAAGCCTTTATTACAAAAAATTAACAGGAATTATTAAAATAATAAAAATTAAAATAATTTTACAACAGATACTATACAATTTTTTGCTTGTTAATTTATGAAGGCCTTCTCCTTAGGGAGTGACGGTCTAACTTCCCTGGAGACCAATTCCTACTGGGAAGTGGATAATATTTAATAAATAAAGATTTATTCTATCACAGACAACACATTTATTATTAAAGACATAACTTGTTTTAAGGCTCGTTACCTTGTCGTGAAAAATAATTTTGATTATTTCAGCAAATGCACATTGACTAAATTTACAATTTTCATTGTTGGTTATTACACAAATTTATCACATCAAATTATTTTGTTAACAATCATCACTTGGATATAACAACCTATTTCCTAAATTACCTCCAACATAGGGTTGGGAGGTAATCGCGTTATTTAATATACTAGTTCAATATTGTTAGCATCACTACAGGCTTAAAGATGCCTTAAACACTAATCTGTTTAATGACATTTAAACTGATCGATAAATAAACTGCCTGAGTTTCAAGTTCAGCCTTTCATGTTAATCAAAATATTAATTGCTTCCTTTCTGTATATTCCTACCCACTGCTTTTTGGTGTTTTCATGCTAACTTAAATCCACAGGGTAATCTTTATTATGAAGACAGCAATATTTAAGATTAGAATATTAATTTCCAATTTTTGGTATATGTACCACCAGTGCGAATACAGTGCTAATTTAATATTGCAAACTTGCTTCTAACTATATTAGTAACAAAGTGGGGTAATCTAATTTTATTCTCTTGCACAAAGCAACCAATTTTAAGGGAAAACAAAGTTGGTTGACAACTCTCAGCATATTATGACTTTTCTTTCATGGTTATTTTGAATAATACATCAAATAGGCTATTTATCAAATCTTCATACAGGATATATAATTGATAATGTAAGGTGAAAATGAATAGGTTAACAAATTTGAATATTTCTTCTTATCAGATCAGTTGGTAACTTGATTTTTAAGAAAAATGTACAGATCAAGCGGTACTAATATTTTCTTAATTAAACCAGGAATAAAACTGCAGTGGAAAGATACAATAATAATATCAGTTATTCAAGGAAGTGACACATTCAGAACCCTATCTTATCACCAGGGAAAAAGAAAATCCATACCAGTTAAAATTACAAAAACACTATAATCACATTAAGTAACAAATGAGCGTACTATGAAAATAAATTGTACAAATAAAATAGTAATTAATCAATCAACTTAATCTGAATAAAACTCACCGCTAAAGAAACTCTAACCGAAGGAGGGCCAGAAACTAAGGTCCTTCTTTGGATAGGAACTAAACTATTATTTTTAAGGAGAGGATTAAGCTTGGTAACAAGACTTCGTGAAACATTCATTTTTGGGGACTTGCGTTTTCAACTGTTTCGTTCTAATCTTAAGAAAGAACAGAAAATTGAACAATATGATCTCAATGCTGCCTATAAATATCGATATGATAAATTTATGTTTGCATTGTGTTTAGAATTTATGTTTTAGTATTGAAAATTAATTATTAAAATCTTTTATATTTTTTTGAGCGAATGAGGTAGTATTTATATTGCTTATGATTAATACCATTTTGTTGTATATTTGGAGTATACAGCTGTAATATCATGGTGGCACTGTTCACTTTTGAATGTGTTTGTCTCTAAGTGACCGTTGGTATTACCTGGGACCTAAGTCATTGAGCACAATTTTATACTTTTCAAAAGCTTAGTTTCTGATGACATCCTTGTTTTAATTTAAAGTCGGTATGTTTGATTTATTTATTGAGTTAATAATTATAATCCGGCTCTAAATTTGTTTCCTTTTAGTTAATTATGGCGACATTTATGGTTTGTATTGTAAATTTTAACTGAATTTCTGTTCTGTTCTAGAAGTGGGTTTGTATTTACTTGTAGTATGGCACAATTTACATTTGTTAATGAGCTGAATAATGTTTTAAGAATGGATGACCCTATAAGGGGACCAGTACCTAGGTGGCAAAAGAAAGTTGATGGAAGGTAATTTTATTATTATGCTGTTCAGATTTTTATGCCTGTCAATATACCATTGCTTTAAGTATTCCAAACTGTTCTAGTAACAACAGTATAATCAATTCAAGTCTTGATACATCAAAAATTAAAAGCAACTATGGCTGTAAAACACCAAAGAAGATTGATAGTAGAAAAACACCATCCAAGACTCCTTCTAAAACACCAAAGAATTCACCAGGTTAGCTTTCATTTTGGAGCATTTATTGAAATACTATTATACATTTTGATTTATATCTTATGATTAATGTTTTATTTTAGATTCTAAAACACCTGGTAAAGGGAAAACCCCTGGTGGGGATAGATTTATTCCCACAAGATCTGCAACGGACTTTGAACTTGGACACTTTAAGGTTTATTTATGTTGTTACTTAAAGCTTAGATTATAATGTACTGTTCTTTATGTATTATTTGTTATTATGAACTCAAATTTCCTGTATTTTGTGGTTTGATTTATTTAAGTATTAGATGCACATCTTTTTTGTATATTATTCAATTTATATAAAATATATATTTTTTTTTTATTTATTGTTTTTTGATGGTGACTATTTTAAAATGTTTTAATTTTGAAGGGAACAGATTTAAAGATTAGATTGTAGAACAGATCCTGGTTACTAGTTACAGATTTTTATTATTTTTTTATGAAGTTCAGTTTGATATTTGATTGTATTTAGATCTACACTTTTCACAGTGATGTTTAAACATAGCTCCATGGTGCGATTAATATTAAGTAATATTAATATGAATATTAATATAATAAAACATTATAGAAGGTTTAATATGAATATTATACTATAATTAGTCCGATGATGGTGGCATTTTTTTTTTTTGTTATTGTAGATATATTTTATACTGTGTTCTAGCTACAACATTCAATTCCTCTGACATGACTCCATCGCTTACACCATCATTGTGCTGTATAAATGTATTTCAGTCATCCCAATGTACGGCAACGAAAAAGCCCCTAATAAAGCGAATAATAAGTAGGGTGATGGCGCCATTAGTAAAGCCATTCCATAGCATTGATCCAATTGTTACTATTCTATACTCTTCTGTTTCTGTTTCTATACACATTTTTTGTTATTATAGAATATTTTAGAAATAATTTTATCATTTTTTTTTTGTTTAGTTGAACGATGATGGCAACAAGGATGATGAAGCTAAATCTCCATCTCAGGTTGAGATGGAGCGTGCAATGACTGAGAATTTGGCTGGTAGAGATTTAGCCGGAGCAAGGATTTTAGCTTTTCAAAAAAAAGCGCCCGAACCTCCTGGCGGGCACCAAAACCCATTAAAAATAGTGTACTCTCAGTCTAAAACTCCTAAAAATGCTTTGACCAGGTATATTCCTCAAGCACCAGACCGGATACTCGATGCTCCTGATATTCTTGATGACTATTGTAAGTACTTAATGTATTGTTAATACTGTGGATTATTTTAAAACTGATCTGAATTACTTATTAGCATGTTAAAAACCTATTTTATCATAAGAAGAAGAAAATGGTGTGGGTGGATGTCCGAAAAATTCTCCTTAATTGGGAGAACTGTTTATTGGAAAGCTAACACTTTGACCGACATTGCAGGTTTTTTTCTGGGTTTATAATGGGGGCCAACTATTTTTTTCATTGGAAAATAACTTTTTTCCAATTTTTGAAAAATGTTAAAAAATTAAATTTTTTATCTGATGATTTGTCAAATAAAAAATAATTCTTTTTTTAATGGCATTCTTAAGCATATTTCTGACTAATTGCATTCACTAGCTGCTCTCATAACTTTAAGTAGGAGTGGTTGCAACTTATATCAATGGCTTAAGGGAAGCAAAAAACACTAAGAATGTTATGAATCATATACTGCTACTCAGCATTGCGGTTTTCATAAGAAATATGTTAATTTAATTTAATAAATGTATTAATTAATCAGAATAAAATTTATGTAGTTTTCATTTGTGGTTGTTAAAAAAAAAATATAGGGTATTAAATGTTACAAAGTATCTTGATAACTATATTTATATTTATGATTTATAATGTTTTACTGATCACTTGGAGTTTCTAACATAACACCTAAATAATAAATATTTAAATGAAGATTTTAGCCTCAAAATAATGGATTCTGTTGTCTTGATGATGGTATAAAAATTTGGTGAAAACGTTGATACAAATAAAATGAGTTGTACTTATTTGTGTAAAATTTACTCATTTTCAACATTTCTCGAGATACATCCAGTCAACTATTTCCTCGTCAATATAAAATAGTTGAAGATATATTTAACCCTTTTATAAAAAGTTAAAATAATTAAACCTTTTTTCTATTTATATGTATCTATGTAGTATGTCTCCAGCATCACTTGGTAATGAATATGTTTGCTCTATGAAAACTTAACTGCTTTAATTCTTGATTGGACGGTTCATAATAATTTTATTCCAGATCTGAATCTTGTTGACTGGAGCAAAAGCAATCTGTTGGCTGTTGCACTGGGAGGCTCAGTGTATCTATGGAACGCAAGTAGTGGTGCTATTACTCAGCTTACAGAACTAGAGGGCAACGACTATGTCTCCTCGCTTTCTTGGATTACTGATGGTGACACATTGGCCATCGGCACCAGTTTAGGAAATACTCAGGTATTGTCTTGTCCTAATTGAAAATATTCATAATATTTTACTTCTTCAACAATTAAAGGTAAAAAAACAATGGACTTTAGTTTAGAAAAAAAATAGATATTTAATTTACTCATCATGTATTTTAGGTGAGGTAATCTGCTCCTCTTACCTACTGGGACATTTTTATTGAAAATTTTGGTAAAGCGGGCTATTGATTAGTTCAAAGATGTGAGGAATTCTCAGAATTTTTCACAGCTTGGTTTTTGGTTGATGTACGGTTGAATGCTTTTTACAAAACAGCAATTTTTTATTATATGCCGTAAAACTTCTTTCCCCAAATTAGGCTTAATGTACTAGAAAAAAAATTGTGAAAAATAGTCAAATTGTGAATTTCAATACCAAAATTCAGTTTTTGAATTTTTCTAAAAATAGAAAATAGATTTTAATTTTTGGTTCTTCTGTAGAATAAACAAATAATTGAAAAAGTAAATGATTAATGGTGTTCGGCTTATTTATTGTGTCCTCTTTTAATTTGTATTATAACATTTATATCTGGAAGTTAATCATATTATAATTATAATTAGTCATATTTAAGTATATTAGTCAATGTTTAATTATTCAAATATTATTCATATTCTGTGGAGTGCTTATGATAACTGAGGAGTAGCTTACCATAAAATAGCATGCTATTTTTTTATTTTTCCCAATTCTAAATAATTTTTAGGATTAAGCTGAAAAATAACTCATGTCATGTATCAGTACAGTTATTTAAAAATTAAAATATATATGTATTAAATTATTTACAATATTTTATTAATTGCCTTTATTTGATAAATTAAAAAAAATCCCAATCGAAGAGTTATTTTAAGTACTTTTTGTTTGCTTTTATTGCTTATTTTAAATATTTGTTTACCCATATAGTATTAAATTAAGTTTTTCCTTTCTCTTCTGCAGATTTGGGATACTACTCAGTCTAAGAAGATGAGAGTGATGGATGGCCACAGTGCGAGGGTTGGATCACTCTCTTGGAACCAACACATATTGAGTAGCGGTTGTCGCGGTGGGCTACTTGTTCATCATGATGTTAGGCAGCGAGATCACGTTGTATCTTCCATAGAAGCCCATTCTCAAGAGGTATGTATACATTTTTATGCCTTTTTAATGATTTTTTATTTTCATTTGTATTTAATGATACAATAGTATTTTCTTAAAATGGAAAAAATCAATTTTCATTGAACACAAAAAATTGGAGAGATTTTTTAAAATAAGATAACTTTCTAAGGATAGTTCTGATATCTGTAATGAATATATTCCGTATTAATTTCTTATTCATAAGTCAGAAACTCTCATTTTGTACTTTAATTTTTTTTATATTGTTATATCCCAACTCATCATTTCTCAACTGTCTCATATTGTTGCATTTATAAATATTGCATATTATAAATGTTAAAAACCAAATTTTTTGTTTTTGATCTATTGCGTTTGCTTTAGGATTGATAATCGATATCAACAAATACAATGTTTATCAGCAAAATATTTTATAATTACATAGGTAAAATATACTTGACGATTCACGCTGTTTTTGAATTAACCTTGAAACAGTTTTTTCACTCTCCTCAAAAGCGGTGTTTTTCTCTTTTGATACCTAGTATCTGTATCGACAATATATTCTATTCACTTTAGGCTAATTATAAATATGTAATATGTTCCATATGTGGCATCTATATTGTAATATATCTATAAACCTTTGTTTGGCCATATATTTTCTATTAAAACAATTATTTATTTCATTTTAGATATGTGGATTAAAATGGTCTCCAGATGGACGGTATTTGGCCAGTGGCGGTAATGACAATATTCTGAACATCTGGTCCTGTGTAACAGGCGATTTATACACACAGTCTAATCCCTTATATAGGTTTAGGTATGTTTAAGTTTATTTTTATTTTTTTTAAGCATAAATAGTAGGTATCTTATTTTAAACATTATATCACTCGTTCAGAAGGAAAAAATCAGCAGATCATTGTAATCTTGTTGATTATAATTATGTAAAATTGGAAAATTGTTATATGGCTTTGGCTATTGGCAACCCCATTGCCCAGTCATCTAACTGATGTCAGCCACTGATTGTTGTTTGACCGGCCTTTCCAATTTTCATCTCTGCAAATGGAAGCTGTTTTTTGAACAGAACGAGAATCTATTGTTACTTTTCTAAGGTCCTTGTAGGATTGGACTTTCTCTTCATCATCTGTTACTTCAGTTTCAAGCATGGCAGTAAACAATGGTATTGTTATGAAATGCCTTTGATACACATCTTGAACAATTATAATGGAGAACGGAGATAGTTGGGGGGTGCAGTAAAAAAAAAAAACACCAAATAAGTACCCGACTTATATTTAATTAGTGCCCACGTTTCGACCTACCATGTAGGCCATCTTCAGGGCTATGAGAGGGAAACAAACAGAACAAAAAATATATAAAAAACGTTACAGTAACACGAATATAGTGACATGTAATGTAGAAACTTAAAATAGTGACAGATATGATAATTAAAGATAACGAATATTAAAATAGTGACAGAATATAATAAAATTAAAATAGTGACATTTATAATAAAATTAAAGATAATGAACAGAAATTAAAATAGTGACAGATATAATAATTAAAGATAAAGAATATAAAATACAGAAAGGATAACAATGTAAACGTAATATAAAGGGAAAGAAAAATGAGGAGGTAAACAGAAAGATATAAAATGAGAAGATTAAAATATAAAAAAAGGTGGAATATAAAGGATTTAGAAAAAACTAGTTCAATTATAGATATAAAATGTATGATAATAGACTCCTAGAGGTTACATAAGTAAAATGCATGAAAAATAATATTTTTTTATATTACATCCCATACTTCTTCTTCTTCTTCGGCTCTACAGTCCGAGATGAACTTTGGCCTCTCCAACAATGATTCGCTATTCCTCTCTGTCCATGGCCCGTCTCGTCCAGTTGGTCACTCCAATTTTACGCAGGTCCTCCTCCACGTCCTTAATCCAGCATTTACGTGGTCGTCCCCTCTTTCTTTTTCCTGGAAACGCTTCACGCAGAACTTTTTTGGGCATTCTTTTATCCGGCATTCGCTCAATATGACCCAGCCAACTAATTCTTCTGGATTTAATAAACCTTAAAATATCTTCATGCTTTATCAGGTCATCCAACTCTTGGTTACTTCTAATACGCCATGTGTCCTGTTCATTTATTGGACCGAAAATACGTCTTAGGATTTTCCTTTCGGATACTCTAAGAGCTTGCCGGTCGGCTACTTTAAGCGTCCACGTCTCCGCACCATAGCACACAACGGGCCTGATAAGGGTTTTATATAATTTGAGTTTTGTGCGTTTTGATAGTAGGGAAGATTTAATCAATCTAGAGAGGCCGTAATACGCTTTGTTGCCACACATTATTCTTCTCCTAATCTCATCACTCACCCTAACCATGTTGTTTATTTCAGTGCCAAGGTACGTGAATCTATCAACAGTTTCGAATGTATAGCCATCACACATAAGATCCTGCTTTCTTCTTCTTGCCTCAGAGCCTGATGCTACCATGTATTTGGTTTTAGATTGGTTTATCTCAAGACCCACGATTCTACTTTCCTGCACAATCTTTGCCAGAATTTCCTTTAATGCCTTCTCACTTCTCGCCAGAACCACAATGTCATCTGCGTACCCAAGTATTTGACGTAAGCGAGATGCTAGACTTCCATCTGGCACAATGTTTTGCAGAGCCTTATGTAGCACAAGATTAAACAGAACGGCAGAGAGAGAGTCTCCCTGCCTTACACCAGAAGCAAAATGGATTTTCCTGCTAACTCTATTACCAATGATTACACTAGCCTGTGTCCGGGACATTGTCATTTTTATCAAATTTATTAATTTAAACGGAACTTTGAATTCTTTTAGAGCATTAAACAGTTGATCCCTGTCCACACGATCCAAAGCTTGCTTAAAATCAATAAATAGCATGTGGACATCCGTATTAAGCTCATAACATTTTTCGAGTACTTGACGCAAGACAAAGATTTGATCAGTAGTACCCCTGTTAGGCCTGAAGCCGCATTGGTAATCCGTGAGGATCTGTTCCGAATAATTTTTAAGTCTTGTAGTTAAAATATTTGCCAGGATTTTGTAGATAACATTTAACAGGATTATGCCTCTATAGTTTTGACATATCGTCTTGTCCCCTTTCAGCGGCAGAATCAATCCCGAACACCATTCCTCAGGCATAGATTCTTCAATCCATATTTCAAATATAAGATTGTAGACTCTTTGACGTAGGTATTCGCCTCCATATTTAAATAGTTCCGCTGGCAAATTATCCTACGTGTGTGTCTACGGCATCCATAAAATATTCGTATGAAGGAGGCTCTGCATCCGGGAAAACCCTGGTGTCCAAATCAGTAACTGTACTGACCATCGTCTCCGCGTTCTTTTGGCCAGTTCCGAGTACCTCCTCAAAATGCTCTGCCCACCTATCCATGATCTGATTCTCTTCTCCAAGGAGCAGACCCTCCTTACTGCGACAGATGATTACTTTAGGTTGGAATCCTGTTTTTAGCTTCTTGACGGCATGATAAAATCTTCTGCTTTCATTCCTCTCGTTTAGCCCTTCCATAAGCTCTATCTTCCTTCTATACCATGCTCTCTTTTTATTTCTACACAAATTTGTGGCTTTCTTTCTGCTAGTGCGGTACTTTTCTCTATTCCCTCTTGTGTCCCTTTGTAACATTGCATGCCTGTCAGCGTTCTTTTCTTCGATGGCTTGGGCACACTCTTCATCAAACCATTCACTATTCCTTTGGTGCCCATTTTCCCCCAGGACCAAATCTGCTGTCTCCTCCATTATACTCTTTAAATTTTTCCACTCCTCTTCAGTGTCACTTTTCTCTTCGCAGTTCTGCAGCTTATCCTTAAGAGTGTCTTCAAATAGGATCCGTTGTTCTTCGACTTTTAGTCTCTCGGTGTTCCATCGCTTCCTCTGTACTCTATTACCTTTTCGGCTATTAGCCAACCTTTGTCTGAAAAGGGCCTTTAGAAGATAATGATCCGAGTCACAATTTGGTCCTCTGCAGGCACGAACATCAATGATACTTGAGGCATGTCTGGAAGATATTAACACATGGTCAATTTGATTAATTCCACCCCCTGGCATCTTCCAAGTTCCCAGATGAATACGTTTGTGTTGAAAACTTGTGCTTTTAATTTTTAGATTATTTGCAGAGGCAAACTGAGCCAATCGCTGACCGTTGTCGTTGGTTTCGTTGTGCAGTGAGTACTTACCAGCAACATTGCTCAAATAATCCTCCTTACCGATTTGTGCATTGAAGTCACCGAGAACAACGACCGCATCATGGCTTGGAAGGCCCTCACAGATTTCGCTTAACTTATCATAAAAGATGTCCTTTTCTTCATCACTTTTATCTTCCGTAGGTGCGTGAGCCGAGATCAAGGATACATTTCTGAATTTCCCTTTGATTCTGATTCTGCAAATTCTATCAGTAATGGTTTCAAAGCCTAGGAGTGAATTTCTGACTGTTTTATTGATTAGAAATCCGGTACCATAGAGCCCTCTTCTGTTATCTGCACCACTGTAAATAAGCGTATAATCTTTTTTATCAATACGTCCTTTCCCAGACCATCTTATTTCTTGGAGTGCAGTTATATCGATTTGATATTTTAAAATCTCATTTACAATCTCCTGCATCTTACCTAGTTCTAACATTCTATGTAGCCATGGTCATATCGTTGTGCTTTGTCCTTTTCGGGCCATGATCAATACCTTTTTTTCTGTCCAGCTTTTCATTTATTGTGAGTTTCAGAACCGGAAGCTTTTTACAAGGTGGGGGAGTTGGCCCCACGCTAAACCCCCATTCCAGGAGGGCCGGTGACTTTGATTTTGGGGTGCCCTCCCCTAAGAAGTTGCCTTCACTACGGCTAAAGAGATCTTCCTACCCTTTCGCAGTAGACAATCTAACTATGCCTCAGGAGGCTGCCATTGACTATATATTAAGTTCATCTGCCACCACTCCTTAGGTGCAAGTCCTGCTGCCAACTTACACCATCCTGGTTAGACCAGGACCTCCATCTCTCGTTAGTTCACTGACCAAGACCTCTGAAGGGATTGGGTACCACAACCTCAGCCTTGGTTACTCAGCTTAACAGGGTCTACCGCGCGAAGGTGAGAGTGGAGTTGAGGTGAAGAGGCTTTAAGTGACGCATTCACCCTCTTAGACCCCACATCCCATACTTATATTTTCAAATTTTTTACATTTCTAACTGTCATTCTACGAGATACCTATTCATTTATTTCTACATGGTAGGTCGAAACGTCGGCACTAATTAAATATAAGTCTGGTACTTATTTGGTGTTTTTTTGACTGCACCCCCAACTATCTCCGTTCTCCATTGTATCATCCAGTCAACTATTTTCCTCTCATACTTGAACAATTATATATCAATTTCAAATTGTTTGTTCTCCTAATCAGGCTGATTGCAGTCTGAAGACAAAGTGATGTCGTTAATTAATCATGTCCAAAGCATAATTTCATGCCGTATCTTATTTCATCCTATACATAAGATAAATAATGTTTTATGTTTGGGCTTGCACAAGGATTGGCAGATAAAATATTTTTCTGCCCTATGGCTTGAAAAAATATGGAGCAGACTTGCTACATTTATTGCCATTTTTATTTAATTAAAAAAAACTTGAACCACTACAACATATGAAGGGTCTGGGGTTCAATACATAGTAGAGACTGTACTGTTTCTTGGACAATGGCTGTGGGGGGAGGGGATTTGTCCTAGATCATGCACAACTGCCAGATTTTTCCCTCTTATTTTGGGTACCCATTTTATAGGGACTGGATGAGCCCCAAAGAAGGTCCTAGATCCCGTAAGCTCCATCTCCGGCTACTAACAGATTAAATAAAAGTCTAGCAAGCAGCAGGATTTGAATCCAGGGCCTTCGGCATGGCAATTCTGCGCTCTACCACTGAGCCACTCCACTTCCCATTCTTATTTAATGCGAAATATATTAATTGTGATCCTCCTACTTTACAATTGGCCAATTAGTAAAACTTAATTTTCCATTTCATCCAGTATTGAAAGAAATTTCATTGCCAAATCTTTAAATTTAAAGATTTTAATTTCCTGTCACTTCTTCAATGACTTTCTTTTTAAATTCAGTTTTTCTGTTTTGAAATATTTTGTCTTGTGTAACTTAGTCATTATGAATTTTCATCCAGCCGTAGTTGTATCCACAGTTTTTCCTGATAACACTTCACTTGTGTTTGAGTTCTATTATTTAGGCACTGTTTTATTAACTTCCTAATTTTTTTTTCTTACTAAAATTTAGGTTTTTAAATTTATTTTATTATACGTTGTCATAACTTTATTCGATACTTAGATAAATATGAATACCACCTGTTAAATATCCCCTGTAGGCCTGTTTCCTCGATTGTTCAATTGTATAAATAATTTTTTTTCTTCAGTGAATGAGGTAATCATATACAACCAGACTCATTTGTTTTATATATTTTATTTATTTTACAGTCTTATAGAGATAAATAATTTGAATAATATATTCAATTAAATAATTTAGTTTAATATGTGTGGACACAATTTTAATTTTATCACATGCTAAACTAAAAAATACACATCAAGAAAATGTCTTCACTAATTTTAATTTTCAATATAAGTAAATATTTCGTGGAAGCTCTAAGTAAATACTATTAGTAGACAATTTCTAAAATAATGCAGTAATACTAAAATTTACACAAATATGCCTATGTGACTGTCATGTTCTTATAAGTACTTCTTCAGTAATTGTGGCTTAGGCCATTTTTCGTTTTAAGGAAGACTATGAATCAGTCAGATTTGTTAATTTATGATAATCTTATATGCCTTAGAAAAGTATAATACTAGTAATCTTGCTAACTTAATATATGGTACTTATTTTTAGTTTTTCTCATATTAGTATATTATTATAATACAGTCTCTGTAATGTGTTCTAGTGATCTAAAACTAATTAAATGAAATAAATTTTTGTCACTCTTGTTGTTGTCGGATTTGCTTTTGTTGTGAAAAGTTGAAGTACTTCATTGGTGTAATAATGTAAAGATCAAGATAAATAATGTACTTAGCATAGTTATTGCTTCAGAATGGATTTTTCCCTCCATGCATAATGTATTTTATCAATGATAATTAATATATAATATACTATTTGATATTAATTAATGAAATAAAATTTTATAGCGAGCATCAAGCTGCCGTGAAAGCACTTGCATGGTGCCCTTGGCAACCATCCATCCTCGCTAGCGGTGGAGGTACTGCCGACAGGCACATAAGATTTTGGAACTGCAACACTGGGTTGTCTACTAACTCAATTGACACCAAATCTCAGGTGAATTTCTCTTTTTAATAGCTAATAGCACCTCGTGATAGTTACATTTTTATATCTACTTATCTTATAATCTATAGTTCTAAGGCACATTGGGTGTTCAATAAAATCCATATATATTGAATTTCCATTCATCAAATTTTTGAAGGAATCTCTTCAATAAAGTAAAAAGATTGTTTATCATTGTGTAAAATTCCTTTATATTGAGAAAGACAAAATTAGTTCTTGGCATTACAGTATATTTCTATAAATTTTGTTAATTGAAAAAAAAAAATCTTAAAAAAGATCCCTAAAAATCTGACTTAGTATCTCATTGATGAAACTTTATAATAATTAAATATTTTATAATAATTATTATTATTAGGCTTATATAAAATCAATATATATTTCATGTATCTTGATTTTTAGAATGGTTTTGTTTAGGTGGTTATTTCTGTTTGATTAAATCGATGGACTTATTTAATTAAAATGAAAATTTTCTTGAGTAAATAATTAATATAGATAAATGATCATATTATTGAAGAGACAATTAATTATATTTTATTTAGTCAATATTTTACTCAAATAATTAAATTTCTTGTTTAATGAATTAATTGTGTATTAATTTTATTTTTATATCTAGGTTTGTGGACTATTATGGTCACCGACTTATAAGGAACTTATATCCGGACATGGTTATGCTAATAATCAGCTTATCATTTGGAAGTATCCATCTCTCGTAAAGGTAAGCAACATTCAATTTCATCTTTTACGTTACTAAATAAATACTACTCTTATCACAGACTAAAGCAAGGCTATAATAGAGTTTAGTAAACCGCTATAAATACTATTTTATGAGTAGTAAAACAATTAGACTTTGCTTTTATTGAAAGTTACAAGTGCATACTTTTATAAAATATGTGATATAATTTTATTTAATTTTTTGCCATAAAATCGTCGCATTAAATTTAATAAATTTTTTACTAAAAGCGTAGCGATTTCAATACTATTCCATCCATCAATATATATATATATATATATATATATATATATATATATATATATATATATATATATATATATATATATATATATATATATATATAATGTTTGATCACGTCTTTCATAAAGAATGAATATTATTGTTATTTGAAATTTTATTTGTTTTACCATCTCAATTTTAGAAGGTGATACAGAAAGCTTTAAATATAATCACTAATAAAACGTATCACTGTAAGAGTAAAAAAGATAACCTGTAAATAAAAACATTCTTGCTTATTTCTTAGACAGATTCTATGCCAGAGAAATTTTAGTATCTTAACATAAGTAGAACGTTTTAGCTAATTTTAATAAGCACTAATAACTTCGCCCTTGAGTGTGGCAGCCCGTATTATTTTTAAAAGATTAAATACTCTTGCTATATAGTTGTATTATGTTATATTTTCTTGGTTATGAAAGCGATTAATGAAATATTTCTGAGTATGCCCTGAAAATTATTAAGAATAAGCGAATCCAATCAAAAAATTATTCTTCTGACATGTGGTATAAATTTTGTTGTACTCTATAAAAATAAAAATATTATTTCAGTTGTTCCTTCAGTGAAGGACTGTTTTGTTGTTGATAAAGTTAACAAAAACAAACTTCATATGAATGAAGTCATATTGCCATTTTTGAATTTGAAATAGTAATGTTTTTAGACCTACACCCATCTACAGATTCCTTCATATCTTTAGTACAAAATCATTCTACCCGTTCCTTAGTATATTATTTCAGTTTCTATAACTAGCAATATTCTTGCATTTTTTCTATCTTGACTACACACTTACTTCCAAAAGGCTTTAAACAACTTCTTTCCTAAAATATTTGTACTCTTCATATTGCACTAGTTCTTGTTAAAATTTCTGAGCTCATCTATAAATCTACGTAAAAACTGGTAGACCTTCGACAAGTACTTCGTTCCTGTAACAATTAATGATGGCAATTAAAACATTGAATATTTAAATGAATGTTGTTAGGTTATAAGCATGCTCACATTAGTCGAGTTGCTAGGGGAACAAGAAATTTCTTCGACACTGTTGTTACACTCTTCTACCAACTGAAAACCATAAGTTTATTATCATTTTTATTCAGGCTTTTATTAATTTACTTTTTATTTTTTAGAGTTAAAACAACACAAATAATAGTGGCTACAGCAATGATTGTTGAATGATTGTTGAAAAAGTGAGAATTTGATTGCATCATAGGGAATGTTAGTTTGTTTCTTTATTTAATGTTTCTTTATGCTGCTATGGCTAATCGGATGACACTACAGTGGGAGCTCTAAATTTTGCCTATTCAGGTTTAATTAGGATAGGGATTTTTAATGAGTACCTGATATCGTTCAGACTTGGTACCCCCCATTTAACGTCCCTTCTGAAAGAAGGCATACCTGCCAGGCTAAGAATCCGCGATCTTGGGCTTAGTAGGTTCTTATGCAGTAAATTTATTTATTTTTCTGTTTTGTTAATTAAAAATGAACCTACAGAAAGAGTAGTAATCTGTAGTAAGTTTTATATATAAAAAATAGGTTTTGGCTGACTGCACTTGAGTAAATAAATCTGGTCTCAGCTTAAAACTTTTTGAATTTTTAGACTAATTGTTGGTAGAGCTTTTTACCCCACTCCCACTCATCAATTTAAATTTTTGGGAATGATTAATGTTGACATATATTCCATTTAAGAAAGTAAGAGCTACAAATCCTTACCTATACTAGCCAGAGTACGTTTTCTACTTAAAGAAAAATGTAAATGTTTTTAGGCAAAATTATTAATTCTGAAAATTGTTTATATTTAATTAAAATATAAGCTCTTTGTTACCTTTGTAATTGCTGAAATAGCTGGTGTTACTGGCTCTCCAGCATTTTTTAGTGGTTCAAAAAGTAATGGCAGTCTCGTAAGTCGTTGGAATGGCTTCAGAAGACATGATTGCAGTCCGATTCCTCGAAAATTCCCTTCAGTTTCACAAACTTTATCACGAAATTCTTCTCGCTCATTCCTAAAAGAAATAACAATATTAATATAAACAGTCTCATTAATAGACCTTCAATATGACATTAAAATACATTTGGGCTTTTCAATTTTTCTTTAAATATACATTCTGGATACCACTTGATGATGTCAGGTATAGTGACAAACTGGCTATAGAAACTAGATAGGTTTTTTGAACTTGGTATGCTTACTACACATAATTTTAATTGAATATTACTACATCACAAATGGCATAGAAGAACTTTGTTGTGGAACTGATAAATCAGTGTTGTGTATCAGTGTATTGTAGACTGAGTGCCAGATTTAATTGTTCAACATTTAATTATTTTTTATTAAAACCATTTTTACCAAATACAAGGAAGGAAATCTGTTTTGAAGTACTTAATCCAACAGAAGAAAATATGGAACTCTTAAGCTCAGGCGATGCTCCTCACCCCTAGTGAAAGCATCATTTAATATTTTCTAATTCATCTCTTAATAATAAAAGCTTAGAATTTTAAGAAAATTTTATTTGAAATCTTCACTTTCATGCAATGGAACAAATCGATTATTAAGTAAATAAACACACTACTGATATCAAATATTTAGCACGGGTAGATTTGCTTGAAATAAAGCAGAATTCATAGGAAATAACCTTTAATAGAAAAATTATCTAAGGTCCATAGCCATATTGTTTCTCCAAATGACATATTACTGATTTATGTTAAAATTATAACTATTGATATAGTAAACAAAATTGGTTAGAACAGACTATTGATTAATTATTATCTGGCTTTTATAAATAACTAGTTTTTTCCCGCGGCTTCGCTCTCGTGGAATTTGGTCTGCCACATGATGTTTCGTGACAGATCATTTTAAATAAATAATTTATTTTTTAAACTATAAGTTACTCGTACATCCAAAATTTCAGATGTCTAACTTCAAAACTGAAGGATTCCATACAATTTTCGAACCCCTATTATATTAAGGGAGAAACCCTTGGGAGGTGGAATTATCCCAATTTCATTCTTGAATTATACAAAGAGCCTATCTGCAAATTTCAAGATGCTATGTTCCTGATTTGCCTTTAATTATGTACTACAATGGATTCTCCACAGAACACAAAAAAAAATTTGGCACGTGCCCCTCCCCCTAAATCTTTCGCATATATGATATTAGTAGGAAAAGTAGATTAGATTTGCCTTTAATTATAACTATAATTCTCCATAGTACCTAAAAAATTGTCTGGGGAGCGTATTTGGAGGGGGAGGCCTTGCCCCCGTGCCTCCCCATAAATCCACCCTTGCTGTAGCCTATGTGGTATTCTGATGTATAACCTATATTACTGTAAAGTTTCATCCAAATCCGTTCATTAGTTTTTGCGTGAAAGAGAGACAAACATACAAACTTTCGCATTTATAATATTAGTAGGATATCAAAACAATAGTTTCACTCATGTTCTTTTTGTTATTTTAACAACTATTATCGTGTGATTTGCCTTTAATTATCTACTATAATAGATTCTCCACAGTATCTAAAAAACTGTCGGGGAGGCCCTTGTCCCCGTGCCTCCTCCCATAAATCCTCCCACCGCGCTCTAACTCCCTTACTACCACCTGGAGACCAAGGGGTATTTACCACTCCAAAGGGAAGTTGATTGAGGTTGGTGGTGATAGAGAAAACTGTGTCTTCACGTACGAACAAAGCATTTTAAAATATATATTAGATTGGCAAATTAAAATAAATGATTTTTAACCTACAATAATCTCTCTAAAAGAGAAAGTGCAGTCGGCAGCCCGGAACAATATTGAACATACTCGTGAAGATATGTTGCCGCCGCTTCAACCACAACATCATACATGTCGCTCGATGTCCATGTCATTGACAATTCTTCAACCAGCCTTTCAGAGCTCTTGATTACTGAAAATAAAATATATAAATTTTTCAATCACTTAAGTTGGAATTTGAAAATGAAAATATTATATATCTGCGAATAACTGATCAAGTCGAATTTTGTCCAGTATGAGTTAATTGAATTGAGAGAAGTGGACTCGTGTCATTCTTGTCGTCTTTGTCTTAAAATGTAGTTACAATATAACTATATAAACAATAATTCCATTTCCTTTCTAGAGTTGACTTCACTCATGCACTACGAGAATAACGCAATTCCTTTTCCTCAGTGAAATTAACTCATTTTCAACATTCTATTCACAGATTCTCTTTTTACTATTCAGAATTTGTTTTTTCCAATTTTTTTTTCTATTGTGTCACAGTGCTTTTGTCTTATTGTTCTGTAAAATATGAAGTAATAGTTCTGACATTAGCTTAGCTACAGATAGATAAAAAAATTCATATTATATATATATATATATATATATATATATATATATATATATATATATATATATATATATATATATATAGATATAGTATATGCTATACATTAGTTGGTGAACATATAGAGAAACTTCATTCAAAAATTCGTTCATCTTAAGTTAAAGTTTTCCACATAATTTATAATTCAACTTAAACGAATTTATCTACTTTTCAAGTTCCATATTTCAATAAACAGTTGTTATGATTAGGCATTGTTGAAAATTATATTAAGTTAAAGTTGGTAATAATAAAAATAATAATGATATAACAGTCATCATAATTCATACTCATCAACTGGCTAAGTAATGTGAGGAATAATAAGGTGTTGTTGATTTAAATTTTTAAATTTATTTATTGATATTTACAACTGTATTACAATTATACAACAAGTAAATAGAATGCGTGTTACATAATGGCTGATTTAAATTTAAATAAAAAATTAAAGTACAGAAACCTTATAAATTCATTTATTTCATTCATTCTGTTTTTGTACTTTTTCCTCTATTTGTGAATTTTTAAATTTTATTAAATATGTATATACATCCTTGTGATTGAATATTACAATTGAATTGAAAGTTTGATTATTTTTTTTTTATTCCAAAAATTAGGTTTCAGCATACCTGATTCTATGTTTCCAAACAATTGTTGGGATTCAATATCCGAGAGCATTGGTGTTAATGGTTTAATGTAAGCCTCTGTTAAAACCTTTAAGTGCCCAAGATATTCCGCTTCTGTTACTAATATTGCATTGCGTGCTTCTACGATGCCATTATTAGGTTCTGTGACGAAATATTGGAAGAAATAATTTTCTTTTATTGGAAAAAAATAAATTTTATAACATCATTAGGGTACTTAAACAAAATATTAAATTAAAGTTAATGACAAATGATTAATTTTTGTGTCATTATATTGGATATTTTCACATTTCGGTACACCATAAAACAAATGAAGTTTATTTAGGCCATTTCCTTTCATTAATTTTTCTTTTTATGGACATGTCGCACAAATGTTTCACATAAATACCTTCTAGTCCTCTTAGCGGTCTATTACATAAAATTGAGTGAATATGGCCTAATTCTACATAATTAATTAAACTTGTTAATGCATCAACTTTTGCATTCATTACTAGACTTTGTTCATTTTTATTTTTAATAATCAGTAAATTAGTCTGGTATCATTATATAAACTGTGCCATATCTAGCGTGATGAATCACTAGATCTATAAAGTTTGTGATAAACTGTAATAAAAAGTGTTTAGCTATTTATTGTCATGAAAATACCTGTTTATGTATTTCTAAATTTTATTTTTAACAATTCATTCACTGAATTCAGTTATTCACTGAAATACCTACTATTTACAAAACTTCTTTTCCCCACTTATTTTAATTATATGTTAATTAATTAAGTTTCCTTATTATTCCCCTTTATAGTTTTTATTTTTTCTTGTTTAAATAACTCCATAGTATAATATTAACAAGTAATAGATAAACTGTGATTTTTTGTTTTGAATTTGAATAAGTTATTTGTTTAATATTTACTCAAAACTTATTTCCAACACTGTTACTACAGTTAATTTAATTTATTTTCCCCAAAATAGTGTTTTGTTTTTTCTTATCTAAATAACATCATATTATAATAATAATGTATACTTTTGGCCTAGTACAAATAAGATATAATTAATTAAAACTCCTTTTTTTCCCTTATAATGATATTTGAATTTTCCTTGTTATCCCCTGTTTAGTTTTTGTTTTTTGTACTCCAGAATATGATATTAACAAGTAATAAATAAAGTGTGATTTTTTTTTTTAATTCAGAATAAATTATTTGTTTAATAGCTACTCAGAACTTCTTTTCCCACATTGCTATGATAGTTAATTAATTAATTTTTCCAAAAATAGTTTTTGTTTTTTCTTGTTTAAATAATACCATATTATAATAATAACATGTACTATGACTTTTGGCCTAGTACAAATAAGATATAACTAATTAAAACACATTTTTCCATAATAATGTTATTTGAATTAAATAATTGTCCTTGTTATCCCCCTTTTAGTTTTTTTTTTTTTGTGTATAAATTACTCCATAATAATATAAATTAGTATAATGTTAACAAGTAATTAAAAAAAAAAAACGTGATTTTTGTTTTTCAATTCAGAATAAATTAATATATATATATATATAACATCTTTTCCCCCATTCTTATGATAGTTTAATGAATTAATTTTTTATTTATCCCATTTATAGTTTTTGTTTTATTATGTTTAAATAACACCTTTTTGTAATAATAACAAGCACTACAACTTTTGGTACCTAATTTTTAAAATAGGATAAATGATTTATTTAATATCTACTCAGAACTTATTTTCCTTCATTGTAATGATAGCTTAATTAATTAATTTCTTATTTATCCCATTTATAGTTATAGTTTTATTATGTTTAAATAACACTATATTATAATAACAACAAGTACTATTGCTTTTTCTACTTAATTTTTAAAATAGGATAAATTATTTTAAAATTACCTAACTACTATTCAAAATGTCTTTTCATTATAATGATATTTGAATTAATTAATTAATTAATTTTCCTATTTATCCCATTTATAGTTTTTGTTTTATTATGTTTAAATAACACTATATTATAATAACTGCTATGGCTTTTTCTACTTAATTTGTAAAATAGGATAAATTATTTTAAAATTGCTTAACTACTATTCAAAACTTCTTTTCATTATAATGATATTTGAATTAATTAATTTTCCTATTTATCCCATTTATAGTTTTTGTTTTATTATGTTTAAATATCACTATATTATAACAATGACAAATATTATTACTTTTGCTACTTAATTTTTAAAATAGGATAAATTATTTGTTACAGGAACTATGAATGTACTTTTTTTTTTTAGCTAACTAAAGGAAGAATGCTTATCTTCTCTGAATTTACTAAATATAATATAAATGTACTTTTTTTTTCAAGTTAGTTAAAGGGGAAAAAATTTCATCTCTGAATTTACTTATTTTTAATACAGTAAAAATATGACAACACAAATATGACTACTGAGCTAAATTTAAATCATTAAATGTGAATGAAACTATTTTATTCTTAAATTTAAATTTATTTAAATTTAGTTAAAAAACTTACCTTGGGGTACTTCTTCAGTGTCCTCATAAAAAATACTTTTTCCAACTTTTCTCATAGTATTTATAATACCTTGACAATTGGTTATCTGTAATCTTCTAAAAGATATCACTTTCAAACAAGTCCATTAAGAAACATGTATATTTCAGTTGGTTGAAGCAGTAGGTGTAAACACGATATTTAGAGGGAGGAGTTTAATCTAGTTCTGCATAGTCAGATTTTTTGTCCACTAAGCAGTGTTGAGCATTTGATTACCTGGCAGTATTCCAAATGCCTGGAAAATATGTGTGTGATTTATTAATATACTTTATTTAAAAAAATAAAATTGAACTTATTTGCTTGGAATGAGTTTGATGAAGGGCCAGGTTCTGACCTTTAAGGTTTGGAGAAGTTGAAGTGGGGTCAGTCCCTGCGTGTAAAGTTAATCAATAGATAGCTACTTCTGTTCTCCACTTTTGATAGGGCTGCATTAAAGTTTCATCTCTAGACGAGTGAATCTTGATAAGATATAAAATATTTATTTAATTAACATGATCTAATTTTATACAAAAAGATAAATATATATAATTCATGTGACAAAATGCTTAATCAACTATAATTAGATATGTTTAATAAACTATAATTATATTGATATCATTATGATTTTTTTAAATTGTATGGTTCTAACTAATTCAATTAAATTCCTCAATAACCAATACCTATGTTTGTATTGAGTTTCTCAGTTCCTATGAGAAAAAAAATTTGGGACAGAGTCAAAAGTAAAGGTGCTCAGAAAAATAAGTTATTTTTGGCTAATGGTACAAATAATAATGCTATATTATTTATAAATAATAAAAATGAATAGAAAAAAAATCTTGAGAGTGTACATAGGCTGTATATTATATAAATAAATATATATATATATATATATATATATATATATATATATATATACATTTAAATTTAAAATATGAAGATTGATAAATTTGTGGATAAATTAAAAGTGAAAGAGGAAGTTTGCGATGAAGAAAATGGATAGAGAAGATTGTAGAAATAGAAAGGTGGTTAAATTGTTATTTATCTTAGGTGGCAATTATAGGAACTCTTCTGGAACAGTTATTTCATTATTATTTATTTATTTTACAATGTGCTTTGTAAACATATATGTTTAGAAAACTTTATTTCTAACATTTCTTGATTTGTTCTTTGGCTTATTCATGAGAGGGAAACTGTATTTAAAAAATATATATATGCTTCGGCGAATTTATACTTGTGAATTTATACAAATTGTTAACAAAATTGCAAGCGTTATATTTTATTTTCATTTAGTTTTACTTTGGTAACAGAGGGATAAATAACTATATTTTTAAAAAATAAAACTTCGAAAAAAAATTTTTAATTTCTTTGAAGATAAATTGCACATCCAGTATGAAAGGGGCACACACAAAAAAAATTAAGTCCAGTTCTGCTTAGGAGTTTCTGGGTTATATCCTTTAGTATATCTTAGTGGCAAATCACAAATGTTTATTACTTTATCAAAATTGGCAGCTTTATTATATTACTGGTGTTGACTTTTATATCATTACTATCAATAACTATGATTCCTGTTGATATTTGTTTTGTTTTTTAAATAATCAGTTTATTGCTTCATGTTTTTTTTTTAAATTACATATATGTTTATGTTAATGACTTTCCTAACTCATTCATTCATGGAATAACTTTATTTAAAAACAAAACATAATTCCAAGTAAGCTCAGTTTTCAGTTATTTTCATAACACACATTAGAATAGAAATATTAAGAGTTAAAATAATCACTTAATCTCTGAAAATAATTATTTAAATTTTGAAATTTTCTTTATTTTGTAATTATATATTTATCATTGCTTTAAAATAGTTGATTAAAAAACAATTTTAGTGAAATTAAAAAAAAGAAAAAGAAGAAAGTCTAATTTAATTGCCTACAAACCAATTAATTGTTAAGCTAAACAATACTAAACAATGACTTAGTTAAAATGTATTTATTTGAACAGAAAATGCAGTTACTTCTAATAGATGTTAAATTTATTAACTTTTATTTTAATAAAATCCTATTGAAAAATAATTTAATTTATGAATATCAATTCCCATGGTTTTTATGCAAATTTCAACAATAGATTGCTTTTCTCTCTGTTTCTATTTCCAATGATTAAAATTAAAAGTTTTGCCTTTTGGAACATTTTCAAGGGATTTCAACACATAATTAAATATTTATTTTGTGACAATATTAGGAGGAGATGTTTGGCGTGTTTGGTAAGAAGCAAATACTGTGCATTGTAGAATCTGTCAAAGGTTGTTACCTACCCTGGAATGTGGAGGTTATTCTGCAATGATTTTGTTGAACCATGCCAGTGATAAGATTGTATCTGTCACTAAGTTTCCCCACCCACACTCCACATTATCTATGCTCTCCCATAATTTGTTTTCTTTCCAAAGAATGGCTCAACATTTTCATAACTGTTTCTCTTTGTATTGTTTTTTGCATTCATCACACATGCTATATTTTTAATTTATAATTTTCAAGGGATTTCAACACATCATTAAATATTTATTTTGTGACAATATTAGGAGGAGATGTTGTTTTATATATATATATGAATGTTTATTATTTTAAATAAATATTTATATCAATAGTCTAATATTTAATTTACTATACTTTCTAAATAATATCTAAAAAAAAATAACTGATTTTTATTTTATTTTTTAATTTTATATTAATAAAACTGTAATTAAGCTTTAAAAAACAAGACATTTTTTTTAACTTGTATTTTTTTATATTGTCTTATTTTTTACCAGTAGAGCTGCATTTAAACAAATAGTATTATTTGTGGATGAAATTAAATTGATACTTTATTTTTTTTAACAAATAAATTTTTTTATTTATAAACAAATGAGTTAAAGGCACAAAATCAGCATCTGCAGAGGGTTAATGAGTTCAGTGCTCATTTTTCATTAGTGATCTATTTTCCATATTTTTTTTAATACGATACAGCATAGTATGAATTAATATTTCCCTTATATAAATTTCAGACAGTTTTGTTTTTAAATGTCAGAAGAAACAAATCCTAATACATAGTAACTTACAGTAATAGTATAAATATTTATAGTTATTACTTATCTATTATTATACTTTTTTATTTTTTACAACTCCTAAATAGATTAAATAAATTTAATAAATATTCATTTATTATTTATATTTAATAAATCTAAGGGCATATATATATATATATATATATATATATATATATATATATATATATATATATATATATATATAAAAATATGAAATTGAGATTGATGGTGTAAGGATGGATTTTTATTATTCGATTATATAGATTCTACTCATCTTATAACTATAATGTAATACATATATTAAATTATGCCACTGATAATTATAGAAGAGTAATTTATTGAAGAATGAATAGATAAGAATAACTCTATTATTAGTTCTACAAGAATAATTCATATAAGAACGAAGCTGTTACATTATATTATTCCTTTTACAAATGTATTGATCTTTCTTTATTAAAATACAAGGAGGGTCTCCCCTATCCGTCTAATGGCTGACCACCCCCCATTTTTTACAAATCAAAAAAATGTTCATTTAATTGTATTAAAGTAAGGTATTATATTATTGTAGACATTGAGGTTCAGTTTAGTAATTATTATATTCCTCTCTGGTGAACCTATTAAAATATGAGCGCTAGTTAATATTATTTTGAGGTATTGAGTATTTTGAATTAAATTAAATAAATGTTTTAATTTTAGGTTGGTTTTATATTAAAAAAAAAAAATTAATAAGAAAAATATCTTAATCTTATTTCAATAAATTCTCTATATTGGAATAAGATGTGGCTTGTTATATTTTTGAATCCATGCATTCCATATTTTCCATTTAAATTAAAAAAACAGTGCTTTATTTTGTGTATGGCTTAAAGAAGTCAGGAACAGTGGCTTTGTGGTTTGGCAATATTTATAATTTAACTGATTGAACATTACAAAATAAAAATAAAAAGTTGTTACTCGATCCGTTGCTAGGCAATGCTGATAAAATATTTAATCATTAAAAACTTTTTTATACAATAAAGATATTACTCATAACTGATATAGTAGTTTTGATTACCATTATATCATACTATGATGTGTTACATTTTAAAAATAAGTTTTTTTTAATATATGTATTTTAATATTCTGTGTTAATTATGTTATTAAAGGTAGCAGAATTGACTGGACATACTGCGAGGGTTCTCCAACTTGCCATGTCTCCTGATGGCAGCACTGTCCTTTCGGCAGGTGCTGATGAGACCCTTAGGCTCTGGAAATGTTTCGCACCGAATCCAAACAAGAAGAAGGAAGGAGTCGAAGCTAAAGTAGCTGCCGACAGCATTTTCAAAAGAGGAATTCGATAAAAATTATTAGAAATTTGTATTATATACTTTTGAGTAGTGTAAATGCCTTCTTTTTATGCTAAGCCAATTTCCATTTATTCAGTGAGGATTTAATATTTTCTCATTCATATTTTTTTTAAATTTTAGTTAATATTTATTAACCTTGTTTTGCAGAAAATGACTTTGGCATACCCTTATTCATTTTCTGTGACATTTGTAATTGTAGTGATTTTTTCACTCTAATTTTTTTCTCTTAACAATTTAAAGTGAAGAAGAAAAAAAAAGGACTTAACTATTTGTGAAACAGATCTGTGATTAGTCCAATGACCTCTTTTATAAACCTGTGAGTTTACTTGATATTTTGTGTCTTTTATAACTGTAAGAAAAGCATCTTTATATGACCGGCAGAAATTTTTTTGTAGTATTTGACTTTATGTATCATGGAAACAAGACTGTTAAAATTAATAAAATTTTATGCATACCTGTTTTCCTTGTATCATTATTTTCAGTAAGTATTAACAGTTAAATTTACGATACCACTAATGTTTTATTGCCTCGACATACATAGTTAACAAATGTGAACATTTCTACTTTTCCAGAGGCAAAAAATTTTTTATATTTTACTATACATTTGCCTATTGTGAATAATTATTTTGCCTCTGCTATTTTACTTCTTAGAAATTCATGTATTAATTTTTGTTTTGTAAATTAATAAAAATAACTAAAACTTAAAGAAATTTGTTTCACATTTGTTATTATTACGTAATGGTGGCAATCTTATACAGTTTTGAAAACATTGCACTTTTATTAACCCTTTTGTGTTCATAATATCGATTGTAGATTGCATTCAAAACTAATTTACTACTTTGGTATTAATCAAAGTACATACATACTAGTAAAACACGTTTATTAGTTTTTTTATTGTTTATATTTTATGTAAAAACTAAAGAATTAAATGTATTGTTTATACTAACATTAGTAATGGTTATTTAAAATTGTAACGATTAGACATTGAAAAGACAACCTGTACAGTTTGTTGGAGAAAACTGTATTTTACTCTAGTGCCCTTATTCACTAATGGCGAAATCCAGAAAAGATTAATTGACTTCTTTAACTTGTGACTAACTGAATTTATGGTGTGTAGATTAGAAATAGTCTATAAGATGAAAAAAGGATGTCTTTTAATATACAGTAAAACCTCTATTATCCGTCTCCTCAGGTTGAGAGGAAAAAAAGACATGTATATATTGTTTGGTTGCTGAAGTCATAGAAGCCGGCTAAAAATCAATCGGGTACTTGTCTTCTTAAAAGTACGAATAATAATGTCCGAAAAAAAGACAAAGAAAGAGTTTAGATCTCGCCACTAAGTTTGAAATTGTAAAACGTTTACGAAAAGGTGAAAGTGCTTCAATCATAGCAAAAATCTATGTTATTCCTCGGACGACAGTTAATGAAATAAAACTTGTGGGGGACCCTTAGAGTGTGTCCCTTCTATATAATCATTTAATGATTAATAAGATGGGGCATACTACGTTTGTGCACGAGGAAAGAGCTAAACTCCACCTTTAAATTGATATTAATTTCTCAAGAGGAAACAAGTGGATACACAATGATTGTGCTTCTAGCCATCGATGTACATAATTATTATTTAAAAAAAATAGTTTTACCTCCTATGTATACCTTAATAAGTTACGAGTACACATATAATGCTGAAATATATTGTTCAATTTATGTGTATATACATATATATATGAGACATATGACTCACTCCCATATCCGTCTATTTCCCAAATCCGTCACCATCTTGGTCCCATACCCTGACGGGTAATCGAGGTTCTACTGTATTGTGTTAATTCTTTAACTCAAAGAGATTTTTCCAGTTTTGAATTTACATTGATGGTCACTAATTGAAAATAGATCATATTGTAAAATTGTTTTCAGGGAAAACCATAATCCTCTAATAACTTAGAAGTTATTAGAGACCAAGGCTACAGTGCAGTTTTGAAATTAAATTAATAAAAGTTATACTATATTTATGGTTAAAATTTCATTTTTAGAGCTATTCTTACAGGTATTATTCCTATAGGTTTCATTAAATCACAAGAAAAATTACTAGAAAAGCCAGGAAATTGTTTCTGAATTACCAAGCGAATTGATTATTCAATTTACTTATTTAAATAAATTACTTTTGAAAATTTTGTTTGTGACTAAACAATCAAAATAGAGAATTTAATCTAAAATAAAATGAAAAGACAAAATTTCATATTATTATTAAGCCAGCAAATAAATATTTTAAAAGCTATGTGGTTGGATTTATAGTTGCTTAATTCATCAAATAAATGTGTAATATTCAGTGAATCAATTTATATTTCTAACATATCTATTGATATTGAAAACGACAGTTATTGTTTTGGCTGAACAAAAATAACAATGTCAGTCCAAAAAAGTCATGGTTGTTTCAAGATTTCGTTCGTAACTTCGTAGAACAGTAAATCAGATGCAGTTCACGCCCGTTCACACAGCTAGTATTTATTCACTGGGCACAGCTAGTTATAAATTATGTTGTACACGGAATAAGGTAAGTATTCAGCTACGAATGCTTGAATTTTCTCTTTTCGAGTCACTGGTGTGTAGCGTGGCAACGGAAACGTTCTTGTGACTCCATCGCCAATACTCCTCAGAAGTGCTGAAAGGTCTTCCTAGTAAACAAATATTAATTACATTAAATTTAATAGAAACAGCAAATAAATTCATTGCTCAACACCTGTAAATGGTCAAGCTCTACTATTTTTTTTTGTTTCATTAGTTGCAGACATTTTGAGGTTTTTGGTGGCTATCCATATATCTGCAACCTCAGTGATTAAGTCAAATTTTCTCCAAAATGAGTTTCTTATACCGAGGGAAGCGAAATTGTGTTTATTTTGTAGTGAATAAGTTGCTAAGTTATACCTTGGCAGGAAAAGGAATTATTGCTTATGTAGTTAGATAAAATAATTACAGTAATATTAGAGACTATAACATATTAAGTTAAAAGTTGGAAATAAACAATAAAACTTTTTAAATTTCTGTTTTATCTATTATGTATAGTTTTCAATTACTCTATCCAACTATTAATATTAAATTTTTTACCAATATTATTGAAATTATTAATTATTTAAATATCGTTTTTATTATTAATGATATTGTACATCCACATATTTTATTTAAATTTGTGCTTTTTGTATTAAACTTTGATGAAGACCTCTACGATGGGTGGAAACACTGGATATAATAAATATAATTATTGTTAATAGTTAAAAAAACAAAAATGAATGAAATTATGTCTCTTCAGAATAAATGTTTTTACCTGTTGAGACTGATATTCTCTCAAAGAGGTTATTTTCATCTCAAAATAATTTTCTCCATACGAAGTTTTCTGTTCTTCACTTAAGTTTTGCCATAGATTTCTCGCTTCATCTAACATGTCTTTACGATCGTACCATGCACCTGAAATGAATGTATTGCTAGAAAAAACTTTTAAAAGAAAAATATGTTTAACCTTAAACACCAATTTATCTTTAGTATGCAAAAGATCCAATTAATTAATTTAAAAAAATATAAGTGACAGATATTAATTTCATGTTATTAATATTCGTTCTTTCTTATAAATATATATTAAAATACCAGTAGTGGTAGATCCTGCTTCTATGACCACGACATCGACTCCCCACTTGGCCATTGACAGGCGAAGTGCATCTGAGAAGGCGGATATCGCTGCCGTAACAGTCGCCAATGGTGCTCTGGGACCAGTCGGGATTCGTCCATGAATACTGGTCAGGTTAACTATCCTCCCTACAAACACAAAATAGGAAATAAAATAAAATAATTTTTTTTTTCTATTTCAGTTTATTTTTATTATAGAAATATAGTAAAAATTATTTTGAGGTAAAATAAATTTAATACAAAAAAGTAGCTTTTCGATTTATAAATTTATTTATCACAATATCTCTGGAGAAGTTTGTTTCAATAAAGCAAAATAGGAGAAAATTGACCTAGAACAGATAAAAGGCTAGAACAATTTGCATTAGTAGTTCAGGAAAGGTTGGAAACCACATTAATATTGCATTAATAATTTTCAAATATCAATTAAAAAAAATAATTTATTGATCAAATAAAATCATTTAATCAATCAATACCTGAAAGTATTACAGCTCGTTATAGATCACAGACAGAAATTAAAAGATCCAGTTCCTGATGCAAGTTAAAATTGGGATTAATTCAAAACAACTTTACTTTTCATAAAAGGGACAAGAAAAGTTTGTAATTAAAGTATTATGCTTAGAAAAATATTTGTTGAGTAAATATGATTTAATAAAAGGTAAGTCCATATTGGGCAGTTAAGATGCATAATTAGATGTTCATCAAAATAAATTTTTTTGTTTCCACTAATAGGGGGATACCCCCTATCCACTGAGCAGGGGACCAACCCCCATTGACCCAATTATATAATTGTTCAAATCATTCGAACTCCCGATAATAGCTATATTGTATATATTTATAAATTTATTACACATCGGCTCTTTTTATATAATAGAGTGATATTTCACTTTCTGACTCATTGGTAATAACAAAAACAATGTTTTCACCTTAATACATTTTTTGTTGGATCAAGTATCTCAGTTCTTATTACTATCAGGAATCAGAGCTTTTCTTTAGTTAAAGAGAATTAAATGTTCACATAGGCTTCCACGGTCTGAGGTATTGTCCATATGTTCTTTTTCCGGGATGGACCGTGTGGTGTTGGTTTTGTTTGCCAAGCTTTCGCTCATCGTGCTGTGAGCTTCCTCAGGGCTAGTCAGTAAATGAAGAGCGGATGGTGGAGTCAGGGTGTATATACCTTAGGAGTGGGGTGGTCTTGGTCGAAGTCTGCCTTCCCATTGGCTCACTTGTGCTGAGTCCGTAGGTTGTGTTGTGTTCGGGTGGGTTCGGTATTGTATGTGTGTGGATGGTAGGTTGATGTGTTGGTCTTTTGCTTGTGGCAGGATACCAGTTTTTGCTAAGTTTGTAACCATCTTCCTTATTGAAATTATTGGGTTCTTTGATAATTTCAATGGACTCTCTTATGGTGCGAAGGTGATAATTATTTTCTTTAACCAGTGTGGCTGTGTTTTCGAAACGTATGTGGTGGTTGGTGTTGTAGAAGTGTTCTGCTACAGCCAATTTTTTCGTCTTGAAGTTTTTGACACTTGATATGTGTTCCTTTAACCTTCTTTCGATGATCCTTCCGGTTTGTAAGCAAAAGACCAACACATCAACCTACCATCCACACACATACGACAATACCGAACACAACACAACCTACGGACTCGGCACAAGCGAGCCAATGGGAAGGCAGACTTCGACCGAGACCACCCCATATACGAGACATAACCTAAGGTATATACACCCTGACTCCACCATCCGCTCTTCATTTACTGACTAGCCCTGAGGAAGCTCACAACATGATGAGCGAAAGCTTGGCAAACAAAACCAACACCACACGGTCCATCCTGGAAAAAGAACATATGGAGAATTAAATGTCAATTGTTTCCAGAAAATGTGTTCCTTCACCAAAAGGTATACCAGATACTGTGTATACTGGTGTATACCAGAGGTTCCCAGACTTTTCTCATAGACTACTTTCAAAATTTAGCTGGTTCTGGTGGACCCCTTTTTTTAGCTACATTTCTACCATATTCCCAAAACTTTTATAATATGGCTATTTTAACAGAATAGGATTACCTAATTTATTATTGCAATGAAATAAACAAAGTACTGACGCAAACTGATTCTAATTATTAAAACCATTTTTTTGTCAACGCCCCTGGGAGTCCACATGGACCACTTTGGGAACTAATAGTGTATACTGTACAAAGCTTAAACATTTGGCATTTTACTTAATCTTTTCTAATTCCAAAATAACCTAGATTTTGTCTCTGGTGTTTATCGACATTACTACTGTACAATTGTTTTTTTAGCCATAAAAGTATTGTGTATATTTTTCTCCATAAATAACAAATAGCAGCTCATTAAAGGTCTCTCCTTTGCCTAATGGTACACCTTTAATTTTAACTGCAGCAGTCACATAAAATTAATGAGTATTTATATTCTCATCATTGCTGCCCCAGAATGTTCCTCCTGAAGTATTGTTTGGTTTGTATAATTCACTACTCATTTGGCCTTTAAAAGCCCAAACTGAATAGTATTTTATGTTTTGATAAAGCTCTTTTAATTATCTATTCCACAAAAAAGACACGTTATTTCCACATCAAATTTTTCAGCTAGTGCTAAATTGTATACTTGCACGAGATTATTTTATAATTTATGTATTTAAGTAAATAAATAAATAAATACAATTTAAAATCACCTTTGGTCTTTCTGATCAATGGTAGTAAGGCTGATGTGAAGCATATGGTTCCCATAATGTTTGTATCTATCATACGCTTGAATGCGGTCATCGGAACCCACTCAGCTTCACCGAAAGCAGTCCACGATGCAGCATTAACAATTGCCCAAATTCCATCTATAAAGTATTAATAAATTTAAACTGAAATAAAGCTAATGATAATTGTTTAGTTATTATAAACGAAATACTGTCACGAGTATGTTATGCTTAGTTAATAAATAAATGAATAAACAAGTATTACTAAAAAATATTGAAATACTCCTATTTAACTGTTATTATAAGTAAATAATTAATATTTTATAGAAAATTCGAAGATGGTATTAAAAATTAAAATATTTAGGGATTAGTATATTAAAATGTTGAATATAATACATTAGTATACAATATACCATACCTTTTTTTTCTTGAATAATATTAGCTGACCTTATACATATGAGGAGGTAAGAGGAGGTGGAGGTAAGAAAAAATTCTCTTAAATAGGGAAAACTGTTTATTTGAAAGCCAATGCTTTGACCCACGTCGCAGGTCTTCTTCAGAGCTTTTAATGGAGTTGAAGTTGACTTTACTTTCAAATCCTGACCCCATTATAAGTCCTGAAGAAGACCTGCAATGTGGGCCGAAAAGTTGGCTTTCAAATAAACAGTTTTAGAGAATTTTTTTCTGACCTCCACCTGGACCATTTTCTTCAAAACATACTATGTAGGTATAGTAAAAGATATATAGTGATAATTTTTTTAATTTTAATTAAAATAAATATAAGCTGATCGTTTATCCTCACTTGGTGAACTCTGGTAAATGAGTTTGACAGCTTCACAAATATGTTCTTGACTGCTTATGTCCAAGTCAAATACTTGTAATCTTCCGGAACATTCTTCTTTAAGTTTTGATTTGGATTCTTCATTGCGTGAAAAACCAGCTAAAACTGTCACACCCTGTGGAAAATTAATTAATGGTTATTTTTAGAATTCGCTCAAAATATTTTTCTCTGTTCTTTGTTTCCCTATAAGGGCAGCACAAGGATCATGCCAATTATTTTAGTAGACTGTGCAACAGAATTAAAAATACATTAGTTTCAGAGGCAGATTAGGCCCATATAAATATATTAAACAAATTAATAATTGATGCACTTAATATATAAATACAAAAAACATTTTACTTGATTGAAATTTTAAGTAAAGGAAATTAAACTATTAATTGTGACTTGTGATAATATATATTATTTGATTATTAGATGGAATGACATGCATTATCAAATTTAAAAAATATAAAATCATAATAAAATCATATTTTAAAAAACAATTAATTAAAATTTATGTGATTATTATTAAAAATGAGTAGAAAGAAAAATTACTTCCTTAGAAATTTGATAAAAATAACAGAAATCATACCAAATCATCAAGATGTTGTGCTATGGAATATCCGATCCTAGATTCACATCCTGTGACAATTACAGACTTTCCAGCACATGATACCTAAAGAGGAAAACATATTAAGTGGTTGATTTTATTCTTATAAATTGTAAAAATTTTACATTAAACTTTAAAGAATATCAAAAAAAGTAAATTAAAAATAATGTTTTGTCTTAATTATGTTTTAAATTATTCAACAAAAAATGGTTGCTGGTTTTAAAAAGATATTTAATTGTTTATAATAATAAAAATAATGTCAGGATAAAAATAGTTTCACTCGATACAGTTCAAGGAAAATTTAAATGAAAAGAGAATTCATACTAACCCCAAGACCGTGGAAAAATTCCAAAGAAAAGCCCTTAAGTCTCCAAACTAAAACAGAAACTGAAAATATCTGTCCATATTTCCCTTTTAAATATTAATGTGAAGTCAAACTTTTTTTTACAATTATAAAATATTAGTCATAATATACTTTTATTATTTTAATATATTTTGTATTAAATCAGTTCATACTAAGTCACAATTTAATAAGGTTAAAAATGTGTTACTTAATTAATTTTGTATTCGCAAGTTAATGACCTATATATTTTGTATAATATTTTAAGATATTATTCTATTAGTGTTCTAACTGATGAAGTCTAGTATTTTATTCAATTAATTCAAAAGAATGTTTTATAAAAATTAGATTTATTGAAAAATTATTTCCAGAGATAGTGTGAGTTGGATATCTGCCAATGTTAGAAAACAGGATTTTTTTACCTATATAAAGCTATACTCTATTGATAAGATTTTTTTCAAAAGGGAAGGGGAAGACTCCTTAATCTAATTTAGGTAAGCCAATCATTAATAAATGAGAATGTTAAAAAAAAAAAAGTAGCATACTTGTCAGCCGATGAAAATACTAAGCTCCTTGAATCACTAGAATGAAACAGAAATATTCTCACCCACTAAAAATACCATATTTGGTGACAGTTGTGACTGAACCTTATAGATCATTAGGAAAACCAACACACACAATAAGTAAGCTCTGTTTTTTAATGATGTTAGTGCTAATTCATGAAGAAAATTAGGGAAGAAAGCATAAATATCAACTAAAAGGCACAGTTTTAACCTTCAGTGTGTGGTAGAAGAGAGTAAGGGCAAGTGTGAGTGCTATGCTGGGAATGAATACGGAGACGAGCGTCAGGCGGGCTATGCCTAAAAATCCGAGAATGGTGCTAAGAAGAACGGAGAACGCGTGCGAGAATACTAGAGGGAGGAGACACCTGTCAACCAGATCCCATGGTATTTCTTCTTCCCTCTGGCCACCGGGCTGTTTCATAGCGGCCTCTACTCTGCCAAGATATATTTAGAATTAGTATGGCACACTTACCCACTCCCCCACACAAACCCCACCCAATACACTAAGCTAGTCAAATTTTCCCTCTTTCAATTTAAAATGAACTCCTATTAGTCAATACTTATTAATTATATATTTTTAAAATATCTAAAATATACTCAAAAAGAAGGGGGTAACAATTTCTTTCTTAGTTAATTACATATGCTCATTATTATAAATACTAATTCATCATTGAAATATGGTTTTTTAATTTCTTATTTACAGCAGTATAAAAATTACTTCAGAAAATAAAAAATGCAAATTATTTTTGTTTTTATATCTTCCATTATTAAATATAAAATGAAAAAAAAGTCCTTGTTAAAAAATAAAGATGGAGATCAATAAATAGTTTATTATTTATCTTTCAGTTTCTTTGTCAATTATTACTAGTGAACTCTTATTAGTTGATATTTATTAATTATATATTTAAAAAAAATCCAAAATATATTCATCAAGAAGGGGGTAACAATTTCTTTTCTTAGTTCATTATCGAAATATATTTTTTTCATTTTTTATTTACAGCAGTATAAAAAGTACTTTAGAAAACAATAGAAATCATTTTTGTTTTATATTTTCCATTGTTAAATATAAAATTTTAAAAAAATCTAAAATATTTTCAACAAGAGGAGGGTAACAATTTTTTTTTTGGCTCATTAAATGTATATGTTCATTATTAAAAATGAATAATTTTTCATTTATAATTTACTGAAGTATAATTATTGTTTCAGAAATGAAATCTATTTTAGGTTTTTATTTTTCATTATTATATAAAACTGCAAAAAAAGTCATTGATAAAAATTTAAGATGGTGATCAATAATTATTTTAAATATTTTTTATTAAATTTGTGATAGTTTATTATTTATCTTTCAGATTTTTTTGTTACTTATTTTCAGTTCAGATTTTAATAAAAACTTGTTTATTTAATTCATCAATATTTGTTTAAAGATAAATATTTCTCTTATTATTAAAAAAGTCAAAAGGAGATGTGGTTCACAATCCGCTCAATATATTGGGTTTATTCTAATCCCATTTTTGGGGTTTGGCTCCCCCTTTAAAAGAGAGAGACCAACCTTATCTCGTGGAGTTCAGAGAATGTTCTACTGTTTTCGTACAAATTTTTATTTAATAAGAAAGGCCTTCTATGTTATGTTAAAAATTAATTGACAATAAGAAATGTATGTATTTTAAAGTAACCAAAATTTGATGGCAAAATTTAACATTAAAGTGCCATAAATAGCCTGAAAGTAAAAAAATGAGTAAATAAAAAATATTTTAATGTAATCAACATCAACTTGGAGCAACCTAATTTCTTTCAAGGGTTGAGTTTTCTATGCTGTTCTCATTTGGTTTAAACAAAGTTAAAAAAAAATCATATAAGTTGGTAAGGTTGAAGGACTGCTTAAACAGGGTCATTGTTTAATGAAAGAGAAAATAAATTAATAATCATAAATCTTTTATTAAAATATAAGATATGTTACTACAGGCTAAATTTCTTATCTTATCAATATTTTAAAAATACTAATCAAAATCAAGTAAGTCTTCTTTAGTAACAACATTTTGGCAACCCACGTATGGACATCTGAAACAATAAAAAAATTTAATTTAGAAAATTGTTTTAATAAATCAGTAAATTTTAATTTATCTATTTAGTCAATGATACTATTTATTTTTCATTATATGAACTATTTTGAACCCATAATCCTAAACTGAAAGTAAGCATCTAAAGCACAAAATTATTTATTAAACAGCAATATTATGTTGGATTACGCAACAGCAGCAAAAAAATCTAACATAATGGCTCACAAAAGGAGATTCAAAACAAATAGGCTTATATTATTTATTTCTAAGATATTGTTTAAACTAAGTGTTAATAATTATCAATTCGCGTTAAAGTCATTTCACTTTCTTCAGGAAGCTAACTTGTTTAAAATAATTTTATGCTTAAATGCTAATTTATGTTTACTTTTATCTAAGAGTAAGAACAGTTATATTGTGTGCGCATTGACAACAAAGAAGAAGAGAATCTTAAAAAAAAAATTCAAAAATTTCAAGTGATTAATGTTTTCGTTAACTAGCTCTACTTTTGCAGTTTTCAATGCGTAATGCTAAATGAAATTCAGGTAAAATAGAAATAATTTATAACCACATAAGGACATGTTTTTAAAGCTCTGAACTTATTTTGATTTAAATTGAGTAGTAGAATATATGTAATATGAATTAATTGGTCATAGTGAAGTTTATGAAGCCTTAATATAAACTTCACTATATAAATAAATAGTGTATATAAAAAAATATAAACTATATAAATTAAAGTTTATAACTTTAATTCCTTGTATAAAATAATTTCTATACAAAAAGTATTATGAATACATTACAAGATGTAAATGATCGAAGGTGACAAAAGGCATGATCAATGCTACATAATGCTCACATTTTAACAAAATATTATTTTTCACATTTTATTTAAAAATTATTTTATTGTTATTTAAAATTTTTAGGATTTAATTCCTCAAAAAATATGCTGAGTGGAGTAATAATAGTGCTATCAATTTTCCATAGTTATATAAACATACATACAGTTATTTATTTATATACACCGATAGATTAACTCACTTGAATTGGTTACGATTTCTAATGATGCAGGTAATACTCCTTTTATCATAGACATGTTTACAATGCCTCGACTGCACTGGTTGAAGGATTGGCTGCTTAGTCCATGGATCAATTGCTATATGCGCTTCTTCAACAACGCCTAGTTCATCTGTATTTCAATAATAATTTATGATTATCAACAAGAATATAGTGGCCAATTTATTTTTGGACTGTTTATTACCAATAAGTGAAATATATAATTAGAGATAGTATTAAGGTTGTGCTGAAAATTTGTAAATACGAACAAAAATAATCTCCTGAGCCAACATAACCAAATCTCAAAGTCATTTGTGTATGGTAAGTCTAGCTCCAAAATGAAAATTATAAATAATTGTAGTAGCATACTTAATTTAGATAAAAGCCAGCGATGTTACAGCAACTTTATCACCAAAATCAGCTTAGCATTTCTTATAAATTTTACTTGATTTTCTTGAATATCAATAGTTCGTTATATTGATGTAAAATTAAATGATATTTCTTCTAAAACGACCTATGATATTTTGTTTACTAGAAAAACTAAATGTCTGATATTGTAATCATAACACAAAATTGAATAAATATAAATTATGAAGCAATTAAAAAATTATCATACGGAGAAAATGTTTATTACACAAAGTTGAAAACAAAGTTCTGGAAATAACAGTTCCAACTGTTACGGTAATATTATTTCATGAAAAATAAATATTACTGTGGAAGTTAATTAGAAAATTTTGATATTTATTTCAAGTAGCATCTTAAATGAACTTTTTGCGAGGCTCCCACTATACTAGATTTTTTAGAAAAGTCGTAACAAAGTATATTTTGAGTAACTAATAAATCACTGTGATGAGTTAGCGGATCATCTGAATCTGATTAAAAAAACAGTTAGAGAGTCAAGAAAAATATAAGAGACCATCTCATTCTGTGGGAACTATTGGAACTATGGGTTCATCAGTATATTATGGTATAAATATAATAATTTTATGATAATTTATATGTTTCAGTCTATTTATGAAGATGATAAGCATGATTTAAAGCATCAAATTTAGGTTAACATCATTATAGTAGAAGTAAGAAATTTTTGGTTATGCTGTCCTTTGGAGGGGATGTAAAATGACAATGCCGAGCCTTTTTGTCGTCAGGTACTTGTCTAGGATATCCTAATTATAAAACATATATCCTAATTATATCAAGGTAGGGAAAATTTAGGATTCTAATTGTAGCATACTCCATAGCATTAAGTAACATTTAAAAAATAAACCAACAGACATCATCATGACCAACAGTTAACTCATTTGTTTCATGAATGGAAATAAAACATTGAAAATTATACCTTGATTTTTTTTGTTGCTCACATACTTCTGCAATATGCTATTAAATTCATCCTTAGTTTTACGGTTCGTTTCATTTTCTTTATCAAGGTGTTCTTTAAATACCTATTTTAACAGAAATTTAAATTTAAAAAAAAAATGGTATATGCTCCACAGGTTGTTGCTAAGAGTTGAGTTACAAGTTTTAACTGTTTATTAGTTTCATTTTAAATATTCTCTGAAAATTCAAGCTTTTGTGAGCTTCAGTATGGAAATGAGAATATAATTGTTGTTTATTATTATATTTCAGTAATCATTTCATCAACAAATAAAAGTTTCAACTAACCTTCAAAATGTAGATGGTCTTTCTAGATGAAATGATTACCGAAGTATACATATTTCCCATAATTACATCCTATTTTTCATACTAAAGCTCATAACTTGAATTTTTAGAAAATATTAAAAGAAAATCAAATGAAAAGTTAAAATTTGTTATGACTGAACTCGAAGCAACAACTTGTGGAATAATTACCAAAAAATATCAATATTTAATTGTTACAACTAGTTAGTAAATCTGACAGATATAAATAAATTATACATATTAGTACAAACATAATTATTTTCAAGAATTGTTATACAAAAAAAAAACCTGCACAATAAAAGCCATGAAGAGTCATGGGATCAATATATGGTATAAATTGTACTGCTTGTAGGACAATGATTGTGCAGGGAGGTAATTTGTGCGAGATCATGCTCAACTGCCAGGTTTTTCTCCCAACTAAGGGCATCACACATAGTACATCTGTGACTGTTAACAGATTAAATAATTTATCTGCTACAGATGGATTTGAACCCAAAACCTATAGCTTAGCAACTGAGCACTTCACTGGTATACAATAATGCCATGTAATTTTTAAAAGGCTACCATTAATTTTTAAAACTTTTCTACTGGGGGACTTGGTCATATTTAAATTACAAAAGCACTAAAATTATTACAAATTACAGTACCTGTCCCGCAGGTTGTCGCTTCGAGTTAAGAAAATAAGTTTTAACAGTTCATTCATTTCATTTTTAATATTTCCTAAAAAGACATGTAATTATGGGTAATGAGTAAGCCAAGACATTTGAAAATTTTTGGTTGGGAGAGGATCATTGAGTAAGTTTATTAAATATAATGCATTAAATACTTATCATAATTACATTTAGTAAAGAAGTAAAACTTAATATTTCCTAACAGAAATAATACTTTGTAAACTGACAATTATACCTGTTGAATATTACAATTCCAAGGCTCTTCCACCTGAGACAAAGTAGTTTTGCAGTTAGTTAAGGCAGCTTGCTGTATTCTAGTTTGATGACTAATACTATCCATATCTTTGGCAATATCAAATAACTTGGATATTTCTGTAGTTGCAATATCATCTATGACAAAACATTGTTAATGTTTTAATCATAAGTGCTACAACAGTCGGTTATTTAGTGAAATTAAAATCGTACAAACCTGTCATATTTTCTAGAATTAAATCCGTAATATTTCGTAATCTTTGGCTACTTTCATCGAGTAATTTTTTCACTTCATCCATTATAAAATAAGTATTATACTCAAACAATTTCAAAATTACCTCCTTCAGGAGAAAGTTGTAGTTCGCGAACGAGTGATCATCAATTATCATGGAGGATGGGATTAGTTGGGGGTGGAGTCACAATTAACACCAAATAAGTGAAAACTTATTTTTATTACTGCCGACGATTCGACCTGCGTTGTAGGTCATCTGGTACTTTTCCAATCTAACGACGACCTACCCCAGCATGCTCCTCTGGCACTTACCTCAACTATTTGCAGCCTGTCAGGTTATGATGTCTGAAATATATTTGAAATAGTAAACAGACAAGAGGATTCTTAGGAAATGAAATAGGAGATGATATACAGCTAAAATATGATTTTTTTTTTGTATTTCTTTTATTTTTAGCTATTTTTCTTTTAAAGAGAAGATTTGCCCGGGCAAATCGTTTCTCTTTAAAAGAAAAATAGCTAAAAATAAAAGAAATACAAAAAAACAATCATATTTTAGCTGTATATCAAAATTTCTCTTTAAATTTAAAATATATAAACTACTGAATAAATAAGAAGATAAAATATAACATTTATTATAAACATAATTCATTAAAAATAACAATATCACATCAAAACCGTGTCGAATATACAGAACAATCAAAACAATTAACCAAAAAACATCACATTGTAGTTAAATATAATTATTTATGTTTCAAATTGAAATATTTAAAATAGAAAATAAATAATAAGATATAATAAAACATTTACTATAAACAATATTGATTAAACACAACGATATCTAGCAACAATTATAAACAATATTAATTAAAAAGAACAATATGTTACAAAAATTATAAACAATGTTCATTGAAAAGAACAATATTCAGTTGCAGTTTCATATTATGTCCCTTTCTACAACACATTTTCCGGGGAATGACGTTCCGCTCCTGTAGAAATACCACAGCTGACTTTTCATCAATCACCTCGCGAAAAATCTTCATCAAATTCCAACTCATATTGTATAATTAACATGAAAACAAATAAACGTCCACAAGACACCAACAATAACAAAGGACTAAGGAAGGTTTCGCTAACCGTAGCAGGTAGTTAACGAAAGTGACACTTGGGGCGCTGGGTTAGGTCGTCGTTAGATTGGAAAAGTACCGGTCATCTTCTAGGCTATAAGAGAAAACAAACAAAACAAAAATAACTATAAAAAAAATATTACAGTACCAAGAATATAATAACATACAGAGTATTAGAAAAGTAAAAAAATAGCGATGGATATATTATTAAGGATTAAAAAAATTACAATATAAATGTACAGAAGGGTGATAATGCAAACAAAATACAAAGAGAAAGAAAAATGAGAAGATAAAAAATGAAAAAGTCTAAATATAAAAAGGTGAGATATAAAAGTATGGAAAACCTAGTTTAATTGCAGATAAAATATAAAATGTATGAAACACTCCTAGAGTGTTACATAAGTAAAATGTATGAAAATTAATACAAAATATGATGCTAAAGAATAAATACAGAAGAAATTTGTAGAAAGTAATTATAGGAATCTCGTTGAATTTGGTAGTGATATAAATATTTGAAAATATAAGTATGGGATGTATATAAATGTATATAATTAGAATGAAGTTAATATAATACAAAATATGATGTTAAAGAATAAATATAGAAGAAACATATAGAAATTAAAAGATATAAAATTCTAATGCTTTAATTTCTATACGTTTCTTCTACAGTGGCTCACAGTGAAATTGATACACCCTGTAGAGAGAAAGAAAAAATTAAATGGTTATATGGTTGGAAACAAAACCTGAAATTCATCAACACATTTATTAATATCAATGTTTAATATGTACAAACTAAAAAAATTAAAACATTTAACTTTGAGAATTATAAAAAATTAACAAAAAAAATATGAATAAGAATTTCACATCACAGTCAAAATGATACACCTCACAGTCAAAATGATACACTTCACCTCTTATTAATTTTTGAATAGTATTAATTTAGTTCAATACCTTGTAGGCAAGCCGTTATTTTCGACCACTTCTTTTAGTCCTTTTGGAATGGAGTCGCGAATTTTTTTAACAAAGGAATTCTCAATCTTTTAGTTAGTGGTCATTCAAAGGAGTAATTTTATTACTGTAGGGATCATTAAGAGGCGTTTGGTTTCATACACTTCCAAGCCAAGACATTTGAAAATTTCTTCTTTTTTTAAGTCGAGAATTTTTTAAACTCTTCTTTGCATGAAATCGTATGGTTTCTAATTTCTATGTCCAATTTTGCCCACAGGTGTTCAATTACGATAAGATCTGGTGACTGTGCTGGAGTTTTATTAACTTTGGGGCAGTTATAAAGGAGCCATTCCTTAACTAGCATGTTTGGGGTCACATGCTGGTTAAAACAAAACTTGTCTTTAAGCCTCATCTTTTCCGCACTTTGTTTCAAGTTTCCTTTTACAATTTCTACGTAAATATGCTTGTTCACTATTCCATTTATAAAATGAAGATTTCCCACAACAGAAGCCACCATACACCTCACCCCAACACAATAACAATCCTAACTCCATGTTTCACAGTTGGGCGTAAATTTGTTTTCGCTAGCTCTTCTCCTGGTTTCCTCCACACAGCAACGTCCATCGGACCCAAAAATATTAAATTTATTTTCATCAGCAAATATTAAAGTTTTCCAAAACTCAGGGTCCTTCAGTAAATATTCATTTGCAAATTGCACCCTGACTTTTTTTTTTTTACTAATGAAAGGTTTCTTCCGAGCTACTCGTCCATAAAATTTATTTTTTCTTAGAACAAGCAGCACTGTTTCTGCACTTGCTGGCTTACCTAAGCGTTTAGATAGGTGGCTATTTCGGATGCACTCAAAAGTGGATTTCTTTTAATTTCCCGGACGATCCAAGATCTCATCCCTATCAGTTAAATTTTTTCTAGTGCTTTTAACTTGTTTTTCTGGCAATGCGCTTTTCCTTCTTGAATCTCTCCACTTTGTGCTGGACAGTTGAACAGCTTTTTTAAAAATAATTTCAGCTATTTCATTTAAAGATTTCCCGTCATTAAAATGTTGAATAACCAACTCACGTTCTTTTAATGTTGTGAGCGGACCCATTTTCGTAAAAAAATAAAAAAAAACGTCATTTTCTTCAACTCGCTTTGAAAAGAGCCAAACACTTCCGACTCAAGAGTTTAACTAAAGTAAAATAGTTTAAGGTAAGCAAATATTTGGAAAAACAAAGATGTATCATTTTCATTTTTTATTTTTTAAAGAGAAAAGATAGGCCCTCGACCGGGATTTGAACCCGGAACCTTTGTCTCACCGTGACATCGCTCTGCCAATTGAGCTATCCAAGGCCCCTCCCGGTCGAGAACAAACCTCTCTTTTAGATCCTATAGCCCCAGCGTGCTCCCGCCATTTTAGCGATGAATACGCAAGGATGAAGTTCTTTGAACATTAATTTTAATTTAGGATCTTATTGACACGTCATATTATTATTTATAAAAAATTATAAATCTCGACCGGGAGGGGCCTTGGATAGCTCAATTGGCAGAGCGATGTCACGGTGAGACAAAGGTTCCGGGTTCAAATCCCGGTCGAGGGCCTATCTTTTCTCTTTAAAAAATAAAAATATTTATAACTCATAAAAAATGACCAATAATTATAAAAAGTGTATCATTTTCATTGTGAGATAAGTAATCCTAAACAAATGTGTTTTATTTTTATTATTAACTCCTTGTTTATTTGTAAATGTTTATATACAAAGTATATACTTCTAGGATATTTAGTGATTACAATAAATTATTGTTTTTAATGTAATGTAATTTGAACTATTTATTTATTCAAAGACATCTATAAATACCCTGGTGTATCATTTTGACTGGGTCCCACTGTATATTTATTCTTCCGTCCTCCATTAGATCTTCCAGTCAACTAGTTTCCTCTATAACATCAATTATTATGACATAGAGGTACAAGTTAGCAAAACGATTAAGAAAACTGAAGTAGTACTTAAAATTTGACCTCATATTCTAACGAGTTAATATTTTTGCTGGTACCGAATTCAATTTAAAAAGTAAATGAGTTTCTTTGAAAACTGCTAACATCAAAACTGGGATTTATACAATGATCGATATGAGCTGTTGGAAGTTGCTACTATTATTTATTAATATGAATATTATTACTGGATAGGAGTTTTTTTTTTACCTCGTTGCCTGTAGCAATATAATCTTCGTCTTGTTTGTTTGTTTATTTAACGTCACTTGTATGGGTAACCTTCGTCGTTGTTATCATTTGGTAGAACGATCATTTGTACGTCTACGAGAGCATATCCTGTTACCAATACGAGCCCACAGAAAGAGACTTTCTGGGTGTAAATTGTTATCCTTTTTTCTCTGTATGTTCCTTAAATTTGTTTGCTAATGGTTAAGCAAGATAAATTGGAATGCGTTTCAATTTTTATACAGTTTAATGCTTATCGTTGAACGGGTTTTGGATCAATAAAATAGAAACAAAGATTATTTAGAAAAACAAAACAGCAAGTTATTGGTATTAACCAACTGGGCATTCCTAATTGATACGCTTAAAATACAAAAAAAAAATTAAATTATTTTCTTAAGCGATGTTTTTGAAACTGTTTTTTCATTGCAACTGTTTTTAGAGCAAAATTATAGCACTCTCCTCTACACTTCCTGATAGTGTGAAATAAAAAATTCTTTGGGTTTGGATTGCAGACAACTCTTGGGGCTTAGTAAACTTACAAACCCAGCTCAGATTTTGTGTGTTGATAGCGCGAAACGTCAATAAACACATCTATTCATATAATATTTATTTAAGGGGGAGTATGTCTAGTCTTAATATTGATACAGGTGCTTATTTCAAATTTGGTATAAATAATGGTTGCAAATGAATTCTTTCATCCACTTCTTTCATCTTGTAGTATGAAGATCATCATAGCAGTTCTTTGCATTGGCCTCATCCATGGCTCAGTGGCCCAATCCGGCATATTGAGCTCGGTCATGGATTCAATTAGTTCTGGTAAGAAAGCGTATTAATATATTAATTTCGATTCTGATGTGAATACGGAGTTCCTTGGGTTCAATCAAGTTTTGGTATAACATTTATAAGGTTGTCTTACCATATTGAGGTTAATTAACCAATGAAAAGATTAATTTCAGTTATACATCACAGGGATTATTTAAACATTTATATTTTATTGTATAATAATCATTATTTTAAAGATATAAAGTAATAAAGCCATTTTTAGAAATTAATCAGTAAACAAAGAACTTCTAAGTTTATATTGGCGAGAAAAGCGTAATCACTGCAACTTTTATTTACAACAGTTTTTCCCGTTTAGATATTTTTATTTCTTTTAAAAAATGCTAACCTGGACACAGCCCTATTAGTTTCCTTCAAGAACTCCTATGTCAGAAAGGACGGATTATTTTTACGGGTTTTCAACGTAACTCCAGAGAAAGAAGGCTGAAATATCTACCCTGGGTATTCAATGAAATTTAAGTCAACAAACTTGAAGTGCACACAACCAAACCTTTCTTGGACATCAAGTTTTAATCAACCAGGCTCAACGGTTTAATATAAAATTTCTCTTGACCGGATCATTTATCAAATATACAGAAATCTTTTCAAGAACGCAAATATTTTTTATACAAAGAACATTGAAAAATTACAACGAGTTTATCTGCAATATCAGCAATGGTACATTTGTTCATAATTTTGAAACATAAATACAATATTTCCTTATGAAAACAATCATGGTCATGTAATTGTTTGGGGTGAGGTACATAAAATTTCAACACACTCATAAGTACGATTTTTATTATCTATGGTGTGCCGACCTTACGTAAAGTTTGTAAAAAAAGTCAAGTTAAAGTTCAACATAAGTTTCGACCTTTACGTTTTGGTCGAATCATAAGGATGTAGAGTGGTGTCAAGAATCTTTAATTATTTGGCGCTTGACTAATAAACCAAAGCATATTAGAGTGTTGAATTTTCATCGATCGTACCCTAGATCATTTTTTCATATTATTTAATCCACCGTAAATATTTTCGGTATCAGTTTCGTAAGTTGTCACTCCGAATCGAGTCACAACAAGTTTTAACTTTTCATGCGTTTTCTGGAAAATAAAAATGTGTTTTAGAATGAAAAAAAAAGTGTACGATTAAGGGAAATATATTTCGGTATAATTTCGTATATTTCGGTAATCATTTAATCAAGAAATAACCTTTTCAAAAAACATTTCAAAGTGTTGACGATATATGTTTGTTGAAGCATTCATTTCTTGGTTTGGAAAATATTAAAAAGGATACGAATAAAAAAACTGTTGTGACTCAACTCGAAACGACAACCTGCGGAACTGAAAATATCATTTCAACATCGATTATAACCTAACTAGTACGTGCAAGTCGGTTCTTTAATCTATATACAGTCAGTAATAGTTACTATACCCAGTCAATAATACAATTATATTTATTTTCGAGAAAAATATTAAAAAAGAAACGAATGAAAAGTTAAAACTTCTTATGACATGACTCGAAGCGACTACCTGAGAAACTGATACCAAAAAAATTATTTTTCAGTATACAATAGCTACAGGTCAGGGGAATACTTGAAGACCATAAATACCTACGTCCGGAAAGCCATCAATGGTCTGGAACTGTTAAAGATCTATTTATCGCTGCCTGCATTGCCATCTCTTTCATCTCTTTCATCTCTTCCATCTCTTTCTACACTTTCATCACTAACATCTACCGTCTCATCACTAGCATCTGTCGTCTCATCATCACTTCCATCAGGCCAGTCTATTCCTCTATTAGGAGCTGCAAGTAACGCCTTACAAGGTTCTGCATCTTCTGGACAATCTTCTGGACAATCTTCCCAACGACCTTCTCAACAATCGCCTTCATTGATGCTTCTAGGGGGAAGAAGGTCATGGCCTGGAAATCAAGGTTGATTAGTTAAGTATAATATGTAAGCTTTAGTGTAATAAAGTCAAAAGGCTAATACAATTTATATAAATATGACAATTTTCATTTCTTTTAATAATTCCTCGTAATCTGCTTCTTTAGTATATGATGACTACAATATATATCAACAGCCCTAGTGAATAAGTGGTTAAGTCGGATTTTGTTCAGAGAGAGTTATCTTGAGATTACTGTATTGCCTTTGAGATAACTGTAAGAGGGAAGCGGGATACAGCTATTCTCGTAGTTTTTGGATTGAAATGGAGTCGTAATATACTCGTAAGCAATAACTCCAATTCAAGACAATCCCTGACTTAAATCCTTATTCATTACGATACCTCCCTCTCCCATGATTCCCTACTGTAAACGAGGGATCTCGAATTTTTCCAAAAATAAGTAGATTTTTCGGCAGACCACACGATGGTGTTATCAAAATAGGATGAATGGCTCAAAACGGCTGAAGAAGTAAAGAAAAAACTTGTACAACCGTATGGCGCAGCTGAAGAACGACGCAACATGGATTCCAGATTTGAACTTCAAGCATCTCAAATATCATCTTTGCTCTCATATTGGCAGGGCCAACAATCTACATGGACTTGCAAAACTAAATTAACAGAAATAGTGATGATAATAATTCTGATTCTGATTCTGAGGTTAATTTGGCTCTCCTGAACATTTAGGGAAAAGTGATTTCCCCCCTTTTTCCGTTCATAGTCTTATGTATATATGCCAATATGTTTGTATTGTACACACACACACACCCGTGTGGAGTTTCCCGTGTGGAGGAGAAGAATAAACATTTTACTTTTTAACTAATTATTAGTTAATTATTATTATTATAATTGATTAACTATAACGGAGGTGATGCAGAATCTTGGGCTCAAGATTGACGAACTGCTATCTTTCATTCGGTCAAAACATAATGTTCACGGGAAAATTAAAATGTTACACTTGGAAAATAGTGCCAAAGAGATCGAATAAGAAACCACGCCTCAAAACACCGCGATCTTATGCAATCTTTGTTCAATATCTTCATATTGGAAAGTTAGTCCTATGCAGATTTTTTGAGACAAATAAGAGGTAATCTGGCAATGATGGAACTGGGCCCTTCCATAACCAGAGTTCGGAAAAATAACAATGGTGATCTTCTACTACAGTTGGACCCCAAAAAAGGGAAAACCCTTTCATCTATGAAGACTACAGTGGAGAAAATGCTTGGTGAAGGTGCAGAAGTGCGGACAGGACGGAGGAATCTACGTTTGAACTAAGAGACTTAGATGCTCTGACCACAAAAGAGGAGAATGTGGATGCATTAAAGCCACTACTGGGTGAGGAGTACCTATAACAGCAATAAGATCCATGGAGATACGCAAACAGTAGTCATTGTAATGCCAGTTCTCCAGGAAAGAAAGGTTATGGCTCAAGGCACGATATGCGTAGGTCCAATCGTTAGCCGCATACGGGAGAAATTCAAAGTACAAAAGTGCTGCCGGTAATGGGAGTATGGACACATAGCTCGAAACTGTGTAGGGGAAGACAGAACAGCTTTATGCCGAAACTGTGGCCTGCTAGGTCACAAGGCTGTTGAATGTAGGCAGAGCCCTTATTGTGCAAAATGTGAGGGAAAGAATAGCGTGGATCATATTAGCGGGAGCAATAAGTGCCCAACTTTTCGTTTAGCACTTAAAACCATGAAGCAAGTTCAACAACATCGTATATGAAGATTCTGCTGTTGAATTTGAACCACTGTGAAGCTGCACAGGGTTTACTCAGTCAAACTGTACGAAAACTACACATCGACGTTGCTATTGTCTGTAAACAATACGAGAATCTCGAGTGTACAGCTTGGGTATCCGACAAAACTGGTAAAGCTACTATTTGGGCCTGTGGTGAATATGGTATTCAGGAGTGATAAAGTGAAGCAGTCTGGCTTTGTATGGGCAAAGATTAATGATGTGTGTGTTTTTAGCTGCTATGCTGCTCCTGGTATAACGATAGAAGATTACGCAAACTTACTGGATCGTATTGTCGTAAATACTAATTGCCATGGGCCAACTATAATTGCTGGCGATTTTAATGCGTGGACAACGGAATGATAGTACCATGATTGCTCCATTCCAGTATAGGACTCAGTATCTTGGAAATCTGATGAATCCTCTTTTCAAATCTTACCCTGTCCCTTGCACGCGTTTCCCATAGACCAATACGTGCTGCACGATGAGCATAATTCCATGTTCAAAGTACGAGTTTCAACAAGGTACTCATCAGGCTTGAAAGATGCCTTAATAAAAGATATTATAACTTAAAATTTGCATTTCCGAATCGAGTTCTAATTCGTTTTTGGTTTTAGATTCATTTTACATCCACATGTAAAATAAAATTAGTATACTCCTCTTCTAACCACAAACATAGTGCAATCAGGACAATGTATATACCAAACCTGTTCCCAATTAATATTCTATTATTTTATCATGTAAAATGAGGCAGTATGCTTTAGTATTCGCTGTAAAGTTTTCTTTCGCCTCTAATAGTTCTCTGATATCGATAGTCGTACTTTTGATTGCTTCGGATTGTTCAGAACAATCTATAATCACTAGAGGTCCGAGCTTCCGCAATCGGATCTTGAAAGCAGGGGCTGAGAATGTCTAACGCCATAATAACTTGTTTGAAATTCGTTATACCTTTCAAACAACAATGCTACTTTTCCTTGCTCAAAATCTAAATTTAAGTCATCGTGCGGATATTGTTCACTATTCAAATAAAGTTTCAAATTTTTTAATTTGCAACTATCGAACAGACTACTTACTACTCGTATGTTTGTTAGAGGTTCCCCTTCGAGATAAATGAAACTTAGAGAAGGGAAGGTATAAATATCTTGTTGTTGAATAGGAATTCTAATCTCATAGAATTTGTTAAAAATATTTCCCGTATAAGGCTGGTGCGAATGATATTCAAATTGTGTAAGAGAATCAACGAATTTTATTTTATTTTTTTATTTTATTCATAATGTTTGTTTAACAGAAAATCACACTGTTTAAAAATATAGGGTTTGCAGTTGTTAACGCTCTTGATGATTTAGGTTTACTGATTTTAACCGTTGTTTGGCATCTCTTTTTAAAATAATCGATGCAACTATCTCTAGAACAAAAATCAATTCCCATTCTTTTTTAAATGTAATCTCAATGTAACCGTTTCTCCTCTAAAGTCGATTAGTTCTCCGTTCTGATCTACTAATCGAACAATGATATTGTCTACAGTCCTCACGTTGGTTGGAAAGTAAATGACCGGATTCGTGATTTCTATTATTTTATATCCTGGGTCTACAAGTGGAAAGAATTGGATGAATATTATGATTCGGTTCTCCATTCACATAAGACCCCGATGCGATGTTAAATTGAATTGAAATAATGTTTACGCTGAGAATTTTAACAATGCCATTTGATTCAGTATAGGGGCGATTCGGAGGAATGACATCTACGGTTCGGGTAAAACCCAAAAGAGTACCAATAGAGTGAAGCTTGTTGGAATAGGTAAAGTATACTGCATGAGTCGTTTTAAATTCTGTTTTTAGTGTGTTGAAGTTTCCGCGTAGTATCAGTACAGCGGTAGGGTCATGATGAGAAATTTCTTTACGTAAATCGGCAAATTACCAAAATAAAACAAACGATTAACGTCCTTTTTTTATATTGAAAAGTGAAAGGGAAAAAGAGACCTTCCATACTAAATGTTAATACCGTGGAAAAATTCCAACGAAAAGCCCTTAAGTCTCAGGCATCCTCAGGGTAGAAAGAGAATAACAGCAAAACATGAATAATGCGCCTAAGAAACATCCCACCACCTCCAATGCTCAAATGCAACTAATGAAACATAAGGAACTAATGCAACTAAATGAAACGCCAGCTGGATAAAGTTAGATAAAAACCGCAGATAAATACTTCAGAAATTGAAAATTCAATATACACTCACCAAACTTCAAAAAGCACAACACGAAAAAACAAATAATTGTAAACAACACAAAAACATAAGACAAAAGACCATATGAAAAAATGAAAGCAAAAGTGCAAGAAAAAAAGAACATTATCAAGAAACCAGTGGACTAATGGCTATTCCAAAAAATAAATTAATATTTAAAAGGGAAAGGTAAAAAGAGACTTTACATAAATGTTAAGACCATGGAAAAATTCCAACGAAAATCCCTTAAGTCTCCAAACTAAAACAGAAATTGAAAATAGGTACTAGTATGTTTAAGGGCCTGCTGACATCAGCGCGCTCAGGTGTCACTTACCTCAACTATTAGGACCTTGTCAGGTTATGCATGAATTTTAAATAGGCATTGCCTTTCATTATGACATAACAGATTTATAGGAAATGAAATAAATGAGAAACATGTAGACAAAATTAAACTAGATATAATAAAACATTTATTACAAGCAATATTCATTAAATAACAATTTGTAACTAAAATATAATTTTTTTATATTTTTAAATGTTTTTATTTTAAAGAGAATTAAAAATAAAAATAAAAACATTTAAAAATTAAAAAAAATTATATTTTAGTTACAAATTGTTATTTAATGAATAAAATAGAAATATTTAAAATATGATGTTATGATATAGAATGAAAGATTTATTCCAAACAATGCTCATTAAAAAGAACAATATTTTCAAAAATTGTATCAAAAGGATCTCTTCCCATTAACTTCGTTCTCCACATGAACTCTGCCAAGTAAGAGTCTATATGTTCTCTATTGGTGCCTCTTCTTCTCTTGTTTCCCCACTTCACTGATCCCCATAGCCTTTCTATTTCTATTTGGGTGTTAGCCAGAGTAGTTGGATCAACAAAGTTCAATTGATGATTAACCATTAAATGAGTATAGCCTTCATTCTCCAGGTTTTTATATGCTTTCCAGGAGTCAGATACGATTATTGAACCGGGTCGAATGTTCTTAATAATGAATGGAATTAATGTTGTTGCAGACATACCAGGAACTTTAACTATGAAACACTCTGTTGTTTCTCTGCATATTCCTCCAAATATCCACTGCTGAGGCAAAATCCGTCCTCTGTTGCTTTTTCCTCTAGTATATAGACTTTCATCAATTTCTACATAATCAAAATACATAAAATAATAAAGAAAATAATCAAAAACACATTCACGTTCAACTTCACATAAACAATAACAAAACAGTAGAAAGGTTACTATAACAGTAGGAGATGGTTAAGAAAAGTGACACCTGAGTGCGCTGATGTCAGCAGGCCCTTAAACATACTAGTACCTGAAAATATTTGTCCTAGGATATTTTCAATTTCTGACAGTACGGTGTTGCCACATATGCTGTGCGACGTTGCCACATCTCACTTTTCGTATCAGAACACCACTCACGGTTCCCCCTAAATCCCTCTCGCCATAGCTTACATCCCCTCGCCCTAGCACACTCCTCAAGGTCATCCCTTTGCCCTGCTAGCTAGGGCAATGGCCTTAAGGTCGTGTCTCTGGCTCAACCCGTTAATATATGATTAATTTAAATGTTAGTTTTCTCTGTATAATGGATAAGCACTGTTACAAATTATCTCACTTCTACACGAACTTCCATTACCTCACTTTTTGTATCCCTAAACTCTTTAGTGTGGATACAGTTGAAGAAGAATCAGAAATTTATAGTAAGAAAATAGTGGAAATATTGACGAATTAGTATGAACAGGTGTTTGTGGACCCGAGAGGCCTCCAACATATCCGTAATAGTCGGCTGCATCTCCTAAGCCAACTAGCAGAGATTCATTTCATGCCTTACAAGTGTCCGCTTTCAAAAATGTTTGCTCAAAATAGAAATATTTCTGCTATGACAAAGACTAGATTGGTCCATAACGTAGCTTTTATCCAATACTTCATTCTGTAACGGAAGAAAAGCGAACATATTAATTACCTATACAGATAATCAATATAACCTGAAACTACAAGAGCTGATTTATTCATGAACCTGGAATTTCATGACCTGAATAGTTAACCTATTACAGACCTCAATCATTAGCATCGAGTCATCAAGGAAGCAATGTCATAACTTCGACCATAAATATGTTTTTAGTTCATAAAACCAACCATTAACTTTTATAACCTGATTGCTAATGAAATTAATCTAGATCGATAAGAATGAAAAAATAGCTCCTAGGTCAACTTAACCTGATTATCAAATTAAAGTCAAACCCATGTTTAAAGAAAGGATTCTCGCTCGGATTTAAACTTCAGAAACCTATAACGTCGTTTCCTTAATGACCCATTAATATGTAGGCTTCGGCGAGTCCAAACTCCTTTCGGGAGATACTTATTGATTCCCCATCGAGAAGAATGTTAGTACTATCCTTCTATCTTGCGTATCACTCTTCTGTGTGAATAAAATGGAATGTAGTTCCTCCTTTAAGGACTCTTTTGTAGAATATTCTTGATTTGTTCTTTAACATAAGTTTTCTTTCTTTCTTCTTTGAAGTATTTTACTGACATTTGTAATCATGTAATACTTTCGGACGATCATAGGAGGTAGTAATACTTATCCGGGTTTATCATAGGACAAATTTTCGGTAATGCCTTAGTTTTGTCATAATATCCACTTCTAATGGAGTCTTTGGAGATTTTCCATGATATCGAATAGCTCTTTAAGTAACTATTGCTTACTACAGGTACCTCCAGTGGTGTGTCCAGCATGCCTCAAGTATTTTATCAACCTTGCATCGTTGTCTTCGATCTCACGAATCGTAGATTCGATGCTGGGATTTATCAGGAGATCAACAACAGAGCGGCGGGACGCTTAAGGGCGGCCGTGACAGAGCTGAGCATGAGTACTTTTTGAAATAAACAGATGTATTGGAGACATTGAATTTGCTGAAAACTCAATTTTCTTAAAAATGTGACTCTTTAGCATACACACATTCAAATACTAATTCAAGTAAGGTTTGTATCCTTGACTAGGAAAATGATTAATTATAGGGATCTCTTATCGTTATGAATCTGTAAATTTATATTTCTAAAACCAAATCCAAAAGGGTTGTATAATCCACAGTAAAGAAATTATAGAAACAAAAAAAAAGTGGGATTTATTTTTCTCAAATACGTTTTTGGGTTTTTGACGTCGATTGTCTGTTCCTAACCAATTCTATTTTCGTATGTCACATCTTTTTCCCTGCAGTTCAACCTGCTTACCTTTTAGGATTAGTTCTTCAGCTTCGAAGCATGGATATGGAGAAGAAGAAGGATATATGAAGCTTTTACATGACCAACCATTTTTCATTTTGCTGGTATTCACCAACAGATCTTGCCTCAAGAACTGACCTCGATCCATATTAGTTCCTCTGAAAACGCTTACACCAATGAAGTTATTTAGATATAATTATGAAGTTAGTTAGATATATCCCATTAAACTGCAAATAAATATAAAGATTATATCTATTAAGTTATTATCTGTTAAGTAATTGTTTTGGGTGTTAGGCATGGCACAAGGGGGGACATTAACTTCCATGATTATGTGAGAAAGTATAATAAAATTACCACTGGATGCGTACCCCAAATTATTGTAATTTAATACTCTAAAACTGTAAAATTCTAGGGAGCCGCTATGTTTTAAAGGCTCAAGTCAAACAAAACTTAAGTTGAAATCTCCACTCGTGGCTGTTAACAGATTATATAATTTATCTGCTACAGTCGGATTTTAACCGGGAATCCTCAGGGTAGGAACTCAGTGCTGAACCCTCTGAGCTACCCCGAATGAATTCTTTCATATTCAAACTAATATGTTTCCAGACAGAGATTTATGAAGATCTTAAAGCCAGTTGGTGAAGTTTAAAATATATAAACTACGGTCACCAGTGGTCTAGTGATTAGCGTAACAAACTACTAAACCCAAGATCGCGGGTTCGTAGCCCGGCAGGTGGCCCTAGGATTTTTATAAGGGAGTAGAAAATCCTTAGTTACGCCGTCCTTCGGAAGGGACGTTAAACGGGGGTCCCGAGCCTGTACGATGTCAGGTACTCGTTAAAAATCCCTATCCTAATTAAACCTGGATAGGAAAAATTTAGAGCTCCCAATGTAGCATCGTCTGATTAGCCATACCATAGTGATGTTAAATGAACAAACCAAACCAAATATATAAACTTTAGGCAAAAATATTAAAAATATAAATTCAATCTTGGTTAGTCTCATACAAGACTGAAAAGACTAGAAACTGCTCGACGTTTTCGTCTACTTCAACATTTACTTGGCAAACGCTCAAAGCTCCCAATTAATTATAAAAGAATCATTTACATGACAGTTATCTGACCTATTTGGACATACGGAGTTGAGTTTTGGGGCTCTACTAAACCATCCAATTCATCTCATATCTAATCGTTACAATCCAAAATCCTTCGTAAAATCCTCAATGCTCTTTATTATGTCACAAACAAACTCATCCATCATGATCTGAATATTCCATGTTCCTGATTTGGCCCAAACTCTATACCTATCCTTCCATGACAAGCTCCATACACATTTTAATTCACTAGTCTCTCAACTTGCTTCCCATACTAGTCCTGATAACCCTCCGAGGCGTCTGAAAAGAAGATGGCCTTGAGACCTTCTACTATAAAATTTTATTGGAATGTTACCGATTGGTAGTTTCTCCACAAGTGTTTTTTTTCATGTCATTTGTTTATATTAGCAGATTTACTTGTTGTAATATTATTACAGTTGTAAATATCAGTAAATTAATCTAAAATAAAAAATTGGGTTAAATAAAAAATTACCTTAAACAAAACTTCTACTGTCCCTCTCCGCTGACTTAATACTAAATGCTACAGTCTATTTTTCAGGGAAAATACGGCTGAAAACAAACAAGATTTGTACAGTTGGTCTTCTACACACTTATAGAAAAGTGTGTAGCGGGAAAAATATTTGTAAGATTTGTTTATTAGGGCCTAATGACCAGCGACCTCCCGAACAAACAGAGGAGGATTCCATTACCCTACCTCATTGTTCTATCGCAAGGATGACGTCACAATTGACACAAGTGCTCCATAGGATGGATATAAAAATGGATTTCTTCGATGGTTCTTCCAGTTCGGGTTTTCCATCCACAATGAAACTGTACATCGCTGTCGTCTGCATCGTCCTCCTTCAGGGGGTTCAGGTCAACTGCCAGAGCAGTCTCTTGGACTCCGCGATGAACACTATTAACAGTGGTAAGGGTGGTCTCTTCATCCGTTACTATATATTCAATAATAATCTAAAATAGAAACTTATCCTGCCCATAGTTTACCAACAGTACCGCAGCGGGACTCTGTTGAGGAACCTGATGCTGATCGCGAGGGAGTATATCAACTTCATCGTGGTGTGGCTGAGCCAGCTGCAGAACTACATCAGTTCCTTCCAGGCACCACCAGTAATTTCGTACCCGCAGGCGACAGTCCCGAACAGGGCCTGGCAACACAGGGCCTAAATCCTTCATGTTCAGAAAAATAGAATACATTTATTGTAAATACATATGCTTTGATTTTTTTTTTGTGTCACAAACCCTTCTTATTCCAAACCAATTTGTATATATTTCTTCAAGTGATATAATTAACAATTAAAACTGAAAATTAAACTACATTATGACGTTGAAAATAGTAGATACATTCTTTTTTGTATTCATACATTATGCGACATTCAGATATATTCGTATATAACCTCCTATAATACTTTATTGGATTCACTACCCATGCAATGATCTCAGGGAAAAGTCAGATTCTTTGATCTGAATAGTATCTAAATAATGAAATGGGATGCCACCCTGAGACTGTTATACTTGAGATATAGTAATTCTATTTCATTAATGGATAAGAGACATTTATATATCCATCTCCAAGTGTTGACTGACTTGGAGTTGTTTAGTAAATAAAGATCCTATTTCATCTCATTAAATTACAATTTTTTTGCTACACTAACACTAACAGCATTTGTTGTGTGCTGATCATAGTTACAAGTTAAATTATGTATCTACTTACAAAGAAGTATCTATTATATGTCTACTTACAAACTAGTGGTGGGGTCAAAATAACGTCGCAGTCTAAAATAACGTGTTACCAGAACGAGACCGTTATTGGAATAACTCTTCATCGTTTCACTCCCCAATAACCAAATAGCACTTCGACATGATTTCAGAGCTGAAGGCCGAGGCGTTTTCATTCACAATTACTGATTGAAAAATTAACAAAAAAATTAAACTTTGCCAATTAGCACAAAAAAAAATGGAAAAAATATCTAGTAAATATATTTTAAAACCATAAAACTACCTAAGACGTTATTCGATCTTATAATTAATTATTATTATTAAAGATTATATCTTTGTTACTTAGACTGTTATTGAACTAACAAAACGTTATTGGCTTGGTTTCCTATTTTTTGCGAATATAGAAGGATTTCATTTACAATTACTGATTGAAAAATTAACAAACAAATTAAACTTTGCTAATTCGCACAAAAAAATAGAAAAAATATCAAGTAAATATGCTTTAAAACTATAAAACTGCCTTAGACGTTATTCAAGTGGCGCTATCTTTGTTATTCAGACTGTTATTGAACTAACAAAACGTTATTGGCTGAGATGGTTTTTAAAAGGAATATAGAAGGATTTCATTCACAATTACTGATTGAAAAATTAGCAAAAAAATTAAACTTTGCTAATTCGTACAAAAAAATGGGAAAAATATCAATTAAATATGTTTTTAAACCTTAAAACCCCCTTAGACGTTATTCAAGTGGCCCTATATGTAGAAGAGGGTGAAGTCAATAAAGTTTATACAAGTTAGCAAAGAATTTATTTGTTTTACAGATAAAATGAAAAGAATGAAATACCATACCTATGATGAACATAAGGTTGAATTGTAAAATAATTTTTTTTTTAATTAGCCATTATGGGCTACGCCTGTTTCAATTCTCGTGTAAATTTATATATTAGATATATTATTTTCTTCAATGAAAACGTTACTCAGATAACGTGTTACTGGAACACGTTATTACATGGTAGCAGTTATGCCATAACGAGTTATTAAGATTTCACTGTTTAGCCCATCACTACTGCCCAGTCCTGTTTCTTAAGGGTAAAAGTACCGATCCTAGGGGACATTTAAACTACCTGCTCCATGCCCCGTACCCTATTTATTTAGGTACTCCTAATATTCCAGATAGTGACATATAGCAGAAGATTATTGAATATCATGAAGTAGCAGAGGAAAATGAAATTTATATACGTAACAAAATTATATACATTACCGCAATAGTATACATATTACTAAAAACGAATGTAATGTAACTGAGAATGAATAGCTATTATTGTAAACAGCCCACTGTTTGTAACCTATCACACTAGACTATTTGACTTGGTAACTTAGGGCTTCATGGGTATAATAATTGACTATTTCTTCAATCCAAAAAAGGGTTAATTTATAGATAGATCTGTTTTGATGGAATGGAGAAATAATTCCCAGTACTGAGGCACTTGGGTGCAAATACCAATGGATAATACAAATATACCAAACCGAAAAAAATGGTTTATCATTTTTTCATGAATGATAATTATTATTAGGCACCTCGGCTCATGTGTAAAGGCTTTTTTTTTAAATTTAATTTATTGATATTTACAACTATAATAATATTACAATAAGTAAATCTGCTAATATGTACAATATGACATGAAAAACACTTGTGGAGAAACTACCCATCGGTAGCACTCTAATAAAGGGTCTCGAGGCCATCTTCTTTTGAGACGCCTCGGAGGGTTATCAGGAATAGTATGGGAAGCAAGTTGAGAAACTAGCGGATTCAAGTGTGTATGGAGCTTATCATGGAAGGTTAGGTATCTAGGTATCTTGGGCCAAATCAGTAACATATGGGATATTAAGATCATGATGGATGAGTTTGTTCGTGACATAATAAGGAGCATTGATGATTTTACGAAGGATTTTGGATTGCAAGGATTGGATACGAGATGAATTGGATGGTTTAGTAGAGCCCCAAAGCTCAACTCCGTATGTCCAAATAGGCCTGATAACTGTCATGTAAATGAGTCTTTTGTAATTAATTGGGAGCTTAGAGCGTTTGCCCAGTAAATGTTGAAGTAGGCGAAAACGTCGAGCAGTTTCTAGTATTTTCAGTCTTGTATGAGACTAACCAAGATTGAATTCATAATTTTAATAGTTTTGCCTAAAGTTTTTAAGTGAGTCGTTTGTCCAGATGGAGTCCTAGGTAACGTATCTGTTCGACAGGGTTCAGTGGAATATTATTAAAGCATACAGTAGGGCAGGAATTTGTAGGATCTGTAAAGGGTAATGACAGAAGTTTTATTGCAATTGGTTGTTGGTATTAGTAGTTACTAATTATAGTTAGTAATTGGTATAACTACAAGATGGCACATCTAAATCATTTCCGTTTTATGTGACGTAATATTTTTGCTCTTACAATGTCGTAAATTATTATTGTTGTTTTTATTAATAACAATAAAAAAAAGGATCCAACGTAGGTGGTTTTATTCATTTTTAACAATTATAAAGTTTCTAAGCTCAATTTTCAGGTGCAATGGCGATTGTGTCAAATCCCGCTGCAGGCAGTTACTTTTATATAGTCTGTTTGCGGCGGGGATGATCATATGGGATCTAGAACCCTCCTAGGGCTCACCCAGCCTCAATAAAATATTATAAAAATAGGGTACCCAAGATTAGGGGGAAAAACCTGGCGGTTGAGCGTGACCCCAAGTTGACTAGTCACTCCCTTGCAGAATCGTTGTCCATGAAACATACAGTCTCCACCATGTACTGAACCCCAGACTCGTTCACGGATCGTAGTGGCTACAGGTTAAAACAAAATAAAAACGAACGTTTCTAATAAGGAAAGAACAAAGATATCACTCAAAATTGACATTTTTGAGTTAAGCTTTCAGTAGCAGTTGTATTGCCCAGATCATTTTTTTTATATTAATCTTTTTATAGGAATAATGGTACAAATTAAAATAAAAAAGTTCCAAATTATCTGAACATACTTTGACCCTTAATCACACGTTTTGACCTTTGACCAATCCTCTGTTCTCACCACGGTTCCTGATTACAACAAAAGACTGATTACATAATCATTATATATTAACCTCGAAAAAATCCATTGCACATCAACACTGACAAGAATAACCTTTCAATAGTTTACATACACATACTAGACCTCATTAAAAAGAACTAACCCCCTCCTAATGACCCTCCCCCCCGCGCCAATATGCACCCTTTTTTTTTCCTCCCTTCCCTGCCTGTGAGGCATACAGGGTCACCTCCAGTGGGACTGTGGTACCACTGGATGTACAAATCGGGAATTTTATTCTGATATATTGTCTTTATTAGTATAAAACCTCTGGAACTATGGTGTAGCCCGGTGCACGGTTGTATATATATATATATATATGTGTGTGTGTGTGTGTGGATATTAAAGTATTTTTAAAATAGGCTCCTACACAATCTGCTTTTATCCTAACTTTCCCTTCATGTTGACTTTCATCCATTGTAACGGCCTTTATATTCTGGGAAAATTTTTTATACTTAGCAATGGTGGGGGGGGGAGGGTGACCAGCCTCGCTTCTGCTACGACGTTAGGTCCTACAGTATGTGTTTCAAGCTAGTGTAGGACCTAACACCCCCCAGCCCTCCCCCCACAGGTAACTTATCTTTTCACTATTTTCTCATCCTCCCCCCTCCCTCCTCCATTTTATTTTATTTTCCTCATAACCTAAAACATTACAATACACATAATACCATTATTCTCACTACTTCCATGCTCACTATTGGTGTAAGGCGTTTATTTATTTTTTTCCCACCCTAAATATCATTATATTATACACACACTCATCGGGGTTCAACTTCACTCACTACTTTTATCTTTACTCTTCCACATATCCTTGCCTCTTTTATATGTATTTTAGTCCATTATAGCCTAATTATATTATCACTTTATTATTACTTACTTTATTTAAAACATACTGTATTTTCTTTTATGCAATTAATATTCTTTACACTTATATAAAGTTTCGGTACTAGTATATTGTTATGTCCCCCTAAAGATATTAAAAGGTAATGAATACACTCATAATTAACTGTAATCTATTATGAACATATTTGAACATACAGAACAATAATAATACATATTATCATATGACTAAAAAGGAAAAGCATAACCTTTCTCCAAAGAGATACACAACAGTCTCCCCCACATAATAAAAGCATAGAAATATATATACAATATAAACATATAACAAGAATATATAAGTTTGAGTAGTTAGTAATCACTCCATCACATAATCACGGAAACGTTCGGGCATTCTGGTAGGCCTAGAAGATCTGCGCAGGACTGGTTCTGGCATTGGGTACATCCGCAGTTCGCTCTTGAGGGCACGGTTGTGGAGCTTGAAGTTCTAATGCCGGTACCTGAGGATCTGGAATGTCAGTCTGAGGGATTGCAATGCCAGGATTTGTAGCAGTCAATCTGGGAATCTCATATAAGGAAACTTCAGGATTGAATGTGACAGTTTTCCTCGGTACAAGTGTCAGACGTAATTGATCAATGTGACGTTTCAGTGTTCTCCTCGATTTATCTAGAACGACTATGTAGTGCCGTTTTCCTAACTTTTTCAATATCTGGCCAAACTCTAATTGTAATCAGTATGTACTTATATCCAAATGTACTTATTGTTGAGGAAGAAACGCACTTGGACTCTCTCCCCCACTTGAAGAACCCTAACACCACATGGAGCATTGCCTTTTGAAGTTTTGTGCTTAAAAGGAAAAACTGCATCCAGACGGATCCGAAGTTTACGGTTTAAGTACAATTCAGCTGGTGACTTCCCACAAGCAAGAGGTGTTGCACGATATTTAAACAAAATCCTCCTCACTTTCTCAGCTATTGGTATATTTTCTTCAGTCATAGAAATAAGTCGGTGTTTCAGTAATTGGACATGACGTTCAGCCAAGCCGTTTGTAGCCGGATATCCAGCGGCAATATACTTTTGGAGGATACCATTTGTAGTACAAAATGAAGAGAACTCCTCACTCCGGAATATCGTAGCGTTGTCTGATACAAGGAAATTTGGGAATCCATGGGAAGCAAAAATATCGTTCAGCATTGATATTGTTGAACTGCTATTGGGTGTAGTTTTTAAAATCTTTATCTCTGCCCATTTAGATTTAGCATCAACACAAACAAGAAAATGATGATCGTAAAACGGACCTGCATAATCTATTTGCACTCTTTCCCAATTACTCTTAGGTTCATCCCACGAGTGGAGAGGCGCTCTTGTTGGGTTAGAAGTATTCAAAGCACATTTTTCACATCCGCGAACCAGTCTCTCAATATCTCTGTCAATGCCTGGCCAGTAGACATACCGACGTGCCAACTGCTTCATTTTCATAATGCCCAAGTGTGTATCATGAAGCTCCAGTAGAATCTGCTGACGCAACGTTGAAGGTATGAAGACTCTGTCTTGTCGAAAGATTAATCCATTGTGCAGGGTAAATTCAGAAGTGGAAGATTTATACTTTAATTCATCGATAAGCCTATTCATCTCGGAGTCCTTTTTCATCTCTTCTTGGATAGTTTTCCATGTGATTTTGTCACTTGAGATTTGGAAGATTGTTTGTATGCAAAGCTGGTTCACCTCATCACCAACAAGGATGTCCGTCAGATGTTGTACGCAGGTAGATGGAGCTCTAGACAAACAGTCCACATTCTTGTTATCAGAACCTTTCTTGTACTGAACGGTGTAATCAAATCCAGATAAGAATGATGCATAGCACAATAGTCTCGCTGATGTCATTTGTGGCAATGCCTTATTATGTTGAAAAATTCGTGTTAATGGCTCGTTGTCAGTTTTTAAAATAAAATGTTTCCCAAAAAGATACTTATAAAAATGGTTTACACCAAACATTATGGCTAGCGCCTCTCTGTCCAACTGACTGTAGTTTTGTTCTGCAGGAGTGAGAGAGCGTGAAGAGTAGGCAATTGGCTTTTCCTCACCTTTATAAGGATGACTCAATACTGCTGCTACTCCCGATGGGCTTGCATCTGTGGTCAATATCACTGGTAAGGAAGGGTCATATGGTGTCAAAACCCTGCTGCTGCATAGTTCATCTTTGAGTCTCATAAATGCTGTTTCACATGGCAAAGTCCAATTAAACCGGATTCCTTTGCGGAGTAGGCATCTGAGAGGATAGGAAAGTGTCGAAAAGTCGGGTATAAATCTAGAATAATATGTTATGAACATATTTGAACATACAGAACAATAATTATCACATGACTAAAAAGGAAAAGCATAACCTTTCTCCAAAGAGATACACAACACGGCCTTTATATTCTGGGAAAATTTTTTATACTTAGCAATGATGGGGGGGGTGACCAGCTTCGCTTCTGCTACGACGTTAGGACCTACAGTATGTGTTTCAAGCTAGTGTAGGACCTAACACCCCCCAGCCCTCCCCCCCACAGGTAACTTATCTTTTCACTATTTTCTCATCCTCCCCCCTCCCTCCTCCATTTTATTTTATTTTCCTCATAACCTAAAACATTACAATACACATAATACCATTATTCTCACTACTTCCATGCTCACTATTGGTGTAAGGCGTTTATTTATTTTTTTCCCACCCTAAATATCATTATATTATACACACACTCATCGGGGTTCAACTTCACTCACTACTTTTATCTTTACTCTTCCACATATCCTTGCCTCTTTTATATGTATTTTAGTCCATTATAGCCTAATTATATTATCACTTTATTATTACTTACTTTATTTAAAACATACTGTATTTTCTTTTATGCAATTAATATTCTTTACACTTATATAAAGTTTCGGTACTAGTATATTTAAGGGCCTGCTAGCATCAGCGCGCTCAGGTGTCACTTTTCTTAACCATCACCTACTGTTATAGTAATTTTTCTTTTTTGTTATTGTTTATGTCAAGTTCAACGTGAATCTGTTTTTGATTATTTCCTTTCTTAATATGAGTTGGAATTTGAAGAAGATTTTTCGCAAGGTGTACGATGAAGAAACAGCTGTTAGGTTTCTTCAGGAGCGGAATGTCATTCCCCAGAAAATGCGTTGTGTTAATGGACATTATATGAAACTGCAAGTGGGGAATAAAATTAGATGGAGATGATTTTTGAAGATATTGCTCTTTTTAATGAGCATTGTTTGTAATAAATTTTTCATTGTTTATCAGAACGTAATATTTTAGATATTTATATTTTATTCATTAAATAACAATTTTTAACTAAAATATGATCATTTTTTTCATTTTTAAATGTTTTTATTTTAAAGAGAAAAGATTTGCCCCGGGCATTGTTATTTAATGAATACTCCTTGTAATAAATGTTTTATTATTTATAGTTTAATTTTGTCTACATGTTCCTCATTTATTTCATTTCCTATAATCTGTTGTATCATAATGAAAGGCAATGCCTATTTCAAATTGATACATAACCTGACAAGGTCCAAATAGTTGAGGTAAGTGACACCTGAGCGCGCTGATGCCAGCAGGCCCTTAAACATACTAGTACCAAAGTCTCTTTTTACCTATCAATATTAATACTGTATTTTATAAAATATTTTTTATTTTTATTTTATTTTATATAATTTGGTTTCTAGATTTTTTATAATTTTACAATTTTTATTTCTTACTTTTTTATTACTTACAATTTTTATTTTGTAATTCTTATTATTTTCTACATTTACCCATATCATTTTTACATTCTTATTTTATATTCAGTTTTTATTTTTTATCTTTATTACCTTATTTTATACTCTTCAACACTTTCTGTTTTATTATTATTTTATTTTATTCTTCATCATGTAGTTTACTCTCTTTTTGGCACTTCGTTGTTTATAGTAGGTATACACGCATACATTTTAACCTTCATATTTACTTTGCTGTGCATCTTTATCATTTTTATTGCCTGTATTCACCTTACTTTTGTTTATTTATATTTACTATGTTTTAATATATTTGTACCAATTTTATTCTTAATTGTCTGTATTTTGCATACAGCCCTGAAGAAGACCTACAAATTAGGTCGAAACGTTGGCTAATCAATAAAGTTTTTCTCAAATTCTACGAGAAATTCATTGTGACCTCTACCCGGACCACTTTCTTCCACATATATTCTCAAGGTCAACAATTATCATTCAATAAAAATAAAAAATGTTCCAAGCTTTCTAATGGTTATTATAATTATAATTATAAACTAATTTCAATAACATCATTAGATTAGGAATGTTTTGATTTACTTATACCCATATTTTTATTTTTTTAACTTACATGGAACTTAAAAATACCTCTGTTAAAAATTTGGGGTTTTTGAGTTATGACTGGGTTTTTTGAGTTATGACTGGTTTTTTTTTGAACAAGCGATGTATTATTAAAATACAAAATTAAAATAACAATAAAAAAAGGTGGAATAACTCTTGTGACAACTTGTAATAAAAAGAAAATGTATAGAAAACAATATGTATGTGTGTGAAGGGAGGAAATGATGTTTTCACGGGGAGGGGAGAATGGGAATGTGGAAATGATCATCCCCCCACACTCTCATACTTGTGAACACGAAGCCCTGAAGAAGCAGCGTAGGTCGAAACATTAGTTTTTTGAAAATAGTTTCCCACTATTTATGGAATTATTTTTGACCTCCACACGAACCATTTTCTATTCCATATATAAAACATATTGGAAATAATTCAGGCCTACTCTACAATTATCTTAAATTCAACAAATATGACGCTTATCCCGGGTGGGCTGCAGATTTTTTGTGAAATTTTATTTTATTGTTTCTGCTAATTGATTCAGGCATTGGCCTCAGCTCAGTCCACGTTAATGTCACAGTATCATATTATTTATTACCTATAATAATAATAATGATAAAAATAATAACTTTTATAGACGGAGAGGGTAGGAAAGCATATACGTCATACAAAATATATGGTTGTCCTAATTCAATTACAGACCCGTGCCTAAGACTGATTTCATACAAAAGCTGTGTTTGTATTGTTTGTTTGGGGAGAAGCGGAGAGAATTAATCTTCGAAAGGGGACCGACACGTTTATTGTTTGAGGCCTATGTTTGTTCGATCAAACATTAACATCATTGACACAAGTGTTTCGTGATGCTAACACCTGTTCGCTATATAATTGTCCCTACAGTCGCGTATCCCTCAGTACCCCGACAATGAAGATCTATATCGCCGTTCTCTGCGCCGTCTTGCTCCAGGGAGACCATGTCAACTGCCTAGCAGTTACTGGGACACATCCATCAGCGCTCTAAGCACTGACAAGGAAGCTTAAAAGAAAGATCTCGAATTGAATATTCTGCATGCCAGAAAAATAAGATTTTAACCTGTGTTGCTGTACCGAAACTTGTGGTTCAAATCCAAATGTTGCAGATAAATTATTTTTTAATCTGTTCACAATCATGGATAGACCCTGTATAGAGATCTCGAAGCCCCTTATATATGGAAGCACCCAGCCTCTGTAATGTGGATCAGAGTTGGGCAGTAGTTAACTACATTTTTAATTAACTACACAGACAACTACTTAAGAAAATAACTTTAAGTAGTTGCAACTACAACTACTTTCAGTAATTGGTAGTTGGCAGTGCGCAACTACTATTTGTCAACTATCAGTTATGTAGTTGCAGTTTTGAACTACAACTACAGTAGTTGGAAAAAGTAGTTATGACGGTGAATACCAACTAGTAACTATGTGTACTTGTAGTTACGGAGCTACACTACAGTTACACTTCAACGAATAATTCGCACTACACCTTTTTGCAAACTTTTAGCTTTTGTTTGTAAATAGTTACACGATATCATTTAAATAATCAATTTAATATATTTTAGTTTTATCGCACCCGTTATTTCGCCAAAGAAACCAAAAAAGTATTATTTGGAAAAATAAATAGAAGTTCAATGAAAAATTGTTTTATTTTATTATTATTATTATTTATTTCAGAGTACGATATGGCTCGCCGATAGGAAGCAAGGGAGACAATAGTTGCATTAATTGGGTTTTTTATTTTTTTTTGTTTGTTTCTCAGATTGCAGAATGTGAAATGTAACTAAACATATATTTTGAAAAGTTTTTTTTTAGATAGACCATCTCCGTTAAGTCTAAAATCCTGAATACATAAGTGTATAACTAAATCAGATAGTTAATAGATCTTTAAATATTTTTAAAGATATAAACTCTTAAACACTTAAAATGACCAAAGTTCATGTTAAATATTGTTGATATTATTAGGTTCCATTGCCCTGCGTGTCAATGAGTGAACAAATATTTGTCAATAGTAACAACTCTATGTTATACGAAAACTAAATAAATGTAAATTTCATATCACCAATTATTTTTTATCTATGATTTTCAAAGATTCTTTATGTTTTATATATTGGTTAAGTTGCAATTTATCTTGAATAGTAGATACAATTTTTTTTTTATTTAGTAATACAAAAGTCGAATAAAAGATTGGGGAAAAAGCTAATATTTTTAAAATTTGTGTTTACTTATTATTATTTGTTTTACAATCAGTTAGTTTATTTCAGCCTACCCCTTTATAAAATAAAATACCCCTTTATGCTGATTCCAACTTTTCATCATCAATAACTGTGGTTGTAATTCTGTAACTACAGTTACAACTATTAGTTAGTAGTTGGCAATGCAACTACTTTTTCTAACTGCAGTAGTTGTAGTTGTGAGCTCCAACTGCTTCTACTGTAGTTGGCCAATAGTAGTTGTGGTAAGCCAACCACTAACTACAAGAGTAGTTATAGTTCCAACTACTTTCGAACTAATGAAGTTGTAGTTTTGCAATTTGTAGCTAACTGCTTTTTGCCCAACTCTGATGTGGATACCCTTAACTGAGGGAAAACCTGAATGTTGAGTGTGATCACGGGAAATTCACAGTATAGACTATCTGTAAAGTAAAGTATATGTACTGAACCCTCACTCCGATAATAACCGATAATTCATATTACTAAAAAATGCTTAAGGATGTAAAAGTAAATTTTTTTTATTCAGTACCAATTTTAGAGCAACTTAACGCCTGTACAAGGAAGTCATGTGTTGACTTTATCAGGTATTTTAAATTAAGCTGTAAAAGGAGCAGCTGTTTTTCTCTTCTGTTCTCTTGCAACCCCCGCTTACCGCCAGTGGTTTGTTTGTTGTTGTTTATAGGCGTAAAACCCTAAGGTCATCAACGCCTGTAGATTTTTATAATTATTTATCGTTAAAAAAAATATATACCTATATATAATAAGGAAATAAAACAATCGGAAAAAACAGAAAATGTATTTATAGTAGGGACAACGGATGATCAAATATTGGTTATTAATTTGAAGTTTATAATGAATTTCACCACTTTTTCGGTTTCAGATTTGTTGTCTCTAAGTGCTTCTCTAACATCGGGTGGTATTTTGAACTGATTTAGTTTTTTTTTTTAAGAAGCAGCATTCCTCAAATATATTTCTGATTGATATTACACCTAGGGCATATCGGAGGTGCATCCCTTGTAATGCGATGTGAGTGGGTAAGCCTTGCGTGGGTGTCCTATTCTAAGGCGAGTAATAACCACCTCTTCATTGCGTTTATTACGATTAGATGTAGCCTAAGGCTTTACTTCCCTTTTTATATATTTTAACTTAGTGGCTGGACTTTCATCCCACATTGCTTGTCATATTTTATCAGTACATTCTTTAAGGGGGCGAGCAAGTTCTTGGATGGTTAGGATAGCTGTGTCTCTACCTGGAGCAGCTTATCGCCAGTTACACTGTTTGTTTTTTTTATGAAACTTAAAGATATTACGTGTCTTTATTGCTGCAGTTTACCAATAGTACCGCAGCGGAAACCTGTTGAAGTACATCGTCCGGATCGCGGTCGACTTCTTGGGCACTATCATCTCCAAACTGTCCCTGTTGCAGAGCTTCATTGAAAAGATTCCTGTTATCTCAGCTCCCGCTCTCATCACCTCCAGCAGGCCGTCAGGCAGTTCACACAGCCCGCCATCCTTCGACAATGATCTGGTTGAAGATACGAAGTTGACAATCGACGGTAAAGGAAAACGAAGCAGTCATACCAATCCTAGATAAACCAATCGATTACCAATAGATTACTCTGTAGTTTATTAATTCACATGTTTGTGTCTTAATCCTTAAATTGTAATGCGTATTATATTTATTACTTATCTAATTAAATAAATGTCAGATTTAAAAACATTTTCGTGGAATAAATATCTTATTATAAGATTCTATAATAAGTGATGGATCCATATACAAATTATATGATAATTCTGCAAAAAAACCTAACAGAAATTGAATTATTCTAACTTATGAGCTAATATTGAGAACAAACAGACTCTTCTATGTATCTGCAAGTTCCAATAATATCATACCGATATTCCAATAATATCGATAGGTAAGTACTCATCTAATAAATACTGCACTATCCCTGCAGGTTTCATTTATTTAAATGAAATTACCTGGATTTATCTGCGAACTGTAGGCATCCGTTATTGTGCAGGGTATCTCTTTTATTTGAAAACGGGGATAAAATTTTGTGTCAAAATGGTGAAAAACTAAAAGGAGTAGTATATTTTCTAATGACTACCATGTCTGTATTAATAAAACCTTATGACAATTCTTATTTGTCGGTTAAAAATAACAAACTTATCAACCATACGAAGTAACAACCATGACGTTATTTAGTATTATACTGGAAGAGTAAAAAAAAAAAAGTTTTAATAATCCTTAATAGCACACCTGATATCAATCTAATAACATTAAACGATGTGGTGATCAATATTGAGCTGATGTACTTACTATGTCTACAATTCCTTTCTTTTAGAACATCATAATGACGTGTTATGTTATTGTGTTCTAATAATTGGTTAAACTGGACAGGTTAATAATCTATTGTTATTTTTTTATAAACTTTATTTTTTTATTTATTTTACAATTTAGGAATAAAACTTTTCGTCTTGTTGGAGACCGAAAATGTCACTCCGTCACCCACTCACGGTTTGGTGCGACACAGTCCTCGTAGGAACCGGCACCTCCAACAGTTCCCTCCAATTTTCCCTGTATGCGGTCTTCTGTTTCCATCGCCACACTCCCATTCTTCGCAGGTCGTCCTCCACATCTTCCAGCCACCTTAAGCGTGGTTACCCTCGTTTTCCCGCACCACCTGGATGACCACATATCAGTTGCTCGGGGAGTCTAAAATGGTTCATTCTTTCTACCAAGCATCTATTCTTTATGAGCATCAAAATGTCAGGTTCTACAAACAACTCAATTAGCTGGACATTTCATTCTGGACAGCTGGACATTCTCACCAACTGCTCCATAAACTCTCCTTACAGCCTTTTTTTTCCAACATAAGAGCTTTCTCCAGTTTTCGTCGCTGTAAGTGGCTATAGGCCGAGTAACTATTTTATAAATAATTTATCTGCCCTTCTTGATAGGTTCTTAAATTTATATTAGAATACAGCATACGATACCCAAAAAATGGACAAACAATTGCCTTGATCCTCCAGTAATTATTAAAATGAATGTGTACAGTACATGTGAGGAGTTGAGGATCAAAAGCGGTCAATTCCTGAATTTAAAATTTGATTTTTCACACTTATCATAAGCTCAGTCAACAAACTTTGTCTAACACGATACTTTGCCGAATTATTTCACGTGGATTAAGTCCGGTTCTGAACCTGAAGTTAGGGAGCATTGCTTTACTGAATGACTAAATAAAGCGAAAAATGAGAAAAAATAGATTATTTAAATGAGGAGTTATCCGCCTTAGATCCTGAACGCCGCAAATATTACTTTTTGTATTATTGTCAAGTTTAATATTTTAGTATTTAATGAAGCCTAAGTAAATAAATAAGAAGTTACTTACTGGTTTGGAAGTTTGGGAAGACAATGTGAAATCAACTACTAATGCTGATTGCCGTGCATAGGCAGATTCGAAGCGAAAAATGAACACAGTTTATTCCGTAAGGAAAACTATACCGAGGTCGCTGAATAATCAATAATAAATTCCCGATGTTGTTTTTCTGCTAATTTTCTCACCAAAATAAAAACAAGAACTAATTTGTTAAACACATGCCTCACCATATATTTGAAGGATTGCAAGCGTATTTAAGTGCAACCTGACGGGGATAAAAGGAAGTGCTTTCAAAATCGTGTGTTATAGCGGCGTAGTTGTTTAGGAGTGTAGAAATATCTGTGATAGGTTAGTATAGTATCTTAGAAATAAAATAATAATACGTGTATAAGTAAACAACAATTTTTTAGTACCTTGTTAGTGCAAATTAAGGGAGTGTGGTGGTTCAGTTTGTAGAGAGCTGAGTTGCTTAGCTGAAGGTTGCGGGTTCAAATCCGGCTAATACAGAGAATTTATTTAATCAGTTAATAGCCACTGATGGACCCTGCGAGATCTACAGGCTCTCTTGGAGCTAACCCAGCCTCTATCTACGAATGATATTTAAATAAAAATACTTTATAAAAGTTTGACATAGAACTGCCCATCATTTTATATTTATTAATTTACCAAGTTGTCTGTATATTTAGAGTACGTATTTAATATTTTTTATAGCAGTTTTCCATCTACTAACAACGACATGAATGGAACCATGAGACTTCTATTGGTAATGGCTACATTGGCAATCTCTTGTTCTGCACATCCGACTGGAGTCCTATCTTCCACAGTAATAGCCGAATCAGAAACAGTAAAAGAACCCGAGGCAGAAACGAAAGAAGCCATTTCCTTCAGTGCCAGTCTAGAAGGTATGACTAATTTGATTTTAGCTTAATAGTGATAAATATGCTTATTTGCTATGTGGGTGTACGTGTATGTGAGTCTAAGAAACTTCTAAAATAAACAATACGTTGATCCCCGTACTCAAGAATGGCCATGAAGATAGTAAATTTTTGGTGATAAAAATAAAAAACTATACCATTTAATAAAAATAGAGCCATTTTTTCGTTTGTAAGCGCTAATCACAAATACTACAATGCCTATCTTTACCAAATTCCAACGAAATGCTCAACACGAATCCCAGAAAGTTTAGCAATTGTAACCCACTAATAAAAACTCGTAAAGCGTTATGGCCTCCCGTAGTCTGAGTCGCCAGTTTTCTATGTTTTTATGCTGCTACTCTAAAATTTTTGATCCCCAGCATATTTTGTAGTCATGCAATCCAACCGTGCAGGTGAGGTTTACCCACTTTTCTGTGACCAAAAATCTTTTCATCAAGGACTCTTTGGGTGATTGTAAAGGGTTGTCTTCTGTATAGGATTTTAATGAAATTTTCAGAGATTATTTTACGAAAACTTTTAAACTATTTTTATATGAACTGCATTCCCATGAGAAAGAAATTAGAAGTTTTTAAGGGAAAGTATGAAATTTGTAATAACTTGGAAAATTAATTGTTCATTGTTGATTGACAAATGATCATGCGGTCTGAATGTTGAATGAGAAACTGGTTTGAAAAGCAGTATCTTACATTATGTACTAAAAATTACTATGTATTTGACTAGTGAATAGTTTCGTTTACAACCAGCTCCTTATATAAAATAAAAATTATAAACATTTTTCCATCCCTTTCCCACGCAACTTTTTGGAAACAAAAAACAGGTCGACTGTTTAAAACCTTAATTAAATTTAAGAAAATATTTCCTTGATTCTTTGTACAACTGATAATCTTATATTAATCTGGGTTTCAGGATCGAACGATTATGCTGCTGCCACGGAGGATAAGACAACTGTAGAAGCGGATGATGAACTCAAGCCACCGACTAAGGAAGGAGGTCCTGAAAATCCTGATGATGATGTACAAGTTGACGGTCAGGGACGGTGTGGTGGAGGAAGGGGATGGTATGGTGGAGGAATACCATTGCTTGGTGGATTAGCAGGATTGCTCGGTATACCAGGATTGCTAGGTATACCAGGAGGATTTCCCGGTGGAACAGGAGGATTTCCCGGTGGAACCGGAGGATTTCCCGGTGGAACAGGAGTATTTCCCGGTGGAACAGGAGTATTTCCAGGTGGAACAGGAGGATTTCCCGGTGGAACAGGAGTATTTCCCGGTGGAACTGAAGGATTTCCCGGTGGAATAGGAGTATTGCCAGGTGGAACAGTAGATTTAGCCGGAGGAAGAGCAGGATTGCCCGGTGGAAGAGCAGGATTATACGGTGTAGGAAACTGGCGGTACAATCCATTCATGGGATAGAGGCTGCCTGAACTCACTAATTTGTTATCTTTGAGGCCGTGCAATAAATAGGATAAATGGATAAACAAATACATATACTCTGTTATAGTTTAATAATATGAATTATTGTTAGTACATAATATTAAAAAGAAAATAACAAACAAAAATAAAGTAATATATACATATATTTTTAGGAGACCCTTTTCCGTACATTTATAGGGAATAGCGTTTTTCAGGATATACCCATAGATTGTCAAATAGGCTACGGGAAAAAACTGAAAATATGAGGAAAATAGTTGCTCTTACGCATGCTCACTCCGAACAGCCATAATCCTTGGATCTAAATCAATGTGTCACTTACGTTGAACAGGAATTTACGTCGGTTGGAAAGATACCAATGAATCTGCCTCAATGGTACTAGTTAAGGAGCTATGGGTGTTTTGGGTGAGCTGTGGTGCTAGTTATGGAAACCATGGTTTGCAACACCGTGAAGTTGGATGACCCTGTCTGTGCTCCCGTAAGGATATATGTCTGATCTGCATGGTCTTTGACACCAATCGAATATATATTTATGTTACTTATTTTTGTTTCATTATTTATATTCCATTTTATACCTGTATTCGGCGCAATAATAAAACCAAACATTTTACGATTGTTTGTTGTTTTCATACCTACCTTCATATCGTTCATGAACGTTGTCATCTCATGCTATTGAATCAACTCTTTAGGCCACGTCAACTACACAGTTTCCGGACCCAAATCCAGAATTAGGTAGATTATATGAACTGCGGAACTTCAACATTACTTATTTCATCAAATGATTTAGTCTACTGATTAAATATTTAATATAATGAGTTCTTGTACAATATCTTATGCTTATGCAAAATAACAGTTCTTAACCAAAAGGATACTCAATGAACTGTGTGATTCAAATCCTGAATCACGATAAGGTCGGCTACAAGGCGTTTTCTAGTACTACACACGAGGCTGCCAGAATATATACATACACATACGCCATGAGCTATTGTCATAAATAAAATTGTTATGAATTTGAAACACGAAGTTAAAACCTGATATTGTTTCGTATAATTTTTGAATAAATTTTTTTCCCGCTTTTGGTCAATTTTAAAACAAAGGTTATTATTCTGGGGCTGCATCCTCACTAATTTTATCTATGTTCCGCCGCATTCCAGAAGTTTCAGAAGTAAACAGCCCAGCACGGGTGCATGGAGTTTAAATAAGTATTTGGAGCGATTCCAAACTGAACATGCTATATTAAGATCAGTCTTAACTCGAGTGCTCAACAAGAAGGGGACGCTTTCAAGCAAGGGATTAACACGTATGCGAAAATAACTAATATAAATAAAAATAAGATTATTATATATACAATTATAATAATAAGGTGTATAAAAAAATGACCGTTTTATCAAATTCCTGAGTTCAAAAGTCTGTCAATATTTTAATGCTGTTTATTATTTACCAACACTTAATAATCCCTTTAAAACATTCTCTAAGCTTGTTTACTAACACTTGATTCTTCAAAAAAGCCTCAGTTTAGTTATTTACTTCAAAGAAAAAACATGACAGTGTCCTACGAAATTCTCGTAATTTTAAGAGATTACTGGAAAAAAAATTCACAGCCGCTGAAGCAACATGAAATAATTAAATATGAATGGGAAGGTGTGCAATGGAGATACTACGTTGAAAAGGAAGAAGGGCTCGGATATGGAGCAGCTGGAGGAGCAGCCTGGAAGAGAGTAGCATTGGATAGGAAAGGGTGGAAACGGATGGGACAGGTTCTAGGACATTACTTAGTGTCGGTGCAAGAATGATAGGTAGAAACAATCGAACTCAAAACCTCAACAGAAGGTTGATTTTCTTCATACGTGATTAGGTATAGAAAAAATTGAAAGTTTTTGTATATGTTTATTATATTTTATGAACAAATAAAGGTTATTGTTATTATTATAAATTATTTAGATATAAATATATACGAATCTATTTCTTCTGGGCCTTCAGCACAGCAACTCAGCGCACTACTTGCTCTCCCCTCCTCCAACTTTTAGATTTTATTAATTATTATTAATTTATGTATTAAATTAGTAGTTATTGCCATTAAATCATTTTAAAACTAAATGTAACCGAAGAAAAACAGTGAATGGTTGATGACTAACACATTGATTACGCTTTTTCATTTCCGAATATTTGTTCCATTATTCTACACGATAAATATTGTATTTAATTTATTTTAACTCAAATGAATATGTATTTTAAATCCTTCCTTTAAATCCTGATAACACAGGCCAACGATGAAAAAACTTTTGTACTGAAAATACCTTATTCCTATAGTTTTTCGGTTGCTGATTCAAAATATGATATTAAAAAAGCTATATCACCCACAATTTCTTCACATTTTATAGTTAAATTTATTAAATTAAGCGATTTATAAAGAATTGAACAGCTTCAATATTTAAAATAAATAACTGAAAAACTAGTTCTATTGGTGTGGATGAAGTTGGTAGCATTTTCTGATGTACAATTGGAGTACGATGAACAAGATGTTGAAGAATTCCAATGTTTTACAGAAAATGTAGAGCCTAATCTATTTACTCAAATCGAGCTTAACGACTTGGTTAGGGATCTTGGCTTAACGAAAGAAAAAGCTCACTAAAAGAAAAGAACTTGTTGGCGCTTGGAACCAGCATTTGTGTGCACAGGAAGAGAGAGCAACAATTTTCCAAGTTTTTTCAACAAGAAGGTGATTCATTGCATATTGCATAAACTATGGGAAAACTATGGGTGTTAAAAAAAAATAAGGTCAGATTTAGATTCAGCACAAAAAAATCTTTACAGATCAACTAATAGAGTTAAAAAAGCTTTCAAAAACATTTTTTTTGTTGCCCTGTGTAATGGTTTATCCAAGCGTATGTGTAAAGTGATATTGTGATAAAATTGTAATAAGATGCCTTTCATTTGATATAAATTAATTTTGGCGTTTGAATTTGAAACTCAATTCGATTTAATTTTTAAATGCATTAATCTCAGAGATTAATTTTTTTTTAAGTTAGAATTCCACAATTAACAAAGTATAAGCTCCGCAGGTTGCCGCTTCTAGTAGCGTCACAACAAGTTTTAACTTTTCATTTGTTTCCTTAATGCTATTCTCGAATATAAAAATGATCGTGAGTTTTAGTATGAAAAAATAGTGTAATTATGGGAAATATGTATATTTCTGTAATCATTTGATCAAGAAATGAACGTTTTAAAGAACGTTTCAAGGTGTAGATGGAGGTATAAGTATATTACCGAAATATAAACATTCCTCATAATTAAAATCCTTTTTGCATACCAAAATTCATGAAATTTTTATTTTCAAGGAGGAATGAAAAGTTAAAACTTGGTGTGACTTATCTCAAAGCGACAACTGCGGAACTGATACCAATAACAAGAAAAAGGTTAAGATAAATATAAAATTGTTTATTTTATTATTATATTTTTTTTAGGTTCGTTTAAAATGTAAAAAATATATATTAAAAAACTTTTGACAGTTGATATTACTTTAGACTTTCTCAAGTATTTTAGCCGTTCTTTTAATCAATTTTTAATTGGTTCTCGATTTCTTTATTAAAACTAAAAGTTATAAATTATCCTTCTTGACAAGTATCTCGCAGAATTATTAAACCAAGGAGCCTTGGTTGCTCAGTGGTTAGAGCACCATGCTGGAGACGAGGGCGACCTGGGTTCGAATCCAGACCAAGGCTTAATCTTTTCTCTTAAAATATATATATATATATATATATATATATATATATATATATAGAAAGCTGCTGTCAATGTACGGTCATGACATACCCAGAACGTTTATCTCGGCTTCGAACTTTCTGGTTACCACTTCTGTCGTTCGGTCTGGGCAATTACACGTAAATGTAAAATTCCAGGCATCTGGACGTCATAGAACTGGAAGAGTGAGACATCCCTATAAATAGTAAGGCCATAAAGACCACACACTGGAACACACTGTCGTACCGAAACAGTTGTAGTCTGGGGTCCTTCGTCGCCTAATCTATCTGTCTTGATCAGCAGAACTGTTCAGTCTTTAGAGAGATCTCAATTGACAATGTGTTATCTCAGTTTTACCAGTTAACATAGTTATATTGGTATTAAGAAACATTGGAGTTAAAAGTAAGTAGTAATAAAATATAATTTAAATACTAACAACGTTTATATAATAGTTATGATTAAAGTGGGAAATATTAATAAATGTCAACATACGTATTTCATTATCTAACATGATTTCATTTAAGTATCATTCTCTTATTCCACAAGGAACGTTTCAAAATTCTTCCGAGAGAAACGCTTGTGGTAAAGTGTTGAAAACAGATTCTTTGACCATAAAGTGGACGGGTCTGGGGTTCAGTACACGGTAGAGACTGTACTGTTTTAAGGACAACGGTTGTACAGGGAGGTGATCTGTCCTAGATCACACTCGACCGCTAGATTTTTCCCCTTATTTAGGGTACTGAACCCAAGATCTTTCATGTGTCGCAGTTGTAGGTTATTTTTTTTTTTAGTTTAACTGTATTGTGGAGATATTGAAATACTAGGCACAAGAGAGGTTTGAATAGATTTTAATTAAAATTTAAATCCCGTATTAAATTAATACATGTTAGCCATGACAATAATAATAATGTGCCAATACAAATGTCTAATAGATTAGATTTTATCCATTTATTTCTATGGAATATGTCTTATGATAATATCTCAATATCATAAAATAAAACAGTTTCATTATGTGCCATAAAATACGGTTGATATAAGTTAAAAATAGCACTAAAAATACCGTCGGGTAATAAAACTATATTCTGTTGTTGTTTGAATTATATTTATTAGTGTATGTATTAGTAAATGTTTATTCAAATAAAATCTTGGAGAATAAAAATAAATATATATATCGATAAAAATGTTAGTTATTTTCCGGTATATAATGACTCAAGTATTTGTGTTTTGGATCTGTTCTATTGCATTATATTGTATCAATTATTTATTTTAAAAACAACATGAAAAAAAATTGGTAAACAACGGAATTATATAAACAAAGTATTAGTGGATTTATTCATGCATATATTTTCAGAAATAAACATGAAAGATGAATTTTTTGTTTGTTTCCATTCAATCGAACAAGAAAACAATTCTTCCTACTAAGGCAATGACGCAATTGATTTTTTTTTTCCGGGCTGTGACGTAACAATTAGTCAGGCATCTTTCCAAAGATGTTTTCCTTATATCAATCACTTATAGCTTGTTACTATAAATTAGGAATGGTTGATAGTCTTTTTTAAATCACAAATAATTTGGGCAATAATAAATAAATGAACAGTAATAATAAATAATAATACAGTAAGCGTTTTGTTTAAAAGTGATCTACAAGAGCATTATGACCGAGAATAAAAAAAGTATATTAATGGATTTGGAAGCTTACTTCATACATTATTGTTGTAATTTTTAATCAAGATTTTATGATAATGATATGGTACTACTATGTAAACTTTTACAGTATAGGACAATGTTAAGGCCAGATAGTTTATTTGGTTGACTAAAAGAGAATTTTTATTTTAATCATAAACAAAAAAAATATCTTGTAAAAGAAAAGAACTTTTTTTCCTTTTATTTTAATTTTCATGTGTTATAAATAGTAATATAAATGTTTATTTTCATATTTTATTATTTGTTTATTATTATGTTTTTTGTTATTGTTTAAATAATTAATATAATTTATTATATGTTTAAGAAGAAAAAAAAAGACACATGCCGACGGTGGATTCGATCGGCTATTGTTTACGTCGATGTAATCCAGACAGTGTTGGCCCGAGTGCACATTATAAACAATAGTGTAGTTGTTTTGGTGGACTTCAACTAGTCTAATTCGCTGCCCCAGTGCAGTTAAAGTACAACCACAGTACAGTGTGTTGTTTTGTCAGTCGGTTCGACCACTTCGAACCGACCCGATATTTTGACCCTCGCTCGCCCTTTTGGAGTGAGGAATTTTCTCTCGCCCTGCCGAGAATCTACACATTATTGGTTGTCAGTCGGTTCGACCACTTCGAACCGACCCGATAGTTTGATCCTCGCTCGCCCTGTTGGAGCAAGGAATTGTGGACATTTTCTCTCGCCCTGCTGAGGAAAATTCATAGACATTTTTCGTCGCCCCGCGATGAAAATACTCTGTCGCCTCAAACACCCAGCTCGCCCTGCCGAGAATCTACTATCTACGGACATCTACTGCGACAGACAGATAAGAGTTTTTTATTTATATCGTTTCAGCTACAAAACGTGATAAACCTTTATTATTTTGTAATAGACTTTGTTTGCACATTTTTTTATTCGTAATTAATGGACTTAAATTTATTATCGTAGGATTGAATAATAATTGTTTTCTTTTGATATTAATTACTTGTTTATAATTTGGTTAGTATTTGTAACTTCATTTTTCTCACTATAAAAACGATGAAATTGTTTTCTTGTTTTTAACCATTCTTTGGATTATTTTCTATTATCAAAATTATCAGTTGTTTAATTTATAAAAGTGATTTATGTTTGTTTTATTAATAAATGGTTCTATTAATATGACATGCGATCTGGTAATTGAATCAGTGTTATTTCCCTAACATATTTCGGGGCTCTCATCGAAAGGTCCATTAACTATTTCGAGGTTGCTCAAACAGGATAATATTATCTGTTAAGTATATTACTGTAATGAATAAATAAGACAGACTGTTACAAAGTAAACAATCTCTGGCTTTATTCACATAAGAATGAACAAATTAAAATATAACATTTAAAACAAATGTTCAATAAATTTAATTTAAATAAAAATATACGCCAATGACCCGCCTTAGTGAAGAATATAGTCTTAGTATATAGAATATAGTAAATATTTAGGCTGATTCCTACGTCTTGTCGGTCTGGGGGACCTGATCGATATCAGCTCATGTAATATATTCGGTTTTTGGCGTCTTATTTCGGTTTTATTTATTTGGCCAACTTGAGAAGGACCTGGTCCATCTTCAGGTTCAATGTTTTTGCGAGTAGTGCGAATTGTCTAGACAGGATCTTGCATGCGCCTGTTTGTATTCTATTCAGTTTTCTTAGGAATACTTTCCCAGGAGAAGAGAGCCATGTTGGTAGAGAAATGCCGCTTGGAGAACGCCGTTGGAATAGTAAAAAACATTCGTGAGGTTATCAGTTAGTTGCTGTGTGCAAAAGAGACCGAAGGGAACAAAGTGCGTCACCAATAACCTTCTCCAATTCGGAAATAAGTTTTATTTTGGGATTTAAGGGCAAGGGAGATTGTTTGCCGGGTAGTAAAATTGAATCTCTCGCATTGTCCATTCCCCTGCGGGGGTTGCAGGGAGTTGCTCTACTTGTTGCTATTCCAAGAAAATCGAGGAATTATTTTAATTCTCGAGAAATGAAAGAAGTTCCACGGCTGAATGAATATATGACGGCATGCCAAAAAGATTGAATACATAATTTAGGTGCTTAATAACAGTTGTTGAAGTCATATCTAGACAAGGAAAAGCGAAAGGAAATCTTTAAAATTCATCAACTATTGTTAAAAAATCTTTATTGCGAGTAGCAGAAGGAATAGGTCCTTTAAAATCCAAACTTAATCTTTCAAAGGACTGTGTAGCCTTGATTAGAGTTCCTTCAATTTTATAGAAATTTGGTTTTACTACCTGGCAAACGTAAACAGTTTTTAGTTATTTGCCTTATTTATTCTAAGGAATACGGCAGATTCTTGCTTCTAACCGATGATACATTCTAGTAACCCCTGGATGGCAAAGTGTTTGGTGAATATTTATGTCTAGTGAGTGTACTATTAGCATTACAAAAGTTTGATAATGTATCAGCAGCTCATTGAATTTTCCTGGTCTATCGATTATGTCGAATTTAAAATTGGAAAGTCCAAGACGCCATCGCAAAATTTTGTCATTATTTATTTTTTATGAAATTTTTGAATCGAGCATAAAAGTTACGGATCTTTAGTCTGTCATAAAAGTGAAATGTTTGCCCATGAGACAATGACGCCATTTCTTAATTGCCTCGAGAATCGTATAAGCCTCCTTTTCTGTAGACGAATGTCTATTCTCGCTTCGAAATAACGATCTAGTAAAAAATGCAACAGGTTTGTCATTCTCGTTGGGTCCACGCGAGTTCGGTTGTACTTAACGAGTGGTAAGAATCTCCCGTCGCTAAGAATCGCAGAGTAACTCCTAGACGTTCATCTGGAGGAATAGATCTTCTGAAGGGTGTGTCTTCCTTATTGATGCTATCTTATTCAGAACAACTTCAAAGTCACTACTCTTTATACGAAAAAAGTTTTTGAAACCATATCAACATCTGTACTCGGGATTCAATTCGTCAACATCATCCAATAATAATATTAAGTCACCAGTACCGTATCGTGGTCTACTTTGAAGGCTTGGACGCACCCAAAACCGTCGTTTGCGCCGTTTGCGTATTTTTTCATAATTTTTATTTATTATGAACGCAGCCGAAGCAACAGGTAAATTCTCCTCAGCAGACATTGTGCGACTAAATGCCAACACAGATGTAGACGGCAGGCCAGCAACCGGCTTTGCCATCCTGGCAGGCCAACGGCAAATCGCGGCATAGTGTGGATGCGCCTAAACGGTTAAACAGAGAGAAAATTATTTCGAGAAACTCATCCAATACATTGGTGTTTATTATTTTTTATTTTCAAACTTATGCATATTTTTCTTTAAATGTGGTCTGGATTTGAAATTGAAAAAAGTCTTTAAAAATATAATATATATACTTGTATATAATTTAAATTTAGACAAACTGGAATTCTTTACATTATGAACGTTTAATAAAATTTAAATGAGCATTGTGAAAATCAAATTGAACTTCTACTAATATTGTTCGGGCGTCTTTCTTGACGTGGAACAGGCTTTTGACCGAGTCTGGCATCCGGGCTTGCTCTATAAACTCCGTAAATTCCTACTCCCTACATACTTTCTCATACAGTTTATACAGCTGACATCCCAACTCATCCTAATACTATCCTTACCACGTATGCTGATGATACATGTGTATTATCAGTCAACACCAATCCAGTTATTGCATCCCAAAGCCTCCAATCCTATATCACTGATCTTGAAGAATGGTGTCAAAACTGGAGAATTAAAATAAATTCTCAAAAATCGCATCAAATCAATTTTACCTTACGTCGTAAACCAATGACTTCCTTCCCTTCAGTATCCTTTAGTAATATCCCTCTGGTGCCTGTAGAACAGATCCGATACTTAGGGTTGTACCTTGACAAACGATTAATCTGGAATCCTCATACAAGACTGAAAAGACAAGAAACCGCACGACGTTTCAGGCTACTTCAACACTTACTAGACAAACGCTCTAAGCTCTCGTATCCAATCCCTACAATCCAAAATCCTTCGTAAAATCCTCAATGCTCCTTATTTTGTTAAGAATAAAGTCATCCATAACGACCTTAATGTCCCTTTTGTTGCTGATTTAGCCCGAACCCGGTATCTATCCTTTCATAACAAACTTCATTCCCACTCAAACCCTCTAGTTTCAAACCTAGCTTCCTCTTCAACTCCCAATAATCCTCCGAGGCGTCTGAAAAGAAGATGGCCACGTGACCTTCTTAGTTGAACTTTGATTTGAGCACTACCAGTGGGTAGTATCTCTACTTGTCATTCTCATGTCATTATATATCACGTATCCTATTTACTTATTGTATTATTGTAATACAGTTGTAAATATCAATAATTAAATTAAAAAAAAAAAAAAGAGCTTCTATAAGGTTGGTATAGACAATGGTATTACTAATTACAACTCTAATTTTTAATCAGTCAGATTTGTTTTTATATTATTATTGTTTGTATTTTTAATATAGTTCAATTATCAAAAATATATTAATAATTTAAGTTGATTGAACGTCATCTCCAAAAATAATACTGTTCATAAAGTTGGAGTAAAATAGAAGACATTACGTAATATTTCAAATCTTTTACAAAATACAGAATAATAGTTATTTACATTGGTTGTTTTAGTTTTATATTGTGATATTCGTTTGTCAATCTGTTCATTGTTCAATGATTTTGCAATGCGTTTGCAAAAATCAGACGTAAAGGTGTTAGTGACATCGCACTCTCCATATAAACGTTTTTAGTTTGTAATGTATGGATATTTAATTCAAAGCGATTGCTACAGACGTATCAAATGACCTAGGATTTCGCACATTTTTTTTGTTATTTTAAAATATTATTGTTTTTTTTTATAGAAAAAAGCAGCTCTTTAGACGAGAGCATTGGTCACTGCAACAATGAATATCATTATCGGGGTACTTAGCTTGGTGGTCTTGTCGGAATGCAATCTGGCCAGAGGAGATTCCCGTCCTGTAATCGACACAACAAGCATGTTAAAAAAATACGGTAAAGATATAGAAGTTGCAAATTTTTTGAAATGATATACTCAATTATTGTTTTTTATTTTTTTTCCTCCAGATTGGTCTGTTCTGAACAACATCGTTATGAATATGCTAAAACCAACTACGCCCCAACCGACAACTTCAACGCTTTCTCCAGCCAATGAAGAAACCTCTTCTCCAGCAAGAGAAACTCAGGAAGAGTTGATCGCTCGATTGTTTCAAGATATTGAATCTCAACCAGCATCGTCCCCTGAGCTCCCTTTAAACCATAAGACATCTACTCCAGGTTATTTGTCAACTGCATCTCCAACAACAACAACTTCTTCGCCGATATCAGTTCCTCGACGTATAAAACCACACGAAACTCAATCTTCAAACAACGAGGCAGGATCATTTCTCCTTCCAACGCTAGGTGATCCTCAACTGGAACGTTATTACCAACCTCCATCAAACCATTTCCAGTATTTCCAGCCTTCGGCTCCTCAGCAATACGAAATGCAACCACCATTTCACTATGTTCCTCAGGAATTCCCAGTTCCGTTCAATACTTTACCTTTATACAACAATTTGGATTGGATTTCACCCGTGATGCCCGCTCGGAGCGAAACGCCGTATTACCATCCTTCTTATATACCTGACGAAATCCCTGTGCATTCATTGCATCCTGTTCCATATCAAAGTCCTCTGATGCCCATATTAACTCGAGAACAAACACTAAGTCAATCACCTCAGGTTCAAAATAGGCCCCCGCTTAACCACGGTTCGGTTCCGATCGCATCGCTAGATGGGAACACTGGTGCTGAATATGACCCATCTCCGATTCTCCCATTCTTGAATAATCCTCCTCAAACCCATCCAACGCAAGGTCATATTGTTTCGACTTTCGTGCGTTCTTATATACCACAACAACAATTTCATCCTTTACAGTTTCATGTCTTTCAACCACAAATTGTGTCTTCACAACCAGCTCTATATTCACCTGCGTCTCCTCAGCTGTCCCAAGATGACATTATATCCTTGATCCAGAGATCTCACCAGTTCTCATCACCTGGAATCGTTTCACCTGCTTTAAACATTCCTTCCTTTCCTTTTAAAACTTACAGTAACCAACCTAGCTTTGCACCAGCTACTACCAATACTGGGGATATTTCAGCACCTTACTCTTCATTCGTTAAATCTCAGGCACCATTGCCATATTATAGAGAACCAAGAGCGCCGGTAACATCCGATGGCTCCCATTTTCCCGTTTCAACGTTTCCGGGTCTGCAGCCACCTATACATGGCAATCAAAGGGATCTCCATTTCGTATAGTGGAATATTAATAATCTTCAAAATCGGAGCTAAGCAAGTATAATTAAGATTTTGTACTAAATGCTAGTGTGAAAAATGTATGTATATGGAATAGTGGGTTGTCAAAGAAAAGAAATTAGAAAATTTGGATTACAACAATTAAAAACTATTCTCATCGGGGCAATTTCAGATCGGTTCAATGAACCTTCCTCAAGTATATCCCCAATCCCTAAGGAAATAATTTGCAACCAAATATAATGTCACCATTTTATTATAATATTGACAAAATTGCCCGATTACAAAACATTTTGTACGGCACTTTTATGTATTATGTAAATGTATAACGATTTTTTTTGTAATAAATAAAATACTATTTTGATATTAATTATTTTATATTATGTTTCCAATAATGCTCAAAGGAGTAGCCTAGTTTCAATTTTTTCAAGAGCATGTTAGTATTAATTAATAACTAGTTTTTGGCGTTATAGCTATCAAAACTGTTTGAAGACGAAATGAAAGAAATGTTTAAATTAGAGGGATCTGGGTCAATGTTTGTTCCTGTGCTACTCAACATTGTAATATCTTGTACTAAAATAAGTTCTAAAGTTATGCATCTTATAAACATATCTTGTTTATTATTACTAAGTTTTAAAGTATTGTATCTTATCAATATATAATATGGCATTGTTCATCTACATCATTACTAATTCGTGATTGGCACATTCTCAAACAAAATCGGAAAGAAATACCTTGGTTGCCATTCATATTTTAAGTCCTTAAGAACATTAATAGTACCGTGTTGCAGATTAATCTTAAATTAATCCTGTGGATCTGACTTTACCAACACACATTTCTGAATCTTACAACTTACTTTTTCATTTTTTTTTTTATTGTTTTCGTGTGCTGAGGTCTATTGTGATTGATTTTATATGTGTTTCTACCTTTCTCCTACAGTTCGTAGATTAATCAAATGTAACTTAGTAATTATATTGAATAGATATTTCAAAAAGGAGTTATTCTTAACCCTACCTTTGTACAATAAAGTTCAAGAATGTTTTCAACAGGTTTTGGAAAAAATTTGTCGCTATTATAATTTCGAGGAATGCCATTAACTGTACTAGTATTAGAAACTGGGTTTTTCGTTAAATATTTATAACATTGCTTCTACTCTTTTTTAAAATGTAGCAATTTCCACTTTATGAAGATTAATAATCATTATTGTGTCTTTATTTAATTGATTAATGAATTCTGTCCTTTTTGTCCATCTTGTGAATGCTCAACAAAACATTATAAAAAACTAAAGTGTGGAGCTATCGGAAATTGGAGATGCTAGTCCCAGAAAGGCGGAATTCAGGCAGTCCACTAAAGAACGTTTGTTTTAATCCATCACGATGTAAAAAAAATCACTATATGCAAATTAAATAAAATTAGGCTTAATTAATATTTACAACATGTGTAATGGATTAGCTGCCAAGACTTTAGAAGTTACGAGATGACTTCAGGTAATAGTAGAATCACGATTACTTCAGTAATATTCAATCCCGATTTGCTTTCTTCGACTGTGTATCAATATTTGTGCGGCTTGAAGCTCACAACAAACGTACACTTGTGTAAATTTAGGTTAAGTGTAGTATTGATTCCTTTGTCGAACAGATGTTTTCAACTTTGCTAACAATAACATCAAAATATTCCACTGCATTACATAAACGTAAGATAGAAATAATGAACCGACCTCAAATATTCCAAGGATTATGCATTAGTGTAACTACTAATCCGTGGATTGTCTAAGAATTAGCTCAGAATTAGATGAATGCAGTACAAATGATATCAAATAACAAATGACATTTGGCACACAATGTATCTGAGATCTTCTTTTGAAAACCTCCCCTAAGGGATGCACGTGGAAGGGGTTGATGAAACCGGCCATTGAAGGCACTCCAAGCGTGGTTCATCCCTCAGTAGTACTATAGATCCCTGGTCCAGGAGCGTTTCAGTCTTCTTGTCAGATTCTGTGGTTACTCGTTTATCAGCAATGGTTAAACCCGTAAGTTTGGGCGTTTCATTTTAGCAAATTTCATGACATTTTTTGTAGTATTTTTTTAATGTGCCAGTATGTCTTTGTATAATGATTATAATTAACATTAGTTATGGGTTAGCACAAATAAATACAGTAAATTATGTTAAGGTTTTATAGGGGAATGAGTGTGACGGCTATTTGTTCGATTAAAGTTTATTGAATATAACATGAAAAGAAAGACTAGATCTGAAGAAAATAGTTCCTTGGCTATATTATTAACGTAAATACGAGGTTGGTGGTTATTTAAAAAATCATTTCATTATATTTTTGAACTTCGAATACTTATGTTTTTTTTCTGTATTACTCCCTCAAGATTAAAAACTTATAGTTTTTCTATTGAACTCGTAATCATGCAAGAACACTAAGATGTAAAGAGAAAGTATATATCTTTGTTTTATTTTTAGGGAAACAGTATCTTATCGTAAGAATCAGGAAACATTAATCATATCATATAAACAACCAATACAGGTAATGGCAGAGTTTCGATTTAATAGAAATTAAACTCTTTGAGCATGAGTATGGGCAAGTGACTTACTAAGCGACCGTTGAGCGCTCCGATAGATGAGACCATCCATGAAGCCCAAAATTAATTAATTTTATCTTTTAAGTGCACTAAGTTATAATTAGTTGAAAAAGAGTCATTGTATAATTTCCCAAATTAAGGAAAACTTATCAACAGAAAAGGGCATTCTGTATGTCCTACTCAAACAACTACGGAGGAACGTCGCAGTTAATTTAATCTGGAGTGGGAAACGTTCAATCACTGTTCATATCCTAAAAGTCATAAATGATACCGGGAGAAATTCGGCCCATCAGGATCCTTGGTCACATTTAAAAACTATTAAAAAACATAGAGTAACTTTACTCCAACTTCCGGAACAAATTGAGTTCATTCACAGAGTCAGCTGCTACCACCATATTGTTCAATTTGCAATAGGATACGACCAACAACCTACGTTCCTCAAAGCCAGGTTCTTGTTTCTGATCTATTTAAGATTCATACAGCCCACGTAATTGGGTAAAATATTGACTTTTTTATTTTATCTATTTTTATTATTCGCACATCCTCATACCATTGCCACATTATATAAAATGAAGCTTGCGTCATAAACATATGCAACATAAACATTTACCTCGTACAACCCTAAACTGACAAACAATACAGAACCTAAGTACGAGCTCGTTGTTGTTTCCGAATCCTTCATTGGAACTCTTGTTTACCAGCCCCTTATCCTGATAATACTTCTGAGAATCTTTTTTTTCCCAAACCTGCAAGATCATTTCTTTTACCATTCTAAAAATCCAACAAGATTCCAAATAGTATTACTAATGTGATAACAATCTTGTAGATTCTAGTTTTTACACCATACCACCTTTTAAAAGTATATTTTTACTTATAAGTATTTCTTTTTTATTTGTTGTCTAAAGAATATTATATAGGATATATTTTTCCAATGACAAGCGAGAATAGTGTGCATGGATCATTTCTAGAAGTTTTTATCGTCCCAACTGAAAAGTTTAAGGGAATTGTGAAGCCTGCACTACGGAATCTACAGGGCTGATGTCTCTTGGGAGGACGTGTTTGCTTTTAATGCTGATGAAAAAAGTCAGAGTTGAATAAGTCCAGTGTCACTGTTACTACTCACGGACATTCTGCCAAGTAGAGGCGTCACCAGGGTACCGCTTCAAGAAAAAACAATTCCTTTATTTTTATGAGATCATTTTATCAACATATTCTTATGTTCACAGAAGGAGAATCCTTATTTGTTTATTTATTTAAAAAAAATAAATTTATTATTATTGTGGGCACGCATTGTTAAGATCCTTCCATCCAAACACAAAGTCTCAACATCTCATTTATATCACAAAGTTTTGTATCTCATTTGTATCTTTTATTTAATAAATACCTTTTGTTTTGTATCGTAGTATTTCGCAAATACGGTTTGCTAAAATACTTTTAATAATAGTTATCTATGCATTTATTCACAAAATGTGACAAGATTCTATGGAGACATTAATTTTAAATGTTACCATAGATAAAATCGAACAAGCCTCCAAAAGTTATGTGCCGTCGTACAGCTAAAAATAAAATTTGTAATGAGTACAATGAATTTAAGAAAAAAATTAAGATAGTGTTAAACACAAAATTTGTGCGCAGTACAGCTGATATTTATTCTTCCTCTAAAAGAAGTTATTTGGGGGCTACAGTCCATTTGATCGAAAGTAAGACTTTTGAGAGGAAAAGTGTTGCCATTGCTTGCAGAAGATTCAAAGGGGCTCACACGTATGATAAAGTTGCAGAAATGATAGCTGATATACATTCAGACTATGCCCTGAAAATGTATAAAATTGTTAAAACAGTCGCAGATAACGGTTCAAATTTGTTTAAGGCTTTTGAATAATTTTAATAAGATACAAAACTTTGACAAAGCATCAATTGATCATCCATTTGCATAACTTCCTTTTATAATCTCTGTGTCCAAATGTTCTCCCCACAAAGTACTCTCTCTCTCTCTCATACACAGTATACAGAGATGTACAAGATACCCTATACTAAGTATCTGGAATACAAAATGCAAGATACTTTTAAATTAAGTATTAATTCAGATACCAGATACAAAATACTTTCAGGAATGGTATCTGAATATTAGATACAAAATACATATCTTTTAAATACTTTTTAAAGATAAAATACTTTTTTTTTTTCACATCCTCCAAACTTTTATTTACTATATAATAATACAAATAAAATACTTTTACAATAAAGTTTTATACTTTACAAGAAAGTTTTTCTCCAATTCTACGAGAAATTCATTGTATGACCTCTACCGGGACCACTTTCTTCCACATAAAATACTTTTATAAGTAAGCAACATTTTATTGAATTTAAGTTTATTTCGCTGGAGTGCTACCTATGAGTAGTTTCTCCACAAGTGTTTTTCATGTCATATTGTACATATTGGCAGATTTACTTATTGTAATATTATTATAGTTGTAAATATCAATAAATTAAATTTAAAAAGAAAAGTTTATTTGGTCAAGAATGGGACAAGACAAAACATTATATTTTTAAGGATTTAATTGAGACTTAAGTCATCTTGTTCAAACATTTATTTTATCACTCATTTTTCTTTGATGAGGCCTCACAATCATACCCCCCTAAAGAGAAGAGTCGCTCCACAGGGGCAGAACTTGGCCTATTGGTGTTAAATTTGAAAAATATTTTTTTATCATAGGATAAGCATTTAAGCTCTTTAAGGTGGTATCTTTATTATTTATGTATTGCAGTGTGTCTAAGCCAGCGGTGGTGCCTGTAGAGCCTGTCTTTTCGCCACTTGCAATAGAGGCATCAGGATCCTCTAAAAACATTTAATAAGATTCATCTTTTGAATTTTTTTTATATCACCTTCAGTATTGCTAAAGCCTCCGATTTTTTTTTGAGAATGATTAATTTTTCGTGTTTCAGTATGGATAAGTTCTTTTACATATTATTTCCGCTCTTTTGGTACCCGTTTCATTTTAAAGAACGGATGTGACACTGAGGCTAATATTGCATCATTTGCTGCAGACTCTAAAAGGAAAAACTTTTTAAAGCGCCTAATTAGGTTTTCTTCAATGACATCTAGCAGAGAGCTGCAGTATTTTAGATTTTCCATCCTAAGAGATTTGATATGTTGAATTCTTGTTAGCTCAGGTAACAGACAACCATAGTGTCTTTTTCCTCTTTCAAAGCTTTGAATAACTTTTGCTTATTGGCTTTGAACAGTTCAGATATTCACTTAAAAAGTGAATTTATTTTCCTTCAACGGAGGTAATTTTAATGTTTTCATGGTTTCACTAGGACGGTTCTGCATGGCTAACAGATCTTGTGTGGAATTATAATAGGAGTTCCAACGAGGTGCGCGTGGAGAAGTTGGTGACTTTCCTGCTTACCCAAATATATTTCACATGCTTTTGGTGATCTAGAACATAAGTTCCAAAGTGCTTTGCTAAGGCCGCATCATGCAGTCTCTTATAAAAAGTATTTTCCAGTCTTTCTTCTTTGAAATCTTCATTGTCAATCAAATGCAAAGTGTGTGTAGCGCATCTTTTATGTCCGGGCAGAAGGCAATCACTTTCACTTTGTAAGTGTGATGAAGCATCTGGAAAAGCTTGTAGTACAAGCAGTGAATCACCATCTTCATCTTCATCAACTTCATCGAGTGATGTTTCTCCAAGGTCTTCTTCATACGCATGTGAAACATGTTCATTTTCAACTGTCTCTGAATCAGACTTCCCAAATTATTCAAAAGCCTTAAACAAATTTGAACCGTTATCTGCGACTGTTTTAACAATTTTATACATTTTCAGGGCATAGTCTGAATGTATATCAGCTATCATTTCTGCAACTTTATCATACGTGTGAGCCCCTTTGAATCTTCTGCAAGCAATGGCAACACTTTTCCTCTCAAAAGTCTTACTTTCGATCAAATGGACTGTAGCCCCCAAATAACTTCTTTTAGAGGAAGAATAAATATCAGCTGTACTGCGCACAAATTTTGTGTTTAACACTATCTTAATTTTTTTCTTAAATTCATTGTACTCATTACAAATTTTATTTTTAGCTGTACGACGGCACATAACTTTTGGAGGCTTGTTCGATTTTATCTATGGTAACATTTAAAATTAATGTCTCCATAGAATCTTGTCACATTTTGTGAATAAATGCATAGATAACTATTATTAAAAGTATTTTAGCAAACCGTATTTGCGAAATACTACGATACAAAACAAAAGGTATTTATTAAATAAAAGATACAAAATGAACTTAAAAAAAGTATTTTAGATACAAGATGAAAATACGTATCTTGTATCTTGTATCTGTATTTCAGATACTTGTATCTCAAATAAGTCTCATCTCTGCTCAAATAGTCATGGAAAATAAACTTGTTTAAATACATATAAAATATATTTATAGCAAATAGATAAATGTAAATCGTGTGATACTTTGTTTTTGTTCCTTTTGATGGATAAAATTTAAAATCTTACAATAAATTTATCTGAATCTATCAGACAAGAAATAACATGTTGCTTTAATGCAGTAAATTAAAAATGTACCTGCCTCATTGTGACATGTATACTCAGGTGTTCTAATGTCCTTAGCGATACTTAATATAAATAGGAGCTGGTCTGCAGTTGGAAGGTCGCGAGAGGCCTAAGAATGCAGTACTTGAGGGCAATATTGCTGTGCGCAGTCTGCTTTCAAGCAGTACTAGCTACTTACTCCAGTGGTACGTAACTGCCATATTTACTTCATGTAAATTATGTCTTTATTAGTTTATTTTCACTTAAAAATTATTAAAAAGCAAAAATAATGAAATGTTTCCTAGCCGTTTATTTGCGATTTAAAATTCATCTCTTTGTTAATAGTAATACCGATGTTCTTTTATTTTTTTGAGGTTAAAATAATAATTAAATAGCTCATGAATATAGTATTTTAACGTAGTAAGCAAGCTTATTTCTACAGTCCCGGTGAATAAGTGTTTAAGCCGAATTTTGCACAGCGAGTGTTAATTGTATTGAGAGAAATGGAATCCTGTCATCCTCAGAATTCATGGCTTGAAATGGAGTTGAAATATAAGCAATTACATGTTTTCAATAACACTTTTTTGTGATTTAGCTCCTTATTCACTGCGAAAATGATAAGATTCCGCGTTTTTAAGTACAAGAAACTCATGTTGCGTATTATATATTATCGACTTAACTACTTATTCACCGGGGTAGATACTATTCACTTTATGTATGGATAACTAAATACTGTGCAAAATAATGAAAATGTGATCTCACTGTTAAGACAAAATAAATAACATAATCCTGCCCTTATCTGTGATTATGTAACATATGGAATTAATAATACAAAAAAAAACATTTATCACAGGATACGGTAGCGGTAAACAAAGCTCATGCCAAGGTTGTTCGAGTAGTCAGGGACAAAGTGGTGGTAAAGGATATGGTGGAGGCCAGGTCTCTGTCGGAGCAGGATATGGTAGTGGAAAAGGATGCGGCGGAGGAAGCACTTATGGCACAGGTAAAGGAACCACTCAAGACTGTAACTATGGCAAGGAACAGGGTTGTGGCCAAGGATGCGGTGGTGGTGATAAAGGATGTGGTAGTGGTAAAGGATGCGGTGGAGGAAGCGGATATGGGGGAGGGAGTGGATATGGTAGTGGAAGTGGTCAAGGCGGAGGATCTGGATATGGCGGAGGATCAGGATATGGTGGTGGATCAGGATATGGTGGTGGATCTGGATATGGTGGTGGAAGTGGTTATGGCGGAGGAGGTGGATATGGAGGCGGTAAAGGATGTAGTAGCAAAAGCTGTTAACAGATTCAAGAAATATTATTTTATAAAACAATAAAAAGCTTTTGAAAAGAACGATTAAGATCTATTAATTTTTCTAGTCAGAACCGAAAATGCTTGATATGTTAGATTTCCACTAAATCATAAAAAAAGGTTCACAAAGACAATTTTTATTAAATAAATAAAGGTGTATAGATACAATAAGAAAATAAGACTCAATACTTGACTTGTAACTGTTGTATATGTCCTTATTACCCCTTTCCTTCTTAATCCTTCCTAATGGAAAGGAAGATTAATAATAATGGCAGCCATTCATAATTAAGTAAACCATACCATTTTAAACGGAAGGTATTTACTGGAAAACGCTCACTTACGCACCAATAAACGTACATTTTAAGAGAACTGCAATAATCAATACTTTATATAATAGTAATTGTCGAAAAAATATGATCCTCACCAAATAGTAAATTGTTAACTCCAATTTTAAGTTGAAATTCTAAAATATATCCTGTGATCGTACAAAAACTATAAACTGATGTTCATTTGAGACATTTGAGCTGAGTTCATTTGAAAACTGATGAGACTTTGAAACCAAAAGTGAAAACAAAAATACACATGTTTATAAACATTTTTATTTCTCTTCAATATGAAAATATTTAAATAATCATCATCAAACAAAAATAAATAAAATATAATTTATAAGTATACAAATTTTACGTACGTCAACGAGATCCTGATTCAAAAAAAAAAGTTAATGTTCAAGAACATTCGTCCCCGTATAAACATCGCAAAAATTGCGAGAACTGGGGATATAGGATCGGTGAAGAGAAAGGATTTGTCTGGCCGTGTTACGCCCCCTGGTAGCTCCGAAGAATACCCGGGCTCGAATCCCGGCCAGGACAAATCTTTTCTCTTCAAATTAAAAAAAAATACAAATGATTTGTGATCTTTTCTGTTATATTTACAATGTTCGTACGCTCCCAAAACAAACGGCCTATAGTAAATTATTTTTTACTGCTATATTAAACTGTACTGCATATTCATACTTGAGATACCAAATGGGCTGGCTATTCAGAGGTTTATTCTACGGGAAGGGTACCTCAAGTGTCATAGAATAGCGGATAGGAAACAATGCACAATTAAGCGTAATCAATTGTTATTAGTAATTATTCAAAATTTTTTTTACTGTCTCAGGGTTGGCTACGCTAATAGATGATTTGGTCTACTAAACCGTATTTGGAGCACACCTATTACTAGATAGACTAAGCAAGACTTTAGAAAACTGTTTTAGGCTTTTTAATTTATAAAAGAATCGAACTTCTTTTTCAGGATTCTCTTTTCAGTGTTTGTTTTCCCCATAAAATCGATGATGTAACGAAAACAGAAAGAGAAGGAATATTCAATTATCTCTGTCAGTGCTGTTAAGTTGGGGAAAAACTGGAAACATCACTATCTTTTCCCAACGATTCCTTCGTGTTTCATGTTTCGGTCTTCAGTTTTACATTGATTTATAAAAAGTATGAGTATGAAAATTATAATATAAAAAAATGTTGGATTTTCATTGAAATACAACCAACTCAATCTCAGTTTTCTATCCTCCATGTTATTTTTTTATTTTTAATCATAGCTGTAGAACAACACGGTTACAATACTTAAAACCGCGTGGAAACGATTAGCATAGGTAACATTCGTAATGGTAATAGTCGTGACCTCACATATCGACACAGCTCATTTGAATAAAAAGAAGGCAGATGGGATAGCCCGAATGACGCAGAGGGAAAAACTAAAAAAAAAAAAACTTCATAAACACGAGATGTTTGGTCTGACAGAAACCCATGGGAAACAATCCTTCAAATATTTTCTGATGTAATGGAAAATACAGACTAAAATACTTCGAAAATATGAATTTAGTTTATTATTATTATTATTAACATATAGGCGTACTATCATATTGAATAGTCCCGTATAGTATGGTCTCGAGTCTCAGAGCTTATAAAATATGAGCATATTGATGTTAAAATTTGATTGAAGTGCATAAAATGATTTTGTTTCATTTTAAATATCCTCCAATCAACAAAAAACAAAAAAAATATTGGCAATTGGAAAACCACAACCGCCGGTTTACATAGGAATATTTGAAACGAGTTTTGGTATGCTTGCTTTGTTTCATTTAACTTCACTTAATCGGACGACGCTACAGTGGGCGTCCTGATTTTTGATATTAGAAGCATAATTAGGAAAGGAATCTTAAACCAGTATCCGACATAGCAAAGGCTCGGGGACTCCATTTTACGCCCCTCCTTAAGGACGGCATAACTATGAATTTTTTACTGTTTTGGTATGTAAACACGTATCCAAATGGATTTTCATCATCCTCTAATATCGACTACCTGAACAAATCTTATCTAGAGCTGTATACGTATTCATTTTAGCACTCTTATTATTAAAAAAAGAAATAGAGACTATTGAGTATTGATATTAAAGTTAAAATATTGAATAAAAAACGGTGCAACACGGAAGCCAAAAAAAAGAAATATATTTCATTTATTCGATTATTTTAGGTTATTTAAAAAATATTTAAGTTAATATATTTAAAAAAACCTGAGTGTTCAGCTTCGTTCTGTTACTGCTTAATCCACCCCTGTTTATTTAAGATTATTCAATGTTTGAACAAGTGTTTCATGCTGCTTATATTTAGTGATCATATAAATATCTAGATTGGGTGTTGACAAGTTCTTGTCAATCAACGGAATAGAAAGCTATGAAGAAGGCAGCTTTTTTCATTCTTCTGTTCGTTTGTGTTCAGTTATGTGCGGGTGACTTAAGTTGTAAGTAAAAACAAAATGGCCTTATTTACTGACTGGTAAATCACTTGAAGCTTTTAATTTTGAAGAGTACTTTAATCTGTTATTAATTAGGGCTTAAGGATATCTTCAAAGACAAGAAAGGAAAAGAAACGGTAACCCCAATAGTTCAAGAAAAAATTGTTTATGTTTATCCAACACAAGCCCCAATAGAAAAAATAGTTTATGTTTATCCAACAGAAGCCCCGAGAGAAAAAATAGTTTATGTTTACCAGAAAGAGGGTCCATATGGTGGTTATGGAGGAGGACCTGGCTATGGTAAAGGACCTGGCTTTGGAAAAGGACCTGGCGGCAATGGTAAAGGACCTGGCTATGGAGGAGGCCGTGGTTGTGGGGGAGGCGGTGGCAGGAGAGAAGGCTACGGAGGAGGATATGGCGGTGGAAGAAAATGGTGATAACCAATAAAGAGATAATGCATCCTTCATCTCTTATCGTTAACCCCAATTACCTAATTAAAATAATAACACATAATCAATCTTAGTAACAGATATTTAATTAAAAAAATTATGCCTCTAAAATAAAATCGACTAAAATAAAATGACACTCAACCCTTACTATTAACTGCAGTTAGTGTATAAGTATTATGTATAAGGTATTTTTATTTAAACAAGTACACATCAGTTAAGGTTAATATTAGTTATAAAAAAACTCAGTGATTTTTCTTATATTTAAGTGAACAATTTATGATGATTTTAAGAAAAAAGTTTTAATATCTTAAAATGGAGAATTATATATTACCTGTAATGCCAATTACATGAAATAGTAGCATTTAATTTAATGAGAAGTTGATGGGGTTTTAAAAAGGACCATCCCGAGTTCGGATTTCTTTTAAGTAATTCAGAAAAAAAAGTTGCTCTAACACTTTCCATCCATTCCTTGATATTTGGCATTTATTATTTTTTTTAAATTTACTGTTACTGGTTTGTAAATTACAGCCTTTTTGTTTCAGTGTTTTATTTATTTTATTTCGTTTATATTATTATTCTATCCCAACACTATATTCTTAACTGAAAAACTACACAAAATCGTAAAATAATCTAGGGAATGGAAAATCTCAAGAGTTTATATTAGTCAGACCAGTACACTACTTAGTAATAGAAGTTTTTGAAACAATTATTAATGGAACTTCTTCATTTCATTAAGAACTACAATGAAAAAATAAAACATAACTAATATTTTCACAATAAAGCTCAATGTATCCTCTTAGGTAGATCTAAATCCAAATCGGATAAAAATAAACCTTTATAAGTAATAAATAAAAATGGATATGAAAAACCTCACTGAAATATTATAATATAAAACATAAAGATAAGTAATTATCAAAATAATGTATACATATATATTATAACAAGTTCTCTGATCAATTATATCTACACCAAATTTATAAAATGTGTGTAGTTTCCTTGGTTTTCTGGTATTCAATGAAAATGTCTTGTTTTAGTCAATGAAATGCAATACTTCATGCTCCTTTTGATGCAAAAAAAAATTATAAATCATAATCATGTTATTAATTACAAATCACAATAGTGTTATTAATAATCATCTATAAAACTATACAAAATTATAAACACTTTCAATTATCAACAGGGATATGCAACAGCTATTTAACAGATTGTTAAATTATTTTGTTGGAGTATCCACTCAAAGCAGTAAGGAAGTTTCTTCCATGTCTTTTTGTGCTTTTGTGCCATATTTTTTAGCTAATGCACTGTTATGGTTAACAGGGTATTTGTATTAATTCACATACTTAGCTGCCAGTTACCGAAATCCAATTTTTAAAATGAAAAGTTCTCGATCTGAAGGCACAATAATGAACAGTATTCTTATGGACAGAATAGATATTAAGCACTCAGAAAAGTATTTATATTCAAATTTTTGGATATAGCTAAAAATTAAAGTCTTAACTAAGGGTCTGTTTCAAATTTGTTTAATGATTCATAAATAGACCATGAATCAGATTTTGAATACTTCTGCTCTGTTCCCTGTAAAATGATGTTAAAAAACCAACAGCCTTCCTGAAAAAATGGTAAAACTATTATAAAAATAATTTTTGAATCAGAAAGGCAGTTCAAGAAACTAAAATGTATGTTCATGCATTCATAATAATTGTTTTCCTTTATATAACTTGTAATCTTGTTACACAATAAGTATTATTCGTTAAAGGTTTGCATTGTGAATCAAACTTACTGCTACCATGTGACAAGTAAATCTGAAGTAAAAGTTTTATTTTGGCTACTTGAATTAATAAAATACATATTAAAATATGGTAGGTATCAATAAATTATTTTACTGGCATACTGCATTATATGACTCTTATGTGATAATTAAATACATTGAGAACTTTAAGGATTATCATAAGAACCATATATCCTCGAATGAATAGAATCTTCAACACTTTGAATATGAAGGGGGTTTTAAAAATGTGGAAAATAGAGCTTTGAGGTAGAACGAAAAAAAAAATGCTAAAGAATGATAATAAAATAGACCATGTTTTTATCAAGGCCATCCTTAGTGCTGGTGTGTGGTAGTGATATTTACACTGGCTTGTTTATGAGGTTTTTCTTTCTCTATTTGAAGTTTTTTTATCTCAAACATTGACACAACATTTTCTTTTTCATTCTACAGTGTTTCTAGATTTGAAATTGTAGCAACTCATCTTTTTTTGTTGAATCGTTATTAAAATTAATAAGTTGGTACTTTTGCTTAACAATATTCAATTTTTTTAAATTATATTGCACCACAATGTTATTACAAATTAACAAATGGGAAACTTTTTTTATTGACAATTAGTTGTAAGACATATTAATTTGGATGGTCCATTTGTTTAATTTTTGTTTAGCAAAAAAACATCAAAACTTTTAAGGAAGTTTTTAGTTTTGTTTGGGGCTTATCTTGTTTTCAAATTCGTTATGAATGATCTTCTACATACTTGCTTCATAGATATTATATCAAATACGGAAGAATATTTAGACCAATTTCTTTAATTGTTCTTTGACTTACCTAGGTGTAGCCATATCAAGACTTCATATTATTCGGTTATCTGCAGGATCAAGATCAATATTTACTTTGACACTTTTTGCATTTTTTTACCATCATACAGTCTTAGTTTTCTATTTATGTATTCTGTCATTAGAGTACTGCTATTGCAAGAGCAATATTTGTCTGATGATCATGATGATCTGATGATGTTTGCAAACATTGGAATTTTTTTTCTGAAAATTGCCCACACACCCTCTACAAGACAATTTACATAATGAATTAAATCAAACTTGAGTCTTCTCCAGTAATTTTCACCCTGTTCAAGTAATGATACATTTAATTACTATTCTAATAACCAACTTACTTAAGAATATCCAAAGGGATCACATTCTAATCTAAACATGATTTAGTAGCCTCTCCTATGTGAAAATTTAACTTTGAGGACTTTCAATTTAACTTTAAGCTTTTTCTTTTTTTCTTTTTCTATTATTAGTGTGATTAGTTGTATTATAGGGTGGCAGAACTTGAACTTGATATTCTATGAGTGATTACATATTTGTTTTTATAGAAATTAATGTTACTGGAGTTCGGCTAATATGTCTATAACTTGTCTATACTGGTATTTTAATTTGTCTACTTGGACAATGTCAAAATGCTCCACCACTGTAATTTTACACATTATGGATTTCTTTTGTTCCAAGATTACGCCAGTTTAGGTGTAAAGCTTGCCTGCTTTAGATATCTTTGCTAACCTTGGTTTTTATTTCAAGTTGTTGAATTTATATCATCTATGTTTCTACTATATCTTAAGATTATATTATAGAGCTGGAGCAATCACAATATTCTTTATTTATTGATCAAAAATTCTTTTTTTTAAATTTTCTTGCCCTTCTTCATACATTAAAAAAAATTTTATTTTATATTTTATTATTCTTAGGATGGTGATAATTTTTAAATATTTTTATTTTGAAGAGAAAAGATGTTTGCTACCTTATGCTTGTGGGTAGGGCAACAGTCATAATTATTATTACTGTAATTATAAACAGATTAGGTAGGTACATAAAAGAAATTTCTTATTTACCTGGTATGAGAGCAATCTTTTTTTTTCTAAGTGCTGTAGTGAACCCCTCTTCAAAGTTCAATAGATAATCATGGCAAAAATTTAGACAGGCAGACCAATGGTCGAGTATGCGTTTTGTGTTAAATTTTGTTTTTAATATTTTAAAAGTAAATTAAGTAGTCTAAAAAAATAAATATATAAATATATAATTCATTTTAACTTCATAAAACATTTTTTTTTTTACTTGGTATAAGAGTAGATATTGCCAGTGTTTTTTTTATCTATTGAGAATTCCTCTATCTAATGATTGAATAGATAATTGTGGCCCTGACCCACACAAAAAGACAGATAGACCAATGTTCGACAGTGCGTTTTCTGTTAAATTTTGTTTTTAATTATTTAAAAGTAAATTGAATTGTCTAAAAATAAAGTGTATATGGTGTAGCTTGGATCTTTTAACTGAAACTTAACATCCTTAATTTAGAAACAAAAACTAAGTAATTAGATGCTGCTTCCTGTTTGGTTGAAAGAGAAGAGAAGCCCCCATGTTGGTTTTCTTCTTTGGCAAGATGTTTAGACAAGTGATTGAATACCCCGAAAATGGTTCATGGTCCCTTTGGTTTTCTCACATTTAAGCATTAGAAAGAAACCTTATGGGCGAGATAGATAAGTAGGCACCTCCGAGGTTTTATGGAGTACTCTCTTTTACATTGGAAAGAAATCCTTTTCAACAAACCACTTGAATATTTACTAATATAATGGCTGTATAGTACCAAGGATTTACTTCTTTGCTGAAAACCTCCTTGAAAGGCTGGAAAGCCTTAAGAACTGTTGCTCTTTCAGTTGTATTGAGAAAATCTTTTTCCGAATATGTTATTAAAAAACCTCTAACCACTACGATCCGTGAACAAGTTATGGGTTCAGTACATGGTAGAGACTGTACTGTTTCATGGACAACGGTTCTGCAAAGAGGTGACCTGTCCTAGGTCACACTCAACCGCCAGTATTTTTCTCCCTTAGTTTGGGTACCCTACTTTTTATAATATTTTATAGAGGCTGGGTGAGCCCCAGGAGGGGCCTAGATCCCATATGATCCATCTCCCGCCGCAAATAGACTAAATAAAAGTAACTGCCTGCAGCGGGATTTGAACCAGGATTTCCCGCATAGCTGCTCAGTGCTCTACCACACATATGTTATTATGAGAGGAAATTCCTATCCACTACCAATCAGCCAAGAGGTGTAGAAGACAGGACAATGTCAGGACGCACCCATCTAAGGAGATCCTAGAGTAAAGATAGAGCATATTTTAGGGTAAAAGATAGCACACACATTCTTTTTAAAAAAATAATATTCACAAGGATGCAATCATGCAATATATGAGGCTCCACATCATTAGCTAGCCCAATGACACTTAGATTTCCGAATAATTTGAATTTAAAGGGAGAGGATTCACCTGCTTCGAGTCAGATGAAGGATTTCATACTTAAAGACTCCTGTCTGGTTTCTCAATCCGAAGCCGCAACAAGGAACGGAAATCCTGGGGTATGTATTGTGATATTTATTGACTGTATGAGAGTTTATGCGTTGTAGAGTTAACTAGTATTGTGGATATCACCTATGTTAGTGAAGTTGCTTCTTCCAAACGGGAAAACCGATGGCTGATTTGAGTGATAAAACACTGGCCGTTGGTGTCGCCATTAATAGTGACTGGTACTTGATTTTACAGTAGGCACTGACTCACCACTATGCTGAAGAAGAAGACAAAGAAATAAACTTGAAAGAAAATTCACCTACCCGAATTCCTGCCTTTCTCTGGAGATCCTCCTTGGATTCTATAACCTTCCCAGCTGGTTGCGTATTACCTTCTTTTCACTTGTATGTTGAGCGTCTTGGTGGTGGGGTGCTGTCTCATGTTTGGAGCCTGTATGGGCTGTTGATCGTTGGGATGCATTGCACCTTTTTCTTCGAGATTTGATTCACATAACCCCTTTTCTGTTTTTGATGTCTTGATAATGCCTGAATAGGCGAAACGTCGACCGGTAAGTGGGTGTATAACTGGATTTGAAACATAAGGCTTTGCATTGTGGTTTTTCCCAATTCCATTATAATAAATAATAGTGTTTCTTTTTGAGCTTTTGGCTCTAGTTTATTAAACATTAACCGATACAGTTATCACTGATGGGTTCAGAAAGCTGAGAGAACTGTTTGCCATAATTTTAACTTTTTGTAGTCCCTCAGACTCTCTTGAACTCTAGGACCAATTAAAATAAATCTTTGCGAGGTTGTACATAGGGATTGGTGAAGGAGGTTTGTAGACAAGTATTGTATAGCATTTAGAAACAGTTTTATGGACTCAGCACGCTTAACTTTTCCTTCCATTGTAAGCCAAGTCATTCCATCATTACTTCATTTCCCGATTTAGTACAAAAACTAAATCTTGAATAAAATTAATCGTATAGCTATATTTCTAGGATCTCAGTAGTTCTACTTCCTGGAAGAAAACACAACCACAACCACACGACTATAGAAACTCCTACCGACTCAGGTATTAGCAATACCCCAATGGGCACTGTATCTTGAAAGAATGACCTGATTATATTGATTCAAGAGTGGTATCTTATTACCAGATACCAGAGGACCATTGCCATACAGAAGTCAGTCGATAATGTATTCATTGTTAGCGATCTAGGCGTACAAATATGGGAGGTAACACAAGTTTATTTTTCTGGGGAGATTTCTGAAAAATGGTGCAAGTAGGACATGGAGGTATGCCAAGGTAAGTTTGAAATGTTCATCCTGTTGGCTTGCAATCGAAAAAATAACTGTCACCATCAACATGAGGTTCCAACTTATTAGGTATTGAGACTTAAATTAATTTTTAGGGTTTCTTTACTTAGTTTTGAAAAATTATTGTTGTTACGGTAAAACATTATTGTTGGATTTGCAATTTAAAAATAATAGATTGTTTTAATATTAATAGTTTTGCTATTCAATTAATAACATGCTACTTGTTCTTCATTGTGATAATTTTCCCATCATTAATTGCTAAGGCGTTAGTATAATTTAAGCCTTCTCCAAAGTATTTTACTGAAACCTCTTTTCCTATAAAACAGTGTGGTTTCCATAGTTTGTAATCGATGAAACCGCTGATTGACCATCAATTAATTCCTCCAAGTCATGCGATTCTTGCCCTCTTCCCTCTGCTCATGGTATTAAATAATCAATTTTACTCACACACAAGGGTGATTAAACAAGCCACCTTTTGAGAATTAATTCTGATGTTTTTTTAACTGCAATATGTGGAACTTGGAGTCTGAAAATAAAATAATAACGCCGTGGGGCGTTTCTTCCTTTAAAATTTGAAGATTTAGTTATTTCTATGACTTGGAATTCCGCCATAGCCAACCTCATCCTTGACTATTCCCAACGCATTCTCCAGAACTGACTTTCTTTTCTCTTTTACTATCTAAAACGGTTTTCACAAATACTATATATTATATATACACTTTATTGAAATATTACAATCTGCCACTTTTATGCAATAAGTAATAACTAATTGCCATTTTAGGCAATAAGTAATACCACTAAAAGCTAATATGAGCTATACAACGTTTAATAGGAAAACAAAAATAAAAATTAATAAAAGAAAAATGACATGCGGATAATAAAAAAAATACATACTGCGAAAATGATAATAAAAATAAAATAATTGCTCACACAAAGCAGGAGTCCGGGAGGTCCCTGCGCCCTTTCTTAGCCGCGTCACTGGCTTAAGTGCCAATGGAAGCTGGTTAAGGGTGCATCAAACAAACAGGTCGTGAGTGGAGAAATTGGCCTGTACTCCAAATAACATTATTACAACAGGTCTCGGGGCCGTTGAAGGTTTAGACGGCGGGGTGGGTTGACAGGCAAGGTTTTTGATAAAAGTTTGAAAATTTAGTAGGGATGAGGTCGAGGACAAAAGGAATGCTAAGATCATTATGGAGGGTTTTATTGGAGACATAGTAAGGAGCATTGATAATAGTTCTCAGGGCTTTGGATTGAAAGGATTGAATACGTATGCTGTTAGATTTGTTTGCGGTCCCCCACAGTTCCAGTCAATAGGTCCAATGGTCTTGTATATTGGAAGTTTATTGTTTATTGAAAGATGGGAGGTCCTACATAGTAATCTGTATAATTGGCTGAATCGTCTGTTAAGTACTTGTCTTTTGTGTCCGGTATGAGGATTCCTTGTAAGTATTTTGTCTAGGAGGAAGCCAAGATATTGTGTGTGTCGGAAATAGGTAGGACGGTATCATTGAATTGGACAGAAGGACATGTTCCCCGGTCGACTTGTCGAAGGACAAGTGCAAAAGTCACGTGTTTGCATTTCTCCTCGTTGACTTTGATCCGCCATTGGTTACACCAAATTTCAATGAATGAGAGGTGCCTTTGGAGGTTCGAGGAAGCCATTTTAGGGTCTGGATGAGATGATAGAACGGCCGTGTCGCCTGCGAACTTTGCAAGGAAGGTTTCAGGAGTAGTGGGGCACAAACCTCTCACAGCGGCTAAGAAGAAAGCTAGCAACGGCACAGAGAACGGCTCTGCTGCGAGTTAACAGGGCGTCCTTGATCTCTAACTGGTCCAACTGGTCCCCTAATAAATGATAGTGGAGGAAGTTTGGATATTGGGGCTATAGAAAGGATAAGGATCAAAGGACTGTGATCTGAGGTCAGTTCATCAGCACCTTGATGAACTGACCTATTGAGTAATTGAGGGGACCTAAGCCAGCATGGTTGAAAAAGTCACGGAGATTAGGATTTCTTTTTTGATCAGTGGGCCAATATGTAGAGGAGCCGGGAGAAATAAAACTGGAATTGTCGGAGTTAAGTGCAGACAGGAGGATGCGACTTCGGGACTTAGTAGTTAGTAGAGCCCCATTGTTGATGTTTCGCATTTAAGTCTGCACATAAAAGGAAATGGATCCCTATGGAGTTCAGGAGTGAGCTGAATTGGGAATTGGAGATGGATTTATTAGGAGGACAGTGTATACCGATGCTAATGTGATGGGAAAAGAAAAATTTTTTATTGTAACAGCTGTATTCTGAAGGAGATCGTTTGAAGGTAGGGGAATTGAGTATTGGGAGAGGGATTGATGGATTAGGACAGCAGAATCACCGTGAGCTTTTTCAGCAGGATGGTCGGTCCGATAGGTTTGGTACTGTGTTATGAGCTGCCGTTTACTGGTCAGTAAACTTTTTACTGGTCAGTAATTTTTTTATCATACAGCAATGATGTTAGTTCGTCAGTATGGTTTCCAATACCATTCGCATTCCAAAGGAGAATGGATATGGTGGATGTCACTTAAGGATGTTGTTGGACAGGAAAGAGATGAGATATAAGATTTGTAGGAGTAATTTATATATTTATATTAGAGGTGTGACCATGGATTTGAACTCAGGAAGGAATGATGTGAGAAGTGTCGTGAGATCAGTAACATTTGAATGAGGGGGGTATGAGCGATTTGATACGGGGTATTTTGATTTTGATTAATGGAACATTGTGGTTTAGGAGTTGGATTTATGGTTGTAAAGGGTTGATTTGTGGTTTAAGGAGGTGTTTAGGGGGTTCGGGTTGCAGCGTAGCCCCGAGACTATTTGTTTGCTGACCACCTGTCATTTGGGCTTAGGAAACAGCAATTTTTGAAGGCTGTCTTCTTCGCTGGGCCGACCTGCTGCCAGAACGCGCGATTTTATATTTTTCTAGGATTCACAACCTTTATAATTTGCTGGATGTCTTTGAAGACATAATGCGCAAACAGCAGGTATTTTCCGCGGCTTGACGCACTCTTCAGTTTTATGCGGGTTTCCGTATTTGACACACCTTGGAGTATGGTGACAGTAGTGCCTAGTGTGCTCGTATGCTTGGCAGTTATGACATTGCACAATTCACTCTCTTCGGGTAAGATTTTTCAACTTGAACCTTGTTGTAGTACAGTCTAGTTAACTGATAGATTTTTTCGACTCTGGGTGTTGGTTCCAAGTCTATGAAGAAAAGAGGCAGTGGAATTTTGTTGCCTGACTGGCTCAGGGTGCCCAGTATTATTCTTGTAGACATTTGTTATTTGTCTAACCTCGAAGCCCATAGCAGTGAGTTCTTCTAAGACGTCAGTAGGGATGGTGGGATGACTACCACTCTGATGGATCTTTCCTCCTTTAGTTGGAAGATGTGGTAATCTGCCTTGTTCTCCATTAGGTATTTGACTATTCGCCGGTATGTTTCGGACATGTCTGATTTGATCTTTGTGGCATTTGTCCTACTAGTGGAATAGTATTTTCCAGAACCTTCTGCCTTGTTCAATTGGGTGCAGGGAAGTTTAAAGTTGTTTATACTCCGCACGAAAATTGGTGGTGGCCTATGCACTATAGGGGCCGATGTGGGCTCCATTGCTTCACTAGGAAGATTTGTTAGGGGCTGAAATCTGTTGTGTGAATAGAACAGTGAGCCTTCAACCAACTCGGTAGATGACTCTGACTGTTATTTAGGTTTGATGACCCTGCCTCGTTTTCTATATTTTCATTAGGAGTCGAAGAAGATGTATCAACTTTACACCTTCTATTAGGTTTAGGTTTTGTGGGACTATTTCTAGAGGTTGATTCTAGGGATCGCCTTCTCTTGGCATTTCCTTTTTTATCGGCTCTGCTTGATTATACTTGGTGGTGGAATTTCATATTTGCTATAGCATATTAACGGGAGCTGAAAGGAATAAAGCAAAAATGGAAGAACAGAAGAGGAAAAAACAAATAAACAAAAATATCGCAACAGAACTGATCTGGCTACAGCACAGTTCAACCTTATTCGGTGCCAGGGACCGTATTGGTACTATGAAAAGTGTCCTACCTTATGCTGTTAGTGGGGATGGATCCGCTTCAGCTTGCACGCAAGATAACAAACCCCTGTCTCTTGAATCACACAATTTTCTAATTACTAAAGTCAAGTTATACACAAATACTATGAGGTATCAATCTGTACTCACTTTTCATCGTTAAATTTATCGAGTTTATGGAAAATAGGGGGACACCAAACTTAATGGGATATCAGATGGTTCACTCTTCAAAACTTAATATCTCTCACTCTAATATTTGAGGACTGTGCCTCGCTCAATAATGTGTGAGGTTCAAATATGTCAAGAACTCTCATTCTAAAACAGCAATTTTGTTTGCCTATATCAAGGTTACATAATTACAACCCATGAAAAAACACTCGAGCTTTTTTTTTTTGTTACTAATTAAAGGTAACCACAATACTAAGTCTTGTTGTGCTCCAGGTGTTGTACCAGAGACCACTGAGTTGCCCACGGCTGTTTACAGATTAAATAACTTATCTGCCACAGCCGTATTGAACCTGAAACCTTCAGCATAGCAGCTCATCACTCTACCCGCATTGAGTTACCTCGCTCCCTAACTAGACCAGTAATCTTGGAAACTACAGCTCAGTTGCCCAGGACGGGGGAGCAAGCCCGAAGGCCTTAAGGTGGCAGCCCCTTCACAATAATAGGTTACGGATGACTAATTACCCCCTATCCGAATAATAAATTATTATGAAACCTAAATGAAGAATAGCAGGACATCTTCAAAGTTGATAGAAATATGAAATAAAGCGATATATTTCCATCCATATTCCTGCTCACCATTCCAATATAAACCCAATCCAGATTTTTCCAGTGTAAGGTTTTTCCTCCAATATTTAAAGATCCTGGATGAGTCCCTGGCTGTAAATACCACTACGTTGTTTCATGACTGTTAAGTGAATACTATCTCAGGTCAGTATTACAGCTGCCTAAGTATTGAGCTATTATAAATCCCTCTCCCGAATATTGTAATAAGATATTGTATATGTTATACAACTTTACTAGTTATTAGTTCTTAACTTCATCCTCTACGACTCCCGGAGGGGGGCGAGCCTGCGTGTAAGGTGGCGGTGACTGACGGCTGTAGTTGTTACTAAACCTCCGAAGCCTCAGTCGACGCCGAAACGACGAGAAGACACCTCGGCTGGGAGTGCGCCGAGAATACGACACATCAAGTAAGTAGCATGGCACCCTAGCCAGAGCACCCACACTGCAATGCCAGACAGAATAAACACACTCACAAATTCTGGAACAGATAAGCCAGTGTCATGGCAGCAGGATGATAACAGCATATTGTTCCTCAATTCTTGAAAATTTTATTTTCTCCTATTATGCATAAAAAGAAAAATAATAATAATAAAAAAAAATGACTTAACGCAATTCAATAGTTCTGTTTATTACCTCCTCTATCTTATTAGAAAATGGACAATCCACTAATCGTCTCAGATTTTTTTTGAAAAATTAAAAGAAAGCTAAAAAAAAATACTGACAGTAACCCAAGAATTATATTTATTATTTTTAAACAAATTTTACTTTTTCAGGAATTAAAAATAAAAATAAAAAATCGAACCAATAAATAATTTGAGCGGTAGGTATTGGACAGGCCAAGACATTTGTTGATTAGGATTTTATAACATTTTATAACAGTGACCTTTTATAATATTATTTTACTATCATTTTAATTATGGAGAATTCTGCTAAATTAATTAACAAGAGTTATGAAACCCACCATTAATTAATTAATTATATTTCTTCTTCACGTTTTGATGAAATAAATTTCTTGTTTAATATTGTTGTCCGAGTTCTCCACGTACATCGGGATATGTCTCGCTGATTAGCCTAACAGTTGTCAACTCAATCTCTGTTGCTCGAACAGATAAATGAGAATCGTATAGCGAATGTGCTTCATTATCGGTAGTAGTAGATTATCGGGTTTATTATAAAGTTTTATGTTCTGTATCATGTTCTGAACCGCAGATAAATTGAATAATTCACTCTCTTATGCAACAATACGAGTGGTTTGTGCCAGTAGGAAATATAATTGTTTTTATTATTAATTAAAGTAGATCTCGCTAGTTTACCCTATGAGTTTACCCGAATGCTCAAGTCAATGGTTTAAATATCATCTAGCACTCTTCTTCAACGGAATGATCTATATGCCGGACGCTTCACCTATATATTAATTCATCAAATTGGAGAGAATTCTGTAGGAACTCTTGATTTTTAAATATTCTGATTAATGTTTTTTCACATTCTCAAAGATTTTATTTATGAATGTACTAAAATGTACAATCTGTGTAACACATGTCTTTTGTTACCCTAGAATAGATAACCCCTCCCCCCACCAAAAAAAAAAATTCGAAGTCACAGAAAGATTCGAGTCACTTTACATTATTTTTAATGCTTATTTTAAGATTTCGTATTTTTAAATTATTCAGAACAGCCAAATATTCGATGCCTAATTATTAAAAAAAAAATAAATATTCGGGAATACACTTATTTCTTATTTCATATATATATATATAAATATATATATTTTATTGGGGAATGTAGATCTAAAATAGCAATACTCCTGTAATTAATAATTATTAAAATAGATAAATTTCTTTTTCTTCTTGCGGCAATGATCTGAAGTGGTTAGGAAATTTTTCCAACTGTTTTATTTTTATTCTTCCAATTGAATGAATTTTAACATTGACGACACGGTCACCTGTGGTCTAGTGGTTAGCATAACAAACTACTAAGGCCAAGATCGCGGGTTCGTAGCCCGGCAGGTGGCCATACGATTTTTTTAAGGGAGTAAAAAATCCTTAGTTACGCCGTCCTTCGGAAGGGACGTTAAACAGGGATCCCGAGCCAGTACGATGTCAGGTACTCGTTAAAAATCCCTATCCTAATTAAACTTGGATAGGCAAAATTTAGAGATCCCATTGTAGCATCGTCCGATTAGCCATAGCAGCATAAAGTGACGTTAAATGAATAAACAACAACAACACCGACGAAAGTAGTAGTAGAGTGCATTTTATTTGAATCAATAGATATTTAAGATTAAACTCGGTTTTAATCGGTCTACATACTTAATGGCAATTAAACATTGAATTCATTTGTTTTCTAAGAGTCAGGAAATTATAACAAAAATTTTGTAATCTAAAAAAAATTTAAATATATGTTTTAGGGGGAAAATGGTCCTGGAGAGGGTAAAAAAAAAAACTCCTTGATTAGTGATAAACTATTTATTAGAATCCTACGTTCCGACCCACGTTGCAGGTCTTCCTCAGGGTTTGATCGACAAGATACAAAATGCTTAAAATTTGTAATTTAAGCCACAACTGTGGGGCCTAACTCTAAATAATGATAACATAAATAATTTAGGTAAACCTCCATCTTGTGACATACATTACAAGTTTCAAGCCAAAGTTCTACATTAGAAATATTTTTGTAGCCTGGATAGCCAATCCTGAAGAAAACCTGCAAGATGGGTCGAAACATTCTAATAAATTTTTTTTACATTCAACCATTTTATTCCCCATATTTCTAAGGTCAACTAGTAATTATTTTAAATATATAAGTATCTTTATACTTATGGGAATTATAATTGCGAACTCTACTGATTGTTAGAAGTGTGCATGAATTAAAGTTATGGGTTATAAAACATATCATGTTTCAATTTTCTATTTTGACCCGAAAATTTTTAAAGAAAAAATCATATCCCTTTTATGATCTGAAATATATCCTTCGCTTACGAAGAAAAAGCTCGTGAAAATTAGTCTAACGCTGCATATTGTGAATTGCAATAGTTTTATTTTAGCGTGATCAGATGGTTGTAAATCGGTACATGCAGAAAGTCAATTTTAACAAAATTTAAATCAATCACCTGTTGTGTAAGGTTTATTATAACCCCCAACTATGGCCAACGTCGCGGGTTCTCACTCCAGCAGGTGGCCTTAGGATTTTTTAAGGAGGGAAAAATCTTTGGTTATGCTGTCCTTTGAAAGGAGGGTAAAGTTGGGATCTCTAGCTTGTGTGGTGTCTGGTACCGACACAAGATCCCTATGCTAATTATACTTGTATAGGCAAAATATACCCACTGTAGAGCATCGTCCGATTAGCTACACCAGCATGAAGGGACGTTAAATTATAATATTAAAGCCTGATAAATTTTAAGTTTTAACAGTAGTGGAGTAATTCAAAGCCTTCAATTACTATAGAGAAATATAGAAATCGCGCTGTAAACAAAAAATCGGATGTTCAGGGTCTTAGCTCGTGTTATGCAAATTTAATCAATTCATAATATATAAAAATAACAATAATCTAATATGATTCAACAATTAAATAAACTGCTGTTCCTAAAAAATGGATTACTTGTTCATTGATCACAGCAATTACAATACAAACAATTTATGCTGTTTTAAGAGGCAACAGATTAATGAAAAACTGATTCATTCTTTAGAAATTGTAAGTACACCCTATCTTACACAGGTCATTTTACATCTATTTTAGTGTGCTGTTTGATGTTTTTTACTAAAAAGCTCATTTGTTCACTGTCAGGGCATGAATATGAGACTAACCTAGTCTCGAAACGTCGCCTGAGAAATTAATAAAGAAATAAAAGACTGAAACTCAAGATCTAAATATTATATTATATATATATATATATATATATATATATATATATATATATATAAAATATGGATCATAACAGTATGTCCGTCTTGAATGGTATTTCAGCAGTATCACTTTCTGAACTTGAAATCCTATTTTCAACCTTAATTTTGTACAGAACTATAATTCAATAAAAACCAATACTGTTTTGTTATATCATACCTATGCATTATTTAAGTTTTAATAACCTCAAAATATATTGTTTTGTTGTGTGTTTTTTAGAAAATAAATAATATATTTATTTATATAAATGTATAATGAAATATGGATAATAATTATACATATATGTAGCATCGTCTGATTAGCTATACCAGCATGAAGTGACGTTAAATTATTACTACTGTATCATAGTTTGGTTTTCCTAAACGTGTTAAGACAACGGCTCATCTCAGAAGAGAACATGACAAAATAAGCTTATGTATATTAAAAGTTTTTCAATGGATTTTTTAATGACCTTTCCATGACCAGATTTGTTCATTGTTCATTGCACACATTTATTCTAGTCGTATTTTGCCTGTTTAAACTGAAAAGAGGATCCCAAATGTTTTGAAGAATTAATATCAACATTATTTAATTTTAAATTTAATGGATATTTTCCTGAGATGTTTTAATCTCTTTTGTTATGGGGTTACGATGAATCGGCATACATCGTTCAGCTTAGTGACAACTTAGTGATAAATTTAACAAGAAAATAATTGACATAAAATCAATAGAATAATAAATCAGATTATACTGTGTTATTAATTCATAATTAGATTATAATTAACCAATTTTATCATTCCTTATAAAATGAAAAAAAATAATAAAAAGAAAAAAGTCTTGACCTCATGAAGCCGTCTTTCAGCTATCAAAATAAATATTTAGAAAAGATGTTCATTACAATCAAATTAATAAAATTTTATATATTGATTAAAATGTAGTAGCTCACTTAGTTGCTGTTCCGAAGGTAGGTAAATTCAGCTGTGACAGATAAATTATTTAATATTTTAACAGCATCTGAGTTACCCTATATGATCTGGAGATCCTCCAAGGGCTTACCCAGCCTCTGTAAAGTGGGTACTTTTTATTAGTAGGAAATCATGAGGGTTAAGCCTGACCTCGAACAAGTCACTTCCCTTCACAACCATAGCCCTAGAAACAGAACAGAGACTCTACAATGCCCTGAACCCTTCGTGGATTTGAGTGGTACAGATTATTTATTTATTTATTTTTTTTTTAGTAATGGCTCCCTAATTTTATATAGCGTTTGACTATCAGGAATGAGTGGCGTGTTCCAGTTTGGACTTGAATAAAATGTAATATATTCTATACTCAATTTCTCAATACATTAACCTTGGGGTGGCTTAATATGGACGAAATTTTGTAGTTTTTATAATTTAAAATTTTAATTAATATAATAAGTAATGATTTTTAATTTATTAAATCAATCTAACCGTATTAATTTCTTCAATACCACCATATTTCATCTTTCCAGCCAGACGTGTAGATTACGTAGGTTTCCGTGAGGATTAAAATTATGCTATTGCAGTTAAACTTATGTTTTACTTCGATTCACTATTTTTATTCTTCTCTGTTTCGTGTTAATAGCTCTTCTACGGGAAGTTATTGTGGTTTAAATTTAATGTCTTATTGCCTTTCAGTCTTCTTAAAGTGGTCGTTTCGTATTCCGTGACCAAAACCAGAGCTTCTAAAATTATTTATCGATTTGGTTTAAAAAGTGAGAGATAGGGGATTAATAGCGAGATGACCTATATAAAGAGGAAATAATTGTCCCATAACCGATTTGTCCATGACCTTTCAGAACTTTAAGGTTAAGGGTTGTTGACATATAAAATCTTTTAAGACTTTATCCTTCCTAAATGATCAGGAAATAGTACACCTAAGTTATTTTGATGAAAAAAGTTTATATATAGATATATACACACACACACACACATATACACATATATGTACATAAAACTTCTGATCCCAATAGTAGCATCAAATAATACTAATTTTACTAATATTACTAATTAATGGGTTAAATAATTTATTATTATCTTCATCAATTTGTAAGTATGACTTATGTATTAACATATTTCACGTATCAATTTTTTATTTAGACTAGTGTGTTGTTTAATATAATTCACTAATATCTCAGTTTTTCACTGTTAGGGCATGATAGGAGAAAAACTCGAAACGCCAAAAGTTAGTTATATGTATATGTGTATAGTTATAGATATGTGTATATATATATATATATATATATATATATATATATATATATATATATATTAGGAAAGGGAGTGTACTTCAGTGCGTAGAGTGATTAGTAATTTTAAAATTCAGTAAGATACACTCTCGGTGCACCTATGTCAACAATTTATTAGTCTTACTATAGCGCATATTTTTTAAATAACTTTAATGAATTTGTTTAGTAATTTTTTTTTTAAATCTCATGAATTAATAATGTTTCGCACCATCTTCTCCATCCAATCGACAGTTTTTCCATTACAGATTGGTGGAGAAACGTTGCATAAATTATTGATTTTTTAATCCAATCCCACTTGAGAAGAGCTATGTCTTTTTTAATGGAATTCAGTCCTCCCTCAGAACCTTTTATTTACATTTTTTTAAACTTTAATGTTTACTTCAATTTATTTAAATGTTTGAAAATCGAAACTTCCATCTTTTTTCTGTTGACTATCGTTGGAGTAGCTTTGCTAATAATGAGTCAAACCTATACCATTACAACCCTTGAAGGGTCTTGGCTTCAGTACGTGGTAGGGACTGTACTGTTTCTTGGACAACGTTTGTGCAGGGAGGTGATTTGCCCGAAATTAAGCTCACCTATTTCTCCCAATAAGCTACTTATCGTTTTGAATTTTGGTGGGAAATTTGACTTAGTATCAATTAATTATGAATTAATAATACAATATGCCTAATTAAATATTTATTTATTTTTAAATAACTCTTTTTAATTTTATTACTAAATTTTCGTTCGGTTCACTGCATAATGTATGGCGTTATCGTTACCGCGATATTCAATATAATAAATAAAATATTCATTAATCAATTAATTAATCAATATTCATATTATTTCTTCGATTGACTCGGAATTTTTAATATTCATTTTAACCATAAATAGGCAAAATAAGGCTTCCATAAATGTGTACTTGGAAACAAATCTAGACATCGAAAGGTCGTTAAAAACATATGTAAAAAACTTTTATCATATAAATGCTTATTTGAGCATGTTCTCTTCCAAGGTGAGCCGTTATTTTAATACTTAAAAACCAAACTGTGATACGTTTACTACGTTCAAAAACCTTTAAATTTATAGCACAATAAATAAATATGAATAAGATAGAAGAACTAATTAGCATAATATATAAAATAAATTATGTAAACTATTTGTTTTGACCCACTCTTATCATAAACAGGCATATTTAGCAAATTTGACATTGAAAACTAAATTGAAACACTCCATTATATAAATGTTAAAAGCTTCAATCACTCCATTACTGTTGAAGTTTTTTTTCTCGTATTGGCCTACTAAGGACCACGTCATTTCAACTTTCTTTTTTCCTTTTTGCAGGCTCCTGTCAGGATTCCCTCATTCGTCGCCGGTGCTGCTCCCTTCCTTCCTCTGTCCATCTCCTTCCCGTCTTCAGCTTCTTTTCTTCTTGAAAACCCAAACGGGTATCTAGTTCTATCTTGAAAGATTGCTTTCCAAGACATCCTCGCAGGTAATCCCTATCTCCTGTAAATCTCCTCCTCTTCGAACTAGGAAGGTTTGGTCTTCTTTTCCTTTAAATATGTAAAAATACGGTTCGCCAGTCTTGTGGGTTTCATTCTCAAAAGGTGGCCATAGAACGATATTCTCCTCTTTCTCATAACATCCGATATTTTCGGAACTTGAGTGTACAGCTCACTGTTTTGTCGTCGTCTGTATTCACCTTGATCTTTAATTGGGCCAAGAATTTTACTTAGGATCTTTCTTTCTTTGATCTCCAATTTTTGTATCAGGCCTTTCTTGTTCATAATCAGGCATTCCGTAGCACATAAGACCTCCGGTAGTACAATAGTGAAATAATGCCTCAGTTTTGCATTCTAGGACATTGATCTTTTGTAATAAATGTCCTTGGTGATTTGGTACGCCATCTCCATTTTATTCAAGCGCATATAAAAGGCTTCCTTCACACTAACATTGGGTTCTATCCACCCACCAAGATATTTGAACTTGGTTTTTCCCAAGGCCCTTTTGATTTTTCCATGGTCCACTGTTAGCTCCTCTGATGCAAACAATATTGGCGATAAACAGTAAATAATAAAATATTATTGTTGATTTCATTTAACAGCACTTTATCCCACTATGGATAAACGGACGAAGCTACAGCGGGATACCAGATACCACACTACCTCAGAACCTCCTAGTTTATGTCCCTTCCGAAGGACTGCATAAGCAAGGATTTTTCATTCCCTTTAACAAATTCTTTGGCCACCTGTTGGTCTGGAAACAGGCGAACTTTTTTTCTTGCTATTAATTGTAGAGCACAGAGATAATTTTATCACTCTCAGAGAAACCAAGAAATGTTTTACATTTCAAAGCACAAAATTTATGGTCCTTAAAAATTTCAAAAATATAGATTTTTTTTGAGGATTTTGGTTGGTTTCATCGTCCTAAAACTGTTAATTATTATTGCTTTAAAGTTATCGATAGAATAAATTGTAGGAACGGGGTCGACTACTATAAAAATATTTTGTTTGTTATTTGCTTTATGCAATAAATAATTGTATGAATAAACTATTTCATTCGAGCTATTTTTTCATCATTAATGATTATAGATGGAATTCCTCAAGAGCTACTAGAACCCTCAAGAAAACAACCCATAATCGTGAGTTTGAGGATTTAATTTCATTACGTAACAAGAGGATTTGCTCAATGTTAAGTGACCCTCCCCAGAGTTCTAAAAAGTATCTATATTAACTTATATACTGGAACCAATAAAACTCAGAAAGAGAAATAAATTATAAATTTAAATGAAATAGGAAAAATACCTAAAACATAGCCTTTAGTCTCTTAAATAACTTCCCCAGTTGTTTGTGTCTTTCCTTCCTTTTTCTAAGTTGGGTGTGGAACATCTTGCATTAAGTTTTTGATGAGTCTGTTTGGACTGTTGATGTGAATTGCGCCGCCGTTTGGTTTCTTTTATTTGATTATTCGTTTGGCTCATGTCCTGATGATGCGTCCGGAATTGGCGAAACATGAACAACTTAGGGACTTGAGACTTTTTTTTTGTGGATTTTTTCTATTGAATTCTAACTTTTTTACTAGATTTTGTTAGTAAGATATAGGGATTGCAGATAGCAAAAAGATAGTTGGTAATTTCGAGGTGTTTTGGCCTTGGTATCATTATCTGCTATTAATATATATATATATATATATATATATATATATATATATATATATATATATATATATATAAATATATATTTTGCATTCTCAGATACAAACTGGAAACTAGAGGTTAGGTATTCATTCGAAGTATAACCTGTGGTGTAGTTCTACTCCCAAAATTGCGGGTTCGCAGCCTGGCAGATTGCCTCGGAATTTTTTAAGGGAGTAAAAAATCCTTAGTTATATCATTCTTCAGTAGGAATATAAAATTGTGGACCCGAGTCTGTGCCAGGTACTCGTTAAAGATCTCCATACTAATTAAGCCTGGGTAGGCGAAATTTAGGATTACCACCGCTGCATCGTCAGATTAGCCCAAGTGGCATTAAATGAATAAACAATAAAATGATGTGTTAAGTACTTTTATTATTTAGTCTATTTTTTCATATTGAATGCTCAATTAAATTTAAAAAAAATATTTTAGTCAAATAAAGTCTTTACTTAAATTTTTGAATCATATTTTTTGGGGTATCTGCAGGTTATCGCTTCGAGTTGAGTTACAATTTTTAACTGTATATTCGTTTCATTTTTAATATTTTCACTCCTCAAGGTAGTATCCTTGGCTCAATCCTTTATACAGTTTATACAGCTGACATCCCAACTCATCCTAATACTATCCTTACCACGTATGCTGATGATACATGTGTATTATCAGTCAACACCAATCCAGTTATTGCATCCAAAAGCCTCCAATCCCATATCACTGATCTTGAAGAATGGTTTCAAAACTGGAGAATTAAAATAAATTCTAAAAAATCGCATCAAATCACTTTTACCTTACGTCGTAAACCAATGACTTCCTGCCCTACAGTATCCTTTAATAATATCCCACTGGTGCCTGCAGAACAGATCCGATACTTAGGGTTGCACCTTGACAAACGATTAATCTGGAATCCTCATACAAGACTGAAAAGACAAGAAACCGCACGACGTTTCAGGCTACTTCAACACTTACTAGACAAACGCTCTAAGCTCTCGTATCCAATCCCTACAATCCAAAATCCTTCGTAAAATCCTCAATGATCCTTATTTTGTTAAGAATAAAGTCATCCATAACGACCTTAATGTCCCTTTTGTTGCTGATTTGGCCCGAACCCGGTATCTATCCTTTCATAGCAAACTTCATTCCCACTCAAACCCTCTAGTTTCAATCCTAGCTTCCTCTTCAATTCTTGATAATCCTCCGAGGCGTCTGAAAAGAAGATGGCCACGTGACCTTCTTATTGAACTTTGATTTGAGTACTACCAGTGGGTAGTTTCTCTACTTGTCATTCTCATGTCATTATGTAACACGCATTCTATTTACTTGTTGTATAATTGTAATACAGTTGTAAATATCAATAAATAAATTTAAAAAAAAAAATATATTTTCCAAAAATAAAAGTAAAAAAAATGAATAAATGCCAAAAAATAAAAGCTTTAGTATGGAAAAGAGAATGCAATTATTGTTAATTTGTAGATTTTGGTAATCATCTTATCAAGAAATAAAATAGCATTTCCAAGTATAGATGATATGTTTGTTGAAACGTTCATTTCTAGATGAAATTATTACCGAAGTATAAACATTTAACATAATTACACCCTCTTTTCCATACTAAAGCATAAATAAAGTACTAAAATAATAACTTGTGTTTGTGTAAAAAAATAAAAATGAAACGTATAAAAGTTAAAAATTGTAACTCAACTCGAAGCAACAACCTGCGGAATAATACCCATACTTTAAACATACTGTTGCTTAGCGTTTTGAATTTTCCCTCGAGATATAATTTTATAATTACAATACAGAGTATTACAAAATACCGGATTATTTTCGCACGTGATTTATCACTATCCTGATTCTGTTAGGAATCATAGGCCACATAATAAATCTTGTGGCTTTCTTCTTGCTCTGGGTAATCTGAACTAATGGAGCCGAAAATAATTTATCATCCTTCTTCTCGCTCGAATATGGTAGATTACTGTAATCGGTCACAACTTTTTTTCTATATATGACTCGATATTCAAATACTTACATTTACATACATGAATATTTATATGTAGATACATATAAGCATTTATATTGGAAACGCGCTCTAAAAAAAAAAAAGGAATTTTGGGCATTATAACGACTCACTTTTAGAAACGAACTGACTCTTATTTCATAGATACTTCTTGTTTTAAAACTAAATATAAATATCCCTAATAATTAAATATTCTTATAATAATACCTAAAGAGTTAAATAATCTTCATTTACCGCTAATGTCTCTATTATATACTTTTTTTTTTTGTTCCACTACAACCCTGGGTTCAGTAGGTGGTAGAGAATGTACTGTTTCTCGGACAAGGGTGTGCAGGGAGGTGATATTTCCTAGATCACACTCAACCGCCAGATTTTCAACCTTATTTCGGGTAGGTACCCTCTTTATAGATAATGGGTGAACAACAGGAGGGTCCTAGATCCCATAGGATCCATCTCCGCTAACGGATTAAATAAAAGGCTGCCAGCGAGTGGGATTTGAATCCAGGATCTTCGGGATATATACTAACTTATATGTGGATTTATGTATAGAACAAAATAGAAAAAAAAATCAGATAGATAATAGTAAATATTTATACAATTACCTAAGCAAACTGTGTTATTTAAATCTGAAAAAAATCCAGTTAAATATGTGCTATTAAAAAGAAACAACTTACCTAATGCAATATACTCCTGTAAACATTTTTTTTTTTTTCTAGCCCCTAACATAATAAGGATACATGGATAATCTCTTTTACTGCACCAGGTGCATTTTAAGAGAAGAATGTGAATAAGATTTTCTTGAGATTAATTAAATGGCATGAGTGGGGTATCTAGTGATGGCTCACTAGTTGTGTTAGTTACTGGACTGACTGGAGTTAGTAGTTTACTTAGTCCATGTTGTCTTTACATGTGTTTGCCAGCGCTGAGGTCGACCTGTCGGTGTAAGTGTGTTGAATAGTGGTTGGTGCAGTGTTGGAGGCTATCAAAGAATTTTATATGCCTCCGTGTGATGAAGTCCCTCGTCTCGTGGGTCTCGTGTATTAATTCTGATTTCGTCCTTTGTAGATAGGTTTTTGTAATTGTTGGAGCCTTTTGAAATTGTAGGCGAAATATTATTCAACATAGGCGGCTCATAAAGGAGTGCTGGTCTAATAACTGCCTTACAGATTAGTTTGAGGCGGAGTGATAAGTTCGGTGAGGTTAAAAGGGGATTAAGTCTTTAAGATTTGGTTCTAACTGACTTGATCTTTTTGTTACAATGTTGGGATAATGTCAAGTGCCGATCTAGGGTAACACAGAGATACGTTATCCTATTGGCTGGTTTGTTTTCTGTGCCTGGTTTTATTCCTCTGGAAAGAGAAAATAATACAGTCGGTCTTTTTAGAATTAACTGTAATGTTTAATCCATCCAATTTATTAGTTATAACCTCATAGGCCACCTCTGCCTGCCGTAGAGCTCTCTCTGCATTCTACTTTAGATGGCTATATCATCGGTCTACGCCGCCACAGTAGCTTTTTTTTATTTAGCACCAACGTAACCTGTAAACGATGTTACTTGATTTGTTTTGTTCAGCGAAAATATGTAGATTTTGCGAGTAAGAAACACGTGAGCAAGTATACAAACTTTCCCCCTTTTTCACCCCCTTAGGGATAGAATTTCGGAAACTTCTAGATCCGTTTTATCTTCTCCGGCCGCTAACAGACTAAAGAAATAAAAGCCTGTTAGCGAGCGGGATTTGAACCCAGGACCTTTGGCACAGAAACACAACTCTCTACCACTGAGGCACACCGAAATATATATGCACTCAAAAAATGAATAAATAAAAATTAATTACGCCGATGGTTTGAGGCTAAGTATCTGTTTAAGGGGTTATTAATGGAATGAAGATGGATTAAGTTTATGAGGAAAATATCTTTTTTGATAAATGAAGGTGATTGTAGAAAAGAAAAAGATACCAAATTTCTTTCTCAAAAGCAAACTGCAACTTTTCTCAAAATTATAATCGGATTATTGGCCTATTTTTAAAATATTTTCTTTGTTTCAATGAAGTTTTAATTAAGGTAATATATCACGTCCCCAACTTTTCTATCGGATATACTGCTACCTTTTTGTGTGTGGGTGGAGGAGTAAAAGTTTTTAGATAATTCGTTTTTAAAAAGTCTGAAACGAGGGGAGTAAAGTAGAGTGGAGAATCGAATTAATTCTGCTTATCAGGTGTTAGCGTAAACCTCTTAAGCTTTCCAATTTAATAATTCCAAAATTAGGATTGTCAATATGCCCTCTTTAGGTACTTTATCCAGTTCCGATAATTGTTTTTTTTTTTTTACTTCATTTAGCTTATTAGTAATTGGACCGCTATACTAGGCGATAAGTTGCGATAGGAATTTTCCTAATCACCTTCCAATGATTATCTGAGAAAGATAATATTAAGTTTCAAACTGAGATCATTCTTTTATTAAAGGATCAAAGTACCACTACAAATCATGAAGGATCCTGGTTTCTAGGATCTATAGTGGTTCAAAGCCAACTGTTGCGCGGGGGGGGGGAAGGTGATTTGTCCGAGTTTAGAATTGTGCATGAGCAGTTGAAAGTGAATAAAAAAAATGTGTAATAACTCAATAACTCCTGAAGGGACTAGGGTTCAGTACGTGGTAGATACTGTACTGTTCCAAGAACACGGTGGTGCGGGGAGGCGCTTTGTCCGAGTCCACGGTCAACTCCCAGATTTTCACTCCAATTAAACGCTACTCACTTTATAGAGGCTGTGTGAGCTCAGGAGGTGCTGTACGCTCTGAGCTACTTCTCTTCAAAATATATCAAGTGTAACAAAGACATTTTTTAAGGCAGTTATATAGTATATGGATTTTTATTAAATAATTTATTTGCAGGTCGCCTTCGTGTAACAATGTCCTCTCTGACTGAGAAAATCTCTTCGCGAATTTATAAATTTTTTGGGTTCGATTTGAAAATTTTACATTATTCTTGCTGTTACGGGCGCCGGCAGGAAGACGGAATCAAGAGGATTAGCGGCTTAAATCCGTCGGCGGGAGAAGTTAAAATAGGATTAGGACGGTTCTAGATCGTCTCCTTTTTTCGGCAAAGGATTAAGAATATTCCAGAATTGTCTGGCCCCTCCGTGTTCTAGAATGTTCGGCCTTGCCTATAAAAAGACTTCCCTCACCTCGAGTCAGTCAGTCTTAGCCTGAGAGTAGACCACGCAAGATCTGTGATAAGTGAGTGTCAGTGTGATAAACTAGTAAGTGTTGAACCGGCCCGTGTAATAAGTGTATCAGTGAACTGTAACAGTCTCGCGAGTGTGATAAACTGTTTCTGTTTGTTACTGTGTATCAGTTTGTGATACTTGAAGAATCTTACGGTCGGTGGACTAGTGAACTGTAAGTGTTAATTATTAGTTATAAATTGTAGTGTAATTTTATAATATTCATAGAAACTATTGTAACTAGTTAAGCTATCTAGAATTATTAATATCTTATATTATTGTAATAATTAAATAGGAGTTAGGCCTAGATTATAATATTTAGAATATTGTCATTATAAATTTATATTAGTTTAATAATTTAATTGTTAATAGTTTATTGTATCCTTTTTATCATTTTGTTAATAAATATTAGTATCTTTAATTAAGGAATTGTTTAATTCATTTTAATACCCAGTAGCCCGTAACATTGCAAATGTCACATCAATTGCTAATTATTTGCACAATGTATTTGAAATGAGATGGTCGTTAAAGAAATAATAATTTGATTTTTCTTCGTTGTTTTATTATAATTCATGAGTTATATTCATAATTCAATAATTTTTAATAGGTTAGACATCTTTTTAGACAACTTGCAGAGACTTAATGTGAAAAAGGTATTTTATATCGCTTGATATTGTTCTTTCATATTCCTGTCCTACTACAACTCATGAAGGGCCTTGGGCCCAGTTCCTATTAGAGACTGCTATGCTTCTAAGCCAACGGTTGCGAAGGAAAGAGATTTGAGTTCTACCACGTTCTACAGCCTGGCTTTTTCCTCATTTGAGGGGTTAAACTTTATAGAAGGTGGATGAGCCCTATGATGGTCTGTAGATCTTACAGGGTCCATCTATGGCTGTGAACAGATGAAATAATTTATCAACCACAGTCGGATTTAAACCTGGATCCCTCTGCACCAAGTTTGATGTATATAGGTTAAAGAAGAAGTCCAAAAAAAATTTTAGCTTTTTTGGATAAAGTCTTGTAAAACGAAGTATCACACATACAAGAAGTATAACTCTGAGGAAAAAGACGAACCACACGTATACTATTCGAAGAGTACTTTCTTGAGCAGTTTGCCTAAATTGGGCCGCCTCTATTTCTGTCGTGGTTCCCTCAAGTGTGTAATCTGCCATCCAATGGAGTGGAAACGACTGTTCGGGTTTGGCCGACTCCGTTGGCCAATTTTGTTAGAACTTCCGGTCAATGAGCTCAGGTAAACTCTCTTCCAGTTTAAATTGTCTATCGTCTAATCTATGTTAATAATAAAAATGTCCGTTGAAAGTTAAGTTATGGTTAGGTGCCAATCTCTGTTTACAAACACTAGCCCTGATAACTCTGATCCTTATGAACACCTTAAACGCAGTTCTCCCTTGTACACCTCGCTTTATCCTTGTACGATTTACAGTTTGGCTCAGTTGTTGTTAACTTCCCTTCGCTACTAATCTGTACAACTGTACACGACAGTCCAATTCTTCCCAATATTGCTTCAACCATATAAGCAGGGTGCATGACCCAGAATTCCGTGTTGTATAATTTTTCATTTTACCAATTACTTTTAACACAAAAAATCATGTTTTTCTGTACTCATTTATACGAGTTCGATGATCATTTTGTTATTTACCTCAACCGTTAAGAGTTCAATATTCTTTTACCAATTTATCCCATAATTTTATAATACAAAACAAACTTTAGATGGAAATAAATAACACAAGGGAACAAATTTTTATTAATTTTTTGTTGCATGGAGTTTTAGGACTGTTGTTTACTAATTAGAGGTTGGTGATTACAAATCTAGCCTCAGTTTTTCTCCAGCACCTTTTGTTTTTGGCAAACAGCTGATAGACATATATTTGTACTAGTCACATTCAAACTTCAATTCAACTGAGTTGTTTAGTGAAAAAGTTTGTGCTCTTGTGTTAAATAACAATGTCCAAGTTAAGAAATATCTGTAGAAACGATCCAAACTATTTCTGTAACATTTGTGGTGAATATACATTCAAAAATTGTAGGCTAAGTGTGTCAGAGTTTATAACACAGTTATATTTTGATTACTTTGGATTCGCTTTGGACATCCGTGACAAGTACTGGATCCCTCATATGGTATGTAAAACATGTGTTGAGTCTTTGAGATTATGGGCAAATAAGAAAAGACCCCATTTTAAGTATCAAACACCAATGATTTGGCGGGAACCTAATAATCATCAAGATGATTGTTATTTTTGTGTGATTGATATTAATGGAATTAATAAAAATAACCGGTCGAAATGGTCTTATCCAAACTTGTTATCTGTTACTCGACCAGTCTTGTTCTCTGGCGATGCACAAGTACCCCAAGCTTCTTCATCTGTACAAAATGATCATGATATAGAAAAACAAAACTATTCTTCAAGTGATGAAAGTCGGACAAGTGATTCTTACCCTGATTTTACTTCTGAGCCCCAGCTCTTTAATCAGGAAGACCTCAATGCATTAATCAGAGATCTTGGTCTTTCTAAAAAGACATCGGAGATTCTAGCTTCTCGATTAAAGCAAAGAAATCTTTTAACCCCAGAAACAAGAATTTCATACTATCGTAACCGAGAGGCAGAATTGCTGTCATTCTTTTCTAAAGATGACGACTTTGCTTTTTGTTCAGATGTTCCTGGTTTATTGAAAGCAATGGGAGTACAGAAGTATGATCCAAATGAATGGCGTTTATTTATTGACTCCTCTAAACGTAGCCTGAAATGTGTACTTATGCATAACGGCAATAAGCTGGGTTCGATACCGATTGCACATTCAACTACAGTCAAAGAAGAATATGCTACTGTAGCTTCTGTAATGGATAGAATCAAATACAACGAACAAAAGTGGTTGATAAGTGTTGATCTAAAAATGGTGAATTTTCTTCTTGGACAACAAGGTGGATATACAAAATATCCATGTTTTATTTGTTTATGGGACAGCAGAGCTAGGTCTGAGCACTGGATTAGAAAAGATTGGCCTTCCAGGCAATCTATGGTTCCGGGACAACTGAATGTAATAAATGAGCCCCTTGTGCCCACGGATCGAATAATACTGCCACCTTTGCATATCAAACTAGGGCTCATGAAACAATTTGTCAAAGCTTTGAACAAGGGTGGTGATTGCTATAAATACATCTCTAAGAAGTTCTTTAATTTGAGCCAAGAAAAAATTAAAAATGGAATTTTTGATGGTCCCCAAATAAGAAGGTTGATAAAGGATGAAAACTTTATTAGTTACATGACTGATATTGAAAAAAATGCCTGGAATGAATTCGTTTGGACTGCTCAAAATTTTCTGGGAAACAAAAAGGAAGAAAGCTATGCGGAGCATATTGAACTAATGTTGTTACACTTCCAGCAGCTTGGTTGTAATATGAGCATCAAAGTACACTTCCTCCACAGCCATTTGGACCGTTTCCCTGAAAATCTTGGTGATCTGAGTGAAGAACAAGGGGAACGGTTCCATCAGGACATTCGAACTATGGAGGAACGTTACCAAGGTCACTGGAATGCTCACATGATGGCGGACTATTGTTGGAGCATTAAAAACAGCCCCCGTGAACCGAATCAAGCCAGAAAATCTTACAAAAGAAAATTTGTTGATATGTAGTGGTAATTTTTTTAATAGTTTTCTTAATAAAAAATATTTTCATCTTAAAAAACAGTTTATAATTATAACCCCAAAAGTAAAGCTGATACAAACAAACTGACTTCAGATCTTAAATCAGCACCTCGAGGAAGTAGAATATTAGTCAAAATATTTCATGCAACAAAAATGTTGTTCCCTTGTGTAATCAGTAATAAGTGTGTTCTTGCATCATTTCCTGGATTCAGGAGTTGCTCCATTCTCTTGGAAAAAACTGTGATTTTCTTTCACTTTCTAACTTTAACAGGTAAAGTCCTGGGAATCCCGATCAGGGTTCTCTCGATCTATTCTATCATCCTTCTCAGGGTATTTCAATATTTTTCATATACTCTACAGAATTGCATCGAGCTTCTCAATAAGATGAAGATATCTTGAACATGAACCCAAACTGAGTCATGCCCTTTACTTACCGTACAATGTATTTAAGCTTTCTTTTATTTTTAGAAAAAGTTGGCTAAGAGTTTATGAAGAATTAGCAGTGCAGATGTAATCGAATATCAATTCTGGAATGATTTCATGTATAAAAAATACTATAATCACGTGATTAAAAAAAATAATTAACGTGTTAAAGTTCAAAGATATGAAACAATTTGTAATGACTTCATTTGGTTTCCATTATTCCATGTTGAATTTAATTTTTGGAACAATGGGATTAACACATATTGTTTAATTTGAATTTGAGGAAAATTATATAAATAAATAGAAAAGTCTGCAAATGAATTACAGAAGCATTTAAGTTTTTTTTCTTTAATTTACAAACTCATAAGAAATTTGTAGAAGTATGATGGACTGAGTTACCCCTTAAATCAGAATTTTCTCTAAATTCTCTTCCGTAAATTATGTTCTCATTTCTTAAACATTCTCACCATTTCTGATATCCAAGATACTTTCACGGGGCTATAAATAGCCCCGTTTCCTTTATAAATTGCTCCTTTGAAACGTTGAACGATAAAATGGAATCGTTCAGCGAAGAAACGTGAAACAAAGAACTTATTTACTAATTCCATTTTAAGTCTCTCCTTTGTTGTGAAATGCCAGTCATTGTCAAACATTATATCTTGCGCCTTGAACCTTAACAAGTAAATATGCTTTAAAACTTTGGAAACATCAGGACTTTGAAAATTCAGACATGATTTAGGCTATTGAAACTAACAAAAAAAAAAAAAAAAATCGGGCGAGTACTTAAATTCTTTGAAGCCAACATTAATTCTTATAAATAGGTCATTTATATACCTTTAAGTTTTAATTTCGGATTTATCTTTGGTAAAGAAAGAGCTTGTGGAATTGAGTTAATTTAATTTAAAACACATATATATTTTTTGTTTTGTTATATTTAAATTAAGTCTAAACTGTTACTGTAACACAGTTACACAGTTCAACCAGCCGCCTCTCCCATTAGCCCTGAAGATGACCTACAAAGTAGGTCGAAACGTCGGCACAAATCAAAATAAGTCTTGACTTATTTAGTGTTTTTTTGACTGCACCTCCAATTATCTCCATTCTCTATCTAATAATAATAATCACAATGCAACTAATATCTATAATATAATACAAGATTCACTATCCCATCAGTTTAGTGATAGATTTGTTACAAACACAAACCAACGAGAAAAAAAATGTAATTATCATAATTGATTGGATCTACCATTGAACTACCATTTGGCTTTACCCCGAACCTAGCCAGATCATACTTAACAGAGAGATTCCTACCTTGAAAGTTCATGTTTCTTCCGGTCATATCATGACCTTTCTCGCCGGAAGTACCAGTACTCAAACTATGCCTTACTGAGAAATTAGGGTTTTTTTCTCAAAAGGTTGATTCTCGCTCGCTTACAATTTTTCAGCAAACTCCTGTAGGGTGCTGCGACCTAGCGGACCTATCTGACTAATTTCTTTCTATGGAGAGGGAACTATTTTACCCGACCACTTCAGGTACAGAATTTGACAAAATTTACAGAAATTGCGTGTGGGAATTGATTGGGTTGCAAAGCCTCGATCAGCGATGAGTTTTTTTCCCCCTTAGTAATACAATTTCTTAGTTTAAGTACAATTTATGTTTTTTGTTTTATTCCATTACAATCTGAATCGATTATCTTAAATAAAAGTCTATTACTTGGATTGCCGGCTCTTTAGCAAGGTTCGTGATATTAAAACAAACTATTCTGTACTCTATAAGAAAAATATCGATATTGTTTCTAAATTCATTTAACTGTTCTTTTCTTTTTCCCAATATCTTGTCATTATATCTTATATTTAGTTTCTTTTTGGGCGAATCATTGTGGTGTAGAAGCAAGTCCAAAATATCATCAAATCTAAATTAAAAAACACTCAATGTTCAAACAAAAGATATACACAAAAAAATAAATACATACAAATATATATCTGATTATCACAGGCTCTATCACTAAATCAAACTACTAACTTGCTACATTCAGACAACAGTATAAAAGATTATTACCGTTAGAATTATTCCTCCTTAAGCTCCAATCGGGACAAGTGTCGCCTGGAGTACCAGTCTTATTGCCTTATTGGAAAAATCAGCTCATTATTTTATATATCACTTTTAGCTTGCGCAATTATATCTAGGCTAGTTTTTGACGGCTGCTGCGCTCTGTCGGAGCCATTCGACAAACTTTCAGAACAAGAAAAAGTAATTCGTTCTAGTCATGTCTGAAAATTGGATTGCGCTGCCTCGATCACTGACTAGATTTTTGCAGATTAATATTACAGCGTATCTTAATATTAATACCATTATTTTAATTATAATGGTTACATTATATTTACATCATTACGGTATAATTACTCTTTTGTAATTTTTAATTCACTGAGGGTGTTTGGCGGATAAGAAAGAAACCAAAACTTCGTTTAATTTACCAGAATAAATTCTGAGATGTGTGCAATTTTAGCCTCTGATGTATATTTCAAGGCTATTATTTTAATCTATATTAAATTGTTTTTATAGGATATAGGATAATAGGATCATGGATGAGAACGGATTTGTCTGACTTGGATACGACCCCTGGTAGCTCAGTGGTTTAGAGCACTGTTACGGGGAAGCAGACGACTCGGGTTCGAATCCCGGCCAGGACAAATCTTTTTCTCTTCCAAACACAAATATTAAAATTTTTTTATTTGAGATACTCATATTTAAGCTTTCTGAAGATAGGGGTTAATCCTTTCTCTCAAAGTTTTTGAAGGTTGACAAAAGAGGAAAGGTTGAAGGAGTTATTACGCGACACGTGATCGTGCCGTGTGCCGCTATTAAGAGAAGACAAAGCATTCAAAGTGAATTATGAGCGTGGCGGAGGCCCTTTGTAACTCAAGTCCCCAGAAATTTCTTCACATTTACAAATGGATTCTTTTGACGTCTCCTACTTCTCAGAAGCTCCGTCTCCCCCCCACCTTGAATTTATTCCCGCGGCCGATATTACATTACAGCGCCCCATCCTCCTTTTAGCCAGAGTTAGCCTTCTTTTCAATGGAAAGCCTGCCGGTTCGAAACATTGTTGACAAGTTGTTAAGGAATAACTAAGGTAAAGGAGATTCAGTAGCAGGATAATTTAGCAGGATTTCCGACATCATTTCCGTTTTCATGTTTTATTTTTACCAAATTTACTCTGGTTCGAATAAAAAATAATAATTATTTTCTGGAAGAAAGTAAAAATAAATTATTCCAGGAAATGAGTAAAAAAAAAATCTTTGATAGAACAGGAAGACATGATGAGGTAAATTTATCATTATACATTAAAATCGGTACTAAACTTTATTATATGCTTTAGAATAACTGAAAATGGTCAACGCATGGATTAAGGAGACAGATAAGGACATTGAAGAGTTCGAGGTGTTTCCGGGGTGGCATTGAAGGACGTTTTCCCCTAAGAAGAAACTTCAGAATGCTCAGGGCTATCAAGAAAGACAAAAAAGAAAAAGAGGCTTTATTTTGACGCAGGAAGGAAAGCAAAATCATTGAAAAGGATTGTAAGAGATAAGGAGGAGAAGAAAAGTACAGTTGAAACCTACGTTGTCCATAATAGCTCAATCCTGAAAAAAACAAAATATTATTAAACGTTAACGTTCTGGGATATATGATAAAATGGCGAAGTAATTAAGAACAATACAACAGCTAATTTTGAAAATATTAACTAATTGAAAAAGATGCTTTATTACATTCGTACATTATTTCAATGAAAACTATTACAAAAAATTAATCAGGCACGTTGCATTGGTAAATGTAATAGAGAGTTACTTTCTGAATGATTAAGCTTTTGAAAGCGATTAACAGCATTGTTCTCAGCAGAGAGGCACGAGATACTCCGAAGGTAATGGCCACTGAATCCGACAATTCCCCGCTGACTGGAACGGCGAAATCTTGTTTAATATTCTATTGAGCCTAGTTAGAGGCGCAGTAACCCCTACTTTGCCATCCCTGGATTAGAGGATGATACAATTAAGACTCGTAAGCCAAACTGCAGTACAAATTGATGAACGCCGTAGCTCTGTTTTGAGAGCATATATTTCATGCTCTAGCTCGATTTTGGTAGCAGACAAGACTTTTCTGCTAGGAACCCTCATTTTCTTTGGATTGGATGCTTCCTCTCTGATGTGCTGTGCCGAAAATCTATCTTCGATAGTGCTCGGTCGAGTTATTAAGTACAGAGTTGGTAAAATTACTAAGGAGTAAAGCTCTTTCGCTTCGTTCCAATGGCTGGAAAATACAGAATCTGCATGGAAGTATAAAAGATAAAGACCCCTTCAATGGATCATCTTTATCTTTAATGTCTTCATCTTTGGTAGCATTAACTGGATCACGTTCTAACCTGATGTTGTGCCTTTAAGGGAACTTCTTAATCAAGAAGTTAGCTAACGCTCGGAATACACCAGAAAATCCACTTTGAGGCATAAACGAGAGGGTCCTATTAACAAATCCATCCCCAAAACAGTCTCTGGAGGGATAGAAAACCCCTAAAGTAGCCTGCTCCAAATAACCACAATATACTCATTGCTGACCGGGCCCATTACATGTGCAAAAATAGGTTTCATCTATAGTTCAGGGATATATAGATGGGGCTATATATATTGACAGACTCATAGAAATTGGCAATTAAATATCTCATTATATGAAGGTAGGAAGTTAAGATGGGGAGGATATTTTGCTTGAAGCATTCCAACATGACGCCACGACACGATTTCACGGCAAGAGATCACGAGGTCAAAGTTCGGATGGATGGATATGATCAACAAAGATCCCAAGTGCTGTAAAATATGTAATACTCCACACAGATTTGTAGTTAATGGATCTAGATATTTTCTGATTGCAAATCAAAACAGGAAAATAACCTAAAGGAGTCAGAGAGAAGAAAAAGGCGGGTAGATCAAAGAGTGAGTCAAGAATATTCGATGAACCCTTTCTCCAAAACCACTTAACTCAATGTAAAATTTTGAGTGAGAATAGGGCTATTTCTCAATCGATAGTTTATGATCGATATGAACGGTCTTAAAATAGATGACTAAAAATAGTGATGACGTAGGATATAGTTCCATGACCGGGGCCTATCTTTTAATGATTTATGACTCAAGGAGAAAACTGCCTTTGAATACTTGATCAGTGTAGCTCGTAATAGCTTGAGGAAGCCTCTCTTCGTCGATCAGGCAATTAGAACACATCGATAGGTATCATCGGAAACATCATATCTATCGATTTATAGCAAGGAATGAGTAATTTATAATGGAGTGTTTAAAGAAACGGCTATTATGAACAGAATGGGCGAACTTTTATTAATAAGTTTTGTTCTTAAGATCTTTAGCTAGTTGGATGGACTAAGTACCATTACCGTGTGTGGTAGTACACATTTCAATATCTTACAGTATATTTTAATTATAAATTAATTTTTGGTATAAATGAAAACACACACAAAGATTCATAACTAAATGTATTCATTTGTTGCTACAAAGCACAGAGCACTTACTGTATACACTGAACAGTTTTTTTATTAAACTGTAAACCTTAATAAGAGATAAGGTATATAAGGTGGGGGATAAGAGATAAGAAAACAAAATATATGGCCGAATGCCGTTTGAGGATACTACATCTTCTTCCCCCTTAAAGACGTCTTGGTCGGAGCTGATCGGCGTGCATTCTCTTCCGATGGCCTTCCACCAGGACAATGTAAGAGAGCGGTTCAGCCTTTTCCACTATCTGCCCTTCCCCTTTTTCTTTTCATCCCTTGAGACTCGCCCAGACCTCCTCTCCCGCTACGAAAGATTTTGGCCGGCTCATGTAGAATTTTTTGTTTTACAAGAGCGATGTCAATGTCGCTAGAAAGACAGGGCTTGAGAAGATCTAGAGAGGTACATAGCCGTCTTCCAACAAGGATCTCGGCGGGGGTTCTACCGATTGTTCGTTGTGGCGAAGTTAGATACGAGAACGAAACCTCCCGCAGTCGAACTCGAAGATCTTTTATATCTGTTGAAGCCTTCATTCTTCTTTTGAAGGTTCTGACCTCGCGTTCAGCCAGTCCATTTGTCTACTATTTGAATAACTAGTAAACAAAGCTGATGATTGATTTAAATAATAATGGTGAATATAGGAAATTTACAGGAGACCAAAATAGAAGTTTTACTTTTCACTTTCCTGTTAAACAGGAAGTTTTCATTTCTACGAATCTTAGATTTGAGTTTATAAAATTTATTTTGCAAAAATGCTCTTGGTAAAATAATTAAACTAAAGAATTCGAAAAATCCAATTTTCCACATTCTTTGGAGATTATAACTTCGGTTCGGGCTTAGATTTTAAATAAAATATTTTATTTTTATAACAAATAGATGGGGTGGATGTCTTTGTGTGTTAAAAAAATTATTAATCTAGATCCAAGATACTTTAATTAAAGTTCTTCCCTCGAAGGCTGAGTGTAGGTAAACACAAAAAAAATAATTTTTTTCTATTTAACACCATTTTTATCCTTTAGGTCGCTTTATTAAAGATAATCCTTTGTGGGTCTTATTTTTTTTCCTACGTTGTTTCTTTTATATCCCCACATGCTCGGATAAACCATTAAAGCTGGTAAAATTATTTCTCAAGGAATTAAAAATTCAGCTCTCTCTTCTTACTTTGTTCGGTTTTTAAAAAATATTTTCCTTCCTTTTAGTTTATGTAATTTTATATATTTCCAAAATAATCTCAATATGATAAATTAATGCTAATTATCAATTAGTGTTAGTAGCTGTAGTAATTAAGGATGTAAGGCTCTGTACACATTTCTCCCAACTCGGGATCGAATACGGCTGTGTAAAATAATTATTTCTTCTGTTATCAGATTCGATCTTTTGGCTGGCTGGTTGTTCCAAATTTGAGGCGTAAAACCGATTGGCCATCGACACCTTAGTGGTATAATAATTTTTTAGGAAAAATTAAAAAAAAACAAAAAAAACTGTATCAGATATTCTTAATAAAGCCTTCTTTTGATAGAAACGTGATGACCTAATCAATGTATTCTTCCTCATTTCCCAATATCATGGATACATTGGTAGGTAGTGCTATTGTATCCATCACTCTTTTGTAAAAGGCACAGCCTTCGAAGATATGGGCTATTGACAAGCTCTTGCTGCACTTCTCGCATGTTGGCGGGTGTTCTTTAATAATCAGGTGAGCCTGGGTACCACTTCTTCTCTTCGGGTGCTAAGACAGGAGCTGTTCCATGGTTAGACATCAGTTTTAATATGCTTCAATTTATTTGTAGGACTATTGTCCCATAAACCCTGCCCCTTTTGGAGTACGTGCTGCCTTAGTGGTCGTGCTATCTCAGATGGTGTCAATACAGCTTTACCACGACCTGGAAGAGCAAGAGCTTCTTTTGCTGCCCTATCAGCCAGTTCATTGCCTATAATATCTACATGTGCCGGTGACCAGATTAAATTTATCGATGATCCAACATGTAGCTGTTTCGTAAGGTTTAATATATTTTCTATCCCAGGATGGTCTGGGCACATGTTACTCATGGCTGTTAGGGCACTCAAAGAGTCTGATACTACCATCAAATATTCAACAGGTGATACATCGGAGGGCCATTCCTATGGCATTGATTTCTGCTTAATATATACAGCTAAGCTGATGTAGCTTACATTTGTAGATAGCATTCGGCGTGACAAAGGCAGAAGCTGTTGAAGTTTATCTGATTTAGACCCGTCAGTGAATATTAATAAGTGCTCTGGTATAGATTTAATTATTTTATTGAACATTTCTGCATATTCTATGGGCTTTGTACTTTTCTAAATTTTGTCAGTTTCAGATTTAATTTAGGTTTTAAATAGGTCCAAGGAGGAATGCCATTTTGAATATTTTTTAATCTGACCAATTTCAGCTTTCCTATTTCAGTGGACATTCTTGAAGCTAAAGGGACCGTGGTGTTACATGTTTGTCGAAATTTGGAAGAAAATTTGGGTTGAAACTGTACTTGCAAGCAGGATGTGTGGCTTGTGTATATAACTTCGTTATACAGTTGATGGCGAGTTTTTTTCTCCTGAACAGTAAGGGTGGTAAGCCGGATTCGACACATTGACATAGTGTTGGGCTTGTACTGAACACTTCTGTAGCAATGCGTATTCCTGGGTGGTGCACTGAATCAAGCTTAGCTAAAGTATTTTTACGAGCAGAGCCGTAAACAACACTTCCATCATCTATTTTGGAACAGATTGAAGCTTGGTATATCTTAAGCATTGAGGCTCTGTCCGCTCTCCAGTTTGTTGCGCTAAGTACTCTCAGGTTCTTTCGCTTTGTTTACCATCTTTGTTTCAGTGAATTGATTTGATATTCCCAGGACAGTCGCCTATCGAAAAACAACCCTAGAAACTTGCACTATGGAATGGTTTTAGCTACATAGCACCATTACTTATTGCCCGCAAGTGGCAGATTATAATATTTCAATAAAGTGTTTATATCACAGAAACTTGCATATGTTGGCATATTGTAATTTGACTTCTCCAAGGTATAAATCTGGTGATTCCGTTTTCTACAAAAGTGAATACACTTTGTTTTGTCTGTTGAGAATCGTATTCCTGATGATCTAGACCAATCATTAATTCTATTTAGCGAATCTTGTAGTTTCTCCTTGATAGTCAGAATTTCTTTTGCTCTACAAAGTATAGAGAGTCCAATCTGCTTATTACAATATCCATTTAGGCATCTTGTAGTTATTGCTATTAACGGTTCTAAAGTTTAGGCGAACTGGGAAATGATCAATTTTACAAGGTTCTCGTAAGATTGTCCAATAGCGTCGAAAAGTGAATTACTGCAAATGGAAAGGTCAATAAGGAAAATGTACCGAAGGTAGAACTTAAAAATGTTGCCTCGCCGGAATTCAGTAACTGAAGGTTTGTTAGATCCTACAAATTCGATCTCTTGAGTTTGTGTCTTGAGAACCCCATAATGGATTATGGCCATTGAAATCTTCGGTATGTGATATTGGTTTCGTCAACCGTCTATGGACTTGAAGAAGGTCTCCTTTCTCTATGGTTGTGTTTTGAGGAAGATAAATACTACAAACAGTGAATGTGGTATGTAGAAGGACTGTGGCTGCAATTAATTGAAGTGGAGAATCTATTTCTACATGATGGGAATGCACCGAATTTTTTACTGATATTGCAACTCCTCTACATACCCGTTCTTAATTAGGACTGCAGTTCAGCCCGAAGCCTTTAAGGCTGAATTGGTCTCCAGATCTGAAATGTGTTTCTTGAAGACATAAACAAAATGGATCTTCATCTTCTACTAATATTTTCAAATCGTTAAAGTGCCTTTTAATTCAATTACAATTCCGTTGGACTAATGTCATCATTAAGGTTGTTAAACGGTAGATCCACAAACAAAAAAGAATATGAAATTTAGATAGAAAGAAAAAAGTGATAGAAATTGATATTGATATTAATTTAATAATTTTTTGCTTGTATTTTTTTTCTTTGTCCTTCCTTTTTTAACAGTTTGGATCTGATAACTATTAGCATCAGCTTGCTCGATATCTTCCTTAATCCAACTCGCTTCGGCGGTACATATACTACAATTGGAAAGATTCGATCTTTTATTAGAAGCCCTTACGGGGGCTCAATCAACCCCCGTGAAATTCCTACCGGAATTTGGGAAATACTCTGGCCAAATCACTCCTTAGTAACGCATAAAGTTGTTTGAGGAACCACTTGGAGCAAGGTTGCTGTCTCTGTTTGACGAATATATTTGGACTGTTAATGCGATACTAGTTGTGTTTTAATTTCTTTGATTTATGACCTGATGATGCCGGAGTTGACGGGTTGGTTTTTTAGTTTAATTTTTTTCCATTAGTATAGAGACTTATGGATTTGTTTTGGGAATTTTACCTATTCCTTTCTTATAACATATGTGCTAGATTTGATAGTAAAACATACGGATTCATAGTATCATCTCCTGCTATTAATATATTTTAAAGAAATATGGCTTTTTCAAAAAAATTTAGCTACTCTTAAAATTCTATAATTCTAAGAAAATGAACAAACGTTATGAACCCCTTTTGAATAAACGAGTGGAATTTATGAACTAGATAATTGAAAAAGAAGTGTCAACCCTGAAATATCTCCTAGAACTATTATCAATAAAACAAATCATTACTTACATATAATGAATTTAGAAATAAGAATAATTAGGAAGAAAACTCCTTGAACATTCCAATGTTCTTCTTTCTAAGTCGTTTACCTATACTAAATTAGCTGAATTAAAAAAAATCTATCTTGTCTTTAGATATTAATTATTCAATAAAAATGAACAAAAACTTAAAAAGATAACATTTTAAATTAGTATACAATAACGAAAATTCGAAGCTTGGTGTATGGATGTAAGCCTTGTGTTTCTAAAAATCCCAGAAAAAACAACCAGCCAACGTTTCGCCAATTCAGGCATAATCAGGATGAGCGGAGTGACTCAGTGGTAGAGCGCAGAGTTGCCGTGCCAAAGATGCTAGGTTCAAATACAGCTGTGAGCATGTTAACATGTTAACAACAAGTCACCTCCTTACCCGTTCTAGATACAATCTCTACCATGTACTGAACCCAAACCCCTGCATGGGTTATAGTGATAAAGCTAGGCATCATCAGGAGATATACTTAAATTGAGAATCACATCAAAGAAGACAAAGTGTAGTACATCTCACATTAACAGTCCAAACAGCCTCATTTAAAAGAGACACTATACTTGCTCGATGAAATTCCACTAACAACTTCGTCAGTTGCTAAGATATTACTTATTGTAGTCCATTGAAATAATTCACAATATTTTTAATGACAGGTTTTAAGGTTTTATTGATGAAGTGACATTTTAATGTAAATATTTAATTAATATCCGGAAATCGATGAATATTGCTGAAGTGCGTGTTTGTACGGTAGTGCTCTATTTGTTCAAAAGGTAATATCATATCGAACTGGGTGAAGCTGCCGTTAATTTTTTAGCACGGTAAGACATCACCCTATCGACCCGACCAGTAATAGCTTTAATTGTTTCAAGGGCAATGAAGTTTCCCACGGATGAGAGCTTATATACTACATACAATGCATACATTATGTTTTTTCAACTACTAATAAAACTTACTAATACTTGATAATAATGCATACTGAATGCTAATAGCCATAATACATAGACTATTGTAATAATATAATTATTATAATTGCAAATAAATAATAACAACGGAAATAATAATATATATAATTGTTATGACACATACTACATATTATATACTATTTTAACCCGTACCTGTAACCACTACGGGGTTCAGTACATGATAGAGACTGTATTGTTTTATGGACAACGGTTCTGCAAGGAGGTGACTTGTCCTAGGTCACGCTCAACCACCAGGTTTCCCCGCTTATTTTGGGTACGCTGTTTTTATAATATTTTATAGAGGCTGGGTGAGCCCCAGGAGGGTCCTAGATACTATATGATGCTTCTCCTGCCACAAACAGACTAAATAAAAGTAACTGCCTGCAGCGGGATGGCTACTCACTGCTCACTGCTACCACTGAGCCACTCTGCTCCCTATACTATTCTAATAAATTTATTAATATATTAATAAATACATTTATTAAATCAATATTGGATCATTAAAAAAAAAAAAAAAAACAGTCATTGTACACCTGTTACGGTAACTAAAGTAACCCTTTCTTTATTTTTAGAGATTTCTTTTCAAAGAAAAAAAAATTTTACCTTCAAATTTTTAAAGCCGGGACTAAGGGTGCCAAGCAACATCTAATTACCAAACGACAACTTGATTAGCCTCAAGAATAATGAAAATGTATATGGTAATTTTTTAAAGGAATAAAAAACATACCATGTTTTTAGAAGATAGTCTATAGAGACAATTGTAAGCATCTGTATGCTTTAAAATAATAGTGGATGTGAAACATTAAGCCAACTTGGTCAGAACTTTTCCGTCATTTCACTGAATCAGTATTACTACGCAGTCAATAAATAATGAGGTTTTAGTGATTGGAAAAATGTGTTTTCTTAACAATTATGGAAACCTAGAAGCAGGATTGCCCCTTTGAAATGATAAGTAGCTCTTTATGTTCCAAAGGAGAAATGGTAACCAAAAACCTTTAAAAAAAAAACACGGTGAGACAGTAACTAACGGTACAAAATTATGACAAGCTTGAAGCAGCTTCTCTCACCAATCAATGGTTACTTGATAGTTATGCCTCAGATATGCAGGTTATATAAAGTTTAGTTGTTTGGAAATAGAAACTAATAACGGAGAAATTAAGGTGAGTAGGTGAGGGACAGTGAATGTGACAATTTAAAAAAAAATATCTAGTTAAACTAATTTTTTAAAAATCCATTAATTGATGACTTTATTGGGATTTCTATAATTGATTACATGAAGTCCGAATATGAATTAATGATCTGTATGTTCAAATAAAAAAAAACCTGTACCATTACAACCCGCGAAGGGTCTGGGGCTCAGTACAAGTGCCGTTTCTTGGACAACAGTTGTGCAGGGGTGTGAATTGTCCTAAATCACGCTCAACAACCAGATGTTACCCCTTATTTTGGGTACCCACAAATAATTAAACTGTATAAAGAGGCAGGATGAGCCCCAGGAGGGTCCTAGATCCCACAGGATCCATCTTCGGCTGCTAACAGATTAAATAAAAGTCTTGCCAGCAGTGGGATTTGAACCATGCATGTTCAATTTAATTGAACTATGTTCAAAAGGAGTGGCGAACCATACTAACGTATCTCACATAACTAATTCATTTATATTCCATTGGCTATTAGATATTTTTTGATAGACATTCTTCGTTTTTAATTCCTTACCATATTAAATATTTCGCACATTCCTTGCCTCCCTTCTCACTTCCCTATAATCATGTTTCTTGGGTGTCCAGATTCTCGTGCCATGTACTGAGCGCCTCCTATCAGTCAATGCCATTGGGGTGATCGAGAGAGAAGAATCTCCTGGTCATGGCCTGTCCCATTATGTCATAGCTCGACCAAGGGAGAAAAGTCCCGTGCTATTTCTCTCCAAGTGTAAATTTTGTTTATAAATTATATTTTATGTAAAATTAATTTTATTTTATTTCTTTCAATAATGAACCTTTGTATTCGTCCGAAAAGTATCCTGAAATAATTTACGATTTAAGACTATTAAATAATTTTCGGATTTTCATTGAAGGTGGAATCTCAATACCACAAGAATAAAAGGAACTAAAATATAGTACAGAAATAAGAACATAGTAATGCGAGAACAAAAAGTTCTGGTCTAAAATTAATTCTTTATTTAATTTTAGTATTATTTTCAACAACTACTTTAAGCCGGACAATCAAATGAATCCCTTTTCGTATTGAATTATGTACTTTTATTTTGGGGCTAATGAAAGAAATACTACTAATATGTATTCTCTCTGAAGAAATACGACTTTTGCGGTGATATTTCGGGCCATTCGAATTAAAATTCTGAATTCTTCACGTTATAGCGCCGCAGCAAAATGCAAATGATAGGAATAAATATCTAAGAAGGGATCTGGAGCAGGTAAAATTATGTCGCGTTGGCGTATAAATAATGTGCACAAAAACAGTATTGGACTTTCAAATAGGAAGCCTTTGGCTCTTGTATTCAGAAAGTACCGGCTTCCAATTCCAAGCGACGTTTTATTTCTCGAATGATCTCTTTTTTTGTGTATTGTTCCTTTTTTTATTGAATTTATTAATGAGTAAACGATTCATATAATAGATATGGTAAAATCAAGAAAATTCATTTTCAATTGGTTACATTATCCATATACAAAAATAATAAGAATAACATACATAAATGTGTAAAAAAATATTTTTCAGTGATAGCTCATATTTAAAAAAAAAATGCACACAATTCAAAAATTATTTTTAATAAATTCCAAAACTTATATTTAATTAATTACTATATTATTATTTTTTAAAGAGAGAAACAAATTGTTGGTTGTTCCGACCTTCGGAAGTGACGTAAAATGGGATCCGCACCCTTATCGGTGTCAGGTACTCGTTTAAGATCCATATTCTAATTATATCTGGATAGACAAAATTTATGTCTACTACTTTAGTATCCTCCGATTAACTATAGTATTATAGAAGTTACGTTTAATGAATAAACAACCACAAAACGTATTATAGTATTTTTCAATTCATTATATTGCTCTAATCTGAAACATATAACAATCTTTCAATTTTATTTTAACTTTATTTGAACTTCCACAGTGAATACATTATTGATTGTAAAAATAGTTCTCATGTTTTTGTATTGTACGTTATTCATAATTTTGTTTTACCCTAGTTATTTTAAGTTTTCATCAATTATTTCGAACCATTTGAAATAATTCTAATTATAAGGTCTGGAAAACAAACATAAGCTTCTAACAGTTAGTTGAAATTCGACGGAATCCGGACTCACTTCGGGCTCCCCTCGACTGCTCTGAAGATGGCCTTCTTCTTGGGATGAAAGGTAGAGACAATATTATAAGTCTTCCTTATTTTGTGTAACCATTATATGCACCCCCAGACCATTTCGTACCATCATTAGATTTATCCAGTCAACTATTTTCCACTTAAATAACAGAAGAATGATTCCCATTAATTTTGGCATTAGTATTAGTATTAGTTAACTTTTTCGATCATACAGTCATAAAAGCGATGAAGGTGATAATATTTCTGAGCCGAAGTGGCAAGACACTCACCCCGAGCTATCAAATTAATGTGGCTCTAGAACAAAGGGGAAAAAAAGTGTTTACAAGGAGCGGATCGATTGAGCCAATAAATAGGCTGTCATTTGGGAGGTTAGGACCTCCCCACACAATTAGTGTTTCGTGTCACTCAATATTTGATAACTTACTATTTAGGAGCCTACTCTCAGATGTTACTGCCACCGTGTCATGTTCCATATCGACGATAACGACGAATTCATAAGTTGAGATCCATCAGAATAGATGTGGCAGTATAAAATATCAGTATTAATAACAAAAAGTCATAAAAATGTTGATTGTTTGGGTAATAAAAGGTTCAGCTCATGTAATTCAAATTAATACTCAGCCTGTAAAATTGAAGTTATTACAGAGATATTTACATTTACATACATAGAAAAAATAGAAGATTTATTGCAGTGCCTCTGGTGACGAATATAATTACTGATGTATAAAATAAAAAAACGAAGAAAAACAATTCAATGTTTAAAGAACTTGCAATACGAATATTCCAGTATGAATGCACATACCAGATTTAGGTTTACTATGTATAATCAAGACTACAATCTTACAAATGTACTGATTACTGGCCCATTTCTATTTTTTAGCGGAAGATTTCAGGCAAATTTTATTACTGTCTGCTTAGCAGTTTTGTCTTTATGGAATATATTGTTTTACGGCGTTGCGCAACCACTACAGCGCGTGTGCTCGATTCGATACTCTAGCACAACTATAGAAAACAAACAAAATAAAAGTTATAAACTCGCTTAACCCATTTAAGAGATAATCGCAGGAAATAAATAAACCGACAGTATTCTCCACAAATTAAGAAGTCTCCAAAACCATAGGGTCGAACTATAGGTTCAAACAGATTATTTGCTAATAAACGGTTCTAGCCTGGGAATTAAAACTCTGCAACAAACTGCTCTACATACTGACCTCCCTTACTCCTTTTTACAGCAGAGACTCCAGCTGTGGATTAATAAATTTAATCTGTTAACAGCCACGGATGGATCCTGTGAGATCTGCAGACCGTTCTGGAGTTCACTCAGACTTATTCTTAATTGGCGAGCATTCTTAATGGTGGGGGGAAACAGGTTTTTGAACATTATCTCGGACAAATCACCACGCTGCAAAACCGTTTTCTTTAACATTTTTGTTTCAGTACAGTCTCTACCTCGTACTTAACACAAGACCCTTTTTGGGCAGTTGTTGTAGAAGTATTTAAAAAAGTTACTAATCAGAGATCTGAAACAGGACAAGTTCTGTGTGGTTTCTGATGTTACAACTTATAAGGGTATACTGTACTTTTAGGTAATCTGTTAAGTAGGGGTAATCACTTAATAGAGGCTGGCTGGGCCCCAAGAGAGTTACTTTTAGGTATTGTTGGGAATTAGTAATACCGTTACTGTGTTTCATCTTAAGTTAATTAGAGTTAATTACTAACAGTATTTTTAGATAACCGATTAGATCTATTTTATAATTATTGTTGTACCCTTTTTTTAAGTAGTACCGCGCCCTATCGTTATACTTTAATGGTTTGCAGCCTCTGTCAGAAAGCCGGCCTCTGCCAACTTCTCTTCACTTGTTTGACAAACATCAAGTTGTTTCCTCGAGGCGGTCTATTTACAATTGTTAGTTCTAGTTCTTGTCTCGCATTGTCTCCGAATTTACCCCTTTCTCAGCAATTATAGCAGGAGCTATATTCAATTTATATTATAAACTTTTGATATTTGATATACAACGGCTAGGCCTTAAATTATGAATAATGTTGCGCATACAGCGGCAAGAGCAAGGGGCTATTAAGGACTACCTGATAAAGAAAGGCAATTTCAGCACTGACGAATTCCATCCAATCCTTATTAATAGGATATCAAAATAATAGTTTCACTCATGTTCTTTCTGTTATTTTAATAACTATTATAATATGATTTGTCTTAAATTATGTGCTATAATGGATTCTGCACAGTAACTAAGAAACTGCCTGGGGGGCGCTTACAATAAGTGTGTGTGTTTTTTTGGTTTGTTTTTTACGAGGGTAGGCGGAAATCTTCAAATGGAGTGATTAGGCCCTTACCTGATGAGATTTTTACCCACTAAAACCAACCTGTTCCTCACCCTCCACTGGACCGCCGTTAGGCTGCTAATCTTTGGCCTGCCATCCAATAATCCTGATTGATCAGCATAAGGTTGACAACATTATCTTCAGTGGGATCTCCGGACATTGGTGAAACAGTGCGCTGCCTCTCGCTCGCTGGTATTTCCTCCTTGCTGCATGGCATCTTTTACGGTGGTCGGCTCTAAGGTCGTTCCACCAGTAAGCTGGAAATCTACCACTACCTATATTGGAACGAACCATACCCGCGTCGCACGCATTATTGACCAGGCCCGTCCCCTGGCGAGCCTTGTCCTCAGCCGTGCTTGCCAGATTACATTCGGCCTCCATCATGATTTGTGGAACGATTCTCTGTCAAACCTCCTGGCTTTCCAGCGAACCATAGCTCTCTCATGCCTAGTGACCCTTGGTTCGTGATTTCGTAGTGTGGTCAGGATAGGTTGCTGATCATTGTGTGTGTGTACAGGTCGTCAGCTAGTACTTGCGTGGAGGCTGTCACTAATGAATATGAGGTCCTATCACCGATCTCCTACCTCCCCTCACGAACGTGGACTCCGACCCAGTATTTGCCAAAACCAGGTTCTCTATCAGGGCAAAGGTTTCTAGTAGGATTTCTCCATCTCGGTTAGTAGCCTCACTACGACATCTTCTGGCAATGTGTCCGAATTTCCGTACACGGCTGATTACTAAGCCTATTCTGATCCTGCCTTTCGACACATCCTTCCGGGCCAGTAGAGCTGGCAGAGCAACCACTGCAGTTTGTGTTCCAGCATACGCTACTCGCATCGATCGCACTGCGGTAGGTTGGATCACTTCTCCTTCTAAAAGGGCTGTGAGAGCCTCGGCAATCTCTTCTTTTGACGTAAGTCCACGCTCTAATTTGGGCCTCTGTTCCCAGTGCACCCTCTAGAGTAAGTTTTATGGTCTGCAGGGCCCCACCAGACTTCCGATCCAGCTGGATTAATAGATTCCCAGCCTCATTTTTACGGTCCTTTGAGATATTTGCACCCAGGTTTTTCAAGGCGGGGTCGTCTCGGACCTTCCGGAGAGTATCCGCATAGGTGCTGGGCTCCGAGATCTTAATGATCAAAGCATCCGGCCTTGGTGGTTTAGGGCGCTTTTCCTTCCCAATGTCCTTTTTCCTCCTGGATACTGTTTCCCACTGCTCATCTTTCGGGAATTTACGGTTTTCCCAAAGTTGCCGGGGTTGATCCGGCATCCTTCCTTTTGTCGATGTCTTTCTTCTCTCCATAATGCGGGTGGGCTCCTGTCATGATTTTGAAGGCTCTAGTTGCCTAAACGCTCCTTTCTTGAAGCCTTCGACTTCTTTTTAGTGTAGTCACCTTTGTTCTTTCTTCCTGGCATCCAGCTTGTAAAGATGGAGTCACATTAAACTTCTCCTTTGATAAGAGTGTGCTTGGTAATGGCATCACTGTCTGAGTGCCTAATTGAGTGAGTTTGCTTTCACACTTTCCGCCGTAGTTTGCTTTTCATCGCTTCGAGGTAGTTCTGTATCTTACAGACATATTTCCTTATTTCACCGTGTACATTATGCTTTTGCTCGATGTATATACATACGTAATCTGTAATTTTTTAAATAAAGACCAGAATAAAAAAATATTTTGAAGTAAAATGTTTCAAGTGTCTGTATTATTGTAATTGCTATTTCCTGTTTTATTACTATTATTTTTTTATAGTCTTATAAAAGAAAAAAAAAACTGTACTGCTACAACTCATGAAAGGTCTTAGATGGAGCAAAGAGACTATAATGTTTCTAGGACAATGGTTCAGCAGGAAGGTGATTTGTCCGAGGTCACGCTTAACCAGTAGGTTTTCCACCAATGTAAGGTACCCATTTTATGGAGGCTGGATGAATCCCAGGTCAGTTGATCTCTAGGGTCTATGCGTGGCTGTCATCAGATTAAGTAATTTGTCTGCCATAGCGCCAGAATTGAACTAGGGACTTTCATCATAGCAACTCAGCACTCTACACACTGAGCTACCCCCCCTCCTTTTGCAATTTGTATTTCTATTCTTTTTTAAACCCATTTCCATTTTTATTGTTATTCTTATTGAATAATACATTTCAAAAAGTAAATTCTGCATCCTTCGATTAGAAGAAGCAGTCAGACCAGAAAAAGCACAGTGTGGGTTCACAACAGGGAATATTATGTATCGATCACATTTTCACAGTTCGACAGGTGTTGGAAAAATCGAAACAAATCACCAGTTATGGGAAAATCGATAAGATGCAGATTCTTATCAACTTTTCCATAACTTGCACTACCAAATTTATCAAATTTATTCCTTTATATATTTTCTATATAAAGCAGTTTCTGTTATGACCTATTTGAAATTACAATTATATATATATATACTACTTTCTCTTTTAGGGAGCAGTGTGCGGATCGCTGAGTTGCAAATGTTTTTGTCATTAAAATTAAAAATGCTTGAATGAATGTAAATGTTTAAGGAATACATTTATTTATTATTAATCCTTTAGAAGGATACATCTTGCCTTATTTTATCTATATATAGCTCTCGTCCAAATCCTTAAATATTTTCTCTTCAAAGGTCGTGCCATCCCTGAGCTAAAAATACTTCGTTCTATTTTTGTCACTTTCAGAAAATAATCGCAAAACGGTTATACATGATCAATCTTATCAAAGGAGAATCAAGTGAATGTAATCAAGTAAATATAAATATGTGTTTATATTATTATTTAGGCATTTATGTGTAATAATATAGTGTGTATGGATATTTAAGAGAGACAAATATATAAAAAAAAACTCTTACCACCAATGTAACCAATGCATCGTAGATTCGTTGGTTACACGAATCTATACATCAGATTCTCACGTTTATACACCAGATTTTTTCGTAAATTAAATTAAATTAATTAAGCCTCAGGAAGGTCTACAGATACCATAGGGTCGATCTATAGTTGTTAAAATATTAAATAATTTATTTGATGTAGCCGGATTCACACTGAGCTATCCAATTCTATCTTAATTCGATCTTAAGGGTTAAAAGTGAATAATTCCGAAATTTAAAAAATTGACTTTTTCATCTTTTCATTGGTTCAGTTAAGAAGTCTAACATGACACTTTGCAACATTATTTCTTATAGTCTTAATCCGGTTCATCAAATCATCGTCTTTAAAATATGAAATTTCGGGAGCATTACTTAATTAAACAAGGGAAAAATGTGAAAAAATCAATTTTTGAAATATGGACTTATCCGCTTTTAATCCTGATCAACTCATTAGTTGTTGTTTGTTCATTTAACGCCACTTTATGCTGCTGTGGCTAATCGAAAGATGGTACGTAGAAAGCTCTAAATTTTGCCTACCCAGGTTTAATCAGGATAGGGAATTTTTAACGAGTAACTGACATCGTTCAGGCTCGGGTCTCCCGTTTAACGTTTCTTCCGAAGGACGGCGCCACTAAGGCTTTTTCACTCCCTTTAAAAAATGCTACGAACCCGCGATCTTGGGTTTAGTAGTTTATAACTACCACAGGTCGCCCCTCAACTCATTAGTTATATAAATCTTTTTTTTAAGACTAATCAAAGCATGGGGACAGGACTAGTCCAATCTGATATATGACTTTATAACGAAGGCATGCTGTACTTTTAGGTACCGTATTATGTAGTGGTACTGCTATGTATCCTACCGAGGGGAGCATTACAATTAAGTATATGTTTGTAAACAAAGAGCAATGTTTGGAGTGAAAATAAATAGGTCGATCAGATAAGAAGGTCATGGTCAAGATGGGTAACGAGATAAGAAAAGAGAAGGGTCGAGGACTCCACTTTGTAAAGGACTCTCTGAGAAGATCCCGAGGAGGAAGACGGAGCCAGCGATAGATGCGGGCGGAGGAGTATCCGAAGACAGCGAGACCCAGAGGTGGCCAGGTGAAGACCGACCTTTAAACCCAATCTACCTCTATTTCACAGATAAGTGTAATTTAATTCCTGTTATGTATTTTATGGCAATCCTCTATATACGAGTACGAGTATATCTATATCTGAATCATTAAGTGCATATACCTACTAATATTATAAATGCGAAAGTTTGTATGTTTGCCTCTGTTTCACGCAAAAACTACTGAACGGATTCGGATGAAACTTTACAGTAATATAGGTTATACATCAGAATTACACATAGGCCTCAGCAAGGGCGGATTTACAGGGGCATGTGCCCCCCCACCTCAGACATTTGTTTAGGTACTGTGGATAATCCATTATGTTACATAATTAAAGGCAAATCACATGATAATAGTTGTAATAATAACAGAAAGAACATGAGTGAAACTTTTTTTTTGATATCCTACTATTCCTGCTAATATTATAAATGCGAAGTTTGTATGTTTGTCTCTCTTTCACGCAAAAACTACTGAACGGAACTGAATTTCCCCCTTAATATAATAAGGGTTCAAAGATTGTACGGAATCCGCCAGTTTTGAAGTTAGACATCTGAAATTTTGGATGTACGAGTAACTTATAGTTAAAAAAAAATTAAATTATTTATTTAAAATGATCTGTCACGAAACTTTATGTGGCAGACCAAATTCCATGCCGCGGGCAAAAGATAGTATATATATATATATATATATATATATATATATATATATATATATATATATATATATATATATATATATATATATATATATATAATTCGAGTAATCATCCTTAATGATACTCTGGCATCCCAGAATCAATCAGAATATTCAAAACATATTAAAGAGTACAAAACATAGCAGTACCTACTTTATAATAATAATATTAAAGTCTTTATTTATTCCTGGACTCTTGGAGGACCAGACCCTTTAGAATAACAATACAGGTAGTAATATATAAGCTATTATGTCTTAGGGTAAATTTATTAAAAATAATTTAATAAGTGAGAAATAATTAAAAAAATAATGAAAACAATTTCTAATCACTTCCAATAACGATATTTAAAAAAGAAGATAAACAGATTAGATTAGAAGAAGTGAAAGAAAAAAAATATAAATAAGATAGCAATAGTTACATAGAGAAAAACAATTCATGGTTGCATATGTATCAAAATTTATGCCAACCAAACAACAATACCATCAATGAGTACTTATTTTTTAAAAAATGTCCAACCAGTTGAATGAACAGCCTGAATTGCTACTTTAGAAGAACATATATACATATAAATATGTTTATAGTAGCTGGATGAGCCACAGGAATGTGTGAAGATCCCTCAGAGCTCATCTTGGGCTTAACCTAAGACCTTCTGTGTAGTACTCAGCGATTCGCACATTGCGAACTACCCCAAGAGGGAAAGTAGTACATAATTTCAAAACGAAATAGAACCTACGTTTTAGATTTAATTCAATTGCCTTAATTTTATAATATTTGGCTACAAAGACTGGCAATTACCCCTGGCTACAATGGAAAGGATTGCCAGCTTTGACCGAGTAATTGCTCTAAGGGAGGAGGAAGGATTAAGGGGATGTTCTCCCTTCCTGTATATTTCAACCATCTCAGCTGCTCCTAACGTCTCTATTTCGGCATTCACTCAATCCAAAATGAAAACATTAGAATAACAGATTATACTATCTTCTGTATTTTAATTAATTTCAGCAATAATATTTCGGCAGGATTTATTTCTTGGGCTTGAGGTTATATAATATTTAAATCTCTATCTGAAGAAAGGCAGTTTTTAAAACTTAAAATTATTTTCCAGAGACAGAAGGAGTTGTTTACTACAGAAAAAAACATTGCCCGCAAGAGTCTTGACATCTTCTTAATTTTTTTGTTACTGCAGATAGGGAACTTGTACAGGACAAGTTACTTATTCTGTCCCTCTTGTAAAATTTGTAAAAGTGAGCTACTTGCATTTCTGCAGTCAGCGATCCATTTTCTGTAATACTAGACTGTTATAAATGTCCTTGTGCATGAGTATAGCTTTATTTCAGATTACACGTTTCAATTAATATAATTGAATACTAATCATCAATGTGAATACAAGTGTTTTCGATAACTTTCATCCCTTTTACTGCCAGTAATAGACTTTGATTCTGGTATCAATCTTTTGGTTTTTAGGCATAGAACTGTTCATGCCCAAGATTCAACCTTCTAAAGAATGATTGATACCTTCTAATGAACCACTGATCTAAACATATCATAATATGATTGCGCAATATCTGGACTATACATATGATTAGGTAAACACTAACTCCTTACCGCTTCACACTATTATTTATTCAAACTAGAACGATGTTCAAGGGCATTACCGTTTTGCAAAATACTTGATTCCTTTTCACCTAAGCGGGGTATCTACTTCCACTCAAAACTCTACCTTGCTGTTCACAGTAAAGATTTGAGCCCATTGCCAAATCTTAAGGGGTAATCTTGGCGATTATACGGCCTGATCTGGTTTCACTCACACATGACTCGTACTCTTGCCTGAAAAAAAAATGAGATGATATTTGAATGGATAACTTACTCCTTTTTCATAGGCCCAATGTTTTACTGCGACTGCCTTGGCACTTCGAAGTTTTTCCTAGCGATGTCTTAATTGACCGTGAATCACGATTTTTTTCTGATATAGCACGTTCTTTATAAACATGTAAATGAGCCCATAAAGCCAACTCAAACCAAAAGAAATTAAGGGATTGACCAAAGTAAGCATTTGCGATAATAGTGGGAACTATAATTTTTTTTATTTTTTTACTTTTAGGAAAAACTATTAAAAGATTAATTAGTTGTATATTTACACATTTATGCATATAATATTTATAGCTTCAAGCTTACAAAAAGTGATTATAATGTAAAAAGTAATTGATAAACTACTTAGTTACATCCTAAAGTATTCTGGAAATAAGATTTAGAAGATTAATGTTACTACCTTTCTTCATTCATATAAAATGCTCATAATTTTATTAAGGATTGACTCATGTTGACATTTCATTTGCCAGCTTATTCGTCTTCAAAGTATTTACTTATACTTAATAACATTAATAACTTTTGTTAAACAAATAAAAAACGCCGATTAATGGGTCCCTTTTTACAAATCTTATCATATAGTTTTCTTTTTCCTTTCGTCATTATTGTTCTATTTCAATTTGTACCATTCCATTTATTGTCTATTTTTTTTCAGGTAAGCCAACATACTCATTCATTTACTGTGAGCCTGGCCCAGTGAGTAAATTTCTTCTATCTCTCCTTATTATATTATATAAGTTTCTTTGAGTGTTCTTGGGTAAAAAAATGTGTTCATATATATAACAAAAATTTTGAATGTCCATTGAATAAGACCCTTTGGTCTATCAATTTTAAACTATAAATTGTTATATATTTTATTTGAAAAGAAAAGATATGATCTGATGAAAAGAAAAGGTTCGTGTCCCGGTCCTAGTCATATCTTTTCTTTTCAAATAAAATATTTAAAAAAATATATCATATAACAATAAAATAAATTATAATAAATTGTTATAATTTCTTTATCAGCTATTTTTCGTTGTTTGATGACAATAAGAAATGATTAATTTAGACTTTTGACTGTTATGTTGACTAAAAATAAATAGATCATTTATTATAAAGACTCTTCTCTACAATCAACAATAGACAATGGAATAATTTGATAAAATTTCTAAACTATAAGTCACAGATACTTTCACTGTTGCACTATACGCTAAAGAATAATTAATTAATAATTGTGAAATTATTTTAGTCCTGCTACACAATCAATATGATATATTTAAAAAAAAATAATATGTTTATCTTACTAATATTATAAATGTGAAAGTTTGTATGTTTGTCTCTCTTTCACGCAAAAACGACTGGACGGATTTGTATGAAACCTTACAATAATATAGATTATACATCAGGATAACACATAGGCTATAGCAAGCGCGGATTAAGGGGGGCGCACGGGGGCACGTGCCCCCCTACAGTTTTTTAGGTTCTGTGGAGAATCCATTAAAGTACATAATTAAAGGCAAATCACACGATAATAGTTGTTAAAATGACAGAAAGAACATGAGTGAAACTATGGTTTTGATATCTTACTATTCCTACTAATATTATATATGTTAAATGTTAGTATATATCATGCTTACTTAATGGATGAATGTGTAACAATATTTATTAAACCATTAAAGTGTGCATGTTTAACGATAAACATATTTTCTCATTGTATTATACATTATTTCTCACACTATCTCAATAGCAACTTTATACTAGATGAGTAAACGAGTTAGATTTTCATTATAATTTGATATATCCAAAATCATTTAATAATTACTTATTTGATAAATGCATGTATAATAATGATATTGTTCCAAATGATTATATTATTAAATTAAAAATCTTATATAATGAAATTAACAACTGTACAAATACCAAAAATGAAAAGAATGAATGATAAGTAATGGCATGAGACAAAGACAAGCAGAGAAAATAACCCCACGATAGTACTAAAATAACAAATTCATCTTAGGCCACGATGTAATCTTCTTCAGATGCCTTGGAAGATTATCAGGAATTTAAGAGGCTAGGTTTGAAAGTTTTGGATTGGTAGAAATAAAGTTTGTCAAGAAAGGATTGATATCGGATTAGGAACCAAAAAAACAAATGGGAACTTAAGATCATAATGCTTTTATTTGAAAAGAAAAGATATGTCCAGGACCGGGACTCGAACCCCATGTTTCCGTCATGGTACTCTACCAACTGAGCCATCCTGGTTCGACTCTCGGTCAGACACATCGTCTATCTTCACTGATCCTTCCTTGTTCTCGCAATTTGCGATGTATACAAGGGGAAGAATGTTCATTGAACATTACTTTAATTATTATCTTGTTGATTTACGTCATTATATATGATTATAATTAATTATAATTTTTTTTGTTAATTGTTATAATTTTTAAATATTTAAAAATTATTACAACTAACAAAACAAATAAAATAAGATCATTACGGATCAATTTATTCGTAACAAGTAAGGTGGATTGAGAATTTTATAATGAATTTTGGATTTTAAGGATTGGATACAGGAGTAATTCGATGGCTTGATGGGATCCCGAAGCTCTATTCCGGAAATTAATAAAATTTAAAATTATAAAATTTTTAAAACATATTTATTTATTATGAAACCGTTAGACTATTTTTATTATGAAACTAATCATTGAAGTATGTGTACCGTGAATCCTGGATTCTGTTTTTGTCCGTTATTTATGAGCTGTATTTCAGTATTTTAATTATTTCTGTTTTAAAACGTTATTATCTATGTATTGAATAGCTGAATTTTTATTGTTCTTGGATTCCTTCTCTGGATGTTATCATCCAGTCTCAGTGGGACACTAAAGGTATACCTTCCCGGAAAAATACTGCCTAGTTCTTCCAGGAGCCGGATTGATCGCTGTTGGTAATTGGTTTATTCCATCCCCTGAGGCGTCCTCGGCGTTTTGATCAAGTTTTATAAGAATAATAAAGACAATAACTGGAAGCCTCTTGCCGAAAATTGTTTTTCTCGATCGATTGCAGGTCCGCCAAGTGATCTTAGACCAAACGAAATATAATCAAAGGAAAAGAAAGATGTGCTGCTTGTATTATAGCTTTAACTCCTCCAATAACCAATAACAAATAGATTGCCGTTCCTTACATTCGCTCTTGTACTAGTAGGTAATATACACGTGTGGACTCATTTAATACTTATATGCTTTTCAAAATCTATAAACAATTCAATCATTTTGTATGAGGAATCTTCTTGTTTTGTTATTTAAAAACAAATTACAAATAGTGGTCATCTAATAGTTGTTTATTAATTTAACGTCACTTTATACTGCTATGGCTAATCGGACAATGCTATAGTATGAGTCCTATATTTTGCCTACCCAGGAATAATTATAGTGTTACGGGCGCCGGCAGGAAGACGGAAGCAAGAGGATCAGCGGCTTAAATCCGTCGGCGGGAGAAGTTAAAATAGGATTAGGACCGTTCTAGATCGTCTCCTTTTGTCGGAAAAGGATTAAGAAGATTCCAGAATTTTCTGGTCCCTCCGTGTTCTAGAATGTTCGGCCTTGCCTATTTAAATACTTCCTTCACCTCGAGCTAGTCAGTCTTAGCCTGAGAGTAGACCACGCAAGATCTGTGATAAGTGAGTGTCAGTGTGATAAACTAGTCAGTGTTGAACCGGCCCGTGTAGTAAGTGTATCAGTGAACTGTGACAGTCTCGCGAGTGTAATAAACTATTTCTGTTTGTTACTGTGTGTCAGTTTGTCATACTTGGAGAATCTTACGGTCGATGGACTAGTGAACTGTAAGTGTTAATTATTAGTTATAAATTGTAGTGTAATATATTCATAGAAACTATTGTAACTAGTTAAGCTATCTAGAATTAGTAATATCTAATATTATTGTAATAATTAAATAGGAGTTAGGCCTAGATAATAAATATTTAGAATATTGTTATTATAAATTTATATTAGTTCAATAATTTAATTGTTAATAATTCAATGGTATCCTTTTTGTTAATTTTGTTAATAAGTATTAGTATCTTTAATTAAGGAATTGTTTAATTCATTTTAATACCCAGTAGCCCGTAACAAATTGGTGTCAGAAGTGGAATTATTGTGTAATTGCTATTATTTTGCATTTTGTCTTGCATTTTGAAATTATTGGGCTACTGTATGTAGAATGGTTTCTAAAAGTGTTAAATTGATTGATTTAAAAGTTGCAGATTTGAAACGGGAGTTAGAAGAGCGTGATCTTGATTCTAACGGAACTAAAAGTGTACTGCAACAGAGGTTGCGTCAATTTTATGTAGATTTAGGGGAAAATCCAGATGACGTTCTGTTTGAAACCGATTTAAGCAAGTTGTCTGCAACTTTTAAAAATGAATTAGGTACTGTTAAAAATGAATTAAGCAATGTTAAAAATGAGCTAGGTAATGAATTAAGCAACGTAGAAAATAAGTTAGGTAATGTACAGAATGAATTAGGTACTGTAAAAAGTGATTTATTGGATACATTAGAGTCTAAGTTAGGCACATTAGAGACTAAGTTAATAGAAAATGTAGATAATAAGTTAGCCGATGTAAATGATAAGGTAGCTAATGTAGAATCTAGGTTAGGAGAAGAACTGAATTCAATTACAAACGAACTTAGGCTAAGAGTAGGAGCTCTCGAGGGACGTATGAGCAACCCATCGACGAACGACACCAACCATTCTTCCGAGGGCAGCCTTCATAACAAAATTATGCCCGCCAATGCTGGGACGCCACCAAATCACAACACCATTCCAGTATTCGACGGAAAGACACCGTGGGAGGACTACATAACTCTCTTCGAGACAGCGGCTTCGATCCACGGGTGGTCAAAAGAGACCCAAGCTTCAGCGTTGTGCCTGGCCTTGCGTGGAGACGCCTTGGGAGTACTGCAAGGGATGCCCATGACAGAGCGATCTAACTTCGGAGAACTGGTTAGAAGACTGGAGATGCGTTTCGGCCACCGACACATGGACCAGCTTTATCGCTCCCAGCTGAGAAACACGATCCAGAAGACCAACGAGACGCTGCAGGAATTTGAAGCGGACATTACCCGGCTGGTGAGGAATGCCTACCCATCGGTCACCGGTCATCGGAGAGCCTGGCTGTCAACAAATTCCTGGACGGACTTCGGGACCCCAAGACGCAACAAGCAGTTAAGCTCGCTCGGTCAAAAACGCTAGGAGACGCATTATCTCAGGCCATGGAGTTCGAGGCTGTCAGGCAGTCAGTACGGGGCCATGCACGAGTTCGAGCAGCAGAAGCGGAGCCTAATAAGGTCCCTAGTGTCGAAGATATTCTGACAAAGGTTTTGGAGGCTCTAAGGACCCGTAAGAAGGAGATACGCTGTTGGAGCTGCGGCCAACTTGGACACCCTAGAAGCAAGTATCCATCCAAGAAGCAAGACAAGCCACATGAACGAAGTAGGGCTGATGGGAAGGAACAACTATCAGCCCGTTACGTCAGAGGTCCCAGGAAGACCAGTAGAGTTGCGTCATTAGGGAGCAGAACGAACAGCTTCTACGTTGATGGGAAGGTGAACGGGCAGCTGCGAAGTCTGCTACTGGATACCGGCGCAACCAAGACAATCTTGAGCTCAAAGATAGTTCCTGCTGAGAAGATCTTGGCAACGATATGGATATTACGGACTGCCAGAGGAGAGCCAGCCAAGGTCTACGGGGAGACAGTTGCCTACTTCATCATCGGGGATCAACATCTGAAGCACCGCGCTCTCGTGGCAGATATTGATGAAGATGTCATATTGGGCACGGACTTGATGATCGCATACGGGATCATGCTGGATATGGTGAGAGGTGTGATGACGATGGGAGACGAAGAAGTCATCCTTCGGCAGGGAAAGGACATCTACGCACGAGTGCGCTTACTAGAGGACACCACTTTACCTGCACGGAGCGAAATCATAACGCATGGGACGGTCGAAGGACATCTACCTGAGGGTCAATGTATGCTACTTGAACCTGGAAGCCAAGAAGAACAGGAGATCGGACGCGGCGTAATGGTTGCAAGGTCTCTCATCAAGGTCGGACGTACCACTCCGATTCGGCTAATGAACCTGAACAGCTTCCCAGTAACGCTGAACAAAGGAACACCGGTAGGGGAATGTACAACCACTACTTCAGTGGTTCGTCAGCTGCGACGTCATCCCACCGAGCTGCGAGGACTGCCGGAAGAACTAACAGGATTTGTGGACGAATCATGCCGGGAACTCTCGCCTGAACAGAGCGAGGAAGTGAAGAAGATGATTATCCGATGGCAGGACGTTTTCGAGATCAGCCCAGGGCCACGGGGTAGAACGGATATCGTCCAGCACAGGATTGACACCGGGGATGCTAAGCCCATCCGACAGGTTCCACGGAGGCTGCCGTTATCCAAACGGGAGGACGCCGAGAAGATTATCAAGGAGATGGCGTCTGATGGTGTCGTTGAGCCTTCGAGTAGCCCCTGGATGTCTCCTGTTGTATTGGTGAAGAAGAAGGACGGCACAACGAGATTCTGCGTAGACTACCGCCTTCTGAACAACATCACCAAGAAAGACAGTTATCCGCTCCCCAGGATTGATGATACGCTGGACACCCTAGAGGGGTGTGAACTTTTCTCTACCTCGGATCTCCGCAGTGGATATTGGCAGGTTGGATTGAAACCTGAAGATAAAGAGAAAACAGCGTTCTCGATTGGGACTGGACTCTGGCAATTTACGGTAATGCCATTCGGGCTTTGCAATGCTCCTGCAACATTTGAGAGGCTGTTGGAAAGCGTGTTAAGAGGTCTCTCTTGGGAAATTTGCCTGGTATACTTAGATGACATCATTGTGCTGGGAAAGTCCTTCGCTCACCATCTGAAGAATCTGGAGAAGGTCTTCGAACGACTGCGTGCAGCGAACCTTAAATTGAACCCGAAAAAGTGTCATCTCTTCCGAAGGCAAGTCAACTATCTGGGGCATGTTGTGTCAGACAACGGAGTTGCCGTTGACCCAGAGAAGATTGCAGCGATCACCGACTGGCCAGTACCTCGAGATAAGCACCAAGTAAGAAGTTTTCTCGGCCTCTGCACCTACTACAGGAGGTACGTGAAAGGATTAGCAAACATAGCAAAACCTCTTACCAGGCTCACCGAGGAAAAACGGACTTTCCTTTGGGATCACGAATGTCAGGCATCCTTCGAGGAGTTGAAGAACAAGTTGAGTAGTGCTCCTATTCTGAGCTATCCACGTCCCGAGGGCAAGTTCATTCTTGACACAGACGCCAGCAACACCGCTATTGGAAGCGTCCTCTCTCAGCTCCAAGATGGAGAAGAAAGGGTTATTGGATATTTCAGTAAAGCGCTCTCAGCTCCGGAACGCAACTACTGTGTCACAAGGAAGGAGCTTCTGGCAGTGGTGAAATCTATAGAGCATTTTCACAAATATCTATACGGCAGAAGATTCCTCCTGAGAACGGACCACGCGGCTCTAATGTGGCTGCTACGATTCAAGTCACCAGAAGGACAAGTGGCGAGGTGGATAGAGCGCCTTCAAGAATATGACTTTGAATCTGCTAATCGTGCTGGAACGAGTCACAGAAATGCGGATGCGCTCTCAAGGAGGCCTTGTTGCGAAGAATGCGGGCATTGTTCTCGACAAGAAGAGAAGCAGGCAGCAGTGTTGAGGACAACGGTGGTCATGGACAGTTGGCAGGATGCAGAGGTGTCAAAGGAGCAGGACAAGGACCCGGACTTGAAACAAATGAAGCAGTGGAAACTATCAGGGCAAGGAAGACCAGCCTGGCAGGATGTTGCTCCAATGTCGAAGAATGTAAAGACTTACTGGGCCCAATGGGACTCCATTCTAGTGGACAACGGGCTGCTGAAACGGGCATTGGAGAACACGGAAGGAGATCAGCGCAGACTACAGCTCATCGTTCCAAAGAGTAAAGTGCCCGAAGTACTCAGGGAACTTCATGACGGAGTATCTGGCGGCCACCTTGGAGTTCACCGTACACTGGAAAAGGTGCGTGAACGCTTTTACTGGGCAAACCTTAAGGACGATGTGTTGGACTGGTGCAGGCGTTATGCGACTTGTGCGGCTTCTAACGGACCCATAAGAAGAAAGAAGGCCCCAATGAAGAAGTACAAAGTGGGAGCACCGTTTGAGAGAATAGCAATTGACATCGCTGGCCCTTTCCCTGTGACGGATGAAGGTAACCGGTATATTCTCGTGGCCATGGACTACTTTTCCAAGTGGGTGGAAGCTTACGCCCTTCCGAATTAGGAGGCAGTCACGGTTGCAGACGTACTTGTGAAGCAGTTCGTCAGTAGGTTTGGAGTACCCATGGAACTTCACGCTGACCAGGGACGAAACTTCGAGTCTGCAGTATTCTCCGGAATGTGCGAAGCACTGGGAATACGGAAGACCAGGACGACACCTATTCACCCTCAATCCGATGGCATGGTGGAGCGCATGAACAGGACTATGGGTCGATATTTGTCCAAAGTGGTCTCTGACCATCAGCGAGACTGGGACCAGTATCTTCACCTGTTCCTGCTGGCCTACCGTAGTTCAGTCAGTGAGGCAACGGGGCAGACTCCCGCAAGTGTGGTGTTCGGCAGAGAACTTCGTTTGCCTTGTGATCTGAAATTCGGTTTCAAGCCTGATGAGGAAATTGCCGGAGAGGAGTACGTAACGGATCTACGGAAGCGAATGGATAATATCCACGAAAAGGTTCGCACAACCATCCAGGGGGCAAGTGACAGAATGAAGGAGCGCTACGACATCAGGAAGGTGGCTACCAACCTGGAGACTTGGTCTGGCTACATGATCCTCGAAGAAGGCGAGGCTACTCAGCTAAACTGCTGAACTCCTGGGACGGCCCGTTTGAGTTCGTCAAGAGGATCAACCACGTCGTATATAGGATCAGGAAGCAGCCTAAAGGAAAACCCAAGGTAGTCCATTTCAATAGACTGGCCCCGTACAAAGGAGACCACGGCCCGAAAGAAGACCAGCAGGTCAGGCACCTAAACAACGTCAAGACAAATAACTCAGTTGCTCATACTAAAGTACTAGGGACCCGTGGAGTAACTCAGGTAATCTACAGGGATATCTTCTCGTTACCAGTGGAGTATTCTCTGGCCCATTGCGTTGCCGAAGATCTGAGGACTTCTCGAGGGATTGCAACGGTCTTCAGGAAGAAATTCGGCGGAACTGAGAAGCTGGAACACCAAGGATCAAGTGTCGGGAGGGCACTCCACCATACGCACGAAGGTCGACACCTGTTTTACTTGGTTACCAAGCGTGCCACTGATCAGAAGCCGACATATGACGCACTGCGGCGAAGCCTCGACGACCTACGTAGTAAGCTTCTGAGACTGCGTGTCACCAAGCTCGCCATTCCGAAGTTGGGCTGTGGATACGACGGCTTGGAGTGGAAGGTTGTCACGGACATGATCGAACGGACATTCGCCAACTCTGGAGTTTCCATATTGGTGTGCACTGTGTGTTCAACCCCTGGAAAGAAAGTGCGTCTCCATCAGTAGAAGCTCATAAATGCCCGATTTCTCCGGACTTGCTCTGGGGTAGAGCACTTTTAAGGAGGGGGCAGTGTTACGGGCGCCGGCAGGAAGTCGGAAGAAAGGGGATCAGCGGCTTAAATCCGTCGGCGGGAGAAGTTAAAATAGGATTAGGACCGTTCTAGATCGTCTCCTTTTGTCGGAAAAGGATTAAGAAGATTCCAGAATTTTCTGGCCCCTCCGTGTTCTAGAATGTTCGGCCTTGCCTATTTAAATACTTCCTTCACCTCGAGCTAGTCAGTCTTAGCCTGAGAGTAGACCACGCAAGATCTGTGATAAGTGGGTGTCAGTGTGATAAACTAGTCAGTGTTGAACCGGCCCGTGTAGTAAGTGTATCAGTGAACTGTGACAGTCTCGCGAGTGTAATAAACTGTTTCTGTTTGTTACTGTGTGTCAGTTTGTCATACTTGGAGAATCTTACGGTCGGTGGACTAGTGAACTGTAAGTGTTAATTATTAGTTATAAATTGTAGTGTAATATATTCATAGAAACTATTATAACTAGTTAAGCTATCTAGAATCAGTAATATCTAATATTATTGTAATAATTAAATAGGAGTTAGGCCTAGATAATAAATATTTAGAATATTGTTATTATAAATTTATATTAGTTCAATAATTTAATTGTTAATAGTTCTATGGTATCCTTTTTGTTAATTTTGTTAATAAATATTAGTATCTTTAATTAAGGAATTGTTTCATTCATTTTAATACCCAGTAGCCCGTAACAATATATCCCAGGATAGGGATATTTAACGAGTACCTGTGATGACCGACGATGATACGATGGTACAGGCTCGGAACTCCCGTTAAAAAATCCTAAGGCCACATGCCGGGCTGAGAACCCGCGATCTTGGGCATAGTAATCTGTTATGCTAACCACTAGACCACACGTGATCCCTATCTAATTGCTAGATAGCTAATCTAAGTAGCTAGAATAAGGTCAATAATTAACTAATAAATTTTAACAGTTATAATTATTGTAGCAATAATCCATAATCAATCAATAATCCATAATCAATCAATAATCCATTTTAAATTTTCATTAAAAAAGTAATAATTTACCGAATGTTACAATAAAGAACTAATGTGTATTTCCAACCACGGTGGTCCTTTTGTGCCCTATTAACGCCCGATGAATAATCGGGTTCAAGGGCTGTGGCGGAATCGGGCTAGATTATGACTGTTTGGGATCAGTTGGCGCCAAAGTCCTCTATTACAACTCTGAAGGCAGATTGCCTTTGGACTAGAACTCGGCCTATTAACATCCTAGAAAACTACAAAGCCATTACCAAAAGTAACATACAAAGTCTTCGTGAATAGCCTCAAGTAAACTGACGGACTTCATATAACTTCTGCAGTAAAGAATCTCGCTCGGGTGAACCCTAACTAATCGAACTATCAAGAAATTATATGTAAATACGCCAATCCCATTAGTCATACCATTTTCAGCTGAATTATAAGTTTAGGTTCTGCCCACATATTTTTTGGAAATTGCATGGTAATTGAATAAATGGTATTTGAGTTCTCGAGCAGTATTTCTCATGAAATCTAATTATTTTTCTTTATTAACCCTGAATATTGAAAACATGGACTTAACTAGTACTTTGTTAGAGAGCAGTATATTTTAAATGACGAGCTAAATCGTTAAGTATAACGTTTTTAGAGAGCTTCAACCATAAATTAGAAGGCCGAAAGGACAAAGGTATGGTATTAGAAACTTGTCTGAACTCCTCTAAACTTCAGCCGTTGCTAAATTAATTATTATTATTATTATTACACGCTTACATATTCTACATCTTTTACTTACCTGATGGTTCATTAAAAAAAAAAAACCTGTTCCATTACATCACTTAAGCGGCCTTGTGTTCAGTACGAGAGACTACTGTTTTTAGGAGAACAATAGTGCAGAAATCAAACGCAACCACCTGACTTTTACCCTGAATAAAGTTACCCTAGTTATAGAGGCTGGATAAGCCCCAGGAGGTCTGTTGATCCCACATGGCCCATCCGTGGATGTTAAAAAATTAAACAATTTATCAGCCACAGTAGGTAACCATGGGCCTTTATCACAACTTAGAAATCGACAAATTTAGCTAACCCACTCGCTGTACTTTTCAAATCTCTTTGTTAAATAAATTTACTTAAAAATATTAATGCGATTGTAGTTTTCAGATTTGTATTTCGTTTTGAAATTCGCTAACGTTATGGATTGCTCTTGAAGGAGGGGAAATTTCTCCATTATCATTTTCTATGAATACTTTTCAGATTTTTCGAATCTTTATGCTAATAAGTCCATATCCAAGTGGAATGTGAAATAGGCTTTGAATCTTTTATTAGGCCATGGGTTGGAGGGAGAGAGGTCTCATCTTATACGCCATATTTTTACTTGTTTTAATACATTTTTTATGAGTTCTTATGGTTATTTAATTCTTCTAAACAGAACATAAAATGATCATTTTCATATATTTCTTTGTAATTTTGCTTTTTCTTTAATTTTAATTTGGATGACATCTTTTAAAAAAACTTCTCCTTGTTATTAGTATTTTTTATTAATCGATTGTAACAGCAATAAAATTAAACAAAAATCTTTTGGAATTCTTTTTGTTTGCGAACAGGCGTAATAATGATGTTTAAATCGTATGTTATTTGCTTCAGAAGAATCCAGGTAGCCTTAGTACGTAGTGTGCGGGATTTCTGATCTCATGCTCCAGAGTATGAGAATGGTTATGATTGACAAATTATTAATTCTATTCATAGTCTTTAGTCGACATTCCAGAAGATCTGGAAACCCAACTGGGAATCATCTAGACTCAGTTAAGTAAGCAGTCTTAATGAAGGGAGAAGACCAGGTGTTTGCACATGATCTCGGTCGAATCTCGCCGTTACATAGCCATTGGTGCATAACATGTAGTGAACCCTTCATGGGCAGTAGCGATACAATTGTTATTTGTTGAAATCGACATGAGCGATTATCTCATTGGAGATAATTACCCTTAATTGTCAATAATAATTAATAAAGAATTAATTGCAATGTCCAAAAAAGTTCTTCGTCCGGTAGGTCGTTAAAAGAGATGTCCAACTCTCATCTTCTTCTATGATTGTGCGTGCGTAAAAGTCAGAGTTCTGGTCTTCTAACCATGGCATTTCCCATCTTCATACATGTTGATCGATAACGAGATCATCAAAAATGATTACTAACAAGCTGATTTTTTTTTTACTTAGTTAATATTTATATAATTTAACAGTCGTATTGTCCTACAAATTTCGTGGTACGTTATCCTTAAATTTTGGAGAATCTTCAAATCGACATATTTTATCCTTGCTACCTCTGTTAGCTACCACAATCGAGAATTTTCGCAAAGGAAATTGTTGGGCGTCTTATCAAAACGAAGCTTTTCACGAAGATTCAGCTTGATAGTAATCAAGTGCAAAATGTACCAGGGATCCTGGACTATTCGTAGTACCTCTCTTCAAACTCTTAAACAACTCTGAGCTCCAATTGTTTAGTATGTAGACTTAAATATACTCTCATCAACACTATTGGGCCTCGGTATGTACCGTCTAACAAAACCAGAACAACTTCAGCTTCGTAACATGTTTTAAACTAGTCAAAATTATTAAGCTTATCACTTAACAGATGCCTAATTACCTTATAAATTATAGTATAATGACTGTAGGGAGAAATCTCTCCTATTTAAGAGAAAGTGAAACTTTTTTTCTATTGCCCCAAAATTTTTCGTTTATCGCATGTCGCATTACATTACCTTCTCGCATTATTTATTTCATATGAATTTTTGATGAAGTATTTTAATTTTTATCCGATTCATCCTCCTACCCCGAAAAGCGGTCTCTCGCCGATTTGAACTGTATCGAGCCAGCGGCCGAGTGCCAGTTTAGAGAAAACGCCTTAAGCGGTCTCATACCTTGTAATTACTTATAATACCTCCAGGTAAATGAAGTACCTATGATGTATGCATATATATTGATTTGTAAATAAAATGTATATGTTGTAAATTTATGTAAATTATGAAATAAATGAGATTTGAAACAAAAAATCCGATTCATTTTAAGACGCACATTATAAGACCTCCTCTTAAAATGTGCGCAGTACAGTAAAAGAGATTCCTCTCCAACCTAATCCTAATCCAGATTAGAAATCTTCAAACCTAAAGGGGCCAAGAAAAAAAAAAAAAAATCCGATTCAATGCACGTTCAGGCAAGATTGAAGTTGGTACGGCAGAAATCCAACAGGCTATACCATCTGCTCTTGTCGCCGCAGCTCTCACTGAGGTTGAAATTACAAATATACAAGTCCATCATAAGACCAACGTTGCTCTATGGTGCACCACTACTGAGACACCTCTACAAAACAACGCTGCAGCGCCTGCAGCATTACCAGAACTCTATCCTTAGAAAGATCGTAAGTGGCACATCGCTCGAGGGAGCACTTAACACCACCATCCGGGAGGAGCTTCGGCTTCCCTCGGTGCCCGAGTACATAGGTCGGAGGCACATCAAATTTTTTGATGGGCTGAAGACCTGTGCTAAGCCCCTATTTAGGGACTTAAAACCATCCCCCAGACCTGGAAGATGGCAGGGCAGTGTTCCCTTGGTCGATGTGCTTACATTTGATCTAGGGATGGGGTAAGTACTCCCTTGTCCTTATCCTTCCTTCGTTTTTCTTCTTCCTTTCTCCACTTTCTTCTTTCTACCACTATTCTTGATCCCGCTAAACGGTCCCTCCCTGTTTTGTATTTGTATTGTATAAAGTTAGCGGCTTTGAGCCGGTTCGAGTAAAAACCGCCTTCAGCGAACTCCCATTGTAACCTTAAAATACCGGAAGGTAACAGAAGGCTTTTTTTATATAGAAGCAGTTTCAGGAATTTCTGTAAATTTGTATCATATTGTAAATAAAATTTTTGGAGGATGAGAAAAAAAAAATCCGATTCATTAATATATTTAATTTTATTCAGGCCTTCAGTCATCTTCACAAGCTGAACTACACTCTGAGCTGCCGGAAAATATTAGCAGACTACCGACAGATTTCATGCCGAGTACTAGTACGGGTCCAGCGTCGAGTGTTGAATTTAATATGTTTATCGTTGAAAGTACCAAACCTATTTCCAAAAATATTGTTACAGAAAAAAATCTGCATCGAAAGCGACTTAATGCGGAAAGATGTCGTAGATATCGTCAGAAATGCAAGCGGCTAAAATCGGGCGCCAGTTCTGCGCATGAGCGGCAGTGATACGAGTACGAGTCGAGATACAATATCTATATCCCAGATTTAAATAAATATTACTCTTACTTTTTAATATGCGTTCATCATCTAAATGATTGTATTAATTATGTATTCCGTACTCTAATACGCAAATTGGAATTAAAGTTTGTAATTGAATATTTTGTCTACTATTGATTTCCCATTTTTCAATAATTAAGTTAAGATTAAAAACGCAATTTTAATACCCTAAATCGATTAATTTTCCAAATTTTTTTAGTTAAATGCCTACAAACCGAAAAAGAGTTTCTCTTGCATCGTGGTTTCATAAAACCACACAACTTTTTTTTACCTCTACTCGGACCATTTTCTTCCTCATATTTACTGCCCGAAAACGAATAGGGATATTGTTAATTTAGTAGTGTATACCTTACCTACATTTATAATTTTTTTTAAATTAAATATAAATTAATTTTTTACACTTTACAATATTTTATGAAGTATAATTTCTGATAAATAAAAATAATATTAAAATTCTAGGCGAACTAAATACAACAAAAGTAGTGGTATCCCAATTCATTTTGGCGCAGTTTATATAAGATCAACTAATATTATAACAACCCCTATAAGTTTAATTTTCTCTTACTTGGCTTCTCGGAGATTAGAATTTCAATTAAAACCCGAATTGATCGTGATACTTAACAACCCCCTTACTCAATGTCTAAGGAATCCCTATGAACTGTGTAAGTGATAGGTCAACCCCTAGAATGTCTTACCAATTTATTGCATAATTGTGAAAAATTGTTTTTCTTGAAACCATGGACTATATATTTTTAAGAGGTAAAAAATGGCCCGGATGGAGGTCAGGGAAAATTCTATTAAATAAGGAGAACATTTCGATCCGCATTGAAGGTATTCTTCATGGCTTGTAGTGGGGTCAAGAGTCGGCAGTTTTGTTGTCAACAAAAGAGATTTTTTCTAAACCTCCACCCGGACCAATTTCTTCCTCATAAGGCCAACTAATATTATTCAAAATATATATTTATTAGAAGTGGTTGTACCCAATGAAATGAGTGTACCACTAAGAGGTTTATATAAAAGGGAATCTTAGCGGAGGAATACATTTGGCGGCTAAAGGGAACTATTGCCTAGGGAGAGGGCACGCGATGGCTAGCCCTTATCATGGTCGTGGGTCATCGATCTTCCTCCTCGTGGTCTCAGCCTATCTCTTCGGCTGATAACCTCCTTCACTCACCCTTGGTAGCAGGATTGCTAGATTCGCCATTCGATCACACAGTAAAGTTTATAAAGTATTTTCCAAATATCTTCTTCGATATAAATTAGGTTATCCAAGTATTAAGCAAATTACTGATTAAAGAATATCTTCTGCATTTGAAAACGCCATTTCAGTAGCTCCGGTGGATAAGTGCTTAAGTCGAATTTTGTTTAGAGGGTGACACGTTTGAGCTTTGCAGGGGAAAGTGGAAACGTGTCACTCTCCATTTTGGGTTAAGATTAAGGAAGTTCCAAGGTTCCTTTTAATTAGGGATATCTTGATTCTATATTTTACCATTGGGCCTTTTATCTGATCTAGCTAGCTAATTATTATTAGCTAATAGTTTAGAATAGTTTGGTAGGCTAATTGGTATTAGTAGAACAGCAGATTTTTAGTGTGTAGTTGATAGAATGCTGGAGATTAGCGTCAAATGGTTCTTATTCGTTATATACCTCATTAAACACAATTTATAATTACAGTTGATTTTGGAAAGTTTTCCCCCTTTCCAATACTATGTTGAACCAAGCAAGTTTTTTTATTTATTTAACGTAATATAATGCTAATATTGTAATATATAATAGGACGATCCTACAGTGGGAGTCCGAAATATTGCTTATCCAGGTATAATCAGGATAGAGATTTTTAAATATAAACTGCTAAGGCCTCCTGCGAATCCACGATATTGTAACCTGGTAATTAAGCAATTGACAACCAGAAGATATTCTTACTAAGTCCGAAAATAATGCCGCGTCAGACACAGAAGAGTTGTTTCCTGTTTATACAATGCCATAATATTTAAATAGTGTGTGCCAGATTGGTAAATCTTTTCTATTAGTCTTAAAAGTTGGCGGTGAAGGATTCCAAGAGTCCTTACGCTAAACTGTTCGTAAGGATCAAGAGTTTGGTTTACTTGGTTTAATGTTGACTTGGGCGGATTTAAAGTTTGGGTGCTCATTTATCTAATAGTTCTTGCATCTTCTCCCACAGTAGGCTCAAAGAAGGTCTTTGTACATTGCATTTTTTCTCCAAAAATATATTTTTTTTTTGTAATATCACAAATTTTTTCTACTAAATTTACCTGTATAAACATGTGTATAAGTGAAATATACCAAATGTTTTGGACTTCGCGTATTTCCCTTGTAACAATATATGTAGGTTATTTTGTCAGGTGTCCTAATATTTTTGAATATATTTTTTTAAAATCGTTCTAGTCGAAGTACATGCGAACATACACCGATAGAAATTTGGATATACAGTTATTATTTGTCTTTTAATTTGTAACTTTAAAGATCGAATAAAGGGTGAGTAAATTAGTTTGGATTATTTCTTAAGACCCGCTTCTTCTTGTAAAAGCTCTATTGAAAGGGGCATTTTATTTATTAGGAAAGAGTTTATTTGTGGCATTCAAAGTGGCTTCAAAGAGTTCAGTACATGGTAGAGACTGTACTGTTTCATAAACAACGGTTCTGCAAGGAGGTGACTTGTCCTAGGCCACGCTCAACCGCCAGATTTTTTCCCTTTATTTTGGTTACCCTATTTTTATAATATAATAATATAATATAATATTTTATAGAGGCTGGGTGAGCCCCAGGGGGGTCCTAGATCCTATAAGATCCATCTCCCGTTGCAAGCATATTGAATAAAAGTACTGCCTGCAGCGGGATTTGAATTAGGATTTCCGGCATGGCACCTCAAAATCAAAATGTCGGTCGTCATTTAAAGTTTTGATTATTTATTCCTTTTCATTGAGAAATCACCGTCCTGCACAAACGTTGTCCTGGAAACTGAACCCAAGACCCTTCATGAGTTGTAGAGGTACAGATTTTTTTTTTTTTTACTTTCTACTGTTTATGTACAATTTAAACTTCATAAAGGTAATGTATTTTTTTCTAAGGGTGTATAATAATACAAAAAAACCTTTAGTCCAAATTCATATATTGTATCTATTTTCTATAGACGTTTCGACCTAAATGCTCATTTTCAATATATAGGTTTTGTTATCAACAGTATAAACTCAATATCAACAGGCTATACTCCAAGCAACTGACTATGGGATACAACACACCCAGCTAATTTTTTAATATGCAACCTATTAATCTGCAGAAGAAGACAGAGTTTTTATACTGTTGATCACAAAACCTATTTACTTTACTTTACTTTTACAGGTTTTTCCCTCAATGGGTTGCCTGGTTAAGTCAGAGCGTCCCTCCACTTTTCTCTGTTCCACCAGTCATCCTCCTCAAGTCCCCTGCCGGCCATCTCCTCCTCCACGCAGTCCTTCCACCGGGTTCGGGGTCTTCCTCTTCTTCGTCTGTCTGGCTGTTCCCACAGCAAAAGTCTCTTCGGCCACCTACGTTCTGGCATCCGCTGGCAGTGTCCGTACCATCGCAGCCTGTTCCTTCCAATCCTCTCCGGAACTCCTTCGGTCACGCCCAGCCTGTCTCTAACATCTTCATTTCTGATTCTATCCAGGCGGGTGATCCTCAGGCATCTCCTCCAAAAGTCCATCTCTGCAGCTTGTAATCTGGAGTAGAGTCCCGGGTTCAGTGTCCAGGTCTCTGAGGCGTAGCTGAGGGAGGGCTCAACAATGCTTCTGAAAATACGCCTTATGTTATACAGCCTGCTGTACATAAATTTTAAACAGGGTCGGGGACATACTGCATCCCTGCTTAAGGCCCTTTGAGGCAGAAAAAGGCTCAGATAAGCGAGAGCCGAGCTTCAATCTGTACTCGTCTTCCCTGTACAGACGTCTCACGGCATTTATTAAGGCATCGCTAATGCCCGCACTCTTAAGGGATTCCCACATCTACAAAACCTATATATTGAAAATGACCATTTAGGTCGAAACGTCTATAGAAAATAGATACAATATATGAATTTGGACTAAAGGTTTTTTTGTATTATTATACACCCTTAGAAAAAAATATAATCTGTAAAGTCCAGCACCCTAGAAGATTGATAAAGGTAATGTAATAAAAGTAGTTACCCACTCATTAAATTTATAGGACAAGTTAAGAGGGCTAGATAGGTCGCACCCCCTCCTTGTAAGTACAACGCACGTGCTACAAGAAGGCCAGCAAGCACAAACGTGACGAGCATTCCCTTCACTCTGTCCCTTCAACGGTTACGGCTTTGTTCTTGGGCAAGCTCTAAGGGATATGTCTTCAGATATACGTCTTGGTATTAAGGGATTTTATCAACGGAAATAGCTTTACCTTGTGTCTTGTATCTCTAATAAACGATTTTAATGTTTTTTTCTCTTTATGTAACACCATCATTATATAGAACTACAGAAAAGTTGATGAACGCGGATAAGGGAATAAGGATATAAGTAAATGCGGATAAGACTCAGTATATAGTAGCAGAAAAACGGGAAAGTTTAAGTACTTAGGGTCTATTGTAACTAGAAAAAACGAAATTCTAGAGGAAATAAAGGTGAAATTAAGGGCAAGAATTGCGTACTATTAGTTGGTCACGACTTCACTAATCTCGCCTCTTTTGTCCCTAAATCTAAAAATCGGAATTTATAAAACATTATCATTTCAACTCCACTGATGTGAACCGTGGCCGCTAACTGAAAAACGTCTTAAAGTATTTAAAAACAAGGTGATACTTTAATCTTCTGTCTTAAAAACGATGAGACCACTAGAAAATGTAGGAGATTAAATAAAGCGGAATTATGAAGCATGCACAAGGTAATATTATTGAATGATAGCATCACAGAAATTAAGATGGTTTTGTAAAGTTGCTGAGCTTAGGATAGAACGAATCACTAAAAAGTTAATAAGCGCTGTGCCGACTATAAAGCATCTGAGGGATAGACCGAGGCGAAGATGGGAGTATGGCGTTAAAAATTATCCGGCGGAGTTGGGTGTGGGTAGTGGTCCATGGACAGAGATTTGTAAGCAGAAGTGTTATCGGCATCGAGCCTTAGGGTTCGCTATGCCTTACTGTTATTTCTTTTTATATATTTACCCACACTTATCAAGTACAAATCGACCATCAGCAGATTTTCTGTCAGCCAAATTACAATAAAATGATATGAGATGCGTTGATAAGAACAGTACAGAGCGGCACCTCTCCCACTATTAAATATTTATTTAATATTCTTATGATAGGAGATCCGTCACCCTCGTCATTTTTAGTCTCCTCCTCAGGTATGAGATTCGTTGACATTTGCTCTATCTGTGGGTTTGGATAAACATGTATTTTTTCTTTGTAGTTTGTTGTTCGTTCGTATATGGTCGTCGAACGTTGGTATTTTAAGGAGGAAGAAAATCCTCCGGGTGGAGGTGAGATAAATCATTTCTTAAATACAGTTGAACTATTTATTGAACGATTTTTCCATTGCAACGTTTCAATCCACATCGCGGGTCTTGACATCGCGGGTTGAGTCAATGAAGAAAACAACTTTCTTACTTTCTCCTTTGACTTCCTTAAAAGCCACGAAGATCTGCAATGTGTGTCGCTTCCAAATAAATTGCTCAACCCTATTTAAGAAGTTATTTCTCTAACCATATAGGTATATATATATATATATATATATATATATATATATATATATATATATATACTCGTATATATGTAATATTAGAGTGTTATAAAAATTAAAATTATAGGTTATTATAGGTTTAGACATATGAAAAAACGTATTACAAAATCAGAACTACCAGGTTTTTTTTGCATTTATTTGTGAAGTAAATATATTTTTGCTTAATTCTCAATTGACTGCATAAACTAGCTAAGCCTTCTAGATCAATAGCGTCTCAATGCAGTATTCTGATTGATTTCCTGAGGAAATAAAATTAAAAAGAATGCAACAAACAGAGTAAAATAAATGAAAAGTATATATAATTAAATTATGTTAATAACAATGATAGAAAAATCGTTATATCTTTACGCTTTTCAGTTTTTACTTTTAGTTCTTGAGATTCAATTTTATACTTTATTATACACTAATATATTTTCTTCTCAATTTTATACTATTCTATAAAGTAAATCATATAACTCTACTATGAGGAGCGAAGAAATACAGCACTGAGTTGCCATGCTGGAAATCCAGGTTCAAATCTCGCTACGGACAAGTCTGTTTGCAGCCGGAGATGGATCATATAGGATCTAGGACCCTCCTGGGACTCACCCAGCTTCAGTCCAAACGTGTAACATTCCATAGTTGGCGGATTCAAATTACACATAATCAATAATGATGGCTGACACATATCACTTAGGGGTATGATATTAGTTTACATCCTATTCTCAGTCCCACTGAATATAGACACAAAATTTCATAAGAATCGGTCGAGTCGTTTCGGAGGAGTTCTGTTACAAACACTGTGACACAACACTTTTATATATTAGATAGAGCTAAGATTCCGGTTACTTATTGCAATATAAAATTGCAACTTTACTCAGGATCTGTTTAGCCTACAGAGCTGCGTTTGGGCTCAAATGGTAGCAAATTTAATCGGTCGAGTCGTTTCGGAGGATTTCTATTACAAACACTGTGACACGACAATTTTATATATCAGATACAAATATATTATGATGATGGTATGTTGTTTTTCTTGCCCAAACAATAATCTCAGAGAAAGTTAAGATCGATTGATCTGAATCATTTTCAAATAGTAATTTGGGATGCAACCCTGAGATCATTACAACTGAGGTACAATAACACTTAATAATTAAAAAATATATCCAGCTCCAGATTTTCCAAAGTGATAGTTTTTGTAAAGTGGTTGACTTGAAGATATTTTAATGAATGAAGGTTCTTCAACAATAGCTTTACTTTCATTACGTGTTGATAATGGTTACAAAAATATATTTCTGCTTAAAAAATCCCCCCTTTCGTTATATTTGAATTTTTATATAGTGACTATCTGCCGTCCTGCATACAGCTGTGTCATTTCTCATTTTCTAGATACAGGTCATGGGAGACCCTAACTGTATTTGCACAATATTAATTAATTAATATTATTATTATTAATATATTTATTTTGAAAAGATAAGATTTGTCCTGGCCGTGGTTCGAACTTTTGTTATACATACAAAAAATTCCGAATTTTTGGGAAGGGGGAACTTTTTTTCGAATTTTTGGGATTCGATGCGGAAGATCCTGGTTAGAATCCAGGCCAGGACAAATATTTTGTCTTCAAAATAAAAATATCTATATAATCACCATCAAATAAAAAAAAAATTATTAATATAATTTTAATTAGTTATAATAATTAACAATGTCACATATAACAATATGTTGTATGAAATAACTCGATTTATTTCAGCAGCATAGAATGAAAATAGTCATGAAGTAAGAAAAATACGCCGTTTTAATAGTATTTGTTTTGAAACTATTATGGAAACAATTTAAGGTAACTGGGAGAAATCAAGAAAATACATGTACATGATGTTAAAAAGATTGATTTGATTGACATGGCGTTTATTCTTTGCTGGAAGATTCTACATTTGTAAAACTTATTTCTCGTGATATCCAATACTTCTGCATTGTTGTTTTTTCTCGGTGGAATCGTTCTCGGAATATAAATTTATTTTCCTATGCAAAGTAAGTTGTATAACTCAGAAGAAGAAGTAAGAAAGGGGACAGCCCATCCCAACTTATGATTGAGTAGAGGCTCAGGAAATGTACGAAAAGGAATAAAGACGAAACTCTGATAATTAAGGAAAACATCGTTAGCCCTACTCCTGATTCTGATGCTCCCTTCTTCTCAAGCCTTAACTTTCCTTAGATATTCTTTAACTTAAGAATGGTCGATCTCTCAAGATTTCTTTCCCTCCTAATCGGCGATCGTCCTCCGACGATGGCTCCCTGAATTAGGAGTCGGCTAATGGAACAGAAAAGGAAAACGACATGACTCTGGACTTTTAAAACTTTTGGTTTTATTGAGGATTCACCCCCACCCATTGATTTTCCCTTCTTTCTTTTAAAATAATATCTGTTCTAATAATATAAGGTAGACAGGATATTAAATATTCAGTAGATATAATTAAATATTAAATATATATAAAATTGCATTAGTTGAAAAAATTTTAAGTTTTTTTTTTAAATTTTTTTCTCCGTTAAGTTATTTTAATATTTTTTCTTTTTCATTGGACATTATGATTCTGTATAGACACATTTAAATTTGTCCAATGGTAATTGTTTTTATCATTTATTTTATTTTTTTATTTCTATTAATTGTTATAATTTTAAATATCTTATTTTGAAGAGAAATTATTTGTCCAGGGCCGAGATTCGAACCTGGGTCGCCCACGTCTCCGTCGCGGTGCGTTAACCAAGGCTCGTAACACGGCCAGACAACTACATTCTCTTCACCGATCCTATATCCCCGTGTTCTCGCAATTTTGGGATGTATACACGGGGAAGAATGATCATTGAACATTACTTTAATTAGGATCTTTTTGACTACGTCATTATATTATTTAAAACTCATTTTATTCAACAACTTTTCCAAGTTGATAAGTAAAGTCCGTATTCTTCCAATAAAATATGGCAGACAATTGAGGTAGCTTCGGACATTGCATTATTTCATCTAGAAATGGCAAGAAATATGACTTTGCACCAATGTTATTCTCCAATATTGTGTAGATTCATTATTTAAATAAGAAAACAAACCTGTAGAGACTGTAGTGTTTCTTTGGACAACGGTTGTGCAAGAAGGTGATTTGTAGATCACGCTCAACCGCCAGATTTTCCCACCTTATTTTGCATACCCACTTTATAGAGGCTGGGTGAGCCACAGTAGGATCCCATAGGACCCATCTCCGGGCGCTAACAGATTAAATAAAAATCTTGCCAGCAGCGGGATTTGAACCAGGACATTCGCCATTGCAACTCTGCTTTTAAGCAACTTCCATTTAAATAAGAAACAACATAGGAAATAAGTGTGTATTTTATTGAGTTTTATTTTTGATAAACCGTACTTGTGCTATTTTGTATCAATAGTGTTTTATTTCTTATTGCTAGTGAGGCTTCTTGTTCTTCAGTGTAAGTTTTTTATGGCCTTATGCCAAGAGTTCTTTTTGGATTCTAATTATTATTTGAACCATAGGGTAACTTTAGGACTGTTCATGCAAAGAGACTTTCCGATATGAACTAACCAGATTGACAATTAAGTATGGACTAACCTTATAATTTATAAACTTAACGTAATGACTGCTCTTACCACACAATACTCAAGCAGTGCTATCTTCTCTCCTAGTATCTTAGAGTTGGTGTATATACATTTAAAAGAAGAGGGGAGGTCTAGAAAGTTTCATTGGTGACAAGTTAGGGGTTATGAACCCACAAATCCTTTGGTCATCAACCCTATCTATTGACTGTTACATTATCTGAGTGGCCTCTGCCTTAGTCCTTTGATACCCTCGAATTAATGTTGAGATGATTAACAATATTATTTCACTTCGAGTCAAATTCAAAGTCAAAGCTGGCTGAGTAATTTTCGCCTTGATTATGCTGTTCGCAATGAGAAGGATCAAGAAATTATAATTTTGGGGCAAAAATGGATTAACATTTGATTTGCGGATTATTCGGCTCGGTTAGGAGATGAAGTGGAAACTACGAAACTAGACATGACAGCGTTGATGAAAGGCGGTAATGAGGTTGTGGTCGAAGTAAATTCGGATAAGACGACATATGGAGTTCGTAGGAGAATCTGATGCTGATTTAGGAGGGAATGATTTTGAACATGCCGAGGAGTTTAAGAAGTAAGGGCTTATGATAACGAAATTCAAGAAGAAATAAGGCTTGGTTAAGGGCAGCAAGTGCTTGTTATTTTTCGGTCTCGGCATTAAAAACAGACTTGATTTGTAAGAAGAAAATCTATATATTCTCGAATTGAATGATATACAAAGAAGAACTTCTGACACGGACTAACTTGACTATTAATTATAGATAACACTATATAATCATAATTATATATGAGAAAAGAGAAGAAGAGATAGAGAGAAAGAAAGAATACAGTATGGACAGCTAAGACTGTTGATAAGAGTGTAGAGTAATCACTATCTTAGTTTATATATATATATATATATATATATATATATATATATATATATATATATAAATTATTATATAAATTAATAAATAAATGATAAATAAATTATATAAATTATTATTTACATATATATAAACTAAGATAGTGATTACTCTACACTCTTATCAACAGTCTTAGCTGTCCATACTGTATTCTTTCTTTCTATCTCTTCTTCTCTTTTCTCTTCTATGTCTTACAATATTCTAAAGGTTATGCATTCTAGAGAAATAATAATTTGAGTAAATGATTACTGTGGCATCCCAAAATCTATTAGAATATTTAAAATATATTTAAGACTACAAAACATAGTAACACACAAAAGTGGAGGGAGGTTATGGATGTTTACACATTACATTAAAGCATAGTCATAATATCATGGTTCAATAATCGGTATTACAATAACGCTTTGCAGTTTTCTATATCATCTGATAATACTTATCATGAGCCATTTGTCCCGAAACGTAAAATTAAAAATTTATAAGTATAATTCGTCCAACAGTCAATATAGATTAAAAGTGCTTGATAACTTGATGGATCTGGTCGGTCCTAGAGTATTCGAAATAAGTTATTGCCTAGAATAATTAGTCCTAAAAGCATGAGTCCACTACATAATATAGATGTTAAACAACGTGGATCACGGAGTATGAAACTGGAGAATATAACAGGTTGAGATGGGCTTGTGAAGCAGTTTTGTTTTGTAATGAATGCATGCCTAACTAAAAAGATCATTAGCACTCCAGCCGATTGGTTAACACCCGGGGGGGTGGTATACCGAGACGTATGTGGGAGGAATGCTTTATAAGTGATCTTACGTATTTGGGTTTAGGGAATAATGTGAAAATCATGAGAAGCTTAGGAAAGAAATATTGGATGTACCTGGCAACATTGCTACTGACTCGGGTATCAAAACAGCTCTTTTTTTTTTAAATGCTTATTTATTTCAAGTCGCTTTATACCGCTTTGGCTAATTGGACGATGCTGCAGTGGGAGCCCTAAATTTTTCCTATCCATGTATAATTAGGTTAGGGATCTTTAACTAGTACCACACCGTACAGGCTCGGGAACGCTGTTTTACGTTCGTTCCGTGGGAAGACATATCTGAATATTTTTTACTCCCTTTAAAAATGACTGTGAACTAGCGATCTTGGGCATTATAGTGCAGATGTGTCCTTTTCCTCTTTTTCCAGTATATTTGGTAGCTGAATAGGTATTTCACCCAAGTCAAGCTTATAAGGTTATTATTGGAGAAACTTGATCCAAACGATGTTTGCCAAAAAATTTGTTTATATAAACGTTTAGTTTGAATGATTTGTAATAACAAACACACCTCATCTTAGTACACCATGTGCAGCAAAGTGGTGCGAATACACTGAGTCGGGGATACGAGGAGGGAGCCGTATAGTGCAAACGTTTATGTTTGTTCAACAAGGGCCGGACTAGGGTAGCCAAGGCCTAGCAAATAGCCAGTGACCTTCGCTCTGTCAATTAGGGCTTCTCATTGCCGCCCTTAGGGAGCGCAGGCATCTCCGGGCATCGGAGTTGATATTAAAACTCCAATGCTGTAGGGATATTAATAGAGGAGGTATATTAATACAATATACAATTATTCTACGGGGTGTCCATGATATTACAGGTATAGAAAGGGCATCAAATAATCACTACTTAATTACTTGTCATTTCATATGAAATGTCCGTTTTTATTTTAAAAAATTCAATGCGGAATTAGTTGACTTAGACTGAGCACTTTATTTATATTTACATATTGTAATGATTTGTTTTCCCCTTATTATACCTTTATTATCCCCTTTATTATACCGTGTTCTGGAAAGGATTTTGTAATACACATCACCGGGACACATTCCAAAACCGAATTGGCATCCAAAAAAATATTTGTGTCTGTATGGTGGTCTACGGCAGGAATAATCCATTTCTCCTTTCTACCTAAAGGTTAATAAACCTTCAAATCCACACAGTACTGCAGGAATATTGAGGTAATACAACAAAATCTTACCGATAAACAAGCTGCCTTGGTTAACGACAACGCCGGAGCTGATGTTTCACGATACCCTGTGAAAAAACTAAAGGAGCTGGGTCACGAAATTAGGACTTTCTTAGTAAAGTAAAGTTAGCAGTATGTCTGAGGTATGTTAATGCATCCATTTTTTCCCACAGCTCATCCTTCATTTTGGATCTTATAGAGTCGGCATGTGTTAAATGGAACGGGATGGCTCGGAACGATTTCTATTAACTTTTCGAACTCCATTGGTACCCACGCCAACGAAATCTGTGCGCAGAGGACAATCGTTTCCACGCGTGGATCCCAACAGACTGGGCTAGACGTGGGCTGGGTCCAATGTGCGGATGCTCATTCAATGCTGTGCTTCACAAAACCACCCATGCGTGGCTGGGTGTGTGCTGTGAGTGGAGGGCGCCGGGCCTAAAGCTCTTCTTCTTAAGATCCACAATTTTGTCGGTAAGATAAGAGGTTAAATCTTATAAAATTAAAGAAAATAGGGACGAAGAGTGGGAGAGGTTTCAGCGAAACCACCTCCGTCAAATAAAATATAAAAACATTGCTTGGATTCCTAAACGGCCTAATGTTAAAAGAATGCACCGTAATAAGCAGACTAATGATCCAACTTACAAAGCTGATTCATCTCCATCTACTTTCAGATCAGTGTCAACCATCCTGCCAAAGTTGTGATAATACTAAACTTACAGCGAAGCATCTATTTGAATGTAAAAAAAATATGTTTATTTTTTAAAGAGAAAAGATAGGCCCTCGACCGGGATTTGAACCCGGAACCTTTGTCTCACCGTGACATCGCTCTGCCAATTGAGCTATCCAAGGCACTTCCCGGTCGAGGACAAACCTTCTCTCTTTTAGATCCAAAAGCCCCAGTGTGCTCCCGCCATTTTTGCGATGAATACACTAGAACGAAGTTCTTTGAACATTAATTTTAATTTAGGATCTTATTGACATTCGTCATATTATTATTTATAATTTTTTATAATTATTGGTCATTTTTTATGAGTTATAAATATTTTTATTTTTTAAAGAGAAAAGATAGGCCCTCGACCGGGATTTGAACCCGGAACCTTTGTCTCACCGTGACATCGCTCTGCCAATTGAGCTATCCAAGGCACTTCCCGGTCGAGGACAAACCTTCTCTCTTTTAGATCCTAAAGCCCCAGTGTGCTCCCGCCATTTTTGCGATGAAAACACTAGAACGAAGTTCTTTGAACATTAATTTTAATTTAGGATCTTATTGACTTTCGTCATATTATTATTTATAATTTTTTATAATTATTGGTCATTTTTTATGAGTTATGAAGAGAAAAGATAGGCCCTCGACCGGGATTTGAACCCGGAACCTTTGTCTCACCGTGACATCGCTCTGCCAATTGAGCAATCTTTTTTTAAAATATAAAAATATTTATATTTTACTCGACCGGGAAGTGCCTTGGATAGCTCAATTGGCAGAGCGATGTCACGGTGAGACAAAGGTTCCGGGTTCAAATCCCGGTCGAGGGCCTATCTTTTCTCTTTAAAAAATAAAAATATTTATAACTCATAAAAAATGATCAATAATTATAAAAAATTAAAAAAAATATGTATTTAGATACTGAAACATGTCTACCGTTACACAGAAGCAATAAAACACAGAAGGAAATAATAAAATACAGAAGACGCTGATGCATTTAAATGGCACTAGACTAACTCAAGAAATTTAGACGTTCGTCTCTAATGTCAGCAGTCGAAGCGACATTAAACAAAATCAAATAAAAAAAAAAGTAAAAACGCATTTATACTTTATTCAACTACAAACCCCTGCTTTTTTCAGTTCTAGGATTGAAGATTAGACAACTCGTTGGGAAAAATGTTTATGAAATGAGGGCAAATATAATATTTTAAATAAATATGTCTTGTTTTCATTTCGAGTTGTTTTACTAAATAACCTTTCCTAAGAAAATGGACGTTTGATATAATAGTTTTGAAACCAAGTTTCATCAATGCTTCCGTATTGTCAGCATTCCTTGTTCTTCCCTTTTATTTTACATTTATATATACTAGCTCTAAGATTAGGAGAGAGAAGGTAGGAGGTAGGTGATTAGAGAGTAGAGAGTAGAGAGTTGAGGTGTAGTAGATTGTAGTTATGTGAGAGAGTAGTTTATAAGTTTGATATAGTCAATAACCTATGATAGAAATAACCTGATGATAATCACCTAGTCAGTTCATAATATGTCTCTATTAAATATACATATATTGTTAAATATCTCAATAAACTTACATACTTCTTACAAGTCTTCCACCGTTCGATAACTATATGAAACGAATCAATAATTGTAAAGAGGAATTCCGGTAGTAATAATGAATAAATTGACATGTTGGCCAGAGAACTCTGAATAAGAACGGTTTGGCCACTTTCTCTCGATTGTTTTCCAGATAAACCTTTTCCCTAAGACCGCAAAGCTTTGAGGATATGGTTCATTATCCGGCCGAAATTCATTCCTGATCCCTCGGAAGTAATGGGGTGGTGGGTGGAGTATGGATAAAGCTCTCTACTTCTACTGCCCTAATTGGAGCTGGATTGTTTTTTCTTTTTGTTTTTTTTTACTCTCTCTTCCGGCTTTATTGGATACTTAGTGATCAGTTCTTCCCCTCCTGTTCTCCAGACTTAATACCCGATTGAAGTAACCATGGCCGTCTCATTAATCAAGTGTTTTTAAAAACGGGAAGAAAGGAGGTCAGTGAATTTCATGACTTTGGATGGGTTCGATAAAGCTCTATTTGATTCAGTAAGACAAGTGGGTAATAGTCAATTATCGTTATCTTTGAGAAATATTATATGATTGCTATTTCTTCCATTAAATTGCCAAATAAAAAAATGACTATATTGAAATATAGTCATTTAGTCATACTTAAATATAGTCATATTTTTAAATTACACCATTTTACATTTGTTTTCATTTTACCTTTTCATTTTGTATCTTACTGTTTACCTTCTCATTTTTCTGTATACTAATTATGTAATATTATTATTCATATATATTCTTAATAGTGTACCATATTATTATATTAATTTTTTTACTTTTCTATAATTCTTACAAGTTATTAAATTCTCTCTTAGTACTGCAATGTTTTTATAGTTATTTTTGTTTTATTTGTTTTTCTCTCATAGCCCTGAAGATGACATTGAAGGTAGGTCGAAACGTCGGCACTAATAAAAATAGGTTTCACTTATTTGGTGTTATTTATGACTGCACAACCCCCAACTAATTCCATCCTCCATATTGAAATGTAATTGGGAATTTCATGATGGCAATCTCTGAGCTAGAAAAGTCAATGAAAAATAAGTATATAGTATGTTTTATGTTATAAAAGGACACGTGTACCAATAGTTGAGGGTGATATCTGTGAATAAGAAATTTTTTATTACATGTTAGGGCACTTGAAAGGTGGCCGCTAACGCTGAAGGATTAACAAAGTCTTCAGGTATTCGAAAATAAGGCATTGGGTTAGATATTCGGTACAAAAAAGGATGAGACCACTCGGGAATATAGGAGATTACATAACGCGGATGAAATGCCAATTAAAACTAAAATTACTGTCCATTAAATGTAAGTTGGAAAAATGGGTAGTACGAGAGTATTATAAATTACCATTAGAATTGAATATATAAATTGCAATTGTTGACAATCCAATCCAGGCATAATTATGATAGGGATCCTTAAGGAAAACCTTACACAGCACATGCTTGGGACCCCATTTTACATCCCCTTTCGAAAGACGGCGCAACCAAAGATATTTTTAACCCCTTTTAAAAATTCCTGGGGCCTCAATCCGGGATGCGAATCAACGACCTTCGGCTTTGAATGTTGTTAGGCTAACCACTGCTCCATTAAGAAATGGTTAACTGTTATAAGTAACTATTTTAAGTAAATCATTAACTTCGAGAAAAAAAATCTGCTTCCAATCAATTATTTTATTGTTTTATATAATTTTTTTTCTCGAAGATGAATTTATTTACAATAAATCCAGTTTAAAAAAAAAGGAAAAAAAATTATAAGAATGTAAATAATTAATTTATGTTTATATTCGTTAAAAGGTTTATCTGCAATAGCGAGGATTGTAGTGGTGTTCATTAACAGGAGCAATATTGAAAACATTACATTCCCTCTTACACCATTGCGAACGAACTCTCTCATTAATGCTTTCAAATTGGAAAATCGTTGTTGCGGAGAGAACCCCAAAGCCGGTGAAATGCAAAAATAAAAAAAAAAGTTAATCAACTGATTATTTGATTAATGACATAAAGAGGTATTGAAAAGCAGCACAGATTTTGGTCATGGCACGCAAAATATTAAAAAAACTTTAGAGTTACCACTTTAAGTCCTGTCAGGAATATTAGACTATATCTTTTTGGTTTGAGTGGAAAATAGTTGACTGGATTATTCTGTTCATCATTATAACTTTTAAGACTATTATAATAACTGCTAAGTAAAATATATCATTTTCGTGTTTACTTCTTCATCCATACTATTCTCCATTGTTCAAAATATTTTTGCTTTGTCCGAGTAATTTAGTGAATCCGGTCTTCATTTTATTTTCATTTAAACTCGTTTTTATATTTATTTTGTTCGTCCCCATTTATGAAAGTCTAAATAAGCAATGAAAAACGCTATTGGCGAGCTGGAAAGAAGGGAGGGAGAAAGCTTGAAAGGGTTTTACACCTTTCAAAACGTCTTTCTCGTCAGTTACAGTTCAATTGCTTCTTTAGTTTAGAATGACGCCCTTTCTACTCCATGGCAGCTGTCGAGAGAGTTTCCACATTTATAAACGTATAAATTAAATTTTTTCCTTATTTCTTCGAAGATTTTTTCACCCTTTTATGTGCAGTGGAAGAAATAAATCTATTAATTCAACTATAATACCTATAAGAAAACTAAATACAGAAACGATGATGAATACAAGTAATAAAATAGGGCCAGAAGTAAAATCATTTAAGAACAAGTATAAAGTTAGTAACAAAAAGAGGATTTTACCCTAACTCCATGGCTTATTTATTTATTATTGACATTAATCACAATTAAATAGGATTGACATAATTCTTTTTACATTACCAGGTGCAGTTTAAGAGAGAAATGAGGATGGGGGTCTGCTGGATTTTTAATAAATGATAGAAGTAGGACTCAAGTGGTAGCGCTCACTAGTGAAGACGGGAAGAATTTGGAGATATTGTTATCTGAGGGAATAAGTTGGAACATGTCGAGAAATTTAAGTACCTGGGGTCTATTGTAACTAGGAAAAACGGAATTCAAGAAGAAACAAGGGAGTGATTTAAGATAGAAATACTTTTTATAAAACACTAAGCTTGAGTCTTTTTTACGGAAATCTAAAAATCAGAATTTGAAAAACTATCGTCCTCCCAACTTTTCTTCAAAAATTGAGATGCTCGATTTTGAATGTTGTCTTGATGGCCAACCACAAATGTGGCCGACCAATTCTTCCTACACATTAGGGATTCGTACTTTCATGAGTATTTCATAAATTCATTTTCCAAAAGTAAACCTTTAGACGAAATATACTGTACCACTATTACCAAACTTTACTATTAAGGTCTAAGGGTTCAGTGTATGTTAGATACTGAACTCGCTCAAGATTTTGCGTAGAGGCTGGTTGAATCCCATAAGGGTCTGTAGATCCCACAGAGTCCATGAATGATTATCACACGGAACCTTCATTTTAGCAACTCAGCTCTCTACAATATTTATTTGTAAATATCCCTTTTGGTCCCTTGATCCCTTTTGGACAAAAATTATGGTCTCTTCATGGTTAATTAAATTGTCTTGAAATAGTAGAAGTTTTACGAATACTTTCCTGCTTTCCCGGTTTTAGTTGGTGGACTAGTGCGTGGAGGCCTAGGCAGTATTTTGTGTATGTATGATTAAAAGTTTATTCAAATTGGACATGAAATTTCTCCTCGACTGTTGTACTCTTGCGGAGAGAGTTTCCTAGAGTTGGCCTCGAATCTACATAATTACATATTAATGAATAATACGGAGAGGATAGTTGTCCCATCGGACGAAATTTATTATTCAATTATTGAACAACCAATATGTTTTTAAACAAAATAATTTGTTGACAAATATCCATTTTATTAGACATCATGTATTTAATAACCTCATTAGAAGTACTAAAATAAGGATGAAGGAGTTTCGTACCGAAAGGGAATGCATTAAAACGAAGAATAAAAAAAAAAGTAAATCATAGACAATTATTAGTTGACGCATTAATATGGAGAGGAAAGTTGTCTAGATGTAGGTAAACAATTATTAATAATGTTTTATGTTTTATGTAAAATGTTTTATTAATAATGGGCACTGTTCTGATTTCATCTTTATTTGAACACTTTAAGAAATACAACCTTTACCTTTCCTTGATTCCAGACATGTAGGAAGACTCGTCGAGAGAGAAGTAGGTAGTGGGGAGATCGGTGTTACCAACCGTACAGAAATATAAAATGCATACAATACTTAATATTTCAACAATAACACTGGTCGACAAGGTTTTTTTCACAAGAGATCTGAATAGTGAATCTAGTGGCATTTTCCATCCTGAATTCAGATATGTAGTCAGAATTTTCCCATCAGGCATAGTTTTTCTGTAAAAGCTACTTTCAAAATATGATTTTAGCGTTTTCTTTGACCTGTCATAGGAACCGTTACCTCATATGTAGCTATTTTACTCAAGCTGTATTATTGAAATTATTTGCAATGTCATGCTGAAGCGCAATAAAACATGACTATGCAGGTTCATTGTTATTGTTTATACATGTTCAGACCTCTTTGGCATTGTGATGTGTCAGTATTGAGCTGACTGTGAGATTGTTGAGTAGTGAAATATTTCCTTCCTTTCTGTTTAGAAGTGTATTGTGTATGTTGTGCATGTTGTATTTCTGTGCTTTATTTTTTCATCATGCCAAGAAATTGTGTAAATCATGCAGATAATTTCTGCTATATTTGTGGTGAGCTAACCTTCAAGTCTCAGAGGCGAAATTTGACCCCACTTGTAAAGAAGTGTTATAAACTTTACTTTGGCTGTCAAGTTGGTGATTTTGATGAGAGCTGGGCCCCAAATACATGCTGTGTTTCGTGTGTTAGACTGCTGACTGGGTGGAAAAATGGTACACATCATATGCCATTTGCAATTCCCATGATTTGGAGGGAACCGAAGGATCATTTAACTGACTGTTATTTTTGTTTGACAAATATTAAAGGAATCACATGTAAAACAAAATATACAGTTAAGTATCCGAATTTGCAATCTGCAATGAGAAATATCTCTTACACAGTGAAGAGTTCCCCGTACCAGTATATGCAGATACAACCTTAAGTGATAACTCTGGTTCTGACCTGACTGAAACTTCAAATGATTCAGATGAAAATAAAAATGATCTTACATATGAAGCCAGTAGCTGTTCATCAGAACCATACTTTCCCAATCAGCAAGACCTTAGTGACTTGATTCGCGATTTAAATCTGTCTAAACAGCAAGCGGAAGTTTTAGCTTCCAGACTCAAAGGGTGGAATCTACTCCAAAAAGATGTAAGAATTAGTAGATATCGTAGCCGCCATAGTGTTTTCAAAGTATACTTCTCTGAAGAAAATGGTATTGTGTTTTGTAATAATATTTGTTCAGTTATGGAAACTCTTGAGTTTCAACACCTGCCAGATGAGTGGCGATTGTTCATAGACTCCTCTAAAATAAGTTTGAAGGCTGTGCTGCTACATAGTGGCAATAAACTTCCATCAATACCGGTAGCGCATGCCGCTGATATGAAAATATGAAACTAGTTTTAGAGAAAATACAATATGGAAAATATGAATGGAATATCTGCGGTGATTTAAAGGTCATTGCTTTATTGCATGGTTTGCAACTTGGGTTCACCAAATTTTGCTGTTTTTTGTGCGAGTGGGACAGCAGAGATAAGAAGTCTCACTACGTTAGAAAGTCATGGCCAAAACGTGAATCTCGTATCAGAAAAATGTGGCATGTGTCCCTTTAGTGAAGCCTGAAAAAATATTTTTACCTCCATTGCATATTAAGTTAGGAGTTATGAAAAATTTCGTCAAAGCTATGGATAAACTTTCTGATGGATTCTTGTACTTGAAATCGAAATTCCACAAAGTCAGTGATGCTAAATTGAAAGAAGGAGTTTTTATAGGACCACAAATCCGATCATTAATGAATGATGAACATTTCGAGGGACTGTTAAATCCACTGGAGAAAGCAGCCTGGCAGTCTTTCAAAAGTTTGTGTTGCAATTTTCTTGGAAACCATAAAACAGAAAACTATCGTGACATAGTGGCCGATCTTCTGCATTTTTATAAAGCTATGGGATGCAACATGTCTTTAAAAATTCACTTCTTGGACTCTCACTTAGACTTCTTCCCCGAAAACCTTGGAGCTGTCAGCGATGAACACGGTGAGCGTTTTCATCAGCAAAGTTCTACAATAGAGAAGAGGTACCAAGGCAAGTGGAGTTCCAATATGCTAGCTGACTACTGTTGGACTAAAATGAGAGACGTTCCAGATGCAAAATATACCCAAAAATCACTATCTACCACTTTCTAGGTAAGTCAGAATCAGTAGTTATAATTTTGAGTTAGATAGCTAGTTACGGATTTTTTGGAATATTATAAAAAATTCAAATGAATATCACACAAAACTCCTGCCCGATGGGGAAAAACTGTAATTGTATTTGAATTCAGCACGAAAAATACTTTTAGAATCTGTTATTTTAATTCTTGTGAAAGAAAAAAAGTTAAATTTTGTCGACCAGTGTAATAGTTCCTATAATTCTGATAAAAGATTTATTATATATAAACGTATCGACCCACAAGGCAGGTCTTCTTCATGCTTGTAATGTAAGTCATAATTCTTTGATGTTTTTTTAAAAAAAATTCTCCTAAATAACAAATCGATTACTGAATGAAGTTAAAATATAATGTGAAAATATGACTTCACCATAGTCACTGTCGTCTGAGATTAAAAAAAAAAAAAATAAACTTTCTATTTTTAGTAAGGGCAGGAAAATAAATAAATGAATAAAAAGTTAATACAGTAATTAACTGTGTATATAGTAAGATTTACTATGAGCCGCCATCCATAACTAATCCTATTGCTATAAAACGCAGGAAAACGAGAGCAGAAGCTATTTTCTTTTTTTTTAAACTGTAAATTTTGTTGATAGTTGTATATTTATTATATAATTCTTCTTCTTCTTTCTCTTCCTTCTATTGTGCCTTTCAGCATGGAGGACCCTCCATCCATCTTGTCCACACATCTCGGTCTCTCGCCAACTCCTTCAGCTGGGCCAGGGTCTTGCCTCTTTTCTGACCTAGTCCTTGGATGTACTCCAAGTATGTTCTCCTAGGCCTTCCACGTGGTCTCCTGCCAATTGGCCTCCATACACTTTTTTGGTACTCTGTCTTCTCCATTCTACATCTGTTTCCATACCATCGAAATTGTCGGCATTCCAGGATGTTTTCAGTGAAGGTACCTTGAGTTCCTCTCTTATTCTCTCGTTTCTTAATCTGTTTCTCCTGGTTTTACCCAATATTCCTTGTAGAAATTTCATTTCCGCCGCCGTTATCCTACTTAAGGGCTTGTCTTGGATGACCCAAGTGAAGACTTGGTTGTTCTCCATCTCTTGTTCTGGAATTTTTCTATAATCAAAGAACTGCCAAGAGTAATATTGTCTCTATCTTTCTAGGATCTTTTCTGGTTCTGTGATCAAATGTCCGCTTTCATCTTTTATGTTTCTTATCTCATTGGTGATTTTACCTTTCAGTGCTTTTCTTTTTTCCAGAATTGCTTTATATTCTCCTTACAGTCACTGTCCAGGCTTTTTTCAAATTCTTCCCACGTCTTTTTCTAGGCCTCTTGGATAACCCGCTTGTTATAATTTCTACATCTAACATAATCTTCCCATTTTTCTGGTGTACATAATTAATCGTGGTAATAGTTTAATAATCACTGTTTTATTTTAATTTCCATTTCGACAATGGAATTATCTAAAAAGTTGACCATGAGTTTGATCCTAATGCTTAAGGTGTTTTGATCCGCTTCAAGTCCATCCAATCAGGAGTAACAGCCTAAGTAATGAAAAATTAAAGTGTAAAAAGCTGAAAAAATATTTTAAAAAATTAATTAAAATATTTATATAAAACATCAACAGTTCTTTGCTCCTGCGGTCGTACGTCATGTGAGAGGTAACATGTCGGAACCAGTCGAAAATTTTTATAATATTCAAATGAAAATGTTTTGCATATTTACCAAAAAGTACTATTCCCTAATATTGTACCGAGTGAGAATAACATATAAAAATCTAGCAACAGGTAAGCATTATATTAAAAACTAATTTTAATAACGAGGAAGAAAATGGTGTGGGCGGAGGTAAAAAAAAATTCTCTTAAGTAAGGTTCACCAGTTCACCAGTTAACAGTTCACTGTTTATTGGAAATGCAATGTTTCGACCCACATTGCAGGTCTTCTTCAGTTAAAGCTTGGCATTTGACTCCCTGAGCCCTGAAGAAGACCTGCAATGTGGGTCGAAACTTTGGCTTTTCAATAAAAACTTCCCCCTACTTAAGAGAATTTTGTTTTACCTCCACCAGGACCATTTTCTTCCTCATATATTTAAGGCCAACTATTATTATTCAAGATAATTTTCTTAACGTTCCTATTTTCTTAAACTTCTCTGTATCCACTATTGCGTTTGTCTAAGGGTGCACCTACATTGGATCCGATGCGATGCCACGCGATCTTATATTATCACATAGGATGGTGGGCTGAAAAAACAAATAACTGAAATACGCAGTGAGTGCCTACACTGGATCAGATCCGACATGATTCTATTCTTTTCAATCCGATAGTGAAACTAGTCACTGCCTTCCGAATAAAATAGTATTAATTTTATTCTTTTATTTCTTATATTTTATATATATTATAGTGAAATATAAATATACTAAAAATAATTAATAAATAATCTTAATTTTATAAATTTAAAGAACCAAATGCTATAACAATGAGGTAATATTACTATATTAGAATATTTTTGTCTTGCTGTTTGACAATAAATAAATAATTTTGTTGTTTTTCAATTTCATAAAATATAATTTACATTTTTTAGATATTCATGCTATATATAATGATTTAATTTATTGAATAGTAGTGATATTTTAAAATATTTTTGGTTTGTATTATCTAGGAATATTTATTTTGTAGTTCATCTTTGCAAACGAGTATAAAAAATCAGAAAAGCCCTTACCAGTGTTGCCAACTGTTTAACAAATAAATTAAACATTAAGATTAACATTTTATCAAAGTTAATGTTTCCAATTTTATTTGACGAATTAAAATTTTATGTAGCTATATTTTTTATGTACACTTCTGATAGATATAATTTTATTCAATGGAAAAATAACCTTCGCTACTAAATTTAATGGTTCATAAAGATTAGTAATAAAATATTTTAATGAGAATTGACAATATTTAATTTTGATTTATGACGGATATATATAATAGTTAATTATTAAATTACAATGTACATTTTTTAATAAACATTTTAGACAATAAAGGTTAAGTAGCCACACATGGCAACGGCTGGCTTGTCTGATTGAAAACTAATGATTTTGAAATGTGAAAATCGCACCTGATCGTACAGTATCGCATTGGATCCAATTTAGGCGCTTCCGTATAAATAAACTATTTTGATTCCACGAGCGACTAAATCGGTCGGATTACCCGGATAAAAATGGATCGCATCGAAGCGGATCCAATGTAGGCACTCTTGATATAATTCAGTCATTTAGTTTGCTTCCGAATTCTGATCGTATCGCATCGGATCCAATGTAGGTGCACCCTAAGGGGGCATATCTAGGTTCCAATAGTGTTTTATTTCTTTTATTTTTTTCATATCTCATATCTAATGGTATAAAAATGCGAAATAAGATTTACACAACTCATCCACCAAGAAAGCTTTGGGAACGGATATATGTCTGTATCACGCAAAATTCTCATTGTAAAGGGTATTTTTGTCCAAAACAATATGACAGTAGACTGTCTTACTTCTGTTTTTCTACTATTACGAGGGATACTGTTATAGGTTGAATATGATAGTGTGTTTCCGATGAAAGAGAAACAAGGCTTGTGTGTAATGGTGATGGGGTTTTTCCTGGGAATGAAAAACCGGGACTACACCTGTAGCAACCGTTCTCTAAATGCTTATGTCAATAGTCCCATCGATCGGGAACCTTTATAGATTATTGTCCCCTTCCGCTGTCTCCCTCTCATACTAATGTCTTATTTTCCTATTCAAGAGTTAGTTCAACGCAATGTTTGCTCATGCTTTTACCGCAGAATGGAAAACTTCTTCATACATGATGTAATGAAATGTGGTTCTGCGTCCTTCAATGAACGTAGGTAATGTTTGACCGATGACCAAATCTTCCAATATATTAAGGATTGCTAATTTTCATGAATGATTTTTACAACCATTTACTAAAAGTAAATTTTAAACGAGAAAATGAAACCAGTACCACTACAAAAATTTAAGAGCTTTGGGTTTAACACATAGTAGAGACTTAACTGTTTTATGGGACATTAGTCTTGCAGGAATGTAATTTTACAGAAATTAAACTTAACCACTCAAGGTTTTCTCTCCAATGGTACCCACTTTATAGAGGCTGGTTGAACCCCAGAAGGGTCTGTAGATCCCACATTGTCCATCCGTTGTTGTTATCAGATTAAATAATTTAGTAGTGATGGTCGGATTTGAAACCGGATTCTTCAGCATAGCAACACAGTACTTCACACAGTGAGCTACCTCGACCCCATTAGTGAAGGAAACAGATGGATTTTGATTATTGTTTTTTTAATAATAAAATAAATCATCTTGAAACAGTATAAGTTTTACAAAATTTGTACCTCCTTTGCCTTAAGTATTTTGTGTATGTATGATTAAAAGTTTATTCAAATTGCAAATTAGGTGTGTTTTTTAGAAATTACTCCTTTTACGCAAATGATGGAACGAAGCGTTCAGGATCAAAATGTGGATAACTCCAAAACTAAAGAAGTGACTAATTTGAAGTTTGCTGGTTCAATTAATTAATCACACTTAGCCGCTTTATTTCTTATGGTTTTAGAGCAGTTTTGGTGTAATTTCGGCAGTATTATGCATTTCTTCAATAAACGAGCGAAATGTCAATTTTTGAAATTTTGAGTTCCCCGTTTTTCCCCTTGTTTTGGTCCATTGACATTCTGCTTCGTACAAGGAAATACATTCCGGGTCCGAACTTCCATAATCCTTCGATCAATACTGGATACTTGGATATGTCCTGGGCTGGAAAAAGGGGCTAGCCATGGAGTTTCTAGGCTTCAACACAATGAAAACCTTAGTTCATAGTAGCGAGAGTTTGAGTGATCCTCTTCAATTTGGTTCCTAAAAGAATAAAAACCACATCACCCTATTAATGATTTTCAAAGAATATAGATCCGAAAAAAATAGACACAAAAAAATTATCCCTGGATACCTTCTTTTCGTTTCAGCCGGCTTCCATCGCTATACAGCTCCATTATCCTTTTGATTTAATTTTGCCTTTATGAAGCGTTTGAAATTAATTTAGTGACCTTTCTGCTCATCTATGCTTTAATATATTTTTATTTTCGCTGGTACTTCCTGCCACGATAAAAACATTAATCGATAGAGTAAATTACAAAAAAGTAATACCTCAAAAGAAGTAATTAATTATAACAAAAAAGGTGATTCAATAAAAACTCATTTCGTCGGCACAATGTAATTAAATACAAATACAATACCAATGATGATATCAGGTATTATTTAATGTTACTCAATCTAATTCCCTTTACAATTCTTCCTTTTAAAGTTGTTGCTGTATTTGTTACTCCTATTGAGCATGTTAGTAGGACCTTTTTTAAAGTAGAGTTTTTCTTGGAACTTTCGAAGAGTCTAGCTCTAACTGAAGCCTTCCAAGTTCCTAGTTTTTGTCCCACTTTGTCCTCCTCGAGGCGGACCCTGTGAGGAGTATACACTGACCCTATTCAGTAGAAGATACTCGATAAACATTTTTGTATTTTTACAAATTTTTATATAATTTTAATTTTATGTTTGAGTGGAATTCAAAAAATGGATTGAATTGGTCAGGCGGTGCAGCCAGAGATAACATAAAATAAGTGGTTAGATTGACTAGTCACCGCAGACCGCAAACTTCACACACAAAGTTTCACTTATTTTGTGTTATCTCTGACAGCACCCCTTGACCAATTCAATCCATCATTAATTTTAATTTAAATCTATTAAAAGTTACTGATTTAGTTAGCAGTGTTATATTATTTCGAAGAGTAAAGAAAAAGATAAGATCTGGAGTGGGGTGCCTCAGTGATCAGATTGCTGAGTTGCCGTCCCAGGTTCAAACAAGGCTGTGTCAGACTTTATTTATTCTGTAAATAGCTGGGGATGCATCATTTGGAATCTGGAACCCTCCTAGGGCTCACCCAGCCTCTATAAAGAGGATACCCAAAATAGGGGGACTGTCTGGCGATTGTGCGTGACTAAGACAAAAGACATCTCCAGGACAACCAAGAAACAATACAACATCTACCATGTAATGAACCCCAGACCCTTCATAGATTGTAGTGGTAGAAGTTTTTTTTAATGAAACCCAGCAAGTGGCCATAACATTTTTTAAAGGGAGAAAAAAAATACCTTAGTTATGTCGTCCTTCGGTTTGGACGTAAAAAGAATATCCCGAGCATGTCAGGTACTCGGTAAACACAAACCATAAACAACAAGCAATTACCATTTTTTTAATTATTTAAAGTTTTATTACGTTAAGATTATAAACGGTTATAACTATTTATTATTTATGCTGAAAGAACACTTATAGCTTTTTTAATTTATTTTTATAGAAAGAAAACCAATTTAGGCTCTTGGTAATTGGAATAGCTATAATAATAATATTCTTTATTTTATTGTTAGATGTTGTTTTATAATATATACCTTTTTATTTTATTGTTAGATTGTTAAATCTAGCGATAAAATAAAAAAATAAAAAGATATAAATTATAATAATAAAAATTGACGTAAGTCAACGAGATCCAAAAATAAAATTAATGTTTAACTAACATTCTCCCCGTATATGCATTGCAAATTGCGAAAACACGGAGATATAGGTTCTGTGAAAAGAAAGGATGTCTGACCAAGAAGCGAGCCAGGATGGCTGAATTGGCTAAGCACCACGTCGGAAACGTGGGAGACCCGGGTTTGGGTCTAAAAATATTAAAAAAATTATTATAATAGTTGTAACACTTGTACTTTATACGATCTTGATGAACTAGAACGGAATCGTTAAAAAGGCGATCACCGCGGTTGAGCTGGACTAAGTGTGATAATTGATATGCCGTCCTTCTGAAGGGGCGTAAAATGGGGGCCACAAGCCTAGCCGTGCCAGGTACATGTTAACGATATCTATAATAATTATACATGTATAGCCATAATTCAGGACTCGAATTGTAGGATCGTCCAATTAGTTATTGTGGTATAAAGTGAGTTAAACGAAACAAACAAGTACCACTTTTATAATTATTTTTAATTTAAATAGATTTTAAGTTTTATAACCTTATCACCACCCCTATTCCTTATCACTATTCATTGTAATCGGTTATAACTAGATATTATTTATACTTAAGGAACCTTAAATATTTGTTTATTTAGTTTTGTAGCAGGAAAAATGACTTAGGTAGGTAATTGATATTAATAGCAGTAATAATAATAATAACGATAATACTGGTACTCTAACGCAGGCCTTTAGAAGTCGTATACTTGATGAACGAGCACGAAATCGTTAAGAAGGGAACAGCATGGTAGTAGTGCTGGGCTAAGTGTGATGGATGCCGGTTAGGAAACTTGTAAGTCCTGTCAAATCCTGCTATTAGCGTGACTGCTCATTGTGCGCAATAATTTCCTTTTAAAATTCGCTAATGCGTTTTGCAATTAATGGCTACAATTAAGATCCAATTCAATCCAATGACATGAGAAACATACGGTTGCTTGGCTTAGAATATAATGATAATATAATGGCTATAATCTTGTACTCTAACATAGAAAATTAATGTTTATCAATACATTGTTTATTCTATTTTTTTCAGAATTATGTTTCTTTATTACTCGACAAAATATTTATCTTCAACAGATTATCCGACCACAACACTTGCCCTCATCAAATCAAAGTTCATTGTACTTGTATTTTTTGTCTTTTTCGTTATTTTTATTTTGTTAGTACCTTCTTCATTGGGTAATTATTCTGCAAATTGCCGCTTCGAGTTGGTTTACAACAAGATTTAACTTTTCATTTGCCTCCCTTTTAGTATTTTCCAATAATTATTATAGGCTTTAGTACGGAAAAGAGAATGTAATTATGGGTAATGAATAGATTTCGGTAATTATTTCATCAATTTTTTTTTTTATACAAGATGGAAATCTCAATAGGCAACTGAGGCCAAAATATCCTCAGATAGTGTGGGACTCCAACCCACTAAAACCACCTTGTTTTGCAACAGCTGAGTTAGCCCAAGTCGCTTCTCTTTCACGTGCAAAATCTGGGGTGTGGGATGTAGCCCATTGACTAATCTCCCAATTTAGTGGTATTTTCTTTTGTTTTGGAGTTTTAATTTATCTATTTTAATTCACATTCATAGCAAGTCATTAGGCTTCACTCTTTCAAGCCGCCTTATTTGATGCAAAGCCTCCTCATGTTCTGCATTTCTGGGTTTACGCAGATTTTAATTCTTTCATTGTGACGATCCGCAAACCTTCCAATCTCTTCTCTGACAGAGTTTACTTTGAGATCCCTATGTAAATTATCGTTTCTGACGTTCCATGGAGCATCAACTACACTTCTGAGTGCTTTATTTTGGAATATTTGGATTATTTGCATGCTGCTTTTCTTGGTACAACCCCAGAGCTGAAGTCCATGCCGGTTTTAGGACCTGTTTCTATAACAGAAGCTTGTTCTCAACTGTAAGTTGTGAATTTCTTCCTAGCAGCCAGTGCTTAAATTTTATAATCAGCTCTTCTTTCTTTTTTTTCAAATGCTCTTTCCAGTTGAGTCTAGCATCCAATGTCATTTCATCAATAAATAAAAGTTTCAACTAACATTTCGAAGCACAGATGATAAAGATTTGTTTAAACGTTCTTTCCTAGATGAAATGATTACCGAAATAAACAAATTTCCCTTAATTACATTTTCTTTTCCATGCTAAAGCTCATGATAATCTGTATTTTGGGAAAATGTTTAAAGGGAAACGAATAAACACCCACAAGACTATAAGCTCACTATTAATTACAAAATCTTCATATGCCTGACCGTTATAAGACCCATTTGCACTTATGGAGCTTTGGTACTTCACTCAGCCATCTAATTCTCTTATCCAATCCGTATAATCCTCAGTACTTTCTTCTTTGTTACACATATGGCCATCCATAATGACCTTAATGTTCCATTTATTGCTGATTGGGCTCGAACTCGATATTGGTTTTTCATAACAAACTTTATTCCCACTCAAACTCACTAGTTTCTAGTGTTTAGTTGTTTGTTATACTCAAACATTCATATTTCTGGAAAAAGATATAACAATTTTTTTTTTTTAAATTTATTTATTGAACCTTATATTACATACATTAAATTATTATTTAAGAAGATCCACATTAAAATCAATATCTAATTGAACTTAATTGAATAATTGAATGACTTTCCTCATCCTCAACTGCTTGATAACCCTTTTCCGACAAATAATATATATCACATAAATATATTTGTAATAAAAATGTAATAGTTTCATATGTAAAAGTTGAATTAGTTACTTGAGTTTTCAGACAGATCTTCTGTCTATATTTCAAAACTACCATAGGCTTGCGCAGAGTGTTTATGATCGATCGAAGAAAGGCACCATTAGATCTTTAAACTTTTCTTCCATGTACTATTTTATAAGATAAAAAATCCGGGAATCCAGATTAATAATGGTATCATAATTTACATAACATTAAAGAAATGTTAATTTTTGCTTTTATTTTTCTCACCCTCCAAAATTTTATTTATAAATAATTACAATATTCGAGTACAATTACATCTGAATATACAATTTTATTTCCATTTCATATCCTTGTGCTACCCTTTGGTATTTTATGGTCCTATGAATACTCTGAATGCTTGATTTTATTTAAATAACAATAAAGATATTGTAAATTATAGATAATCATATATAATACTGTAAGTTTTGCTGCATAAAAATGACGTTAACGACATTTATTGATGGAGTTAAAGAGCTAATAGAAGAAAATCGGAATAATATAAAAAATCCAAAAATTTATTTGTTCATAAACTTATCATAAAACTCATGATAAATATTAGGAGATAGACTATCGGTAAACATAATAATGGTATCACTGATTTATAAGAAACTTATTTGATGATATAGTTTATCCAAAGTTGCAAAAGTGTATCTGCTTACAAACCTAAAGTTTGTGTACAGGACTCTACAATCTACAGGGCAATTTCCCTAAATGATGATTAATTGTTGAAATTATCAGATGTGGCAGTCACGTGAAACGTAAATATTTATATTTTGCTACACTCTTATGTTTATAACAAAGTGGATTAGTGTAAATTAATTTCGGGCTGTATCAGGAAATCAATTGGACATTTCTTAATTAGATATAGGCGTTGAATAATGAACATTCTAAACTAAGGCTGACGTTTCCAGGATAAACAGCCGCCAGAATAACTAATTGTACGAAAACAAATTTACATCAGAAGGCTTCCCTCATTTATAAACTGATGATGTTTTAATAGGAAAGTAATTTTTTTTGTACAGATATAATACACAATACTATATATAATAAAATAAAATACTATACTTTAGTATTCTGCACTATACTGTATTATATTATATTTTTATTCATTTTAACGTGGATGCTCTGGACCGAATATTTTATACCGAAATATTTCATTAATGTAAGAAAAAACCTTTATCCAGTCACTTTATTCTTTTATTTAGACGTTTCGACTTCTTTGAGTCATTTTCAATTTTTTACTTGAATATTTTTCTCCTACTTTCAAATCCACTATAATAAAATAATCATGTTATAAATTTGTATATTATCAAAATAAATAAAATTAACAATACAATAAATACAAAAGTCATAAAAAATATGTCCTGAAAAACTGAAATAAGCATAGATACCTTTTAATTTAAACAGAACGAAATAAAATATAGAAGGAATATTGAATGATATTTGTTGACCTTGATTTTATATGTGGAAGAACGTGGTCCGGGTAGAGGTCACAATGAATTTCTCGTAGAATTGGAGAAAAACTTTATTGAGTAGCCAACGTTTCGACCTACTTTGTAGGTCTTCTTCAGGGCTGTGGGGGAAGGTTACTGGGGGGTATTAGGTCCTAAACTGGCTTGAAACACACCCAGCACCCCCTACAGCCCTGAAGAAGACCTACAAAGTAGGTCGAAACGTTGGCTAATCAATAAAGTTTTTCTCCAATTCTACAAGAAATTCATTGTGACCTCTACCCGGACCACTTTCTTCCACATAAAATATAGAAGTGTAACCTATATCAAAAACCTTTCTGAAAAAATTGAACCAACCTTTAAAAATTATGACATTCCCGAAATAAAGTTAGCACATAAAACTATAAACCCAATTAGAAACATAATAAACAGTCAAAAAGATAAAATACCATTAGAATATTGCATTATGTAAAAGTGTACAAAGAGGTAGTGTTTAAATCCAACAAAGTAACAAATCAAGAATTAAAAATTAGAGCAAAATAAGAAATGAAAAATTATTTAATAAAGGGTCCACAAATGTAACAAATGAAAAATTAAGAATTAGGACAGAATTACAATTAAGAAAAAAGATTTAAAAAATTATAAATTGAAGAAAAAATGACTAAAAATAGTGCTTACAAGAACAATTCAACTTTGTTAATGACACAACTTGTCATTAACGTCGCTTTCGGCAGCTGTTATCCGGCCTATCGGGCGGAGTTACAGTCGTGATTATAAATTTTGCCTATCCAGTAATAGTTATAATAAGGATCTGGTAGGAGTACTGACATATCAAATAAATGGGTCTTGATAATGAGCAACCGTTGACATAAAGGAGGAAGAACGGTTGACTATAATATCAACGAGGGCGGAAGGGCGAATCGATACCAGGCAAGTCGATGGTACCTGTTGTTCCCCGGTCGATATCCGACCCACATCCACTGCCCTTATATCTCTTTTTAATCCACCTTACACCTTCCCCTATAATTTCCTTATCTCCTCTGATAGTTCCTTTTGCCGCTTCCTTCTCACGCAATGCTACGTCAGCCATTCGCCCAAGATAATGGTGAGGTTTTAGGAATACGCACATAGGTAAGGTTCACATAGGATACATTACATATTGATTACCGCCTAGAATCCATCTATGTGTACTGTAAAAACATTAAATATGATTTATATTTATATGTAAATTATATTCATAATCTTGTCTATTACAGGTTATTATACTATACGTGGTTGCAGTTATCTTGAAGTACATTGCTAGCTTTATAAAAACCGTTGAAAGGTTAGCTAGGTTAGAAAATAGTCGGTTTTGGTGGGAATAAAGTTTGTCATGAAAGGATTGATATTTGGTGTGGGCCAAAGCTCCAAGGAAATATATCCTATATAGTATGATACAGAAACTGCGTAAATACTAACAGTATGGGGGAACTTTTTGATTAATCTAAGTGATTTTCGGTATTTATTTACATATAACTACTTTTCATTTATACATGTACCATATACGCATAGGCTATGGAATGTTATTTATAATAGTATGGAAATCGCATGATTGATCTAAAGTCACGGATGAAGTTACTCGTTGAAAATAATGAATGAAACAAAAAATCGATTGACATGACAATACAAAGCGAATGCGATAGAGAAAATGTAATGTAGAATTCCTTTTCCAGAGCACATGAGTTGGTGGTATAACAACCAGATGGAATCTATAACTCATTTTTGTTTTACCTGACTAGTGTTTTTGCTATCACACCCACGATAAATTATATCAACGCAACTTTCTAACTTCTAAATGATGGGAGTAGAAGAACGTTGATATCTCTTAAATGGAACTCTTATAACAACTCAATTTACATTCGAATTTTCAACCCTCTACTGCATTTGGAAGGTTTTTAGAAGCGCAGAAACAAAAAATTGAGTGATATTCAGTGATCCTTGTTGATACGTATTTCTTAGAAATCATCCTTAAATGTAGTATTTTGAGACCATTTCGGGTCACTATCTGAAACATATTATAGTATGAACCAGGAAGATAATAGTTTGGGTAGTTTTGTTTGTTTGTCATTTATTGTATTATAACGTGTTCCTTTTCTTTTCGAATTCTTGTACAGCATCTTATGCTAAGAAAGTTGATCTTACTGGAAGTAGGTTGAGTTCAGAAACCGGGCTGGATTACTGTGAACAGACAGATGCTGTGATATAGAGGTTTCACAGGGATATCAGATCCTCCTGTCCAAATATTGGTTCGGTTCATGTCAGGAATAGGCTCTCATGTTCGTCTCTTGTAGGGAACACGCTGACTACTGACTACTGATGTCCAGTGGGCTTCGGAGTTAGGTCAAAGGAAGTCAGTACTTGTGATCCGGTTCGAAATTACTACATATTATGTAATAGGTTCCCTCAGAATACTTAATATACCACACAATATATCTGATTTAACCTAATAAGCACAGCACAAAAGTTGTAAATTGCTGGAAAACTAAAGAATCGGAAAGCACTCTTGATGGACGTATTATTTTACACCATATGATAAATTATTAGATAAAAATGGTTAGGATAATTGTACTGTATTTATTTATTATATTGTCTATTCATTTATACTGATCTTAATAAATTATATTCATGAGTAAGCTATTGAAATCTAGTAGTATGCTTTATAACAAATTATCAGGAGCTCATTAGAATAGTTATTGTTATTATTTCATTCGTAAGATGTTACTAAGCGGTTTACCGACTGGGGAGCGTTCGAGGGGTAGACTGAGGCATAGGTGGGATGATTGCGGTAAGGTGTATAATAAAATTATTATTGTATTAATTTTACACCAGCTTATTATTTTTCTCATTGTTTAATAGTTTATTAATTTAATGCTACTTTATCCGGGTTGGCTATGCAAGACGTAATAACTTTTGCATATCCAGGCATAATTAGGATAGGGATCTTTAACGAGTACTTGACACCAAACAGGTCCCGGACCCCCTTTATATGTCCCTTCTGCAGGACGGTATAACCAAGAATGTTTAAAAAATCTTCAGTCCAACTGCCGGGTTGGGAGCCCTCCATCTTGTGTTGAGTAGGTTATTATGCTAACCACTATGCCACAGGTAGCCCAAGCTATTTCTCTTATTTCTTTTTAATTTTTCCGTTAATGTATTTTTTGTTTATCATTCTTAACTTTACATACACGGGTTATAGTACGCAATTCGGAGGGGTACACTTGTTATCATTGCAAAATACGGAATAGCTTCTTCAGTTGAAGAAAAATACGATAAATATTATAATTACAGAAGAGTCATAAAACTAGAAGCATTTTATGCAGCGGAACTTTGAATTTAACAAATAAAGGACAAAGGAGATTACAAACAAGGAAAAATTCTAAGGAAGATATTGGGATAAGCACTTTAAAATAAAGAGGTTTATTTGCATCTGAGCTAATTGAATTACTTAGAAATATTATTAAAAAAAAACGAATATTAAGATTCTATCGTCATTTACTCTTACTAAGAGCGTCTAAACATAAAATGAAAAAAACAACAATAATTATTTCATTGATTTAAAAATAGTAAAATAAAATGTTCATTTCGACTTAAATAAGCTGATTACTGATTACAGTACACCTGAGAAAGTTTTTAAAATAATAAAAAATAAACAATTCCAAAAGAAACCTTAAAAGAAATATAGTAACCTGAGAAAAGAGGATAAAGGCAATGTTGAAGAGTATGAAATAATATTCGATAAAACGCAGGGAAGCGTCGATACATCCATATAAAAATTATTTATTTGAGTTAACTCAAAGTGAATGATTAAAAAAAAAAAATCAATCTATCACGGAGTTGATCCTAATGGATAGATGGAAAATATTTCATCGTTCTTACCTTACAGACGTAATAAGTTAATAACTTCCCAATAAAAGAGACAGAGAAAACTTAAAAAAGGCTTATGCAAAAGTGCTGAAATAAAATAAATCGTCGGTACTCCGAACCAAAAAAAAAAAAGAAGGATCCTTAAGCCCAGTGGTTGAGAAAGCAGCAGAACTTTGCCTGCAGGTGATCCCTGGACTTCTCTCTCGGCCACGTTACTGGCATTAAAGCCATTGGGGACGTAATAACAGCACTTTAGCCGCAAGAGCTCAGGATTTGAACTTGTCCTAGATTCGTTAAGCTACCTTTTTAAAAATTCATTATTTCTCTGGCAGACTTTCCACTTCTAAATATAAAAACAATAAAATATTTTAAATGATACATATAAAATGATAAAAAGGGAGAGTGTGTGCTGATGTGGAAAGTAAGATTGTTGGTAAAGGGTTCCAATTCTCCAAAACCTCCTTCCAGTATTTCCCCAGAACCTGGCTCAATAAACTAACCTATACAAAACATGAAAGGTATAGAAAGTATAGGATTCAGTAGTATATGGTATGCACAGTAATGTTGTATCCAGTTTATAGTAGAGGCTGGTTGAGCTCGAGGAGGGTTTGAAGGTCCCACCGGATCCATCCTTGGCTGTTAACAGATTAAATAATTTATCTGGACCTCAATAAAATAGGTACCCTTGATAGGGGAATATCTTAACGGTCGTCGTGTATTTGCTTAAATCAACCCCTGTCCAACAGTTCGCTTAGAAACAGTCTCAATCGGATATTGAACTCAATACCTTTTATGGGTTATTATTATTCTGGGGCTACGGTACTACAAGAGTAGTGCAAGTACTCCACCACAGCCAGCCAATCTCCACATGCGATTCTCCTCCAATCTTGAATACACAGCAGTTTAAATTCCACTTGTACATCGTCCAGCCATCAGATCTGAAGACGTCCTCTGCTTCGTTTGCCATCTGGTTTCCCAGAGATCATGAGCTTTGGTATTCTGTGTTTTGGCATTCTTTCTACAAGTTCCATTCATCTAATTATGGATCTTTTTATTAATGCCGCCATGTCAGGCTCTCCATGCAGCTCCATCAGCTCCTCGCTCCTTCTCCTCCATACCACATTTTCCATACCACTCCACTCCATATTCATCTTAATATTTTTCTTTCCCAGGAGTTGACCATAAGTTCTGATATTTTAGTCAATAGTATGTCTCGCACCAATACATACGTATTGGTCTTATAATGATTTTTCATATTTATATTTGAATACTTTTAAAGAGCGATTTAAACAGTAACACTCTTTGTTGTGAGGAATAACTATAGGAATAACACCCCCCTGTTAATAACTATAGAAATAATATCCCCTGCTGTTATTTTGGCTTTTATATAGCTTTCTACTTAGTTGCCAAATATAAGCACACTTCCCAGGTACTTGAATGGGCTACAGCTCTAAAACTGTGCTCTCTGAACCTCACTTTTCCATTCACTACCTTTTTCAATTTTGAGTTTATGACTTATAGTGCTTTATTTTTGTCCGTATAAGAACCTAAATATTTTTTACATATAAATTATTTATTAATACTGATTTGTTTACTCATCTACCGAAATGGCAGATAAAGGTGGATTGTATGGACAGGAGATATTGGATGGAAGGTGTGAGGGGGTCTAGTTCGTGAGAAAATTGCCAAAACGAAGTAATCATAATTAAACTGTAGATATTAATAATGTTATAACATAAACATAAGATGTTATAATAATTAAAAAAAAGTTCTGAAACATCGTTTCTCTTGTTTAAACATTCATGTTCCTCGGACTTTCCTTTTGACAGGGACAAACTGTGCATACCGGGTGGAATTTTAGGGTTTCATTATTTTTATTTTCATCCGTACATTTTAACTTTTTCTAGAAATAACTTTTCCTTTCGCTCAATCCTTACTGCTGATTGTTTTACAAGGAGTGGCCAATTACAGCTAATTAAAACAAAGGTCTTTCTGAATTCATTACTTCACGAGCGGTAGGCAGTCCGTTAGCGAAGTTTTATTATAATAATTATAAGAAAAACAGATCACGGGGGGAAAAACTTTTTTAATTATTTTTTCACAAATTAAGCCCCTCTTGAATCGTTTTAACTTACCAGATTTAATTCCCTCTCTACTGTCTTTTCTTCTGTCGCAAGCCATTCTTCAATTATTTCCAATCTATCTTAACCATTATTATTTTTATTTGTTTTAATTTAAACATTAATTACTCATCAGGTGTTAAAGCCATACGAGTATATATAGCCAAGAACCCAGGTAGATAGTTTCTGAAACTTATTATTGTTAATAGTATGTAGCGGAGTGGCTGAATGGTAGAGCTCTGCGTTGCCGTGCCGAAGGTGGTGGGTAAAATACCCAAATGGCCGATATTCATTTAATCTGTCAGTGGCTGGAGATGGATCATATGGGAGAATGGCCCTTATCCAGCCTCCATTAAGTAGGTACCCAAAATAAGGGGAAATTTGGCGGTTGAGCGTGATCTACGAAAATCACTTCCTGGCACAACCTTTGTCCAAGAAGCAGTACAGTCTCTACCATGTACTGAACTGAACCCCAGATCCTTCATGGGTTGTGTATAGGGTTTGTTTTTCTTAATGTTGATAGTCATTATCTGATTATTGTTCGTAGACATATGTTCGAATTCGATCTCGTTAGTGAATAGAGTGTTTAAATCCAAGTAAATCTGAAATTAATTTTCCATTACTAACAGGGTAGTATTAGTAATTGTTATGAGTTATCACAATCAATTGATGACAATCAATTTGTAATCCTCGCCGATTCATTATTTGATTCCAATGGACAATAGCACTGCCGCACAACCCTTTATTCCAAATTACTAATTGAAAATTTCGTTTTGCTCAACTCTGGCATCGTATTACCGGTTTTGAATGGAATAACCTTTCTACGTAGGTGACTGGTTGGAGGAGTTTTGGGTTCTATACATGGTAGACTTAGACTTAGACTGTTTCTAAGGCATCGGATGTGCAGGGAGGTGGCTCGCTCGAGAACACGTTGAACCGCCAGGCCTTCCCCCAATAATGAATACCCACTTTACAGAGACTGATTGAACCCAAGAAGGGTACGCAGAGCTCATAGTGTCCATATATAGCTGTAGTGACTGTTAAATAATTCCAAATAATGTTAAATAATTAAATTGTTTTTTAGTATGAATTATATTTAATGCGTGGTAGTTATATTCTCCTCTTTATGAACAGCAAAGCTTAACTGTAGAATGTTCACTCTGTAATGAAAATATAAAATTTCTGCAGCCAAAGGGGACGTTCTACCTCATTTATTAGATAGCCTGAGAACATAGCATACTTTCTTTTAATTAAATAAATGTAAATGTAGGGACTAACGATAGTTTTTTTATTTTTTTCACATTTAACTCAAGTATTTCAGATTTTGTTGAAATAAAAAAAGGTCTCTTTTTAGAGTTCTTTTAAATTTAGTTATGCTTTTGTTTTCGAAATACATCATATTGCAATAGCTGTGATCAACGAGTAAGTAATCTATTTTTAGGAACAGCAGTTTTTTTTTAATTGGTGAATCAAATTTGATATTTTTATATTATTTCATTAAGAATTAATTAAATTTGCATAACACGACCTTAGATCTTGAACATCCGATTTTTTGTTTACAGCACGATTTTTATACCTCTCTATAGTTATCATTTCTTTTATATTCCGTTTGAAACTATTTTTCTCTTGGTGTATTATTTTAGGTTTATCAAATTTAAATGTAGGTTGTGTATTTTTAAAATGTGTAGTGAGAGCTGTTTGATCTGGTTTATTGTTTTTTTTTATTATTGTATCACAACTATATTTGTATTGGTACACTCTATGTTTTAAGTATTATTCCGATGTCCCGAAATAGGATTTACAGCATTTATCTTCACATTGTATTTCGTACACGACATTTGATTTTAACCCTAATTTATCCGAATCTTTGGTTTTTGTAAATAGTCTTGACACAGTGGCTGTGTTTTTGAAAGTAATTGCGGAGTCAATGTTACTTTCATTACCGGTGAGTGTTTATTCTATTCTTTCTGAAAGTGTTGGTATATAAGGTAATGTATAGTATTTTTTAGGATTGTTTTCATTATGGTTGTTCTGGTTAGAAAGTGTTTTTGTTGTTTTTAATAAATTACGAAGGAGGCTGAGCGGATAACCATTTTTTAATAAGAGGTCCACTACGTTGTTTTCGGCTGTTTTTGGTGTATTGGGGATGGTAATTTTCTCGCTCGATTTATTTGTTTTAGCCGTATTTATTTTATATCTTTTGAGGCATTGGCTTTTGTAGTGTATGTATCGACCAGAGTGAATAGGTTTTTGCCACCATTTAGTTTCTATTTCCCCGTTTGATTTTCTGATTAAGAGAACGTCTAAAAATGGTATTTTATAATCTTTTTAAAATTCAACAGTAAAGTTTAATCGAGTGGAATATTTATTAAATGCATTTAAAATTATTCGTTCTTCATTGTATTCGGTTGGTATCGCTGTTATTATATCATCCACACATTTAAATAGAAACGGGATATTAAATGGTATTTTGGGTATGACTGTATTTAATAGTTCTTTCAAATAAATATCAGCCAAGATCGGTGAAATAGTAGATCTCATAGGGCAGTCGAATTTTTGTATATAAATTTTTCATTGAATTAAAAATATCCTCTAATTGTACATAGGGCCCATAATTGTAGAAATAGTGTTTTTGGGGATGTATATTATATATAATATGATTCAACAATTAAAAAAAAAACTGCTGTTCCTAAAAATAGATTACTTACTCGTTGATCATAGCTATTGAAATGTAAACATTTTATGATATATTGCGAAGTAACTGATTAATGATAAACTGATCTATTCCTCGGAAGTTGTAAGTACAGCCTACCTATTACAACTTGCATGTGTCATTTTGTATTTATTTTAGTATCCTATTTAATGTTTTCACTAAAAGCTCATTTTTTCACTGTCAGAGCATTGATATAAGACTCACCTAGTGTCGAACGTCGCCTAAAGAAGTTTAAACAAGGACTGAAACTCGAGAACCAAAACATAATATATATATATATATATATAAGTTAAGATAGGACATATACCAATATAGACACTAATCCTAAACAGTGAATGTCAAAATTGTAAATAGTGTAAATAGAGGATTGTAACTTGAATAAAGCAGTGTTTAACTAGACTTCATGCGTGTTATTATTCTCCCAAACTTCTCTTTTTTTTATGTTTTATGTGCCGAAGCTCTTAAGTGGTGCCGAAACCCGGGAATTCGTTAACAGTTCCCAGTGAAGATTTTTTTTTTATTACGTAAAAAAAAAACAGTTCGTAGAATTTTTTATTTTTTCGAATTATTCTTGTTTTATTTATTTTTATTAATTCGTATGTCAACAAGTGCCAGCATGAATGAACACGGTCAAAGTATTCTCAGGCCGGCAACGCTAACTTTAGACCCACAACAGCCGGAACAAGAGAACCCGGAGTTCCCGCCGTATCCATCGACTACTCTAGCCATGGCGCGGGCGGACTTAGCCGCACAAGAAGCTAATCGAATAGCGCAAGAAACAAATGCGCTGGAGAAAATGAAATTGAGGAAGGCTAACGCGCAAGCTATTAGGAGAGAGATCTCTGATCTAGAGAAATTTAACGGAGATGTGGGTGAGCTCAACCACTTCATCAAAGGCGGAGACGGCATCATGGCCAGCATACAGTCACAGGAGGCGGCTGATCTTTTGGAGGAAACTGACGCGAGAAGATTGCAAGTGGCATTAGCACGTCGGGTCAGGAGGAGCGTCCTAAATTTGATCCAAGCCGATGAGGATACTCCATGGATGATGATTAAGGAGAGGTTGAAGAAAGCCTATGGAGGAGGGCGATGGGCCCCAGTGGAGGACATGTTACAGATGTTTAGAGAGATGAAGAGGACAGGGCAATCGAATGGCCAATACGCAGCAGAACTCCTCGCCTAACTAAATAAAATAAATGAAAAATTGCGTGAAGTGATGGAAACCAGCGCAGTGGAAGCCTGGATGTTGTTCATGACAACAGTCCTCAAAGTACAACTGGCACGGGATACCGGAAAGAAGGACGGTCTGCCCAGGGATAAGTCATTCGTAGAATGTGCTCAGGATATGGTGGATGCGAGTGCCCGAAACGAGGAGAAAAAAGAAGTGTTTGAACCAGGGTGGAGTAAAGTGTCCTATCGCAGAAACGAAGTAGCTAGAAATCGAGCGAGGATAGAACCGGAGAGAAGAAGAGAGGGAGAGTTTGTTAGAAAGAAGCCGATGATCAGAGAAAAGCAGCAATTTGGTGACAAAAAGAACTCGAGAAGGGACGACAGGAGGTGCCACGAATGTGGCAAGACAGGGCACTTGATGGCCCAGTGCCCACGCACGCGCTGCTTCGAATGCCATAGCGAGGGGCACATGGCTAGGCAATGCCCGTACTTAAGAAGGAGAGATCACGATCGTGGAAATAAACGCTCAGCGAATGTGGAGGAGGAGTAGAGTTCCATCTGTTTCATCGAGATCTTCCGGGACTTCAGGATCCGAGACCGAGGGCAGCGAACCTGGTGGCAGGAGAAGCAGTGAATCCGGTAGCAGAGGGGCTCCTGGAGGAAGGCGCAAACAGCGGAGTGCAGGGAGGAGGCCCGAGGATGTAAGCAGGGAATGAGGATGGTGTAATGGGAGGGGCAACCTTTTGTGTGTTAATACTATTGGGAAAAAGTGTGAGCGGTTGCCTATAATTGAATTTTGTAAGGGGTGGAAATGCTTAGTGGATACGGGGAGTTCCTGTAGTTTAGTGAGTAAGGAGAGTTTAAGTATAATATTTAAAAGAAAGTGTATACCAGAATTCAGGAAGTGCCTGTGTAAGTTGGTCACTTTGAGTGGTCCCTGTACCGTCGAGGGTGAAATCGAGTTGACACTGGATAGATGGGGACGTGAGGGTGAGGTGACATTACACGTGGTAGAGGACATGCCGCGGGAGTACGGGGGAATTCTGGGTTGCGACCTACTCCGAAAACTGGGTGTGAAATTGCGGTTTCAGGGGGTGCATGGGGTATAAAAATCGGGAAAAAGATGTATAAAACGATTGAGGAAGGGAAGAGGGGCGCGGGGTGTGTGGGTGCGATCACACAGGACAGGGAATGGCGGACAAGGGTGATAGAAGAATATGCGGACATTTTTTTTCGCGAAGGGGGACCGCTAAGCGTGACAGGGGAAACTCTCCATGAAATTAATCTTAAGTCGGAGAAAGTTACTTACGTTAAGGAACGTAGATACCCACAGGCCTTGAGAAACCTCATCCGGGACGAACTAGAGGAGCTGAAGCGGCAGGGGATCATCGTCGATAGTAAGTCGCCGTTTAATAGCCCCTTATGGGCAGTAAAGAAAAAGTCCATTGAGGGTGAGACTCAGGACCGCTATAGGGTGGTGATCGACTATCAGCAATTGAATGAAAACACGTTAGACGAGAAGTACCCCATCCCGAGATTGGATGATATCTTGGACAGGTTAGGCGGGGCGGTGATTTTTACCACATTAGATCTGAAATCCGGGTATCATCAAATACGTATGCACCCCAGGGACCAGAGCAAGACAGCCTTTACATTCGAAAGGGTGCATTACGAATTTAGGCGCATGCCCTTTGGTCTGAAGAACGCGCCCATAACATTCCAAAAGCTAATGGACGAGTTCCTGCGTGGTCTAGACGAGAATATGTGCCAAGTGTACATTGACGATATTCTCGTTTTTAGTAGATCGGAGGCGGAGCATATTGCGGATTTGAGACAGGTCTTTCAGCGTATTAGACAGTTTGGGCTGAAACTCTCCAGGGAAAAGTCTATGATAGGGCGGAAACAGATCAATTTCCTGGGTCACACGATATCGGAGGAAGGGGTGCGTCCGGACGGAAAGAAGGTCGAGGCGATTGCCAAGATGGCAGTTCCCACTGACGTTAAAGGAATTCGGCGGCTGTTAGGAACCCTTAACTATTACCGCCGTTTCGTCCCAGAGATGGCCGAAAATCTCGTTTCGCTGAACGAGCTCCTACGAAAGGGGCGTACGATTCCGGAAATGGAGGCGAAAGTTAGGAAGTGCATGGAGCAGCTGCAGGCCCAACCGGTTCTGGCGTTCCCAGACTTCAATAAACCATTCTCCATTACGACGGATGCTAGTGAGTATGCGTTGGGGAGCGTGCTGTCCCAGGAGAGTGAGCATGGAGATCGACCGATTGCGTATGCGAGTAGGAGGCTCACGGACGCGGAGTCTAGGTATAGTGCCCTGGAGCGCGAGCTACTGGGCATCGTTTGGGCGGTCCAACACTTCCGGCCCTACGTGTTCGGGAAACGGTTCAAGGTCCACACAGACCATCGTCCCCTTCTGTGGGTGGGAAATTTAAAAGAATCTTCGGCGAGAGTCACGCGGTGGAAAGAGATCCTCAGCCAGTATAACATGGAGGTGGTCTATAAGCTGGGTAAGGACAACGTGGTGGCGGACTGGTTATCTCGCGCTCTCCAAGTTAACGCCATAGAACCGGAGGTGGGTGAACCGTCGGGGGAGCTGCAAAGATTCATCCGGGAATGGACGCCAGATGGGGAAGGAGAACTTGGGACGGACAATCGGGAACATGAAGTTTCCACAGACCAGGACGGATCAGGGGAGGAGAGGTCAACGGAGATGGAAGAGCTGGACGAGCCAGTCAACGATAAAAACCGACAGATCATATGGAAAACCAGGACGACAGGACTTCTGAAAATGGAATTTTCTAAGTATGAGAAGCACAGTATCGTTACTATCTGGTCCCAGCCGGGAGTCAAAGAGGAGCAGATATGCAGGGTATTGAAAGATGCGTCCAAAGTTGGTGCGAACCACTATCTGTACGTCGGGAACGGGACAGTATGGGACAAAATTCGAGGTCTATGGAGAAAGGAAAAGATAGGCATGGACCGAGCGTTTATTCGGTGTCGTCTGATGGTAGAAACATTACGGGATGCTGAGCATCAGAAGGAGGTGACATTGGCGTACCATCAGGGTAAAACGAATCATCGCGGAATTAATGAGACCATTGCAGCCCTAAAACGTAGATATTATTGGGTAGGGATGAGGAGAACGGTGGAAGATATGGTGCAGGAAAGTACCGTCTGTCATACTGCGAAGTATGATCGTCACCCTCCGATTGGACTACAAACAAAGACGACTACCCCCACGGCACCGGTGACGGACCTCCAGATTGACACATTCACTTGGAGAGGTTTCAAATGGGTGACGATAGTGGATGTCTTCAGTAAGACAGCTATGGCCCACCCGGTGAAGGAGAAGTCGGCAGCGGCGGTCAGTGAGGCCCTTCGGATCTGGTTCCGATTCTACGGAGTACCCGATAGAATTTCCTCGGACGGGGGAAGGGAATTTGACAATGCCCAATTGCGAAGGGAGATGCAGGAACTTGGGGTTGGCTGGCATTTTAACACGCCTGGGCATCCAAAGAGTAGAGGGGGGATCGAACGTCTACATAGCACCTTAGGTGAGCATTTGAGGGTCTTTCATGCCGACAAGGGTCTGGAGGCAGATGTGGCCATGCCCCGCGCCGTAGCGGCGTACAATCATACGATCCACATGGCCACCGGGTTTTCCCCATTCGAAGCTCTTTTCGGTCTTCGGCCTCGAAGGAGAGATGCGCGGGATACGGTCGTAGACGACACCGTGGCGGAACGCCTCGTCGCGAACAGATTGAAACTCGACCGAGTATGGGGAAAGGCGCACGCACAAATGGTCTCAGAAAAGAGTAAGAGAGTAGCCAAGGATAATTTCGGTGTCAAGGATATCATGGGGATCCTTCGGATAGGCGGTATTGTGTACAGAAAGATTGTGTCAAATCGCGCAAAGGAGATCCTGAGGTATGAGGGGCCATTCAAAGTGGTCGCGATTAGGGAGCACAATCTGGTCACCGTTCAGAGTCTGGCGGAGCCCAGAAAACGTAGAACGGTACATATTGAGCAGCTGAAAATTCCAGCTGGAGAAAGTAGACTGTAAATATGTATTTCTTTTTTTTATTTTAGTATTATTATTATTTTGTATTTTTAGGTGTTTGTTAAAGTAGGCCAATAGAGTGATAATGATCTTTGATGATTTTGCCTATCCAGGTTTAATTAGGATAGGGATTTTCAACGAGTACCAGTCATAGTGCAATTGTGGATCCCAGTATTACGTCCCTCCCAAAGGACGGCTTATCCAAGATTTTTTTTCTCCCTTTAAAAAATCCTAAGGTCCACCTCGGCGGGCTACGAATCCACGTTCTTTGGCTTTGTTCTGCTAACCACAAGACGACTGATCGCCTTTGGGGTACTTGTGTATTGGACGGTCTGTAAGGACTGTTATCCGCCATTGTTTATAACATAAAAACTGATAATTCAGATACTGGTAATACATACTTTCTTATTCATATTGTTATTCGATCTTGGGCTTAGCAGTTTGTTATGCTAATCACTAGACCACAGGTCACCCACTAGGCTATTTAAAAGATTATTACAAATATAGTAAATGTTGTAATTATGACAATATTAAAAGGAATACAAATGATTCCGTTATTAACGGGACCGAGAAAGATTAAGGGACCGGCTGTGTGTAGCGCTGAGTTGCTGTGCTAATGGTTCCGGTTTCAATCTGTTTGTGGAAGATAAGTTATTTATTCTTTTAACAGGTATCCATATAGTCATGCCTTTCTCAGGCCCTCATGGTGTTCACCCAGTCTCTATGAAGTGGGTTCTCTTAGTTGGGGAAAACCTGGCGATTGAGCTCAGACTGATCACCTCATCATTCAATGTCAAAAATGAGTTAATTCTAGATGATTTTAGAACTAAATGGTTGTTGATATGAGAGTTTGAATAATGATGATAATATCATTGAAATGGAATTTATTGTATGAAATTTTATTATTACATAGGTATGTAGTTCAGTATAATAACATCGTTTTTAGTTCAAATGGGATGAGGGATTATGCAGCGGGGAACAAATCTATATCCCGATTGCATTGTCTGGATAAAGTTAATTTGAGCCGTTGACAATAGATGGCTCTGGCATAAGTGTAATCCCGGAACCTGTACTGTGGGAGGGGACGGTGGCATGCCTCACAGGCACCTTTCCCCCGATTGTTTAATTACTTAAATAGATTAAATTCCCATTTACACTCAGCTCCGACTTAGGTTGGAATGACGCAGTAGTCCCTCCTTTATCAACAATATCAATGGAAAACATTTCACTATAGTTGATTGTTTTCCGATTAAAAATAAAATGTATTTGCTATAATGCACAGTAATTTAAATACTATAGTTTGAATTTGAATATAAATAGTAAAATATCCGTCCTTGTGTTTTTTGGTAGATATGTTATTGTTGGGCGAAGACGCGGAAACATGTCGGGAAGTTTAAGTGCTTATGGTAACGAATAGAACAAAATTGAACTTGAGACTGGGCCACACTCGGCTCACTCATCTACATATAAAACTGCAACCTCCTTTATGCCAACATTGTAACGCCCACCTTACAGTTAGACACCTTTTTGAGGAGTGTGTATATTACCAGTCAACAATAAATTAATTAGGACTAGTTCCAGATTTGGCGAAGGCACTTGGTGACAGCGAGGCTGATGTCTCATTGGTGTTTCAGTTTTTGATAACACATCGACTACTATCCGCAATATAATATAGTCACGAGTTGTGTGCGCAAGTCTGAATGTGATATGATAAAAACAAAGATTTTCTCCACAACCTCAAGACAACAACAACGCGTTGATGACCTAAGGGTTTTACGCCTTTAAGCACCAACATACAAACAAAATTGAAGAGGAAATAAAGGCGTGTTTAAAGGCAGGAAATGCTTGCTATTATTCGGTTTCGAAATTTAAAAATCATAATTTATAAACCCTTCCAACTCTTTTTGACGGATGTGAAAACCGGTCGCTAACGCTGAAGGAATTCTAACTTCTTAAGGAATTCGAAAATGAGGTATTCGAAAATTTTTGGTCCAGAAAAACATGAGATAGCTGGAGAATTTAGTAGATTACACAACGTGGATTCGCGAAGCATACTCCTGGTTAATGTTATTGAATTGATAGCGTCACAAAGATTAAGATGGCCTCAGAAAGATTCTAGGCTTAGCAACGAACGAATTCCTTAAAATTTAATAACCCCACATAGGTGGGAGGATTGCGTTAAGGGTTCGTTATGCCTTATTATTATAAGTATAATAAACAACGGAAAATATATCAAACTTCGAAATGGTTATTAGAAATATTTGACTTAAGTTCTATTGAAACTTTGATAGCACACCTAAAAACATATTAAATGAACGTCTATTGAACCATCTCTTAAAACATCAGTCTATGGGTCATTGAAATAAAGAAAAATTTGGCCAAAGGCAAAAATGATATTGCGGAAAAATGCTGGATAAAGGTACTAAATAAGACCAATGAGTGTAAATTTAATCCAGAAAAGCGATGCGAAAACCACACCATCCAAAAAGGACGGAAGAAAGTATAGTATAAAGAAATGGTGGGAAAATAAGAAGAACTTTAAGGGAGATTGAAATTGCCTCTCCATGTGTTATTACGCCAATGTATAGATTAAGTAATGTATTCGTCTCACCCGGAATCAAACCGGCAATCTTCAGCATAGAATCTTAGCTCTCTACCCCAGTGCTATCCCGTTAATTTGAACGATATACAATACACGTACAAGTAAAATATGATTATCTGAAACTGAAATATAATAGTTATCGGTGGACGATTTGTAAGGAATATATCGGTTTATTGAATTATTGAACATATAAGATTGATTGAACAAGAGATATAATTATGTGAACTAACTAGGTGGCTTATTGACTATTGATCAATATCATAACTTATTGACTACGGACTACATTTAACTTAGGAGACTGCTCTCTTAAATACTATAAAGTATCTACTACATCTACTCTCTACTCTCTGCTCTCCTATCTCTTACATTTTATCTTGTCTCTATCCTAATCTTAGAGTTGAATTGTATACATTTAAAAGAAGGGGGGAGAACAAGGAAATTTACATTGCTGACAACACGGAAGCATTGATGAAATTTCCTTGTTACAAATGCAATTTATATACAATTTACTTCAGGTCGTTACCATGTAACTTAAAGACCATTTAAGGATATTATTCACACCCCGATAGTTCTAAACAATACTAACATACTCGTTCTGAGTTTAAGAACTATTCCTTAATCAAAATAATATGAAACGAAGACATGGGATCCCAGCACACCTCTCTAAGTTAATTGAGCTAATGGACGAGCAAGAGCGCTAATATAAAAATAAATTATGAGATTAATGTTTAATATCCTCCTTCTCGTTTGGAACTACCGCTTTTTTCAAAGATAAAAAAGAACTAAAGATCTCAATAAACGTTTTTCTACTTCCTATCTACTCCCAACCCATTTGGGCAAGCCGAATTTTTCATGTCTCCATAAACTGGCTCTTTCCGACTTCCCTCGAGAACGAAATCCATAAAAAGTAACTCCTCCGCAGTCACGCGACATTATTTTACATATTCAGATAGGGCCAGGAGTTGTGAGGGACGTTTGTTGATTTAGGGCAGCATTTACAGAAACGAAACTTTTAAAGGATCACGCTTCGGGAATAGAAGCTTTATTTCTCAAGATTTCTATAAATATATATATTTTTTAAAATTTAGTTATTGAAATTTTACAACTGCATAATAGAATACATCAAGTAAATATAATGAAAGATATATAATGACACGAGATAAAGGCAAGTAGTAAACCTACCCAAATGGTAGTACTGGTTAAAAAATTAAACTTAAAAGAGGCCATCTTCTAACAAATATTACTTATATAAATAATAATTCAGATGAAGTTGCCAGATTTAAAACAGTTTGTTTATAGTCTTTCCTTGGCTTTACAGATTTTACTTTTACAAAATATTTGTCATATTCAAAATTGTTTTTTCTCTCCCTTTATTTATTAACACATTCTGGGCGGGTATTTTTGACGTTATATTAAGGCTGGAGCGGATAACATATTGAAAAATGTGCGTGAATTTTATTGTAACGAAAAAAAAAGTGGTATTTTCTTAACTTCGAATACATTCTTTATCGTTCTTGTAAACAAATAAAGACACTTTGATCCTACCAAAAATCTATCTAATCAATTCTTTTGTGTATAGTTGTACTTCGTAATACTACAAATGAGAAAGAGCAATAACTAACATTAGTAACCCTTATAGCTTTATTTCGCTCAATCTTTTATACGTATAAAAAAAGGTATTTTTACTTGTTCTGACCACAAGGGGTTAACATAAAAAATGCAGTTATAGAAAATAAAATAACTCTATTTATGCATCATTTACGATTTTTTCACAACAATTTAAATGATTAAAACTGTATTATTCGGTCTTTTGAATTAGGAAAATCAATCTGTTGTTGGAAAAATATATTGCAGTTTTATTAGAAATTAGGTAGTAGGTGTAGGTGATTAGAAAATTTCTTCTAATATTAAGACAATATTAGAGTGTGCGACCGTTGCTTAAGATGTTTCATTGTGGAGATTTTTAGTTTGAGGAGTTAGTGTATGATGAAGTATTATTATTAGTTCTCCATATTACACAAAATACGCTCAAAGATAATACACGTACTAATGACAAGATGAATAAAGAATAAATGAAAAGTGCCAATACAAAAAAAGGGAAAGTAAGGCCAGAAAGAACAACGGAAAAAATATTCCAAAGTATGTGATTTAAAAAAAAATGAGTAGCAGATTGTTGGGGAGAGCGAGAGCGTAAAGGAAAAAAAACCAAAGGGTGTAAGTCTGCAACCCCGTGCCAATAAGTGCCGGCTATTTTGAGCGTCATTAAAATAAAATAAATATAAGAGAAATGGTATTAGAAAAAAGAATTTATGCGTTATTGAAATATACAAAATTAAATTTAATGAACGAAAGATTACATAAAAAATAAAACAAAGAAAATGTGGTTAATGAAATACAGGTCAATGAGATATACCAGTTATAATAAATTATTGATATAAAGGCCTGATATTTACTAAATAAAATTTAACATTATTAATAAAATGAAAATAATTTAACTATTACTTTAAATTTAACAAACAAAAAAAATCTGACTTAAATGTCCATAATTAATAGAAAAAAAAAAGATTCTCTTTGACGTCTTCTCTTCAAGGACTTTAGTATAAATTCTAATTTAGTACCTGATGTGAAGAACACGATCGGCGATATCAGAGGTGATGTGCCGGCGGCACCAAACAATTCACAATTGGCGATTGTGAGTGCGGGATTTCCTCACACTGTTCCCTCACCGGAAGTCAGAACCTAACTCTGGTGAGTGGGGGAAAAGACGAGGTGAGGATTCATATGTTGCCAATGGTTAATGCTATATATCTTTTATTATATACAAACCAGAGCAATAACTGAAGTACTAAACCTATTGAAAAATAATAATAATACAGTTACAACGATGTTTCTCTCGTTCATTGAATCAAAACTTTTAAACTAGTTATATATAAAACTAAGACCTATATGGATTTACGGAATAGAACTATGGGGCTCCACCAAACCATCGAATTCCTCTCGTATCCAATCCATGCAATCCAAAATCCTTCGCAAAATCCTGAACGCTCCTTATTTTGTCACAAATAAAACCATCCATAATGACCTTAACGTTCCATATGTTACCGATTTAGACCATTCCAGATACCTATTATTCCATAATAAACTTCAGGCCCATCCAAACTCACTAGTTTCCATCCTTGCATCCAATTCCATCCCGGACAGTCCTCCTAGGCGTCTGAAGAGAAGATGGCCTCGGGATATTCTATTATAGAAATGTAATTAGAGTGCTGCCAGTGGGTATTGTCTCTACCTGTCCTGTCATTTATTATTTATTCTTATAGCCATTGTACTAGATGTATATAATACAGTTGCACAATTCAATAAAATAATTTAAAAAAAAATTATATATAAAACTATTCTGATTGCCAAACAAATAAATAAATATATAAAAAATAATATTCCATTCATTTATTGAGCGTGAACCGTGAACAACACCCAACAAAATTTGCTAAATTTTACAAGTTATCCTATCCTGTTGGTCTGGTAGAAGCAGGAGTGGTGCTAATTTGGTGACTGGTACAATGTTTTCACCATTATGAATTTTTACCCGAAATACTCGAACTCTGCTAAAGATTTTCGCAACTCGACCGGTGGCCCAATCCAGAAGGGTAGTTAGTATTCGGTTCTCGAATCAATACTAGAGTCCCAGGCATCAAATTTACACTCTCCTTATTCCACTTTCGCCGCTGTTGTAAGCTGTTAAGGTAATCATATCTCCATCTCTTCCAGATGTCCTGAATCGCTCTATGTAAAAGTTGCCAGCGAGTCAATCGGTTGGTAAAGTGGTCTAACGAGTTTGGTTCCGGAATGGCCAATGGATTAGAAAATGGCCAGGCGTTAGCGTGTCTAGATTTTGAGGGAAACATGAGAGTGGGTACAAAGTTTGTCGAAATGTCGCTTTCTATTTTTTATTAATGTCGTTTTTCACTATTTGAGGAATAGTTTTTTTTAACCCCACCCGGACTATTCTATATTATTCTAAACAAAGATTCATGTTTACCCTGTAGTAGTGTAGATATCATCGGCATTAGGATTCCATGAAGTGGCGAGACTACTATAGCCGAAACTTAATGTAAAGCCCCAACTTTGTCACCCGTCATTAAGTAATCTGAAGGTTCCCTCTCCATCATAAAGGCCGGGACATCACGAAATCTTTGAACATTTTCCTGACCTACTTTTTCAAGACTTTTTACGAGAGGCAAACTTTCAAAACGAGATATTGAAAATACTTTTCGGGAGTTTTTTTTTTCTGGAATCCTAATTTTCATGATGCATTGATTGATAATCTTGTTGTAGTTTGCAAAAGATTACTGTGAAATAAATTATGATTGCGCCCAATATAAAATAAAAGTCGTTGTAACTCGAAATTAATATTTTTGAAAAATTACGAATAATGGATAATTAGTTAATAATATGTATTATCAGTCAACACCAATCCAGTTATTGTATCCCAAAGCCTCCAATCCCATATCTCTGATCTTGAAGAATGGTGTCAAAACTGGAGAATTAAAATTTATTCTCAAAAATCGCATCAAATCACTTTTACCTAACGTCATAAACCAATGACTTGCTACCCTAGTATCATTTAATAATATCCCACTGGTGCATGTAGAACAGATCTCATACTTAGGGTTGCATCTCGACAAACGATTTGTCTGGAATCCTCATACAAGACTGAAAAGACAAGAAACCGCTTGACGTTTCAGACTACTTCAACACTTACTAGACAAACGCTCTAAGCTCCCAATTAACTACAATATACTCATCTACATACCATCATACGACCTATTTGGACATACGGAGTAGAGCTTTGGGGCTCCACTAAGCCATCGAATTCTTCTCGTATCCAATCCAAAATCCTTCGTAAAATTCTCAATGCTCCTTATTTTGTTAAGAATAAAGTCGTCCATAACGACCTTTATGTCCCATTTGTTGCTGATTTGGCCCGAACGCGATATCTATCCTTTCATAACAAACTTTATTCCCACTCAAACCCTCTAGTTTCAAACCTAGCTTCCTTTTCGATTCCCGATAATCCTCCGAGGCGTCTGAAAAGAAGATGGCCACGTTACCTTCTTAGCTGAACTTTTTATTTGAGTACTACCATAGGGTAGTTTCTCTACTTGTCATTAGCTGATGTCATTATGTATCACTTAGCCTATTTACTTGTTTTATTATTGTAATACAGTTGTAAATATGAATAAATACATGAATACATACTTAGTGTTATGTTTATTTGCAACATGCGACATATTGTTTATTTAAATATATTTTATTATTTATATGAACTGCTAGCTGTAGAAAGGCAAATAGACCAATATTGTAAGTTTTGAAAGAGACTTAAAAACAAAAATTTCAGAACTTAGACAAGTTGCTTTTCTATAGATTTCATTCATTCATATATTCATATGCGAATTAAATATGTACTTTACATTCTTTGATATTTACTTACATATCATTGCTTTCAAATTTAAGTGATATATAAAAATAAAGTTTATACTAGCTCTTTAGAAGTAATTCTAGACATTTTAATTCTTATCTAACATGCTGGACTGTATTTCTATGTAATTTTTATCTTTGAAAAAAACCCAGCTTCCTGCCAATTTCTTTTATTCTTTCAAAAACAAGACGTTTCGGCACGCACTTAAATGTCATTTTCGATATTATGATATTAATATTATTATATTATAAATATTACTTTTTTATGAGGTATCTATGCTTAGTTTTTGCTAACTGTTTTTGGACAAGTTTTTTTGTTTTTGTTTTTGGATTGTATAACTCATTTATGATTGTTGTTTTTTTTTACAGATTTCGACTTGTTACTTTTTTAAAAGTTATGTTTAGGAAGTTGATGTTTTTTAATACTGAAAATGGCATTTAAGTGCCGAAACGTCTTGTTTTTGAAAGAATAAAAGAAATTGACTGGAAGCTGATTTTTTCAAAGATAAAAAGTAATTATAGACTTTATATAAAGCACTTTTATTACAGAAGTTAAAACATGCCATTAATGACAATAAATAAGATATCTTAGCAGTTCTGTGGTATAACACTTATTTACAACATGTTACATGCTATTTTTTGTGTTATAAAATACTAACGTATACTACACTTACAGTTAATAGTTATAGTGTTAGATTATTAAACGAATGTCATTTAATTTTGAACAAAATAAGGAATATGGGAAAAATTAAGCAAATAAAATAATCATAGAACAGACCAAATAATAATATACCAAATAATTAAAATAATTATCCAAAAATAAACAACGGATAATTAAACTAAATTAATTAAAATAATTAACGGAATCGATGATATAATAATAAGTTACATTAAACTTGTAGGTTTCGAATATCTAGGTTACACCACTTCTTAGTAATACGAGTTATAACTCGTCGTAAACTCCTTTACGATGTTACTTAATTGCCCAGTTTATAGTTTTTCCGGAAATAATAATTACTTTAACGTTATATATTATATTTTTAGCTTAAATATATGTATTTCACTTTCTTAGATTTTTGATAATTACTTAGCATTGCAATCAAATTTAGGTTATCGAATGCTGACATAAACTCCACTTAAAATTAACAGTTAATATGTTCGATTTAAATAGTTCAAATTTAATTTTAAAAGATAATAAATGATATGGAAAAAATAAGCAAACATAGTAATAATAGCACAGAGAAATTCATAATAAATCAACTGATTTTAAAATAAATAAAAATTAGCAAAATCTCAATTTGTTTTATATATTTTTCTTTTTACTATCTGCAAGGTTAGTATCTTATCCTTCAAGGGAGTGAAAAGCTTACTATCTTATTGACAAAATCAGATGTATTATATGAAATTGGTAGTTTGCAGTGTCAGAAGGAATACATGAGCATCGCTATAGCAGCATATAAGCATCCGTAAGATTGTAGGAATATTTATGGGAAAGAGTCTAACACAGCACTGGTAAAATATACCAAGACTTGTAAGAATCTGTTTGATTTTGATAAGGCTAGAATTATTTTCAAAGAAAATAATAGCTTTAGGAGGAAATTATTTGAGGCTAAGCGTATTGCACGTAATTATGACATTACTGTTAATTGTACATCAGTCAATATTCTTTTGAGATCTTAAGCATGTTAAATAATCCTAATAAATCTTTTTGTATATTTAAATGTGTATTTTTATTTGTAGGTTATTTTTAATGTTTCTTTTATTCTTTCAAAAACAAGACGTTTCGGCACTGAAATGCCATTTTCGATATTGCCGATATTTCGATTTCTGATCTGCTGGCTTATAACTTCCACAGCTGTTTTTATTACCTTCTTTGTTTGTGGAAAGTCTTGGAGCAAGATTGCTGTTTCTATATGATGAGTCTGGTTGGACTGCAGATATGCTACACTTTGTCTTCTTCGATTCTTTTGGTGTATGCCCTAGTAATACCTAATAGAATTGGCGAAACGCTTACAGTTTAGTTATTTCCAATATTGTAGTGACATAAGTCTTGGCTTTTTCGATTTTTCTTATCGAATTCTAATTTTAAAGAAATACATGAATGAAAAAGATTAAGGTTAAAATAAAAAAAAAATCATCTCATACACATTAATACAGTAATAAAAAATATAGAAAATATCGAGCTAAGCTTCTCGTTCTCTTATATGGGTTACCCAGGACTCCATGAAATCCCAGCGTCTCTCTTTTAGAATCATTACTGTTATTAAGAGTTAGTAGGGTCTAAGAGAAGGCGGTAACCGTAGACAGTGAAGACCCAAGTCAAGGTACCGGCCATTCCAGAATTCCGATAAAAATATCTATAAAATTCAAGATGCCAGTTCATTTTCAAAGTCCTAGAAGGTATTTTGAGACTGGCTGAAGGTAGGCAAAGCCATTCAGATTCAATAGCGTATAACTCTGGAGAATCATATATTGACTTGACCAAGTTTCAAAAAATTCAATGTCAAAAGTAGACTAAAGCAATATAGAAATAGAGGTTCTTTTAAACCGTTATTTTGAAAGTTTTTTTTGTATATTTCTTTCTTTCATTGTATATATGATATATTGCGTATAGATACATTTAAATTGTCCATGTTTTTGAAATTTGAGACTGGTCTGTTTGGTACATCATATAAGTTTGTGAATTGTAGCAAATTATACTAGAAATAAAAAATTGAAATGGACAAACTAAAATATTAATAAGATCAATCTTGACTTAGTGGATAGTAACCCTCAATTGTTGAATATTAAACGATAAAAGTATTATAGAGTTTTGTTTATGATCGTCCATTATTACCAATTAAAGCGACAAAATCAATATGGAATGTAATGGAATTTTATTTACAATGTGTCTTGTTCAATTATTTTAGATTGCTTTCAATAGTTAACCTATGTATGATTAATGAATAAAGAATCCAAAATCAAATTTTAAAAATCCTTTGACCATCTGCTGTTTTTTTTTCAAGACTACTGCCCTCGTTAATCTATATCTCGCACCAAATATCACTAGCTATCTTGGTGGTTTGGATAGGGTTGCCGATTTATGAACCACTGTAATTTATGAATACTTTTGAAAAATATAAAGTATATTTTTTATTCTTTTCATAGTAATTATAAAAGTAAAAGCTACAATATTGGAATTCTGACATGGGAACAAATAATAATAATAAATCCTAGCGAACCAGAAGGCTCATTCCCGATACCACCAATCTCTGCTTACACAATTCCATCCACGGACCATTACACAAACCGAAATCTTCCAGAATATTCTCAACGCAAGGCTCCCTGCTACGCCACGGTTTATTCCATACACTTCCCGATCGGAACAGCGCTTATTAACTTTTTAGGAATTCCTTCATCACTGAGCCAAGCAACATTACAGGTCCATTTTAATTTTCATGACGCTATAGCTTGAATAATATTAACCGGGTTCAGTGTTGTTTAGTCTCCTAAATACTCCAGTGGTCTCATCCTTTTTTGGATTGAATATTCTACGCAATACTTTATTTTCGAATTCTTTAACAAGTCGTTGATCATTCAGTGTTAGCGGCCACGTTTCAAATCCGTAAAGAAGAGTTGGTAGGATGAAGGTTATGTAGATTCTAATTTTTAGATTTCTGGCCAAATACTTGGGCTAAGTAATATGGAGAACGTACAATCACAAGTATTTCCTGCCTTTAATTGCACCTGTATTTCCTTTTAAATTTCGTTTTTTCTTGTTACCTTAGATCCTAAGTACTTAAACTTCTCCAAATGTTCCAAGATCTCCTCATTTCTGCTATTAACCATATACTTAGTCTTTTACGAATTTACTTCCTATTTTCTAATCTGCATTTATCAACGTTACCGTATTTAGTTTTATAGTTTCTGCATCTTCACCGAACAGCACAGAATCCTTCGCAAACCCAAGGACGGATATATTACTATTCATATTCAAATACGGGAACAAATATAAATTAAAATTTAATGCAGTGTAATTTCAAGTTAATTTTAATCGATTTAATGTTCTACAAAGGTAAGTGAAATCAGGAGCGGGGTTAATCTCTGTTCAATGGCTTAGATAGATTAATATAGAATGTAGGAGCGATCAAGAATGGGAAAATTCCTCCTGATATATTATCCTCTTTAATGGAATTTTCTTTTTTCTCCCTTCTTTTTTTTTTCTCTTCCCATTTTATGCAGAGAAAGCAGAAAGAATAATGGAATAAAGGGACGAGGAAGATTACAAAAAAGAAGTTGCAATTAATTTCATACATTAATATATAGCCCTCCATGACAGCTTTTTAAATGCATTTAAAGTTAGTTTCTGCTTCGTTTATTTCTGAGTAAAATCCTCTAGGTATTTATTCAGTCTATAGTAATATTTATAGCAATATAGCATTACACACATACATAGATATTCAATACTTTAAAGTTTATAACAAAACTTAGGGGACATGGAAGGTATTAATTTTTTTATACTGTTTTATATAATTATATATATATATATATAATTTTTAATCAGGGTGCATGACGTTTCGAGCATTGCTATTTATTTATTGCTATTTCTGCAGAAGTACCACAAGACTGTATTTTAGGTACAGTTCTATGCACTATGTACTCATAGGGTGTACCATAGACGTCGGAATTACTACTCACAACATATCGCCCACATAAAGAGACACCACTAAAAAATCAGTGTTCTAATGGTGTTTATCGCTTTCTTTATTTCTTTATCACTCAACAAATCTGTATCAACCTAGCTTCAGAGCTTGCCTGCCAGAATGCACTCTTAGTGTCCTGATGCTATTCCAAGCACAAAATCGTTTTTTCCAAAAAAATTAGGTTTTTGACTGATGTAAATTTATAAATATTAGTGCAGACGAATTTTTACTCTTCTTTCTGCTTTCTAAGAATATTTACCTAAGCACAGCTTTGTTTAAATTTACAATATAATGTTCCTCCGAGGCGTCCGAAAAGAAGCTGGCCTCGTGATCTTCCAAGTTGAATTTGTTATTTGAGTACTTCCTGTAAATTTATTTTTTAATTAATTAATTGATTTTTAAATAATAAAGAAAAAAATGTATAATAAAAACAGATTACCGAAAAATAAATATATAGAAATATAAAAACTTGTATCACACTAAGCAGCGAGGAATGAAGGATTTCATTGGAGGTCTAAGAAATGAATATACGTATAAGGCCACTGGGTAGTTTGTTCCCCACTTGTTATTATTTATGCCACTGTGTACCATTTCTGTCATTTACTTGTATTGTTATGATACAGTTTTATATTTCAATGAATAAATTATTAAAATAACAAAACAATATACTGTGGTTGATAGAAATTAACGTACAAAAATCCTTGAATTTACATACAGATGTTCAGATTACCTCCTTCCTACTCCATTAAGAATAGAATAGAATAGAATAGAATAGAAAATAAACTTTATTCTGGGACCAAGTCCCTTTAGAATAACAATAATGGACAGATTAAAAAAACATAACATTCATCTGGCCAGAAGGCTACATAATAACACAAATCATGAAATAATCAAGTGAGAACAAAAACATTGTAAAAATAGAAATAGATAAGAAAAAAAAATAAGTAAAATACAACGAACTTGACTGCTTTTTAACTAATTGTAAAAAATAAATATATTTATATTACCAAAATAATGATTAATAATATTAATACAGTAGTTGATGACGAAATTACTAACTAAAATAATTGATTGGCATAGTATGCGATAATATATTTAAAAAGTCGGTATCATCGTCGATGTAGAAAAAATAAACAAAACAAGGGTAGCGGGATCGAGTTTACAATACTGTTATATTCAAGCATACCTTTGACCTGCTTGGAGAGCGACTTTTTGAGATGCCAAGAGATGATGGAAAAGCAGGGATTTAAATGAAGCTAGTGAAGAGGAATGGCGGATGAAAGGAGGGATTGAATTCCACACAGTGGTGGAGCGGGCGAGGAAGGAGCGCTCGAATGCCTTAGTTCTGTGGGAAGGAATGTAGAAATCGGAAAGGCGAGATCTTGTTTTGTGCACCTGGACAGAGGATTTGAATGGGAGGAGACTATAGATATATGAAGGGTGTTGCGAGTTGATGGATTGGTATAGAAAAACGCTAAGGAAATATTGTCTACGGATGGGAGGGAAGAGCCACTTTAACTCATCATAGTGATGTGACACCCGGGATCGCCTCGGAGTACCAAGGACAAATCTTAAAGCGCAGTTCATTATTCTTTTTAAGCGGCTCTCAAGCATTTTCGAGAGGCCCCCGTATACCACACTACAGTAGTCGAAGTGGGGGAAGATGAGGGATGATACGAGCAGCTTCCGAGTAGGTTGAGTAAGGAGATGCCGAGAACGATGGAATAATTTTAGGGAACTAATTATTCGTCGGGATATTTGGGTGACATGTGGTTTCCAGGAAAGGTTTTGGTCGATGGTAATGCCTAGGTTTTTAACGGAGGAGCTGAAACTGATGGGGTGGTCGTTTAGGATTAATGTTGGAAGGGTGGGGATAGTTGCAAGGAGGGAGTTGGAACCTAGAACGATGGCCTGGGTTTTCATTGCGTTCAATTCCAGTTTGTTCAGCTTTGCCCAGGTACTGATAAGACTTTATAATATACCAAAAGAGAGACAAAATGCTTACAATGATCAAAGGACTGAGTTGTAAACTATATGTGACTACTTTGAAAAAAGATTTAATTCACTACTATGATGACTGTTACCCCATAGAAAAAAAATCTCTTACTACCCATGTTTTTCTATACAATTGCAACTCACTCCGATATGGTCATAAATAATCGTACCAACTAGTTCCACACAGGTGTAGGACCCTTGCCAAACATCTCAATACAATTCATGGAGTCGAAATTCCTTCGTTATATTACTCATTGTACATGGATAATAGTTCATAACTCAAAAACCTGGACGTAACAATCGTGGCAATTAAGGAACAATACATTTCATGACTCAATTGCTGGACAGCCACAAACCGACAAGAAGTCTGAAATTCTGGAGCAGGGATCAACTAAAGATATCAAACAGAAGTGCCTTCAAAGGTTTCCCCATCTGAGTTTCCACGTGAACCCCTAAGGGAAGGTTGACAAAAGAAGAGCATACGATATATGGCGAACGCTATTAGTATACAGTTCTCGAATAAACATTTTATTATTATTACTATTGTTAAAAATAATTTGTGTGACCAAAATAAGAAGAAACAATAATGTACTTAGTGACTGAAGTAATACTTTTTGAATTAGTAAAGTTCAATGCTTTCCTACGCCCTTCTGAGAAGCTATTACCTTACCTTTCTCTCTAAAGTTTCGAGACAAACATAACCGGTGTAAGTCTCGGAACTCTTTCGAAAGTTTGAAACAAGTTCCGTGAAGTCGTTTAAACTTTAGAGTTAAATGAGAAATAACTTTTTAACTGTAAAGTGTTTATAATAAATCACAGTAACGTAGTTCAAAGGGGGCACTAATTAAATTTCATGATTTTTTCACAATTCGCAATCCACCTGACAGGTGTTATTCAAAGATGTGAAGAAATATTGAAAGAAACAGTTACATTACATCTTTCCTTGAGAATCTTAGAGATTTTTGCTTTACATGAGATTGATTTAGAAATATCTAAAGGGAATGATCCTCATGAAAAAGTGTATTATTTTTAGCTAAACATTAGCTATACTTAAATGAAAAATCTAACTACACTACACTAGGCTAGGAATGTATTCCTGGTTCCAAAAAAAAAAAATAAAAGATCCTGAATTCATTAGAATCCAACCAGAATATAATGTAGTCTATCATTAAACCGAAAAACAAAAAATAGACCCGTTTCTTTCATAAATTTTTCATTTCTTAATACATTATGGTCGGGCCACGTAAGAATGCGTTTTAGGCAAACTGTGAGCAGAGTGTGTGTCACTTAGCTTACGTTTTATATAGGTGAGCGGTAAAATGGGATAAACAAAGCTATAAGGGTTACTAATATTTCTTGTTTCTTGTTACCCTTTCTCATACATAGTACCTGGAATTGTACATATATAAACGAAACAACTGATTAGATTGTATGATCTAAGAGCTTATAATTTTTTTTAATAACGATTAAGAATACACTATATTTACGGTCACCTGTGGTCTAGTGGTTAGCGTAACAAACTACTAAACCCAAGATCGCGGGTTCGTAGCCCGGCAGGTGGCCTTAGGATTTTTTTAAGGGAGTAAAAAATCCTTAGTTACGCCGTCCTTCGGAAGGGACGTTAAACGGGGGTCCCGAGCCTGTACGATGTCAGGTACTCGTTAAAAATCCCTATCCTAATTAAACCTGGATAGGCAAAATTTAGAGCTCCCACTGTAGCATCGTCCGATTAGCCAGAGCAGCATAAAGTGACGTTAAATGAACAAACAAACATACACTCTATTTTCTTAAGTTAGAAGTTTTAATAAAATAAAAGTTGAAATTTTAATAAAATATTCAAAGGTTTTTTTTTTAGATTTATAGTGATTTTTAGTTACAGTAAAATTCTAGCATCTTTTTAAATAACTTCATCTCCTTTGTTACTATTTATATATTTTCGTCAGCATTTAAATTTGATTACCAAACCTAAAAGCTATCTTCGATTTGTTGGTTGTAAGATTAATGGAGAGACGGATGAAAGAAGGTTGTATAAGGAAGAAAATGTTTTGGGAAGAGGTCAAAGAAAGAATTACTTAAATAGAGATGAACTATCTATCAAAAACCGACATTTCTACCCACATTGCTGGTCTCCTTCAGGGTTAGATAGATAAGATAAGGCGAGTTATAATGAATTAGAAAAAAATGTAAAGAATAAAAATAGATAAAATAAAAAAAATGCTATTTGAGTAAACCAGATACAAAAGTAATAGTGATTTAAATTATAAAATAAAATAAAGATATTATTTTAAATATTTGAACTACAACTATTATTATTGCTAGCAACACGCATCCGTTGTAATAGTTCAAATAGTATAAATATCTCTATTTTACAATTTAAACCATCCATACTTTTGTATCTGGCTTACTCCAATTTGTTTTATTTTTATATATTATTTTATTGTTTACAATTTTTTCTGTTTCATTTTAATTTTTTTGTATCCGTTTAATCCAGACCTGCAATGTGGATGGAAAATTCGGTTTTCATATATATATACGTATATATATATATGAAAAAAAACCTGTACCGTGAACGGGTCTGGGGTTTAGTACATGCTAGAGAGTGTATTGTTTAATGGACAACGGTTCTGCAGGTAGGTGATTTGTCCTAGATCACGCTCAACCTCCTGATATTTCCCTCTCATTTTGGGTACTCTATTTTTATAACATTTTGTGAAGGCTGGGTGAGCCCCAGGATGGTCCTAGATCCTATATGATTCATCTCTGGCTGCAAACAGACTAAATAAAAGTCTTGCATACAGCGGGATTTGAACCAGGATTTCCGACATGGCAACCCAGTGCTCTACCACTGAGTCACTCCACTCCCCAATGGGTATGGCCAACTAATATTATTCAAGAAACAAAGTATAAAATGGTTCATTACTACCTATATTCTGCAGGCAGACCATTATATTTCTGGTTTCATTAATAGTTTACTTTATCTATATTATATAACATAAAATATAAAAAAAAAAATATAATAAAAACAGATTATCAAAAAATAAGTATATAGAAATATAAAAACTTGTATCACACTAAGTAGCGAGGAATTAAGGATTTCATTGGAGGTTTATGAAATGAATATAAGGCAAGCTGATTTGTTCCAGATAAATAGTGGGAGGGTAAGAAACGTTTCTTTGCTTCACTAAACCCACAAAAATCGTGTATGTATGCGAAGATAGGGGTTATTTTGGAAATTAGGTTCTCACTATCCGGAGATGGAGGAGATAGACCGCTTTAGTAGCCCTTTCCACGATAATTGATAAGGACCACGCGGACTGATAAGACGCACGCGAGGCCAAGCATGCGAGCGTCGAGTGGAGGAGGGGTTGTACGCCGGGTTGTAGCGCCACTGCGTTCCTTCATCAGTCACAGGAATGTAGGCCACGTCACAGCCGGCTAGGGTCACCTTTACCTTGTAACTTCAAAGTTTTATTGATAATGTTTTGGAAAATTTAGGATTTTTATAAAATGTAAATATATTGTATCTATAAATTGATTATACAAGATCCCAGAATTCTATACGTCCCTAATAGCACAATAAGGCAATTGATAGATCAGGAACAACGATATTGTACACAGTAGAAAAAAGATATTAAAATGGTATGACCACTTAAAAAGAATGACAGAGGAACGATGGCCAGAACAGTTTACGACTATTGCTCTACGGAAAAGAGGACGACCCAAAAAAAGATGGTTGCAGGATGTGGAGAAGAGTATGGCAGCGAAGGGTCTTAGGGAAGGAGACTGGCTCGATTGAGATCTGTTGCGAAATCTTATAGAAACGATAAAGAACTAAGTAGTACAAAAATCGTAATAAATCCTTCAAGAGCTCAAAAGTATAATTAATAACCTATGTTATATAAAATAGGGGCGGAGTGGCTCAGTGGTAGAGCGCAGGACCATGTCGAAGGTCCTGGGTTCAAATTTTACTGCTTAATTATTTACTCTGTTAGCAGCCAGAGATTGATCCTATGATGATCTAGAACCCTCCCGGGGCCCACTCAGCATCTATAAAGTGGATACCCAAAATAAGGGGAGAAATCTTGGGGTTGGGCGTGATCTCGGACAAATCATCCCACTCTACAATCGTCCAAGAAACAGTACCATGCACTGAACAGACTCTTCACGAATTGTAGTGGCATGTTTTTTTTGTTTTAATGTACATAACCTAGAATTAAATTAAAAAAAAATTATATATTGAAATTTACATCTGTATCATAACAATGCAACAAGTAAATATAATTACATCAATGATACATAATGATGTGAACTTAAGAAAGTAGAGAAAGTACTCAGTGGTAGTACTCATATATCAAATTCAACTTTGAATCGAGGCCATCTCATTTTCAGACGCCACTGAGGATTATCGGGAAATGATTAAGTAGCTAGGATTGGAGACTAGAATTGAAACTAGTAGCTTAGAGTAGGAATAAAGTTTGTCGTGAAAGGATTGATATCAGGTTCGGGCCAAATCAGCTACAAATAGGACAGTCATGTCATTATGGATGACTTGATTTACAAAGTAAGGAGCATTGAAGATTTTAAGGATTTTGGATTGTAAGGATTGGATACAAGAGGAATGGCCTATTCGAGCCCCAAACCTCTGACTCCGCTAAGTCCAAATAGGTCTTATAATAACCATGTATAGGAGTGTTTTGTAATTATCGGGAGCATAGAAGGTTTGTTTAGTAATGGAGTAGCCTGAAACGGTGAAAATAAATTACAATTATTAGGATATTAGATGCACTTTCCAGAAGTCCGGAGATAAAAAAAAGTAGTATATTTGGAATCTAATTTCATCAATAAGTTTCATATCTCGTTAAATATCTATAATTAAGTTACCAAAAACAATATTTTTTTAACAACATCTATTCTAAGATAGCTCTTTTGCATTCGATTAATTTAAATATTAAAAATTATTTACTAAATAAAGTCTACTTAGTTTTATTAATTACTAAATAAATTCTTTTTTTAGATATTTGGCGCCCAAACAATACTTGATATTTAATGAATTTGTTTTAGTAATTATTAAGCAGAGGTTTTTCAATAGCAAGACTTCATTCAAATAAGACTGAAATCGTTCAGGTTGTACCTTTATTTAATTCGTTTTGTACATGTTTCTAGCAGTTGTATTGAGGAACAAGCTTTAATAATATCTAAAGGCCGCTACACACGGTCAGTTTGATGTGTAAGTTTGGTGGGTTCACATCGAAAAAGTGGACTGATGGACTGATGAAAATTCATCATTTCGGCGTGACACACAAGTGAGCGTGTATACCGTCGCCTCAGTTCAGTTGGTCACATTAGTTATCTGAGCATGCGTACAGGTGTCGTTTGGATAGACATCATCCTTTCAATCGCTTTTCCAGACCTCGTCTGTTCCTTCGTTTTTTGTGTTTGCTGTAACTGAGAGATAATATGGTTAGTTGGGGCAAAGATTGTGTTTTAGACTTTATAGTACTGTTCAGAGGGGAGGAATGTTTGTGGAAAGTAACTTCAAAGGACTATCATAACAAACAAAAACGAGAGGAATCAAATAAAATTCTTGTTAAAAAGTTAAAGAGATCGATCCCCTCGCAAACAAATCTGTAGCAACGGGGAAAAATCAACAGTTTAAGAAGTGCTTTTCGGATGGAATTAAAAAAAAGTATGGAGGTTGGTGAGCGGTATGGGTGCGGATGACGGCCGTGTGTAGCGGCCATAAGATTTAATATAAATAAATTAAAATAATGCTTTAATCTATATTATTAAATAATTTAATTTAAATGCTGAGCTATATCAAGGATGAAACAATGAGACGAAAACAATATCTAACATGTTTTGTTATAAAAATGGATACGGCCTTGTCTGTAATTGAGCTAACCATTTATCTCTTGCCTTTCTGCAATGAACTCCAATAAAAACTTATTTAATAAGTTTTGGAACTACTTATTTTAGTAATATTATTAAAATTATTTAATAAGTAGTTCCCAACATAATCCTTCCGAATGCGGCTTAGTTTTACTATTTAAACTTTTAAGTTGGTCAGTATTGATTAACTTTTCATATATATCATTATTCTTCCATCACTTTAACATGCTATAGAGACTGAATATTATAATGTTTATAGAGACTGACCTAATTGAACATCTAATTAACTATTTACAGTGACTTAAAATGAAGATTACCGAATCTACTTGGGAAAGGTTGACGACAGCAAAAATTATAAGAATTCCAAAATGATTTTTTTAATAAAGGCATATTTTGAGTTTTATGATGTTTGAACTTGATAAGAATAATGACATGAGTTAAAATAAAAAAGGTTTCAAGCTTCTAAACATTTTGTAATTGTTAATATAACAATTTTAATATGTAATGCTTTGATTTACCAATCCCAAATTTTTATTTTTTTAACTTTTAAATACATCCATTGAAAATTTAGGTTTTTAGAGTTATGACATTGGTCTTTTGAAGAAGTGATGTATTCTAAATAAACTATAATTATTAGAAAATTAGTTCCACTTTCCAGAAGTCTGTAGGTAGAAAAAATATAAGTGTTTAGAATCTAATATCATAAAAAATATGTGCCACAAAATACTATTTTTTTTAAATTTTTATAAACATCATCAATTCTAAGACAGGTCACTCGCATTCAATTTATTTAGACATAAAAAACATTTACTCGAAAGAAAAAAGTAAATATAAATTATTTGTTAAATATTTGGCCCAGACACTAGGTTTTTCAGCAGCATTATACATATATTTATTTGTAGATAATTCTTCTGTTCGTGTGTTTGCTATTGAACTCCTCCCAAGCGGTCGGACCTATTTTAATATCTTTTTTTGTATGTGTTCAAACAGGGTCCCAGAGTGGTTTAAATTCATAATTTTATCCGATAGAGAATATTTTTTCTTTAATTTATTTAAGTAAAAATTATTTGACAGTGTGAACCGTCTCTTGTAATGGAAGGATAGGTATCTAGTTTGGGCCAAATCAGCAACATATGGGATATTAATATCATGATGGATGAGTTTGTTTGTGACACAATAAGGAGCATTGAGGATTTTACGAAGATTTTGGATTGTAAGGATACGAGATGGATTGGATGGTTTAGTAGAGCCCCAAAGCTCAACTCCGTATGTTCAAATAGGTCTGATAACTGTCATGTAAATGAGTCTTTTGTAATTAATTGGGAGCTTGGAGCGTTTGCCCAGTAAGTAGGCGAAAACGTCGACCAGTTTCTTATCTTTTTGGTCTTGTATGAGGATATATGATTTTCATAGTTTATAATGTAATCTATGCCTCAAAGATCATAAGTTATAGTAGTTTACCTTTGGGAAAGTTGATGAAATGCCTTCAAACATTCGATCTAAGTCGCCCAATATAGGTCGATGATTTGACAAAAATTCAAAAAGGGGTTTGAATAGGTAACAGGTGTTAACCGTAGGATACCCCCAAACAATTCTTATACAAGAAATGTATTTATTTTATCAACAGTTGATTCCATTAACAATAAATTCATTCATTATTTAAGCTTCATTGGATTTAGAAACCATATAAAATCGTAAAAAAAAAGTTTAGCAGAGAGTGATTTGTTCCAGATCACGCTCAACCGCCAGGTTTTTCACCGATTAAGGGTTCCTATTTTATATGTAGGTTGGGTGAGCTCCACAATCCGACACAAATGGCTGGAATCTTCAGCACAGTAAATTAGGGCACTACACCCAGAGCTATTCCGCTCCGCCTTCTTTATAAATAACAAAATTTTATTTTTATCTATCTATCGGTATGAATATAAAAATAATTTCATTTACAATGGATTTGTGATAAAAATTATTCAAATAAAAATAATGAATTGTAATTGAAGTTTGGAGGAATGCTAAGGACTCGGATATCGAACGTATTTAATCCTTACATTCCCAAGTCCTCTAAACCGTTTTCAATGCCCTATTTCCCTGAAGCAAGGGCCCACGGTAATGACCTCATATACCTTCCGTCCTTCATCTCATACCCTCCATATATTCTTGGCTTTACAGCCAGATCTACTAAACAGCATGTGAGGCTCTAAATTAAAACGGTAGTTACTCCAAGATCTTCTATTTATAATGTAGGATACAGACGTTGTCCTGTTCCAACATTTTTAATCAGAAAATTATAAAAAAAATTCAAATAATTAATTTGAATAGAGTGTCTTTATTTGGAATGTTTTAATGAAAATATAAGTATAAAAATCATTAAAATATCTCACGTCATTACCCGAACAGTTATCATAATTTGTAAATTTGAATTATCACAATAATCAGTTATGATAATTGATCACTATCGATTACGTGTGAATATATCTGTATACTATAAGGTTAAATGTGCTACATATGAACTTACAACAGTAAGTTTTTAAGAAACTGTTGTATCCACTAGTCTCTCCACTTGCTTCCCATACTATTCGCGATAACCTTCCAAGGCGTCTGAAAAGAAGATGTCCTCGAGACCATCTACTATAGAACGTTATTGGAGTGCTACCGATGGTTAGTTTCTCCACAAGTGTTTTTTTTTTCATGTCATTTGTTCATAGTAGGAAATTCACTTGTTATTACAGTTGTAAATATCAATAAATTAATGTAAAAAAAAATCGTATAAAATTATATCTATGATTCAGCAATTATAGAAAGGTTTATTATATGATGAGAATAATATCATACTTATGATAAATGTATTTGTTAAAATTGTCATTATAACATTTAAATACAATACAATATTTTATAAAACTATATTGTTTTTCGCCCTAAGGTGGTCACATACTTGCATCGTCATTTAACATAAATGTAGCTGGCACGTATGACTTGAAACCGATGATTATAAGAGTTGAAATGTTGCCATGATTCCATATGGCACCTAATTTATTTTTTCGATAAGGCTTATCTCAAACCGCCGAGAACGCTTTCATGCTGGATATTGCGTGTGGCTATTATTTTTTTCTCATATCTCTTAATTACCCATTTGTAATTTAAACTAAGTCATAAAGAAATGTATTTAATGGTTTCTACGAAACATTTCAAGAATAAATAAAATATGTAATAAAAATTATGAGTTAATAAATGAAATTATTCTTCGATTTTCATAATAATCGCTGGTCTAGTTAAGCAATTTAGTGCTCTCAAAACTTCAGCTTCACAGCCTGACTTAAATCATGACTGAACTAGTAAAAAATATGGAGAATTGAAGTTTTGAAATTATCCAATTTTGATCCTGGAACTTAGTTAATAATTCGTGTTTATTATTCTTTGAAAGCTTGATCAGTTCAAACTCATTTAGCTATCGATTTTCCATGTTTTCATCTATCTTCTATTTTTTTTTTAATACCTAAGTATTGCTGATTTCTCTTGATATATGTCTAAGGCGACTCTGTTGAAAAATATTTATATTTTTTATAGATATTAAGTAAGTAATTAGTGGAATATAAAATTCTATTATATATGTCTTTACCTTCTTATTTGATGGAAATTCGTCATGTGGTTTCTTTATTTATTTATAGGCTGATAAGGTAAAATTTTCTTTTTGTTCTTGAATCTTATAGATCATAGTAATTCTTGTTGTTGGAGGTTTCGTCCTTTGTTTACAACAGCATGTCAGGGTTTTTATTTAAAGGCTTTTTAATACATTTTTCGACAGTACAAATTATTTGACAGTGTGAACCGTAACACGTTTAGCAACAGCATGTCCTGAAATAAATAAAATTAGCATGACGAAGTTTTTGACAATACAATCTTTTTAACAGTGTGAGGCTTAGGTTTTTTATTTACAGGTTTTTTGTAAATACAATTTTTCGATATTGTGACTCGTATGAACATTAAGCGGCAGCATGTCCTGTAAAACATAAAATTATTTAGCTATTGGTTTTCCTAGTTTTTCTCTATCTTATATTGTTTTTACGAATACATAAATAGCCCCCAATATGTATGGTTGTTTATCTATGGGGACTCTCTGGAAAATAATTACATTTTTGATAGATAACAGCAAATTAATTAGTGGAATATAACTTTCGGTTAGATGGATTCTTAACTTCTTACTTGATGGACGACCATCACGTTTCCTGTTAGTGCTTACAACCTGATAAGGTGCAAAATTTTTTTTAATTCTCGGATCCGTCGTTATCAGAAGAAGTCGTGGTGAGCCAAGTTAAGAGGTTGGCCTAATTAAGACAGAAGACATTATGAAGACAGGAGTAACCAGAAGAAACCAAGATAAGTAAGTCACTGCGTCGGAACATCGGAGGATTAATGGCCAGTCCCTGTTCCCTGGGGACATGATACCTGAGTTTTAAATAAATTAGATCTCTCCTTGGTTATCTCGAAACAAAAAAAAGGAAAAATATAACAATATATAAAGAAAAATACATGCAATTTATACGATATCGGTTTGATGATCACTACTATAATGGCCATGAGTTATTTTTAGTTAAAATTAACTATTCTACTTATTATTAAATTATTATTTTATTTTTTTATATTAAGAGGCCTAAAGGAGGAAGAGAAATATATTAATGGCAACAGAAAATGGCAACAATTTTATTGGTGAAATGTTTTTACGAGCGTGGGAGTTTAGTAAACTAAAGGAATAGATTTTATATTTTGTATATCTAATATATAAAATTGTCGTGTCACAGTGTTTGTAACAGAACTCCTCCGAAACGACTTGACTGATTCTTATGAAATTTTGGGTCTATATTCAGTAGGTCTGAGAATCGGATGTAGACTATTTTTCATACCCCTAAGTTATACGTGTCGGCCATTATTATCGATTAAGCGTCGATCTTAGCAGTGTCGCTTGATGACGCTGCATTTTTGATATGTTGTAAGGGCATGTATGAGTAGTGTAAATCCAAGTTCACAACCGAAAAAACGGACGGGAATACTTTTGTTTGCGGAAAAACTTCGAAATTTTCTTTTTTTGTTTTTTGCCTGTATCTCCTGATCGGTGCGTTTTTAGGGAAAAACACAAATAACCATTTTAAAAGAAGATTAAATTTGCTACAATTTGAGTCCAAAGACAGCTCTGTAGGTTCAACAAATCGTGAGTAAACTTGCCCTATCTAATATATAAAATTGTCGTGTCACAGTATTTGTAACAGAACTCCTCCGAAACGACTTGACCGATTCTTATGAAATTTTGGCTCTATATTCAGTAGGTCTGAGAATCGGATGTAGACTATTTTTCATACCCCTAAGTTATAAGTGTCGGCCATTATTATCGATTAAGCGTCGATCTTAGCAGTGACGCTTGATGACGCTGCATTTTTGATATGTTGTAAGGGCATGTATGAGTAGTGTAAATCCAAGTTCACAACCGAAAAAATGGACGGGAATACTTTTGTTTGCGGAAAAACTTCGAAATTTTCTTTTTTTGTTTTTTGCCTGTATCTCCTAATCGGTGCGTTTTTAGGGAAAAACACAAATAACCATTTTAAAAGAAGATTAAATTTGCTACAATTTGAGTCCAAAGACAGCTCTGTAGGTTCAACAAAACATGAGTAAACTTGCCCTATCTAATATATAAAATTGTCACAGTATTTATAACAGAACTCCTCTGAAACGACTTGACCGATTCTTATTAAATACTTTTGGTGGCTGAAAAACTTGGAAATTTTCGGATTTTTTTTCAGTTTCTGACCTTTATCTCCTAATCGGTGCGTTTTAGGGAAAATGCACAAATAACAATTTTTAAAGAAGATTAAAATTGCTGCGATTTGAGCTCAAGTGCAGCTCTGTAGGTTTAACAGATCCTGAGTTAAGTTGCAATCATATAATAATTCACCGGAATCTTAGCTCTATCTAATGTATAAAATTGTCACAGTGTTCGTAGCAGAACTCCTCTGAAGCGACTTAACGACTTGGTCATCAAGAATATCCCCGGGAACATTATTGAAGGTTCAATGTTGAATGGAATCTTTAAAGGAGAAGTCGTCCTGTAGCCATGTACTCCAATAATACCATCAGAACCCATAATACCGTTTAAAAGACTTCAATTTGATATACGCTTGGCTATTGCTATGACCATCAGCAAGTCTCAAGGTAAGTCAATGTCCATTGCCAGTTTGGGCCTAGAACATCCATTTTCCTCCCATGGACAATTATATGTCGCATGCTCATGTGTTAGTAAACCATCTAATCTATTTGTATTAGTAAAGGACAGATTAAAAAAGATTATTGGTCATCGATTAGCGCATAATAAATTGAAATAAATAGTTATAATTTAAAAAAATATTAGTAGTTATAATTAAAAATTAACCATGATATACCTTCATCTAATGTTTATATTTTATCAGTTAAGATTTTTGTATATTATTTATTATATACTCTACTTAGATATAAGATGAATAAAATGTAAAATCAAAAATCTATTTAATTCATCTTTTCCATATTCATTATTTTAACGTAAGCTTTTTTTTAAAACGATTACAACAGCCACAGCAACGCGTGGCCGGGTCAGTTAGTAACATTATAAATATGTAGCGGAGTGGCTCAGTGGTAGAGCACTGAGTTGCCATGCCGGAAATTCTGGTTCATATCCCGCTGTGGGCAAGACTTTGATTAAATAAAAGTCTTTGCAGTCGGAGATGGATCATTAGGAGCTGTGATCCTCCTGGGAATCACCAACCCTCTATAAAATATTATAAAAATAAGGGAGAAAAATCTGGCGGTTGAGAGTGACCTAGGACAAGTCACCTCCTTGCAGAACCGTTTTCCATGAAATACGTTAGTAGTCTGTACCGTACTCAACCCCAGTCCCCAGAGAAATGCTTTATTTTCAGCAGTGATGTCCAATTATATTGGATTGCTTTAATACTCAGCACACTGATCAATCCGTATCGGACTGATATGGTATTTTAAAATGCATACTTAAAAACTACAGTACAATTCGTAATTTTTTCTACTTTTTTTTTTTTCTTTTATATACAAGACAATAAAGAAAATACAAACCAGATAAACTAAGCACATATTCATTAATATACAATTTATGAAGATAAATAAATTTAAAAAAAAATATTAGCGTGTGGGGTATCAGCTACTATATACATGTTTATATAATTATCATGATAAAATAAAATGAATAAGGAAAATGATATGAGTATTTTATAAAATAATAAAAGATGGGCCTGTAAAGTTGCTGGGCTTAGTAACAAACTAACTCCTAAGATGTTAATAAACGTTGTGCCGACTGGGAAGCTTCTGAGGGGTAGACCGTGGGCTAGGTGGGGGCATTACGTTAAGAGGGATTTGAAGGAATTGAGTTTGGGTATTAGTCCGTGGACAGAAGTTTGTAAGCAGAGGTTGATGGTATCGGCATCGAGCCTTCGGGTTCGCTAAGCCTTATTATTATTATATAAAATATAGGAAGACGAGGCTGTGGAAAGAGAGATTTTTGAGGGATTCCATTGAAGAGGTTTCAGGGCAGGAAGAAACAGCAAAGTGAAAAGATGAAAGGGACGGAAGGGACAGGAACAGGAAAAGAAGAATTGCCCTAGTAGCTCTCTTCGAAAAGAAGAACAAAATATTATAATGTGTAACCTGCTAAATTGAAATATTATTATATGTTGCGATTTAACATATAATTATTTAACATGAACTATATTATATGACACCATTAGGCTTTCATTAGCCTAATATTAATCTGCCAAGAGCGAATATTCAGTGCAAAGCAAGTTCGATATTGCATAAAAGTGTAAATAAGTGAGGAAGTGAAAAGGGATACAATTGACAACTTATTAATTTCGTGAAAATACATTTGAAAGTTAAAATAGTTAGTTAAAACATAAAAAGTTAAAATTTTTATCATCCTTATATTACAGCATTATTCTCTTGAATATTGAGCGATCAAATCTCGTCTCTATTTCCTTGAAATTGGAAACTCTTTTTTCTGATTCACAAATAGATTAATTTTTAAAAGTTGTAGTTTGTTATAAGCACATCATTAAATCGTAGTATATAGGTCTTGTTTAATATAATTTCCTCTATGTAAAAGTATTCCTCTAAAAGTCTAATAATGATTAAAGTTGAAATTCATTATATGTTTTTTTGTACAACCTTTTAATATAAATTTACCTCATTTAATAATAATTAAAGTTATTAAGATGAGATCCTATTGTACTAACAAAATATTGAATATAACCAGTGTGATAGTGAATAAGTTATTAACGTTATTCACTATCACACTGGTACGAATAAGTTATTATGACTTATTCACGGGTTCGAAGGTAAATGATCTCTCTATCCTGACAGTGAGAATTGATAATAATTGCACTAAATTGGCGGAACGGTTTGTAGCGTGACAAATGCAATCGCTTTGCTAGGAAACCCAGAGAATTTTGTTGGCGCTATTACCAACTATAGGTGACTCGGCTATGCTCACTGTTCCGGTGTGAAGTAATCATAAAATTGAAGGGAACAGAGAGCTGAAATTCGTGTCGTGAAAAAAAAAATAGAAAGAAATTGCTCTGCTTATGGGAGAGAGAGATAGCGGATGGACTGAGTAATTTCGTATTTAAAAAATAAACGCATTTTTTCATAAAAGGTGCCTTGTGTGATATTACCATCGAACAATAAAAAAACCCTGAGATATATGGTTGTAAAAGAGCTAAAATATTATAACAAAAAAAGGAATATTGAGGAATATAATTCACGGGGTGACCTGTGGTCTAGTAGTTAGTGTTACAAGCTACTAATCCCAAGATCGTTGGTTCTCAGCCCGGCAGGTTGCACTAGAATTTTTTAAAGGGAGTAAAAAATCCTTGGTTACACCGTCCTTCGGAAGGGACGTTAGACGGGTGTCCCGAGTCGGTACGATGTCTGGTACTCGTTAAAAATCCCTATCCTAACAAAACCTGGATAGGCAAAATTTAGAGCTCCCACTGTAGCATCGTCCAATTAGCCGTAGCAGCATAAAGTGACGTTAAATGAACAAACAACAAAAACAAAAAAAGATTCTTCAGCAGCCTTGAATTCCTTTTGGAATCCTGCTTGGATTTGTTGTGATGAAAAAAGATCAGGAATGATGCTTGAAAAATGAGAATACTCTGGAATTTTTAGTCAATAATAACTCCATTATTCCATCAGTACTAAGGAACGCAGATTGAGAAAAAGGTGGACAGTTACGCAAATCTCATGAGTTTTTAGTTTTACAGACTTTGTTTTAAATATATACTCAGTAATGGTTCAGTTGATTCACATGTTATCGCATTATTTCCCTCGTTTGTTGTCTTGGCTAAGTTCAAGTGCTCGGTTGGCAGATCATTAGCAGCATAAGAGCCGTTAATGAAGACCTCATAGAAGATGTTTATCGATTGAGGTTACCTGTATCAAGGGCATTAGTCGGGCCGACCAAACCGCGTATTGCCACTTAAACACTCCTTATGCTCAATAACGCAGGGCAATCGTACCGTTTTAGCTTCGTCCACGTGCGTCACCTCTTTTACAATAAATTTACATATTGAACATTATATGTTCATTACAGCAGTTCTTCTTAAAAATTATACTTCCCATAAATAAAAATGAGCAAGAACTCAAGAAGGTATAACGAGATAAAACAGGATACAAATTACTAGAATGCATAATATAATATAATAATATTAATATAATATAATATACATAATGCTATTAAGAAAGTAAGGAACGTTTTGGAATTAAAGAAAACCCAAGTGCAAGAAAAACATTTTATTATATACATATGAAAGAGGGACTAAAGTACTACTTTCCAACATAATTACCATTCAAATTCAGACCCTTATCATAGCCGTGAACAAGCTTAGAAATTCCTGTGTCATAGAATTGTGCCGCCTGTGATTTCAGCCTCGTAATGAAGCGTACCTGGAGCTCCTCATCGTCGTCAAAACGCTGTGCTGCTAGCCAGGTCTTCATTTTCGGTAACAAGTGAAAATCTGAAGCAAGATCAGGACTGTAGGGGGATGAGGAAAAACTTCCCTGTTGAACGAGTTCAGTTCTTGCGTACTGTTTGTCCTGTGAGGTCGGACACTGTCATGCAAAAACAAAATTTAGAATGAATTAATGAAGACCTGGCTAGCAACACAGCGTTTTGACGACGATGAGGACCTGCAGGTACGCGTGTCAGTAATATTGACCCTGTATAGGCCCCTTTACGATCGACAAAATCCTTGATGTTGTTCCAGTCTTGTGCGTCAGTTTAACAATTCAATATGCAAATTTAAACTTACCTATATTATATAATTTATTTATAGTTAATACTTTAATACGAATCCCATTGTAAATATTTTAAAACAGCGAATATGCAAATTTACGCTTACCAGTATATAACAATGGGCTCATAAGTAATGTTTTAATACAATTTTCATTTTAAATGATATATGAAAATAAAATAATAATAGAGAATTTAATGCTTATTAAAGATTTATAACGGATACAGAGAACTCCTGGTTGCTTTGACACAAAAACTTAGTCAAGAAGTTCCCAACCTAGTTATAATTATAATTTTGCATATAAGTAGGGCTTTTTTTTGTTTTTTGATAGCCTTATTTTATATTATGATATCTTAGTTGATTTATATGAATCGATACATTATTTGTAATACCTTATTTTGTGATAATAAATCGTGTAAATCTTTATAGTTGACAATAAAACAGCCTGCAATGTAATTTGTTTAATCCTAAGGGCAAAACCTACTAATAGTTATAATTATCATCTCCACTGGATTTTAATTACAAACAATTAAAACTTGTACATGTACACATACTTATATTAAACATATTTATATGAATAAATGCTAATATAAATTTACCCGTGCCACTACAACCCGTAAACGGGTCTGGGTTACAGTATACGGTGGAGTCTGTTTCATGGACAACGGTTGTAAAGGAAAGGAATTTGCCCTAAATCACGCTCAACAACCAAATTTCCTCCCCTTAATTTGGGTACTCACTTTATAGAGCCTAGGTTAGCCCCAGGAGGGTCCTAGATCCCATAAGATCCATCTCCGGCTGCTAACAGATTAAATAAAAGTCTTGCCAGCAGCGGGATTTGAACCAGAATTTTCGGCATGTTAACTCAGTGCTCTATCCCTGAGCCACTCCACTCCAATAAATTTGCATAATAAATAAATTTAGAAACGCGTGATAAATACTTATATAAACTTATTTTTATTACATCAAAAAGTTAAACATGTAAACATATTCATTTATACATAGACATTATCTACTCTTTAATAAAATATAAATATTGATTATAGTATTTTTTTCCAGGTAAGCGGATTGCTATTTGGCTTCTTGGATATCTTCATATTTGATTCTGTATTTTAGGATAAGATACAAATTGGCAAGTATTCACTTATTAATTAAAAAATATGTTATTTGTTTTTGCAATCATACTCTTTAAGAGTATTGTTTTTTTTCTTCTGTATTATGATTGATATTTTGATAATAGGAGTCTTGCTGCATTCAGAGGTTAAGAGTTGCTATATTTTTTTGTAGTTCACTATTATTCATCATCCTGATGATCTATGTATTAGCGAGATTATATAAACAATTAAAATCGAATTAATATTTAGTAATCTATTTTAAATTTAATTTACTGATTAATTTTTGTTGCGTGATCCCATGAATTACCACATTGTCAATTTACAACCGTAGCTGGTTTTTGGTCTGAAAAGAACTACCCATAAAAATTTCTTAATTTTAAAGCTTTGTATCGATAATAATAATTAATTATACTTATTAATTTTTTTAAGTTAGTTAACACCTTCTATATCCAAATGGTGGGTTTCGTTTTCAGTAACTAAATTGAGTCTCAGGTTATTTTTATAAATGATTTAATTAAACGATTAGGTTAAAATTTTCATCGCAGAGATCGTTTTCTGGGGAAAGGAAAATTCCTGGAGTTACCGCATCCTATTATCCGATGAAGAGGATGAAAACTTTTTTGCCTCAGGGGGGCAACAGTTTAAATCCGGCCATCGATTGTAATTTTATAATCATTGTAGAAATATATCATTATAGTTCAATCATAGTAACGTTTCTATGATGAAATAGTAATATTACTTTGACTGATATAATGGCATGTGAAATTGTTTTTTATCTCTAGTCAACTCTATCTTCATCATCTTGATCCGTAATCGTAATTGAGAGTCGATGGTTCCCCAAGCAAATAGTTTCACCTGCACCTCCTCGAGAATCAAACCTGGTTTAGTCTAAAGTTAATCCTCCTTTAGGGAGGAAATTAATGGGAGTTTATCGTTCATTGGAATGTTTAGGAGACAATAGATAATTGGACTGAATAATGAGGTGAAGGCGGCCTTCCACAGAACCCTTTGTCCCTAAGATTATTTCCCACTCAACTCAATGAGTTACATTCAATTTGGATTGGTTTAGTGGCAGCACTAAAATATAGCCAGTTGATTGCTTTGTTTTCTCTTAGGTTATTGAGTTTGAGTTGCTATTTTAATCATTAAGATGTAGTTTAAAAGCTATATTTTCAAAGAAGCTCAAAATATACTGACAAATATAAATGTAAATTAAATTCCAGGTATTTTTTATTTTATGACATGGACGAACAGATATATAAACTTTAATTGCTGTTCTTACTACAACGAAAAATCATTCAAATCCTATTTTTTTTTTTTTTAATTTCGATTGATTTTTTAAAACATAAAATGATTAGATACGAGTAGATTTACTTGGAATAAATGCACATCATTACAAAATTAGGCATTTTAACGTATCCTTGCACACACACACACACACACACACAAACGCACGCACTCACACACACACACGCACGCGCACGCACACACACACACACGCACGCGCACACACACACACACCCACACACACCCACACACACACACACACACACACACACACACACACACACACATATATATATATATATATATATATATATATATATATTAAATGTATATTATATATATATATATATATATATATGTATGTATGTATAAAGTCACAAACTACATATCAAGACGTGAGAGGAAAAATTCCAATCGAATTCCCTTAATTCTCTAAAAGAAAAACAAGAAACAAAATATCTGTCAATATTTCGTCCTTTCAGGTATCAGCAGGGCAGAAAGAGGATACATAATAGCAAAGGAAATAAATTAATAAAGCACCTCAAAAAGCAGCAAGACGCTAGCCAGAGGAAACATCCCAACACTTCCAAGGCCCAAATGAAACTACTGAATAATACGGAAGGCTACCAGACACCAAAGATAGAAAAACAGATGTTAAATAATATATATAAAATGCAAAATACACTCTCCAAAAAAAGCACAACAGGAAAGGATAAAATACCAGTAAAGAACACATTTCCGTTCAATTTTCCGGTCAACAGAGATCTTAATCCGAAGCTCTCTGTTGACAGTTTTTAGCAAAGCAGATTTTACATCTGATCTTTTAGATAAAGTACACAAAAACAAAAGACAAGAGACCTTATAAAATAACATAAAGACAGCAAAAGTTCAAAAGAAAAAGGAAATCATCGAGAACCCTTTGGTAACACGGCTATAACCTTCTGTATGATTCAGTATTTGCATTTGGGCCTCAGAGGTGGTGGGATGTTTCCTCTGGTTAGTGTCTTGCAACATTGAGAGGTTGAAATGTGTTTTATTTTGTTTTCATTCACTATTATACATTCTCCTGATGGTCCATAAATTGTCGAGATTTCGACAGGCATTTTTTATTTTTGAGAGTTTGGTATTTTTCCAGAGTTTTACGTCTTTTTCTTAAAGTGTTTTGTTCCTTTGCTGTTATTCTCTTTTTGTCCTGAAGATGCCTGAATTGGCGAAATATTGACAGGTATTTTTGTTTTCTTGTTTTAGTTTAGAGACTTAGTTGGAATTTTTGCCCTAATCTGTTAATATGTTTTAAGTGTCTTTTGAGCTTTTCCTCATCAATATTAGTATATACGATTATATTCAAATAAAAGTTACCTATGCATTGAAATACTTGTTTTATGTTGAAAAACTATCTACGTTTTTGCTTTAAGTAATAATTCTGTTTAAAATATTGTATGAGCTGTATTATATTTTTTTGTGTGCGGAAATAATTATTTTACCGCTAAAAGAAAAAAATGAAAAATCGACACCATATGATACTGTCAGATATATCGTTGGATAAAAAAGATGTGGTGTAATTGGGAGGTAGGACGAGGAGATAACTAAATAAAAAAGAAAAATAGGCGTTTACAATTTGAGAGGGCTGAAAGAGGAGGCGGCTAAGGGCGGAAGTTTGACACTCCGCTAATCATGACAAATGAGCTCTCAGGTCCGCTCTGCAGTGGTCGATATCCCTGGTCCTCTGCCGGCCCTTGTCCGGAGGGTAGCCCTCGGTGAATGGGTATGGATCTAGGAGGGTATGGAGGAGGAACTCGTTTTGCCTCTCTGTTTAAGTAAAAATGTGGTGTATTCCCTTGACGGGATATGGTCTCTGAGATAGTTTAATGTTAATACTGATGTATGATTTAAAACCAATTTAAAACTCATCTTAAATGAAAACAATGAGAATATATCTATCAATGGTAATAATCGTTATGTCATCATTAAAATTATACAAACAAAATAATGTTTTTATGCTATTAATAATATTTTTTAGATAAAATAATGACTAAAATTATATAAAGAAATTTCACCACGGAGAGGTGAAATACCCGAGTTCGAGTCCCGGTCCTGGCCATATCTTTTCTTTTCAAATAAAATATTTAAAAAAATATATAACATATAACAATTAAATAAATTATATAAAGAAATGTTAGATGAAAATTATGAACAAGCAAAATATTAAAATATTATTACTTTTATTTATAGATTTCATTCATCCATAATATTTGATGGATAGGAAGATCTGGCATATATCCGGCCCGGAGGACCATGTTTAAATAAGAAAAGGGTATTCCCTTGACGGGACCATCTGTTATGGTTGGACTGTATTTTGATGAAAGTAAATATATTTTACAATGCATATTATATAATGAAAGTAAACAAAATTAATAATATTTACTGATTTTTAACACGCGAATGGCATGTTCTTTGGTTGCTGCAATTTCTCCTCACCCTGCTGGGCATCTGAGTTGTCTACACCGTGGTATAAAAGGAGCATATGTTCTCGTACTGTTCAACTACTGTCCTTGATCTGTTTGTAGCCATTTTGTGCCTAGTTGTAGTCTAGTAGGAGTATTTTTTGTATTTATGGGTTGTATTTGTAGAAGTATTTTTATTAATTGTTAAATGTAAACCCTAAATGTTAAACACAAACATTCATATGGTGGAGCATCATATGGCGGCCGAAAAAGTCTAACACCCACTACTTGGCCTCTGATTATTCCTGAGATGCCATTTTTGTTCTAGTTTATTAGCTAACTGAGTAGTAAAGTAGGAATCTTAAATTTCGTCTAACCAGATATAATAAGGATATGGATCTTTAAAGAGTACCCGACACCGCATAGGCTCCGAGCCTCCATTTTACATAACCTACGAAGGACGACGTAACCAAGGATTTATTACTGTATTTAAAAATCCCAAGGCCATCTTCCAGGCTTGGGAGGTTGTTATACTAACCACTGGTCGACAGCTGACTCCCCATAAGTCTGCAAAAAGAAACTGCACTTGTCTAAAAATTTCTTAGGGTTCCCTATTGCAGACATCTGGAAGATCATTACACTAATTATTAAAAAAAAAAAGTTTTATTATCCAGACTGTGCTTTCTCTTCGTTTCCCCCGAGAAAGTAGACTCTTCCTACCGGCCTCCTACCGATTCTAATTTTCCAAGCATGAATGAAATTGAATTGACCGAGAGTTAATTGGAATTCACTCGCCCCGCCGACCATATCGTGATCAAATTGTCCCTTACGCACCTGCTTCGTCGAGGAGAGAATTTCTTCATTATAAAATCGTCGTAACTGTAATGAAGGGATATCTAAGTTGATAATGTAGGGAATCAGACAAACCGACCGGATTATGGTTTAAGTTTTATACTTTAAGTACTCTCTTAATTCAGTTCATTGTTTTAAGGTTGGGATTCATAGTACGATAGAAAAAAAAAGACCTTTCCACTATGCCACTACAACGCATGTAGGTTCATGGGTCTAGTACATGGTAGAGGGTGTATTCCGAGATGACGTTCAACCGCAAGATTATTCCCCAATTAAGGTTACCCACTTTAAAGAGATTGGGTGAACCCCAAAAAGGCTGCAGATACCACTGATTCCATCCGTAGCCGATAATAGAATAGATGAAATCATTTATGTGTCACAGTCGGGATTGAACCCACGATCCTCATCATAGAAACTATCATCATTACTAATACACTACACCGTTTCCGCAAAGTATACTACGAAATTCCAAATATTAACATATATATTTATTAATTTAAATAGACATCTCACCTTCTCAAAGCACGTTCAGGCAAGATTGAAGTTGGCACGACAGAAATCCCACAGGCTATACCTTCTGCTCTTGTCGCCGCAGCTCTCACTGAGGTTGAAATTACAAATCTACAAGTCCATCGTAGGACCTACGTTGCTCTATGGTGCACAACTACTGAGACACCTCTACAAACAACGCTGAAGCGCCTGCAGAATTACCAGAATTCCATCCTTAGGAAGATCGTAAGTGGCACATAGCTCGAGGGGGCACTTAACACCATATGGGTCGGAGACCAATCGAACTTTTTGATGGGCTGAAGACCTGTGCGAACCCCCTATTTAGGGACTTGAAGCCACCCCCCCCCCCCAGATCTGGAAGATGGCAGGTCAGTGTTCATTTGGTCGATGTGATTACATTCGATCTAGGGATGGGGTAAGTACTCCCTTGTCCTTACCTTCCTTCCTTTCCCTTCTTCCTTTCTCCCCTTTCTTGTTTCTACAACTATTTCTTGATCCTGTTAAACTCTCAGGATTGTATTGTATAACGTCAACGACCTTGAGCCGGTTCGAGTAAAAACCGCCTTCAGCGTACTCAGCCCATTGTAACGCCTTAAAATACCGAAAGGTAACAGAAGGCTTTTGTTTATATAGAAGCATTTGCAGGTATTTATTATAAATTTGTATTTATATTTTGAATAAAATCTTGGAGGATGGAAAAAAAAATTAAAAACAGATATCTAAAACATATTTTTCATTTGATTAACAAACGGTGGACGTCATATAAGAAATATATAAAGTCATTGAAGATAATAATATAGAGATATAAAAGAGACATTCTTATGAACCAACTAGGTGACTTATTGCTATTGACAGTCCTTGTAACTTATCGACTATGGACTACATCTAACTTAGAGACTACTCTCTTACATACTATCTAATACCACTACTATTCACTACATCTCTACTCTCCTACTTCCTACCGCCTCTTTACGACATCTTATGGAATATATATATATATATATATATATATATATATATATATATATATATATATATATGAATGTAAATGAAGGGGGGAGGGCATTGCTGATAACACGGAAGCATTGATGAAACTTCCTTGTTACAACACTATTTTATGAAATAATTTACTTTGTGTCATTGACCGATAACTATCTTATATGGTTAGCAAAATAGACCTTGAAATTCTTTGGCCGCACGATGAGACCATCTAGCTTACCTATATTGTTTGGAGGAGGATAAACATACCGATGATTGTCACCCAGGCTAAAGTTGCTACGAACCATATTCTTCATAGTAAAACGGCAGATAATCCATCCAACGATGTTTACTTGGGTTTAATGAAATTGTAAAAGTGTACTAGATTTAAGAATTAAGGCTGTCCGAGATAAGCAGGCGAAGGAGGATCTATATTTCTCTCCTCGTAGGAAATCGTCCCGGTAAAGAACCCCGGTACGGCTATTTCACATCGTGGATAACCACAAAGCGATTCCCGATACGAGGGGTCATCAGGCCTTCGCCTCGGTCGTTTATGGAAAAAACTTATTAACGATTTCTCATCTCCCTGATTCAGGAATTGAAACAAAACAAATAGGAGGGAACTTTCCTTGAAAGATTCAGGAACCTGGTGAAGCCAATTTACCATCTGACATCGTCAGCTTGGAAGTAAAAGTAATCATAGGAATTAATAGTAATTACTATTTAGTTATCAACTTTATAAATTTATAAATACTTAATAGAAAGTTTCGCTAAGTTAATGGGAAATAGAAGCAACATTTTTTCTAAGTACTAATGCTTTTGATAATCTAAATAACGATATGACTAGTTCTACTATAACAAATGTATTATTCGAATTTTATTAATTTACGTATTATGTAAATGGGCATCCTGTTTATTTGATCTTCTATTATTCAGTTATTATTTTTATTCAAAACTTTCCAATCGGTAATCAAATAGATAATTATTGGACCTCGCATTCTGCGTAACCCGTTCAATGTCGTTCTTTGCGAATCGAAAGTTCTAAGTGAATATGATCAGTGTGTGGTTACGTGGCATTTTGTGTGATTTTTCATTTTATTTCTATTAAAAATAAGTTAATTACCCACATTTTTTTTCAAATATGGACAGTTGCATTTCACAATCATTCATTCATTGACTTCAATGACTATGAACGCCACGTTATGCCATATGCTTTCTCAAAGAAGCCATGCAAACTCATGGCTTAATGTAAGTTTCTTTGTACTGGAATATTATTGTCTCTTACATATATCACTACAAAGATATTAGGAGAATTTCAGTATAGTCTAATATTACAAGAATATTAGAATCCTGTTTCACACAACACACAGAAAAAAAGTTTTGTTTACGAGCACAACATATTGTATGTAGTACTTAAAAAGGATTTGGTTAAAAATGAATTATATCAAAACTGTAAACGAATCTAGATTGGTTATTTCATTTAACTGCTGATCAGGCAAATCTGCAAACTCGCGGGATATACGAGCAAAAGAGTCCTCTAATTTGCGGACAAGCAAGAAAGATAAATATTCAAAATGTGCTGTGCTCTGTTTAACTTTAGATAACGTCCTCGGCATGTTCCTGAACATAAATTTCTCTTTATTTTAATAGCTCTGAATTTACAGGGCTATAAAAATAAATTGGAAGAATATGGTAGAGAATTGGCTCAGGATTAGGGGAGCTTTTCATAATAAAGCTGTGTCAACTTGACTTTTGGCATGTTGAGTTGATGAGCTGACGCCAACGATCGGTTGAACGTTGAATGTTGAATGGATTAGCCAACGGCTGATTATCGCTGCTCGTTAGTACTTATTAAAGGGGACCTTTGTGATTAGAGAGGTCCGCCTTGTTTACTAGTTAGCAGGTAATTTTAGCAGGTGTTCGGGCAGTAGGGTTAGTGTGCGTAATAACTTAGGCATCCAATGAACTTTGCAGCATGGACTGTATCAAGTAGATATTTTTAAATTCAGTTAATTGCTGAGTTTAGGAAAAGTTTTGAAATCCGTTATCGATCATTTTTCGGTACCTACTTTTATTGATCGAAGATTATATTTATATTGCATCTTCATGCAAGAATGAATAAGATTCGCCAATTGCAGATGTTTAAAGTGGAAATATACAATTCCTATTTATGGGATACGCTACATTCCCGCTGAGACATAGAGGACTATTAGACGTATATTGGTAATGAAGATAAAAGGCATCCGATAATTTATAGCTTGTAATTACTGATTACTTGGTGGTGATACATATGTGAATGAAGTTCTTCTTTGTTGTTGGCTACCACTTTGTTTTCTACTCTGTTGGCGTATGCTTGAGAAATACTCCTTGTTAATGTGGCTGTATGCTGAGGTATACACAGCACATATGCTGAGTTGTAGCTGTTTTCATGTAGTAGGCCATTTTGTTCCTAGTTCCAGGTCTAGAGTGATAATAAATGGCTCTGTCTCTGTTGAAAGCAGATACAGTTGAGCAAGGGGTAAAGAGAATCGCCGTTGTACATTGAAAAGCGTTAATTTTCTTTTAATATGTTACAAAAACTAATGAGAAAAACTCGTTGCCACTATAACACACAAACTGTCTTGGATTGAATGCATGGCAAAATATTGTACAGTTTCGAAGCAAACGGTTGAGCAAGCGGGTGGTTTGGCCGAGATAGCACTTAACCGCTAGGTTTTTTCCTCCAATTAAGGATAGCGACTTTATATAGGCTGAGTGAGTCTCATGGAGGTTTATCCGCCCCACAGGGGTAATATGGGGCTGTTAAGAGATTAAATAATTTAGATTAAACAAAAAGTATACTGAACTTTAAACGTCTCCAAAAAATTATTAAAATACTAAATAGAAAAAATAATCTTTTTGGTGATTCTACAAAATATATTTGATAATTAAAGAGATATATGGTTGTTAAAAATAATATTGGAACCGATTGGGTCATGATAAATGTGTAAAAATCAGCTTTTACGTCAATGAGAATTGAGATGTAATCATTAACTTTTTGAATGATTCATTCACATGAAATAGGCTTTATGACTAAATTACCTATAATTATAACTACTTTTTAACCAAAAGTTAATTATTTTCTCAATTAGATCTGATAATTAAAAAAAAATAGATTTATCGACGATGCTAGAAGTTAAGAATATGAAAATAAAAAACGGAGATTCCACTAAATTTGAACTCGAGGCACTCAGAACACCAGCTCAGCACTCTACAAACTGAGCGTGGTAGGTTACAACACTAACGAAGTATAAGCCACAACAGGAAAGCAGGAAATATTGCAATAAAAGTGTTTATGACTTTAATAGTGTTTTAACCTTGACCGCACAGCTGATTTATCGTAGCGACTAGTGGAGAAATTCTTAGGTAACATGATAGGAAGAACATCGGGCGATAAATCACTTGGCCGAGCATCGACCCGATGGTATCTTCCTTCCATTGATCCATCTTAGCCACTTTGTGTTTACATGTTTAGGTCATCAATATTTCTGGTAGTAATGTTTTGAAGTTGTATTTTAATGGAATTAAGAATAAACACATTGATTGTTCAAGATATCATAATGATCCTTTCTAAATAATATTATTTATTAGGGGCTATACGGGAGCTTTTGGCGGATATTTCCTTATTCGACCCTCGCCCCTATCGAACTATAGATTCTTCCATTTTTCGTTCCAATAATCTTCTGATCTTCAAATCAATAATAAAGTTAATCACTTCTAATCCGATACATCCGATAAAAAAAAAAAACTGAAATATTTGTTCAATTTTATTATTAAACTTTTTATTTGATGCATTTTACTATTTCTTCTAATTTGTCTGTTCACACATCCAGTTACATCGTTCTAAAATCTGTTTTTATTTTATTGTTTTTTTCTTCATTCACTATTCTTTTGTTTTTGTTTTTTCATAACATTGTTATACATGTAAATATTAATTTCTTAGTGGAAAATAGTGGACTGTATAATTCTAATAATGAATTGGATTGGTCAGGGGGTGCAGTCAATGATTACACAACATAATCAAAACTTATTTCGTGTAATGATTAACTGCAACCCCTGACCAATTCAATTCATTAGTGAATATTAATTGTTTTCTCTCTCTATAAATATTGTTATCTCCTCTATATTTGTTATATTTCTTTCAATTTTTATTAGGTGCTAACTCAGTATTTATTTTTGCATTCATTTATTAATTATATTTTACTCAAAGCCATTATAGCTCAGATTTTATTTTTTGCATTATTGTTCCAAAAGAACTTGTCCCAACAACAGAATATTTATACATATATAATTGAGTAGAATATTACACGTTGTGGTAATATCTGTTGATATTAAGGGTGCGTTTGAAGATGGCTGGTTGCCATCAATCCTACATACCTTACAGACAATAGACTGTCCACGGAACAATTACAACTCGATTTCAGACTATTTCAAAGACAGACAGGCTTGTATTCTAACATCTCATTGTCAACATTATTGATGAGAGAATTTCCGCGAAGCGTGGTTGTGCAGGCTTTTGCGGATGGCACAATTTTACTTACACAAGCTGACAAAACTCGAACACTTCAAGAATTAATGGATCAATACACACAAACAATTGACAACTGGGCACACGAAAACAAACTTACTTTCAATACTATAAAATCTACATATATGATTTTCACCAGATCAATGACTTGGTCAACTTTACAGGTACAAATTGAAGGACAGGTTCTACACCAAACAAATAAACTAAAATATTTAGGAGTAACGTTTGACTCAAAACTAAGATGGAACGGACATATTGATTTACTAGAGACTAAACTACTAAGACTTACCAACAACATAACGATAGAAGCTAGGGTTATATGGGGACCGAAAACTGAAGGATAAAGGATACTATACAAAGGAGCCATACCACCAGTACTAACATACGCTATTAACATCTGGCACACAGGAACTGCAGAGAAAATACAATTTACGGAAACTTCGAAGTGTGCAGAGATTAATGGCAATCAAAATGGTGAAAGGTTTCAAGACGGGAGAAGTTAAAATAGGATTAGGACCTTCTAGATCGTCTCCTTTTGTCGGAGAAGGATTAAGAAGATTCCAGAATTGTCTCGCCCCTTCCGTGTTCTAGAATGTTCGGCCTTGTGATAAGTGAGTGTCAGTCAGTGTTAAACCGGCCCGTGTAATAAGTGTATCAGTGAACTGTGACAGTCTCGCGAGTGTAATAAACTGTTTCTGTTTGTTTCTGTGTGTCAGTTTGTCATACTTGGAGAATCTTACGGTCGGTGGACTAGTGAACTGTAAGTGTTAATTATTAGTTAAAAATTGTAGTGTAATTTTATAATATTCATAGAAACTATTGTAACTAGTTAAGCTATCTAGAATTAGTAATATCTTATATTATTGTAATAATTAAATAGGAGGTAGGCCTAGATAATAAATATTTAGAATATTGTTATTATTATTATTTGTTAATAAATATTAGTATCTTTAATTAAGGAATTGTTTAATTCATTTTAATACCCAGTAGCCCGTAGCAATATATATATATATATATATATATATGTGTGTGTGTGTAATTATTATTATTAGTGTATTCTCCCAATATGGGAAGACTTTAAGCTAACAACTCAATCAAGCTTTCTGTGGGTTCTTCTTGTTCTTCCAATAGGCATTCATTCTTTCGGAGAAGGCTTTCCTATGTTCTTCCGACCACTCCCGATTTAATCCCGAATCCCGCCCAAGTCGTAATCTTTTCTCTTAAAAAAAAAAAAAAAAAAAAAAAAAAAAAAATATATATATATATACTGATTACAATCCGTTCTTAAATTTCTTTTGACGACTTTTCGAGACTAGGTTGGTCTCATACTTATACTCAAGATAAGTAGAAACCGATATGTATATATATATATATATATATATATATATATATATATATATATGAACAAAAGGCTCCATGTTAAATGCTTTCTATGTTAAATTAGGATTCGCTAAGTATCTTAAAATTTACATGATTTCATTTTTTTATAAATATTTGGAGAATAGATGCAATCATGAAGTGCCTTCATAGAACCAGATTCTTCATAATTGCTCTTATTATATAATTTGTTTATTTATTCATTTAACGTCACTTTATGCTGTTTTGACTAATAGAACTATGCTACACTGGCAATCCGAATTTTTCCTATCCTGGTATAATTATGATAGGGATCTTTAACGAGTATGTAGTTGTAGAGGAATTATGTAGTTATGTGAAACTATTCGGAAAGATAGGACTTTCTAAATAAATAGGGTAAGGTTTATTGAGCAGGTAAATTAAATGTTAGGATCGGTACCTTTATCCTTAAGATACAGTCAGTATTGTTACAGAGGCAGTCGTGGGCAAGAAGCGGGCTACTCAACATGTAGCGATGTCACATATAGCGATTGTTCTATATTGTTCTTTCTTTGTAAGTAGAAATATAAGTTAACTTGTAACTATGATCGGCACACAATAAATGTAATCTTATTCAATTAAATTAAAAAACAGCTTATATAATAAACAGCTTATTAGTGAGTCAACCACGTCAACGTTTGGAGAACAGAGGGATATGTCTCTTATTCATTAATGTTACAGTATTACTACACCTTAGAGGTAGCGATCTCAGGATGGCATCCCATTTTATTACCTAAATATTATTAAGATCAAAGGATCTTAATTTTCCTTGAGATCATTGCTTGTACCGTGAAACCAATATAGCGTAATGATTATTTTGTAATTGTAACAGGCTGATTTGTAATGAGAATGAGAATTTCTTATTCAGAATTTGGAGATCAAACAAAGTTGAAGAAACCAACATCTAATTGATTATTTACATCTATCTATTATTTATATGTATATTCTTTTCTAAAGTCAAATGTTAATATCGCATTCAACAACTTGTTAACCTCTAATTGGAGTAGAGATGATATTGTTGAGAAGAGGAGAAATTTCCCGGTCCTCAGAACGTTTTGGAGAGAACTTTGCGAAGAATCAGAAGATTTATACCAGAAAGTCGGACCTTTTGATCCGGATATTGGACTGGAAACTTTTTCTATATACGAGTATGTTCCTGGCTGCCGCAGAGCTGGGGGGGGGGAGGACACACGTCTTTCCAACGAAAGAAATCCTTAACCGTACAGTGAACTCATCTCGTCGTGGATGAAGAAGTTTAAGAACGCAGTTTCGACGAATAATTGGAATTATAATTGGAAATTATATTATTTGTTGGATATTATAAGTTTTGTTATGTATATATACTCGTATTACCTGAGGATTTTACGCCTTTAAACAACAACAAACAGACAAACAGCGTTTACATATTATTTCATTAACTTTATAAGTATATTTCATTAATATTCTCTGCATTTATCTCATACAGTAATAAATTGTTTTGTTTTTTTCGTATTCTAAGAATCACGCCATTTCAACTTTCTTTTTTACATTTCTTCACCGGTACAGCTAGCTCCCTTCTTTCTTCCGTCCATTTCTTTCCCGTCTCCAGCTTTGTTTTTCGTTCAGTTTCATCCTGAGACTTTTGCTTTCCAGAACATTCTCGTAAGTAATTTCCGTCTCTTGTAAATCTTTTTTCCGTACTTGTCTGTTTGGACGTCCGTTGACATCATCGCGCTCAGGTGTCACTTACCTCAACTATTTGAACCATGTCAGGTTAAGTTGCCTACAATTTATTTCAAATAGGCATTGCCTTTCATTATCATAGAACAGATTTTTAGGAAATGAAATAAATGAGAAACATGAAAAAATAAAACTAGAAAAAATTAAATATTTATTACAAGCAATGTTCATTAGAAAGAACAATATTTTAAAGAGAAAAGATTTGCCCGGGCAAACCGTTTCTCTTTAAATGAAAAATATATAAAAATTAAAACAATTAACAAAAAATATCATATTTTAGTTAGATATCATCATTTCTTTTTAAAATATGACAATGAAACATTTATTACAAGCAATGCTCATTAAAAACAACAATTTCTTCAGGAACTTTAACTATGAAACACTCTTTTGTTTCTCTACATATTCCTCCAAATATCCACTGCTGAGGCAAAATCCGTCCTGTGCTGTTTTTTCTTCTACAATGTAGACTTTCGTCAATTTCTACATACATCCCTGGACCTCCAATAGTTGGTGAACTTCTCTCTAATTTAAAAGCACCAACTCATATAATTGGAATAATCAATTACTGTAGAATGAGACATGTTGAGCTGTTCGTCGCAAAACTTTATGGAAGTCAGTTCCTCCTGAAGAAATAGGAGAGCTGATTTTTCATCAATGACCGTGCGAAAAATCTTCTTCAACTTCAATTATAATACCGTGAAACCAATATAGCGTAGTGATTATTTTGTAATTGTAACAGGCTGATTTGTAATAAGAATGAGAATTTCGGTTCAAGTGTAAGTCATATGGTCAAAATAATATGAAAAGGCATTCACCTTCAACTTAAAACAACCAGTAACAAAACACTTAGTTTACGATAACAGTAGGGGATAGTTAAGAAAAGTGACACTTGGGGCGCTGGCATCTACACACGTCTCTTTTTCACGATCTCTTCGAACCAGGTAGATTTGGTTTTCTTTAAAATTCGTAAACTTCTTGTCCATCAGTCTAATGGATTTCATTCTTAACAAGTGGCCATAAAACGCGATTCTCATTTTTCTCATAACATCCGATATTTATGGAACATGAGTGTAGAGCTCACTGTTATGTTGTCTTTATTCACCTCAGTCTTTAGTTGGCCAAGAATTTTTCATAAGATCTTTCTTTCTTTGATCTCCAATTTTTCTACCAGGCCTTCCTCATTCATAGTTAAGCATTCTGCAGCGCATATAAGACCTCCGGTCTCATAACAGTGAATTAATGTCTGAGCATTATATTACTTTATTATTCATCATTAGAACACCACAATTAATTTTTATAAAAAAATATCATAAGTCTATTTTTGATCCTCATGATAATTATTTTTATTTATTTCCATTATTTTAAAATAAATAAGTACATTTGATTTTCAGAGATGGATTGATGAAAGTAAATTTTCCCGACCAGGCAGTGTCACAATATATAATGTGTAATATTAATGCTATCGAATATACCTGTTTGTAATCCGGATTAGTTGAGACGGAACTCTAGCCGTACAAACTGCTGGCACATGAGCGCTCATTTAAAGATTACTACCAATAAATTCAGACTAGGGGGAATTAAATGTTTAAAGCTGAAAAGTTATGGACATCTGTTTTGTTGAGGGGGGGGGGCGAAGTGGTTTCTGTAGCTACAAATACCCCTCGGTTAATAATTAACTGTTTCGGATAAACCGCCAGCGCCCTCTGTGGTCGTTTAAATCTGATACTGGAGGGTTTGATTAGCTAATTAGATTGTCTTCAAAGCAATAACAGTCTTCGGAACCAGAGCCGTGGTTAATTTGTCGCAGATGTTCAGGAAGGCGCGTTAGGACCAAAATGGATCCTGTTTTGATTGTCATTTCTGCTACCTCTCCTTCAATCGACCATGTTAAAATCCTGAACGGTCATTCCAACAGAGAAAGCCTATTTTTCTAGTATGTATCAATAATTATGCATAATAATTGTATGCATCAATTATTAAGCATTAATGAAAACTGTACTTTAGATTTATTCTGGGATTTTTAGTAGCTCTTTTGTGTGTGTATAAAAATATATCAGGCATCTCCAAAACTTCTAAAATAGGATCCTTCTATTTATTTTTGTGTGAAAGGGTCAGTCTCTATAGAGGAGATACAAGACTATGGGAGGGTATCTGGTGGTTGAGAGGGATCCAGGACAAATCACCTCCTTGCATATCGTTGTCCAAGAATCAGTTTAATATCTTCCACTTACTGAATCCAAGTCCCTCCGAGGGTTGTAGTGGTAAAGGATTTTTTTGGAAGGACTGTAAAGGTGAACAATACTTTAAACAATCTTACATACAGAAAATTTGAATACATTTATTTTTGGTATAGTAAAAAACCTTCGAAGCTCAATTTGTTGTTTTCATACTACCACTGGGTAGTTTCTTTATTTTATTCATGCTATTATTTATCATTCACTACAGTATTACAACAGTATTAATATGTAATACTGTTGTAAATTTCAATAAATACACTTTTTTTAAAAATAATCTTCACAATGAAGTGACATTTTTAGTTTTTCTCCCTTAATTAATTCTGATTATATCATTTCTTTCATGATTCCATGAAATCAAGGTTTATGAGGTAACTTATTGAGCACATTATAAATTACATTATAACGAATCTAGAGCAACTTTTGCATTCATTACGAATTACGAAAATGATACAGATAATCATGTTTAATTGAAGAAAAAATAAGTATGTTTTTTACTGATTTAAACATTGCTTTATCATTATGAACTAATTAGTACAAATACAATTTATTTTTCAGACTTTGCAACCCCTTATAATAAATTTTTGGTTAGCTTTATATTTTATAATGTGAGGACTAAGATACGTAAGTGCAGCATCCCCTAAATGATGCAAATTTTAATCCTATTTGTGGCATCAAAATACGGGAATTTCGTTATGGATGGCAGCAATATAGAAATACGAAGTGCTTTACAGCTCAGGAAAATGAGAGCCATAGCTCTGGAAAATGAGATACGGAAGGTGTTCTCTTTGCATATGCTTCGAAGTAATGTAGGTAACATAGGCGGATCCAGAGGGGATGGGGGCACGTGCCCCCCACACGGTTTTTTGTGTACTGTGGAGAATCCATTTCAGTACATACTTGTAGGCAAATCATGTGATGATAGTTGTTAAAATATATGAATAAAATAACAGAAATAACATGAGTGAAACTATTGTTTAGATATTTTAATAAGCCTTTGAAACCTTTCTATAAATACTACAAGTTTATTTCTATGGTATTGTTGATTTTTTTGCCCGTCTGTCCGTTATGCCTCCCAGAAAAAAAATCCTGAATCTGACCTTGCTTCTTAAAGTGAAAAATTAGCATAAGCCCCTGTCATAAACACACACTACAAACTAGGAATTCATTGTATCCATACGTTGCGTTTAAGTCGAAATACTAATTAAAACAAGTTTATTTAGTCTTGTATCTTACAAACGATGTTTTCATTTTTATTTTCATGATTAATATAAATAATAGACGGTTATTTAGGATTGTAGTTCAAGAATATAATAGTAATTAAAATAATATCAACAAATTACATTTTTTTAATGATAGAACTGTATAGGTACTTCCTTATTTGCCATGTATTGATTCTTACATTATTAATAATATTATTAAGGTATTAAGTTGATTGATTAATAAAATGGGGAGCGGAGTGGCTCAGTGGTCCTTGGTTCGAAACCCGCTGCTGGCAAGTTTTAATTTAATGTGTTAGCAGCCGGAGATGGATCATATGGGATCTAGGACACTCATTTGGCTCGCCCAGCCTCTATAATGTGGGTACCCAAAATAAGGGGGAAAATCTAGTGGTTGAGGGTGATCTAGGACAAATCACTTCCCTGCGCAACCGTAGTCTATGAATCAGTACTTTCTCTACCATGTCCTGAACCCCAGACCCTTCACGGGTCGTACTGTTACAGGATTAGTAAAATGATCCAATTTAAAATGACATTAAAATAAATATGTTTGAGTAATTATCATTAATAATTACTCATGGTATCCCAGAGTGAAAAATATTAATAAACCATTTTTATTCCCTTATAACGTAGCATTTCCTGTGTAGCGTTCTCATAGATGAGACATTATGAGTTCCTTCAGGAAAGGAAGCATTGAAAGTCCTTGAAAAGAAGCTTGTAAATCACTCTGTTGTGAAAAACATAAACATTCTAAAGGGTCCTTACAAGATCGTTTTAGGAATGATTTTCGTATATACATAAGAATAAAAACTGGCTATTTTCGAATCAGAGAATCTTAAAACGTATTTTTCTGTTCCGAATTTTCCTCGATCACCGTACTTCCTTATTGAAGATTTCATACACACGTAAGGAAAAGAAAAAAAGGTAAATGGGTATCGCACCTTCAAGAGAACGATATAACTCAAAATATGATATTTTTTAGTTAAGCATATGTTAGCAATTCTATTGCTTATCAATTTAGGAACAACAAATCTGATATTCCATTTCCATGATCTAAAAAAAAAGAATGCTTCAATCTTTTAAAAAATTTCTAATGGTTAATAAAAATAATGAAAAATAATATAAAAATAGTGAATATTTCATTTTCTATTTTAAATAAAATTCTATTTGAATCTTTTTTAGAGAATTCTGTATTAATTTAAGACAATAAAGTATTCATCATTCGAAAATTTTATATTTTATACCACGAGTTCAATAACCCCGATATCAGGTCTTCGGAATTCGAAGTACGTCGTTCCAATGAGAGTGTCTGGGATGCCAAGAGTCCCATTACACTCAATACAAATTTAAAACCCATATTATTAGAACACGTGTTCTGTTTTATTGTTCTGTTCATTACTTTAAATTTATTACTTACTATCAGAAGGTATTTTCGAGTAGAAATCAATTTTTAAAAAAGATATCTCATTAACGATGTAAGAACATTTTCTTGGACAATTAGGTTTTTGAGAATAGGCTCACTACTGGGAGATTATATGTCGATAACATTTTCACAGTTCGCCAGCTGTTGGAAAAATGTGAAATGAAATCTGAAGAAATCTGTCTGATATTTGTAGACCTGGAAAAAGCATACGATAATGTGCCCGAAAATTATTATGGGAAGCTCTTGAGAAGAACTCTATTAGCAGACCGCTGATAGACCTTATCAGAAGAATATATAGCAGAAACCAGTGTCGAATTAAAATTGGTAGGAATTTGTCACCAGAATTTTCGACTAGTAAAGGCTTACTGCAAGACTGCTTGTATGTCACCTTCCCTATTTAAAATCTACATTCCCTATTATAAATCACGGCTTAAAAGAATGGGATAAAAAATGTAAACAAATGGGAATAACATTAGGTAACATCCATCTTCATAATCTACTGTTCGCGGATGATCAGGTAATTGTCGCTCAAGGCCATGAGGATGCAGAATACATGCTGCGAAAACTGTGGGAGACTTGATAGTTGGGGCCTTAAAATAAACTTCAGAAAAACTGAATATATGTCCATATATGATCAGGAGGACCTCGTTGTTGAAGGAAATGCCGTAAAACGAGTGGATAATTTTAAATATTTGGGCTCTGTAATGGAAAAGAATGGAACATTAAAAAAAGAGATAAAATAAAGGATAATTACAACCCGCAAAGCTATTAACTTAACTTAACTCGGTCCTTTAGAGCAACAATATGACGAAAGATACCAAGAAGCTCATATACAAGTCCGTAATTGAAAGCATATTCCTACATGGAGCAGAGGCATGGATGATAAGCGCTGCTCTAGGAAAAAAGCTACTTGCTACTGAGATGGAATATTGGAGGAGAACGTCTAGGGTATCCAGACTAGAAAGAAGGAGTAATGCCGAAATTAGAGAACGGATGCAAATTCAACAAAACGTCCTCCGAAATATAGAGAAAAAAAGATTGGAATGGTAAGGTCTTAGATCTTAGAGCTTAGTTGAAGTAGCCTGAAACGTCGTGCGGTTTCTTGTCTTTTCAGTCTTGTATGAGGATTCCAGGTTAAGCGTTTGTCAAGGTGCAACCCTAAGTATCGGATCTGTTCTACAGGCACCAGAGGGATATTATTAAAGGATACTGAAGGGCAGGATTGTAGGCATTTTGGATTGTAGGGATTGGATACGAGAGGAATTCAATGGCTTGGTGGAGCCCCAAAGCGTAAGTCCAAATAGGTCGTCTGATGGTCATGTAGATGTAATTAATTGGGAGCTTAGACACTTGTCCAGTAAGTGTTAAAGTAGCCTGAAAAGTCGAGCGGTTTGAGGTCTTTTCAGTCTTGTATGAGAATTCCAGGTTAATCGTTTGTCGAGATGCAACCCTAAGTATCGGATATTTTCTACTGGCACCAGTGGGATATTATTAAAGGATACTGAAGGGCAGGAAGTCATTGGTTTACGACGTAAGGTAAAAGTGATTTGATGCGATTTTTGAGCATTTATTTTAATTCTCCAGTTTTGACACCATTCTTCAAGATCAGTGATATGGGATTGGAGGCTTTGGGATGCAATAACTGGATTGGTGTTGACTGATAATACACATGTATCATCAGTATACGTGGTAAGGATAGTATAAGGATGAGTTGGGATGTCAGCTGTATAAACTGTATATAGGATTGGACCAAGGATACTACCTTGAGGAACACCAGCAGATTGGGAAAAGATGGACGAATAGACATTGTTATGGTTTACTTGGAAAGTTCTATTTGTGAGATAGGATTGTAGGATGAGAAAGTATGTAGAGGTTAGGAATTTATGGAGTTTGTAGAGCAAGCTCGGATACCAGACTCGGTCAAAAGCCTGTTCCACGTCAAGAAAGACTCCCGAACAATATGATCCACGTTCTAATGCAGAGGAGATTACATCCACCACACGATGGCATTGCTGAATGGTGGAGTGGGAGGAAACATGAATTAAAAGAGATTTTTGGTTGAAGGAAACCTCAATCTGAGGAAGCCCTTAGAGAAAAAAAAACGATAATAAAATACAAGCTAAGAATTTGGCCCATCGAATTACATAACTTTATTTTATTTTTAGAGTTGTACTTAGTTGATTAAAATACTATAGTTAAAACTAAACTTTCTTTAAAATTATTCATAAAGATAAATTATTTTAAAATTCCACATCCCTGGTTTTTATCAAAGGAAAAAAGTCAATCTGTCAAAGCCGGATATGAACCGGTATCCTTTAACATAGCAACTCAGAACTGAGAACAGAGCTAACCTGTTGTCTATAATAACTATTATAATTACTACATAACTATTTTGAAGGTTTGGGAGTATGATACCTAAAAATGATTATAATAGTAAAAGCAACGTAACTGATGACAATATCACTCTAGTGTAGGTTTAGTAATTGGTATCATTAACCAATAATGTAACTATGATCATTGGATAACGTAATATTTTTATAATTTACATTACTTATGTTTAATATTATATTGATGACGGTTTCGATTTTATGTTTCTTACCTTTTTTTTTTAGTCATTGATTTACTAATAATAGTGGTATATGAACTTTCTATATGTCTCTCCTTATAAATTTTTACTTCATAATAATTCACATATTAATTAAACTGTACTGTAACACTTCCCAGATGAAATCTAAATAGTAATGATGACATTATATGGTGTTTGCTCGGAGCAGGACAAATTGATACAGTTGCGAGCTTATTAGCGAAGCCTATTGGAATCAATCTATTTAATGATGGTAGGAATGTTTGCTATCAGGTTTAATTATATGATGCCACCTACAGTAAACCGTTCCATATATTGTGTCCCCTTTGAGCCCAGTTTGACTTGCTCCAAGGTAATTCCCATAATCCATTGTGCTTCGCAATCAGTCATTTAATTAATTATCTAATTTTAGTAATTGGAAGTTTTGATTATAATGGGAAAATTATTTAACGTAAAGACCTTAGGTGACAGTTTAATTGGTAAAAGGATGGAACGAAGATCATCAGAAAACACAAATAATAATTATCAGTAAGCTTGGAAGTAATTACCCTCTAAAAAGAACTACGAGAATTAATTATCTAGGGGGCAATATAACTAAATACTGGGATCACACAAATGAAATCAGGCCTCGTATAGGGAAGACAAGAAATGTCTTTAACCAACTGAGAACGATGCTGTGCAGCCTAAATTTGAACTTGCAGACTGGGATCAGAGTTCTCAGATGTTATGAGCTCTCAGCATTATAAAACGCATCAGAGGCATGGGCACTTACGAATACTTCAAGTAAACGCCTACGCATTGGAGTGTGGTGTTATCAGCGTATGCTCAGGGTTTCATGGGTGCATGTCATCAACGAAATTATGCAACATACTTTGGTCGTGTGATGCGCATGAAACTACCGCTATCACAATACAATGAACAGGAATGACATCTGTAGACGTGTTTCATGAAGCTGTCAGTAAAATAAGATGGGTCTTTATAATCGCCATCATCCAACGAGGATCGGCACATTTTAGAAGAATAACAGTTGGATCCGTCGTTATAATGATTAATCATACCAGAAAAGTTTTTCCGCCGCAAATTTATTATACAGTTGAATTAGAACTGTCTAAAAACTTAAATGGGCTTCATTAAATTGGGTGATGTACAGATGGATTTCCCCAGGGCTAACAGTGCCTTCCGTCTGGTAGTATTCTAGGTAGTGTCTGAAACTATGATAGATTGATGTCCAAAACATAGATGGGATGATTCCATTGCTACTGATACCCGGTTTCTGTTTGAAACCAGAAATCGGAAGATTGCAACACATACTCTGGAAAACTGGCGGTTGGTACTGGCGATCAGGACGTCTCAACTAAAACCAGGACTGCGCTATATAATACTTATAATGTTCTTGGTCTCTATTCTTCTCTTCATGCTTACAGTCCAACGCAGTCTTCCTAGCTTGCTGAAATCGTGATCGTGATCTTTAACCTATTACGGATCATAGACTTACCGATCTTCTATTTTCTCTAGTTCTGGTTGTCCTTAACAGGTTGAAAGATGAAGGATCATTTTTTCAAACACGGTATTGCTCTCCCTATCTTCAGTAATTGTGAGTTGTTTAACCTAAAGGTGAGGAATTCTGATATGGTTCTTGCAGAGGAGACAATTCGTGTGACTGAAGATGACTAAAACTTACGTTCATTTTGTATAAAATAACACTTATGAATGATTACTTACAACAGAAGATAGAAAAACGAAATAGAGCATACTTTGAAAGGTATGCTTATTTGTGTATCTTGTTACAGGCCTCTAGACTGTTACTTAAACCTATAGCCTGTACCGTATTAAAAAATATGTTGATCGATGTTTAATATGCCAAAATTAAGCATGACTAACGATATTAAGTTAGGCCAAAACGTTTGGTAATATTAATTTTAGTTTTCAATTTCGATAAAAAGTAATAAGCGAGCCCCATCACTAAATTATTCATCAGAGATAATTAAGAGAAATATTGATAAAGACGAATTTGAGAAACTTGCAATGAAGTTTGAAGTACAAAGAAAATAAGAGGCAGGAAGGGGAGAATCGTTTAACTTAGTTGTTGGATAGGAGGTCGCTAATAATCAATGAGGAAATAGCAATAAAAAAATCTCATTGTATAGCAATAGAAAAATCTCATTGTAACTAGACCAGAGGGTACAGTTAAAGAGAATGAAAATTAAGAAATCGTCATGGGAAAATCTCTCTGTGAGCGGTGATGTTGAGTATGCAGAGCGGAGTGTTATGCCGAAGGTTCTGGGTTAACAGCCACGGATGGACCCAGTGGGATGTACAGACTTTCCAGGGGCTTATCTAGAAAAAACCTGGCGGTTGAACTTGATCTTGGACAAATTCTCCCTCCTTACATTCCCTGCACAACCGTTATCCAAGCTATGTGCCCGCTCATCTTGACCTTCTTGCTTTCGTTTCGTGAGACATCGACTGACCAGTTCCCGTGAGAAATTCCTTATTGCTCCTTCTTCAGAGTTTTCAATCTGATCCCATACCGCTTCGGTTATTTACTTTTATATTATAATTATTATTATATTATTTCCTGAACAACCATTATTAGTCTCTACCGAGTACTGAACCTAAGACCTATATACATATATTAACCTATATAAATCGATGTCGTTGTATTGGTATAGGAAAAAAAAAAGAAAAAAGCATGGAAAAATATACAATCATATTTAGGCTTACGAATGAATAAGTACATATTATATTTACCTTATTTAAAACTTATTTTTTATTCTCTATTTGCATTTATCCATGCCATTATGTATAATTTCTGCCATTACATTTACTTGTTGTTTTAATGTTATAATTTTGTTGTAAATTAAAGTAAATAAATTTAAAAAAATATATTTTCCTTAAAACTTCTTTCGGTATTTATTCCGCAGGTTTTCGCTTCGCGTTGAGTCACAAGTTTAACTTTTCATGTGTTTTCTTTTTAATATTTTAAAAAAAAATAGAAAGTGTCAAGTTATGGACATATTATATATTACATTCGCTTTAGTATGGAAAAGCGAATATAATTATGGAAAGGTATACACTACCGTAATCATTATATCTATAAATGAAGGTTTCAACAAATATATATCATCTATAGGTTGAGAGGAAGATAGTTGACTGGATAATTCTAATGATGGATTCAACTTAATTTGGAATTGTGCTAACGTTTCGGCCTGCGATGTAGGCCATCTTCAGGACAACCAAATATGTTACGTAGACAAGTCACCGCAAAACCAAGCTATTTGGTTGTCCCGTAGATGGCCAACAGACCGAAAAGTTGGCACAATTAACAAATAAGTTCTCCTTATTTGGTGTTACCTTTGACTGAACCCCCTGACTAATTCAATCCATCATTATATCATCAATACTTTGAAATGTTAGTTAACACATTTATTAAGAAATAAATGAAATGATTACCGAAATCTACTGATTAACCATAATTCCATTCTCTTTCCCATGCTAAAGATCAGGATTACTTTAAATTTTGGAAAATATTAAAAATGAAATGAATAAACATTTAACAGTTACTGTAACTCAGCTCGAAGAGAGAATCTGCGGAACAGATACTATTCCTCTCTTAAACGAGTTGTGGTGTTCCTCAATATTATTTTTCACTAATGATCAATCTATTTTTGAATTTAAATTCTCAATTTTTTTTTTTGTTTCTATCTTAAGAGGACTTGGATGGTCCAATAGGGCAAATACAAATTAGGACTGAAGAGAATTTTCTAATCGGATTTGGATGCTAATACTTGGGATATTGCCCCGGATTGACTCTAATCCTTTCTTATCCCCCTCTCATCCAGAAGAAATATATTTTAGTAATTTCCCTCCAATATGGATCTATATCCCCTCAAGAATAAAACCTTTTTTATAAGTAAATCAGTATATTTTTCTTTTTATTTCATATTTTATTTAAGGCAATTAAGTGCTAACGACTTTACGAGGATTTGAGCTATCATCTGGTCTTACTGGCTTAAATAAAGTACCCATCGAGAAGAAATTGCTTCGGGAAGTATCTAGCAGCCATGTAGGTATATATTTATATTATAGGTATATGTTATATTTATACAACTCTAGACTTAAAGAAATATGTTTAAACAAAATTAAGTGTATTAAGGTTTTTTGGCTATTTTAAATGTTTTAATAATGTTTAAAGCGATGGAATATACTTACTCCCAATGCTTATTAATTTAAAACATCACAACTATTTTAAAGTGTATTAAAGGTTTAAACATATCCTTGAATAATAATATTAAATATAAATTTAATTTGAATATAGACAAGGATTTACTTAAAGCTCCTCTCTTAGACATTGTGCACACCTGAAAAGGACTGGGTAGAGACTAGGTATAGTCGAGAACACACAGGGAAAACTTTATAAAGAAATAAGCCAAAGACATCCATATATCAAAAATAAAACTCTATTATATTAAAATAAAATTACACTTAACCACTATAAATAAGAATAATCCTAAAGGCATTATTATAATAAAATAATAACTACAATTTTAAACCAAAATTCACCAGCAGCAAAATAATGACTAATAAAAATAATAACTGTAAATTAAAACATCATTCACTATCCCTTCTGCTTAGTGATCGAAACATTACAGAAGAGAGAAGAAAAATAATATATTAAATTTGCATACTTGATTGGCTCTATCAACAAGTGAACTACCATCTGGCTACACCCCAAGTCAGACTACAGGAAAATAAAGACTCCTACCTTGACAGCTCATCTTTCTTCTGGTCGGACCACGACCTTGCTCGCCAGGAGTACCAGTTCTCAACTTTGACTTGTGGGGGAAAACAAACGCTCTTAAAAATGCTCATTCGAGCTAACGTAAACATTTTTGCTCCTATGCTATGTGCTGACCCCTGGCGGACAGAGTTAGCTAATTCCTTTCTCTGTCGTGAGAATAATTGAGAAATCCCTGACTAGTTTCCGGTATTTGTTAACAGAGCTTTGCATGGGAAATGATTTGTAAGCACGCCTCGACCACAAATAAGAAAGAGGCTTAACAATATAATTTCTTGATCTACATTACAATTTCATTCGCATTCTGTTTTGTAGTTATACAACACTCCCTCCTTTCAAAAAAGAGGCCCTTTTCACAAAGGGTATATTTACTAAGTATCTCACAACACAAAACACGAAAGTCTGAATGGTTCACTCCTTCGCACTGTCCATCGTAATTAATCATAATCTGGGCTTCAGAAGGCAGTGGAATGTTCCTCGGCTGGCGTCTCAGTTCCAGTTCTCTCCATTTTAGTAGAGTGAGGTATTCCTAGTCCCTGCCGACCACAAGGTAATTCGCCTCGTCCTGAAGGATCTCCACTTCGCCCAACTGCTATCACCGGAGGCAGAGCTTGCAGGCGATAACGATCGAAAAACTGTCCTCTGTCTATATCACGAATATTCTATAGATACAGGGCGAAGTGCAAAACCTTGTTCAGCATACCCTTGAATATTAATATTAAATTTTAATTTGATTTGACATATTTATAAATTTTGTTTATTTTTTACATTAGTTATTAGTTATTTTTGGACATTTTGTGTTAAATTATGTATAGTAATGTAATTATTGTTAATTTATTTTTTTACACAATTTTTTTAGACTTGTTGAATATGTAAAAAAATTTAAAGGAATTTTTTAAAAGATGCAGAAAAAAAAATTGAAAATGACATCATAGTGTCAAAACGTCTCGAATAGATTGAAAGTCGAGAATAAACATTGACTGGAAAATGGTTTTTATTTCTCTTGCCCTAATAATTTGATTTGACAATGCAAGAATGCATGAGACGTTTAGGATCAAAACCGGATTACGCCAAAATTTCAAAAATTTATCTTTCCACATTTTTCTCTAGTTTAGTCAAACAATTTTATCCAACTCGACACTGTATCACCTTATTTTTCATGGTATTAGACCGGTCTTGAACCTGACTTTCGGAAGCATAAAGCATTTCTTGACTTAACCGGCGAAAAAATCAATTTATGAATTTCGGGGTTATCCACTTTTGATCCTGAACGCCTAATTAATAATGCGCTATAATTTATTTTCTTTATAAAATGTATTCATTAAATTTTAGATACGACTGTACTGTACTTGAACTCGTGGAACGTCTCAGTTTTATTTGTTCTAATTAGTTCACACTAATTGTATAATTTTTTTTATTTAGTATTTTGGCCGACTTAAGGAATAACTTATCGATTGCACAGGATTCAGCAGGTATTTTTTTTTTAAAATTTACAACTGTATTACAATTATACAACAAGTAAATAGAATGCGTGTTACATAATGACATGAGAATGACAAGTAGAGAAACTACCCACTGGTAGTACTCAAATTCAGCAGGTATTAAATTGGAAGTATTAGTGGTGATTTTCTTAACATATATGGTTAATTTGGCAGACCTTCTCCCTATCCGACAGCAATGACGGAGACATGAAAGGTAATCAAGGTTTACTTAGGACATGCTTAGTGATAATTTTTCAGACGATCTCTCTCACCTCTTAATAAAATCAGTAGGATCTATCATTCCTCCTGCGTGCATATATTTAAATTTGGCCTGATTAATTACCAATCCTACCTTCTCATCAGCTCTGACCAGATTATGGAATGCATTTTCCAATTCATTAAAGGCCTTTCCTTTGGTGTCTAAATCGTCTGCATAGACCAAAAACTGTCTCGACTTATGGAATGTTACACTAGTTCGTTGGTTGCCTATTTTGCGGGCCACATGCTGAAGAATTAGATTAAAGAGTTGGCACGATAGTGCATCTCCTTGACCTAATGGATTTCTTGGCACCAAATTCATGCTTACCAGTTTATGCGGAATATGCATTTCATATAAAGCTCTGTACAATTCTTCTTTGTACTGCCGTATGCTGACCTGAATCCAACAAATAAATGGTGGGTGTTACAGAGTATTTACTCCCTTGCCTTTTCTAATCAGGATTAAGGCAATCAGGATGAAGGTAAATTCCCTCGATGTGTTATATGATGTGTTGTGGCTTTATTTTTTCTAAACGCACATTGATATTCATCTTGGCTACGGTTCATTGATGGGGTATAGAACCACCAAAAAAGAAAGAAGATTCATATATTCACCTTTATTAAAAATCATTTTAATTGGTTCTACAGAAGTTTGAATAACATTTTGTAATTTCTCTTTTGCCGCTTGGTCGATTCATTTAGCTTGAATGAACTGCATTTTTAAATATTGGAGATCATGCAGTGGTGCATAGTTTATTAAATCTATTTAATTGGAATTTTAGAATGCTTTTTCTAATTATTCAAATTTTAATAGTTCTATGGCAATAATTCATACTAAACATTTCTGTAAGGAAAAGATTTTGACAAAAGTAATAGCTCGTAAAATCTTAAGTTTTTTTTTAAATTCAATAGAAATGAGGATTTGTGCAAAATAAATTAATTAATAATTCAAATTCACAATAGTAATTGCAAGCTGAATGATTTTTCAATAGAATTTCTGCTGATATTCCATTGTATCGATTTATTATTATTTTCTTAATGTTTAATCTAAACCGCTTGAATGGGTTATCAGTATATTCTCACCAGGGAGAATGCTATGGTAATGGTGTCTCAAGAGGGTTTCAGAAACCAAAGGATCCAGTCATAGCTCTTAACAGATTGAATAATTTATCTGAACCGGATTCGAACCTGGGACCGAACCCCTCAGAGATTTAGCTATATACAAACTGAGCTACTCCGATCTCGAATTTATATAAAACCAAAATTTTCAATTAATGGATAGATGATTTTGGGTGAGAAAACAAAATACCGATGTTTGTCCCTTTCTGAATCTAATAATAATTTAATGACATTGAAATATTTATTTCCAATGCCATATCACGTGCTAAAAATAATATTAATACAATTTTGAAAAATTTAATTACTGGAAATTTATTTAATAAAATCGATTTCATTTCCATGATTGATATGAAATTTATATATAGAGGATATGCTGCACTCAAAACATTAAATTATTCAATACGAAGCTGCTGTGCAGTTGATGAAGTTTATACTTAAGTGGGATTTTGTAGTAAAAATCTAGAACTGGGATTTGCATATTTAATGAAAAATATTCTGAAACAAAAACATTACCCTCAAAGTCATTGAAAATAATCCATATAATTACTGTACAACATTTTAGGAGTTTAATAAAAATAAAAAGATTTTAAATTATACAGCTTCATCATTTCTAAAATTTAATAGTCAATCAATCTAGTTATTTCATATCTCAAAGTAGCTTTTATGATCATGTTATATCATTCCATTTGACAATCAATTTATTCTTTTCTACAGGTCAAGTCTACTGTTAGTTGACAGTAAATATTTTGTTATTCATTGTTGACTACAAAGCTTAGTTATTGAGAGTAATAAATAAAGTCATCAAGACAATTGTTTAATAAAATTGGATTCCCATTCGTTTGTTTTCGCTTAAAATTCCTATCAACAGAGTATACGCTACAAAACACTGAATCACTACAACCCTCTGTCTTGGGTTCGGTAAATAGTAGAGACAGTACTGTTTCTAATACCATGGCTGTGCAGGGACGTGAGCTGTCCAAAATCACTCTTTACCACTAGATTTTCTCCCAATTAAGATTTCCGACTGTAAAGAGACTGGATGTGCCTCAGCAGAGTTTCCTAACCATACTGGTCCATTCGTGAGTGAATCCATCTACAAGAAGGACCTGGGCCTCTTCAAGGATCTTAAGCCAGTCAATTCAAGATGTATAGAATTAATTATATTGGCCAATTTTTTCCCTTCAACAATACTGAATATTGTTAATATTAAGATAAAGCCGCGGGTTAGCTGAACACCTTCAGTCTCAATTAAGCCTTGAGGAAGTCAGCAGCATGCCTGGCAAAACGTTGGCAGAAAATTCACCGGCACGGGCTAAACCAGAAGAAACAACTGAAGTTTTTAGTATAAATAGTGGCCGTGGAAACTTAAAAGAGTATTTAATATTGAAATATTTTTTATCTTTGTCCTTCATACATTTGACAATGATAGATTATGTCTCTAAACGTCTGTTCTTCTCTTATCAGTGAACAACTACTGCCATCTATTATATGGAATCTAAGTAAAATTTTGTCAGGGTATGTTCAGATGAAACTTATGTTGATTTATGAATGTTTTAATATTCATAATTGTTGTTTGGCAGTCCTGGAATAAATCTACGCAAACTAATCGATTTAAAATATTGAATCCAGTGTTGATAACAGCTTAAGATCGACTTTTCTTTTGTAAAAGTCAACATCTCTTAAAAGAGAAAACTTTTCCTCTGTGTTTTCTGATTAGCCATATCATTATTATTGTTTGTATTCTCAAATAGTGAAGGCAGATAAGTATCAGGTCTCAAGTTCTTAGATGACCACTCCATTGTGCTAGTTCGAGACGAAGAGAAGGGAGTGCCGATCAATCTTCGTTGCCTTGGGGTGCTAGGCACCGGCCTGGAGGCAGCCGCAAATTGAGCTAGGGAACTTGGGCCGGTGATTAACTCTTCAATATAGCGTGTTCTTATTTTATTTCTTCTTTGCAAGTTCAGTCCGCACGAATACAAACAAAAACCGAACCGATTCTTTAGGTTTGTTTGTATTTTCGTTCCCGCAAAGCTGAATAACCTTGTGATTGTTGGACCAATGCACGCATTGAATAAAGATTAAATTAATTGATTGTAAAGTTGGCTGATTATTTTCAATTATGGATCCCTTTAAACGACCAATGAAAAATAATAAGCACCCCCCACGCTTGAATTACTCGTAAAAAATGTCTTAAAACTCAAGTATGTGAAAAAATCTGTCCGAAAAAAGCGTATTCATAACACTCTCATGTTCCTCGTTTCTTTCTCTAATTCGTACTGCTTTTGATATATACTACTCTGCTTCTTACTCTTTCCCTATTTATTTACTCATTTAAACATTAAAGGTCACAACATTTTTACCAAAACATTTTTGGTAAAAATTGGTGTTGTTCTCATAATGATGTCCAACAAGTGAAAAAAAATAGGCATTTTAGTGAATTGTATCAAATCGCCCACTAAACTAAATAAAAAATTGACACTTGATACATACGAATTTATAACGAAATTTTATTACTACCTTTACCAGTTCCGATCCTAATTCTTCTAGCGATCCAGTTTCGACTTCAGGAATTTCCATACCGACCGACGAATGGTATAATCAGAAATTTTATCGAGCCAGAAGTCCCCAGAACTCCATCCTAGATGGTCAGCCTACCTAGGAATAGGTAAAATTGTTTCTATGGTTAGTAGACTATATTATTGGCCTGGGTGAGGCAGAGTGAGTTATGCCAGAAGGTCAAACCCAATAACACTCCACCTCGTGGATTAATGTACCCTCCTTATAACAAGCAGCGGTGGGAAATGGTGTCAGTTGACATTGTGGGTTCTTATCCTAGGAGTTCTAAAGGTAACGTGTATCTGCTAGTGTTTGTAGATTTATTTAGTAGATGTGTGGAATTATGTCCCATTATAAAAGCTACCTCTTCAGTTATTGTAACTAAATTGAAATCGCGCATACCATGCAGATATGGCGCACCGTAAAATCTGAAGAACTTCGTTAGTAATCTCGTTCCTAAAGTAGCCAAGGAGTTTGGAATCAAGAGAGAAACTACTCATCTTAACCATTTACAGGCAAATCCGACGGGACGGGCGAAACGGAATATCAAGCAACTCATCGGCGTGCATAGGGAAGAAACACCAACTCTGGGAGGAGAGATTCAGTTTACTTTAAATATCACCATTCTATATTTGACGAAGTTCGGTCCTGCCTTCTTGAATTTTGGTAGAGAACTGAAGCCTCTGCATGAAGTTACCGAGGAAGATATTCTTGTGGCTCGCAAAGACGAACATGCTGCTTGGGCCGCTAAAGTGGGCAGACTGCCCGAAATCCATCATATAGATCAAAACTCTCTGAAGGAAAATATAAATCAGAGCTGTCGATACAACTTGAGACGCCGAAAATATCGTTTCCACCCAGGGGACCAGGTCTTAAAGATGAGGTTTCAGCTATCTTTGGCTGAAACCTTGATTAACTTGCTGCTAAACTGTATCCGAAATATGAAGGCCCTTGTACGGTTCTGTATCCTATAAGTTGAGAGATCAGAATGAGAAGTAGGCTTATGGCAGCACTCGAAACTTAAATTATTTTATTCAACCCGACAGACTTACTCGCTGGAGGGAAATGTGTTACGAGTTTCTTTTTTTTTGTCGCTCTTTTCGTCCGTCTACCTATCGGTGAGCTCACTCTACTGTGGAATGTCGTTACGTGTGGATGCAAATCAGTTGTTTATACTGCCAAGTAATTGCCAAGTTTTACTATTTTACCTTATCTTTTCTTTGCGGCTCAGCGTTGGTGTTATAGTCATGTAGTTGGTGTTATGTTTATGTAGTTGGAGTTATGGTTATGCAGTTGGTGTTACCGTTTGATGTAATGATTATGTTACGAACATTGTTATGGAGAGAACCTACATTTTTATTTAATCAATTTGGACCTTGGGCCGAAAACCCCACAACCAGGTCACAACTTGTTTATTAAATGAATATAATATTTTATACATAATATGTGCTTATGTATTTATTTAACTGTTTTCTTTGCCAATAAACAGGACCTGCAATATTAAACCATAACGAATATTGCCTTGAATAAGCACAATATCTTGAATAAAATAACGGGCCACTGAAATTGAGGAAGGCACGCACTTAGAAAATGAACGACCTAACATCGGAATGACACGACAAGAACAAACAAATAACTTTTAATGCTTGCCTTGAATAACTTCGTATAAAATTATATCCGTTGTTTTATCCCAGACATTGTAGAGTGTTGTGTGGTACCCATATTTTTGTTTTATTCTTAAAAAATATAATTCATAATTTGTTTATGTACAAGAAAATAAAGAAAAGACAAAACAAATAAAACTAAGCACAAATATATTACCATGCAATTTATGAAGATAAATAAAAATATATATATATATATATATATATATATATTAAATATATTAGTGTGTGGGGTATCAGCTACTATATATATATGATGGTGAATTATCCCCAAGGAGTCAAGAATAATATTCTCGGCGAGAACTGCCACATCGGAACCAACACCCACGCTATCTTTCCGGTCTTCGAAAATGCGACAATATCCGTATATCTTATGGATCCCTCGGTGTCGTGTTTTCCCGGTAGGCACGTAATAAAGCCTCTTTGATTTTTGCTGAAGGTGATCTGTTTCCTTAATTTGTTAGTATTAGCCTCCCTGGAGTGTTTCTTTGCTATATGGGTTCTGAGGCCTCTATCGCACTTAAAACTCAGGCCACATATGGGACAGATTTTATTGTCGGTTCCCGATAGACGATCCTCTTTTTTTCGTTTTACCTCTTTATTGGTATCTCCGGATGTCTTTTTTTGGAACTTTTTTTTTTTGGCGAACCAACCTTAGGTCATTAACGCCAGTGGATAATGGAGTTGTTGATATGTATTGATAGGTTAAAGCTCCCTTCTACCTCCCAGTTTTTGGAACTTTGGCATGGCTGGGAAAACAACATATTATAAACAATATATTTTCCTGTAAACGTGCTAGCGGACGTCTTTTTATGAAAATGTTGGGAATTTTCCTAAGGGAAACAACATTATAATAGTGGGGAAAACGTCAACATGTATGCGTGTTTGTAGCTACAGTTTTACGGCTTTTAAAGTTTTGAATACCTATACAGCTTACCAAATAAAGTTAGTGGCTTAAAATTAATTATGTAAATTGTTTTTGTTCTGGGAAAATGCGTTTGTCTTAACTTTCTTCTTGCTCCTAGCATGTGTTTCATTTTTCTTTACGTTGAGCCAACCTTTATTAAATCCCCAAACACGGTTATGGAGACAGATCATGTATATATATATATATATATATATATATATATATATATATATATATATATATATATATATATATATAATATATACATGATATATATATATATATATATATATATATATATATATAGATATATATATATAGATATATATATATATATATATATATATATATATATATATATATATATATATATATAAGTTAAGTGCCATAGCCGGGTAATGGTAGAGCTTAATCCTACTGAGAAGATAAACAACTCCCAGATAGTATATAAGAAGGATTAGTTTATCAATAAAGTCAGTTATAACCGATCTCTCTGTGCGTTCTCATTTCGAAACCTTTCCTTTTTTTTTAGTTTATGTGTCTCGAACTCATTAAGTGGTGCCGAAACCCGGGACACGGATTAAAAGCATAGGAAAGAAATTTTTTTTTTTTTTTCGTTTTCTCGTTCGTTGTGCTATCTTTCCATTCGTTGTGAATAGTACTTAAGTGCGCCAACATGAATGATCAGGCTCCGAGCATCCTGAGGCCTGCGACCTTGACGCTAGATCCCCCACAGGCGGAGCAGATGATCCCTGAACTCCAACCTCAGGTAACTTCCTCCTTAGCATTAGCGCGGGCAGACCTAGCGAGGCAGGAAGCTAATAGAATTGCGCAAGAAACTAATGAATTAGAAAAAATGAAATTACGGAAGGCCAACGCGCAAGACATCAGGAGAGAAATTTCTGATTTGGATAAGTTCAACGGCGATGTCGGTGAACTCAATCATTTTATCAAAGGTGGAGATGGAATCATGGCAAGCATTCAATCCCAGGTGGCAGCGGATTTTCTAGAAGAACTAGATGCAAAGAGATTGCGAGTGGCCCTGGCACGGCGTGTCCGGAGAAGCGTGCTGAACTTAATTCAGGCCGATGAGGAGACTGAATGGGCAGTAATTAAAGAAAGGTTGAAGAAGGCGTATGGAGGAGGGAGATGGACGATCGAGGAGGACATTTTTCAAATGTTCTGTGAACGGAGGCAGAGCCGGCAGACACCGGGTCAATACGCTGCAGTCATGCTGGAGCGGTATCAAAAATTAAATGCAAAAATGAGAGAGATCGTATCAGCGGAAGAGACAGACGCACGAATGCTATTCCTGTCCACGATCTGGAAGGTACAGTTGGCGAGGCAGTTAGGAAAAAAGGAAGGATTTCCTATCGAGAAAACGTTCCTTGAATGCGCTCAGAACCTTGTGGATACAGGGGCCCGAGAAGAGGAGAGCTACAGGATGGAGGTAGATGAGCCTGAGTGGACAAGGGTCTCGGCGAATCGACCAAGAATTTCTGCGACTCCGGGTAGAAGAACGAGTGTCAGAGAAAAACCATTCACGGCTGAAAAAAGAAATTGGCTGCCCAAGTCGAAGAATGGGCCAAGGAAGGATGAGAGGAAGTGCCACGGGTGTGGCAAGGCGGGCCATCTGGTAGCAAAATGTCCACGGTCCAGATGTTACGAGTGCGGGATGGAAGGGCATTTTGCCAGACAATGTCCGTACATCTTTCGCAGAAAGGAGGGACATCAAGCAGAACCGATGGAAGTAAATGCACAGGAGCTACGGAAAAGGAGGTACTCGGCCAGACGAGGTGGGTCCCCAAGGGACACATCTAGTGTCTCGGGATCATCAGAGACGGAGGAGGAACCAGGCAGCAGTGGCGAGGGCAGCGTGAGCAGCAGCTGGAATCGTCAACGAACGGCGGGTCAGCGGCGGACGGCGACCACGAGACGGAAGCAGGCGGCCGTATGAGGAGGGTGCTCGCAGAGAGGCGACCGAGCTTGCGTCATAAATAACTTGGAAGGTAAGCTGAAAAATTGGTTGCCTATTATTAAGACGTACGGTGAAGTGAAGTGCCTTGTAGACACAGGGAGCTCGAGTACCTTGTTGTCAAAAACAGCAGCGGAGAAGTTGTGTGGTAAGGGGGAGGCACTTCAGATCCGGAGATGTAAATGTAGGCTGTTAACCTTAGGAGGGCCATGTAGAGTGATGGGCGAAACGGATATGGGATTGAGCGAGTGGGGAAAAACGGGAGCGCGTCTGCAGGTGCATGTAGTAGAGAGTTTGCCCAGGGAGTATCAGGCCATAGTTGGGTGCGACCTGTTAGAGAGGGTGGGCGCGAAGGTAGAGAATAAACGAGGCAGGTGGTTCATTACGTTAGGGGGTAAGTCATACGCGGGGCACCGGGCGGTGCGAGGTCCTCGGGTGGGGGCCGTGACTAGGATAGTTGAGTGGAGGAACCTATTACTAAAGGAATTCCGGGACATCTTTTATAAGGAAGGGGGGGTATTAGGTGTCACGGGAAGGACGGTACACGAAATTCCACTAAAACAGGAGAAGACCACGTACGTGAAGGAGAAGCGGTATCCCCAGGCGCTGAGACAGCACATCCGGGTAGAATTAGATGAATTAAAGCGACAGGGAATCATCGTCGACAGTTCATCCCCGTTTAATAGCCCCCTGTGGGCGGTAAAGAAGAAGAGTGTGACAGGGAACGAGAAATACAGAGTGGTCGTGGACTTCCGTCAGTTAAATGAAAATACGAAGGACGAAGCTTATCCAATTCCCCGGTTCGACGATATCATAGATCGATTAAGCGGTGCTGTAATATTTAGCACGTTGGATTTGAAAGCGGGGTATCACCAAATCAGACTTCATCCTCGGGATCAGGCGAAAACAGCTTTCACGTTCGAGCGGGGACATTACGAGTTTACGAGGATGCCGTTTGGACTAAAGAATGCGCCCCTCACGTTCCAGAGGCTGATGGACGAATTTCTCAGGGGTGTAGATGAGGGGATTTGCCAGGTCTATATGGACGACCTGCTCGTGTTTAGCAAATCGGAGGACGAACATGTGCAACACCTTCGACAGGTCTTCACGAGGGTTCGCGAATTCGGGCTGAAGCTGTCTCCGGAGAAGTCCGTGCTGGGTAAAACGGAGATAAATTTTTTAGGGCACACGGTGTCTCGGGAAGGAGTTAGGCCGGATAAGTCCAAGGTGGAAGCGATCACCAAGATGGCGATACCCCGGGACGTGAAAGGCATTAGAAGACTTCTGGGGGCCCTTAATTACTACAGACGTTTCGTTCCAGACATGGCGCGGTACCTGGTACCCATTAATAACTTGTTAAAAAAGGGAGCGCGCGTAGTTGTCACACCGGTCATGGAGGACAACTTGAAGAAATGTCTGGAGCACCTGACGGGGGAACCGGTGCTAGCGTTCCCAGATTTCACTAAGCAGTTCGTTGTGACTACCGATGCCAGTGAGTACGCCTTAGGGGCGGTCTTGTCTCAGGGGCATGACCAGGGGGACCGGCCGATAGCATACGCGAGCAGGAGATTGTCCGAGGCCGAAGCCAGATATAGTGCGTTGGAGAGGGAGCTACTAGGCATTGTTTGGGCGGTCGACCATTTCAGGCCATATTTGTTTGGCAGAAGATTCCGGGTCCAGACGGATCACCGGCCGTTACAGTGGGTGGGCCAGCTAAAGGAGTCATCCGCTCGAGTGGCTCGCTGGAAAGAGAAGCTCAGCCAGTACTCCACGGATGTCGTCTACAAACCTGGGAAGGAAAATGTAGTCGCCGATTGGTTGTCGCGGGCACTCATGGTGAATGCTATCGAAGAGGATGTCGCAGGGCCATCGGGAGATATCCGGCAGTTTTTGCAGGATTGGTCGCCGGAGGGCGAAGGGGAACAGTCTACCACGGTAGCGGGAAGAGAAGAGGTATCGTCAGAAAGAGAGAGCTCTACAGACGAGAGACCGGGGGATTTAGAAGAAATTGACGACATTGTTAATGACAAACCGAGGCAGATAATCTGGAAGACGAAGACGTCAGGCATGCTGGCAATAGAGTATCTGCGTTACGGGAGGTCTCGCGTCAATGTCATCTCGTCGCAACCAGGGGTGCGATTGGACCTCGTATGTAAGGCCCTCAAGGACGCTTCTAAGCCGGGACACACCCACCACCTTTACGTGGGTAACGCAGTGATATGGGAAAAAATACGACAGGTGTGGAAAACGGATCAAATCCCGGATCGTGTGTTCATTCGGTGCAGGATCATGGTGGAAACCATCAGGGACGGCGGCCGACAGAAGGAAGTGACAGGGGCCTACCACGTGGGCAAAACCAACCATCGGGGGGTCAATGAGACTCTGCAGGCGCTGAGAAGGCGCTATTATTGGTCGGGTATGCGGCGGACGATCCAAGAAGTTATAGGGGCATGCGAGGTCTGCATGACTACGAAGTACGACCGCCACCCACCGCAAGCTGTACAAGAAGAAACACCTACGGGGGATCGGCCTCTCCGCGATCTGCAGGTGGACACGTTCACCTGGAAGGGTTTTACATGGCTCACTACCATCGACGTTTTCAGTAAGATCGCTATGGCCCGTCTGATTCACTCCAAGGAAGCAGAGTCGGTGTTATCAGCCCTCCGGACATGGTTTATGTTTTATGGGGTACCCGATACCATAACGTCCGATAAAGGGAGGGAGTTCGACAACGCTGTGGTGAGCGAGGAAACGCGTAAGTTGGAGGTCGCGTGGCATTTCAACACTCCGGGACACCCGAAGGGTAGGGGAGGGATAGAGCGGTTGCATAGCACGCTTAGCGATCACCTCAGGGTCTACCACGTCGAGCAGGGGTTGACGCCGGACGTAGCGATGCGGAAAGCGGTTGCGGCGTACAACCATTCTATCCATTCCGTAACGGGGTTCTCTCCCTTTGAAGTGTTGTTTGGGATTCGCGGGCCCAGTCGGGATCCCGAGGGTACGATTGGAGGTAACAACGCAGCGTGTGACATTGTCGCGAACCACGTGCGGGTTCGAGAGGCATGGGAAAAAGCGCGAAGAAGGATCGTGAGGGAAAAACGAACCCGAGTTACTAGAGAAAACGCGAGAGTCCGAGATTGCTCGGGGGAACTCAAAATTGGGGCCATTGTCTACAGGAGAATTGGGTCTAATAGGGGTAAGGAGCCACGGCGATACGAGGGACCATTCCGTGTTGTAGTCATTCGGGAACACAACACAGTCACTATCGAAAGTGTAGGGGACCCCAGGAGGCGGAGGACGGTCCATATTGAACAGCTGAAATTTCCTCTGGGGTCTGGAGTGCCTTCGCCTACTCCAGTGGAGTAATACAATGTGCGGAACAAGAAAGTGGTTGTATTCCTATAAGTGTAAAATTTTGTGTTCTTATTATTATTAGTAGCTATTTTTGTTTTTCCTTTTTCTCATATCTGTTGTGGAGGACAACAATCAGTAGGGTGTGGTTTTGGTTGTTTTATTATCCTTGTGGCTGTATCTTCTTTTTGTTCTATTGTATCATTGTATGGTATTTAATTGTACATACTGTAATTTTGTGTGTCTGGGAGCTGTAGTGTTGTACAGGAGCCAGCTCTGCTATTCGCCTGGACTGGTCCTTCCTTTAGTTTCCAAAAGTGTCTGGAAACTGGAGGGGGGGAGTTAAGTGCCATAGCCGGGTAATGGTAGAGCTTAATCCTACTGAGAAGATAAACAACTCCCAGATAGTATATAAGAAGGATTAGTTTATCAATAAAGTCAGTTATAACCGATCTCTCTGTGCGTTCTCATTTCGAAACCTTTCCTTTTTTTTTAGTTTATGTGTCTCGAACTCATTAAGTTATATATATATATATATATATATATATATATATATATATATATGTAAAGACACTTTTAATTTATTTTCACTTTTTCAAGCGCGGTAATATGATCCAAAATATTACCACGGAGAACTTTGACCACAATCGTTTCTTTTTTCCTTACATTTCCTTACGATAAAGAAGTTATTTAAGACTTTATAAACCTTTGGAAAATAAAAACTGAATTTAAAAAAATATTTCAAAACCAATATTACTTTAAGAAACCATATTTTTCGAAGAGATCGAAAAAAAAACAGAATTTACTAAAATAAGGGATCGATCTATAACAACCAGTCACCTTGCTATACATGCTCTACCTCCTTGTAACAGGCAGAGCTCTCTATTGCCTACAATTGAAACAAAATGAAGAAAACAACTATGACCAGGATCATGTGATCTACATATATTGAAGTTCATCGATTAATATGGAGTAGAACACCTCAGCACATTAAGCCAGCAGATTAAGGAGAACCATTAACCAAGAAGAATGCAATGCCATCTTGCCATTCACAGATCATCATCAAGTAGAAATTGAAATTAAATTTATTTGTTATCAATATGAGTTTTAATTTATAATGCCTGTTATTTTTTATTTCTACCATCTTTACAATTATACAGTGCTCTATAATCACCAGAGTGGGAATATACCATACCTCATAAAAAGGGATGGTATGTTCTGATTTTAAACAATAATTTTATTAAAGAATAACAGGAACCAATTACATAACGCGTAATTATACATTATATGTATTTAGTTGAGGCTTCTTTCTACATCTATCTGCTCTAATTGCAATCGTAAACGTGGAAGTAAAAATCAACACTTAATAAATGTATTAATTTTCTATTTCTAATTACTGCATCTTCAGCTTCATAAAAAGTTTTGTGTCTCTGTTACGATCCCTTCTTTATTTAGAAATAAAAAATAAAATATTAACTCACTAAACAGTTTTTATTGTTAACTCTATACAACAAAGAAATAAATAAAAAACTGTTCAGCTATCACCACATAGAGCATCGACCAATACTAAAGTTTTCACACCCTTTCCGAATTCATATCTAGCCTCGATGCCTTAATCTATTATGAGATAAAAATATATCAAACATTTCTAATCATACGCGCTCTTTTAATAATTTAATATAATATAGATCATAAAACGATATACACAAAACAATCCTATGTTTAGATACTTGCCCTTAACAGCTACGATACAGTTGTCTTAACGGTTCTCCAACGCAAACTCTCATTCATGGCGGTAGAGAAAAGTGGAAGGTCGTTATGTCTGATGATACAAGTCGTTCAGCTAGGCTCGGCTGTAATACATCTCTACAACTGGAAGTAGTCAGGATTTTTGATTCAGAATGGCATCCAAAATGGCATGGTTAACGTCGATCAAATATTCCTTAGTTGATCTCAAAATGACAAAATAATTAGGATATAACACTTATGTTTTCACAAAAAACCTTGAGGAATCATATACACACTATTCATTATAGTTACTGATATTAATATAATATGGAAACGAGTCTTCCTTATCTATATAATTCCGATTCGGACGGAACGCAATAGCGGCATTAAGCATTGCCTGACCGACGGAGTTTCAGAAGGTCAGGGCCATCCTGGGGATAGCAAATAGGTCCAGAATTGCTGAGGAAGGAAGGGAGAGAGCCCTGGGGTTATCGCTTGGGCCCTTGCCATTACTCCCTACCCAACCTTCTGCAATTTATGTCTTGTCTTCCGATCCATCTTGCCATTACTGCTTATTCCTGACTTCTTAATAAGATAAATATCGTTTATATGATGAATCCTTCCTTATCTTGAGGTTTATAATTGGATGCTATACTGATTATGATTAGATAATTGATATTAATTATCTCATCTAATCAATTCAAGATTAACAATTTTGAGTTTTCAGCGATTATGTTAACGATGGACTCTGTTGGGACTGAGACCGTTTTGAGACTCATCAGCCTCTATTAAGTGGTTACCCAGAATTGGGAGGGGGAATCTAGCGGTTGAGCGTTATCTGGGATAAATCCCCTTCCTGCAAAAACGTTGTCCAAGATATAGTATACCTTTGTTGGTCAGGAAAGAGGTAGCTCAATGTGTAGAGTGCTGATCTCTCTCAAATCCTAGCACCTACGCCTACCTCAAAGGTGTTCACTAACTACTTAGGAATTCGCTTGCTAATCAACCCAATAACTTTACAAGCCCAGCTTACTCTTCGAGATGCTATAACTTCGATAATATTAACCGGGTGCATGCACCGCAATTCCACGTTCTGCAATTAATTTTTAAAATTTAATTAAAACATAAATATTGTATGTGTCTTTAATGTTCATATGTGTTCTCCATCCATTAACTAATATCCTTGCACCATAGACATACCAGCAAGCTGGCCTCAGTCCTTTAGGGACCAGCCATTCCATTTTCTTCTTCGTACGGTTCGCGATGTCAGAGCCATTTAGTATTGATTTTCGACCATCTTGAGCCGTGGCCTGGTGCCAGGAGACTAGTCCAATCCCACTTTAATTTTTGGATGGTACGAACAGTCCCGTTCAGTCTCCTCTGATTGCTTCCTTTCTTCCACTCTATTTTCTTTTATCTCCTCTATTAGTTTCTCGAATCGTGAAGCGAGAGACCTAATTAAATAAGAGTATGACATTGTCTTTAATGGAATCTGATGCGATCTACAAATGTGAAGCGCAATCTGGAACAATTATTTTAAAAGGATTCGTTGTCATATAACATATAATTATTATACTCAATAATAACTAATCAATGCTTTTCATAGCGAGCTATAAAGATAATGTATGGGATGACTTATGGTCTAATGATTAGGATAACAAACAACAATCCCAAGATCGCGGTTTCGTAGCCCGGCAGGTGGCATTAGGAATTTTAAGATAGTAAAATTTCCTATCCTAATTAAACCTGAATAGGAAAAATTTAGAGCTCCTAACGTAGCATCTACCAATTACCCATATTGACGTTAAATGAACAAACAAGATAATTTACAGGAATATTTAATGAATGCTTTTACTCTAAAACTGAAGCTGTAAACAATCATTTAATATAACTATAAATTGATATATAATCTTTTCAGAATCATTTTTACAATTCTACGTCTTGTTAATCCATCTTACCATTTAATTAATAAGTTAGTTAAAGGTATTGTTGTCCATTACTTTAGTTTGCTTGTTCAGGTACTTGAAATCAGGCATAGAGCCAACATTTCACCAACCCAGAGATCATCACAACATTTTAAGATAAGATCAAATAAATGTAGATCTGAGATAGCACATCTAACACCGCTTTAGGGGTTAGATAGAACCTTGTCACATCAACGACTCATTTTTTTTTTATTTGGATAGTTGAAATTTGACTCCTAAGAATCGAAGTGTCGATTAACGATTCAGAAATTTATTTTATATTGGTTATATTATTTTATGGGAGAGGAGTGGCTCATTGGTGGAGCATTGATTTGGCACGCCGAAAATCTTGCCTCGAATCCCGCTGCTGGCAAGACTTTTCTTTAGTCTGTTAGCTGTCGGAGATGGATTAGATGGGATGTGGAACCCTCCTGGGGATTACCCAGCCTCGATAAAATGGGTACCCAAAATGTGGCGGCAGAGCGTGATCTAGGACCATTCACTTCCCTGCACAACCTTAGTCTATGGAACAGTACTGTCTCTACCATGTGTTGAACCGAAGTACATTATTTTATTTTTTACATGATACACAGATCTTACCTCACTAATTATTAAGGCTTAGCGATGCAGTTACTACCAATCACTGCTTACAAACTTCCGTCCATAGACCATTACCCAAACCAAAACCCGCCAGATCTCTCTCAACGCAATCCTCCTACCTACACCTACATCTCAGAGGTTTACTAACTTTTAAGGAATTCACATGTCAACCCATAAACTTTACAAGCCCATTTAATCTTCGAGGCAGGGTTCATGCTCCGCAATTCCTTGTTTTGCAATCCATTTTCAATATTTAATTATAATGTAAAATTTCAAAACAATTGAATAAGAGAGGGATATAAAGAATAAAAAGTTGTTATTACTAGTAATACTTCTGATAGTAATTTTCGTTCAGAAAAAAAAAATCACAAACATTTAATACTCACACAGCACGACCAAGCAACAAGTCAAAAACAAATTTACTTATTAAAGCAGAACAAACCAATTCTAAATAAATCGATCACTAGATTAATAAATTACGAAAAATCATCTGAATAAGCAATGCATTTGTTCTACTTCGGTGTTGTATAATCTGACATGTCCTGAAATATAAAAGTGGTATTGAAGCCGGAGCTAATGGTCAGTGCGGCAATGGGATTAGACCATTCATAATTCTAGCCTTCCATGTCGATTCGGATGTATATTACATGATGGGGCATAAAACATGCATAGACACCGTTTGCTCCATGATCGATAAGGACATACATTATCGGCTAGCGTTCTATTAGCGGCAAGAAGAATATCAGAGTATTTCCAACTTCATTTCTGTCGTAAGGGCTACACATGCGGAACCATAATAGAGTAAATTCACTCATCATTACAACATCTAAAGAAAGGAATAATCGCCTAAATACACGCCCCGAAATGTATATGGGGAAAATAAATTCTGATTCAGATCACCAGATCGCATGTCACTTGATGAAAACGTTTATTAAATTAAAATAATAAATAATAAAATATAATAATTAAAAAACTTTGATATTAATAAAACTAATTGAATTAAATTAAGGAAAATTTTAAACGTTTAAAAAAACATACTGCAATTAACAAAAAAAAGAACAGTTTCTGAATTTCTCCTACGATTAATCTAATCAATGTTTATAAATTGCAATAAATGTTTATCAATGACACAATAAATGTTGAAATAATATAAAACAAGAAAAAATCTTCCTTATCTGACTCGATTTATGTATATTTTTGACAGCGGGGTGATCGAAGATGTCGATATGTCAGAGATCTTCACTTCTCGGCATGGCGAGCGAAACATAAAAGGAATTTTCCTCGGCAGGGTGAGCGAAAAATGTACAGACAAACATCAAGTCGATTCGAAGGCGAGACTTTACTATTTCCGAAATACTGCACTAATTCCAACTGCAGGTGGGCAGCGAATTAGTCTATTTTCAAGTCCACAAAAACAACTGCTCTTGTGCAAAATGTGCACTCTCTCGGACCAATACTGTCTGGATTGATACAGACGGAATAAACAATAACCGATCGAATCTACTATTGTCATGTGTTTTTTATAAAATTAAATCATTCTAAACAATTATAAACAACTTATAATATGAAAATTATGAAAATAAACATTTAAATTATTATATTTACAAAAAGGTAAAAATAAATAAAAGGAAAAGTGTTCTTTCTTCTACAAAATATTGTTTTGATTGCCATGATTGAAACATAATGACTCAACTATTGCCAATATCAGTCAATTAAATATTTACAACTATTAACATTAAGCCCCCCACTCTTTATCACTCTATTTTTATCTTGAACAATAATAATATATTCGTCACTAACTAGTCACATCACTAACTGAAGCTAAACCGGGCTCCCCCGCGCCTTCTCGACAGCCCTGAAGAAGACCAGCAATGTGGGTCGAAACTTTGGATCTTTGATATATCTCCCTACTTAAGAGAAATTGTTTTCCTCCACTCGGACCATTTTCTTCCACAAATTTGTATTTTAAAATTACTGAAAATAATAACACAGTGAAAAAAAATCATTTTATTTTAAAAGACCGTGAGGTGCTTTAGAAGATATTTTCATAACGATTCTACTTTTACCAACATCAGTCAATAAAATATCTACAACAATTAACATTAAGCATGCTTTATGCATTTCGTTTCCTTTTAAAGAGTATTTTAAAACTATTATTTATTTTATCTTTTGGTTTGATTTTATATTAAAGCGTTGGTTGGTACCATATGTAAGGGTGGAAAATCTGGCGGTTTAGCGATATCAAGGACCTCCCTGCACAGCCGTTGTCCTAGATATGCTATGGCTAATCGGGTAATCTTACGACGGGAGCTCTAAATTTTGCCTATCCAGGAATTATTAAGATATGGATTTTTATCAACTACTTGACATTGTACAGATTAGGGACCCCCGTTTAAGTTTCCTTCCGAAGAACAGCATAATCAAGGATTCTTTACTACTAAAAATTTCAAGGGCCACCTGCCGGGCTACGAACCACCTTTGGCTTAGTGCGTTATGCTAACCACTTGACCACAGGTCACATCAAGTTGATTATCTCATGATCCCTTTGTGTTTAGCACAAGACACTACCGTGTCTTCGGAAGTGAAAAATCGCTAATCCTAAAGGTTTGAATAATGAGACAAACTTGATGAGTTATATTCTATGGTCGTAGAATATAGAATTATACAAAGTATCGACTTAATTCAATGTTTTTAAATGGCGACTTCCTAATCGAGTTCAAAGATTCCGTTACATAAATAGGTTCATATGCGAAGCTATGTACTTACATACACAACCGAAGCTTGATAGGAAGGAATAATGACAATAAATTCGCTAATTAAATTATTCAGTTTTTTATGTTTTTAGCTTTTTCGAAAAGGGATATTCACCTCATCAACCTTTGAGAGGGAGCGGGGAAGAAGACTTAGAGAGCACAAGAGCGCACTTAACATGGTCTCGTTGTTTTCAAGAGCTCTTTAAACTGGAATAATGGGGAAGCGGGAAAGGCCTAGGGAACTGCCTGGATGTGAACTTCTCTTAGGTTCTTTCTCAATACATGCGCTGTTGTCGTTATAATTTTGATAGTTTTAAATAATTAAGTGACCATAAGAAGCAGTAATATATGCAGAATAAGATCAATATGCCTACCAAATTAATATGTATTATGTTTTAACTCCCATTAAAAATAATAATAATAAGGCTTAGCGTACCCAAAGGCTCGATGACGCTTACAAAGTTCTGTCAACGACCCGCCACCCAAAACCAAATCCGCCAGATCCCTCTTTTCGCGATCCTCCCACCGAAGCCTCGGTCTACCCCTCAGACGTTTATCAGTCGGCACAACGCTTTTTAATTTTTTAGGAATTCGTGGCTTACTAAGCCCAGAAACTTTACAGGCCCATCTTAATCTTGGCGACGCTATCATCTGAATAGTATTTATATAATCTCCTCTATTCCCCATCCTTTTTTGGACCGAAAATCCTAAGCAACATCTTACTTACGAATACCTGAAGACGAACTTCCATTAAAAAAAAAACTGTATCATTACAAGCCTCGAAGTGTCTTGAGTTCAGTATTCGGTTGGTACTAATTAAGATGTTTCTAGGACAAAAGATGTGCAAGTCAGTTATTAGTTCAAATTTACGCGGGAACGTATACTATTTATAAACGCGCAAGGTGAGAGAATAAGGATTACAAAGACTCGTTTTTGAATTTTCTCATAGAATAGAAAAATAATTTTAATCTGGGACAAATTCCCTTAAGAATAACAGATGTGTACAAGATTTACTAAATATATATCTGGCCAAAGGGCTGCATTATTAGAATAATACAATATTTACATAATAACATGGAAATAAATATAAACGAAAAGGTATGCTTTGGTAGGAAATTAAAAAAAAATTATTATTTATTCTTTAATTTTAATTTGTACCTGCGCGATTGCGCATCCAGCAACTTTGATTCAAGTGTTATACTCTTTACTTTTCTAAAGGACATCAAGTTTTGGAAATGGAAACATCAATAGTTAAGCAGGTCTATTGGTCATTGCAATTTTAACCACAGAAAAATAATAATAAAAAAAAAACAAAAACAAGTTTGCAATAAAAAGGAATAAGCTAAGAGAAAAAACAAGTAAATAAAAGCACTTAGCAATATAAAAAATAATATCATTACGAGTGAAGAATATTTACTGTAATTCATTATAATGCAATGGGGAAAAACCACAATGCAAAGCCTTATGTTTCAAATCCAGTAATACCAGTTGACGTTTCGCCTATTCAGGCATTAATCCATTATCAAGACACAAAAACAAAAAAGGGTTATGTGAATCACATCTCGAAGAAAAAGGTGCAATACATCCTAACGATCATCAGCCCAAACAGGCTCCAAACATGAGACAGCACCCGACCACCAAGACGTTAATGACCTGAATAGGCGAAACGTCGACTGGCAAGTGGGTGTATTACTGGATTTGAAACATAAGGCTTTGCATTGTGGTTTTTCCCAATTACATTATTATAAATAATAGTGTTTCTTTTGGAGTTTTTGGCTCTATTTTAGTGATTTACTGTAATTCATTAACCAGTTCTGATCAATATGAGCTATTAATTATCACTGATTAGAGACCATCTGTTAGGGAATTCAGGAGATGTGGGAAAACCTTGGATTTGAATGTGAATAAGGAAGACGGATGACAGATATCTGGTTGGAGTAATTTCCAAAGAGTGGTAGAAGGACGAGAAAGGAACGCTCAAATGTTTTGGTTCTGTTGGAACGGATGGAAAGGTCGGAAAGGCGAGATCTTGTTTCACGGTGCAGGACTGAGGATTTGAATTGGAGGAGACTGTATATATATATATATATATATATATATATATAGGCTGTTGAAGGTTAAAGGATTAGTATAGGAATTCAGCGAGGAAATATTGTTTACAGATAGAAGAGAAAAGCCACTTCAAGTCATCGTAAAAATGGGGTACGCGAGACATACTCAGTGTGCCAAACACTTGTCTTACAGAGCTGTTCTCTCTTACATAGTATTAAGAAGTACAAACATACACACAAAAGAATGGATTAAGTACCTAGATTTTTAGTAAGATCTAAGGGCTTTTAATTTTCAAAACGATAAATAATACATATTCTTATTCAAGTTAAGAAAAGAAAACTTGAATAATAAAATTTCCAATAACTTGAGCCCCTCACTCAGTATCTTCTTACTGAGGTTCCCATCATCTTCCAACATAAAACCCTTTTAGCTTTTCACTATTCGTTGAAATTTATCTACGATCTTGCTTTTGTCCTCCGGAATACTAATTTCTATGAGATCCTTATCATATTCCTGGAAACATCCCAATCTTTTTGCCTTAAGCAATATTACTATAATATTATTGTATTATTATAAAATTCCATATTTCCTTTGCCAGGCGATCAGTAAGATTTCCGAAAATATGTCCACAGAACAACAGTACCATAAATTTGATAAACTTAGGAGTCTTTGACTGATAAGTTAAACGCCTCAATTTTATAACAGCCAACCAACCTTATGTTTCTCTATGCCGTGCTATATTCTCTGCATTGATGATTTGAGATACTTGTGGATTATCTCTTTATATTTAATTAAAACGTTGACTGATAATAAAAGTTTCTATATTTCGTATTTTCGTTGCTGCTGATCATATTGAGGAAATGGATATTCCTCACATGAACCTTGTGAGGATCGTAAACCAGCACTAAGGGATATTATCGGAAAAGAGCGAGGGAAGTGGCAATCAAATTAATGGATTGGCCTTGAGGCTCCGGACTGAACGTACAATTTGGAACCTCAGGTGGCCATTACCTCGAAATTAGGGTGATTGCCTGTAACAGCCTGTGAGGCGCTTGATGCGAGGCACCTGGACCTGGGAGATTAGTTTAATTCTTATACCACCTCAGGGATATCAGCCTGATGTCTTGTACAAGAGTTGAACGGGAGTTGGACGGCTGGAAATCATTACCTACTTAGCTCGCCTATAGATTTCGGACAGCTTATTCCTCATCAGCCAAGAAGCATCGAGTGATTAAACTTAACAAGGGCGAATATATGAGCCTCACCAAAATGATTAATGTGGATATTCGACGTGAGGTAGCTCAATGCGTTTGCTCACTCTGTTGAACTGGCTGAAGCTAAAAAACAATATCATCGGTCTTGTGGAATCAGCCTCTGCTACTCTTCTCAAAAAGGCTCACCCAGCCTCTTTAAAATACATACAACTAATTTCGTTCTTAATTAGTCAATGATGGAAAGGAATTACTCGCTTCAAGCCAATACCTGAACTGTTCCCACATATACAAGGAAAATAACAAGATTCCGCTTCCCTAAGCACAAGAAATTCATTTTGTAGAATACTCGACTTAAGCTCTGCAGCTTCACAGGTGCACGGGTTAAAATCGGGCAGTGGAAGATAAATTATTTCCTATGTTGACAGCCATTGATGGAGCCTGTGGGGTCTGCAGATCCTCCATCTTGGGTACCCTAATTTTGGTAAACATGACTGTTTAGTTTGGTCTCGGCAAAATCACCGATCTTCACTCTATCAAGTACCGAAGACTCTTTATGTATTTTAGTGGTACAAGTTTAATATTTTATGAAAAATCATAAAGCATATATACATAATAATAAGCTTTATTTTTTTTTTCCTTTTTCTTCTATGTACATTTTTACATGGTTTTTATATTTACATGGTTTTAAAAAGAAAAAAAGGCCCTTCTTTGGGCATAAGCCTCTCCCAATTTACCCCAGCTACGCCTGTTCCAAGCAGAACGGTGCCATAGTACTCCGATAAAGTTTTGTAAGTTTTCCCGCCAGCTCGTAGCTGGTCTCCCTCATCTCCTAGTGCGGTGTATTGAATACCAATCCGTTGTTGCCTTAGCCCAATGTGTTGATCCCATTCTTGCAGATATATTAAAATTTATTGGTCATGTATACTTACTAGCCAAATTTCATAAATGTAGTAAAAAAACCATTTATTCACCGAAGCTGTTGATTTATAGATAATGCTCGAAAAAAATCCTTAAATAACAATAGTAATATGTCATATATAATATGTAAAATGTCACAAAGAGACATAATAGTTTTGTTCGTAGCAGCCATAACTTCTACTCTGTAGATTTATATCTATAGTAATCTTATTTCATATGTTGATATCAGAAATTTTTACATCTGCATCTGCAAAAATTCAAGTGTTTTAAAGGATTAATAAGCGCTAATAACAAAACTAGGTAATAAAAGAGAAAGGGGGGATGAGAGCGGAGGGTATACTTTTAAATATTTTATTCCAGACATCAGCGGAGGGAAGATTTCCCAAACAATGGCTATATTTTCTCGTAGCGTATTCAATTTTAAAATTCGTAGCCTTTCGCAAGGGTGTAGCTGGGAGGCAGTATATTACTCCACTTTGGGCTCCTTACAAAAAGGCCAGGGAGGAAGGGGCTAGCCGTTTCATGTTTCTGTCTGGTTCCTCGCCCATTCTTTTTTACAGAAGACCATTTCATCTTTTTTCCTTCCTAATATAGGCCTTTCAGCGTTAATAACTTCTTTACCCTACAAATGCGTTTAGGGTGAATTTTTTTTTTTAGCCTAGGACGACCCAATTCACCCCCATAGGGAGGCAATATTATTAATTCTCTTGAAGCACTGTATAATCCAACTGTATAAAATTGATGGTTTTTCCTTTGGATAAATTATATTATAGTATAGGATCATCACTATATTAGGTAAATAATAATAAAAAAACTATAAAAAACCATGCTGATGAAACATGTGTATTATCAGTCAACACCACTCCAGTTATCTTATCCCAAAGCCTCTAATCCCATATCACTGATTTTGAAGAATGGTGTCAAAACTGGAGAATTAAAATAAATTCTCACAAATCGTATCAAAACAGTTTTACCTTACGTCGTAAACCAATGACTTCCTGCCCTTCAGTATCCTTTAATAATATCCCACTGGTGCCAGTAGAAAATATCCGATACTTAGGGTTGCATCTCGACAAACGATTAACCTGGAATTCTCATACAAGACTGAAAAGACCTCAAACCGCTCGACTTTTCAGGCTACTTTAACACTTACTGGGCAAGTGTCTAAGCTCCCAATTAATTACATCTACATGACCATCAGACGACCTATTTGGACTTACGCTTTGGGGCTCCACCAAGCCATTGAATTCCTCTCGTATCCAATCCCTACAATCCAAAATTCTTCGTAAAGTCCTCAATGCTCCATTTGTTGCTGATTTGGCACGAGCCCGCTATCTATCCTTTCATAACAAACTTCATTTCCACCCAAACCCTCTAGTTTCTAACCTAGCCTCCTCTTCAATTCCCGACAACCATCTGAGTCGTCTTAAAAGAAGATGGCTACGTGACCTTCTTAGTTCAACTTGAGATTTCAGTATTACCACTGGGTAGTTTCTCTACTTGTCACTTTCTGATGGAATTATGTATCACTTAGCCTATTCACTTTAAGTATTATTGTAATACAGTTGTAAGTATCAATAAATAAATCATAAAAAAAATTAGAAAACTAAAAGACCACTTTACATATCAAACACTTCACCATTAACTTTGGAAAGAAAATACAAGGGTATTGAAGTAAATTGCCTAGCATTTACAGATGATTTCGCTGTACTGTCAGACCGTGTTGCAAGTGCAACAATACAAATCAATCTTTTAAAAGAAATAGCCAGCAAAACAGGGCTGTGAATCTCAGTAGAAAAAACAAAATTTATTACAAGTATCAAGAACGTTCCAAAGTATTTGATAACAGATATTGGCCGAGCGGAGAAAGTAAAGAAATTCAAACATTTTGGAGAAGTAATACAAGAAAATGGTTGAGAAAAATCTGCAATAGAAGAAAGGGTACACAAGATGGAAAGAGCATTTGGCTTTACTAAGAATGCTTATAAGAAAAGGTGTTTATAAAAAAATCTTAACTACTCTACAGTTGGGAAACCAGAATGCCTGTATGCGAGTGAATGCTTAGTATTAAACTATAGATTAGCTGTAATTTCTATCATTTGAAACAAAACCAACTTCCAGTCATAAAATCTTTTATTGTTTTAACAGGACGTTTCGGCATTCAAATGCCATTTTCAATTTTAATTATACATCAACAATTACTAAAATATAACTTTTAAAAAAGTTATAAGTCAAATCTGTAAAAAAAAACAATCATAAATAAGCCATTCAATCCAAAAATAAAAACAAAAAAACTTGTCCCTAAACAGTTAACAAAAACCAAGAATAGATACCTTATAAAAATGTATATTAATATATAGTAATACAGATAAAAAAATCTTACTACCTATGTTAAATTTTAAAAACTTATTAAAATTTTATGAGACGATCAGGACAAAAAGCTGACAACTCCAAAATTTCTAAAATTGGCTTTGTCATATTTTCACTAGTTTCGACAAGCAATGCTTATGGTATGATACTTCAGTTTCAGTACCGGGCAAAAACCATGGGAAATGAGGCGGTAAAGTGTCGAACTAGAGAAAATTGCTTGAAATGACGTGCAAAACATTTCAAAAAGTATTTTTTTGAATTATAGAGCTATCCGCTTTTTATCCTAAACATCTCATATAATAAGTGTATCCTGAATGTAATGTTTAAAATGTATTTTCATAAATTATTGTGTATTAAAAATTGCGAAAATATTATTATATCGATTAGTTCCCACATGGAAAACGCGCATTTGAGTGACAAGGAAGATGGGCTGAAGGAGGAAAGATGGATGATATGGATGCAGAGGCACTGATAAAATCCACGGTAACAGGCCTTTGCTAGATTCGACTGATGGATGGACCGCTCCAGAGGGCGGCAGACACTCTCGCCTTCAGCTCCAATTAATCTTAATCCTTAAATTCATTTATGCGCCTTGAGAACGCAGATATTGCCCCGACAGATTGCCCGGGGATGGTTATTCTCATAAATCTCTCTGTCTGTATCGCTACACCAAGATCTAGTTAACTCACAACTTCTATTCTGCTGATAGTAATAGTTTTCCTTTCATTGTATTATAAATCTTCCTCGCTTAGTGTCGACGATATGTATAAATATACTACATATTTAACGTCCCGTATAATCTTTATAAACGCATCCTAAAATAGTTAGAGATGTAATGTTTCTTGGACAACGTTTGTGCAGGTTTTGACGCATGTTGATCAAATGATCTCGTCCTAGATCACGCTCAATTACCAGATTTTCCCATAATGAATATACAAAATGATTTCGTAGAAAACAGTATAAGAGGAGACGGGGTTCAATAGACAGAGATATCTTTAAAGTAAAAAAGTTTGGAATAGAAGACCTGTAGTGCAGGAAGATATTACAGGCTTACAAAAAAAAAAATCAAAGAAGAATAAGTGGAAGAAGAAACAACAGGGAATAAATATTGATATAGTATCGTTTCTCCAGAAGACCCTAACAAAATAAGAAGAAAAAATAATTTATTAAGTATTAACATATTGTTTTGTGTTTCCGGGCTGAGGTGCACGGGTTAAAATCGGGCTGTGGAAGATAAATTATTTCCAATGTTGACAGCCATTGATGGAGCCTGTGAGCTCTGCAGGTCCTCCATCTTGTGTAAAATGGGTACCCTGATTTTGGGGGGTGAAAACATGACTATTTAGTTTGATCTCGGGCAAATCACCGACCTTCACTCCATCAAGTGCCGAAGACTCTTTATGGATTTTAGTGGTATAAGTTTAATGTTTTATGAACAACATTAAACACATAAAGCATATATACATACAAACTTATAATACGAACTGTGGTTATAATAAAAACATATTTCATTTCGCGAAAGTTAGATATGTATATAAGAGAGAAAGAAAACTTAAAAATGGATGGAACACTAAGGAGATTAGACATTAATGTCTGCCCAAGTAGAGATAATAACATTGTTAAAGTTTCTATTAAATAATATAACAGGAGAAATTGGTAACTACAAGAATCACTTACGTTATTGCATCATTTGCCATATTCCCTTCCCATGTAAAACTTAATGGGCGCTACAACCAAAGCCATTATTTCTCTAGCGATATATTACATACTTTTAAAGTTTTTACTATTGTTATCTCTACTTTGTACTGTTTATATGTATATGTATATACATATATATATATATACAAAATCACCTCAATAGCCTTGGTGAATAATAGGTACATTACTACTCCTGTATACAATGATATTGTCAAAAAATATTAATTAATAGTATTACAGAATCGTGTTACTTTCTTAATGAATTAGCCCTACTTTAATCAAGGGCTTGAAAAGGAGTGATGTGTGTTTAATAGATAATCAAATATATATGACAATATCAGTGAATTTAGTCAATTAAATTAATTTCAGTACTAGCAAGCTTGCCTACATCCCTTATGCCATAATCTTGTTCGTACAGGATTGTTTTATCGCTTTTATATGAAAATATATATATATATATATATATATATATATATATATATATATATATATATATATATATATATGGTAAAATTTATATTACTATGGAACCAGAGATATGATACGAAACTAATAAGTCCTGGGCTATTATTAATAGCCTCTTAGGATGTCATATTGAGTAGTAAATAAAAAATAATATATTATCTAATTTCACTTTCTCATTGCGAGAAAACCGATATTATTTTTCTACCTCTCTTTGACGACTTGATTCGGAGAATTATAGATCATAAAGTGGGATCTAACAGCCAGCTTCTTTTCTTTAACTTGTTTTTACTGTCCTTTTTATGGTTCCTCCTCGGAAGAACTTTCCAATCCTCCTTCAATTCTCTCGATGAAGTATTGAGATCATATCCTCTTAATAGTTTTTCTTTCATTTTGAAGATTGTCATCTCCTTCATATTCAAGTTTATTGGTCAGGTAATATCAGAACTTTTTTGTTCCATATTGCTGTCCTTCTTTCGATATCTTCTTTTCCCAGTCTCATCTCATTTTTTTATTTATATTTTTTTATCTTTCTATTCATCTTGATTTTTTTTATATTTACTTTTGTAATTTTTATTATATTATACTATACCATATTATACTACTTGTAGTGCATTATTTATTACAAAGAGAGGTATGTATAAAAATGAAACGGAACCTATGCATAATTTTTACTTATCGATCTTATTACATATACATAAAAATATATACAAATGCAACAATTTTTTTTGGAAAAATCAAAAAAAGTAAATCCTTAAGTCTCTAAAATACTGTAAAAAACTAAGAAGTCAACGTTTCGCCAATTCAAGTTCTATCAGGACATATACCAAAAGAAAAATCAAAGAGCACAAGGTGCTGAACATCTCACATCAACAGTCCAAACAGATTCACAGTCTTGCTCCGAGACTACTAAGAAACCACAAAAATAAAGGAAAATGAAGGAAATACACGAACAGCTGGGGAGGTTATAAAAACAGCTGATCAGCAGAAAAAACAACACATAAATGTATATAGGCGTACAAAAACTATTAAGATTTGTTTGGAAGATTTAAAATGCTCAAAGTTCTACAATAATATTGATATAACTTTTTTATCTGCTAAAAAATTATTTTTTCACATTTTACTCTAGTTTAGTCAAACAATTCTTTATGCTCTCCAAATTTTAGCTTCAGGATTATTCGGGGTGATTCACAAGCTTATAAGTTTTACCGTTATAAAAAATTCCAATACCTATTAATGAGGAATACAAACTTATTACAAACTTAATAAAATTGGTCATTTCGCATAATTAATACATTTGATATCGTTTAGTTTAATTCAATACACATTGTTATGAATTAGGAAATTAGAAAAAAATTATACTTTTCCATCTTTGATTCCATTCCATTCTTAGGGGTTTCTGTTGTTATTAAAGCTAAGTAAAATCATCAAAACAAATTTTTTTCCAGATTAATTTTTGTTATTTACTACCAATAATTCCGTTTTTGTTTTTTCATTAAACGTCACTTTATGCTGCTATAGGTAATCGGACAGCTACTATGGAAGTCCTACATTTTGCCGATATCGCACAGGGTCGGGAATCCCATTTTACGCCCCTTCAGAAATGATAACCAACGATTTTTTACTCCATTTAAAAATAATTGAGCCAACTATCAGGCTGCATACCGAGGCATAGAAGAGTGTTCTAAGGTTGCTAAGGTTGTTAAATCGTTGTTACATTTTTCAAATAAAATATTGGTACTGCAGATAATACTAATTATTTCATCTTAGTTATTAGAAGGCGGTTGAAGTTATTACTGCTTAAATCTTAAGAGCCATATTTTTATGCGGTTGATAAACGAGAATAATTAACTGTTTTTATTAATTGTACGGCTGGCCTCCAGAGGCGTAAGGAAAATGGAATGAATAACGAAAATGGAAAATGGAAATTGCTCATAATTAATTTTTGTCCTTCTACAATTAACCGCAGGCCCTACACAAGCTGTTTATTCTGGCGTCAGTCGATAGTCGACTTAGCACGAGGTGGTTCGATGAACTTTTCAATTAATTCAGCAAGCCTTCGCTTAATCAATGGCCATTAATAGCAACGTCTTTTCTTTATCGACATAACATAATTTAAATATTTAATCTACAGATTAGATGCCTTAAACATTTTGGAAATATTCTCATTTATTATTTTTACTTGTATTTCTGGGATACGTGACATATAATCATGCATTAAACAGTTTTGACATATATGACACATCTTTATGACAAATACTCATGTAATAAATATTTTTCTTATGCCATCTACTTCAAAAATAATTAATTTGACAGAAGGTTGATAGACCTATGAGAAGAACAGTTAATACAGTGGTTAGTACGATTAGTATGACAACCTACTTTGCCAAAGGTCTTGGTTTCGCAGGCCATTAGGCTGCTTTAGGATTTTTTAAAGGGAGTAAAAATTCTTGGTTATACTGTCCTTCGGAGGGAACGTAATGTTGCTTTTCCTTGCCTAACCTAATTCTAGCTGGCTATGCAAAATTTAGGAGTCACGCTGTTCCATTAGCTGTAGCATAATGAAGTGCCGTTAAATAAATAAACAGTTAATCAGTCCCACCACACAGAGTTAATGCGATAAAATTATCTATACAATTAGTGGCAACTAATTATTCTCAACACAGAAAGTTGATGTTCTTTTTGTTATGATTGTATTACCAAAAAATATTTATTATAGTAGTTGCCGTTGCGGAGATCCTGGGTTCATAACCAACTACTGGCAGAATTTAATCTGCTAGCGGTCGGAGATGGGTCTTATGGGATCTAGGACCCTTCCGGGGGCTCACCTAGCCTCTAAAATGTCGGTACCCAAAAGGGGGGGTTGAGCGTGATCAAGGACAAATCACCTCCTCGCATAACCGTTTTGCAAGAAACACTACTGTCTCTACCAGGTACTGAAACCATGAGTTGTAGAGTTCTAGTGGTATAGGAAGAACATTTCTGTAAAAAATCATACTAACAAGTTTTTTAATAAGAAAGATATTTTGTTTTTATTTTCCTTTTTGCCGATCAATATTATGTGTTTATGATAATTTAAACAAAAATATATAATATTTATATTATTTGAGGCATTCAGGATCAACAGCGGATTACTCTGATATTTCAAAACTCGACTTCTTCGCCAGTTTAGTTGGACGATTTTATTCTCTCGAAATTTCAGGTTCAGACCCAGACTAAAATAATAAATAAATAAAGAAGCAACGTGGCGTGTTAAATTACTTGACTAAAGTAGGAAAAATGTTAAAAAACTAATTATATATAATAATTATATGTTGGCTATAACCCTTGGATGGTGATAGGTTCAGTACATGTTATAGAAAGTCCTGTTTCTTGGACAACGGTTGTGCAGGGAGGTGGTGTGTCATAGATTATGCTCAACCACCAGATTTCCCCCTTATTTTCGGTACTCACTATATATAGGCTGGGTGAACCCCATGAGGGTCCTAGGCCCTATAGGATCCATCACCACTGATAACAGACTAAATAAAAGTCAGCCAGGGTGCGGGATTAGAACCCAGGACCTTCGATATACTTATCTTGTAACTGATTCTGAATTTAAAATATGCGATATTTTTTCCTAAAAATCATAAATTTGACCATCTTATAGCTGTTTTATATTTACCGATGTTGGTTTTAACAATAATCCCTTTTATGATGACAAGGCTTTCTCTGGGGAGGCAATGAACATAATATTGTAGTATGGAACTACAATTAAATTCCTCTCATATTAGCTAGCAATATAAAATCAAATTTAAAATAAGGTAATAAATCCGCTTCACCACAATATATTATGTTCTGGTTCTCCTGTGATAAGTACTAACATTGTTTTGTCTTCTTTCCTCTTTTCCCTAGCTTTGTCTTTGTTTTTTGTTTTCTTTTCCTTCTTGTTGAAATTTCCTTTTATTTCCTTGCCCTTTGTTTATTTTGGAGTCCCGGCCCATTCTGACGTCTGCAATGATGTAATGGCTACTGTTAATTTAATTCTTTATTTTTGGGTACTTTTATTTTAATATACTTTATTCTATTTAAGTAAGATTAATTTTATTTATTTTTATTCAGCTTTCAAGTTGAATAATGTAATCACTACTTTTGACCTAATGTAAAAATAAACAGTTGTTTATATTTAGTTCACACACCCATTTATGAACTCCTACCATTCAGCTACCAGGTGAACATAATGAAGAAGGTCAGTTAACGAAAAAAGAAGTAGCCAAAATCATATATTTTTATCTCATAATTTATTAAAGCAACGAGGCTAGAGTTATATTCGAAAAGGACATGAAAACAGTAGGTTGTGTCGATGTTCTACTTAGTAATAGTAGAACTTTTTTTTTTGTATATTTCTTTATTCTTGAACGCAACATTATGATCCTTTGGCTAATCATAAGGTACTACAGTGGTAGTCCTATATTTTTCCTATCCAAGTATCGTTAGTATTGGGATTTTCAACGAATACCTGACACCGAACACGACTCCTTTTAAAAACCCCATGGTCACCTGCCGGGTTGTTATGCTATCTACCATTACGATGACCATAAACTTTTTTTTCATTTATAAAATGATATATTAACAAAATCTTTTTGTATCGTAATCAATTTGATCTGGGATCTACTTATGTTAAAACTACCGACAAGAAAGAAGTGTTAAAACTATTTATTAAGTAACTTTGCCCTCTTATGATTAATGGAAGCTTATCAAAATCAATTTAAAGTACCTGTTCTAAATAACTATTTTGTATATTAAAAAAAAAGAAATAATTCGATTCAATTATTTCTATTTTAAATAATATATTCACACGCGAATCAATTCAATGTTTTATAATTAATCTAAATACAAGAGAAGAGGCCTTTGTATTTTAGCATGCTAATGCGCCTTATTGTCACTAATTAACTTTAATCACATAGATTAACATTTAATGAGCCTCATATGTCTGGAGTGTCGTCTTATTCAGAATTATTATAAGGACATTGTGAAATGGATAAGATAAATATAACAGTTTTTGTAAATAAAGCCTTATAATAAAATTTACATTTTTTAAATCCTATTATCATGGTTATATTATGGGTAAACTTGATACATTTAAGGCAAATTATTGAAAATTTTGCACTTATTATAATTATAGGATATTATATTGTTGCTTTTTAATTTCACATTAATATATTATTTTTTTCACATCTATTGAATACCATAAAGAAAATCCCAACATCAATAGTAACAAAAAAAAGTTGTTGGCTATATCAATGGGAATCGATTCTAGTTTAAGTCTGAGCGCATTACATCCTACAATGAATTCTCACATAAATATATGGTTTCCTTCCTCACTAGTGAAATAATAAAACATATATACAAATAGATTTCTGAGATCTCATTTGAGACTAAATTTTTCTTTTCTGGATTGGTTGAGAAAAAGAAACTTTTCTATAATTGTGTCATCTATCTTATTTATTTTATTTAAATAAATATATTCAAAGGACATAGGACTAGGATCTTATTGAATACAGTTACGAAAAATAGTTTCTAATAAGGGATAGAGAAAAAACTACAATCTAGATTACTCAAGTATATAAATAAAATATGTAGAAAAAATTATACTAAAACAAAAAAATTTAAACTTTATTCGGAAACTGTAGCCTCAAACAATCAGGCATAATGACTTTTAATTATTAAACATAACATCAAGACAAAATAAATAATAAGCTAAAAATAAACTTTGGTTGATGTAGAAAATTACAGAAAATGAACTTGGCATTTCTATTTTGATTTAATATATTTGAAATATATATTTTTATTTTGCAATTCATCCTTTAACCCTTTTTATTTTATTCTACCTACCAGAACTCTACAATTTAACAGGACAATCTTAACAAGACCATTTCGTGAAGGAGTACCGAAGGAAACAATACTGGTTCCTTTCTTGTAGATTGTATTCTAGAAGACAGGCATTCTCTGAATGTATTTACTTTGACAATGCAACAACTTTAACAATGTTGCTGTCACACACTGAAAATTCGTATAAAGAGTAATAAAATTGATATCGCAGCTAAATTACAAAGTATCAAATCCGTATTTTGGTGAGATACCTGTCCAACAGTAGCAAAATCCCATTAAATGAATATGCAAGTTAAAAATCAACGACAATTATCCATCTCCCTAAGGGTATACTTCTTGGAAATGTACTCATTATTTCATTCTTATAAGAGTTTGTCGTTATGGAAAAAATAATTATGTTGATATGTATATATTTTTTTTTTAAGCAATGAAAACCGACAATTCTGTACTTTCGGTTAGGAAGAAGCTTGGTGAAAAAGCTGTAATGATTATTTCAATACAAATAGACATTTTAAGTTTGACCTTTTCACTTATTGGTGCAGGTAGTACTTAATTTTAATATTGTTTCATTGCTCGCACATTTTTTCCTTATTAATTTCGGTCCATATTGAACCGCCTATTACCCAACTTCTTCCTTTTACTTCAGAGCCCAGTTCTCGTAAATTATCCTCTTTAATAAGGAAATACTTGAGTAATAACTCGATAGGTAGGTAGGGTGGAGGTAAGAAAAACTTCTTAAGGTTCTGCTTTGCAAAATCCTGGAAGGCATGTAGTGATTGTTAATACAAGTGTTAGTTATTTGGAATTGTTCGTTATTCGACACGAATTTTAAACATTATTCATTTGTAATTAACAAATTGTTTGTGTTTAATTTTTGTATTATGAGATACATATCGCTCCTTTAAAAGAACAATGTCAAAAAAAACAACTAATGATGGAATTAAAATTCTTTTATTGGCCATAAAAAAATTTCAAAAACGTGAAATATTTTTTATTTTAACTTTTGTTATTACATATTTCCATAAAACTTGAAAAACTGCCCTTGGCCACCTGCCAGGCTCCGAAGCCACGATCTTGGGAAATTTTTAACTTTTTATTATTTTAAATTATGCCATTCCTTTAAAACCTCAAATTCATACATGATGCGGGATATGTCGTTCCTGAATTAAAAAGCTTCAACCTGTTGGTTGACCACAATTTCGACCGAAGAACTTACTAAAAAAATGTCGGACGAGAAAATGAAAATATTCAAAGTAGTTATTATATTTTAAAGTTTTTTCGAAGTCTGTAGAATTCTTTGAAGACTACAGAAGAAAAGATCTAGTTAGACATTTTTTAAAAACAAGTTCTCTTCGTTCACATTGTTTGTATTTTTGTTTCATTATCTGATTTGTTTGTTTCTACTTGTCGTTGTAATTTGCATACGTATGTAATTATCTATTGTTTCTCTTTCTATAATTATTGTAATCTTATTTCTATGTTATTTTTTATATCTTGTAATTTTTTTTTTTTTATTCTTTAAATATTATCACTGGAGGTAATTGGCAATTTTTTCTCATTAATTCTTTCTCACAGGTTAATTTAATTGTATTAATTAATTAAATTTAATCCCATTATACTGTAAGACATAATAATACCCTGTACTGTTATTCTAAAGGGTTTAATTATTATTTTTTATAAAAACAAGATATCAATTTTAAAAAAGATTGGTAACAATATTTTCTGATGTATTTTTCGATGATTAACTAACCTTGATAAATAATACATTTATCTATGCTTATTAATTTAGCCTATCAAAATTATAGCGATTCCTGGACGAAGTGAGCAAGTGTGCTCGGACTAAGATCGTCTCGCAGCTTTTGTCAGAATTCACTCTAATTGTTAAAATGATTGACTGTTAATTGTATAAAAAAAATATGAAATTATTTCCTCACAGTAAAAATATCCTAAATATTATATGGTTAAATTAATTAAAATCACAAAGAAGTAAAAAGTGTTGTGTGATAACATAGAAAGGGATTTATTACCATACGGACAGATAATCGCGTTACGCATTTGAAACCTTTGCGTATACGCAGTGAGAAAGAATTATGGACCAGTACGTTCTAACTAACACAGTAATATTTTTTCATTTACAGATGGAGCGTCCAACTGGTGAACATTTCGCTATTTTATCCCACTCTTGCACGCATGCTTTTCATCTGAGAACGGTAAAACATTTTTTAAATAGGAGTGAGGGATTATTCGTTAAGTCTCATGCTTTGAACAATTTTATCTTTTTTTTTCTTCAATCCTCTAGTTTTGACATCATTTTTCAAGGTCAGTGATATGGGACTGAAGCGTATGGGATGCTATAACTGGATCAGTGTTGACTGATAATGGACATGTGTCATCCGCATACGTGTTAAGGATATTTTTAACGGCTCATAATCATATTTTTAACATGTTCATAATTCTTAAACGTATAGTGATCATATTCGATATATCTGTCTATATCATATATAAATATTTATATCATATACACTATATCTGCAGACCCGGAGTATATCTGTTTAATTAATAATTTGTCCGATAGGTGAAGGCAAGCATTATATTTAAATGTACTTAACAGTCGACTTAAGCATTTATTCACTCGGGCTGTAGATATAAAGCTACATCGTCCCGGGTTCAAATCCCACTATAACAACTAAATTGTTAAATCTATTAACAGCCAAGGTTGGCTTAGTAACGAACGAATTCTTAAAAAGTTAATAAGCTGTGTACTGAGTTGGAACCGCCTGATGAGTAGTCCAAGGCGAAGGTGGGAGATTTGCGTTAAGAGTGATCTGGCGTAATTGGGTTTGGGTAGTGGTCCGTGGAAGAAAGTTTGTAAGCTAATATAGGAGGTGTCGGCATCGAGCCTTCGGGTTCGCTAAGGCTTATCATTAATATTAACTGGGATGGACCCTGGGGAACATGCAAACTCTCCGGTTACTTACCCAGTTTCTTTAAAAAGTGCACTCTTAAATGGGAGGAAAGCCCAGCGATCGAGCGTGATCTCGATAAAATCAGCTTCTAGAAAAACTGTAACCTTAAACACTCATGATCCTTCATGGATTTTAAGAGTACAGGTTTTTTTCTTTTAATGTAGAATAGTTTTAACTACCTTTTTTTTGTTTTAAATTTCCTTTCTTACACAGCTTTTTATATCCGTAAATAGCGACCGACATGAAGTGATGAGGGACCTGCGTGTTTCGCGTATTTTATCACCCGATGTCGACTTAATCTTGGCAGGAATCAGCGGCTGATTAATTTGGCTTTTAAACTGCACGAAATTGGTGGTTGTGAATTCTAACGCGTTCCCGACAGTTTATTTTACCAAACTTACATAGCAATTCTAGTTAATTGCTTAAATATCAATAATAGGCGACTATATTATATATATTTTAGGAATAACTAGTGCATAAGATAATTTTCAAATAGTACATTCCCAAAGGGCTCAATTGCCACGTCCTCTAAATAACTACCCACTCCTTCATATCGCTCCTTCAAAAGAACAATGACGTAACTTTTGGCGTAAATTTGACATTTTTCAGTTAAGCCTTCAATAGAAATTTTATTGGTTGAAGGTTCTTAATTCAGGAACGAAATGTATGGTATTCCATTTCCAATATGTTCTATTTTTAAACTCATATTTTGAGTTGTATCATGTTCAAACTTGATGTTTTATGGGCATAATGAAATAAATTAAAATAAAAAAGGTTTTCAGGCTTTGAAAATTTCCCAAGATCGTGGCTTTGCAGCCTGGAAGGTGGCCTTATGATGGACGGTTTAAAGGGAGTAAATACTTCTTCGGATGGATGCACAATGTCGGTCCAGAGCCTGTGAGGTGCCAGGTACTCTTTAATGATCTTAATCCTGAATTTGGTCTTAGACAGGGAAAATTTAGCACTCCAGATGTAGCATTAGCCGAATAACCAAAGCAGCGTAAAGTTACGTTGAATGAATAAACCATGAGATTTCTTAAGCGCATTAAAATGACTTCAAGGATTATTAAAATGTATACTTCAACTTTGCCTGATGTTATATAACATTCGTGTTAAACTTGAGAAATATTGATATATAATAAGCGCCATGATTGGAGAACTTAATCACTTAATGAAAAAACCATGTTATTTCTAATGTTTTTATCTTTTGGTTATTTCATTATTATTCAGCAATCATGTTACGGTCACAGAGAGAAGGACTGAAACAAGGGATTAGCGTCTTAAGCCCGTTGGCGGGAGAAGTTAAGATTGGATTAGAACCTTCTCGAACATACAACAACCGCCTCTCCTTTGTCGGAAGAAATTAAGAAGGGTCTCGACAATCCCAGAACAGTCTCCCCTTACTTCCGTGTTCTAGAATGTTCGGCCTTGCCGATTTAAATTCCTAACTAAGTGAGTCAGTCGGGGAGTAGACCAGGCGCTGTGATGAATTAGTAATAAGTCAGTGTCAGTGTAATAAACCGTGTCTGTGTATTAATGTGTGTCAGTTTGTTATATTTGGAGAATCTAACGGTTGGTAGACTTTAATTAGTGAAGTGTAAGTGTTAATTGGTAGTAGTTAATTAGTTAAGTAGTAGTTGTAATTTTATGGTATTTGTACAAGCTCATGTAAATAGTTAAGCTATTTAGTATTAGTAATATCTTATATTATTGTAATAATTAAATAGGAGTTAGGCCTAGGTAATAAACATATGAAATATTGTTATTTTAAATTTATATCAGTTTAATAATTTAATTGTTAATAATTTAATAGTATTCTTTTTTCACATTGTTAATAAATATTAGTATCTTTAATTAAGGAATATTTTAATTCATTTTAATACCCAGTAGCCCGTCATAATTAATACAGATTTAACATCAACAGCGTGGTGGACCAAAACACCTCCTTGCACAACCTTTCCTTGTCCTTGCTTTTTTCCTAGAAACATTACAGAATCTACCATGCATTGAACCGAAAACTCTTCATGGGTTGTAATGGAACATTTGCCTTTTTAGTATCAATATATAATTAACTTTTAATATTTTAGTAACTTTTATTAATAGTTATTCATACTGCTATGTTTCTCCTCTTAAATATATCTTTAATATATATACTGATATTTGGGATGCCAGAGTCTCATTTAGGATGAGTACTCAAATTATTATTTGTATTCCTTAATCGTAATTGGGTTCCTTTCCAAAGGTCTATTCTTGTGTTTACCAATTTACTTATCTATTCTACCTTCAATGTGTTATTTATAACTAAATAGTGTATCTGGTATGTAAGCATCAAAAGAATTACAATAAGGATCGTTTATTCATTTAATTTCAACAACGTTAATGATTCAGATTTTAATAATATATATAAATAGGATTGCCATAAAATACATTACAGGAACTAAACTAAACTTATCTGTGGACAGGAGTAGATTGGGTTACAGGTCGGTCTTCTTCCTCGACATCTCCGCCCGCTTCGTTCGGCCGCTCTTCTCTCTCGGGGTATCCGTCTTCTTCTTTCCGGCCTCGTCTCCCGAGCACCTTCCTGCTGTGCGTCTATCTCTCAAGTGCTTTCTTCAGCCTCCTATTTCAAGAGATTTCTTCTCTCCCCATCTCCTTCCTTCTCCACTTTCTTGGACCATAAAACCATAAGGGGACCAAGGGTCTGTTCATTGTCCCAAACATATTCCCTTTCATGTGTCCCGACATGACACATTTCCCCCCCCCCACAGCATCCCTTTCATGGTGCCGCCTGCATCAGTACATAGCATTATCCCTGGGTTTCCGGGGAAAAGAAAAGATGTTGAACAAAGAGAGACTTCTTTTCTTTTCTAAATGTTAAAGTGTTCTACTTTTTCAAAGGTTATATATAGTTTTATGGCAATACCTTACATCTTTACAATTATGTAACTATTTACAAATAATTTGTTAGAAGATCTTTAAAAGTTTACTTATTGTTATATATTTTACAATACTTTACTTACAGACTTTTGTTATATACATCGGTAATGAACTAGAATTAATAATTGTACATGATAAAATGGGTTAAAATATTCTTAAGTAATATTACGTGTCACACTTGTTTTTACTATACATATTTCAATATTAGATCTTAACGTAACAGAGTACATAATCTTGTTATTTACATGGTCTATTTTAATTAATTGTTTCAATTCCTAAGTCGTTGGTTAAACTGAATAACAAGGGGAATACCTAATAACCTTTCATGAACAATAATACCGCTAGTTTTGTTTAAATCAATAGTATGAACTAGTTGAACCTAGCGTCTATATGCATTCTTAGTAACATACTTCAATATCATTATTCAATAGTTATAGAGTATACCGGCTTATTATTGTAATGTTGAATTATAGTTAATGGTTCTAATACTAACTATAATAATAAAAATGTCTAACAAGGGGAATACCTAACAAATCTTAAATAAACAATGATACCACTAGTTTTATTAAATTAGTTGCATAGCGCAGGCTAAACCTAGTGTCCTGCGTCTTAACACGTCTCAATATTATTATTTACTAAATTCATAAACGGGTATACCTCTATCTTTCTGACAATTACTTTTACTTTTATGACAATTTTTACCTTTACTATAATATTATAATTTGTATACATGATTAAGATTAATATTGATAATACATAAAACAATAGTTATAATATAACAAAAAATATCAACTATATAAAAAGGTTTGAATCTTATTTTATTTTTTTATTGCCACTTCGGCCTCTTTTGCCTTCAATATTGGGTACCTAGCAAGTGTACCTTTATGGTACCTGATAATGTCCACTACCCTTGGCAAAAATATTTCACCACCTGTACAGCGGGTTCCTTTGAACTACATTATCATTTGTAGAGGTGAATGCCGCCTATGCACGTGTGAGTGTGACCCATATAAGTTTTACCTGCTCGCCCTAAACTCTTATCTTTTACATATTTTAATGGTCTTGCATTTTATGACGTCCATTAGTAATGGTAAACTTTATACACTATTATTACAACAATTTCTAATACTATTAATATTATTTACAAACAGTTGACTATTCTTATTTTCATACAATTTTCGAATCGTTCTGTCATTTACAAATAATCAACTACTCTTTTAATCAATATCTAAAATCAAGAGACATTCCCTTTCGCTAAACAATATTCCATCCGGCGGTACATATTAAAACCCTTTTTTTTTCACTTGGCCCCTGAGGTAATTTCGGATATCTGCAGTCCCATAGAGAATATTTTGTATTCCCATATCATTCTTCATGCTTATTCCTAACATTATCAAAATTTTTATATTTAATTTCTTTATATTTTCTATCCCATGATTATATATTTCATAACATTTTTTCTGATAAAAAGTGCAGTGTACACTAGTTGCAGCTAATTGTTTTACTTGTGGTATAAACCACAAAATGAAATCTAATCGATACATTTTCTCCACTTTTACCATTGTTCTTTAATTTTTTCCTTGGCTCTTAGCTAGATGTGGCGACTTAAACTTTAAAACTTCTGTGTTTAAAGATTCCCTGTGTTTATAAACCGTCAGTGCAATATTTTCACCTGGTTCTACTCTGTTTATTGTTTCATGTAGAGACACAAATTCCTTAAAAGATTCTCCATACAAATTTAAATCGGCGACCATTTCAATATTATTTCTAGATTTAGGACTGTCCTCTTTGAGATCTTCTTCCACGTTTCACAATAAGTGTTCCTTATTTCACATTGGACATCTGGCATTTCTACTTTACATGTCGAAACCAAACTATTATTTACCAAATCATTATTATTGTCCTTGGAAGCTATATCTGTGAGTACTTCACGATCATATCCAGAATTAGGGCTGTTCTCTTTGAAATCTTCTTCAATCGACGTGTCTCCTATTCCACATTGGCCTTCTATTGGCATTTCTTCGTTTCTTGACAATATATGATTGTTAAAGTTTGTATTTTCACTTATTGTTCTGCTAGATGGAGGTACTTCAGCATCAGCAAGGTTACCCTTCATTGAATTAATCTTACAGTCCCTTGGATCATCATAATTACTAATAGGTCCCTCAAAAGAGCAATTTTCTTTATTGATTACTACCTCTTCTTGGTTTGTTTCCTTCTTCTTAATTCCTTCTACCCTGTCCGTGTTCTTATCCTTACCCTCTATCCTTTTGTTTATACTTGCATCTATTTCTTTCACCACATTATCCATCTCTTTTTTTATGTCTTCCCTGAATTATTTTAATTCTTTTTTACGGTCCTCCCTCAATTCTTTTAATTCTTTTTTACGGTCCTCCCTCATTTTTTGTAACAAATTTAATAAACTTGACTCCATTTTGAATTTAAAAGTTCGAATCACCCCGAGCGGAACTAAACTTATAAGAATAATCAACTATAATTATGTCGCTAGAAAAAGTTAAGAAACAAAAAATTCAATCTATTAATCTGAATCATTAAACCAATTTGATTGTAAAACTATTGAGAACATAATGTTAATAAAGATAAATAATCAACAAATTCTAATTAGTAAATTGGATAGTAAGTTCCCCACAAGGGATGCCATTAATAATGCTATGTTTCTCCTCTTAAATATATCTTGAATATATATACTGATATTTGGGATGCCAGAGTCTCATTTAGGATGAGTACTCAAATTATTATTTGTATCCCTTAATCTTAATTGGGTTCCTTTCCAAAGGTCTATTCTTGTGTTTACCTATTTTCTTATCTATTCTACCTTCAATGTGTTATTTATAACTAAATAGTGTATCTGGTATGTAAGCATCAAAAGAATTACAATAAGGATCGTTTATTCATTTAATTTCAACAACGTTAATGATTCAGATTTTAATAATATATATAAATAGGATTGCCATAAAATACATTACAGGAACTAAACTAAACTTATCTGTGGACAGGGGTAGATTGGGTTACAGGTCGTTCTTTTCCCTCGACATCTCCACCCGCTTCGTTCGGCCGCTCTTCTCTCTCGGGATATCCGTCTTCTTCTTTCCGGCCTCGTCTCCCGAGCACCTTCCTGCTGTGCGTCTATCTCTCAAGTGCTTTCTTCAGCCTCCTATTTCAAGAGTTTTCTTCTCTCCCCCTCTCCTTCCTTCTCCACTTTCTTGGACCATAAAACCATAAGGGGACCAAGGGTCTGTTCATTGTCCCAAACATATTCCCTTTCATGTGTCCCGACATGACACATTTTCCCCCCACAGCATCCCTTTCATGGTGCCGCCTGCATCAGTACATAGCAATACACCAACATGAAGAGAACTGAATATTTAACCAGTATTTTATTAATTATTACAGAATTAATATCACAAGCGTGATCTCCGACAAATCACTTCCTTGCATAACAGTTGTCCTAGAAATAGTACAGAATCTACCATGTAAGGAACCTAAGACTCTTCATGAGTTGTGGTGGTACACGTTTTATTTTGTTTAATATCAATATAAAATTAACTTTTAGTATTTTATTAATTTTTATTATCAGTTATTCACAGGTTGACATCAAGAGAACTGGATATGTCTTACCAGTATTTTATTAATCAATACATATATTAATTAATTATTATCAATACCGAGATTTCGAACAAATAGACTCCTTGCAAAACTGATGCCCTACTGAACAGAATCTAGCATTCACTGAGCCGTAGACTCTTCAAGGGTTGGAGTAGTACAGTTTTATTTTATTTTTTTAACACCGAAATATAATTGAGATAAAGATAATTGATTTTTAATTGATTTTAATATTAAATCCCATAATGCTCACGTTAATAATGATAAGGTGGTCAAACCCATGTAGATGAACTGCCTGGAACGTCCTATTAAAGAGGAGCCGCATGGTGAACTAAATATATTGACGATAACTATCCCAAGTTTTCTCCCATGGGAACAAGTTTTAATGGAATTTTAAAGTTACTGGCCTTAATTTATGGGCGTATTATTTCGGTCGGAAACTTGCTTCATAACAAACACCGGGCGAGGAAACTTGTTGAGGGAGGACTGGGTATTTTAGCCCCGATTAACTAAGTACACCTCACATCGACCGATTTAATTAGCACTTGATTGGATCCTGCGGTCAGTAACATTATCAATTTCTGTCTGACAACTTCATCAGCCCATAAACTTGGTCTCCTATATAAATTTAGACGCTTCGGCAACAAGACATGACATAATTATCAAGAGATGGATTGTTCTGCCAACCATATACCTAGTTTGATACATTTCTCGTTAGAAGAGGCAAAAGCATTACGACCGAATGGTTTTACTTCTATCTTGGAAATACACTTAGAAATGTACAAATACACAATAAAAACTTGGCTGTCACAAGTGTGGTTTGCGTAACAGCCTACACAACAGTCATATTGTGCATATGCTCTTCTTTTGAAAATCTCCTCTGAGGGATTGAAGTAGAAGTGTGGATGGAGATACCTTCCATTGAAAGTAGTATTAGTATTGTGATAAGAATATAAACAGAACTAAAGAAAGGGTCACTTGTGGTGCAGTTGTCAGAATAATAACCTACTATGTCCAATATCACGGGTTAACAGCCCGGTATGTCTTAGGATTTTTTTAAGGGGAGTAAAAAAACCCTTAATTGTGTTGCCCTTCGGGACGTGAAATGGGGGTCCAGAGCATTTAATGTTTCAGGTACTCGTTAAAAATCCCTATTCTATAAATGAATTTTAAATGTTATAATTTACTTTTAATCAAATATAATATAAGTTATTAAAAGAAATGATCTAGGTTTATTGGTGTTTCGTCATTTATCCAGTTTTCCTAAAATAATGACTTTTATTGGGCTACTCGTAAAAGATCCCTATCCCAATTATGTCTGGATTGGCAAAATTTATTATTATTGATTCCCGCTGTTGAGTCATCCGATTAGCCATTGCAACATAAAGTGACGTTAATTGAATAAACAACTAAACACAAAAAACTAAAAGTTGGAGTTATAACTGCAAAAAAAATAATAAAACCAACGTTGCAAACGAGTGGCTGTTAATTACCACAAGGAATTCTCTAAAACCAAATAACAGAAAAGCAATTAAGACAGGAACGGAATAATGAGATGGAAAACGAAACAAAATTTGATAATTTCTGGATAGTTATTGAGCTCTTCAGATTCTTCCTCAAAGAGACCTACAATTAATTTCCAAGAAATATTTTATAAGTAAAGAGGAAAGTTCTCAGGTAACAACGAAATAAAAACGTTTCCATCCATCGAAATATATTTTTAAAGAAAAAATAATCTACTTTAAAGAAATTTCATTCGGTGAAATGTTATAAAAAATCAACTAGATGTAATTAAATAAAATATTTATCTTACCTGAGAACATTTTCATGAGGAAAATATGTTGTCGACTTGAAACAAAATGTAAAAAAGCTGGAAACCAATTTAGCTCTTTTATATATATATATATATATATATATATATATATATATATATATATATATATATATATATAGATATGGATCGCCAGTTTTATGTAAAATAATCCTGTGCGCCTTAAGTAAGGTTCAAAACGTTGGCTTTCAGTATAATAAATTTGTATCGATTGCAGCCTGACTATACATTCAATTTAAATTTATTTAAAGAGATGAAACGGTTCGGATGAAGGTTAATTAGTGATAAACTATTTATTATTAGCCGATGTTTAGACCAAAATTGCAGGTATTCTTCAGGACTGAATAGGCAAGTTACAAAAGATTCAAGGGTGAAGTAATTGGAATAATAGATAATACAGAAAAATGTATACGCATAAAAAAGTATTGGAATAAACAAGATACAAAGTTTGAAATAATTTATATCATAAAATAAATAACAGTTTTTTAAATTTGAACTGTTAAAATAGGTGAGGGATGGTTAATATCTTCACCATTTTCATACAGCCAAATCATAATTATTCAAAATGAATTTTATTTAACATTTATTATAAGCATGCATATTATAACAATAAGCAATTTACCGACTGGGAAGCGCTTGAGGGGTAGATCGTGTCGTAGGTGGGAGGATTGTGTTAAGAGTGATTTGGCGGATTTGGTTTTGGGTAGTGGTCGGTCAACGGGAGTTTGTAAGTAGAGATTGGTGGTATCTGCATCGACCCTCGGTCGCTTTCCTAAGCCATATTATTATTATAACTATAACAAAACATACAAAAGTATGAACATATAAAGTTGAAAATCAAATAAAATCAATATTAAATCGATAGAGGATTTTGTTATTCTTGTGCAAGAGTAACCTAATAATCCGAATTGTTCGAAGCCATCTTCAGATATAAAACACTTTATTGGTTTCAACTATAAATTCCAGTGAGTCTGTTCAAGACTGGCGATTTTGCACAGCCGGGAAGCGAGTATAAAAAACAATCTTTACAAAACCGACTTTTTAGGTCACCCCCAACTCTATGATAGGATGATTTCTTGCATTTATCATATTTTGAAAGCTGTTTTTATCCACCTTCGACTATCGGCCCTACCGTAGTAAGGGCCTGCCTTCACTTCTTTTTAAAAGAGTCTTTTTTCCCTCATCCTCCGCCACCTGACTTAGAGGTAAAAGGATATCTATCTTTGGAGTAAGATAAAAATATACAGTTAGAATATGTATAAATAGAATAAGGAAGATTTTAGGCAACAGATGGTTTAATGAGCACTTATTTTTGAGATCAAACGAAGAATGATAGAGAAAGGTAGGACCAAAAAGTTATTTATTTTTATATGATTTTTGAAATTATTTAAAGAAAAATACGTCGGCTTGTGCGACAGTTGATTAATTCATAAAATTTTCATGAACTGCAAGCAAGGGAGAGGGGAGGTTTTTCTACAGTAGTCTATAATCGTTTATTACATGAAGAACAAGTAATATAATACAAATATAATTACATTAATATGTTGTAATAAATACATATATAAACGGTATGAACTAGATGGAATTGGAAAATGGTGGTAATATTATATCAATATTGGTCTTCAGTAATGCTGTGATATCTATTTACCTTTTTTTAATTTTTCTGCATTAATATAGTGTTTATAAAAACATATTTTCAGACTTATTTTATTTATTTTTGTAATGGAGTAGATATGCCGTGGTTCCAGGTTCAAATCCGGTTGGGGCAGATAAATGTTTTAATCTGTTAACAGTAATGGATGGAACCCCTTTGGGATCTGCAGGCCCTCAGTCCTTGAAGAAAAAAAAGAAAGAAGATTTTGGAAGAACTGTTCTTCCACCAAAACAAACTCTCTATGGGATGTGCAGACCCTCCAGGGACTCACATAGGCTCTATAAAGAGAGTCTTCAAAATAAGGGAGGGCAAAAATCTTGGACAAATTACCTTCCTAAACAATGGTTGTCTTAGGAACAGTAAGGTCTCTACCATGTACTGAAGCCAAGCCCTTTCATGGGTTCAGTTCTTTTTTTTTTTAATATCAATAAATAATTAATTTTCTGTATGATTTAGTAAATTTATCTTTCTTCATTTGATTATGAATTATGAATTTTCACTTCTTCACTTTTCAATTTTCACTTCATTTTCACTTTGATGAGTGATTATATGTGTTTATATGTTTTTTTCATACATTTTTTTATTACTATTATTTTTTTCATTACTATAACATGAATACATTATTTAAATTACTGCTTTACAAAGGATTAATTTTGGGAAAATCATGCCGTATCATTGTTAATGCAAAATAAAGTATGAAAATCTATTTTCGTGGTGGGCACATATGATAAATTTTATCCTGAGTTAGGATACATTCCTGACACCTGCTCTCAAGCACACGCCTAATTCATTAGCAGAGCTTACTCAAAATGTAAACCTATTTGATAAATTGCCCTGGTTGCGGTGTAAGATTAATGTTTTTCCACACAATTTTTAATGTCACCCCCAGGAAGAGAGAAATAATATTTGATACTTGGAATTTAACAATGCGTGTGCCACCGTCCTTCATGATATATAGTAGTATACCGGTATTTTTAATCATATCGTACATTTTATTATTGTTTAAGTCAATTTTAGTTTCATTTTGTCTTGTTTGTTTATTTATTTAACATCACTTTACGGCACAACGACTAATCGGAATCGTTTGTGTAGCTCATAGATACACATAATTTGGTATTATATTTACATACTAGGAGGCAGTGATCAATTTCGTTATTAAAAATAAACACAGGCCTATCTACTAGTAAATTACTTTCATGTATATATTTTGTTTTGTATTTTTCATATGTTATTCAGATATTAACAAAATATTTTTCTTTTCAGGTCAGTGATGCAGTGAACAAAACGCAACAGAAAGGTATAATTTATTTATATAAATTAAATAATTTGTTTTCGATCGATGTTACAGCACGCTAATTAAATAAATAAGTTTTATTAATGCTTGAAAATTCGTAGAGGATATTCTCCTTGCACTGCACAATAGTACTCTAAAATATTAAGCCTGAAACGTAATTATTTAGAGTATTGTTCATTACCTTTATAGATTAAAATTACATACTAATTTTTAAATTAAATTAAATTATTAACTTAATTTAATTTAATTCCATAGCGTCAAGGAATAGGAGATATTTATAGGAATTAAAATTGTTAATACAACACCACATCGTTCCTGCTGTTATCATTATTCGTAGAAGCTACGGGTCATAACGTGCTTCATAATGGTTTTCGTGTTTCCTACAAGTTTGACGCTTTTTCTGATAATATATATAAAAATAATCTGAGTGATAAAAAATAGAACTCAATTCGGATATATTTGGTAAAGATGGATAGTGAGTGAGTAAAATACATTAATTAGAAAAGTCGAGAATTGCATTTTATAAACATTTTTAATTGGAAGAAGATGTCTAGCCACCTCTATTTAATTGGTAGTGCTATGTTGTATTCACTGACCAAACAATGATCAGAGGGGAAGGGAGTTCTGCACTCCTCCCCAGCCCAACCTCTGGTTTCGAAAAAGGTTGTTTTCTAAATTATCCGAAAAAAAAATGTTAATGTGAGTTTCTTACCAACGGACAAATAATGGTCAACTGTTATTCTAGTGAACAAAAAAGAGTAAAGTCGGGAAAAGTAAGTACAGACACAAACTAATGTATCTGGGAACACACGATGCTTACAAATTGGTTTAGTAAATCAAGTAGTAGAAGACGAGCTATTTCAGAGGCCGAGGGTGCTATATCAGAATTAGGAAGGACTTGATTTAGAAATACTGAAAGAACGTGGAAATGTCAACATTAAATAAAGAGAGGTGGTGGGGGAAGAAGTGGGGGTTCCTCCAGGGCCAATTATCTGTCAATTGCTCACCCCCTCCCCTAACCCCTCACCCCTTCTCTCACTATTTCTCACTCCCTCTCCCACCAAATGGGGGGAGGAAGCTCCAAAAAATTGGCTCACTTTGTAGTCGGCCTAACACACTTTCCGGCCCCCACTTCACTACCGCTTCCCACCGACCAATTTATCTAATATTTGGGACCACAACAAAAAGTTTTCCACAGATCCCGTATTTAATATTAGTTAATAAAAAAATTACCAGTGTCAATAAATAAAGTGATAACTTACACTTTTATTAATTAAGTGTCACAATTGGATATTAAAACAAGAGACCAAACAATAACGCATAGCTATGGTGTAATGGTTAACAAAACAACAGACTATACCGATGATCGTTGGTTAGCAGTCCTAGGATTTTATAAAAGAAGTAAAAACTGTCAAGTTATGCCACCTTTCGGAATGGACGTAACATAGGTGCTTGTTAGACAGACACCACTTAATTTTAGTCTTAATTTTGGAGGGAGAAGGAGATGAAAACAAAAGTTCGACTTATAAAAATTACTTGCTTTGCTCAATGCATTGTATGAGATACTGGGATAGGTTTACTAATAAAGGTCTAACTCTAGTATGGGGCGACCTGTGGTCTAGTGGTTAGCGTAACAAACTACTAAGCCCAAGATCGCGGGTTCGTAGCCCGGCAGGTGGCCCTAGGATTTTTTTAAGGGAGTAAAAAATCCTTAGTTACGCCGTTCTTCGGAAGGTACGTTAAACGGGGGTCCCGAGCCTGTACAATGTCAGGTACTCGTTAAAATTCCCTACCCTAATTAACCGTGGATAGGCAAAATTCAGAGCTCCTACTGTAGCATCGTCCGATTAGCCTTAGCAGCATAAAGTGACGTTAAATGAACAAACAACAACTCTTGTGTGGTAAAGTGGTATATAGCACAGGTTCGCGGGATCGCAACCTGGCAGATGGTTCTACGATTTTTTAAAAGGAGGTAAAACAAATTTAAAAAAACTAGTTACATATCACTATCCTAATTAAACATGGACAAGAAAATTTAGCAATAGCAGCATAAAGTTACGTTAAACGAAACAAACATCTAAATAAGCGCGTGTGTGTGCTAATAACAATTCGAACTCTCTGTTGGGACATTAATAGAAAATTACCAAATAGAAAGCTTGAATTATAAACATATTTATTACTTTTAAGCGTTTTTCATTACTTTGACATCAACATAGTCATCTATATATAATATAAAATAAAATGAAGTTTTATTCCTAGAATTTGACAATTTACAATTTTGTAACAATTATTTAATACATGTTGAAGTATAACAATTTACACTGCAAGTTGAATAACATAATAAATAAAAGCTGTAATATATTTATAACAGTGGGAAAATAAAAATAAACCTACACAAAATAAAAAATTAAATTAAATAGCAGTAAAATAAATAAATAAAAATAAGTATAATATTTGGTAGTAAAAATGAACAATTTTAGTACAATTTTTTTTTCCATTTAAGAAATAAATTCGCTTATAATTGATAAATTATTATAATGTAATAAATTAATTATATTTATTCTAATAGTATATGTCTGGTTCGTCTATCGTCTTAAGGTTTGTTTGTTATAATTGCCTATTGATTGCATTAAGGGATTTCCTGAGTTTTTGTTGAGTTGAAAAAGTTCCAAGTCTGAGAGTGAATAAACTGTTTAATTGTTTGTAGGTCTAAATCAAGTATCATGTCGGTTATTTTTGTATACCTGGGGTAGTCATTTATGATTCTCATACATAAGTTCTGTATTCTTTCTATTTTTTATATTTGGAGTCACAGGTGTAGCTCCATACAGGAATCATCTGTATATAGGAAGGTTTTGTGCTTATATTTCCATTCCTTTTTTTTGGAGGGGGGACTTTATGGATCTTATTTGGAATTTTCGTTTTCAAATATATTTTATATGGATGTTTGTTTCGTTTAAAGTGATTTTATGCTGCTATGGCTAATCTATAGATGCTACAGAGGCTGACCCAAATTTTCCCAATCCATGTTTAATTAAGATTAACGAGTAGCTCACATTGCACAGACTCTGGACCCCATTTTATATCCCTTCCGAAGGACGTCATAAATAAGGTTTTTTTAGTATTTTTAACAAAAACTAGGGCCAGCTTTCGAATTGCGTACCCGTGACTTTAGGCATAGGTTGTATTTAGTTATATAGCACAGTAATCAAATCACGGCGCTATCGCCTGATAACAGAACAGTATATATCTGAAAAAGGCACAAATATGTTTTCAATAGGATTATGAATTTCAGAAAAAAAGTATAAATAAAAAATTCCTATTCTTTATTTTTCTACGAACCAATATATCTCGGTCCAACTGATTCAACGCTCTTTATGCGTGTCTGTCTTGCATGCCTTCCCCTGTTTGGAATATTTTTGTGGAAACCACGCATTCTCTTGAAAATTTCGTTTTTACAGCCGAAAATTCTTCGAAACAGTTCTGAAAAAGAGAAAATAAACGTATTGACACAATGCCGCTATGTCCATATTGGTCATATACAGGAAATATCATATCGTACCGGAATAATGGCCGAGATACCGAATGTGCTCTCGAATATTCGACGTTTTGTGGTATTCTATAAATGGTTTTGTGCCGTAATCGAATTGAAAGCTGCTATGAACCTTTTTATTAATTTTTTTATTCGGTTATAACAGTTATTAACTCTGTTTCGAATTTTATTTTCAGAAAATGCCTTACTATGGCCAGTGATTCTGATATAGCACTCCTTCAAAATAACAGTGTCATAACTCAAAAAACCTAATTTTTCAATAGAACTATTGAAAGTTCCATGCCTCGTCAAAATTAAACCAGGTGAGTTTAAAAAAAAGGGTATTGGTAAAGCAAAGCATTCCTATTGTAATGATGGTATTGAAATTCTTTTATTAACCATTGGAATTTTTTAAAAGCTTGAAACTTCTTTGATTTTAAATTAAGTTATTATTCCTATGACAAGTCACCTCCTTGCAGAACCGTTCTCCATGAAACAGTACAGTCTCTACGACGTACTGAGCCCGAGACTCGTTCACGGATCTTAGTGGTTACAGGTTTTTTTCCCTACCATAAAAAGTCAAGTTCAAACATGATAAAACTCAAAATATGACTTTATTTAAAAAAGCATTTTGGAAATGGAATATCAGAGATGTCGTTCCTGAATTGAAAACCTTCAACTAATACAAGTTATTTCTTTGTTCTTTTTAAGGAGCTATATCTGCGACCCCTGTCCAAAAGTGGTTGAGTCGAATTTTGTTTAGAGTGAGTTAGTTGTTTTAAGGGAAGGGTAATATTGTCAATCTCACAGTTTTTGGTTTGAAATTGAGAAGTTATGTAAGCCTTTGCTCTATTTCAGGCCAATTTACTGGGGCTGTAAATATGTATACTGAAGTCGATAGTTGAAACAAAATCTATAAAATATCATTATAATGATGGAAAATAAGTTCGTTGCATAATGTACTCTAACATAAGGTTAAACCGAAAGGAAGATAAAACATATAAATAACATATCAACACATAATATATAATATATATGTATAAAAACATATAAATGTACTTAAGCGGATAAAGGATGCAGGAACTCTCTCCTTGGTCGTGGTAAGAAATCTCACGTCCACTGAAAGGGTAAATTCTCATAAGGAATTGTGTGGAATGGTGTCTCAGTATAAGCGGGAAAGGATATGTGACTCCTCCAAGCAAACCTAAAGTTATAAAGGGATAAAAAAAAACTAGAGAGCACTCTATTTATATTTATCTTTAATTTGTATAAATGTCCAACAATAATTTATATAACTACTTTTATATCATTGATTTGTTAAAGATAAAAAAATTATTAATTTATTGTAAAATCTTTTCACACAAGCTAAAATGTATGTAATGTTTAATTATCACCCTCTAACATATTGAAAGAAATAAGAGGTTATTGTGTCCTAACTGATAATACTATGGTATTTTTTTATGAGCTAAGAATTATTATCTAAATTAAATGTATATAATAAATATTTAAAAAAAAAAACAACAACAACCCATGAAGGGTTTTGGGTTCACTATGTAGGAGACACTGCACTGTTTCATAGACAACGGTTGTGCAGGGAGATGATTTGTCTTAAATCATGTACAACCACCACATTTGTTCTACTTATTTTGGGTAACCACTTCATAGAGACTGGGTGAGGGTCCTAGATGCCTTAGGATCCATTACATCCACTCCACTCCCAAATAAATAATATGACAATTAGTAAAATGACTAATACATTCATTAAAGGTTTTCTTACATAATTACTACCTACATTGCCTCCCTATGTACCAAGTATAGGTATTTACATGTTATATATAACATGAACTATCATTAAAAAAACAATACGGATAAATATGTACTCATAATATTCATGATTCATTATCAAAAACCAATAAATGCTTATTCGGTAATTTTTTATAACAATGGAATACAAATAATATATGTTTTTTATTTAAAAGTGCATGATTATGAATACCAAAGTTATTTCAAAATTTATCAGTTAAGCTTAAACTCTTGACCCCATTATAAGCCCTGAAGAAGACTTGCAATATGGTTCAAAACGTTGGCTTTCCAATAAACAGTTCACCCTAGTTATTTCAAAATAGTTTATCGATGTCAAATTTCGAAGAACTAACTTTTTTTTTTCAAATAACCAACTAAATTAAACAAAACGTAAGATACGTGTGAAATATGCAAACGAATCTAGGTTATTATTTAGATAATTAGTTAATAGATAGCTGGATTCAGATGTTTGCTCATTACGGTAGCACATGCGGAGTTAGGGTTCTCAAGGGTGCTAACAAAGCACAAATCCCTAGTCGCCTCTCCGCAATGGATTCTGTTAATTAAACAGTACTCGAGGTTTATTTTTTATTTTTAAAAACATTTATATTCATCATATTTGCTAATTAACCGCTAGAACTGCCCTCGAACCCAAGGGGATGCTTCTATTTATCTCCCCCTACAGCGTCCATATTTAATTCTCAAACACACAAGGGACTCAACATCGAATGGACAATTTTATTGGACATTAAAACCAATACTTGTAGTCGCTTCATAAAAATGAAACTAATTAAATGTAGAAAACTCAAGAAAAAAATTTAGGTTAAGGTGACCCAAACTGTTGGCCTGGAAACGTGACAGTTCCATACACATAACTTATAGTATAGTGATAAGAGTTTTAATGTTTTGTTTATGAACCCTTGTGAATAAATATATAAGTCGAAATTTCTCTAGAATGAGTTAATCATACAGAGGGAAGTAAAATGGTGTCATTCTCAGAATACTTAAGTGACTGGACCTATGAAGCTTGGCCCTCCTAGGGCTCGCCCAGCCTCTTCAAAGTGGGTAACCTGAATTAGATGAAAACCTGAGGGTTGAGCGTGATCTCGGGCAAATCGCCTCCTTGAACAACCGCTGTGTTAGAAACAATACTATCTACTATATGCTTAACCAAGGCCATTCATGGGTTGTAGCGTTATTTTTTTTAATAACTAAAATAGTGAGAGTAAATGAAAATATTTAAATTAAATTCTACTAGTACACATTTTTGCAATATTGTTCATTAACTTTCCAAGTTCGCCTTCAAAGGAGAGCAGAATTTTGATCTATAATAGATTAGAAATATTTCGATTTAAAGGATGATTTACAACAGAAGCCAGCCTAACTATGATATATTGTATTGTAAGTTATTTGTTATTTAAAGCCACCAAAATGGCTTGGAACAGAGGATGGGACTTCTCATATAAGGTTTAATTACAAAGCCATAAACTTTAAGCTCCTGTCATTACTGCATTATTGAGTTATGAGTCTTTGTTTCATCTTATTTATCATTTCTGTTGGAGAGATCCATTTTTCAGACAAAGGATTATACAAATCAACTAATGGAAAATATTCTTCTAGATCATTTTTCCTCATAATTGGCTGATCGCGGGTTTGTAGCATGGCAGGTGGCAATAGGATTTTTTAAAGGAGAAAAAAATAGTTATTCCGTCCTTCGAAGGGGGCGTATAACGGCGGTTTCTAGCCTTTGCGGTGTCTGACACTCGTTAAAGATTCTTATCCTATTTACCTAAATACCTGGATAGGCAAAGCTTAGGACTCCCATTTTAGCATCGCTCGATAAGCCATAGTAGCAGAAAGTAACGGTAAATAATAAACAAAGAACTCAGACTTTGCTCCTAAAGTTGCTGTTGATACACAACCGTTAAACTTTGTTTGTCAATTATAAATATATTTATTTTTTGTAACATTTACAGGCTAACTACTAAATTGTTTTGTGCCAACTATAAACTGTTCTGGAAGTTCTGTTGTCACCGTTTCCAACGTTGGCATTCAGAATCAAAACATTTTCAGTTTCCAGGGCAATTAGCATTTGTAATGAGCATCAACAAAGCGATAGGGCAATCGCTACATTGTGTTCACTGAATTGCCGAACTCCGCCCTTTCCAGATGAACGGGCGAATAAAAAACTGCCGAAAAACGAACAAAAATTTTGTTATTCCAAAAGAAACAGGATAAAAGAGATTAAATCTCAGAAACTTTATTTCAGGGGCATTAAAAAGAAGGCACCCATATTAAGTAAATGTTCGCATGAAAATAAAAATAAAAATTAACCTATTCGCAGCCAGGTGTTTGTGTCCAACTAACCTTAACGACTCTTAACGATTTCGTTCAATGTATTCATCAAATTCTTGTAATTTATATATTTTACCAGAACATGTTTTAGACAGTTTTCTAAGGATACAATATTTCAGTGGTAGAGCATTGAGCTGCAATGCCGAAAATCCTGGTTCGAATTCCGCTGCTAGTAAGACCTATTTAGTCTGTCAGCAGCCGGGGAAGGATCATATGGGGATCTAGGATCCTCCTGGGTCTCACCCAGCGTAAGTGGTTACCATATACAGTGGTGGAACAGATAGTTAAAGTGGAGAATAATCTGGCGACTTTTCTAAGACTAGAGTGTGATCTAGGACAAATTACCTCTCTGCACAATCGTTGTCCATGAACCAGTACAGTCTCTACGATGTGCCGAAAACCAAACTGTTTCACGGGTTGTAAAGGAACAGGTTTTTTTTTTTTTCACTGAATACAACATTTCTCTTCCCTTTTTTAAAATTTATTTATTGAAATTTAGGACAGTATTCCAATATTAGAAGTAAAAAGAATATAGATACGCATCGGCACGAAATAATGGCAAGTAGAGGAACTAGCCACTGGTATTACTCAAATTTCAAGTTGAGTATTAATTTAATTTAACGTAAGCCATCTTCTTTTAAACCTAGAGGGTTTGATTGGAAATAAAGTTTGTCATTAAAAGTTGATGTCGCTATCAATACCGATCTTCATTATACTTGGATATGCAAGATTTAGGTCTCCCACTGTGGCGTAGCAACATCCGATTAGCCATATGAGTACAAATGGACGTTAAGTATAAAAACAATATTCTCACCCACATATCATAGATTTAACACTGTATATAATTTTCATGTAACACTGCTATCAGAAAGAATTCTGAGCAATTTAAAAATAAAAATGTAACAATTTTTTTTTTTTTCAATGTTTTCAAAGTTGATCAGTAAACCTTTACTTACTTTTACTTTTACAGGTTTTTTTCCCTCAATGGGTTGCCTGGTTAAGTCAGAGCGTCTCTCCACTTTTCTCTGTTCCACCAGTCATCCTCCTCAAGTCCCCTGCCGGCCATCTCCTCCTCCACGCAGTCCTTCCACCGGGTTCGGGGTCTTCCTCTTCTTCGTCTGCCTGGCTGTTCCCACAGCAAAAGTCTATTCGGCCATCTACGTTCTGGCATCCGCTGGCAGTGTCCGTACCATCGCAGCCTGTTCCTGCCAATCCTCTCTGGAACTCCTTCGGTCACGCCCAGCCTGTCTCTAACATCTTCATTTCTGATTCTATCCAGGCGGGTGATCCTCAGGCATCTCCTCCAAAAGTCCATCTCTGCAGCTTGTAATCTGGAGTAGAGCCCCGGGTTCAGTGTCCAGGTCTCTGAGGCGTAGCTGAGGGAGGGCTCAACAATGCTTCTGAAAATACGCCTTTTGTTGTCCATTGAGATGACTGTGTTCCAAAGAACTGGGTGCAACATTCTAGTCACTCTTCTTGCCAGGCCAACTCTTCTCCTAACTTCGGGTTCCGACTTGCCGTTACCATCTATTGTTGACCCTAAGTACTTGAAAGAGTCCACCCGCTTGCATATTTTCCCACTAATATGAAGGTCTGTGGCTTCTCTGCAGTTCACTGCCAGGTATTCGGTCTTATCAAAATTTATTCGTAGACCCCATAGACTGTATTCTTTTTCCAGGGCCATCAGCGACTCTTCCAGACTATCTCTGTTATATGTGACCACTGCCTGGTCATCGGCAAAGAAAAGAGAGAAAAGCATATGTCCATTTATGTCTATGCCCTTTCCTCTCCAACGTGCGCTCCACTCCTTTACAGCCTGCTGTACATAAATTTTAAACAGGGTCGGGGACATACTGCATCCCTGCTTAAGGCCCTTTGAGGCAGAAAAAGGCTCAGATAAGCGAGAGCCGAGCTTCAATCTGTACTCGTCTTCCCTGTACAGACGTCTCACGGTATTTATTAAGGCATCGCTAATGCCCGCACTCTTAAGGGATTCCCACATCTTTTGTCTTGGCACACTGTCATAAGCCTGTTCTAGGTCTATGAAAGCTATATGCACAGCTCTTCCTTTCTCTATTCGCTTTTCTATGAGCTGCCTTAGAACAAATATGCTGTCTGTGCAAGACCTGGCTGCAGTGAAACCAAGCTGTTCCTCTGGGGTGACAAACTCCTCTTCTAATCTTTACTTCAGAATTCTGCCCACTATTCTTGATACCGAACTCTGGACACAAATACCTCTATAATTTCGGCATACATTTCTGTCTCCTTTTTTATGGATAGGTGTAAGAAATCCTGTCTTAAGGTCCTTTGGTAGCTCTTGCCCTTGTATTATCAGATTTATAAGCTTTGTAAGGGCTTTTAACAATGCAGGTCCCCCTGCCTTTAACAGCTCTACTGAAATACCTCCAGGTCCTGCAGCTTTCCCACATTTTGCATTTCTGAGTGCAGCAAGAACTTCATCTTCTTTTACAATATTATTTCCTTGTGCATGGTTCTCAGTTGGATATGAACCGGACCATTCTGGCCTTGATTCGGTCAGCAATTTCTCGTAATGGTCCACCCAGGTCTTCTCACCTATCAGAGGAATCACGTTCCCCTTCCCTTGTGTCCTGAGCGCCTTCAGTACTCTCCATGATTCGCGCATCTTATTGTAGCCCAGGGTATTATCAATCCTCCTGCAACAGGCTTCCCATGCTTGGTTCTTGCTTTCTGCGACAGTGCGCTTTACCTGTGTGTTAAGGCTTCGGTATTCTCTCCAATCTTCTTGGCTTCCGCTACATAACCATTTATTGAAGACCCGTTTTTTCTTGCCTACCATTTCTTCTATTTCCATGTTCCACCATTCTTTTGGAGGGTTAGTTTCTATCTCCCCTAAGGCTTCACTAGCTGCTTCATGGATACATTTCTTAATGTGCTCATATAATTCTACAGCATTACTCTCCAAATTGTCGCCAATTTTTGCTTCCAGGCGGCGTTTGTAGAGATTTTTTATGCTTTCATCATTGAGCAGGAGAAGCTTATACTTGCGTACATCCAAGTGTGTGGATTTGGGTTGCTTCGATGCCATCTGCTTGCTTCTTTTCCACAGTGCTATGCATTTGGCTCTTACCAAAAAGTGGTCACTACCACATTCCATACCGCGCAGGACTCTTACATCTGCTACTGGTAGGAGGCTATGCTGCTTGGTGATGCAGTAATCCAAGATGGAAGGTCTGAATCCCGGTTTACTCCAAGTGAACTGATGCTCCTTTCTGTGTTGGAAGAAGGTATTTTGTATTTTAAGGTCAAATTCCTCGCAGATATCACGAAGCCTGAAGCCATTATCATTTATAGCTTCCTCCCCGCATGTACCCACTACCGGATTTCCTTTGGCTTCTTTTCCAACTCGGGCATTCATATCACCAATCATAATCACTTGGTCTTTGTGCCTGATCTTCTCCAGATTGCCTCTGAGACCATCCTCGAAACCGTCCTTCTCGGTGGCTAATGTATTGTTATCTGGGCTATAGACTCCCAGAATTAAAACATTGTAGCCAAAAATTTTGACATCCAATCTTATCATCCTTTCCGAGATCATTTCATAAAAGGTTACGCATCTCTTGTGTTTCCACCGGATCACAATGGAGACACCAGCCCTGGCCCGCTCACCCTTATCCACTCCACTCCAAATGTGAACCAAATCCCCAGTCCTTTCCTGACCTCTCCCTTTCACCTTTGTTTCTGTCAAAACAACGATGTCGAGCTTGGACTTCTCTATTTCCGCGAACACCTCTCCTTTTTTATTTGTGAGGCTCTGCACATTCCATGTTCCGATTTGTAATGTCCTTTTCCGTTTCCAAGTCCGTTTACCAATATTTCCGTCCGGCTTTTCCTTTCTCTGACTTATTTTAGCTGGTTGATTTTTTTCCACTAACAGGGTGCTGGCCTGATAGAAACCCCCAACCTGGAGGACCAGGGATTTTCTGTCGGGGTCACCTTCCCTTAGACCGGCTGCCATCCCTGACTCACGGGCCCTGTCTGCCCGGGCATCCCCCGCTCTGCAGGGGAGGCCGCACTTATTTAGAGGCGGTGCATACTCGCCTCGTCACAGCGTTGTCATTGGGCTCCTGGGGTACTTGTGAGAGTGGTCGCGCCACCAACCACTCTCCCCCACCCTGATAGCGCTGCCGTTCGTGGTTCGGGGCTGCTTATTCAATGTATTCACAGCTGACCTGCCGAGCTGGCAGGCCGTCCCGCTATCCACCACCCGCGGACCCGCTCGGTAGCTTGAACATAGCCCCGAGTTTTTTTTAACTTTGAACTTTAGCCCAGAGTAAACCTTTTTTTAAAATATAAATTTTATTTATGTGTGTAAATCTATTTATATAAAAATGAATGAATGTGTGTTTGTCCTTTCTGGATTACTACACCAATCATCCAATTGTCATGAAACTTTGGGAAGTTGTTCAATACACTCTAGGGAAGGTTACTACCAACTTTTTTTTCTTATTTTATTTTATTTGGATTTGAAAAAATTTCTAGAAAAAAATAATTATTTGTCTAAAAACCATGTTATAAAATACATGTTTCTCCTATGGCAATATGTTGCATGCTCACCTATTGGTAAATCATTTAATATATTTGTATTAGCAACAGACAGATTAAAAAAAAATATTGTGCATCGATTAGCGCTCAATTAAATAAAATAAATATTTATAATTTAATATAAAAGAAAACTATTATAACAGCCACAGGAACGTGTTGCCGGGTCAGCTAGTATTCTATATTACAATGTGTGTTTCAAAATATAATTAGACAACTAAATTTACATTTAAAAAAATATTTACCACTACAATCGATGAATGGTCCAGTTTTCAGTCTGCAGAAGAGAATGGACTGTTTCTGAGACAACAGTTGTGCAGGGAAGCGATTTCTCCTAGATCGCGATCAAGCGTAAGGATTTTTCACAATTAAGGGTGCTCACTTTATAGAGGCTGGTTGAGCAGTAGGAGGCCTGCATACCGCCGCGTCCGTCCTCGGATGTCAACTACATACATACATCTCCGGCCCTACAGCCCAGTCCGGGGTCAAGCCTCCAGAAGGAACTGTCCCTACCGGTCACTTTCCTTCCAATCGTCCACCAGCTTGAGGCAGCCAGCCGCACCGCGTCCCTTCCAACCTGGTCTAACCATCTTGTCCGGGGTCTTCCTACATTTCCCACATTATCCTCTTGGGAATGCTATCATGCCATCCTCACGACCAGCACAACGAAGCCTGCTGATCCTTATAAATTTTACTGCTGGGACATCCTTATACTTTTTGTACAATTCCCGGTTGTGCCTTATTCTCCAAATGCCATTTTCTTGGATGGGCCCATAAATCCTTCTAAGAATTCTTCTTTTGAAAATTGCAATCTTCTGTTCATTGGCTTTCTTTAGCACCCAGCATTGACAACCGTATGCCGGTATGGGTCTGATGAGGCCTAGAGTGTAGCCTTTGTGTCATTATTTATTGCTTTTGTTTTAAAGAGCTTCATAATACCGCAATAACCCCTAGAAGCGGCAATGATTATCTTTCCTATTTCTTTGCAGAAGTTATTGTCGTTATCTACAAATGATCCAAGGTACACAAATCCCCGAACTGTTTCGAACTTGTATCCACCTATTTCTATGTGTCGATCACGTACCTCAGTCCCTGCAACCATGTACTTTGTTTTGGCTTCGTTTATTACTAGCCCAACTGCTTGAGCAGATCGCTCCAAAGCTTTAAAGGCTTCTTTCATACCTGATTCCGACATACTGATTATATCAATATCATCGGCATAAGCCAGAATTTGTACACCGCTATTGAAGGTATGCCCACCTATTTCTATCAGCGAATCTCTAATCACTTTCTCAAGACCTAGGTTGTATATAAGGCACACCTGGGCGTCTCTCTGCATTCCTTCATATGCTTCAATACATTCCTTGTTTGTAGGGGATCTGATGGATGGGACTGGACCTTAATTTGACATTTAGAGTTGGATAGACCACTCCAACCATTCTAACCACTTGTCAACTAGTAAACTTAATTTTGCACAACCGATAAAGATATTATTATCAATTTAATTTACGTTTAATAAAAAGTAATAAACATTTTATCCTCAAATTCCAATTCCAATTAAACTTTTCCATTCGGAATGAACTTGTTAAAGAGAGAGGAAAGCAGCTAAAAGTGCCACCTATGATAAACCCGGCGGTTAATTGAGGACTTTAATATTTACTGATGCTCCAAAAGGGCCTAAAAGTAACTGCTCCTCTTCAAATTAGTTTGTAATTGCTGCCCTGCCAGATTAATTAATCACGTCTCTCTCGGTTTTTGTCTCCAATTAGTTTCCCCACTGTTGAAATTAATTTTTTGTTCAAAACTTTTAGAACTTGCGGTACTTACTCTCTTAAGTTTTTAGTAACTATAGCTGAAAATTAAATCATATTTTCTCCAACCATTCAAAGAAGTTTTGAGAAGAATAATTTTAAAACTATGGTTTCTTTTTAAATATTTTCTCGATTTGCTAGATTATATGCCTGATAATTTCCTTGCGCTGGAAACGAATAATAACAAAATCTTAATAAGAAGTTTAGTACGAATGAAAAATGTATTACTGTTCTATATCTCAGTTTGAATAATTATATTATTTTAACTATTGTGACATTATCCTAAACGACGCGTCAGTGTTTCGTCAGTCGCGATGCAAAGTGTTTCGATTAGTAGAAGCTAGCCGGACAAAAGTCATGTTTAAAATTCTAAAAAAAATATTGGAATATTGTAAACAATTGTTAAAAACCTAGAAATATAATATTTGTTTATACCTGGCAAACTTCATCTCGTTAAAATAGAGACCGAAGTAATGAATCCATAATGAATGGACTTAATCAGTTGTATTCAAAGCTTCATTTCAACAGCATAAAATTATAGTGTTACTAATTTTATATGAATGAATTGTTGAATATCGATAATACTCGTATATGTACTCTTAGGTGCTATTTTTTCCAATTAAAAAAAATCTTTTAACACTGTTCTACCAAAAAACCCATTTTTTTGCCATTGAAAAATTATCACTGCATTCTGTGTTTTCAATGATACTAAATCCAAATTCTAAAATCAGAAAAATTCTAACACGTACAGTTCTACAGAGAAATCAATGTATTCACAAAAAAAAAAAAATAATGTTTTCATAAAAAGAAGGCACTTAACTTACTAACATGATTTATTCACTCATGTATATAAAGTATAAAATACAAAATAAAGCGTTCTGATAATACAATATGCTAAATACATAAAACGTAAAATTAAAATTTTTACCTAATGTGTAGTTTTCTTCCTTTTGTAGTCCTTTTGAAGTGTTTCTCGCTGTAGACTCCAGCAGCAGTCCGCCAGCATTTTTTCATCCATTCTCCACTATACTTCCTTTCCATTTTGACAATATCCTGATGGAACCGTTCCCCGTGTTCATCAGATACAGCTCCAAGATTGAGGGGAAAATGTTTAAGTGGGAATGGAGAAAACATTTTACAGCCAAGTACTTGGTAGGCTTGTAACAGTTCAGTCACAATTTGTTCATATTCACCCGACCTCACGTTTCCCAAAAAGTTGCTGCATACTTCTCAACGTATCATAAAAAATCATCAAGTTGTTGTACTCGAGTGTGCAGGCTATAATGCATTTTATTATTAATGGGAGAGATGCAGCTATGAAATATAAAAAATTTAGCCCGGATACAAGTCATTCCCATATATTGAAAGTTTTAAAATTAGGAGATCCATCATGCATTTAAAAAAAAAATTGATAAACTTAGATTATCAGAAGATTTTTTTAATTGTAAAAAATAGCACCTATGAGTACATATATTATCGATATTCAACAATTGATTCATATAAAATTAGTAACATTATAATTTTGGGCTGTTGAAATGAAGCTTTGAATTCAACTGATTTAGTCTATTTCTATGGATTCATGACTTTGGACTCTATTACTGACGAGATGAAGTGTGCCAGGCATAAACAAATATTGGATTTCTAGGTTTTGAACAATCGTTTACAATGTTCCAATAAACTTTTTTAGAATTTTGACATGATTTTTTTCCAGCTAGCTCCTACTAATCGAAACACTGTACCGCGGTGTGCAAAAATTCATGACAAAGTAATAACAAAAATATATATTTTTAATTCTAAAAAGATTAGGAACACTCTTTGTCGAAGTAAATCCCATAATGTAAGAAGCTTTTCCGACCCTCTAAATTAGATTAAAATTTGTCTAAGAGGTCCCGAATACGAAGCAATTTAACGAGTCAAAGACAAAAAAAAAATCGAAGGTTAGAAATAAAAAAAAAATGTTTATGATAAAAATTATGTATAATTTGTTACATAAAAATAAGATTATATTTTTATAATAAAAAAGTATAAAATAAACCACTTCAATTGTGTATTTTTTTTATATTGAAGGTTTAATGACCTTCAAGAATAAGACCTGCATCGTGGATCGATACGGCGGTTTCTAATAAATAGTTTAACACTATCAAAGGTATTTAGTTTTGTTATCTACACCCGGAACATTTCCTGCTTCATATATATTCGCTATACTAAGAATTGAGGGGTGTAGATGCAAAGTTCACATTCTCCACTTTTCATAAATGATCTACTCTTTCGGTAAAACGATTTTAAACCGATTCTGTTACAAATATATGAATAAATTAGTCAGAATGTTTAAGAGAAAATGTTGTTGTTGCTATTCTCTTAAAGTTATTGGAGAATGTGAGTTTTCTATCTACACCATAATACCCACCATATTCTAACAGACACCACCTTGACATTGTTGAAGCAATGAACAATCATATAATTATTTCAGCTATTAGCTTACGCTGTAGACGTTTCACTTAAGAGACATTGAAGAGAAGCTAATAAGAGAAAGTGAGAAAAAAAAAATGTGGGGCAATTTGGGGAGAGCTCACCGCGGAGGTAGGAGATTCCAGTAGACGCTACTAATGGCAGATGCTGGAGTGGGGCCCAGAACACCCTCGCTGTTTGCACACTTCTCCAGGCAAGAACCCAATAACGATTGCTCCTCCAGCCAGCTCCGAGAGTACACGCCTCTCAATCAATGCCTCGCGAGTGATTATTTTACTAGTTAGTGCTGTCTACTTCACACCGCCTTTCCAATATCGGATTATTGTATTTGTGCTCTACATTTGATTTTCAAATCTTAATTCTTATTTAATCGCTTTTAGAAAAAAACTTTAAACTTTAAGCCATAAACATTTTTATAGGAATATTAATTTACAGTTATTAATCCAATATTACCATAACACGATGTACTATAGAATACTGTAGGATCTTTACAAAATCACCCAACGAAATTTTTCATCTCAATCACATTTTTTATAAACTATAGTGGTTTTTATGTTACAATATAGTTATAGTTTAAAAATAAAATAAAACAAAATATATATGTGTGTGTGTGGGTGTTTGTGTTTCTGTATAATGTTTTTCATCTTTACAATTTCTTAGCTCCGTTTTTATTTCAGCTTCTACCAACTATTTCGTCAAGTTGCATCAGTATTAGAATACAAAAAAGATCAATAACTTGGTACAAAAATCTTATGGGGATCAATAAAAATTGATAAAAGTATCTTATTTAAAAAAAAATCTTTATTTGGGTAATATTCATAAAATAGACGATAAAAGTAAATGATAAAAAAAATATGCTTCAATGAAACTCATCATTAATTGACTGCTATTAGTTGGGGTCTGGAAATGAACAGGAGAAGAACTGAGTACAGGGGTTATACATGCAAATACAATCCAATAAAGCAAACATACGTAAATATCTTGGCCGATGGCTCACAGACGATGGAAGTTCCAATAAAGACAGAACAGAAAAAATAGTAAAAGGCACAGAAAAATTATTGGGTGCCTTAACTATGTTCTGAGGAGTAAACAGTTAACCTCAAAACAAAATGATGTTCCGCTCATTGGTTGAAAATGTTATCATCTATGGATCCGAAACTCGGACAATTACAAAAAAGTTGTTAGCCGTGGAGACGGACTTCTGTTGATGGGCTGTTGTGCTATTTCCAGAACTCAGCACGCCCCTAATAGAACAATAAGGCAATTGATTTATCAGGAAATAATGATCCTCTTCACCGTAGAAAGAAGAAGATTGAAATGGTATGGCCACTTAAAAAGAATGGCAGAGTAACGAGATCCGAATATTGCCCTACGGAAAGAAGGGGACGACCCAAAAAAAGATGGTTTTAGGATGTGGAGGAGAGCATGGCAGCGCGTGGTCTTAGAGTGGGAGACTGGCTGGGTCCAGATCTGTGGGTGGCGAGGGCTTTAAGATATGTAAAACAATTAAGTTTTTAAAAACCGTTAAAAAAAACTGCTTTCACAGATTAAGCCATGAGAAAGCTTACAGCATGGCCAGTGAAACGTCAGCAAAGAATTTGACGACACAGTTGAAACCAGAAGGAATACGCGGTGAATAGATTAAAGATATTGGCCGTTGCAATTTAAGAGAGTAATTAAAAAAGATATTCTTCCTTAACATAATTAGTTTTCTTTTTTTCTGACGAAAATTATTCAGTTGTTTTGTTTTAAACGATAAACATGGTCTGGTCGTACTGAAAAGAATTGGAATCTATGAATAAATGAATAAAGAATAATCTATGAAGTTTCAATACAACGCTGTATAGGTACATTATACAGCGTTATATTGAAAGTTCCTGGAGGAATGGATATACATTAGACCATAAATTTGATATTTTTTTTTTTAGGACGGTTTCTTCATTGAACTCAGTTTCAAAAATTATTAAATATTCATGGGACAATATTTTATTTATGTAAAGTAATTGAAACAGTATCTTTTTATGATCAGACAAAAGTTAATTGATGTTATTTGGAACAGTATAGTGTGTATCCATCTTTTTTCTTCGATCTATGAAGTTCTTAAACCTTAAATAATATGATAAATCACAACTTTTCCAGGTAAGAGAACCATGACCTGTAAAGAAATCCACCAGTCGCGATGATCTGCCGGGAGCTGGAAAACTGGCGCAATGGGTACCAGTTTGGTGACTCATTTCGGACGAACGTCACCTATTGAGTCCGTTTCCCGGGGGGACGGGTGACAATGCCTCGGAACCGTTGATAAGGGCTATAGCCTACCTTATCCTTATCAGTAGGGACTCAATGCTCCTCGTTGTTTCCGTTGTGCCACTTCTCAACCTTTTGTTTTCGAAGGTCCGATATGTCACTAGTTCCATTCTAAACAGGGCTCAATTGTCCCTTTTTTCAAAAGTTGGGCCCTTTAGGCAATGTAATAGGCATTTTATCATTCTTTACTTGTAGCTGATTCAAGTTACTGACAAATTTAGCTCGGCATTCAAGCCATTGATAGTCTTTACAAAAACTTTGCAATAAAGTTCAGAAAGGTATTAAAATATTAAATTGCAATGCAAAATTTAATGCAGATATATTTTATTAAATTATTACAATCTGCCACTTGTGGGCATAAGTAATAGTGCTATTTAAGCATACAATCATTCCATAAAAGCAAAACAAAAATAACATAAGCAAAAATAAAATAAATAAATGCAATAAAAATATATTCATGTGGAAAAATATATGCATTCGGTATTAAAAAACAATAAAATAAATGCGAAAATGTAATAAAAATAAAGTCTAAAAATAAATTTATACTAATTACAAATTCCATTTATACACATATAGTCAATGGGGTAACTAACTCAGTAGTAGAGTAATGGCCCACGGTCATTTTGATGTGTCACAATTTGAACTGTCACTTCTAACTGAACGGAACATTCGCATCCACACGCCCACTTCGGCTGTGTCAGTTCAATGTGCTACCCCTTGGACCTTCAGTCCCCCTTAATGTGTTTTGTGTTATGTATTTAACATATTAAACACAATTTTGTGTTTAGATCATGTTTTCGGACGATAAATTGTGATTTCTACATACTGCAGTTTTTTGTTTGTTATGACAGTCTTTTGAAGTTATTTTCCACTAACATTCCTCCCCTATGAACAGTTCTTTAAATTCTAAAAGAAAATCTTTGCCCAAACTTATTATCACTAAGTAATAACAAACACACAAAAAGAAGGAATACAGAAGAGGTCTGGAAAAGCGATTGAAAGGCTGATGTCTATCCAAACGATACCTGTACGCATGCTCAGATAACTAATGTGATCAACTGAACTGAGGCGACGGTACACACGCTCATTGTGTGTCACACCGAAATCATTAATTTTCATCAGCCCATCAGTCCACTTTTTCGATGTGAGCCTTAAGAGTTGGTCTGTCGATATTTCCGGATTCAAATCCACTTGCAGCAGATAAATTATATTCCGCCAAAGATGTACCCTGCGAGATCCGGAGACCCTCCTGGGGCTCAGCTAGCCTTTATATAGTGGGTACCCTTAGGAAAATAACTTGGCGGTCGGGCTTGGTCTCGGGCAAATAACCTCTATGCGAATTCGTTGTACATGAAACAGTACAGACTTTACCATGTAGTGACCCCATGGAACTTCAAGGATTAAAGTGTTAATAAAGGTTTTAAGTTGTATTTGTACTTAAGACTTACATATATTCATACTAGCCTTTGCCCACAGCTTCGCTCACGTGGAATTTGGTCAGCCATATAAAGTTTTGTGACAGATCATTTTAAATAAATAATTTAATTTTTTGTGACTATAAGTTATTCGTACATCTAAGATTTCAGATATTTAACTTCGAATCTGACGGATTCCAAACAATCTTTGAACCCCTATTATATTAACGGGAAAACCCTTGGGAGTTGAATTATCCTTTCTTAGAGCTCATTTAAGCTATGCAAAGAACTTGGTTAACAAAGGTATGTTAGTCAATCAGATTACAGTTTTATATAAACTTCGCCAGTGTGGTGTGTTGATAGAAAGTAGTCTATGTCCCTCCCCAGGCTTGAGATTATCCATATCAAATTTCATCACAGACGGATCAGCACGGCCGTGAAACATTGACACGGATTAACAAACGGGTCGGATAGAAGTTTACTGTTGTTCATGTCAGTAAAGGATTATTACGTTGAATTTATTGAAAAGTATTACTTAGTATAAAGGTTTCACTTGTCGTATGGCAGCAGCGAGAAATTAAAACTAAAAGGATGAGAATAATGTACATATGTATGTAATTCATCGATGTACTTTTAGTTTTGGCGGTCCTACACCTACTGCAATATACTCCTATAAAATATGTTACTTGATTTGTTTCGTTCAGCGAAAAAATGTAGATTTTGTGATTAAGAAACACGTGAGCAAGCTACTCAGAGGGCAAATTTTTTTCCAATTTACTTGATATTTATCATTATATTATGACCAAATTACACAACATCATTGTAAATTGTAGCCCAGGATCCAGTATTGTTTCTGGGGGGCACAACGTGCAGACGGGGAAAAAATCAACAATAACTAACAAATAAACTTTTAGTATCTATAGAAAGATTTCAAAAGTTTATTAAAATAACATTAGTTTCACTCATGTTCTTTCTGTTATTAACAACTATTATCGTGTGATTTGCTTTTAATTATGTACTACAATGGATTCCCTAAAGCACACAAAAAACTGTCTGGGGGGCAGGTGCCCCCGTGCCGCCCCAAATCCGCCCTTGTTGTAGCCTATGTGTTAGTCTGATCTATAATCTATATTACTGTAAAGTTTCATCCAAATCCGTTCAGTAGTTTTTGCGTGAAAGAGAGACAAACATACAAACTTTCGCATTTATAATAATAATAGGATTAAAACATGTAGGTACCATTACAGGCCATGAAGGGTACTAGGCTCAGTTAATGGTAGACATTTAACTGTCTCTAATTCAACGGATGGGCAGGAAGGGTGATTTATACAAGATACACTTAACCACCGGTTTGCCGCCCTAATTAAGGATATCTATTATGTAGACTAGTGGAAGATCGAGGAAGGCAGCATCTTTGACGTAAAATCTTCCTAAAGATCAGTAAATCAACGCTCTACACTCTGATCTATCTCAATCCCTTCTATTACAGAATAAGGAATATTATTAGACTTAGAAATATAAAAATTATACGTAAAATGGTTACACTTTGTGTTTAGAGATTGTAAGAATATTCATGTTTAAAACATTAAATGCTACGTCAAATTGCATACCAAGATATGTTAAATAAAATATAGATTTGATGTTTTATTTATTTTTATGTTTTGTTTACTAAATAGAAGTTTGTAAACAGAAGCTGATAAGTTTACACAGCCTTGTGCGAATCTATGATGGAGCTTAAACAAATTTAAAAATAAAATTTTTGCCGGATATTGATTCATACCTTCAAAAAGATGCTTTTATTATTATTATAACTATATTGTTTCAATTGTTTAACAATGGGAGATTCGGCATCGAAATATTTTATTAATGAATCAATATTATTATTTCTGCCCTCAAATATAGTATTTAGTACAACAAGATCTAGAGTTTTTTTCAGCTTTAACTGTAAAAATTTCCGAGTGAAAACTGAAAAAAGTTCCGAGGGTATATATTTCGGAGTGAAAACTTTCTATCAATACACTTTAACAATTACATCAATTAAATTGTATTGAATTCTACTTGGAAGGAGTACGTAGGCCCAATTGCCCATGCAAAGCACACTTCAAGTTTAGCAAACTCCCTGAATGCAAAATAGATGCACTTCACAACTTTAGTGCTAACTTCTATAAGTTTTTTTATTTATTTTAATTTAGACTTGCCATTTCCATTTTATATACGGTTGTGCGCCACTTGAATATCTTGCCACAGTTATTAGAACTTGAAGTGTTCCTTTGTTACGTTTTATCAGTAATATTACCATTAAAAAAAGTTAAATAAAAATACAATGCAAATGGAATTTAAAACTTATAAATTAATATTAATTACTTTCTAAATCAGCGGTATAAAATATAAATATAAAATCAAATATATTTATTTTATAACGGCCAAATTACTGAAAAGAAATGATTTAAAAATGATAAAATGATTTTTGCATATACATATTCAAAAATCATCTGTTGAAATTATGAGTTGAAACCATTATAATAATAAAAATCTGTATTTAGCATCATTATTACTACATTGACTGTCATTATAATAACAATGACACTAAACCCAACAATAATAACTCATTTCGATTCATTTTTTCACAAAAAGAGCATAGAGATAAATAATTTTATGAGCGTCCTAGGTAATAATGATGTATTTGCAAGATCATTTGGGATGGTCAATCCCTGTTCAGCTAAAATTGTAGAACTAACTAAAATACTAGTTAAAACTAAAATTGCTGAACAGGAAGTAGAATTTTACTTTAATCTCTCTCGCTCACACTAGCTTTTGCCCGCGGCTTCGCTCGCATAGAATTTGGACTACCACATAAAGTTTCTTGACAGTGCTTTTAAACAATAATTTAATTATTTAAATAATTTAATTTTTTTCACTATAGGTTACTCGTACAAAATTTCAGATGTCTAACTTCAAAACTGACGGATTCCATACAACCTTTGAACCCTTATAATATTAAGGGTGGAATTATCCAAATTTCTTTCTTAAATCATACAAAGGACCTATCTGCAAATTTCAAGATGCTAAATTCCTGATTTGTCTTTAATTATGTACTATAATGGATTCTCCACAGTACCTCTAAAACTTTCGGGGGTGAGGAGGGGCACGTGCCCCCGTGCGCCCTCCTAAATCCGCGCTTGCTATAGCCCATGTGTTATTCTGATTTATAACCTATATTACTGTAAAGTTTCATCCAAATCCGTTCAGTAGTTTTTGCGTGAAAGAGAGACAAACATACAAACTTTCACATTTATAATATTAGTAAGATTAGTAGTATATCAAAACAAATAGTTTCACTCTTGTTATTTCTGATTTTTTAACAACTATAATCATGTTATTTTCCTTTAATTATGTACTATAATGGATTCTCCACACTTCCTATAAAACTGTCGGGGAGGGGAGGGGGGGCGCCTGTCCCCGTGCGCCCCCCTCTAAATCCGCGCTTGCTATAGCCCATGTGTTATTCTGATGTATAACCTATATTAATGTAAAGTTTCATCCAAATCCGTTCAGTAGTTTTTGCGTAAAAGAGAGACAAACATACAAACTTTCACATTTATAATATTAGTAAGATTTTTTATTTTTTATTTATGATTCTTTTTAATTATTTAAATATATATGTTTTTTTTTTTTTTTTAATTTTGAAGAGAAAAGATTATGTCTTGGCCGGGATTCGAACCCGGGTCGCCCGCGTTTCTAGCGCGGTGCTCTAACCACTGAGCTACCAAGGCACGCATTCCAGCTAGACAAATTCTTTCTCTTCACTGATCCTATATCCCTGTGATCTCGCAATTACTAGTGTGTGTGTGTAAGTAAAATGAACGTAAGCATAATCTAATTCATTATACAATATATTTATTTTAACTATCAAAATTAGATTATAAATATGTACCTCAGAGGTAAACTATAGTAACTGACATTATTCAAACTTTAGAGGATAGCAGTTTTAATGTTAAATTTACCTTTTTATTGGTGTTCACGGTTTTGAAGATAAAGATCAATGATGACCTCTAATTATCATTGAAAACCGTCAAAAAAGAAAATGTCAGTTACTACAGTTTACCTCTGAGGTACAGAATTGATTGATCGATAGTTGTTTAAGCATCCAACTAATTTCGGTTAAAGAATATGTTTCAATAAAAAATTATTATTTGTAAGTATATTGAAATGTCCTTATTCTTCGTTATCATGTTAGACCACCTTAACTTTGGAACTTACATTGAAGAATTTTTAGCGGTTTTCAGCTAATCTAAATAGTTATTCGGTAAATATAGTACTTATTTATATTATATTATAATTGAGTCAAGTGTCAACCCCCGATCTTTCCAGCCCTGAAGAAGACCTGCAACGTGTGTCGAAACGTTGGCTTATCACTTAAATAATACCAACAGTTCTCGCTATATACGAGAATTTTCTTGACCTCCACCCAGATCATTTTCTTTCTAATATTATATGTTAGATATTGTTGATAAACCGAAAGTTATACTTTATTTGAATAGATATTAGCCACGTTATTAACATGATGTTATACGAGGGGTAGACAACGTGCTGATAATCACAAAAAAGTGGCTTTCCTCATTGCCGATTATAACGGCTCATCTTTTTTTACGGGAACCAGCCTATCGATGCTATCCTCTCCATTGTCTCAGGTTTTTCAACCAGGAGTGACGCCTGTGACCTGGACTTCTCTTTCCTTCAATCATGCATGTATGAATAACTGAAGCAGATGGTCCTTTTCATTTCGCATCACATATCTGAGTAATTGGGACAGTAAGAAGATAAACCGTGGACAACAATGGATGAAGCCTTGGAGAGACAGATCAATTGTAGAGAGGGAGGATGGAGCCTGCTATTTGCGGGTAGACTTAACCACCGCGGCCAAGCTGTTCCCACTTAGCTCGGGCCAATTGAGTTTCGTCATTTGAGTTAGCTCCCTTCTTCTGATACAGTTCTAGTCTACAGTCGGTTTTGTCTCCCTTTATGATTACTAGGATTGAATATTGCGAACATCGGTCAGTATAAACTGCAAACGTATCTCGTGTTATAAATCGGTTTAGTAGGACCTTACAATTATTATTATTATATATGTATATACAGAGTGTCCAATTTCAACTTTTACCTGATAACGTTTAAAAGTTAAAAACGTTTGATCCACTTGAAATGGGACACCTTGTATATAGGTTGGCTAAACGTATCCCTAAATATAGAATAATTTTCCCTATCTCCTTGATTCCCTTTCGGGAAGAAAGAATTTGGTTCACGTTACGTTCTCGTTTTAATAGAGGAATGAAACGTTTTGTTAAATTCTGTATTTTCTAAAATTTACATATATTCACAGGCTAACTAATCGCATACTATTTCTACTTTTTTTTTTTTTTCTTTCTCCCCATATGTTTGTTTTTCATACTCCTTCCCATCTTCTATCTCCGCTCCTCCGTTCTTTCTCCCCACCACAAGGACCTTTATTATTCTCACCATATTCTAGAATTCTTTTCAATCCTGGCAGTCCTCCTCTCTGATCCTCTCTTTCAACTTCATTCTTTATTTAAGTATTAAATAGCTTTTGCCCACGACTTCGTCCGCAGTGATTTTAAATAGAAATCTATGTTGAGTTTAAACGGAGAGTGAATTTTGAATTCCATAAATGAACTCCATATAATAAACAATGACTCAAAGCATTTGTGAATTCAGCCAGCCTACCAATGCTTCTCCCTTTGTTGATAGATTTTAATAAACTTTCCTATTAAATATTAAATGGCATAATTACAGAACTATCGATACGTTTTGTATTGAAATCCACCGTTTGGATATAATATACAAAACTGTAATATTTAGAGGTTGATTTTGACAAATCATGAAAACAATTATTATTATGTTAATATTTAAAGCCCGCTTACTTATTAACTTAACATGTTACAATTTCTCGGAATTTCCTCTTTTAGGGGTCGATTTTCCAAAAATAAAAAAACACATATTTCTTTATTTTTAATGTAGAAGGTAAATCTAAAATTTCATGGTGCTCACACTAGAAATGACTTTTTTTTAATTTATTACAAACGCTTGTCACCTTTTTCACCTTATTAGGGAAGATGAAAGGCCAGGGAGTAGATGGCAACGAAGTGAATACGGTGAGCGTATGGATGACTCATCCTTACCTGGTAACTAAGCCTTCCTTAGCTTCCTTAGAAAAAACTCAAAAAAATACTACGAGTATAACTTAAGAACGCCTGGACCGATTCCGATTTTCTTGGGTATTCCTTTTTGGCCGGTGAACAGTCCTAAATGGTTCGAATCATCCAAATCGATCAATGCGTTCTTGAGTTATTAGGTCAGTAACTAACGCCACTCTCTTGTATATATATATATATATATATATATATATATATATATATATATATATATATATATATATTTACTATTGTTACGGCCACAGAGAGAAGGACGTAAACAAGGGATTAGCGGCTTAAGCCCGTCGACGGGGGAAGTTAAAATAGGATTAGGACCTTCTCGATCGCCTCCTTTTGTCGGAGGTTATTAAAAAGGTTTTAGACACTCCCAGAATTTCTCCCCTACTTTCGTGTTCTAGAATGTTCGGCCTTGTCTATTTAAATACCCCTCTCGCCTCGAGCAGACCAATCGGAGAGTAGACCAGGCATGGTGATGATCTGTAATACATGAGTGTCAGTGTGATAAACTAGTCAGTGTTGAACCGGCCAGTGTAATAAGTGTATCAGTGAACTTTGACAGTCACGCGTGTGTAGTTAACTGTTTCTGTTTGTTACTGTGTGTCAGTTTGCCATACTTGGAGAATCTTACGGTCGGTGGACTAGTGAACTGTAAGTGTTAATTAGTAGTTATAAATTGTAGTGTAATTTTATAATATTCATACAAATTTATGTAACTAATTAAGCTATCTAGAATTAGTAATATCTTATAATATTGTAATAATTAAATAGGCCTAGGTTATAATAAATATTTAGAATATGATTATTGTATATTTATATTAGTCTAATAATTTAATTGTTAATAGTTTAATTGTATTCTTTTTATCATTTTGTTAATAAATATTAGTATCTTTAATTTAGCAGTAGTTTAATTTATTTTAATACCCAGTAGCCCGTAACACTATTCTTGCTTTTCTTCTATTACTCTTCTTTACGGATTCGAAACATTGCTGCTAACGGAGATTACACAACGCGGAATGATGGAGCATGAACCATGTTAACATTATTGATGGCAATTGCGTCACGAAAATTAAGATGGGGCTGTGAAGGTGCTGGGCTTAGTAATGAACTAATTCCTAAAACAAATAATAAGCACTGTGCCGACTGGAAAACCTCTGAGGGGTAGGTAGATCGAGGCGTAGGTGGTATATGTAGGTCTGGTATGGTAGTACCTACAAATTTTTGAGTTCTGACATTGTTCTTTTTATTTCCAGGTTTTATATTTTATATCAAGTTTTTTTTTCAACAATTATCTATTTTTAATCACACAATTGTTATTCTTATCCATCTTCCTCAAAATTATTTAAAATGCTTTTTCTCAAAATAGTTTAACTATATTATGTAATTATTTCTTTATGATATATATTTTTTCAAACAAATTAAAACATCTTTTCATTTTGTACTATACACCTCTATAATCTTAATTAGTCGTGTTTATAGCCCTGGAAACGTCCTTTAAATGGATTTCTTCAGTAAATAGTTTTTCACTATGTCATACTTCACTATGTGTTATTATAGGAAATACAATGTTCGTTACTTTGTTTATTATATATTTGTATAAACAGTTCGTGAAAAATTTTAATCATAACATAGGGGTTCACATAGGGATTGGAACCAAGATACGACAATACGTCAAAGGCAGAAATCATTTAACCTGAGATCTATCAACCCGTTAGAAGTGAACAGCCTAATGAGCCAATTCCAGTTAAACTTAGTTTTGATCTATTGTGTGCTTCGTCAAGACAAAACCATCCCGAACTTGATAGCAGACTTGGCATGAGGGCATCCTTGGTATTTATCAGGGAAAACTTCAACCACGGGAGGAATAATAACTCCACCACATCTCCTATTTAATTCACCACACGTGCACGTGGATCAGACAATTGGAATACTTTATTTTAATTCCTTTAGTTGTTAAATGAATTTTTCAGTACCTCTGCTATCCAATTACTACCTATGTATGTAAATGATTTTTTTATACCCGGGGTATGACATTTAAAAAAACCTCTCTGTTTGACATATAACTTAGTTAATAAAGTTACAAGGTGATTATATTTTTGTTAATATATTATAAATATGTAATTCTATATTCTATATCTTATTCTAGTACATAAGGAGTAATCTCAGTTTAAACATCCCAATGTCGGAAAATTTATTAAACAAAACCAAAAGTCAGAAGCAGGTAACAAAAATACAATAAAAAAAAAACCCTGAATAAACTGAATTGATGATGTTTCTTAAGAATCTCGGAGCGGAATAAAGTGACAATTGAAAAAAATAAAACAAAATACTAAATATAAATAAAACACATTTAACAGAAAGCTTGAATTTCACTATTCGGTGTTTATTACATTATTACTCCTACCAGGGTCGATAATTTTTGAAGCAAAAAAATAATAGTGGGAAGAAACTCATTGGAAAAGGAAGAGAATATAACAAAAATGAAAGGAAAAATAATTTACGGGCGATCTGAGGTCGGGAAGTGGAAGTGGAAGTGGGGATTAAGGGTAATAAACGGTTTATGTCGATTTTCCGAAAAAAGTTTAATGGCAAAGTTGTAGGTAATAAAAATATCTACAACTTTTGTATTTACACTTTTTTCACATAACCACAAAATTTAAGTGAACAATTCTAATAACCAAGATTTTGGTTTTTTAATTTTGTCTTTTACAAAAAAAATTTTCTCACAAAATTTGGTGAAAACTTACCTTTTTATGTTCTAAACACACTGTAATTTTTTTAATTTAAAATATATATTTATTACCTTATTTTGACTCAATTTCGAAAAGCACGAAAAATCTCACATCAAAATATCTGTTTGCTTAAAAAAGACGGTGGGCTTTTTGTTTGCTGAAATCTCTACTTTCTGATGGTGTAAAAAAAAATATCGATTACTATGGTAAACGTTTAACGAAAAAACTCGAATCCAAATTTTTTTTGTTTTTTTATCATTATGTACAATTTTGAGATATTTATTAAAATTTACACTGTAATTACTCGAAAAACGTAAGAATCCATGTCACATTGATAAACAAAAAAAAAAATTACAAATCCATAAAACATGAAGATTGCATAAAACATGCGAAAATATTTGTTCTAAATATTAAAGACAAACCTTCCCGATTCTAGTAGATCTTCGAAATCTTCAATACCAATCACCGTCTTCGTCTCCAATACTATTTCCTTTCTGCATTGGTTCTTCATCCACAATTTCAGCTGAATCATTAACTTCCTCGTAGGTTTTTTCTTCCACATTGGAGTATTTTTCAGAACCATGACAATTTGAGCATAAATTTGTGCATTTTAAACCATTTTTTCTGCAGCAACATTTTAAATTGTTACAACCAGTTTCACTGCTGCAGCGAATAGTTTTGAGCAATATTTCCGGAATTAATTCCTTTTCTGTAAATTTGGGCATAATGCCACGTTGATGTTGCTTACAGCCCCAATCTATTGCTGTCAGTTCGTTACCCAGCCAACTTTGAAGCTGATAATAAGCCCTGTAACAAAGTTTTTCTACTGCACCTTCTGTGGCAGGGAGATTTGCCAATATAAAAGATCATTTAATTTTTGCCGATTGATATTTTCGAAATCTTAATTGATTCAGTGTTATATTATCATTTTTACATTTATAAATAGATTTGATTAATTGTAATCCATTTTTTTCGATATCTTCTTTGTTTGCACCTTTTTTATAAAAAATATTGGCCAAATTCGACAAATTTTTATCGTCTAATAATGAATTTACGATAGTTTTCTTTCCTTTCCGGCCAATCCAGATGTTGTATCGCAACCATAAAAACAATGCAGAAATGGAAAGATGTTTTTAGAGGATTCATACTTGAAACTATTAGACGTGAAAAATAGCTCTACATTTCCAGAACCTGGTATGAGAAAATAAATGTCATGATTACTTGAATTGAATGGATTCAAAGGGACCAAAAGAATCTTGACCCACAACAATGACAGTTTTATTAGTATCTCTGGCAATTTCTATCGAGGTCTTGTAAATTGTACATAATGATTAAAAAAAAAATTCGGATTCGAGTTTTTTTCGTTTCTTTACATTTTCCGAGTTTATCATTTACCATTTACATATAATATTTACCATAGTTATGTATATTTTTTTAAAACCATCAGAAAGTAGAGATTTCAAAAAACAAAAAGCCCACCGTCTAAATAATTGCTAAATCGTTTTCATAACACCATTTATATAGAACTTATGGCGTTCCTTAATAATCTAAAATAAAATAAAATATAAAACTTATCGGGGAGATTTTATTTGACTTTCATGCCTTGCCATCACTGAGCCCCTGTAGGTCACAGATCTTACAGTATCGTTCTATAAATAGCTTTTCTATCAGAGCCGATTTCGAATTATTTTTGATTATATAATTCAAACTCGTACACACTAAACGCCTCTGCTACAAACTCACTCAAATGTATTGTGTCAAAATATTTACTGATGAGGCAGCTGTTCCGTCATCTCATTCTCATACACTCATGGAACCCTATAACAAATCTGAAGAGAAAAAACCCCTATCCGATCGGACCAGCCTAGGATGCCATCTGCTAAGCTGGGCCATTTCCTTTCAATAGGCAAAAATAATCTTCTTTTGCATTTATAATAACTTAAATTGTCTTATATAATTATAATTATGAAAATTAGCTGCTTAGTTAGATAAGGTGATGCTGTAATGATGGTTTTATTTTCATTCATGATTTATTGATTTTATATTCAGGAAAAAATGCCACTACAGTTAAAATGACATTTTATCTATTTTTTAAATTTTATCTATTATTAAATTTATCTATCTAGGAAGAATATTTTAGTAACAAGAGGAACGAAATTAAAATAAGATACTTTAAGAAATCAGATGCACTATCTAAAATATATTTTTAAATTGCTGATTGAGAAAAAGGTCGGAATAGAATGCAACCAGAACAGCAATAAATACAACTAGATTACAAAAAAAATGGAACACATGAACTAGAAAATCGAACGAAGTGAGTAATTATCATGCCAAGAAGAATTGAATTTGTGTCAATCCTCTCAACTTGTGTCACCGATATGCCATCGCTTAAACAAAGTAATACTTGTTGATCATGTGTAAAACGATTTGAAATAAATAAATAAATAAAGAGAACATAAAGTTTTTGACACTATTCTTTTTTTTGTGTTGGACACATAATTAGAGATGAATGGGATAGAATCAAAAGATCTCATATCTCGAGAAGTAACACTGAAATTCAACTTGGAAGAGACTTGGGAGATCATTAACGTCTGTAAATAGAACTGTCTCCTCAAGGCGTAGAGAAAATTTACATCAAAGGCAAGTTCCTCCTTGGAGTCGCCCGTGTCAGAAACATCAAATAAAAACTTTCATATCAGAACACCAATATTTTCTCAGGTCGATATCCTTAGCTGAGCCGGATAGTTTTCTTGCAGCGCAGAATAATGAATATAACATTCAGTTCAAGTAGAAAAACAAAATATGTTTTAGAGGGATTAGTATGATTGACGACCATACAGGAAACAAGAAGCAATTATACATGAGATCTGGATTTGAATAATCGATATAAACCGAATATTTAAATTGCTTTATATAAACCTTTAAAAAAAATTTAAAGCACAAGCATTAGTTTAAAAAATGTTAATAAAGCCAAAATAATAACAAAATCAATTGAACCCATCAAACAACTCAGACCTACGGATCATTACCTCAAAATAATATTTTATTTATTAATAATAATAAAAATATTTTATTTATTATAATCTTAGTAATAAAAAGTCATAATTCAAACAAAATGTTGGTTTGAATTGAACCAACTTCCACTCAATTAAAACGAAGAAATAAATTATTTTCGTATTAATAATAAAGATATCCACTCCTTCATTATTGACCAATCTCAGAATACGACCTATTTATTAAGTTTCGGCCTGATTTCATATATAGAAATTGAAAAGTTTTCAATAGATTATGGAGGTTTATTACATTTTAAGTTATTATTCAATTCGGTAAATATAAATATAAATGGAAAGAGACTCGACTATAAACTTAATAGGAAACAAATATACAAATATATTTCTAAAACTTATTTATTTAAGCAATTTACCTTATTGTATTTTTGGAATTTTTTTAAATGATGTAATTTATAATATTTGATATACAATAGTGGTTACTACCTGTGTTAGGAGAATATATTGCAAATAATTAATTACATAGTGATAGAAATATTATCAGTTGACCATATAAATATGGAGAAGAAAATGGTCTGGGAGGAAGTAAAAAAAATAATTCCATAAATAGTGAAACTATTTATTACAAACCGACGTTTGGACCCACTTTTCAGTTATTCTGCACAGCTTAGTGCTTACAAGTATGGAAGGGATGGGAACTCGTATCATGGGGAAAATCACTTCTCCCTATAAGGTACTTAGTAACTACAAAAATCTTTAAAAACTAAAAGTATAAATCATAATCTTCAATAATATCATAAAATTGTGTGTTTAATTCACTTTCTACAAAGATTGCCACTTTTCATGGTGTGAGTCCATGTCTCTCCACCGTTTGTGACTACAGGTCCTATTAGCATCCTGCACGCCATAAACACGGTGCTACGGCTGACAAGACTGTTGTTCATGTTAGTTTTGAGAAGGAGAAAAAGGCTTCCTTCTCTTTATTTGTTCCCTGCTACGGTTCTTCATAATTTATGCTCTCATTAATAATAGAGTTGAGTTGTTGAAAAATGTTTACCGTTGAAGCTGTAAAAATTTATTTGGTAGTCACTCTGGATCTGAAAATGTATTATTTTGCCCAATACCATAACCTTGGTTTTATCCTCATTATGTGCAGGCCGATCATATAGGCAAATCGTCTAGTGCCTCAAAGTCCGTCCTTAAGCTCTGTGGCGGGTGATGTATGTAATGAACAAATATATGTTGCTCTCAAAGAATTGCTTTAAAAAGAAAAAATAATCAAAATATTGACCTCTTATAAACATAAATAAAAATCTTGATTTTATGCGTTTTCATCATTTTCCATAACCCCATTGGATCATGTTTTATGTTAGATTGTTTTTCCTAAACTCATTTCAAACGATATAATATTTTACTCCTTCCATTTCGGAGAGTGTTACTCAAACTGACAAAATATTTTTCATTCATTTCTCTTTCTTCTAATTAGTTAATTGTTTGTTTGTTTGTTCTTTTAACGTCACTTTATGCTATTATGGCTAAGATGCTACAGTGGGAGCTCTAAATTTAGCCCATCCAGGTTTATTTAAGATAGGGATTTTTAACGAGTACCTGACATTGTTTAACGTCCCTTCCGAAGGACGGCGTAACTAAGGATTTTTTACTCCCTTAAAAAATCTCAAGGCCACCTGCCGGGCTACGAACACGCGATCTTGGGTTTAGTAGTTTGTTACACTAACCACTAGACCACAGGTGACCGTTAGTGAAGTACTTTATATGTTGAATATAACTATTATTTATTAATAAAAATAAGGAAGATGTCCATTATTTTGAGTAATCATGTTCAAAACTCCCTTAGAGGAAAGTACTTAGAAAATTCAGTTCGAATTCTGAAAATTTCACTCTTGTCGATTATTTAAATGAGGAAATGACCTCCGAGATATTAAAGATATTTAGTTGATTGATGTTATAGATGAAAAAATACCCAGTCATGGTGTGAGGGAATATATACAAGACAGAAAGCAATTCGAAAAGGAACTAAAAGAGATTTTAGGTTGATTAATGGGAACTCCAGTCTAAAGAAACCCTTATTAATAAATAAATGTATATTGCGGGTTAAGTCAGACCTGCCTTAATCGAAAATATTGTAAGATCGATTTAGACAATACAAATGCAAAGGAGCGCTTAAAGTTTATGTTTTGTTTGCTATTTAACGCCACTTTTATACTAATCGGACAATACTACATTGGAAGTCCTCAATTTCGCCTATTCAGGTTTAATTAGGATAGAGATTTTCAAGGAGTACCTGACATTGTAAAGGGCTTGGGACCTCCGTTATCGTCCCTTCCGAAGGATGTCATAACCAAGGATTTTCAACTACCTTCAAAAAATCCTAGGGTGACCTGCCGGGTAACCACTAGACCACAGGTCTGGATTACTTACTTTTTTACTTTTGGAGGTTTTTTCCCTCAATGGGTTGCCTGGTTAAGTCAGAGCGTTCCTCCACCTTTCTCTGTTCCGCCAGTCATCCTCCTCAAGTCCCCTACCGGCCATCTCCTCCTCCACGCAGTCCTTCCACCGGGTTCGGGGTCTTTCTCTTCTTCGTCTGCCTGGCTGTTCCCACAGCAATAGTCTCTTCGGCCACCTACGTTCTGGCACCCGCTGTCCATTGAGATGACTGTGTTCCAAAGAACTGGGTGCAACATTCTAGTTACTCTTCTTGCCAGGCCAACTCTGCTCCTAGCTTCGGGTTCCGACTTGCCGTTCCCATCTATTGTTGTTCTATTGTTGACCCTAAGTACTTGAAAGAGTCCACCCTCTTGCATATTTTCCCGCTAATATGAAGGTCTGTCGTTTCTCTGCAGTTCACTGCCAGGACTGGATTATATTTTGTAAAATTTTCCGAATTCGGACTTATTTATTTATTTAATTAGGATTTGCTAGAAATGGTTAATTATTAGTAATAAATATGTAAGAAATAATTATTTCTTAGTAGAGAAACTACCCAGTGATAGTACTCCAACACCAAATTCAACTTAGAAGGTCACGAAGCCATCTTTTCAGAGGCCTAGTAAATTATAGGGAATTGAAGTAATAACTAGGTATGAAAGCATTGGTTTTGATTGGGACTTTAGTTTTTCATGGTAGATTGGTATCAGGCTCGGGCCAAATCAGAATTACCTGCGTCATTGAGGTCATATTTATTCCTAACTAGCTGTGCCCGCGACTTTGTCTGCGTGGTATAGAGAATTTGAGCAGCATTTTAAATTTTGTTTGGCTAATTACTTTGCAAATAAAATACATAAATGCATTAAAATAAGTGTTTTACCGAAAATATCTTATTTAAGTAAGTTTTTATAAACAAAGTTTTTTGTTTTCCCATCTTTTACCAAAAGAATGAGATTTTGCCGAAACGTATTTTATGTAGAAAAATTTAGGTGAATTATAGTAGAATTCTTTATTCTATCTGCATATATTGTTTGACTTCAGTTTCAATTGTTAAATTATTAATTGCAGCGATGTGCGCAATTTCGGTGCAGGCAGCTGACTGAGAGGCTAGGGTACGAACTACAGGTTCAATGTTTACGGAGTAGGGGGGATAGAATAAATGTTAATTTTATATATTCCTTTAGTGCATTTAATAAAACCGTATTTTATGTAGTAAAATCTAAGTAAAATTTAAAATGGTTAAGAAGACTACTTATTACGAAAATGCACACGCAAACTAACCACAAAATTAACGAAAACAATGGAATTTTACGGATTCTAAACAAAAATCTAGTTACTTTATTTAAAATAGCTTAAGAAAACAAAAAACTGTATAGAGGTTGTACGTTATTACAAATGAGTTACCATTATTTGGTTCCTACCTAATAACCAAAGGTACAACAAATAATAATGACGTAAAATCATCCAAATAAATTCAAAAGTAATCTTCTTTTGACGAATGAAATGAACACAAAACGAACCAACCAAAGAAAAAATATTTAATAACCTAACCCAAAAACTGGTTTTTATTTCACGAAGAACATTAATTAAGTATAAAAAAAAATCCTGTAAACAAATCGAATTTTAATTAATGTGCAGTAAATAATAATGAATTTGTAGTTGAAAAATTTTTTTTATTCCCATGCGTTTCGCACATTAGTCTGCCCTCAAATGTCTGCTCGTTCGGGTAGGCACACTTAGGCAAATTTCTCGACAAACGTTACATCATTCCATAGAAACTTTCATCCCATATTTTTATTTTGCCCCCTAAAGGGCAATACAATAATTTAAATAATTTCTACAAACTTTGAATGTCATATTATTTATATCTAATCAATAGTCTAAAGAATAATTTTCAAGCTTCTAGCTCTAAATAAGACAAAAATTACATACAAACCTTCATATCCTCTTTCAACCCCTTACAAACATTTTTTGCATTAAAAAGTAGCATATGTCTTTTTCACAGAGTTAAACTCGCATTTATAATATTAGTATAGTTAACATGATACGATTTCCCGTGTTTATCTTTTTTTTACGGGTCGATTTTCAAAAATTAAAAAAACACATATTTCTTTATTTTTAATGCAGAAGCTAAATCTAAAATTTCATGGAACTCGCTTTAAAAATGACGTTTTTTTTTTCTATTATCAAATGTATGTCACTTTTTTCACCCTCTTAGTGGACGAATTTTTAAAAATCCTTTCTTATAAAATGTACCTACCGTCCGAATTTCAAGTCTGTAGCTTATACCGTTTTGGCTCTAAGATTGTCTTTTCCGTCAGGACGAACTCTTTTATGTATAGAGATAGGTAGGTAAGATTCCAGTTATTTATTACACGATAGGGACCGAACTCGGAATCTATTAGACCATATATGCAGCTCAACTCACAGGTTGGGCTCAAATTGTAGAAAATTTAATCTACTTTAAAAGTGGTTGCCTATTTTTTTTATTTTAAACTCGCCGATTAGGAGATGCAGGCGAAAAACTTAAAAAACTCCGAACACTTCAAGGTTTTTCGGCCACCAAAGGTTTCCCTCCTCATTTTTCCGGCTTTTCTGTCCATAAGAACCTTCTATGCGCCTTAGCAAAAATATGAAAAAAAAATTAGCCGAATGGTCGAGCCGTTCTCGAGTTTTGCGGTTATTAAGGCATTTGGAGATTTATTTTTATTATATAGACAAAGTAACGGTATTAAGTATTTTGGTATGTAAGAATTGAAAACGAGAGGGATTCATTGGCTTAAGAATTTTGAAATGTTTTTTTACCTTAAAACTCACAATTCCAAGTATTTTATGATTAAATATAATAAATATTCTATTATATTTATTAAACTTTTGTTACCAAGTGCCATTGTTATCCATCTTTGTTACGAATGGAGTCTATGTCTCACAAAACTTCACTCTCCCTGCCTTTAGTAGTATCGAGAAAAAAAAGGAATCCGTATAGTAAAATAAAAAAAGCAATGATTTAAATAAATAATCCGATGGTGCATTGTATTCTTCGAAGGTAGAAGCTTGGAACAGGAGGATTCTCTAATCGAATCTATTAGGAAAACTAATTACAAATCCAATTTAAATTCCTATAAACGCTTCGGCCTAAAGCAGTCGCTCGCTCGGAGCAGGCGATATCGGATACCCAGAAGGCCCAAGACGGAACCATTAAACTTTCCGAACTGATAATTCCCTACGCGCTATAACCCCCTAGTTTAACTTGATCAACTAATGAATTAATGAGCTTCATCGTGCTCTGTATTAATATTCACTCTGAAATCAACTCCAAGTGAGCATATTAATATATTATAATAGCTGTAAGTAATATTTTTATAATTATAACCCGTACCATTACAACCCATGAAGGTCCTTGGGTTTAGCACGTGGTAGGGGCTGTATTTTTTCTTGTATAACGGTCGTGCAGGGAGGTGTTATGTCACAGATCATGCTCGACCCCCTTATTTTTGTTACCCACTTTATATAGCCTATTAGACAATATATAGCCTAGCAGAAAAGGGCGAAATTTTGGTACCTAGGTTCTCTGATAACTAGAAAAAACGGAATTCTTCTTCTGTTTTTCCTTCCTCCTTGTACCTTTCAGTGGGGGGGGGGGCCTCAACCCATCTCATCCATTCCACTCTATCTTGTGTGAGTTGTCTCATTTGAACAAGATTTTTACTCTTCTTTTCTCCCAACTTGAGAATATATTCATTGTAGGCAATCCTGGATCTTCCGTTAGTCTCGCTCCTGACTCATGCTGTATACGTGTTCGATACATCTTAGTTGTCGCTTGTATAAGGTATCCATTAATGCAGGAATCTCTAATTCTTTTATTCCATATCACAGTCTCTTCTAGTTTTACCTGCTACTCTGCGGAGGCATTTCATTTCTACCGCAGGGATTCGGCTGATGTTCTTATCACTAGCAACCCAACTTTCACTTCCATACATTAGTGTTGGAAGAAATATTGCTTTAAAAATTTGGAGTTTGACTTGCTTGCTTACTTTACGTTTGCCTACAATGGTGTTACAAATCTTGTAATAGAACTCATTTGATTTCCTTATTCTGCTTAAGATTTCTTGGTCTATCTTTCCCGTTTGCTAATAATTATTCCTAAGTAATTATAATCGTTAGCATTTTCCTCCACAATAAAATCTCTCATTACTTGCCTCTTCCCTGGAAACAATGAATACTTTGCATTTGGGAGTATTTATCTCCAGGCTTTTCCGCAAAAAGCAGCTTTTCCGCACCTTTGCTATTTAAGGAATATTTTCGAATGTTGCCAACTACGCAGACTATTAATTAAATTAATAAACAAATGTGTTATACTTACTTATAGTCCCAGTTATTTTAGCCAAATCTTCCCATTCGCGGTACGATAATAACACTGGACAACAAAATTTACTTTTTGTCTGTTAAATGAATTGCAATGGCCTATCGTTTAGAATTCGGTGCTCTGATTGCAAATTTGAAAAGGATTTTTGTCTCAGGGGCAACGATTTTGTGTAATTTCAAAATAAAAATATAACCTTACCGATTTAGCCCATTCCAGATACCTATCATTCCAAAATAAACTTCAGACCCATCCAAACCCACTAGTTTCCATCCTTGCATCCAATTCCACCTCGGATAATCCTCCTAGGCGTCAGAAGAGATGGCCTCGGGACCTTCTATTATAGAAATTTTATTAGAGTGCTGCCAGTGGGTAGTGTCTCCACATGTCCTATCATGTATTATTTATTCTTATAGCAATTGTGCTAGATGTATATATTACAGTTGTACAGCTCAATAAAATAATTAAAATATATATATATATATATATATATATATAATATAGTGTTAAAACAAGCAATTTTATTTAATCAGCTATCATACCGTAATTTAAATCAAAATGTAGCCTTTGATGATTTCCTTCTTTACTTTGCATCTGGTGCATCTCTTTTCAAAGACCAACAATAGTCTGCCAACATATTTGGATTCCACTTTCTCTGGTATCATTTCTCTAGAGTGGATATTTCTTGATGGAATCGCTCACCGTGTTTATTACTCACGGCTCTTTTTCCTTGTCGATATCCTGGATCGTTTCCACCATGAGAGTGCATCGAACAAAAGTGCGGTCCATCGCCAACTTTCCTATCTGCCATAGCCGCTGTCTTCTTGTCCCACACTGTAGCATTACCGACGTACAAATGGACTGTCTTCCCCGGCCTGGATGCATCTTCCAGAGCCCGGCAAATATATTCTTCACTAACCCCGGGTTGCGACCAGATGGTGATAAAGCCGCTCTTATTGTACTTGGAAAAATCCATTTTCAGCGAACCCAAGGTCCTGGTTTTCCAAATTACCTGGCGTTTTTAGTAATTTATAAATTCCTCTAGCTGTTCCATCTCCACCGACCTGTCTTTCTCAGAGCTGTCTTCCTCTTGCGGCTGGTCACCTTGTTCATCGGCTACTGCACTTCGGGCTACACCTTCCCACGGCGTCCACTCTTGCAAGAACTGGCGGATATCCTTGGATGAGCCTTCCCCGTGTTCCTCTACCGCATTGATCATTATAGCACCGGACAACCAGTCTGCCACAACATCCTTTGCCGGGTTTATATTTAATTTCAAAGTTATATTGGCTGAGAAATTCTTTCCACCTCGTGACTGTATCGGAAGATTACTTAAGATTCCCTACCAACTGTAGAGGTCAGAGATCCGTATGTACTGCGAATTTCCTCCTGAATATGTGTAGTCTGAAGTGGTCTATCGCCCAAACGATCCCCAGGAGTTCCCTATCCGCTGTACCCGCTGTCTCCATTTCCGTTAGGCTCCTACTCGCATCCGCGACCGGGCCATCCCCCATTTCTCCATCCTGTGACAATACCGCCCCTAACTCGTATTCGTTGGCATCGGTTGTAATTGTGGAATTTCTCAAAAAATCTGGAAATGCCAGTACCGGTTCTTCCTGTAAGCCATACATCTCCTAATATTGTTCTCCGTTTCAGGAGTGAGAATAATTTTCCGCCCCTTCTTTAGCAGGTTATACTTAATGATCCTAGTATCCGCCTTATCCTTTTGATATCACGCGGAATCTCTATCTTGGCTATGGCTTCCACCTTACTTCTATCCGGCGTTCTTCCTTACTTTGGAATGGTGTGTCTCAGAAAGCTAATCTCTCCCTTACCCAGAATAGATTTTTCGGCTGACATCCTTAAACCAAATGCCCGCAACCGTTCGAACACACTCGTTAAATGGTCTACATGTTGATGCTCTGTTTTGCTGAATATGAGCAAGTCGTCCATATAAATCTGGCACATATCTTCATCGATGCCACGCAAAAATCCATCCATTAACTTTTGGAACGTAATGGGGGCATTTTTCAGTCCTAAGGGCATCCGAGTGAACTCGTAGTAACCTCTCTCAAAAGTGAATGCAGTTTTTGCTTGGTCTCTAGGGTGCATTCTGATTTGGTGATATCCCGCCTTCCCCTAAACACTATCGCTTCATTCAGTCTGTCCAGGATATCATCAAATCTCGGGATCGGGTACTTCTCGTCTATAGTAGTTTCGTTTAATTTCCGCTAATCCACCACCACCGTGTATTTCTCCTCACCTGGCGCACTTTTATTTCACACTGCCCACAAGGGACTATTGTATGGTGACATACTATCTACTGCTTTCTAAGACTCTCAATTTCCAAAGTGCCTGCGGATAGCGTCGCTCTTTCACATATATCACGCGTCCTTCTTTTAACAGTATTTCGTGCAACGTATCCCCTGTTACGTCTATTAATGAATCCCCTTCCTTATGAAATATGTCCTCAAATTCCCGACGTATTCTCACCCTCCAACCCTTTGCTTGGCTTACCGCTCCTGCTCTGACTCCTTCATCTAGTATCCTCCCATAACACTTAAATGCTTTATCCCCAATTTTGATGTCCCATTCTCCGTTTTTATATTCGGAAAACGTACCTCGTGGTCTCGTAACATATTTCTCACAATATGAATATCAATACGGTTTCGCTCTTTGACCACCTATCTAGATTAGTTTTTGCCTCCCCCTCTACTTTACAAGGGCCACCCACAGTGGTTAGCTCACAAGAACATACCTGTAAATGGAGTTCACAATCCATCAGCATCTCTGCTGCATCGCGACTCAAGATTGTGCCGGAGCTCCCTGTATCTACCAGGCACCTCACTCCTCGTCTCACCTTGAGGATAGACAGGTCGCCGCTCACTCCTTTGATGCTGCAATTCACTAGGTTGCGGAGAAACTCTCCTCAGTCAGCTGCCTTCGCACCGCTGCTGCTCGCATTGGTTCACTCCTATGGCTGCTCTGCTCTCCTTCGCCTCCACTGCTCCCCGGTTCGTCTTACTCCGTCTCCGACGTTTCCGTTGATACAGGAGTTACTCTGTGTCTTTTAGATATCCTTTAGGCGTTCACTTGCATCGGCTCTGGTCAATATGTCTCTCTCCGCGAATACATATGCGGACAATGTCTCGCAATGTGACCTTCCGTTCCACATTCATAACCCTTACTGGGAGTGCATTGCGCTACTAGGTGCCATGTGTACCCACATCCATGGCACCGTCTTTCTTCCTTTTTGTTCTGCTCTCCGCGTCTTCGAAAGTCTGGTTCTATTGTTCTTCGGTCACTCTCTTCTACTCGACTCGCCTTCTCTCCTCTTCCACACCGCGGGAAGGGGTTGTGGTCTCTTGTAAGAGACCCTATTCCACGCTTTGTCTTCTCCTTCCATCCTGGTTTCTTCCTCCCTAGCGCTTGCGTCCATTATTTCTTGAGCACATTTTATGAAGTTATTGTCTTGGTGCGATTGTATTTTGAGCATATTAGATATAAATATAGACTTGCACTTTATTACTACTTTCACTGGGGTTGATGTCTCTCGCATTTTGTCCCCTATCCTGTGAAACTTTGCTAGCAGCTCACCTGCGTACTGCTCGTTGTTTTGACGGTTATGTTCCCTCTGCCTGATTAATTTAAAGAGGTCTTCTTCCGGGGTCCACCGTCCTCCCCCTAAGGCTCTCTTTAATCTCTGTTTGACAGTGTCCCATGGAGTTTCCTCGTCTGTCTGGATAAAATTTAACACATGTCGGTCTATACTATCTCGACCTTTAATGTATCAGCTTTCTCACGCTCTAATGCCTCCTCGGTCAGATTCGCCTCAATTCTGGCCATTATCCGCTCTGCTACTTTCAAGAAGTGGCTTAATTCCCCGGTTTCACCGGTTGAATTCTCGGAGTTCGGAAAATGCTTTTCTGAGGTTTTGTGAGGTTATTGTCCTCAAGTTTATCCATGCCAACGCTTTCGCATAGGCCGCGCCTGACAATGGTTTAACAGGTATCTTCGACGTCTGAAGAGAGAAAAAAAAGGAAGTGGTAGAAAAAAATAAATAAATAAAATAAACGCTTTCTAAATGTGAACAAAAAATAAAAATTAATAAAAAATAAATTATCAGTTAGCGGGATTCGGCACCGCTTAGCGTACCGTGGATACAAAGCACAAAAAAACAACAACAGGGCAAGGAGTGAAACACACGATATCTGAATGTAGACTGTCCTTTATTGAGCTCTGATCCCCACTATTTGCATTCTGTTTGTTTATATACTCGCAGTGTAGGTGTAAAGCCGGTATTAGTGAAATATATATATATATATATATATATATATATATATATATATATATATATATATATATATATACACACATACACTAAAATACGTTCATTCATTCATCAATTTTAATCTCATAACTGAATATATTATTCCCCATTTTTTGAGAATGGTTAGGATTAGGTGAAAGAATATACGGGAGTTGAAGGTTGAAAGATTATTGGATCGAAGAATGGATGAAGTTATAGAGTTCCAAAGAGACGAGAAACGGATAACGAAAGCTCTGTCAAAAGCTGCTTTGTGGTTGGAGGCTGTGTTCAGATCTGAGAACCGAGAACGGTTGTTACGGGAGTGGACCGAGGTTTTTTATTGACGCAGATCGGAAATGTGTATAGAGGTATAGTAAGCAATAAAAATTCCAAATCATTTTGCAAAAATATTTATTAAACTATTTTATAGCTTCCATTGAATCGTGATGTCATTTAGCGTGGACCGTTGAACATCCTCGGGCCCTGGAAGTTGGGGAGTCTGTTCTCAGCACCCGGAGGAAGGGAGGGGTTTGATGGGGTGGTCATGCTCCTGAGCACGTTGAGGACCTTCTGGCCAAGGTTGAGCAACAGTGTAAACCAGGATTGGTTGCCAGTTACGGCGGCTGGAAAATTAAAATAATTGAATTAAATTTAAAAAAATTATACTACCTAAGCCAAAAAAGATTTGGAAGGTACCAGGAATGTATTAATATCTAAAAGAAATCAGTATCCCGGAGGGCAATATCTGGAACAGGGGTGAAATTAGTCGAATGGTGAACATCTACGGGGGTCGATTTAAGCTGCCCCACCGTTTTCATATTCACTCATATTAAGCATAACTTAGATGTTCACGCCAGTAGGGGTTCTTTGTGTACAAATTAATTAAATACAGATGTGAAATCACATATTACACGCTATCTAGCGGATGTTCGTGGCAACTAGGCCTTGACTCAAAAAAGAGCGCGCTTCGTGCTTCCCACTATCTTGGCTTTTCCTAATTTTTCCTTCTTCTTATACTAGCTGCCTACCAGATTAGATGTGTTTTTCCTTTTGTTCAAGGTCCTTGCCTTCCGAGTTAGTTCAAGGCAGTTGCCTTCCATTTTTTCATTTTATGGTTTTCATGCACGTCTTATGTACATTTTACTTGCAAACAAGTGTGCCGGAAGATCTCTCAACCTACAGGCTCAACATCTACCAAGGCTCCCCAAGCTACTTCTAGTTTTTCGAGTGAATTCGGGGACCCAGAGAGGTTTTATCGGCAAAGCTACCAGACCTACGTCTTTGGTAAGTCGATTATATTTAACTGGTTTAGATTGCTCTATTATTGCGAACTCTTTTTCAAATGATATTATATACAGTCCTACCCAGAGCGTAGTTTTAATTCAGACGAAATCACGTTTCGTTTTGAATTAGAAAAAATAGTTAGCCTACGAACTTTGATTCAACATAGAGAAAAAATTATTACAATTAAAAGCATATATATTGTTGTTAAAATATTCATTTGAAAATACAGATTTTACTAATTTGTTACAAAAAATTAAATATCACAATCCATCAAATGAATTAAAATAAAATATCTAACAGCTAAAAAATACAAACTTAGTTAACAACAACTACAGAAAAAGAAAAAATAGCAAATGTTTACATATCTGTGCCCCGGAGACAGTTTTTTCAATGTAAGTAATACTTTAGGTACTTTTCATAAATAAACATAATAATAAATATTTCCAATTACTTGCCAATTCCAAATATAAGTTAGCATTGAAATTATAATTAAATTAACATTAATGTGTACAATTTTCTTTAAGCTTTTCCTAACCAACAAAACAACCTTTAGTAGTTCAAAGTTATGGAAAATGGTCTTTATGGCATCCTTTATATCCGAGGTATATATTCTAGTGATTAAGCTTATTATTATTGCATAAAATATCTAAATATGCCTAAAATATTTCTATTAAATGAAGTCTAACTTGTTCTTTGTCACACTTACCTACGGCTCATCTAAAATAAATATACTTGCTTCCTTACCTTCGTAGAAGGAGCTGAGGAGGCCGGTGCTCTCTTGGGCTTGGACAGTAGCGAAGGCGATCACTGCCACGAATAAGAAGACGAAAGGAAGGAATCTCATGTTAGCTTATTTCTCTCTGTCTAGGACTGATGAGGATTTACCTAGCGTGTCCTCTATATATATATCGGCTTCTTCAGCTGGGCAAACAATAATATCGGGGCCATCTGCGTGTTTTTTTTTTTCGCGAATAGACTAGACAAATAATTATTTAAGCAAATCTGTTGATACGAGCAGCATTGTTTGATTAGTTAGCATTAGTGAACAGGCTAAGCGTTTCCATAGTGTGTCGTGAGATATCAGGAGTGAACTTTATTAAATAATAAAGTATATGATGGTTTTAAACATAAACAGAATTATTAGATAACATATTCCAATAAATAATAAATGCACAATAATAATTTCTTTTCTTTTTTGGTTTAATCCTTTTTGTTAGAAACATTTATATATTTATTAAACTACATTTTTCTCTAAGGTGATTTTCCTCAATTTTGTTCTTATTATTATTAATCATACAGTAAAGTTTCACAACCATATAATCATTCATTTTCCTTTTTTGTATGGTACTTAATTTACTTCCGATTTATTGGTTTATTTTATAATTAAATCTCTGTCTAGAAAATTTGTTTTGTTTTTTTAATTCAACTTTGCTATTCTTAAGCGATATTTTGTGCCAGAATAAAGATTTTATATTAAGATATTATATTATATCTATATATAAGTGTATTATACTATATATATATATATATATATATATATATATATATATATATATATATTCTTATATATAATAATATTATATTCTTAAGATGCCTAACAAGCATATTATGAGTATACATATATCGGGTGTTTCAGTTTTAAGTGGCCAGAATGAAAATTTTAAATAATTACCTCAAAACAAGAAAACAATTTCTATGGAAGTATGTCCGCAAACGTTTTGTTTAGAGATTTTCGCAAATTAAGATTCATTGTTATGAATTATTTAGGCATAGTAAAAAATAAAATAAATATTTTAAAAATAAAAATAAAATATTTTGTTTGTTTTAACTACTTTATTCATCATTAAGTGTAAACTTTGACATTCATATTAAATGTTGTTTAAATTGGTTTCCTTGAGCATTAATTCGTAATTTATAAACACCGTATAAACACAAAATCAGATTTTCTTAGTTTTTTTTATTAATTCATTAATTTATCAATTTTTATTATGTATTTTAATTTTTACCGTTATTTAGATAATGTAAGGCATTGTTTTGGAATTTCCTGACTCCAATAGTCATATCCATAATGTTTTTTGGAACTATATTCAGAATTAAATATGGTTATTGCTGCATACTTAAACGAAGCGTGATAAAATGTTAAAACGAAAATATGTATTTTTAATACCATCAAATATTGTGGATTTTCACCACTATGATACAATACCATTTAAAATACATACTAATAATATTAATTTGTTGTGAGGTATCTTTTTGTTTGTGCTATGTTTACATTTTCCATGACTGTTTAACAATTAACTCCTGATTAACAATTAACAATATAACAATATAATTTAAAAATAAAATAAAAAATTTAAAACGGTTAATGAAATCCTTTAAAAAATTCAAATATTAATTTAGGAAGATTTAATATCTTAGTTGCGAGTTCCGTTAAAAATAATATATAATACCATACGGTCAACCCACAGAAATATAATACTACCACGAAATACACAACAATTTACCTTTAATAAGCGTATAATAAATGATATTGTATATCATTAACAGAAAGAAACATTAAAACTTGAATAAGTAAAGCATTTCAAGTATATCAATAAATTCTTCTGTCTAGTAACACTAAGAGGAAGCTAAGAGCGTAGGGATCAACATAGAAATATTACGACAGCAGGAAGAGCTACAGTAACACACCATGAAATTCCCCACTCGTTTCACTGGAGGATGATAAGAGCTTTTTCATTCAACCATGTAGTGAATTTATTTGTGGTTCTAAAGTTTATTTAGTAGCCACCAAATTTCTTTTGCTATATGAAAGCAGTCTAAACAGAATAACCTGTAGTGCATAAAAAGGTACTACATGAGCATAAATGAAATAAACGAACCATCTCATGTAATGAAGAGTCTTGGGTTCAGTACGTAGTAGAAACTGTTTTTTTTCTTCAACAAGGGTTGTGCAGGGAGGTGATTAGTCCTAGATCACGCATAACCGCCAGATTTTTCCTCCTTATTTAACGTTCCTACATAATAAACGTTGGGTTAATCCCGGGGAGAGTTTCAGATCCCATAGGATCCATCTTCGACCGTTAAAAGATTAAATAAAAGTCAGTGAGCAAGCGGGCTTTGCTCCCAGGACTTTCCGCAAGGCAACTCAGCGCTCTACGGTTGTGCAGAACGGCGATTTGTCAATTATCATGCAAAACTGAGAAATTTTCCTTTTTTTTTTGGGCATACACTTCATAGAGGCTAGGTATGTCCCCGAAGAGATCCTCAGAGATCCATTCCCGTCTATTAACAGATTAAATAATATCTGTCACAGCCGGATTGGACCTGGGACTTTCAGCACGGCAATTCAGCGCTCTACACTGAGCCACTCTACTCTTGTACATTATATGCTTTTCAATTTATTCACGTATTGTTTTCTAACATATTCGGTATTCACAAACATTAGATAGCAAAATAAATCGTGCAATATGTACACTAACTTACTTACCGGATCATTTTAAGACTTTATCTGCTAAAAACGAAATATGCCGGCTCAAGGGAACGTGCCCCCTTTGCTAAAGACGATATATGCCGTCACTCTGCTATTCTATCTATTTTCGATAGCCGAGTAAAGACGACACGACATTGTAATTTTGGTCTTTGTATAGACAAATCCTTTGAAGATTTACATACAAAATTAAATTATTATGCAATAAGTGTTGGTATTAGAAAAAAAAAGATTTAACTCAGCCTGTGTCGGTCCATAGCCCAAACTAATAAGGACGATGGAAACAATAAAATACGTTAGCAAATGTTAATACAGGGGTGTAATGAAGGATAGAATACAGGCAAAAAGAATGTAGCACAGACCGGTATACGAGTAGCCGGCCCATTTAGCGCTGTGATAGACGTAAAGCTCTTCACTCTCAGCAGTTAAAGGGTTAACATAATATACCTTGTTATATTATTCAATTTATATAGGAAAATATTAGATATTTTATAATTTATATAAACTTAATAGGCATATATATATATATATGTATATAGTGTGCTGCATGCATAACCAATATGGAGCCATTGTAACAGTGTATGGACGAAAATCTAATTATTTCGAAAGCCCACTGCCATAACCGTTTATTAAGAAGATTACAGGTCACTTGAGGGAAAGTAAATGTGTCGGCAGGCTTTTGAAACGTTTATCAACGATGTAATGATTTTAATTTAAGTATTAAAAGCTTGTATATCGATGGCTGGTGTTAGTTTCTCGATATTTCCTGACAGCTACATTATATAAACTTCTTTTATATGAAAGCGGTTTAATTATGTACTGGGGAATGGAGTAGCTCAATATCCAGAGGGCTGAGTTGATCTACTGAAAGTCTGTGTTCAAATTCACCCAATTTGGAAATTGCAGACTCATGGGGTTCACCCAGCCTGCTAGGCACCTAATACATGGTAGGTATCATTAATCGGGGAAAAACTTAAAGGTTGAGCTTGAACTAGGACAAATCACCTCCCCGCACAACCGTTGTCTTAGAAACTGGATAGTCTCTACCATGTGAGCGGAATACCCTTCAAAGGTTTTAGTGTTACGTTTTGTTTTTTTTATAATTTAATGTAGCAGTATTGCTTATTTCGATTTTCTGATTGCTAGGATAGTATTCAGAGATATTTCCAATTTATCCAAGCATTGTAGTATACCTAGTTCGAAAAATCTTAAGAACAAGAATCGTTTTTACTAATTAAGAAACCATAAGTGGAACTATGGGTATTTTAGTTTGATTCTGGTTTGGAATTAATTCGTTTTTTTATGAGCAACTAAATATAAAGGATAAAATATCAATGATTATTTAGGATTTTACTGGCAATTTTTTAATGATCAAAACACATGTAGTAAAGAACGCGGTGTAGTTGTTAAAAATAACAACCTCCTATCACCTAGATCGTGGATTCGCTTCTCGGCTAGTGGCTTTGGAATTTTTTTAAATAAAAAAACTCTTTGCTTAGCCGAGCTTCGGAGGGGACATAAATTGGCAGTGCTGTACATACAAAATATAGGACTCCCCCAGTTGCACCGTCTGATTTGCCGTAGAGCAGAAATTTACGTTAAAGGAAACAAACGATAAAATATATATACAGGAAAATATTATAAAATAAAATAACTAAACGATATTTCAAATTGGTTTTTATATAAGTCTAATGCAATATTTTAATAAGTAAACATAATTACCTTAACATAATAATCTTACTGATATCCAATCAATAGATGGCAACAAGTGAGACTTCCATGAAGACTAAAAAGAAGAAATCGAGAGTGGTGTACTTCATATTGACTGTTCTTCATATACACTTACTGATAGTTACTTATCGACTTAACCCAAGTTACGGTCTTCCATACGTTACCTAGCACCTCATCAGATAGCATGGCCCTTCCGTGATTTAGATGTAGCCCTTCGATTCCACATTATCCAGCTAAGACAACACAGGGTTCGATGTCGTAACCCTGGAACGTACCATGCAGGGGCTCGTAGAGATAAGGCAATGGGGACAACAAGGCTCTATCTTTAAGCAGTTATCGTAAACCAGGACATCTTTGTTTAATGCCTCAACATCTTAACCTTTACCCAAGGTTGCGCAGGAATATAAGATGGAAAATTGGAGAGCTTATGGAAGTGGTTTAAATTGATAAACAAGCATTTTTATATTGAAACAATGGGAGCAAGTGGTAGTTCAGTGGTAGAGGGTTAGATTGCTGTAATTATTAAATCGATTAATAGTCGGATAAGGTCCTTGTGGGATCTGCAGACCCTCCTGGGACTCGCCCAGCCTTTATAAAGTGGCTAGGGAAAGCCTTGGAGGATGAGGAGGCTGAGCGCGTTCTCAGACAAGTAACATTACTACACAACCGTTGTTCTAGAAATGGTGCAGTCTCTATCATGTACTGAATCCGTGACACTTTTGTATTGGTTCTTTTTTTTTTTTTAAAGTATAGTACATATTAACAACTTTTTTTTTTTTACTCACATACTTTTGTCATCATCTGTCGAAACAGTGTCAATAAAAGCACTTTAAAATGTCTCTTTTTGGTGACCATAAGTCAATTAAGTCTACATCGGCTCAAGTAGATGATAAAATATATATATAATTCCTGTATTTTTCATAAATTTCGACGAATTGATGAAATTCCAACATCTTGGAGACTTCTGGGTTTTTTATTGCATTTTAATTTACAAATATTGTTCGAAACCATTCAATGATATCATGGCAAAAATTGTTTTTTGTTTCACTGTAATACGAGCTTCTTGGCTATCTGTAATGAAAAACTCGTTGCAGTTTTAATTTAGGTAGGACTCTGCATAAATAAAAAGGGACATTTGGACATTGAATATTTGCTGAAGATTCAATGAGATGAAAGTGGTTGGGGAGATAAAGAATTTTATTGAGGTGAGGCTCCTAGGCAATATCTTGCTTCATCGGCTTTCGAATTAATTCGTTCCATTCTCTAGTAATATTCTCCTCCAGCAGCGCGGAATCTGTTTTCAAGGGGGTATTATAGTAGTTTCTTTGGATAGCTGATAGCTTGAGAAATTGTTATTAATATCCTTCTCTTCTGATTTATTTTTTTGTGTAATGAACAATGGAATAATATCTATTAGTCCATTCAAGAGCTTTTCCTAATTATTCCTTCAGTCTGTACTTATATGCTTATTGTTTAATACTTTAGATTAACTAAAGCTTTGATAATTTAAATGAAGTTTTATTCAATCACCTTCAGCTCTGTCGTTACTCTTTAACTCTTTCGTAATTAAACAATATTCACATCATTATAGAATTTCAGTTGTATTTTTTCCTCGCATTCTTCAACATTTTATTTATGGATAATACATTAAACAAATAAATATAATAAAATATACAATTTGTGTTATATTGCTATTACCTTTTAATAGAATTATTTTTTCCACTATACTCCAAGATTTTATTAAGGAACGGTTTAAAATATAGAAAGTGTTACATGGGCAATATTTGGACAGAAGCTGCCTTCAGCGGACTCATCTATTGTAAAACTTAAAATATCCACGGGTAGAAGAAGAATTTATGTTTATACTGTGATATATTTATGTATTGTTTACGTATTTATGTTGGAGTGTTAACATTTTTTAAATACAAGGAGTTTAGAAACAAAAAAAAAAAAAAAAGGGACATAGAATGTGTCTATTTATATTTAAACTATGTTTAGGAATCTCAACTGATATAATTTCACAAGTTTATCAATTCATGCAGTTTATTCAGGATAGTTTGAAAAATCGGGAAGAAAAAGTAGATATGCTGCAAAATTATCATCACAAGAAAAAATTATAGTTTCAGGATTAGGATTAGGATCAGGCTGTTGGGCGATCAACAGCTGGGTAATTACGCCCTTGCTTTCGAAGTGAATTATAGTTTCATATAATAAGAGCATTTAGGTTTGTTTTTAGAAACCTAAATAAAGTGCAATGCTTTTAATTTTTCTTCTACTTTTCTTGGCTCAACAAGTAAATTGACTAAACTTTCAATATTTTAAATTTTATGTTATAAAAAATTAATTACCTTTAAGCCTTTGTAGACCTCACTTATCATTAAATTTATACTTTTTGAGCTATGTGCCATAATTTTTTTCGCATAAACTTTATTTTTTCTCTAGTATTTTGATTAAAGCGATATACTTGCCTTATTTTACAGTGAAAAACTTAAACGATTTATCAAACCAAAATCGATTTATTTTCACATTAAAAAAATTTTAATTGTGTTTTATAAAAATAAAAAGAATATAATAAATATGACACAGTTATTAATATTCAGTTTCATTGGCGTTTTTATCGTTAGCTTTATTAGTTAATGTTATATAGTTATCATGTAAATCATTTATACATTAAAAACATAATAAAATATGTCTTCAGCTCCATTTTAAAAGGTAATTAATAGTTCGTATTAATATATTTACATATAAAGCAGGATAATTATTAATATTATATGTATGTATGTTTGTATATATATATATATATATATATATATATATATATATATATATATATATATATATATATACAACTAAATAACCGTTTACAAACTGATGCAGTCGTGTTCTTGCCCTGGTGGAATCGTCGGAAGATTTCCCGGTTTAACCATTCAGGCCTTATCCTCATCATGTGTCCATAGAATTTAAGTCTTCTTACTCTGGTGTCGTTCTATGGAATAAGGAAACTGTGATGAAACTTTCGTGAATATAAATATTATAGCATATACATTTAAAGCTGCTTATTTATCAATAATAATTATTATATTGTTACCTGCGGCTCTTCTCTAGGACTTAATGGACACCTAAACATGGCTTTATTAAATTTTAAAACGAAATCAGGATTTTTCTATATTAACTCAATAAAGTAACACAATATTTTTTTTTTTACTACCAGCAAAACTAAACCTATCTGTATGGAAATTTCTTAAACATTATGTTTTATTTATTTATATTTTCCTGTGATTTATTTATGCTGCCATTGAAAAAATACAGTTAAATATAAAGTCGTTCATTTCATACATGTTTGTAAATAAAATAATTTTCCATCTGATTTTTTTATTCATGACTTTCATTTCCATTTACAGATATAGGATAAAATTAAAAAAAAAAATTAAAAAAATGTAGTAAACACTTCCTTACAGATGGATTTAGTTATTTGTTGTTAAAAAAAACTAGTGTTACATTATTTATTGATTATTATTATAATGAACAAAGTAAATGAAGTAAATAAAACGCAATTCATAGCTTAACATTTTTTGAGCTAATGCAAATGTATAAGTTGTGAAAAATCTTGATTTCGTTCTAAAATTTAAAGAATATTTTGGTACTTGATAAATATAATAACATACAAACATAAAGGAAAAAAATCATTACTTTTTCTTGTAGTTTGGAAGTACAAAATTCCGAACTAAAAAAATGCAGAAAATAATGTATAAGAATCCGAGATTTACAACCGGGTCATTTTACACAATCCAACCGACAGGCAACAAATTGACTGTCACCATCCCAATAATTTATCATCGGTTTCAGATGGAAATATATCGGTGTTGCTATTCGATGTGAATAAAAGCTGTAGTCCTCATCACTCCCCGGCTAGGTTGCAGTGTAACTAACTATAAGTTTCGTTATATTGTGGAGTAGAGGGTAACGGGTGGAGGTAAAAAACAAAAAAAATAGCAGAGATATTTATTACAATACAACGTTTTGATTTACGTTGTAGATCTTCGATAAGTTTTTTTGACATCCATTTTGAAATTTTTATACTAGGCTGCATATGGTTGTATGTGCGTATCTGTATAATTGTATGTGTGCATACCACGTGTATGAGGTGTGTATATACATACATTTTCTTTTCTCACTTATCTTTTTCTCATGCTTCCAGCAACATATTATTTTATTTATTTATTTTTTAATATTTTTCATAGTTAGTATTGTTTATGTTTTATATTTTATCTTTTTTGCTTTTCATAATATATACATATATATATATATATATATATATATATATATATATATATATATATATATGTGTGTGTGTATCTATATATATATATATATATATATATATATATATATATATATATATGTATCTATATATATATATATATATATATTTTTTTTATTTTTCCCTTCACGCAGTACCCCTACGAGAAGGACGTTTATTGTTCTGCATGTTCCGTACATTTATAGTACATTACACACAAGTGTACTTACATGTTGTTTACATTTTTTTTTTTTTTTTTTTTTTTAATTATTTATATACAAAGCTAAAGGCCAAATTGAAAATGCATCATTAAAAAAAAAAAAAAAACTTAAACATAAAAATATTGTTCATAGTACATATTAAGCCATTTGAACAAATACAAAAAAAAAAAAAAAAAGAATTAGGAAAGCACAGAATTACAACAAAGTAATTGAAAACAAAACCAAAATTCTTGTTCACCTATAATATTGATTTTGTGTAGTGATGATTAACCACACTGCTCTAGCAAACACCTTGAATTGCTGAAAATACTTCCAGTACAAGTCCTTAGCACTGATTGGCCAACTGTCCTTCTGCGTCACATGTTTGATAAGTGTAGTCCTTGGTTCGTCGGTTAGTCTGCAGTCATATATTAAGTGTAAGTAAGTTTGTTCGATAGCAAAGTCACAAGGGCATGTCTTATTATCTGTAAGTTTAAATTTATACAAGTAGGATTTTGTGGGTCCATGTCCTGTCAGCATTTGTGTGAGGTAGAAGTCAGTTGTTATTTTGTTATTCCTAAAATATTCATGTAAGTCATTTATGTATTGTTTAAGATGTTGTCCTTTAGTTGTCGTATCCCATGTGTTTTGCCACTGATCCATATTTGTAACTGTTTGTCTGTGTTTCAAGTAAGTCTTAGTCAATTTACTGTAGAGTATTGAAAGTGAGCCGTCTTTGGCAGCTGACTTAGCAGCCTTGTCAGCTAATTCGTTACCGACGTTGCCAGAGTGCCCTCTCACCCATCTGAAATTGATGTTATATCCTGCTTTTTGTAAGTGGAGTAACGTAAGTCTGGTTTCTTCAATCAGCGGTTCATGAATTTTGCGATTAATGAGTTTGTATAACGTACTCTGGCTGTCAGTTAGTATGCAAATAGATGTCCTGCGGAAATTAAATGTCTGTATATATTCTAGTGTTTTCAATATAGCGTATTGTTCAGCTTGATTGTTTGTACAATTAGGTCCAAGTCTGTATTTCTTTACATCAGTCAGTACACCGTCTTCAAACAATACCGCTGCACATCCCACATTTCCACAATCTTTGCTGCCGTCTGTATAAATTTCTGCTTCAGCATAATCTTCTTTTGTAAGTTGTTTGATTTCTGGGAAAAGTGCAGGATGCTTCCAATTTTTATAGTTAATAGGTCGTTCAACGTCATCGGCAAGTATCCCGTCACAGTCTTGGTTAGTCCGAAGTAAGGTATATAATGTAGTGTACTGTTGAGCGATCAAGTCGATGGGAATTAGTTTTGCAAGTACACAGGCTGCCTCATAAGATAGTGTCTTGAAACCTTTTACCATTTTGATTGCCATCAATCTCTGTACACGTCGAAGTTTCCGTAGATTGTATTTTCTCTGCAGTCCTGTGTGCCAGATGTTAATAGCGTACGTTAGTATTGGTAATATGGCTCCTTTGTACAGTATCCTTAATGCTTCAGTTTTTAGTCCCCATGTATTCCTAGCTGCTATCGTTAAGTTGTTGGTAAGTCTCAGTAGTTTAGTCTCCAGTAATTCAATATGTACGTTCCATCTTAATTTTGGGTCAAATGTTACTCCTAAATATTTTAGTTTATTTGTTTGTTGTAGAAGCTGTCCTTGAATTTTTACCTGTAAAGTTGGTGAATTCCTTGATCTGGTGAAAATCATGTATGTAGATTTTATAGTATTGAAAGTTAGTTTGTTTTCGTGTGCCCAGCTGTCAATTTTTTGCGTGTATCGATCTACTAATTCTTGTAGTGTTCCAGCATTGTCAGCTTGTGTAAGTAAAATTATGTCATCCGCAAATGCCTGCACAACCACGCTCTCCGGATATTCTCTCATTAATATTCCATTTACGATTAAATTCCACAATAGCGGAGATAGTGCGGACCCCTGCGGAGTTCCTAGAGTCTGTGTTTTTCGTAGTTGACAATGAGATGTTACAATACATATATATATATATATATTTATCTATCAAATGTTATTAATTATCTCTCTATAATTATTGTTATCTCATTTGTATTTTCTTCGGTTTTCTTCATCCATTTAATCGTTTCTTAAAATATTGTTATAGGAGATAATTCAAGTTTTATTTTTTCAATTCTTTTTTATTTCTTCCTCATTTATTAATTTAATTGTAATAAATTAATTAAATGTATTATTATATTCATAAATATTTTGAGTAAAAAAAAATCTAAATTTTGAAATGCTGTTCACCAGAATAATGTTCAGAATTAATACTACAATATTATACTATTATAGTATAATTTATACTATTCTTTCAAATAGTATAAAGTACACAATTAGTTATACAATTTTGAATTATTAATAAATTAAGATGTAACGCAAAGTTTATTGTGCTGTATTTTATTTTTTATCTAATAGAATAGCACATTTTTCAGTTACTATCACCTAAAGGTCCAAATGATCGATATGGACGAACAAAATCATTTTATAAACAATTTCTTTAGAAATTTTACACTGGTAAAAAAAGGCCCAGTACTCACAGGTATGCAAAACAAAGTTTAACAGAAGGGGAAAAAAAACTCGTTTAGGCAGAGCTCTTAGAATAAAATATTCAGGATCTATCCAACCAACACTTGCATCTTTCAGAGCTTTGTTATTGTACCTGATATTGCCCTAAAATCTTTATTTCGGGTTACCTTTTTAAATAATTAGTCCAGGTATCAGAATAGCCTAGATACAACGAACCTCAGGAATCACACCCATACTAAAAATGCACAAAATTGGCAGAAAGAAGTAAAAAAATAAAATGAAACTCAACTTAATCCGGTAGTTGTCTTTCTTAAAAAATCATCGTAGATTACCACGAATAATTAAATGATTCTCTGAACAGCAATACATTGGACCTATTTCAAATAATAGATTTATATAAGATTAAAAAACGGAACACTCCAAATTTCAAAAATTGACCTTTTTACATTTTTAGTTAGTTTATTCAAGCGATTCTGTCTAATACGATACTCCTGATGGTTTTAGCTGAATTATGAAACTGAAGTTTCGGAAGCATTGCTTGAATAAACTAGAAGAAAATATGAATTATTCAATTATTGAAATTTATTAGTATTTTTTGATCCTGAACGTTTCATATAACATATGATAATAGTTAATAGGCAAAATATAACCAATACACTTATATAATTAACGCTTTTTAACAACTTTTAAGTACGCTCCTATTTGTTTGTTTGTTCATATAACGTCACTTTATGCTGGTAAGGCTAATCGGACAATGCTACATTGGGAACTCTAAATTTTGTTTATCCAGGTTTAACTAGGGTAAAGATTTCTAACAAGTGCCAGACATTGTACAAGCTTTGGACTTACTCCCATTAAGAAATTCCTAGGGCCACCAGCCGGATTACGATCCCGCGATTACGGGCTTAGTAGTTAGTTATGCTAACCACGAGAACCACCTACGCTCCTATTTCTCATATCCTTTAAAAAAGACTTCTTACTCAAATTAAATACCTAAATCAATATTTATTAATTATGAATTTCTTTGTCATGTTTGTCCACAAATATTTCAAGTTGGACTCCTCTTCAAAATAAGTCATATCTTATAAATTTACAAATTAGTAAAGAACAATACAGATATTAAATTCAATTAAATATACAGACGCAATAAACAAAAGGTATTTTTCCAAAAAAATAATTTATTTGAGGGAACGACAAAAGAGGTGCGATTCCTGTTGCAAATATCTAAATTCCTGTATATAAAAATATTGCCGAATATTTTTAGGCATCGATTTCCCTAAAACGATTTATTAAAAATCTAGGAGACAAATCTAAGTATCGTTAGGATTGGGATCTTCTACGAGTACCTGACACAGAACAGGACGAGCCATTTTACGTCCCTTTCGAGGGATTGCATAGCTAAGGATGTTTTTACTCCTTTTAAAAAGCCCTATGGTCACCTGCGTGTTGTTATGCTACCTATTGACCATAAATATATTTTTTTCATTTATAAAAGGATTTAATAACAATGTCTGCATATTATTTTTCTTTTTTCATTTTTGTATCCTAATAAACTTGATCTGGGTTTTATTTATGATGAAACTACCAACAAGAAAGAAGTGAGTTAAAACTATTTATTAAGTAACTTTGCAATCTTATAGTTAATGGAAGTTTTTCAAAATAAATTTTAAAAAATCTATTCTAAATCAATGTAATGTATATTAAATAAAAAGAAATAATTTGATTCAATTATTTCTATTTTAAATATTATATCCACAAATGAATTAATTCAATGTTTCATAATTAATCTAAATAAAAGAGAAGGGGTCTTTGTATTTTAGCATGCTAATGCGCCTTATTGTCACTAATTAACCTTAAACACATATATTAATATTTAATGAGCCTCATGTGTGGAATGTCGTCTTATTCAGAATTATTATAAGGACATTGTGAAAAGGATAAGATAAATATAAAATGTTTTGGAAATAAAGCCTAACAATAATATTTACATTTTAAATCCTATTAATAATGTTATACTCGTAATATAGGTAAACTTGAAACATTTAAGTCAAATTACTGAAAATTTTGTACCTATTATAATTATAGGATGTTGTATTATTGGTTTTTAATTTCACATATATTGAATATCATAAAGAAAATCTCAACATCAATAGTAACAAAATAAAAGTTTTGGGCTTTATCAGTGGGAATCGATTCTAGTTTAAGTCTGAGCGCATTACATTCGGCAATGAATTATCGCACAAATATATGGTTTCCTTCCTCACTATTGAAATAATAAAACATATATACAAATAGATTTCTGATCTCATTTGGGACTAATTTTTTTTTTCTGGATTGGTTGAGAAAAAGGAAATTTTCTATAATTGTGTCATTTACTTGAGCCAATTATTACTCGATTTTTGGTGCATTGGAACATCTCCCATGTTTTCCTACAGGAGTTTTATCAGCTCTGATTTTATGATTACCAGTTATCATAAGACCCAGTATAGTTTTAAACAATGAAATCAATTGATTTTGTTTATGAAACAAAGTTTGTAACTGTTCTAAAATAAACCTTCTCACTGATCTGTTATTTGCACAACGCTGATCAATTTCTTCTGGTATATTGCCCATTTATTCAATTCGCATGAATTTATAGTAGCCATATGTCACCGGGAACAGCGAACCTGCTTTATGATATTTGGCCTTGTATCAGCAAATTAAACAGAAAATTTTATTTTTAAGCAAAAACTTAAAAAGAAATAAACAAAAGAAGTCTTCTTACCTTAAAATTCGGCATGAAATTGTCGCAAAGTAAAAAAAAATGTCATTTGTACGCAGTTGTACATTTGTAAGGAAATCCAGTTTCTGAAACCAATCCATTTCCATTCACGCAACACAATCCATTTTCTTCATTTTTGTATTTCAATGCCTTGACATGTGGGCAAACTGAGATCTTAAATCCAATAGCAATGCATTGGTAGGAGTTGCAGTCAAAATAAGCATCGTTACTGAAAGCCGCTCGTGGAACACTGAAAACAGTTCGAAAACAACGCGTTGCACGTGATTGTAATATCGTAATCCTTTCAATTTCATTTCAGTTTTCACGTTGCTGTGCAGTCCGATTAGATCGAACATTAGCTTGATTTGTAGCGTTTCAAGTTCTTCAACCCAAATTACTGGGCCCGCGTCTTATAGGCGGAATGGTTCTAAATGTAAAAAAACTCAACAAATAAATTGGTTTTTGAGAGAATCCAAGCGTTTGTCTGCGACTTCGTCCGCGTTGATTTTAAGTAGAAATTTATGTTGGGTTTAAACGGAGAGTGAATATTGAACTCCACATTATAAACACGGAGTAGAGGGAAATAGGAGAATAATTAAATTTATATATTGTTTGCCACTGGATAGGTACCGCTGGGTACTGTTCTTCGTCATGCCTTCCATGTCATTTTGTATATTTTTTTTTCAGTCAGCAAATCTGCTGATTGTCAATTACTTGTATATGACAGGTGTGGATGGAAATATAAAGAGAAAACAAATATATTGTTTAGGGTTATATTAACGTTGTAAGAAAGTATTTTAAATAGTAAAATTTAAGTAAATTAATGAATGGTCAATTTAACAGGCATCAAATTTATAAAATTATTTTGAAACAAATCCATTTCAAATATGAAGCAGTGAAAATTCGTTCATTACCTTATATTATAGTTGAATTCTTTATTTTTTCTGTATGAATTGTTTAACTTTAATTTCAATAGTTAAATTTAAAATTGTAGCGATCTGCGCAGTTACGGTGACGGGACCTCACTAAGGGGTACACAGTGCAGGTTCAATGTTCACATGGTAGAGGGGAATAGGGGAATAATTAAATTTATATATTGTTTAGGATTATATCAACGTATTAAGAAAGTATTAGCGGGGTAAAGGAGAATAAAGTATATTTTAATTATAAATTAATTTTTGGCATAAATGAAAACACACACACAAATATATTCTAAGAACTAAACATATTCATTTGTTGTTACAGAGCACAGAGCACTCACTGTATACACTGAACTGTTTGTTTATAAGAGATAAGGTGTATAAGGAGGGTGATAAGAGATGAGAAAACAAAATATATGGCCGAATGCCGTTTGAGGATACTACATCTTCCCCCTTAAAGACGTCTTGGTCGGAGCTGATCGGCGTGCATTCTCTGCCGATGGCCTTCCACCAGGACAATGTAAGAGAGCGGTTCAGCCTGTTCCACGATCTGTCCATCCCCTTTTTCTTTTCCTCCCTTGAGACTCGCCCAGATCTCCTCTCCCGCTACGAAAGATTTCGGCCTGCTCTTTGTGTCATGTAGAATTTTTTGTTTTACAAGAGCGTTGTCAATGTCGCTAGAAAGACAGGGCTTGAGAAGATCTAGAGAGGTACTTAGCCGTCTTCCAAAAAGGATCTCAGTGGGGGTTCTACCGATCGTTCGTTGTGGCGAAGTTCGATACGAGAACAAAACCTTCCGCAGTCGAGCTCGAAGATCTTTTATATCTGTTGATGCCTTCATTCTTCTTTTGAAGGTTCTGACCTCGCATTCAGCCAGTCCATTTTTCCGAGGGTGGTACGGTGAGGATGTGATGTCCACTATTCCTGCTGCTTTTAGAAAATTCTTGAGTTCGAGGGAGGTGAACTGAAAAAGCTATAATCATTATTTCAATATAAATAGACATTATAAGTTTGATATTTTCACTTAATGGTATACGTAATACTTAATTTTAATATTGTTTCTTACTCGCAAAATTTTTCCTTATTAATTTCGGTCTATATTGAACAGCCTATTACTAACTTCTTCCTTTTACTTCAGAACACAGTTCTTGTGAGTTATTCTCTTTAATAAGGAAATACCTGAGTAATAACTCGAGGGGTAGGTAGGGTCGAGGTAAGAAAAACTTTTTTGCAAAGATTCTGCTTTTTGCAAAATCCTGGAAGGCATTTAGTGATTGTTAATACAGCACAAGAGTTTGTTATTTGGAATTGTTCGTTATTCAACACGAATTTTAAACATTCTTCAATTAACAAAGTTTTTCGATTTATTACAAGATACATACCGCTCCTTTAAAAGAACAATGTCATCACTAAAAAAATCCAACATTTCAGTAGAAGTATTCGCATTTTCCATATGAGCTAAAAAAAAATTGGGTGTTGGTAAAGCAAAACATTCCTATAGTAATGATGGAATTGATATTCTTTTTTTGGCCATAAAAAAAATGTTTATTTTAACTATTGTTATTATTTCTGTAAAACTTGAAAACCTGCCAAAAAATTAAAACTTGGCCACCTGCTAGACTCCGAAGCCACGATCTTGGGAAATTTTTAAAGGCTTGGAAGTTTTTTTAATTTAACTCATGTCCTTATTTCCTTAAAACTTCAAATTCAAACATGATATAACTCAAAATATGGATTTGTTAAAAAAAGAGAAATTGGAAACGGGATATCAGATATGTCGTTCCTGAATTAAAAAGCTTCTACCAAAACAGTTTCGACTGAAGGACATTCTCAAAAAATGTCGTTGTACGAGAAAAATAAAATATTCAAAGTAAATATTGTTAGGGTCACAGAGAGAAGGGCGGAAACAAGGTATTAGCGTCTCATTGGTCTTCTGGATCCTGCTTCTCAGCTGTGGGCGATAAAGCTGGTCCATGTGTCGGTGGCCGAAATGCATCTCCAGTCTTCTAGTCAGCTCCCCGTAGTTAGTCCGTTCCGACATGGACATCCCCTGCAGTTCACCCAAGGCGTCTTCACGTAAGGACAGGCACACCGCTGAAGCTAGGACCTCTTTTGACCACTCGTGGATCGAATCCGCTGTCTCGAAGAGAGTCATGTAGTCCTTCCTACGGCGTCTTTCCGTCGAATACTGAAATTGTGTTGTGAGTTGGTGGCGCGCCATGGCGTCCCAGCATTGGCGGGCATAATGGTGCTCGGAGGAACGGTCGATGTCGTCCATCGGTGGGTTGCTCCTCCGTCCCTCGAGAGCTTCTACTCTTAGCCTAAGTTCGTTTTCAATTGAATTCAATTTTTCTCCTAACCTAGATTCTACATTAGCTACTTCTTTATTTACATTTTCCATTAACTTAGTTTCTAATGTGCCTAACTTAGACTCTGATATATCCAATAAATCACTTTTTACAGTACCTAGTTTATTTTTAACAATACCTAATTCATTACCTAGCTTATTTTCTATATTGCTTAACTCATTACTTAGCTTACTTTCTACATTGCTTAATTCATTACATAGCTCATTTATCATTTATCAGTACCTAATTCATTATGTAAATTGACTAGCTTATTATCTACACTCCTTGGAGTTGCAGACAACTTGCTTAAATCAGTTTCGAACAGAACGTCATCTGGATTTTCCCCTAAATCCACAAAAAATTGACGCAAGCGATGTTGCAGTACACTTTTAGTTCCGGAAGAAACCAAATCTCGTTCTTCTGACTCCCGTTTCAAATCCGCAACTTTTAATCAATTAATTTAACACTTTTAGAAGCCATTATTCATACAGTAGCCCAATAATTACAAAATGCAAGACAAGCAAAATAATAGCAATTACAAAATATCCCACTTCTGACACCAATTTGTTACGGGCTACTGGATATTAAAATGAATTAAACTATTCCTTAATTAAAAATACTAATATTTATTAAAAAAGTGACAAAAAGGATACAAGTAAATTATTAATACTTAAATTATTAGACTAATATAAATTTACAATAACAATATTCTAAATATTATTATAACCTAGGCCTATTTAATTACTAGGCCTATTCTAATTAACTTAATTTAATTAATTCTAAATGATTGAACTATGTACATAAATTTGTACGAATACTATGAAATTACACTACAATTTACAACTACTAATTAACACTTACAGTTCACTAATCAAAGTCCACCAATCGTAAGAATCTCCAAATATAACAAACTGACACACAGTAATAAACAGAAGCGGTTTATTACACTCACAAGACTGCCACAGTCCACTGATACACTTATTACACTGGCCGGTTCAACACTGAATAGTTTATCACACTGACACTCACTTACTACAAGTTCATCATAGTGCCTATTCTACTCTCTGACTGCCTCACTCGAGGCGAGAGGGGTATTTAAATAGCCAAGGCCAAACATTTCGAAATAGGGGGAGACTGTTCTGGGATTGTCTTGAACCTTCTAAATCTCTTCCGACAAAGGAGAGGTGGTCGTAGTATGTTCAGGAAGGTTCTATTCCAATATTAACTTCTCCCGCCGACGGGCTTAAGACGCTAATCCCTTGTTTCTGTCCTTCTTTCTGTGACCGTAACACTACGATCTACTTTAAAGCTTTTTTCAAGTCTGTAGAATTAATCGAAGACTACGTGTGAGGATTCTGATAAATTAAAATTAATTTAAAATCCTCAAAATATTGAAAAACTTATATTTTCCACAAAAAAAAAAAAATAATAATAACACACTTTTTTAACTTTTTTCACCTCAAGGTGTTCACACTTATTACAATATTATTAAAATATCATATGACTTCCAACAATTAGATCGATTTTTGACAGAGGAGAAGAACATTCACAATTACGCCTTCTTACGATAAATATTCCGACATTTTCTGGAAATATTTCAGATTAGCCTTCCTTCAAAGACACTTTTTCCTCGATGGTTCACTATAATCCAGACTTGAATCCTATTAAAAAAAATCCACTATTTGAAGTCTACTTTGAAAGGTGGAGCAGCTCAGATTATCACCTTAATTAATCTCACCACACATGACGACTACGATCAAGGTTGGGCAGCTTTAACGAAGAGGTACGACAGCAAAGGACTTCAAGCAACTCATCATTTGATGAACATATTTAATTTTGCACCCTTTCAAAAATGTTCTGTCGATACTCTCGAACACTTTTCATCCGTTATTCTTGACCAAAATCCTTCTTAAAATCCTCTACGCTCCTTATTTTGTTAAGAATGAAGTCATCCATAATGACCATTTGTTGGTGATTTGACCCGAATCCGGTATCTATCCTTTCATAACAAACTTCATTCCCATTAAAATCCTCTAGTTTCAAACCTAATTTCCTTTTAACCTCCGAGGCGTCTGAAAAGATGTCCACGTGACCTTCTTAGTTTGACTTATGATTTGAGTACTACCAGTGGCTAGTTTCTTAACTTGTCATTATATTATGTCATTATGTATCACTTAGCCTATTTACTTGTTGTATTATTACAACTCATTTTACGGCACAATATCTCCATCGTTTGTTTAGCTCATAGAAACACGTAATTTGGTATTATTTTTATATAATAAAAGGCAGTGACCGATTTTGTTATTAAAAATAAACACACGACTATCTACCAGTAAATTACTTTCATTTATATATTTTGTTTTGTATTTTACATATGTTATTCAGTTACTAACCAAATATTTTTCTTTTCAGGTCAATGATGCAGTGAACAAAATGTAACAGAAAGGTAATAAATAATTTATTTATACTAATTAAATAATTTGTTTTCAATTGAGCTTAATCTAGATTAGAGATTACTCTTTGTAACATGTTACAGCATGCTAATTAAATAAATAAGTTTTATTAATGCTTGAAAGTTCATAAAGGTTATTCTCCTTGTACTGCACAATTGTACTCTAAAATATTAAACCTGAAAAGTAATTATTTAGAGTGATTAAATACCATAGCGTTAAGGAATAGGAGGGATTTATAAGTCTTAAAATTGTTAATACGCCATTATGCTATTACAATTAGGTACTGGTGGAAGGGAGGAGTCATAACGCGCAACATAAAGGTTTTCGTGTTTCCTTCAAGTTTGACGCTTTTTCTGATAAAATACCACTCAATTTGGATATATTTGTTAAAGATGGGTAATGAACGAGTAAAATACTTTAATTAGAAAAATCGATAATTGCATTTTATGAACATTTTTAATTGGAAGAGGGTGTCTAGCCTCCTCTATTTAGTTAGTAGTGCTAAGTTGCTTTCACTGACTAAACAATGATCTGAGGGAATGTAAAGATCCATTGATCTGAATAATTTTAAAATAATAATATGGGATGCCACCCTGAGTCGTTAAAACTGAGGCATCGTAATAATACATCATTATTGATTAAAAAACGTGTCCTTACCTTCTCCAAAGGTGTTTGCTCTCCCGTCTCATTCTCAAGTTATTTTTTTCTCAAAGTAGTGCTTATCGTCTATATCTTGTTCCATATAGCAATCTATACTATGCTCCATATAGTATATATACTATACTATAGTGTATATTGCTATATTCTGCTCTCTATATACAGTTACATCTCGTCACGTTAATGCTCCAAAAGACCGAGTGAGCTTATCAACTGCTTCGGCGGTTGTTTTATTTTTTTAGGAATTATTTCTTTTACCTCCATTCGGACTATTTTTATTCTCCCCCCCCCCCCCCCCACACACACACATATACATATATATATATATATATATATATATATATATATATATATATATAAATTCTACTGAGCATCATCATCTTTTCCTGTCTATAAATATTAATTTAAATAAAAATAATGTATTTTGTTAGAACATATGTTTCCATACATGTAATATTATTATTATTTTGGCTCTACAGTCATGCAAGGACTCAGGCCTCCTTATTTTGGGTACCCTATTTTTATAATATTTCATAGAGGCAGGAGGTTCCTAGATCATATGTGATCCATCTCCTGCTGCAAACAGACTAAATAAAAATCATGGCCTGCAGCGGGATTTGAACCAGCATTTCCGTCAAGGCAACTCAGTGCTCTACCACTGAGCCACTCCGCTCCCGTATATGTAATATACGATGCAATAAAGTTTGTAAAATCAAAATTAACCCAAAACCTGCAAAATATGCAATACAAAGAAATAAAAATGGAAATTTATAATTTAATAAAAAAAAACTGAAACATACAATACCCACTCTTATTATAATTTATTTATAAAAATCTAATATCTCCTCCATTGATAACGAATCGGATCTATAGCCTTTGCACGCAAGCGAACAGAATGTTATTCGCTATACATTTAATAGTGATTAAAAAAACGTGAAAACATTTTTTATCTCTGAAATTAAATATTAGCCCCGGGGGGAGAAACGGATGGAAGCATGCAGTTGGCTGCGATAGCTGTTTCAGTCCATTTGCATTTCAAACCAGCGGAAGTCCATCCCTTCCGAGTCTCTTCAGTTTCAGCTTCTGTAACTAGATTATATCTCCCCTATCAACAACAATGACTTCCTGTTTGAAGAATGGAAATTAGAATTACATAATGAAATTTTACTGATTCGCTTAAATTCTGGAGTACAACATTTATGAGCTTACATGGGGAAGAGTTGCGAAGGCAGTAAAAACTTTTAATATCTAATTTTTTCTTTGATCATAAGGAAAATCAGTTTGCAGAGCATTATGTTAAGTTATTTATTCTGTAATAAGCCGTAGATAGATCCTGTTGGATCTACAGATACACCACTTGTAGGCGCATTCAGCCTCTATTAAGTGGGTAAGCTTATTTGGGAGAAAACTAAGAACTCTCCACGCCGTTTTATTAAAATGCATTTAAATTTCTAATTTAAAATAAAAACGCATAAGATTAATTCAGCCTTTAAAATTTATTTAAATACTAATAAAATATTACATTTTTCACAATACGTATAAAATAAAATATGAAGTAATTCATTATATGGAAAATAGTATAAATAAGGTAATCTGTTTATAAATTTAATAAATTATTTGTTGAAAAAGTATTCTACGTACGGCTTGGGCCATAAATAATAATAATGATAAAATACATCCATTCAACAAATAAAATAAAATAACTTTAAATAATATTAAATATTTACAAACATTTACTGAACTCCCTTCATATGAGGTATAGTGAACATGTTATTTAATGTTATATTTATATACAATTGTCTTATGTATAAATATTGGAAACATGCGAAAAATATAAAGTCAAATTTAACATACTCTACATCTACAATGTATTTTTCTTTAATATATGTTCGCATTTCGGTGAATTACTTTTTAATTAACTGCGAATAATTGATTATTTCCGACTTGAATTGAATGCCGAAATTCTGTTTAGAAATTAGGCTTAATCGTAAATTGTGTTATTAATGAAGTACTGTCAAATACAAACTCATTCCTCCAAACCAAATCAGATATTCTAACGTTTCTACGTTACTGCGTCATAGAGACTTACTTTGGCGTTGTTCGCAGCTGTATAAACTATATGACTTGTTTCATGTGTTTGTTGTTTCAAAATTGTTTGAATAACAATTGGTTTGTGTCAATAAATGTTTACATAGATGTTATTGGTTTTATTTTTTTATTTTTTTTATAGTGATCATGATATAAACCCTTACAAAGAATGAGATTTTAACTAAACGTGCTGAAATATTATATACTCTGTATAATCATAATAAATGTGTTTACAATTAGTGTCTTTCTATTTATACAATTCTTTTCTGCCCTGATTATATTCTTCTTGACCTTCCATTTGACTTGTCCAAATTAACATTGTCCTGGGCTTCTCCTACTTTTGCTTCTCCAACTTGCCCAGTTCCTTCATCGTAATTGTCGAGGTAATCAGTTCCTTTTTCTGAAAAAAATATAATGATAAAATCAGGGTAGATAGGTCGCAGTGTGTCCGTCGTTTTTAATGTTGTTATTAAATTTGTTATATCACAATTTCTTCCAAGACGTTGAGATCCAACGAGGGATCTTGTGGGATCTGAAGAGACTCCTGAGGCGCACACAGCCCCTATAATATGGGTAAGCATTATAAGGGGCAAACCTGCTGGTCGAGGGTGATCTCGGATAAATTACCTCCCTGCACATCCGCTATCCTGGAAACATCAAAGACATACGTCCGGAACTCAAAACCCTCAACCGAGGATCATATGGTTCACACTAATACTACTATATTCTTTTAAAAATCTATATTTCTATATATATTCTATTCTATATTTCTCCCTATAAAAAAAATCATTAATGAAAAGAATTTTTTCTTTTGATTGAGTAATTTATAAATTTATACTAGTTTTAAACATTTTAGTGATGAATAATTTATTTTATTTTTTTGCAAAACAGATTATTCAAAATAAAAATATTATAATGAAAGTCGAATAAGAAAATATTAATGTTTAATTAATATTAGAGAATTAATCATCTTCAAAAAGGTTTCTTTCTTATTATAGATATTAATTTCTGAAAATCCGTTACAATTAACAAACCTTTAATACTATATAAAATATAATTTACCAAATTACTTCTAATCAACAACCTTTGAAGCTTTTTGCTGATATCTAACTTGCTTCATTTTTATGCCGTGTATAAATATTTATAAAATATATTTATATGTAAGTGCAATTAAACTATAATAGAACATTAGTATCGACCCACACTCGGTTTCAAGGACAGTGACAAATCGGTCTAGATCATGAAATTATGGTTCTTCGAATTTAAAGAGGCACGAAGACCTATAATCCATCCCCCGAAATAGGCTGCCCCTTAATCCAGCAGGCTGACGGGTCTCTTATACCAGAAGGATGGAGAGATACTTGAGGACTACCAAGAGAGGGATTCGAACTCACAAAGTATATAAATATATGTATATTAAAAAATTAAATCAAAATTAAAAAGTTCTTCAGTGATAAGCAATTATATAAATTAATGATTAAAATTGATAACACCTTAATTAATTGATAACCTATAACAATATATTAAGTCTAAAGTAAAGAAAATGAAAGAAGATATAGTACTGATAACAAGAAAAAACATGAGGAAAATTGTCCGGTTGGAGGTCAAAAACAATTCTGTGGCTTCTTCAGGGTTATTCATAACGTAAAGGAACATGAATTTAACCCTTGACCTCATTAATAGCCCTGAAGAAGATCTGCAATGTGGGTCGAAACGTTGGCTTTAACATAAACAGTTTTACCTTTTAAAGAGAATTTTTTAAAAATAGGAAACAGTTTTATAACAATTGGAGGATAGTTAGTTCCTAAGAAAATAAATATTAAATAATAAAAATTGCATTAAATGAGATTTTCGGACTTATAACTTCAAAAAGTTATATATGATGCAAGATATTTATTGAAATAATTGAAAATTACAAGTAGTCGAAACGTTTTATTAATGTTTAAAATAACTTAAGTTTTATTCGGACTGTATAACGGTTTTTCCCCTGTTTTTATGAAACATTCTAAAAATTTTGGCCCACTTTTACATACTTAGTCCACCTACCTGGACCAATTTTTTCCTCATATATATAACTAATATTATTCAACAAAAAAATCATAAACATATTTCACAATGCTCAAGTAAATGCTTACGGATTTCTTCAGCTGCAACGTGACAATTGAAAAATATCAGTTGGAAAGCGAAGACGCTAATAAAGACCAATGAGAACATCTTCATCTTGCCTAGAGAACATGATAGGTGCTTGTGAGCTGTTAAACTCTTTTATTTATCGAATCGATTGATCGATCTTATTGATACACATCGATATTTTCTACTACACAATCCATTTACATCAAATTACTTACGTACTCATCTGTAAAAGGTTTCTGTAGTCTAAATATACTGATCCATAGCTGCTCAGTTAAAAAAAAGTGTTTGGTTTGGTCACATTAAATATGCTCCATTGTCTTTCATGTAGGTAAAGTATCAGTGATGTCTATTGTAATAATTTTCTTTTGTTGCTCAGTACGCACGTCTAAATATTTGCTGTTATTGTTTAATTCAAGAAACATGTATAACTTAAATAAAAAAAATATTTTGATCAACATTATTTGTGTATTACAAAGTAAGTATTGCAAATATCCCCTAACATCTCTTGAGAAGTCATTGCTAAAATGAATAGAAGACGTTTATTAATAAATGTTTTCTTTTTTTTTTATTCCTGTACTCTTCTTATGCATGCGTATATATTTACTTAGTAAATCAAAAGTAAAATCAAATAACTAACAAACAAATTTGTAAAAAAACTTTCCTACCCTTGGAGGGTCATGGGCTCAGAAGGAGGTAGAGTCTGTTGAAACAAGACAAACAAGACTGTTGTGCATGGAGGTTATTTATCCCAGATCACTCTCAACCGCCAAGTTCCCCCCCTCCAATTAAGGGTGCCTACCTTAAAGAGACTGGGTGAGTTCCTGCAAGGGGTGGGTAGATACTGAATTTTCCTGTAAAACGATACCGATACTTTTCTGTATCTGATACTTTCACTTAATACTTTTGTATCAATTGATACTTTTACTAGTCATGAACAGATACTGGATTTTCCTGTATCTGAATACAAGTGATACTGATACATTTCTGTATCTGATGCTTTTACTTGATACTTTTGTAGTTGAATATAGATATCCCGAATCTTACACTTCTAATAAGCTACACAGAAGCATTTCTTGGGTCATCAGTTTTTGTTATCATTTTAAAAGGAAGAAGAGTTGTTCGCCGAAATAGTAACCTGCACAAGGCATCAAATGAAATTTGAAAGCTATGGAATTGAACAATAAAAATAGATTTTAACCCTACCTCAAACTTTTGGTATTTACGTTCCAAGACACATAGAATTTGGATTGCAATACAAAATTTGTCTGTCCGCCGTACACTATACTCTTTAAAACACTATAGCTGTTTTTTTTCACCCAATTTCAATCATTTATGTCAATTGCCTATAATTTATAATATAGATATATCCTTTAATGAACCCATATTTCCCCGGACATAGGTCGAGGTTTTTTTTTCCTAAGTTGCTCGTGAAAAACCGTATATTAGGAGGGAATCTATGAAAATTTTATTTTAACCACCGTTTACTGTTAACGAATATCATAGTTAATTTTCGTTTCCACATATGTGATAAGTGATTAATTACAGATTATATTGATAGTAAGTGAAAACTCGTTCACGATTATTTTGACTTTTTTATTTATTAATACTGAGGAAAGATGCAATGAACTTGGTCTTACGTCGGTAATCAAATCAGGGGAGCTTAAATCAGTGGTTGACTATTGCATATTATTTATTTATTTATTATTAAAAAGACCGTGACTAATAGTAGATAACTTTTTTTTAATCCGTGAGACGATGTAACTTTATTGCCAAAATGTGCTTGGTTTGTTTTGGCGGTTCCCCGTCACGAGTACCGGTTTTCCCAGGTATCTGTCTATTGGGTATTTCCATATGTTGTTTCCATTTTACTCTCAGTTTGAAGATAGCATTCGCCTTAAACGAATCATAACTTCAAGTCTTCGTTTGTTACGGTTGTTTTTCTAGAGTTTACATTTTCGTTTATCGCTATTTATCAATTTTTTTTATAATGGATAAAAGAAAATCGTTTATCTGGAATTCTTTTACATTAACGGACGTAAATATAAATGTGCTATTTATGTAAGTACGCATATTCTAACAAGACAATGACTTCTAATTTGAAAAGCATTTGGAACGGAAACATCCGACAGTATCTTTGGATAGGTTTACAAGATCTCATCAACATAAATCTTCTTCTACATCATCAAATTCAACTGCACCAGCCACTACGTCTACAAGCACTTCACTCACACCAATTTCTACATCACTAGTCTCCACTTCAACCTCTACAGAATCTACGTCGAGTATTTTAAATGTTGAGTCGTCAGTGCCTTAGGATCATCCTGTCACAGTAAGTTCTCGTCAACAATCTTTAAGTATCTATTTGAAACGCAAACTCCCGTTAGGTCAAAAAAGTATATAGATGACGGACTTTAATATTTATTTATTAAAGACTTTCAACCATTCAGTGTCGACTTTTTTGTTCTCTTATGAACCCCAACTATGTGTTGTCAACACGCAAAACATTATCCTGTACGTTAGTACCTGCAAGGTATGAACAGGCAATCACCAATTTAAAAAATATTTATTCAAGTGAACATATTTTGTCAGTGACTCTCACAACTGATTGCTGGACTTCAGCCAATGTTGAGAGTTTGATGGCAGTAACATCTCACTACATCAATGAAAATTTTGAGCTGATATCTAATGTCCTTGAATGTTTTTCTTTTCCTGAAAACCATACTAGTGACAACTTGGCAATCGAGTTAGACCGAGTGTCGCATGAATGGATTATTCAAGATAAAATTTTGTTATGCATTACACACAATGCCGCCAACATAAATAAAGCTGTGAGAGATTTTCTGACGAAGAAACATTTCGGATGCATGGCCCAGACCATAAATTTAATTGTAAAGGATGCTTTGAGAAATGACCAATCCGATTTTGCAGCAATTGTTCTAAAGGTCAAAGGAGTAGTTGGCCATTTTAAACACAGCACTAACTCAACAAAAACGTTTTTAGACGTTCAAAAACCAAATAGACTCGAGCCGAAAAAATTGGTTCAAGATGGGGCAACGAGGTGGAACTCTACCTATGAGATGCTTTCGTGGTTCAATTTGGTGGGAACATCAATCAGAACCACTCTTGCTCTTCTTAACAAAGAGATTGTGACGCTAACGCCGAATGAGTGGGTTCTTGCATCCCAATTGACCATCCCATGAAAGAAATCACCGAACATATTAGTGGGGAAAATCATGTAACGGCATCATCGGTAATTACTCTTATTCAAGGGACTAAAAATTTATACAAAAAAATGTTGAATAAAAATCCAAATTTTCGTTCAAAGGACGATTCTAATTCAAAATTTAATCGAAGGCCTTGGAAACCGCCTAGGAATCCTGCATGAGAGCAATACGTTAATCACAGTCACCTTTCTGGATCCAAGGTTTAAAAATATTGCCTTTCCATCAGAAGAAATAGCCGATGCAGCAAAAAAAAAACAACATCAATTTAGTGGCTAACCAAATATCCCTTGAAACAGGAGATGTCGGTTTAAATATTCCTGCTGATTGTACTACGTTACCGTCAACAAGTCAACAGCCCAAACTTTCTGTCTTTGACACATACAGAAATATTGCTGCGAGTTACAGGCCTACTGGAAATTTTTAATTTCTAGGTGTTACTATATGTAGTATAGTGTGCAGTTTCATGATGTAGCATTCGAATCCTCTCGATCGGTTGGAAGAAATAAAAAAATATTACCGAAGTGGTAGCTCAGTTGTGGGTGATGCGAGGACAGCCCAGAGTGTTACATGAAGTTCGGTTGCATTCCGAAAAACTCACTGTCTGGTGCGGTTTATGGTATAGCGGCGTTATCGGACCTTATTTCTTTCGAAACGAGAATAGAACAGCCGTAACCGTGAATGGTGATAGCTATAGGACGATGTTACTCGAATTCCTTTGGCCAGAACTTGAGAACGTCAATATTGAAAAGATGTGGTTCCAACAAGATGGCGTTACGTTTCAGTTGACACTACCCTCACTTTGCTGAGGGAAAGGTTTGGCGATTGGATCATCTCACGACGAGGATTTGTGAACTGGCCGCCATGGTCATGTGATTTAACCCTCTGGATTATTTTTTATTAGATAGGTGATAAAATCACCTATTATTACCAGTTGTTTTATTATCAATTGTAAAAATAAGACCAATAAAGTTCAGTTAATTGCATTACCTGATTGCATTAGTTAATGAATTACCTGGTTAACGTCGAAGGGAAAAAGTACCGACACCACATAGATCAAATGCGTGCCACACTGTCCTCAAGGCTCAAGGACTGCAATATACTCTTCGGCATTTTCAGTTTTCAGTCAGAAGTTCAGTTAATTGTTGGCTACGAATGGATGAAGCTTCAAAATGAAGCAGGACTTGAGTCGATATGTCAAACCTTTGTTGTTTTATTCAAAATTAAAATCCTATCATTCTTAATGAAAGACCCTCTACAAAAGCGGATTGCCATAAAACACATAACAGGGAATAAATTACATTTATTTGGGAAACAGAGGTAGAATTCCACTGAAGCATCGTTCGATTACCCGTAGTAGCATAAAGTGAATAACAGTTATTTATCTATTCATGGACCAGATATATAAAAAAAAATAATAAGCAATAAATCGATGTATTTGAGAGGGACCACATAAGAGCGACCATAATGGAAGAAATTCTTCTAAATTATGAGAACAATATAAGAACATTTTTGGATGTAGAAATGGTTGGCTATATCTTGTGCAAAGTTATAAATAATGGGGGGTGCAGTCGATAAATTTTGCACAAACAAGTAAAAATTATTTTATAATTTATTTTAAAGTTATATGATATCTTTTCTTTTCAAGTAAAATATTTAAAAAAACTTATTTTATTTTGTTTCAACTTTTCGGACTAGTTTTTTGACCATCGTGAGGGCTGAGAATAAAACGAAAACAGAGTATTCTATTTTGCTATTCTGTTCTTGTTTTACGTATTTGTGTATAATTCATTGACACCGATCATTTCCAACATTGTTTAAGAACACTTTACGATCATCTTAAATAATATTTTACGAATTAATAACATACACTAATAACATGTAATAAATTAGTATTACGGACTATTTATCGTATTTTCGAGATTTTAATATGTTCAAATTATTTGTGCTATCAAAAGTTAGTTGACACAAAGGAATACTGATACAATATAAGCACATAAGGCGTACGATCATTTGTAAAAATATATCACCATTCCAATATTCAAATTTAAACTTTCTTCCTTATTTCCAGTCTAGATTAAGGAAATACTGATGTATTAAGTTTAGAAAAAAACTATAATTTAATAACTTTAATACGTGTAAGTTTCTAATACGTTCTCTCCCATTAATATGGTTTGGAGTAACATAAGATATTGTTCAAGAACGACAAAAAGGTTTGCATTTTTTCGTGGACCTAAAAAAATACTTTTTTTTTGTAATTGTTTAAAATATTTTGTAATTGCAAATTTCCACTTCAGTTTAAATTTAATGTGTTCAAACAGTTACTACTCACTTATTAATACAGTTATTAATACTACTTTAATATAGTTTATTTCCTATTGATGCAATTCGCCGGTGAATAGTAAAAGATTGAGGTATTACTTTTTGTTCGGTCTTTTGTCGTGCTCAATCAGGTAAATTTAACCGATGTTAAAAATTGGCCAATCACAAATTTAATTCTTTATACAAAACTAGCGTCCACTCCAGCTTTGCTGGAGGATGAAGGGCGCAGAGGACCCGGACGCGAAGACTGATGGATAAACCCAACCTACCCCTGTTTCCCAGATAAATGTAATTTATTTCCTGTTATATGTATTTTATGGCAATCCGCTTTGTAGAGGGTCTTTCATTAAGAATGATAGGATTTTAATTTTGAATAAAACAACAAAGGTTTGACATATCAACTTAACTCCTGCTTTATTTTGAAACTTGTACAATGTAGTTATGTTTGAAATAAGATATTGTTCAAATGTCCACCACGGGCTCGTAGACACTGACGCACCCGATCGCTCCAATTTCTGATCACTCTGTGCAATAATTCCGGCTGTCAATAACTTGACGAATATTCTCTTCTGAGTGATCCAAAGACTTTGGCTTGTTGGCATAGACTTTTGCTTTCACATACTCCCAAAGAAAATATATGATTTTTACTAAATATACTGTATGGTTTACACATTCGTAGCCAACAATTAACTGAACTTCATTAATCTTATTTTTACAGTTGATAATAAAACACCTGGCGTTGCATGTTCGACTGAAGTAGACGTTCTACCTCCCTCTGGGGTGAAGTATTACCCCTCGTTGTGGCCCCTGTAAATGCCGACGAGTATACTGCGTCGGTACTCTTTCCCTTCGATGTTAATCAGGTAATTCATTAACTAATGCAATTAACTGAACTTTATTAATCTTATTTTTACAATCGATAACAAAACAACTGGTAATAATAGGTGATTTCATCACGTATCTAATAGAAAATAATCCAGAGGGTCAAATCACATGACCTTGGCGATCAGTTCACTAATCCTCGTCGTGAGATGATCGAATCGCCAAACCTTTTCCTCAGCAAAGCGGGGGTAGTGTCAACTGAAACGTGACGCCATCTTGTTGGAACCACATCTTTTCAATATTGACGTTCTCAAGTTCTGGCCAAAGAAATTTGAGTAACATGGTCCTATAGCGATCACCATTCACGGTTGCGGCTGTTCTATTCTCGTTTCGGAAAGAAATAAGGTCCGATAACGCCGCTATACCATAAACCGCACCAGACAGTGAGTTTTTCGGAATGCAACCGAACTTCATGTAACACTCTGGGCTGTCCTCGCATCACCCACATCTGAGCTACCACTTCGGTAATATTTTTTTATTTCTTCCAACCGATCGAGAGGAGTCGAATGCTGCATAATGAAACTGCACACTATACTACATATAGTAACACCTAGAAATAAATAAAATATGTATTAGAAACCGAGAAATCTCAATTTGAAAAACTATCACTCATATTGAAAGACCTTTTTATCTATAACGGAATAATTAAGTGTACCTCTAAAAATATAGGTATTAAATCATTAATCTTATTTCAAATTGAGTTAATAAACTCTACTTATTCTGTTGGTGCTTACTTAACCCAGATGCACTAGTTATTTATGAATAATTTTTCGAAGGTTTAAATACTAAGGAAATAGGTAAACCCAAGAACAGACCTCTGGAAAAGAATCCAATCACTCATTCACTCACTCCTTGGCACTACCTGGGCCTCATCCACCACTGCCTGCCACTCACTTCAGTCCCCAGCTAGTCTTCTCCAATGTCTGATTCCCAGCTGGTGAAGATCGGCCTCCACATCATCTACCCATCTCATACGGGGCCTTCCTTTGGATCTTTTACCACCGAGCTTCCCTAACAACTGGGCCCTCTAGGCTCCGGAATCCTCATCACAATCTCAATCTAGCTCTTTTTACGAAGGAAACCAAGTCTGGCTCTCCATGAAGTTGTCGGAGTTCTGCATTGTTACGGATCCTCCATTAAGACTAAGACATAGAAATCATAATTTGAGTAATCATCCTATCATTTACCAGTTGCCTTTCCTCACAGCCATTCGGTATATTTGCCCTAAAGATGACCTACAATGTAGGTTGAAACGTCGGCATACAATAAATAAGTATGCACTTATTATAGCGTTTTAATTGACTGCACCCCCAACTATCTCTATCCTTACATTAGAAGTTCCTGTCAACTAATTTCTTCTCTAACATGAAAAGCCCTTAAGTCTCCAAACGAAAACAGATAATTTCAATTTCTGTTTTAGTTTAGAGACTTAAGGGCTTTTCGCCTTAAATTTCATTTTCTGTCTAACTAAAACAGAAATTGAAACTATCTGTTTTCGTTTGGAGACTAAAGGGCTTTTCTTTGGAATTTTTCACGGTCTTAACATTTATTAAAGGTCTCGTTTTGCTATCAATATTATAAATAACAGAGTAAATGAAAGACAAATAATATAGAAGTAAGAACACAATAATTTTAGAAAGAGAAACGATTGATAGTAACCTATGTATAAAACTTTAATTCCAAGTAAAAAAACAAACAAATAATGAAAGAAAAGTACAAACAATATCAACTAAGATAACTTAAAAAAAAAAATCTAACTGGATGAGTGAACAGTCAGTATAGAAGAAAAAACATATAAACATATAAAATGATGTGTTTATAAATATATATACATGTATATATATATATATATATATATATATATATATATATATATTGCTATGTTTTTACTCTTAAATATATCTTGAATATATATATATTGATATTTGGGATGCCAGAGTCTCATTTAGTATGAGTACTCAAATTATTATTTATATTCCTTAATCATACTTGGGTTCCTTTCCAAAGGTCTATTCTTGTGTTTACCAATTTACTTATCTATTCTACCTTCAATATATTATTTATAACTAAATAGTGTATCTGGTATGTAAGCATCAAAAGAATTACAATAAGGATCGTTTATTCATTTAATTTCAACAACGTTAATGATTCAGATTTTAATAATATATATAAATAGGATTGCTATAAAATACATTACAAAAAACAAATGAAACTTATCTGTGGACAGGGGTAGCTTGGGTTACTGGTCGTTCTTCTTCCTTGACATCTCCGCTCGCTTCGTTCGGCCGCTCTTCTCTCTCGGGGTATCCGTCTTCTTCTTTCCGGCCTCGTCTTCCGAGTACCTTCCTGCTGTGCGTCTCTCTCCCGAGTCCTTTCTCCAGCCTCCTATTTCAAGAGTTTTCTTCTCTCCCCCTCTCCTTCCTTCTCCACTATCTTGGACCATAAAACCATAAGGGACCAAGGGTCTGTTTATTGTCCCAAACATATTCCCTTTCATGTGTCCCAACATTTTCCTCCCTCAGCCTCCCTTTCATGGTGCCGCCTGCATCAGTACATAGCATTATCCCTGGGTTTCCGGGAAAAAAGAAAAGAGGTTAAACAAGGAGAGACTTCTTTTCTTTTCTAAATATTAAGTGTTCTAATTTTTCAAAGGATAGTTTATAGTTTTATGGCAATACCTTACATCTTTACAATTATGTAATTATTTACAAATAATTTTTTAGAAGATCTTTACAAGTTTACTTATTGTTATATATTTTACAATACTTTAATTACAGAGTTTTGTTATATCCATCGGTAATGAACTAGAATTAATAATTGTACATGATAAAATGGGTTAAAATATTCTTAAGTAATATTACGTGTCACACTTGTTTTTACTATACATATTTCAATATTAGATCTTACCGTAACAGAGTACAAACGCTTGTTCTTCAAATGGTCTATTTTAATTAATGGTTTCAATATCAATAAAAGTTGATGGTTAAACTGGATAACAAGGGGAATACCTAATAACCTTAAATGAACAATAGTACCGCTAGTTTTGTTTAAATCAATAGTATGAACTAGTTGAACCTAGCGTCTATATGCATTCTTATTAACATACTTCAATATCATTATTCAATAGTTATAGAGTATAACGGCTTATTATTGTAATGTTGAATTATAGTTAATGGTTCTAATACTAACTATAATAATAAAAATGTCTAACAAGGGGAATACCTAACAAATCTTATATAAACAATAATACCACTAGTTTTATTAAATTAGTTGCATAGCGCAGGCTAAACCTAGTGTCCTGCGTCTTAACACGTCTCAATATTATTATTTACTAAATTCATAATCGGGTATACCTCTATCTTTCTGACAATTACTTTTACTTTTATGACAATTTTTACTTTTACTATAAAATTATAATTTGTATACATGATTAAGATTAATATTGATAATACATAAAACAATATTTATCATATAACAAAAAATATCAACTATATAAAAAGGCTTGAATCTTATCTTTTTTTTTTTTTTTTTTCATTGCCACTTCGGCCTCTTTTGCCTTCACTATTTGGTACCTAGCAAGTGTACCCTTATGGTACCTGATAATATCCACTACCCTTGGCAAAAATATTTCACCACCTGTACAGCGGGTTCCTTTGAACCACATTACCATTTGTAGAGGCGCATGCCGCCTATGCACGTGTGAGTGTGACCCATATAAGTTCTACCTGCTCGCCCTAAACTCTTATCTTTTACATATTTTAATGGTCTTGCATTTTATGGTGTCCATTAGTAATGGTAAAAATATTTAAACTTTATACACTATTATTACAACAATTTCTAATACTATTAATATTATTTACAAACAGTTGACTATTCTTATTTACATACAATTTTCGAATCGTTCTGTCATTTACAAATAATCAACTACTCTTTTAATCAATATCTAAAATCAAGAGACATTCCCTTTCGTTAAACAATATTCCATCCGGCGGTACATATTAAAACCTTTTTCTTTACCTGGCCCCTGAGATAATTTCGGACATCTGCAGTCCCATAGAGAATATTTTATATTCCCATATCATTCTTCATGTTTAGCCCAAACATTATTAAAATGTTTATATTTACTTTCTTTATATTTTCTATACCATGATTATATATTTCATACCATTTTTTTCTGATAAAAAGTGCAGTTTACACTAGTTGCAGCTAATTGTGGTATAAACCACAAAATGAGATCTAATCGATACATTTTCTCCACTTTTACCTTTGTTCCTTGATTTTTTCCTTGGCTCTTAGCTAGATGTGGCGACTTAAACTTTAAAACTTCTGTGTTTAAAAATTCCTTGTGTTTATAAACCGTCAGTGCAATATTTTCACCTGGTTCTACTCTTTTTATTGTTTCATGTAGAGACACAAATTCCTTAAAAGATTCTCCATACAAATTTATATCGGCGATCATTTCAATATTATTTCTAGGTTTAGGACTGTCCTCTTTGAGATCTTCTTCCACCGAAGTGTCGCCTATTTCAAATTGGCCATCTGGCATTTCTACTTTACTTGTCGAAACCAAACTATTATTTACCAAATCATTATTGTCCTTAGAAGCTATATCTGTGAATACTTCAGGATCATATCCAGAATTAGGGCTGTTCTCTTTGACATCTTCTTCAATCGAAGTGTCTCCTATTCCACATTGGCCTTCTATTGGCATTTCTTCGTTTCTTGACAATATATGATTGTTAAAGTTTGTATTTTCACTTATTGGTCTGCTAGATGGAGATACTTCAGCATCAGCAAGTTTACCCTTCATTAAATTAATCTTACAGTCCCTTGGATCGTCATAATTACTAATAGGTCCCTCAAAAGAGCAATTTTCTTTATTGATTACTACCTCTTCTTGATTTATTTCCTTCTTCTTTATTCCTTCTACCCTGACCGTGTTCTTATCCATATCCTCTATCCTTTTGTTTATACTTGCATCTATTTCTTTCACCACATTATCCATCTTTTTTTCGATGTTTTCCCTGAATTCTTATAATTTTTTTTTACTGTCCTCCCTCATTTTTTTTAACAAATTCAATAAACTTGACTCCATTTTGAATTTAAAAGTTCGAATCACCCCAAGCGGAAATAAAATAATAAGAATAATCAACTATAATTATGTCACTAGAAAAAGTTAAGAAACAAAAAATTCAATCTATTAATCTGAATCATTAAACCAATTTGATTGTAAAACTATTGTGAACATAAAGTTAATAAAGATAAATAATCCACAAATTCTAATTAGTAAATTGGATAGTAACTTCCCCACAAGCTGGATGCCATTTATAATGCTATGTTTTTACTCTTAAATATATCTTGAATATATATATATATATTGATATTTGGGATGCCAGAGTCTCATTTAGGATGAGCACTCAAATTATTATTTATATTCCTTAATCATACTTGGGTTCCTTTCCAAAGGTCTATTCTTGTGTTTACCAATTTACTTATCTATTCTACCTTCAATATATTATTTATAACTAAATAGTGTATCTGGTATGTAAGCATCAAAAGAATTACAATAAGGATCGTTTATTCATTTAATTTCAACAACGTTAATGATTCAGATTTTAATAATATATATAAATAGGATTGCCATAAAATACATTACAAAAAACAAATGAAACTTATCTATGGACAGGGGTAGCTTGGGTTACTGGTCGTTCTTCTTCCTTGACATCTCCGCTCGCTTCGTTCGGCCGCTCTTCTCTCTCGGGGTATCCGTCTTCTTCTTTCCGGCCTCGTCTTCCGAGTACCTTCCTGCTGTGCGTCTCTCTCCCGAGTCCTTTCTCCAGCCTCCTATTTCAAGAGTTTTCTTCTCTCCCCCTCTCCTTCCTTCTCCACTATCTTGGACCATAAAACCATAAGGGACCAAGGGTCTGTTTATTGTCCCAAACATATTCCCTTTCATGTGTCCCGACATGACACATTTTTCCCCCTCAGCCTCCCTTTCATGGTGCCGCCTGCATCAGTACATAGCAATATATATATATATATATATATATATATACACACAATAAAACACATCATTCATTCATCAATTTTAATCTCAAAACTAAATGTATAATAATAAGAATAATCATATGATCGATAGAAAAAGCTAACCAACTTAAAATTTTATCGATAATTTGTACTAATATCTCTGCAGTAATGAGAGACTTGAAGAGAAAAAAAAAACTCCAAAAATAAGTGTTGACAGGTTATTTCCTATTATTCCGAAAAACAACTATTATCTCTCTGAAAATAATAAGGTTAATCCTAAGTTAGAGAATTTAACAGAATAATAAGGAAAAGCTGACAAATTTGACCGTAGAAGTTCAAGTTCGGACAGGTATGACGTGTTTGAACTTGCACGATGACCAAGAGCCAAAAACCGAAAATAGCAACAACTAAAAAACGAGCCCCAGGTTTCATAAAGAATTCTAAAACAGACAACCCAATACCCTCTACTAAAACTGCTATCAAGAAATTTGTTTCGCCACCAAATGTAGAAAAAGCAACTTCCAATGAAACCATATCTCAACATGTTCCAAACCCATCTAATAATCAAGAGAAGCCATTATCATGCCCTACATCAAAGCCTCCTCCTATTCATTTAAAACATGTTAAAAATTATAAAGAACTATATCAAACTTTATCATCGGAAGTCGGACCTCAGGGATTTTACTGCCGTTCGAGCATAACCCAGACAACCATTTACCCTTCCCTCAACTCCAGGCAATTATCGCAAAATAATAAAGATATTACAAGCTCAAAACGCTTTATTCCACACGCATCAGCAATCAGGAAGAAAAACTTTTTCGCATCGTTATACGAAATCTACACTCTACAGCACAACTAGAAGACATAAAAATTGAGCTTGAAGAACATGGGCACAAAGTAAAAAAAGTTATCAATGCTCAGTATCCAAGGTTGAAAATACCATTACCTATATTTTTCATAGACTAAGAGCAAAGTCAAAACCAAAATGTATTTAAACTTGAATTTTTAGTTCACACAAAAATTAAAATTGAAGAACCATATATGAAAAATGAACCACCGCAATGTCAAAGATGCCAGGCCTACGGTCACACAAGAAGTTACTGTAGCCTTCTTGCCTAATGTGTCCGGTGCGCAGGACCACATCTTACAACTGAGTGTACGAAGACAAAAGAAACTCCGGCCACTTGCGCTAACTGCAACGGTGCACACCCTGCAAATTACAAAGGATGCTCAGTTTTTAAAACTTTAAAAACTCTTCATAATAATATATCTACAACCATTTCAACAACCGCGTCAACTACACTAGTCAACCAGGAGCCTTCTTCCCAGATTAAAAATGTTGTTGATACCTCTATGGTAAATGAAATGGTAACCTTAACAAACGAACAAGAAAAATCAGGCCTACATCCAGTTGAACACTTTTCTTCGTCGGAGCGAACTAGAGAAAAAGCTACAAAGGTAACAGGGAGTTATTCTTCCACTCTTTCTTCCTACCCACCTTCTTTATCTTTCGATATTTCCTCAGTTATAAAATCTTCTATTGAATCTTTGCTTTCTGAACTCAAAGCCTTTTTATCTCCAATTCTTGAAATTCTCGCTAAATTAACTTCCTCTATCAATTCGAATCCTTCTTATGGCTAAAAATCTATTACCTTCTCTTAAAATACTCCTTTGGAACTCCAATGGTCAGCTCCATAAAAATACGAAAATACGAACTAGAAACTTGCCTAAAAGAATACGACATAAACATTGCACTTGTAACAGAAACTCATTTAACAGACAAACAAACATTCAAAATTCATAGATACAAAGTATATTGAACAGACCATCCGGACCACTCGGCCCATGGAGGTACTGCAATCATTGTAGACAAATCATCACTTTGTTCCTTCCACTTCTACGAATACATTGCAGCTCACGACTATTTGCTTACCTTCTCCAAAATATCAGCTAACAATTTCTTCCGTTTACATTGCTCCGAACAAATTTATTTCCATAAGTGACTATGGGTAAACCATTCTTAGCTGGTGGTGACTTTAATGCTAAAAATAATAGATGAGGTTCTCGAATTTCAAATACTCGCGGGAAAAGGCTAAATAAATGCATAGAAGAGCTAAAACTTTCTACTATTTCCCCTTCTGAACCTACTTATTGGCCTACAGCAATATCAAAGTCACCCGATGTTATCGATTTCTTTGTTACGAACTCCTTGCCACTTAAACATTCCAAAGTTACCACCCTTTCTGACCTCTCTTCAGATCATAGCCCAGTTTTCCTCCAGCTGTCAAATCACCCATTTACAAAACCTGCTCCCATAGCATTAATAAATGGCTATATAAACTCGAGTAAGTTCCAAAATTATTCAAACAACAAAATCAGCCTCAATACTAACATACATACAGCCGATGACCTGGAAAATCCTGTTAATCACTTGACCAAGTGTATTCAAAACGCAGTTTGGTATTCCACAACACCAAAGACAACTTTACCAAAACCTGATTCCTACCTACCTTAACCAATACGAAATCTTATTAAAGAAAAACGCAGAACTAGAGCTTTATGGCAAAGAACAAGATATCCTTCATACAAAACAGAACTCAACAAACTAACCCGAAAACTACAACAAGAATTATCTTCTTCTTCTTTCGCATCACCTTTATGGTGCCTCTCAGCGTAAGGGAGCGTTTAACCAGGACTGCCACTCTTCCCTGTTCCTAGCTAGGTTCCTCGCCTGGCGGACATTTTTGCCTATTTTCCTGCACAACCGCTCGACATATTCCAGATAGGACATTCTAGGGCGTCCTCGTGGTCTTCTACCTTCAGGGATGTAGTCCATCGTCTTCAATGGGTCTCTGCAGTCCTCCATCCTCAGAACATGCCCAAACCATTTTAATTGGTGGGCCTCGAGCATCTCCTTCATTGCTACGATCCTGAGTTCCTCCCTGATCGTTTCATTGCGGATACAATCTCTTCTTGTTTTTCCTGAGATTCTTCGAAGAAATTTCATCTCTGCAGCCGTGATTCTACTCTCCAGCCTGTCCGTTAATATCCAACTTTCGGCACCATACAGGAGCACAGGTAGATATACCGACTTGAAGATGTTGAGCTTCACTTTTCTGCCTACTTCTCGCTTCCCAACAACAGCATTACAGATCTGGTAGTAGACCGAGTTTGCTTTTTCTATCCTATTTGAGATTTCAAAGTCTAATTTTCCAGTACCGTTCATTACTGCTCCGAGGTAGGTGAAGTCCGTGACCGCTTCCATCTCTCCTCCGTTGCATTATATATGGATTTCTTCCTGTACCCTTCCTACTTGCAAGATCTTGCTCTTGCCGGTATTGATCTGCATGCCTTTCCTACGGAGCTCTTCATCCCATTCATTCACGGCTTGCTGTAACTTTTCTGTGGAGTCTGCAATGAGGACAATGTCATCTGCATAAAGCAGAAGCTGAGTCACTACAGGCAGGAGGTTTCTTCGGCCCAGGAACGTCCTTTCAGTTCGTCTTTTGCATATTGCTGTTATTTCATCCATATAAAGTATAAATAGCAACGGGCTTAAGCTGTCACCCTGCTTTACTCCTTTTGCCATATCAAAGTGCCCAGACTCCTTCCCTTTACAGCACACATACAGACTTTACACATATAGAATTTACAGCATCCACCAGGCTTTTTGGGATGTTCTTAGCTCTGAGTGATTCCCATATTTCGTTTCTTGGGACAGAGTCAAATGCTGCTTTAAGATCGAGAAAGGCGAAGTACATGTTCTTGTCTCGTTCCCAGGATTTTTGTATGATATTTCTTAGAGAGAATATATGGTCTTGAGTTTGTCACTCCCTCCTCCGGCATTTCATCCAAAAGAAATCTATCAAGTACTGAACAAAATGCCAAACAAAAAAGCTCCTGGCTGTGATCTCATCACTCCCTTCATCCTCCGCCACTTACCTCGGAAAGCTGTTCTCTTTCTTACCCTCATCTATAATTCAATCATGCACACAACCTATTTTCCGCTCCTTTGGAAACTTTCCACAATTTGAATGATACCTAAGCCTTCTACACCTGTCACTAATACTTCATCTTATCGTCCAATTTTACTCCTCCCTATAATGTCTAAATTATTTGAAAAAATCTTCCTTAATTGCATAAAGTCTATCCTCGAATATAGCAGAATGATACCAAACCACCAATTTGGCTTTCGTTCTTATCACTCCACTGTACAACAGTGTCATCGTATCGTGGATGCAATATCTATCGCTTTTGAGAAAAAAGAATATTGCTCTGCGATTTTTCTTGACATTGAAAAAGCATTTGATAGTGTCTGGCACAAGGGTCTTCTCTGGAAAATAAAACCTCGCTTACCTCCTACATACTTTTTAATTCTTCAATCTTATTTCCAAGACAGATTCTTCTGTACTTCCGTTGGCTCTTCGATTTCCTCCTTCATCCCTCAATACAGGGATGTACCGCAAGGCAGTGTTTTAAGCCCTATTCTCTATTCTGTATACACCTCTGATATTCCCGAGCACTCTTGCACCAACATCTGTACATTCGCAAACGATACAGCCATTATTTCTTCTCACAGAGACACAAATCTAGCATCTATAGCTCTTCAAAATCATTTATTTGATTTAGAAAAGTGGTTCTATAAATGGCAAATCAAAATAAACGCCTCAAAATCGAGCCATGCTTCTCTCTACGCAAAGCTTCGAGTCCAGCAGTCAAAATTGACAACGACGAAGTACCTTCCAAAAATTATGTACGTTACCTCGGACTATACTTGGACAAAAGACTTACATGGAACGTACATACAAAATAAAAAAGACAAGAACTGACTAGACGGTACAAACAACTATCACATCTTCTGGACTACAGATCTTTACTTGACTTGAGGAACAAACGACTTATCTATAATAGTATACTAAAACCTATTTGGACATATGGAGCAGAACTTTGGGGTTCAGCAAAAAAAGTTCACATACACAAGATACAAACAACACAATCCAAAATTCTCAGAAAAATTATTAATGGTATGTTTCGAATCACACTATACACAACGACATGAACATTCCCACTATAAAATCATATATTCATAACAAATACATAACATTCCACTCATCGACACAATATCACCCAAACCCACTCGTTCTTCCGCTTTCCTACTCCCTGTTACCTGGACATGATAAAAAAAGATTAAAAAGACATTGTCCAAGAGACCTACTCAACAATTGATATATTTTTTTTTCCAAAATAACTGGATGATCATGGAGAAAAACGAAGAGAAAGACACTTCAATCAAATTTGCTAGATGCGCAATTGCGCAGATACAAAAGAAAATTAAATAATAATAATAATAGTAATAAATATATAATTTCCGCTTTTTTGGGAATGGTAAGGATTAGGTGATTGAATATACGGGATTTGAAGGTTGAAAGATTATCGGAACGAAGAATGGAAGAAGGTATAGGTAGAAAATGCTATAGAAGCTATGCCAAAAGCTGCTTTTTGGTAGAATGGTGTGTATACCGAGAACGGGTGTTACTGGAGTGGAACGAGGTTTTTTTATTGATGGAGATCGGAAATGTATATAGAGGAATAGGGAGCAATAAAAAGTTCCAAAATAATATGCAAAAATATTTATTAAACTATTTCTTAGTTTTCATTGCTTCGTGATGTCATTTAGCGAGGACCGTTGTACCTCGGGCCTTGGAAGGAGAGTCTGTTCTCAGCACCCGATCCTGAGGTGAGTCTGTTGGACAAGCTCGTGAGCAAGGTGATGGCCTTCTGGACGAAGCTGATCAACACTTGAGACAGGGTTTTGTCGCCAAACACAGCTGTTGGTAAAATTAAAATAATTTAATTAAATTTTTAAAAAAAACATACTACCTAAGGCAAAAAAATTTGGACGGTACCAGGAATGTATTAAAATCTAAAAGAAATTAGTATCCCGGAGGACAATATCTTGAACAGGGGTGGAATTAGTTGAATGGTGAACATCTACGGGGGTCGATTTAAGCTGCCCCACCGTTTCCATATTCACTCTTATTAAGCATAACTTAGAGAAAAAATGATTATAATTAAAAACATATATATTCTTGTTAAGATATTCATTTGAAAATACAGATGTTACTAATTTGTTACAAAAAATTAAACATCACAATCCATCAAATGAATTAAAATAAAATATCTAACTGCTAAAAAATAAAGAATTAGTTAACAACAATTATATAAAAAGAAAAAATAGCCAATGCTTACATATCTGTGCCCCAGAGACAATATTTTCAATGTTAGTAATACTTTAGGTATTTTAATACTACATAAATAAACATAATGATAAATATTTCCAATTACTTACCTATTCCAAATATTAGTTAACATTCAAATTATAATTAAATTAACATTAATCTAACAATTTTCTTTAAGCTTTTTTGATCTTTATAGCGTCCTTTATCTCCGAGGTTTATATTCTAGTGATTTTCCTTATTATTGTTGCATAAAATATCTAAATATGCCTAAAACATTTCTATTAAATGAAGCCTAGCTTGTTCTTTATCACACTTACCTCCGGCTCATCTAAAACAAAATTACTTTCTTCCTTACCATCGTAGAGGGTGTTGAAGAGGCCGGCGTTCTCTTGGGCAGCAGCGACGGCGATCACTGCCACGAAGAAGAAGACGAAAGGAAGGAATCTCATGTTTGCTTATTTCTCTCTGTCTAGGACTGATGAGGATTTACCTAAAGTGTCCTCTTTATATATATCGGTTTCTTCAGCTGGGCAAACAATAATATCGGGGGCATCTGCGTGTTTTTTTGTCGCGATTAGACTAGACAAATAATTATTTAAGCAAATCTGTTGATACGAGCAGGTGTAATCGGTGAGGACAGTTGTTTGATGCTGGCAAAATTGGATAGGCTTTGCCATAGTGTGTCGTGAGACATCAAGAGTAAACTATGTTAAATAATAATGTATATGATGATTTTAAACATAAACAGAATTATTAGATAACATATACTAATAAATGATAAATGAACAATAATAATTTATTTTCTTTTTATGTTTAATCCTTTTTGTTAGAAACATTTATATATTTATCGAACTACATTTTTCTCGAAGGTAATGTTCCTCTACTTCTGTTCTTATTGTTATTAATTCTATAGTAAAGTTTCACCACTATATAACATTCATTTTCCTTTATTGTTTTCCTTTTATGTTACTTAATTTACTTCCGATTTATGGTTTATTCTTATAATTAAGTCACTGTCTAGAAACATTGTTGTTTTTTAAATTCAACTTAGCTATTCTTAAGCGATATTTTGTGCCAGAATAAATATTTTTTCTATAATATAGATATAATATAATAAGAGAGAATATTATTAGTATACATATACAGGGTATTTCAGTTTTAAGTAGCCAGAATGAAAATTTGAAGTAATTACCTCAAAACAAGAAAAAAATTCCTGTGGAGGTATGTCCGCAAACGCTTTGTTTTGAGATTTTCCCACGTTAAGATTCATTGCTATGAATTATTTAGGCATAGTAAACAATAAAATAAATATTTAAAAAAATAAAAATAAAATATTTTGTTTGTTCTAACTACTTTATTCATCATTAAGTGTAAACTTTGACGTTCATATTAAATGTTGTTCAAAGTAGTTTCCTTGAGCATTAATTCATAATTTATTAGTTCATGTTATACGCTATATATCTTTAGCTCCGAATAAGCACAGATTCAGATTTTCTTAATCTTATTTATTATTTCATTAATTTATCAATTTTTATTTAGTATTTTAATTTTTACAAGTATTTAGAAAATGTAAGGCATTGTTTTGGGATTTCCTTACTCTCATAGTTATATCCATAATGTTTTTTAAAACTATATTCAGAATTAAAAATGGTTATTGCTGCACACTTAAACGAAGCGTGATAAAAAGTTTAAACAAAAATATGTATTTTTAATACCACCAAATATTGTGCATTTTCACCACTATGACACAATACCGTTTAAGATATATATTATTAATATTATTTTTTTGTGAGGTCTCATTTTCCATGAGTCATCCTGAAGAAAATGCATTTTTCCAGGAAATATGACTCTTAATTAACAATATAATTTAGAAATAAAATAAAAAAATTAAAGCGATTAATGAATAACATACAACCTTCAAACAAAAGCATTTATTACATTTTTTATACTGAATATATCTCGAAAACCAATACAGAAAATGATTAACGAAATCCTCTAAAAAATTCAAATATTAACTGGCAATTTAGGAAAATTAACATATTAGTTGTGAGTTCTCTTAAGAATAATATATACTACAATACGGTCAACTCACAGAAATATAATACTACCACGAAATACACAAAAATTTACCTTTAATAAGCGCATAATAAATGATATTGTATATCATTAACAGAAAGAAACGTTAAAACTTGAATAAGTAAAGCATTTCAAGTATATCAATAAATTCTTCTGTCTAGTAACACTAAGAGGAAGCTAACAGCATAATATTGTTATTATAATATAATATAATATAATGAGAAATATTACGACAACAGGAAGAGCTACAGTAACACCCTGAAATTCCCCGTTCGATTCACTGGAGGATGATAAGAGCTTTTTCATTCAACCATGTAGTGAATTTATTTGTGGTTCTAAAGTTTATTTAGTAGCTGCCTAATACAGTAAACGTATGTAGAATGTAATCAATGGAAAACAATTTAGGAAGATTACTTACCGGATCATTTTAACCCTTTAACTGCTAAAGACAATATATGCCGGCGTAACGGAACGTGCCTCCTTACTAAAGACGATATATGCCGTCGTGCCTCACACACGCTCTCAGTGCTAAAGACGATATATACCGTCACACTGCTTTTCTATCTATTTTCTAAAGCCCAGTATAGACAACGCGACATTATAATGTTGGTCTTTGTATAGACACATGCTTTGAAGATGTTTATATAAAATAAAATTATTAAGCAAAAAGTTATGGTGTTAGAAAAAAAAATATTTAAAAACTCCGCCAGTGTCGGTTTATACTAATACGTTAACAGACAGTAGTAAAGGGGAGTAATGAAGGATAGAATGCAGGTAAAAAGTATGTAGCAAAGGCCGGTAGACAGGTAGCCGGCTCACTTAGCGCTGTGATAGATATAAAGTTCTTCACTTCAGCTCACGTGCATCCTCCGCTACAGCTTCCATCCACCTCTCATTTGGTCTCATATGATTGAAATCCTACTCTCCGTGTGCCATGGATTCCCTCTGTGAGAATCTTTTTGCGAATCCGAGTGTCCTTTATGCCTGTCACGTGACCTGCCTATCGCAGTCGGCCAAGTTCGATTCTGACAACATCTAAGGTCTTATATCTCCCTGTTGTATCGCCTTCTTTTTTTTTTTTTTTTTTTTTTTTTTTTTTTTTTTTTTTTTTAAAAAAATGGTATCGCCTTCTCCACATTCCTCCCACTTTTATTGGACCGAAAACCTTCCTCAGGATTGTCCTCTCGAAGATTTAGAGTCTTTTCTCGTCTGCCTTTGTTAGAGCCCAAGCCTCTGTGCAGTATGTGTACCGGTCGAATCAGGGTTTTGTAGATCCAGCAGCTTTGCCTGCCCAGAAAGGAACTTGCTAGTTAGTCGCTTCATTAGGCTATAATAGCACCTATTAGCAGAATTAATTCTTCTTCTTTTCTCCTGAGACATGTCATTTTGTGAATTAATTTCTGCCCCTAAGTAGACGAAGCTGTCAATCGAATCGGTACTGACCAACTTCGAATATATTTGGTCTTCTGTATGTTGGTATTAAGCCCAAGTTTCTTGGCTGCCTCTTCCAGTGTTATTTCAGCGCCCTTTTAGATCTTGCCTAGGATTTGGACTAGTCTGTTGAAAAGGGTTCAAACTACCTGAATTCCGGAATTTCTTATGGCCATTTCTGTTCCAAGGTTGAAGAGTAGACAGGCGAGGGCATCTCCTTGTCTCACTCCAGTATGGAATTCTCGTGAAAGATCTGATTCGACTTTTACAAGACACTTTGACCCTTGCATAGTAATTTTCACAAGACAAATGATTTTCTGGGGTATATTCAGATCTTTAGGGCTCGATATAATTCATTCCGGTCCATGCTATCGTAGGCTGGTTTAAAATCTACAAATAGGTGGTGTGTGACCACCTTGTACTTATTGTATTTCTCCAGAATTATCCTTTGTGAGAATATCTGGTCTACCGTAGACTGCCCGCTTCTAAAACCTGCTTGATAATTCCCCAGCTCTTTCTCTGCATATGGTGAGAGCCTTGCGAATTCAATGTTCGAAAAAACCTTATATGAGCAAGATAGCAGGGTGATTCCTCGGTAGTTCTCACATTCTGCCTTGTCTCCCTTTTTATGGATCGGACAAATGAGTGCCTTACCCCATTGAATAGGCATCCGCTCCTCTTTCCATATGTCGAGTATGAGGTTCTATAGTGCTTTCTCTAATTCTTCTCCACCATACTTCAAGAGCTCTGACTGAATACTATCCATTCCGGGAGCTTTTTAATTTGGCAAGGGCGTCATCGAGCTCATCCTCATCTCTGCGTCCTCCATAGGCCCCCCCTCATTCTGTTCGAATATGGGTTCTTCTCTATTCAGGGATTTTTTTAAGAATCTCACCCATCTCTCAAGTACATCATCTGTTTGAGGTTCCATCTTCATTCTTGCAGCAGGTTACCTTGGGTTTGAATATGTGTTTCCCTTCATATACTTTCCGGAAGAATTGGCGGCTTTCGTATGATCTTCTGTAATCCTCTATATCTTCCATCTGCCTAGTCTACCATGCCCTTTTCTTCCTTTGGTTGACCTTCTTTTCTGCCCTTCTAGTTTCCTTTTAAACAGCAGTTATGTACCTAGTGTGCCTTAGTATCATTTGTCGGTATGCCTCATTTTTGCGGTTTGTCATATGCAGGTATTCCTCATCAAACCATTTTGATTTGCTTATTTTAAGCTTATATCAGATGGTTTCTTTTGCCTTAGATATTATTGCGTTTTTATACATCCCCATTGTTTGTCAATGTCGTCATCTGTGTTCCTAAGTTCATCAGCCAGTCTGCTTTCTATTTTTTCTTGATAGGCTGTAAGATGATTGGATTACCTGAATTTAGTGACATCCAATGGTTTTCCAGTCTGATTCCGGCGGTTGCTTGTCACTGGTATTCTGGTTCGGATTCTTGCAATGCACAGGTAAGTGGTCTATCCATGTTTGCTCTCCTTTATGATCTTAGGCTTATTAGGTCTGACTTGTGCCATGAACTTAAAAGGAGGGGATCAATCTGGTTCGTCACTCTTCCATCTGGAGATCTCCACGTCTCCTTATGAATGTTTCTTCTTGGGAACAGCGTACCTCCTATTACAAGTCCATGTGTTGTTGCAAAGATTACACCCCTATGCCCATTTTCATTGCTTCTTTCATGGAGACTGAATTTGGTTGATATCCTTTTTCCTGTCCTACTTGTGCATTATAATCACTAAGCAATATTTTTTCATCATGTTTTGGGCATTTGCTAAGAATCTTTTCTACATCTTCATAGAACTGGTCTTTATCTTCCTTAAAAGCTACTTCGGTAGGTGCATGACAGTTTATTATAGAATAATGGTAAAATTTCCCCTTTATTCTGAGGTAGCACAGCCTCGGACTTATCAGAGTGAATTTCAATACCAGGTAATTGTTGCGAGCTCGCCCACCCACCACGAATCCTGTCCTAAAAGTACGGTGAGTTCCATGACAGCTGTAGTATAGAGTGTGGTATTTCATTTCATAGAGCCCTTCATCTAGCCAGTGAATTTCCTGGATTGCCGCTATGTCAGTTTTATATTTTTCAAGTTGTTTAAGAAGTGTAAGTCCTTAAGACGGTCTATGGGACGAATTGGCGAAACTCCAACATCTTAGAGACTTCTGGGTTTTTTCTATTGCATTCTATCTAACACATATTGTTCGAAACCATCCAATGTTATCATAGCAGTAATTTTTTTTTTTTTTTTGTTTCACTGTAATACGAGTAGCTCTTACTGGCTATCTATAATGGAAAACTCGTTGAAGTTTTCAACTCTGCATAAATAGAATGTCTCTAAAACTCTGCATAAATAAAAAGGGACATTTGTGGTCTATTGAATATTTGCTGAAAACTCAATGAGATGAAAGTGGTTGGGGAGATAAAGAATTTTATTGAGGTGAGGCTCCTAGGCAATATCTTGCTTCATCGGTTTTCGAATTAATTCGTTCCATTCTCTAGTAATATTCTCCTCCACCAGCGCGGAATCTGTTTTCAAGGGAGTATTATAGTAGTTTCTTTGGATAGCTGATAGCTTGAGAAATTGTTATTAATATCCTTCTCTTCTGATTTTTTTTTTTTTTTGTGTAATGAACAATGGAATAATATCTATTAGTCCATTCAAGAGCTTTTCCTAATTATTCCTTCAGTATGTACTTATATACTTATTGTTTAATAATTTAGATTAACTAAAGCTTTGATAATTTTAAGTGAAGTTTTATTCAATCATCTTCAGCTCTTTCGTTACTGTTTTACTCTTTCGTAATTAACTAATATTCATATCATTATAGAATTTCAGTTGCTTTCCCGCCGCATTCTTCAACATTTTATTTATGGATAATACATACATTAAACAAATATATATAATAAAATATACAATTTGTGTTACATGGACATATGACTAGAATTTTTTTTTTCCCTATACTTATATTTGGCCAGAAACTGCCTTCAGCGGATCTATTGTAAAACTTAAAATACCCCCGGGTAAAAGAAGTATTTATATTTATGCTGTAATATATTTTTATATTGTTTACATATTTGTGTTGGGGTGTAAACATTTTTTTAATACATGGAGTTTAGAATAAAAAAAAAAATGGGTCCTGGAATGTGTCTATTTATTTTTAAACTAAGTTTAGGAATCTCAACTGATAATTTCACAAGGTTATCAGTTCTTCCATTTTTTCAGGATACTTTGAAAAATCGGGAAGAAAAAGTAGAAACGCTGAAAAATTATGATCACAAATTTTTTTCTCATCAACTTCATTTTTTCTCTGGTATCTTGATTATTGGAATAAACTTGCCTTATTTATTTTACAGTGACAAACTTAATCGTACATCAAAACCAAAATCGATTTATTTTCACGTTAAAAAAAAAATTGTTTTATAAAAATAAAAATATTATAATAAATATGACACAGTTATTAAAATTCAGTTTCATTGGCATTTTTATCATTAGCTTTATTAGTTAATGTTATATAATTATCATATAAATTATTTATACATTAAAAACATAATCAAATATGTCTTCAGCTCCATTTTATAAGGTAATTAATAGTTTGTATTAATATATATACATATAAAGCAGGGTAATTATTCATATTATATATATATATATATATATATATATATATATATATATATATATATATATATATGTATATAACTGAATAACCATTTACAAACTGATACTCCACTATTAGCGCGATAAAAATCATTATGATTTTTTTATGTGTCCCACGCTATTGCGGGTTGAGTAACAAAATTTTAATGTATTTTCTGATGGTTCGTGATGTATCTACGAGAACTGACTGTTGAGCCTCTCACAACATATTAATATATTATTTTAATTCATCCATGTCTGGCACAGTATGGTATCAGCCCATTGGTAGATATTATGATTATGGTCGTGATACTTATAATAATAACAATTATTACGACTAGAAAGTTCATTCTAATTAATTTGAATTTCCATCCAAAAATGATGAATGTTGTTCAAGTAAACCGGGTTATTCCTCCATTCGTTCTTAAGGCTTTATACACGGTCTTAAGTTCTAAATGTGGAACAAAAGGAAGAGAGATTTCTAATGTGCTAGTTCTACATATAATCCGATTAAATTCGCTCACTTTAGTGGACGTGTTTAACGGAATGAATTTTCACACCATCTTTCTCGCCATGAGCACATAAGATATGTGTTGTGACGTAATTTAATGTGTGATATACATTCCATATGTTTAATACACATTGTGTAATAAATGTTTTTGGCAAGTCATACTTTGCTCAAAAGTGCGTTATTACTGCAATTTAAACCTCGTCTTTAGACTCATATTAGTCGTAAAAAAGAGACATAAAAACTGGCGACGAGGATAAAAAAAAAAATGGCGGACAAAACAATTTTACCGGCACCGATATTATTCGACAACCAACAATGTTGGAAGTTCTTCTTAGGAAGGATGGTGAGTACATTTAATTACACTTCTACTACCGATGAAGATACGAAGAAAAATTATTTATTGGCCTTTTTAGGAGATGACGTAATGGGTTTATTACTATTCCTTTGCATTCCGACTGAACCGGCAACTAAGACGTTTCAGGAACTTACCACTCGGTTAACCAATCATTTTGCACCCGTCAAATCAGTCTTTGTGGCGCGGAAAGAGTTTTATACAGCTCAACAAAAAGATAACGAGACAGTGACTGGGTTTTCAGCTCGAATTCGTTCTCTTGCAGCACCCTGAAAATTCGGCACCGAATTGCATGAAGTGTTAAGGGACATTTATGTTTTGGGACTCTATAATGTAAAAATAAGGGAGAGACTTTAAGAAGAAGATCCATCTGAGACAGGTTGTACGTTCACAAAAATGGTCACGCTTACTGCATCAAAAGAAGCTTCATTGAAGGAATATAAAGAAAGAACCAACAGGTTTTTTTCATACTAGACAACAGGAACACAGGAATAAATGTCAAGTTTGTGGACGAAACAACCATGTGTCAGATAAATACAAATACAGAACATATTCCTGCCATAATTGTAAACGAGTAGGACACTTGGCTCCTATGTGTCGAATTAAAAAATCAGGTTTCAACAAGGAAAGGACACAGCAATAATTGACAGAAGACCAAAGTTGTCAATCAGAATCTGTCAGAAAATGAGGTAAGCTTACCTGATACATTTTTTTCCATCAGGCAAGATAAGGGGAATAATTCCCAATACTGTGTGGATTTGATTATTTTTAACTTTTAAATTTGAGATTGATACTGGGTCACTACATAATGTTATTTCTGATGATTTTTATAGGACTAATTTTTCACAAATTTTACTACCTCCTAATGATATTAAACTGTCAGGCTGTGTAGGTAATCCTATAATTCCAATGGGGAAAATGAAATTTAAAAAAAGAGGTTCGTTACAAGGAGGTAAAATTTCAACTTCGAACTCTATGTTGTTAAAAATGGAGGACCTCCACTAATCGGCAGAAGAGGATTGGAACAGATGAAAATCAGTCAGGGGAAAGAGAAATATGGCCCGAAATATCTCACGATATCAGAAAGAGGAAATGTTACACTTAAGCAGCCTCTGCCGCATGATCAATTTGCAAAGAATGGAGAGTTCATTAGAAATGATAAAAGATATGCAAACAAAGTGACCCGAGATTATGTGAGAGATATTATTACACCAGGGAAAGGGGACACTGCCAAGAATTTGATTTTGTGTAAATCGGAATTAGATAAACTTGAATCAGTTCAGGACACTGAACGAATACGGTGAAATAAAGAAACAACGTGAACAATATGAACTGGAAGCAGCAGAAAGTAATAACAGAAAGCGGGAGCTTCAAAAACACCATGTCAGCTACAGTGAAATGGGCCCTGTCTAAGTTGGAATATGTGGCAAAGCTGATAATGTAAAGAAAACAGATACAGGAAGAATTAGAAGAAGAAGAGAAATGTCTTGATGAGATGATGGAACAAGAAAGATTAAAGAAATTAGCCAGAAAAAAGGAAGAATTTCTTTTTCGACAGGAGAAAAAGGAAGAGTATAGTAATAGCCTTGACGAACAAGTGAAACGAAATAACTTGGAAAGAGAGATGGAAGCAGAAAAAAAACAAAGAGAAGCGATGATTTTAAACGAGGCAGTAATGCAATCTAAAATTGATCATTTGAGACAAAAAGGAGAGAAAAAAATGAGACAAGAGAAAATACGAAAGGAAATAAACAGAATGAACGAGCAAATTCTAAATGATTTGGACAAAGAAAATGGAAAGGCAAAGTTGGCTGATTTGAAGATTCAAGTATTAATGAAGAAGAAAGCTGAGGAAGAGCAAAAAAGAGAAGAAGAACTTTTTAAGAGTAAAAAGAGAAGAAGAAATGAAACTAGCGAAAATGAGAAAAACTCAGCAACTACGCTCAGATGATATAGGAAGGAGAGAAGCAGCCAGGGATAAAATAATTCAAGAGCAATATGAAGAACAATGGGGGAAAAAGGAAAGGAAAGAGTATGAAGATAAGGTCAAAGCAAATGAAAAATTAAAAGAAACCAGAAGATTACAAATTAAAGAAAAACAAAGAACTCAAGCTAAGGAAAGGGAAAGGAAATTAGAAGAAGTTGCCAGACTTCAAATGATAGAAGAAGCAATAAAAAACAAAACAAAAAGATCTAGAAGAAAGAAAAAAGCAAAACGTGCAAGACTCACACCATATGTGCAAACATGGTGGTAATCGGCAAGTGATTTTCAAGCCATGGGATTTAGTATGGGCTCGTGATTATCGAGCTGGTTCAGGGAAATGGGAGAAAGGAATGGTTCAAGACCAACTGGGACTCCAGACATACTTAATAAGAATTTGAGAGGGTTTATTATGGAAGCGACACATAAATCAATTGGGGCCTAGATTGGAATCAAAAGAGAAGGACTCAAGCGAGCCGTACAAAGCACAATATAGCCCGTTGGTCTCAGACGAGGAAGACAGGATTGCAGGAGATAATGCACCAAGGAGGCCTCAGCGGAAAAGAAAAAAAAGCCTCTCCGTTTTCGGCAGGACTAAGTACATACCAGTGCCAGCCAGATACCCAGTATGTGATTTAGGTATTTTTTTTTGTTGAGGGGAGAAGTGTAGTGACGTAATTTAATGTGTGATATACATTCCATATGTTTAATATACATTGTGCAATAAATGTTTTTGGCAAGTCATACTTTACTCAAAAGTGCGTTATTACTGCTATTTAAACCTTGTCTTTAGACTCATATTATTCGTATAAAAGAGACATAAAAATATGGATGAGCACTTTTGGTTCCTTATAATGATTGATATAAAATGTACCTATAAACGAATTACGATTAAAGATAATTCATTCTATGGAATAATGAAACTGTGATTGAAAACTTTTGTGAATATAAATATTATAGCTTATACATTTAAAGCTGCTTATTTACCAATAATAATTAATATATTGTTAGCTGCGCCTCTTCTCTAGGACTTCCTGGACACTTAAGAAGGGCTGGGTGGGGACAGGGTATCGTCGAAGTCACATAGGGAAACTAGGTAAACAAAATAAACCCAAAACATCCACTTATCAAAAATAAAAATCTTCTATATTGAACCAAAAATAATATATAATCAACCCTAACATTAAAAAATGACAATAATAATAGTCCTAAAGACGTTAAGAAAAATAACAACTACAACAAGGTTCATCAACAATAATCATTATCCCAAAACCACTAATAAAAATAATGATTTCAATATGAAACAAGATCCATCATACAAAACAATAATCGTATAGGCATTAATAATAATAGCTATTTAAAACAACTTCCATCCTCCCAAACCATAATTCTATATGCACTAGTAATTAATAATTAAAATTTTAATAAAAGATCTCCCATCTGTTTTTTGATCGAAACATGAGTGATTAAAAATAAAATGTTTAATTGTCATGTTTGATCGGCTCTATCATTTAACTGACACTACATCTGGCTACACCCATATTCTAGCCTGACTACAGTAACATAGAGTTCCCTACGTGGACAGCTCATCTTCTTTCCAGATTGAACCACGATCCTGCTCGCCGGGACTACCAGTTCTCAACTCTGACTTATAGAGAAAACGAATGGGTATTAAACGGCTCATTCGAGCTAGCATAAACATTTTTACCCCTGGATCTGGGAGGTGCTGCTACTTGTGGACGAAATTCGAAAAACATTCTTGAAATAAAATCTAATTTAATTAAATATTCGATTAGCTTCGGGGTGGAAGTGGAAACCGCTGGGTATATCCGGCCTCGATTCCAGAATCGGACCTGGGATTGTTTATTCAGCACGTCTCGACCAAAGATGAGAGCCTTAACAATTAACATTTAATATACCTATTTTAAGTTTACTCAGTTTGTTACAACATATTAATTTAAATAAACTTTGACTCTCTAGTTCCTCATTATTAGCTTCTCAACCATTATTATTATTTATTTATTTCCTTTTGCATTATTCTTAAGTTTCTTTCCGGATTCCTTTATTCAGAGCACTCTTATCTGGTAAATTTAGTAGAGTCTTTCTTACGTTTCTCCATTCCTTCGTCAAAAATCCTTTTTGGCTTGTTCTTACATCTATTTTTCACCCCTGCACTTCCCTTGACAATCTTCCTTCAGGCATTCCTTTCAAATGTTCAATCCATCCTTCTTAGGGATTATTAGGTTTAATTTATTTTACGGTAAAAAGGTATACGTGTATAAATAATTAAAATTTTATTTTATCAGAGTCGAGATAATGCCGTAATTTTTTTTTAACATTCGATTTAATTGGTATTTTTATTGTTAGCTTAATTGGAAAAATATTTATATAATGTTATCACATAAATAATTTATGAATCAAAAATATAAACAGGACTACAGGATTTACAGGATGCTTATCACTGAGCGCGATCGCGTGCGCTTCATAGAATCCAACGCTTTGTTATTGTACCTGATATGGCCCAAAATCTTTATTTCAGGTTACTTTTTTAAATAATTAGTTCAGGTATAGACTAGATACAACGAACCTCAGGGATCACACCTCTACTTAAAAATCATAAAATTGGTAGAAAGAAGTAAAAAAATAAAATGCAACTCGACTTAATCCGGTAGTTATCTTTCTTAAACAATTTTCGAAGATTGCCACGAATAATTAAATGAATCTCTGAACAGCAATATATTGGACCTATTTCAACTAATAGATTTATATAATATTAAAAAACGGAACACTCCATGTTTCAAAAATTTAAGTTTTAATATTTTAGTTAGTTTATTGAAGCGGTTTTGTAGAATACTACACTCCTGATGGTTACAGCTGAGTTATGAACCTGAAGTTTCGGAAGCATTGCTTGATTAAACTAGAGCAAAATATGAAAAAGTCAATTATTGAAATTAATTAGTATTTTTTGATCCTGAACGTTTCATATAACATTTGATAGTAGTTAATATTATATATTGAAAAATATAACCAATACACTTATATGTAACGCTTTTGGAAATTGAGAAATTTTTTTTGTTTGGTCATTTAACGGCACTTTATGCTAATATGGCTAATCGGACGATGCTAGATTGGGAGCTCTAAATTTTTTTAACTAGAGTAGAGATTTCTAACGAGTGCCAGACATTGTACAAGATCGGGACCCCATATAACGCCTCTTTTGAAGGACTGTATAGCCAAGGATTTTTTACCCTCATTAAAAATTCCTAGGGCCACCAGCCGGATTACGATCAAGTGATCTTGGGCGTAGTAGTTAGTTATGCTAACCACAAGATGCCCCTACGCTCATATTTTTCATATCCTTTAAAAAAACTTAACTTCTTACTCAAATTAAATACCTAAATCAATATTTATTAATTTTGAATTGAAGGGTTTGCTGCAAAAAAGAAGTAGCTCCAAAATTTCCAGAATTTGGAAAACCAAAAAAAAAACGTTTAAAAAATTCAAATTTTAAGTTATGTAAAAGTGTTGTTGTTGCTTACTTTAAATTATGATGTTTACTTATTAGAACAGATTTTCATTCAAAAAATACCATCCAAATGTCGGTGGTTCGTTGATGATTCTTGGAGCTACCCCTTTTTTGCCCAACAGAATGGAATATGAGGAATGGATGAATGTTATCTCTCGGAAAAGGGTGTATAAATAAATAGAATGCACTATTATTATTTATTTTGTATTCAAAGAAAACTGAAAATAAAGTACAGCAAAGTTATTGGTTTTACAAACAGAAAATAACATCGTTTCAATCGTCACATTCTCCTTCTGTAACATCTGGGCCATCAGAGCTGCATCCTTCTTGTACCAAATTAAAGAGGTTATTTTTTGGCACAAAATAGTGCTTATAACTCCCAACAGCTATAGGATGGAGCCTCCTCCTTTTGAAGTAAACCCTTCAAATTATAAAACTATACCTAACTGGTACGAAATTTCTTAAACATTCTGTTTAATTTTTTTCTGTTTTATTTATTTATATTTTCTTGTAAATGATTTAAGCTGCCATTGAAAAAATACAGTTAAATATAAAATCGTTCATTTCATGCATGTTTTTTAATAAATTAATTTTCCATCTGATTATTTTATTCATGGCTTTCATTCCCATTTACTGATATTCTTATTTGGGATCTCGATTAAATTATTTTTCTTCGATTAACTATAATTTTAAATCGCCCCTGAAGTCCTTAGATGAGAATTCTTCAACATCATTGCAATCCTTCCTTCTTCTACTTATTAGTGTCCACAAATATTTAAAGTTGGGCTCCTTTTCAAAATAAGTCATATCTTATATATTCAAAAATTAGTAAAGAACAATACAGAGATTGAATTATCATTATTCAATTAAATAAACGCACGCAACAAACAATTTTTTTTCAAAATATATAATTTATTTGAAGGAATGACACAAGAGGTGCGATTCATATTGCAAATTTCTAAATTCCTATATATAAAAATATTTCCGAATATTTTAGGCATCGATTTCAATAAAACAATTTAATAAAAATCTAGGAGACAAATGCTAAATCTTTTTCTAAGATGTTGCCCCAGCTGTTACAATACCTGTCACAAACACAATGTTTAACAAGTGTTCCATTTGAGCAGAAAACAGTTGCGTTGCTAAGGCAAACAACAACATTGCTTGTTTGTTTGTTCTGGGGTCTGAAAATATTCTTTACAGAAATCAAAATATATATTTTTTTTTAGGGAAACAGTGCTATTTATTTTTTTTCAACAGTTTCTATAGTTATTATTATTTTCATTTTTTTTAGTTCTGATTCCTCAGGAACCATATTCCCGAATTCAAAATTTAAGGGAAGATGAAAAAGATATGACTGATTTAAAAATTTTCTTGCTATTAAGCAATTTCTTGCTATTGCAGTGTCCAATAGTACTGCAATTTGTGCCTAATTCAAATTTTCTAAATCTTATTAATAATATTATTTCATGCTACATTTGTATCCGCGCAGTATCGCATTCAGCAATTCGACATCAATGACTTTATCGCATCTAGCAATAAAGCAATGACTTTAGATTCGCAAGAATAAGAACATTTTGATAACTGATTAATGGTTTCTGAGGAGGTCTCAAGGAAATTGCCATTTTAATCTTCTCATTGGAAGTCCAGAATGATAGAGAAAGAAAGAGAGGAATTTGGTTTTGTGTTGAGAGAAATGTTATGTGCAAGCTGTGAATCATTTAATGACTAATTAAAGTCGATTTGATCTTCAATTTTAGGAAGATGATCATAGTTGTTAAAGTAATATAACATGATACTATATAAAAGGTTTTTCCATTTCAATCTTGCGTGATTTTTTTATTTTTAATATTCAGTAAACTAAATTATCAATAATATTTTTTTATATAATTTCTATTATATTATACTTACAGAGAAATGAATAATAACATGTTGAAAGAGCAATAAATATGGTTATAAAACATTATACAGCCATACTATTAAGATGAATACGATAAAGAATGAATCGTAAGCGTCAGTCCAAACATTATAACATTATAATGTAAAGGAGATAGTTGGGGGGTGCAGTCAGAAAGAACACTGAATAAGTAATAAACTTATAATTATGTGCCGACGTTTCGACCTACACTGTAGGTCATCTTCAGGGCTATGAGAAAGAAACAAACAGAACAAAAATTATAAAAATGTACAATAACAATAATATGGTGACAAGTAATGTAGAAATTTAAAATAGTGGCAGATATGAAGATGGAAGATAACGAATATTAAAAAGTGACACATGTGATAAAATTAAGATATAGATAGATTTAAAAAAATAATGATAATGAGGAGAAATTAAAATAGTGACAGATATAATAAAATTAAGATAAAGACAGGTATAACAAAATTACTGATAATGACAAGAAAATGAAAATAATGACAGATATAATAAAGTAAGACAGATTTAATAAAATAAAGAGAATGAGCAGAAATGACAAATTATAAATAACGTATATAAAATAAAATACAGAAAACAAATGTACAGAAAGGGTAGTAAAGTAAAAATAATATAAAGGAAAATCAGAAAGGAGGAGGTAAACAAAAGAAACAAAATGAGAATATTTACATATACAAAAAACGGTTGGAACATGAAGAATAAAGAAAAACTAGTAAAATAAAGATATAAAATGAACGATAACGGACTTAAAGATGTTACATGTTACAGAAAAGTATGGAACTGTATGTACAATAACTAATGTGAGTAATAGAAATACTATTGTACAGTAACATTAGTGTACAATGACTGTTTGAAAAATAGTAGATAGGATTAATGAATTTTGAAAAATTAAAATTAGTGAAAAACTATTGTACAGTAACAATAGTGTACAATGGCTGTTTGAAAAAAGGTAGATAGGATTAATGAATTTGAAAAATTAAAACTAGTGCTTAAAAATATGAGCTCTTGATTACCAACAGATGATGGATGCCAAAATGATAAGGGGAAAATAATAGTGTGAAGAATGGAGAAAGGATAAAGAGAAAAGGATATAATAAATAAAGTATAAAGAAAGGACGTACCTATTTGGAGAGAGAAGCCTGCTGACTAATACTGAAAAGACCGTTAAGGGCGGAAGGGGGAAGGGTTAGAAGCGATCTCGAGCGGCCAAAAAGTTAACTATAGAAGGTATCTATACTGGAGTATAGGAAAAAAAGAGGGAAAGTGAATAAATGGATAAAATAAATATAAATAAAATTAAAACTAAAAATTATACGAATTAACAGATTCGTATATTAATATAAATAAAATAAAATAAATAAAATTAGAACAAAAAAAATTTATAAATGTCAATCGTGTGATAACAAAAGAAACATCAGTGACGAAGTAACAGAATTTAAGGTTTTTTGAGTAAGTTAAAAATTTGGGAGTAGGTAGAGGAAAGGTGATGTGAGTCAGTCTTAAGATTGATAGTGGAGGAATCTAAATTTATGTGGATAGTTTCAGAGAGGAAGCGTTTTTCATGGTTAGGAACCGTAGCTAGGATAGACGTATTATCAAAATCAAAAGTGTGGTTTAAAGAAAGGGCATGTTCGGAAAGTTTAGAGGAGGTATGGTTACGGGAGGAAATGGCATATTTGTGTGGGGTAATACGGTCTTTAAGGAAGTTTTTGGTTTCACCTATATAGGAAGAGTTACAATTAGTAGTAGAGCAGGGGATACGATAAACGACATGGGAACGTAGTTTGAGGGAAATAGGATCTTTGATACGGATATAAATATGGGAAAGTTTGTTATGAGATTAAAAGGCAATACGTAAATTGGGGATAAAGGAACGTGAGTATTTTTGAATGTTATTAGAGAGGGAGGGTATATATGGCAAGGATCTGTATATAGGGATAGATGGTGGATGTGGCGATCGGGTGGGGGTGAGGGGGTTATAGTAGTCATGGATGAGTTTATTAACAATATAGGGAGGAAAATTGTTCTTAAAAAGGATTTCTTTGATACGGTGGGTGTTGGTTGTATGGGAGCAGGCGTCAGAGAGGGATAGGCCACGGTGAATGATATTTTTAGCGACGTTAATTTTAAGGTGATGTGGATGTTGGGAGTAATAATTAAGAAGTCTGCCAGAGTAAGTGGGTTTAGTATACCAATCTGTGGATAAGGTGTGGTCAGGATTTTTAATGATAAGGAGGTCAAGAAAAGGTAGTGACTTATTGGATTCGACTTCAACGGTGAAATGGAGGCGGGGATGGTATGAATTGAAGGCAGATAATAAATCAGTAATGATGTTGGGATTGATGATAAGGAGGAGTTCGTCTACATATTTTTTGATGAAACAAATGTCGTCAAGGAACGGAGGTAGAGTGGAGTCTAGAAGGTCGTTAAGAACAATATTAGAAAGGTCAGGAGCTGGGGGATTTCCCTTATAACTTAAACTTATAACATTATAAGTTTTTTTCCGACCAAAGATTAAATCATACCACTATATAGACATACTAAAATATAGATGTGAATTATCATGTAAAAAGGACATATAGCTTATTTCAGTGAATTTCATAATTTTTTTCAACCAATTTCATAATTTTACCAATCAAATTCATAATTTTACCAATCAAATTCATAATTTTTTCAACTGATTTCACAGTTTGTAAGATTTGGCGGTGTAGTTGTCAGGAAATCATATACCACCAAAAAAAATGGGACCATTGTCTACGTTTGACCCCGAAACTCTTGCTGCGATTGAAAAAGTAATTGAAGAAAACGCAGCCTTCACCTTACAAGAAATAAAAGGGAAACTGTGTCTTTTGTTTTAGCTTGATCTTCGCATATAATAAAATACCTGCCACCGTAATCCCAAGGCAGAATCAGGCAGAATATGCTTAAAAGTAAAATTATTAGCAAGAGCGCTGTTATCTTCTGACAGAGGAATACAGAACTTGGAAGAGGTAATCTCCTGCATATATATAAGGTATATAATTATATTTAATGCTTATATCGTTTATGGTTATGCCTAAATATGTGTTATATGATTTCCCGAAAACCACACCGTGAAATCTTACAAATTATGAAATCGGTTAAAAAATTATGAATTTGATTAATAAAATTATGAATTTGGTTGAAAAAATTATGAAATAGGTTGATAAAATTATGAAATTGGTTGAAAGAACTATGAAATTCACTGAAAAAAAAGCTATAAGAAGAATAGAATAGTTTGAAAAATTAGAGCTTTGGTTTATTGATTGTTAATATAACTTTTTATGGGAGCGGAGTGGCTCAGTGGGGGAGCACTGAGTTGCCGTGTCGAAAATCCTGGTTCAATTCTCGCTGCTGGCAATTTATTTATTTATTTAAAATTTAAGATTTAGTGTGTTAGCAGCCGGTGATGGGTCTAGGACCCTTCTTGGGCTCTTCCAGCCTCTGTAAAGTGGGTATTCAGTATAAAGTATAAAGTACAGACTCTACCATGTACTGAACCCTAGCCTAGACCCGTTCACTGATTGTAGTGGTACAAGTTTTTATTAAACTTTTGGCGCAATATTCATGTAATTTATTTACATGAATAACAGAAAAAAAGGAATGTGGTGAATTATAACCCCAAAAATTATAATAATCATACAAAAAATAAATTACGAATGATTATTAATTATTATTATTGTATATGCTATGAAACGGCTTAGTGAGCAAAAAAGTTAATAATACATAAAATTTATAATTTTTTATAATTATTGGTAATTTTTTATGAGTTATAAATATTTTTATTTTTTAAAGAGAAAAGATAGGCCCTCGACCGGGATTTGAACCCGGAACCTTTGCCTCACCGTGACATCGCTCTGCCAATTGAGCTATCCAAGGCCCCTCCCGGTCGAGGACAAACCTTCTTCTTCTTCCGGGTTCAAATCCCGGTCGAGGGCTTATCTTTTCTCTTTAAAAAATAAATATATAAAATTTAGTTTGTGACAAGGTTCATACTTAATTATAATTTTATGTGTTAATAATTACAGAGTAATGTGACTCCTTTATTGCGATTTAATACTTTATTTGGGGCCTTATTAAGTTTAAGCTCGATGTAGATAATCAAGTTTCTTAATTTGAACTTGGTTGGCATAGAAACGCAATTCTTTTAGCTAAATAACATATTACTAAAACAAGACGGCTTTTAACTTCACCTGTATATTAGCGAAGCTGACAAGTGTATAGAAAGCCAGCCTTTAGGAAAACATGAAGACAATACAGGCGAGGTCTTGGAGTAAGGTTTAAAGTTTTTTGATCATGTAGAGCAGGAGTCTCTAAACTTTTCATCGTAAGGAACTTTAGTTAAGTCTTAACTTTAATTTATCTAAGAAAAGGGAATTTTCTGCGAGAAAAATTGTGGGTTATGCCAGAAGTTCCATACACCCCTTTTTCACCTAAGGGTTCACCAACTATTTTACAAATTACACAACTATTCATTTAATTTTATTGTATGTTAATGAAGTTTGTATTTAACATTTTAGTAGAGTTATTGTATTGTATATTGTAAATTATTGTAAAAGATAAACAAAAAAAAAACAACGAATTCCTAGAAATAATAAATTAATTTGATACAGGGGAGTTTGAGAATGCGATACTTGTAGCGTTCATGTTTCAAATGTTTAATATGAACAAAATCTTTCATGTATGTAAAGTGGATGTCGGAGTAAAATCGATTTGATATAATTGGAATGTACTCAGAATATCAGGGATTCGTTCCCATCCAGGGAGTGATAAACTTTTTTTTCTACTTGTGCCACTGCAATCCATATACAATTATCCGTCCTATAATGATACATAAGCCTAAAAAACAAAACAAAACGAAATTTCCTGATCCAATGGGATCCATTTACGGCTGTTAAGAGATTTTGTTGCTAACTTGTTTTCTTATAAAGGACATTTACACTAATTAAAGAAATTATTGCATGCTAGCTGATTCATTTACTTTATATTTAAACTGTAAAATATTAATATATTTATTCTCTATAATTGTTTAATTGTTTAATCATAATTAGTTAATGATTTGTACTTTTAAGTTAATCCATTTTTATCAATTTTTACTTATTTTTTGGCACTTTTATAATTATAATCACAATTATACTATATAATATATAACTATACTATACATAATCATAATTATACTTCATGATTTGTATTATTATGTAGCCCTCTGGCCGGATATATATTTCTTTCTTTTTCTGTTCATGTATGTTATTCTAAAGGGACAATGTCCCAGAATAAAGTTTCTACTCTACTATGTTCTATTCAATTCTATCGTAATTAATTCCGATCATATTCGGATTTAAACCCAGGAACTTCTATTTCCTTTTTTTTATATTAATTTATTGATATTAACTATAATAATATTAAAACAAGTAAATTTGCTAATATGACAACAAAAATTTTAATTTACATGAAAAAAAAATACTTGTGGAGAAACTACCCATCGGCAGCACTCCAATAAAGATCTATAGTAGAAGGTCTCGAGGCCATCTTCTTTTCAGTATGGGAAGCAAGTTAAGAGACTAGCGGATTAAAGTGTGTATGGAGCTTTTCATGAAAGGATAGGTATCTAGTTTGGGCCAAATCAGCAACATATGGGATATTAAGTTCATGATAGATGAGTTTGTTTGTGACATAATTAGGAGCGTTTTGGATTGTAAGGATTCGATACGATATGAATTAGATGGTTTAGTAGAGCCACTCAACTCCGTATGTCCAAATAGGTCTGATAACTGTCATGTAAATGATTCTTTTCTAATTAATTGGGAGCTTAGAGCGTTTGTCCAGTAAATATTGAAGTAGGCGAAAACGTCTAGAAGTTTCTTGTCTTTTCAGTCTTGTATGGTCTATTTTCTAATTTTTGTTTTGTGCACTTTGGGTTAAATATTGGGTAATGATAATATTGGTGTAAATAAATTTATGACTAAGCCCAGTGTCTTTATTAATGAATTATAACCATTCATAGTACCTTTTTTTCTCTAAGAATCCTTCGGCTTTATGCTTTGTTGACAAGGGGAAAAGCAATAAATCATTAGCGGATTGAGATTTATGAATAGGAAGTCATCATTAGCGGCTTATCCTCAAATGGAATCGAATCCTTTATGTTATTCTTTTTAATAAGCGAGCCACAAACATCAATAACTTAATGTCGTCGTTGACTGTGGTCATTATTTCTGTATCCTACCTTAAACTTCAATTGAGCTTCGTGCTCGATTATTTTTTGATTTATTAAAATAATATATAATATTTTTAATGTCATCTCTCATATGTGTGAGGCGTTCAGGACCAATCGCGTATAATCTCAAATTGACTGTTGAATTTTTTCTTCCAATTTAGAGTACCCACTCTATGAGGGCTGGGTGAATTTTTAAAAATTGTCTTTTTCACATTTTCGTTCGTTTAGGCAAATAATGCTTTATGCTGTCGAAATTTAATGTCATCCGGGCTATAGCACAAGAGATAAGACGACAAAGTATTGGTTCATGTCGTGTTATAATGCTGTACAGTACAACTTACAATACATTTTATTAATTATTTATCTTTATATTCAATAAACAAAAGTTGATATTTTACTTATTTCAATTGAATTTGAACGAAAATAAAATTGACAAATTAAAAAAAAAGCCGAATATTGACTACCTGGTGTCGGTTTACGATGGTGTAACTCTATAAGAAAGCCGTTGAGTCTATTGATTTAAAGTCTATTTTCCAATACACGAGTCTCTTGGAACGAATAAATTAAAGAGTCACAGTTAGAATCGTTAATAGGTTTCAGGTAGGTTTTCAGTTAATTATTTCATTTTAAACTTCCAAACATTAATGAATGTCGAGTACTTATGATGAGCGGAACTCTTTATTGATTTCACTTAACAATTGTATTAAAATACCTCATTTTAGTGAAAAAACAAAAGTATTTACAAAATTTAAGTTGTGTGTAACATTACTTATCATCTTCACATTAAGTCTAAAAAATACTTGAAAATCTGGAAACCGGCTATCGTTTTGCCAATTCATGCAAAATCAGGCCATTAATAAAAAATATTACGCGAGTGAAGGTCAAATCCAGAACAATTGATATCCACAGCCAACACACTCGTCAGAGACAGTAGCCTCCCTACAAAAAGGTCAATCAATTTGTCTGCTGGTTTGTTATATTTATAGTTTCCTGTATTTTAGATACTTGAGACTGTTTTTGGCAGTCCGATTTCATTCTAAATTCATTATTTTATTTTATAGCTACAGGTCCAAGCGATCATGAAGATAAAGGATAAAACATCCTTCATGCACAGTCCGAACAGACTATACAAATTTTATTTGTCACATATTGTATTTGTGACCTTCTTTTTTAACCCTCCCCTAAGGGATTTAAATGAAATCGTGAATGACGAAGAGAAAGTGAAACTCCTATTGAAGGCACTCCTAGCGTGTTTTATATGATGTTTCAGTCTCCTTGTTAGATTCTGTTGTAATGTTATTCTTTCAGTAATGTTTGTATTAGTAAAATTAGCTGTCCAGCAAGTTAGTCATGAAATTTTATGTAGATTTTCTCGAATGTGTCAGTCAAGATTGGTATGCTCAGGTCTTTGTGTAATGACATATTGTTTATGAACTGATTACCTTCCCGCAAAGCTCCTGGATACAACCTCTTCTTGATCGACAACTTAAAAAATATTTCCAAAGAAGCCATTCTACTCCTCACCTACATGTATAGTGCACTACGTTTCACACATTTTTCTAACTTTTGGAAATTATCCGTCGTAAAAATGGTACCTACACCTTAAAAAGAGTTAGAAATTCTCTTAATAATACCGTTCTATCTCACTTTTATCATGTATTGGTACACTTATTTTATGAACTTGGCCATTTTTGGACTGCATACAACTGAAGACTCTTTGTAATTATTTTTCTTCTCTTCCCAGTACTTAATTTTCTCTTCAACCGCTAGTCTCTGATCATTTGACCACACTCTCTTCAGGTCAGGGTGAGGCTTGTCTTCTTCATAGGTTCCGTTTTCTATCAGTAGCCTAAAGCGGTTCTTGTCACGCATTATTTCTTTTGTAACACCTATTTTGTTGGCATCTTCCTTCACTGCTTCTACCCATCTTAATGTTTTCTTCAGTTTATAATTGTAATTAAAAATCTTCTTTGTAATCCGTGTTTCTTCCATTCTTTTGAAATATCCATACAGATTTAGACGTCTCTTCCTCAATCTATCTGTGATTTTTTTCCATGGTTTTGTACAAATCTTCATTTCTCCTTTTAATTCTTTTAATATATTTTCATTGTTTTTCTCAGATCCTAGAATTGTTCTATCTCTTTTTTCTAATTGTCTTAGTTCACACTCTGATCCATATGTTGCTTTTGTCCTAATAATTGAATTATAATCTCTAATCTTCTCTTGTATGGATTTCGATTTATTAATGTAGTATTTTTGTGCTAATTTGTATTGGTAAATATATTTAAATTTATATATATATATATATATATATATATATATATATATATATATATATATATATATATAAACACATAAAATAAGAATAAGTAGGGAGATAAACAATACACTTGATGGCTGGCTAAACCCTGACTTTATTGCCATCTTGAACCTCTATTTATAGATTCTAACAGGTGTTTACATTGCTAGCTTGATATTAGCGACTATGCGATCATCAGTCTTGTCTTAACTTCCCCTTGCCAGTTTACGAACAACCTCGTAAACTCAAAATAAAAATTGCAGAGAAAGAACACAAAACAAAAGAAATTACCAATTATATGAATCTTATTCTACTTACGTAAAAATAAAAATAAAAGACCTTACTACTAGATTAATCTACATTACTATCATTCGTAATTAACAAAAAATATTTATATACAAATAAGTTACTTTACAAAAACTATATAAGAGAAATAAAAAGACACTGTTTCACTACACCTCTTAAATAAGCTCCAAAGTACTTCAGATAAAATAGTTAATAAATAATTTAAGAATATAACATTCCTTAGCAAAAACATTAAATACCGAAATAAAGTACATGGTTATGGGTTGGCTTCCCCAGCTGGAATCTTGAGCTGTTCGATATGAACAGTCCTATGTTTTCTTGGCTCAGCCAAACTCTGAATAGTGACTATGTTATGCTCTCTGATAGCAATCACTCTGAATGGACCCTCGTACCTCAGAACATCCTATGCACTCTGCACATCCTGTTTCTCCGCCACATTCTTTGAGCATTGATCTCCATAGGTTCGCCTCGATCGTGCTCTCTGCGCCGTATATATGGGCATTGTCTTTCCATATGTCCCTCACTGTGGCATTCGAAACACCGCGGACATGGGCACTGAGCTACCAAGTGCCCTATCTTGCCACATTCGTGGCACCTCTTTTCCTCTCTTCTCCCATTCTTCCTCTCCACAATTTGCCTTCTTTCTCTAGGTAATTTTTCTCTTCTCCCAAACTCTCCATCTCTTCTTCTCCCCATGTCCTGTCTCACTCTATTCCTTCCTGCCTCGTTCCTCCGGTACGACACTCTTTTCCACCCTGGTTCGATCTCTTCCTCGTCGCGGGCACTCGGATCTACTATCTCCTGTGCGCATTCCATGAATGACCTATCCCTGGGTGATCCTTCTTTATTTTCAGTATCCCTGGCTAATTGTACCTTCAGGACTGTCATAAGTAACATCCACGCACTGGTATCCATTACTTCTCGTAACTTTTCATTAATCCGATTCAGCTTCACGAGCAGGCCTGCAGCGGACTGGCCGTTTGTCTGATTTAAACGTTTCATCTCCCGAAACATCTGCAGTATATCCTCTTCTGGGGCCCAACGCCCCCTCTATATGCCTTTTTTAGTTTTCCTTGATCACCTGCCACGAGGTATCCTCATCTGCTTGGATTAGATTTAATACGCTCCTTCTGACCCGTCATGTTAAGGCTACCCTTTAGTAGTTTTTTTAGTAGTCTTTTGGCATCCGCTTCCTCTAAATAGTCTGCTGCGACCTGGGATTGAATGCTACTCTTAATACCATCCCCACCCTTAGACCATTAGATCCCAAGAAATGATTTAGTTCGCCCACATCACCATTAGAATTTCTCCAGGTCTGATATTTCCCTTCTTAAATCTTGTGCATTGGCCTTCCTTAACTTCATTTTCTCCAACTCGTTCGTTTCCTGCGCGATGCTGTTTGCTTTCTGCGCAGCTAAGTCTGCCCTCGACATTGCTAGAGTTGTTGACGGTAATGGCGGAAACTCGGTTAACGTTGCCGGCCTCAGGATTTCTCTTTGTTCATTCATAATGGCACGACTAGTTCTTTTTCAAATTGAGAGAGCAAAAATAAAAATATAAAAAATGAAAGTAAAATAGATCTACAATGAACTCTTGTAGAATGAATTGAGTTATATATTATGTTACTAAAAATCGATTTTACCCGTTATACAGTTTTGTGTTTAACTTGGAGTTAGAACAGTTATAGGTGAATGTTGTTGCTGGAAGTTGATGAAGAAGGTGAGAAGGCTATTGTGGGTAGGATGTGTGGATAAAGTGCTCCACTTAAAACTTAGCGCCTCGCTCTGTTGGAATTTGTGTTCCCTCCTGGGATCTACTACTAAACCAACCAACCCAAAGTGATCCCATCGTATCCCAAGGTAATTAGTCTCAAATCTCGGTTTTAAACTTAAATAACAACTAAAACAATAGATAAGGTAAAAATGAAAGGGAACTATGAACATGTGTGAAAAAATAATAGTGATTTAAAATTTAGGTGATTTTTTTTTTGGAGAAACGGCAACATTAATTGGAAAATAATTTTAGCCTTTAAATAAATATTTGCAATAACCGATAAATAGCTAATCATATTATAAAAAAAAAAATTCTCTTTATATTTTCATCCACACCTGTCAAATCAGCAGATTGTCTGACTGGAAAATAACACAGAATGACATGGAAGGCATGAAGAAGAACAGTACCCAGCGGTACCTCTCCATTGGCTTGCTTTAATTTCCTACTGTAATAGATCCCTCATCCACGTCCTTTTTAGTCTCCTCCTAGTGTTCTCAGGCATGAGAGTCTTTGCCATTTTTTAAACCAATGGGTTAGGGTGTTCGTATAGTTTTTCTTGAAAGCGTTTGTGGTACGTTCGTATGTGTTCGTCAACCGTTTGTATTTTTAAGTCAGTATGTAGAGTTTTGTTATTGACCTACCATGGTGCATTAGTGATAAGTCTAAGTATTTTTGACTGATAAGTTTGCAGTCGTTATCTGAGTCTGTTTAGTGATGCCGTAAATTTGTAGAGCATATGTCCGAACTGGTTTTAGTAAGTAAGTGCGCGCATTTAATTTCTGTCTTAAATCTAATTTGGAGTTTTTCCTGAATAGTGAGTACATTAATTTGAGTTTGTGATTTAGTGATTGGCATTTCATCTTAACGTGAGGAATGGAACGTCAAGTGTGTTATTCGGAGATATTTCGTGTTCTGTGTTTGATAAGTCAGTATGTGGTGTAAACACGGAGTCATGATGTTTTAGTTTAAAGTAGTTTCTTTAGATAGTTTGTCGACTTTTTTGTCTTATGAATGTTATATGTATTATATATCTCAGATGCGTGATATCCTTCTATATGTTTAATGTCCATCTGGATGAGGTAAGTATTTTTTTATACTAATGATGTGAGATGTAATGTATTTGATCAGCATTCATCAGGCGATACTATCATTAAACTCTGAATCATGTTGACTATTTAGTTTTTATTGACTTTTAATATTTTTTTAATTTTCTTTCCTGTTTTATTAATATTTGTTACATATTTTTATCATATATAAAGGAAATTGTGTCCTCGGACTATAATTGGACAGAAGACTTACATGAAACATACATACAACATTAAAAAGCATATAACTGACAAGTCGGTACAAATAACTATCTCATTTTCTAGACTACAGATCTTCACTAGACTTATGAAACAAACTTCTGATCTACAATTCAGAAATTGTCGCATCGGATAAACACGTCCATATACAAAAGATTCAAACAACACAATCCAAAATTCAAAACACAAGAACACAAAACGACAGGAACATCCTTACTGTACAATATATGTTCACAACAAATATCTAAACTCGTCAATACAATGCCACCAAGACTCTCTTGTTCTTCCTCTTTCTTCCATTCCGATACCTGACCGTGCTGTAATTAAAAAGGCAATGGACCTACTGACCTTTTCAGGAACCCTTAATCAGTTTTCAAAAATATACCCGCTGATCATATCCTGCGAATATGAGGAGAAACATCATTGGTATTAAATTTACAGGTTCCGATACTGCTTAGGTTAAAATATGATAATATATAAAAGGATAATAGGGAGGAGAGTAGATCAGTAGAATAGTTTCTGTGTCGATGATCCCAGAATCAAATCCGGGTGAGGAAGATAAAAATGGACTCGGTGTGATCTGCAGCCCCTCAAAATAATTACCTCTCTGTGCAACAGTTGTTCTAGAAACAATACAGTCTCTAGAAAGTACCGATCCAAAACCCTTCACCGGTTGTAGAGTCATAATTTTTTTAATGAAAAAAATGTAAATATTTACATGTACATTTATTTTTCAACAAAAAAAGTATCTGCTAAGAAAATGGTTGGTTGAATAGTTGATTTGAACTAACACCTACCGCAAGTTTCATAGGTGTTATCACTTCAACGGCTGCTTAATTTCATTGCATCAAGTTGCCTCTGAGAATTCTCTCCGTTTGAAATATGTCATAGAATTTCCTGCGCCATAACTTCACGAGTTTATCTCCGAGAACGTATCGCCAGGTGTTTTATCGTCGGCAATGATAATAAATTACGAGATATAGCCGGAGGGATCTTATAATTTATTTTTCCGAGCTGCATTATCGCCATTAGCTGGAATAGGTACAGAGGAGGTGGAGGTGAGTGATACGATGTATATCCTCGGGCAAGATGGAAGAGGGAGGATAACAACTGAGAAAACCCCCATCTAGCAAGAATTGGGCGTGTTGGATGCAAATGAGGCCACACTGAGCCGGATTAATGGTGGGAGAGGAAGTGATGCATTGCCCGAGGAGCAGCTAGGACCCAGCCAGCAGTTAGTTGCTGTCACTACTCCTAGCTGACCTAACCTTGTCTTCCGCTGTCCGTTTAGTAGGCCTTCCATTGCTCGTGGTTTCTGCTTAATTTCTTGCTCATGGTCAAGTGATATAGTAAAGAAGAACTGTTTCGACTCATATATAGTAAATCGACGAATCAATTTATATAATTTGTTAATTTTTATGTATAGGGGTGCGGAACGGCGGAGTTGTAGGTCCTGCTTTAAATCCCGCTGCTGCTAAGATTTTTATTTAATCGGTTAGTAGCCGGAGATGGATCCTATCGGATCTAGGATCCTCCTGGGGCTCACCCAGCCTCTATATAAAGTGGGTACCCTATATGAAAAATCTTTCTACGGTTGAACGTGATCTAAGGCAAATCAGCTCCCTGCACAACCGTTGTCCAAGTAACAGTACAGTCTTTAAAATGTATTGAATTCCAGACCCTTCAAGGGTTGAAGTGGTACAGGTTTTTTTTTTCTCAATTATGAATTACATCGTAAGGTAAACTACAGGGAAAAATTCCATATAATCATAATAATGCATGCTGTGCTACTATTGTTATGTTTTTTAATGTCGATTTGGGTGGGCTATGAGTAATTATTGTTGATACTTACTAAACAGAGCTATTTATTTTAATGTCTTGACTTTATTTTAAATTAAATTATTTTCCGGAGGTCGGCTGTGTGCTTACCAACTTATTAATCAGCCACCTTAGTACCTTAATAATAATATTAATAATGTAATAATGAATGTATGGTGAATGAGGAATTACATACGCAGTACAATCATCAAAGGAATGTAAATTATAGATTTCATTTGATACTAATAACAGATACATTTGAGAAGCGAAGTGGTATAGCGCTGAGTTGCGACGCTGATGATCCTGGATTCAAATCCAGATCGCTGGCAGACATTTATTTGTCTGTCAGCGGCTGCAGATGGATCATATGGGTTCCAGTAACCTCCTGGGGAGCCAGCCTTTATAAACTGGATATCCAAAATAAGGGGGGGTTAGAACAATCAGAACAATCACCTCCATGCAAAACCTTTGTCCTAGAAATAGTACAGTCCCTACCATATTCTGAACTCAGGACTTGTCATGACACATATTCAGAGAAATTATCGTTAATGATTCAGATTGAGTCCTGCTATGTGATAAATTAAAATTATCTTTAGGTAAAGGGGTATTTCTATAGATTTTCGACCATTGCTTCTGTGGCTTGTTCATCTGACTCTACTAAACCAGTTTTCTGACAATTTCCACTTCGGTCCAAATGTCTTCGCTTCCTTTCAAGCAGTGACTTTTCAACCTCCTTCCTCCGTATCACTTCCAGCATTATTCTTCGACCTCCAGCGAGTAAGAGCCTCCCTTCTCCATTATCCTATTAAAATTGGTATATCAACACATGTTCAGCCCCACTGCTAATGTGACCCGGCTTTAGTAACCATATTTCTGACAATTCATATTTCAACTTATCGCTTACAAAACTAAACATGGCCTCTACGATACTTAGCAGGTAATTTTCAAAAACATTCACTGCCTCTCACCTCATCCCATTTCTCCGTTAGCGGTGCTTATTTCTAGACAACTGAACTTAATGAGTAAACTAGGCATCTGTAGTATCGGCAATATCATATATCATATAAATCACTTCGATTAAAATAAAGGAATCAGCCTTTTTCGAACCTAACCCCTTATTTTTGAATATACCATCAATTCGTTATATATATTTTTTATTTATTTATATTTTATTTTATATATTTATATATTCGTTTATACATTAGTTTAATGATATTTGCGTCTTATGACCGTCCGTTACTTGGAACTACAGACCGTTAACTGTTTTCGAACATTTATTCCGATCTTTTTAGTTTTGAAATTAAATGCTTATTTCGATTGGTAAATTCTAAACCAGAATATATCAAAGACTTATGATAATAGTGCAGTGCTTGCTGAACATTACAGCATTAGAAGTTCCCTTGGCATATCGAATTTCATTTTTCAAATAAGCTCTCAAAGACTTGATAGTCCTGTGTGCGACAAAACACTTCAACATTTCTAATCCAGCACGCCCCTAAGCATATTCCAAAGCTTTGTGTAAGGATTTGTGTCCGAGAGCGTGATGTAATTAGGAAGGTCGGAAATTTAGCTGATCCCCGCGCCTTATTGTGGCATGTTGTTTCCATTGTAAATCGTAAAGGTTTTAACGCAACTTCAGAATCTGGTTTACGTGTATCTGTATACTGTCAGAGTTAAACTACCAAGCTCCTTGTATGTTTATAATGACGTAAAATGGTGATCCCGAGCTTGTGCTTCGTGTGGTACTCGTAAAGATCCCTATTCTAATTATAATAAATAAATTTTAAAAACTCTACAACTCGTGAAAGATCCGGGGTTCAGTAAATAGCAGAGACTGTAGTGTTTCTTGGACAAATTTGTGCAGGGAGGTGATTTGTTCCAGACGACACTCAACCGCCAGATTTTCTAATAAAGGTTATCTACTTTATAGAGGATGTGTGAGCCTTAGGAGGGTCTCCAGCCATTAACAGATTGAATAAAAGTTCGCTTGCAGCGGGATTTGGACCCAGGACCAATTCAACATATTGCGTAGTATATTAGATTAATCTGGATTTATTAAAAAATAATCGCTCATTGAATATAAGTGTTATCTGATCTCATAAATATATTACTAAAGGCGGAGAGGGATGAAGTAGATGAAAGATAAACAAGATCGATTTTTCACGATTTCCGTTTTCCCGCCGGCAATTATCGAACCAACAAAAGGAAGGAGCCCTCGTTTAAATTCGATAAACTGATTGGATTATCGAGCAGTCGTGGAGGAAAAGAGATTAGGCGTAAGAAACGGGTCAGTACAAACAGGGAAAACTAATTTTCCCCGCAATCGACTGAAGAAAATAACACCCTAGTCCAACCCCTTCTGTTCTACTTTTGTTTTTGGTGTACTCCACTTCGGGTGTTATTCTTCAGCCACCTAACAAATTTCATTTAACTCTATTTTGTGAATTGAACAACAGGAATATATTCGATAAAAAGCCAACAATATATTTTTATTAACACTAGAACTAAGAAGATTTACCATATACCTATTTCTACCAAACGGTCAAAATGACTGGTTTGTTTGTTTAATTAAACAAAATAGTAGAATTCAAGAGATAAAACTATAAATTCATAAGATAATTTAATTTTATAAAATAAAATATATTTCATTCAAATATTGTAATTACATAACATAAAGAGTAGTGCGTGTTGCAACTTGTAAATATACACGGCAAGCAATAATACTAAATTGAAATTTTACATATTACGTATACACAAATTTACGCATACTAAATTGAAAACGTAGAATTTTTAAATTCCGGGAATTTCCCGGAATTATAGCTCTATAACAATTCTGGGAATACACAACATATATCAATGATATTTTCATGACCGGTTCGTATATTTAGGTATAACACATAGATATCTCTGAAGATTGGAAGCGTAAGAACTAAATAATTTATAATACTACTGTAAGGATAGTGATGTCAGTTGGGGGTGAAGTCAATTAAAACACCATAATAAGTGCATACTTATTTATTGTGTTCCGACGTTTCGACCTCCAGTGTAGGTCATCTTCAGGGCTGTGAGAGAAAACAGACAAAACAAAATAACTATAAAATTACAGTACATTACATTATTATATTATCATTTTCTTGGTACTGTAATGTAATTTTATAGTTATTTTGTTTTGTCTGTTTTCTCTCAAAGCCCTGAAGATGACCTACAATGTAGATCGAAACGTCGGTACACAATAAATAAGTACGCACTTATGGTGTTTCAATTGACTTCACCCCCAACTGTCTCTATCCTTACATTAGAAGTTCCAATAAACAACTATTGTATAAACAAATTTAATAAAAATCATGACATTATCGTAAAATAATAAATAAGACTTAAAGAGGACAATAAATTAAAAATATAAATAAACCCCCAAAAAAACGTTATCACTTAACCCATGAAAGTCTACTGGATACAAGTATTGGATTCAGTACATGGTGTAGGCTATATTGATGCTAAGACAACGACCGTGATGACAGTGATGAGTGCACTGAGGATGATTTTTCCAGGATCACGGTCAATAGAGGCTGAGTGAGCATCGGGAGATGGATAGATCCCAAAGGCTCCTTCCATGACAGTTAATAGATTAAGTAATTTATCAGAAATAACCGTATTTGAACCCAGGACCTTCAGCACAGCTACCTCAAAACTCTACTTTACTATAAATTATTTAAATAAATAAAGAGAAATAATTCCGTTGTGGATTGCGTTAATAATTATGTCCTTTCTTTTACGAAAAGCATTTAAAACTTTTTTTTTAAATGTATTTATTGAAATTTACAACTGTATACAGAATACATCAAGTAAATATAATGAAAGAAAAATCATGTCCAAAGACAAAGGCAAGTAGAGAAACTACCCAGTGGTAGTACTCAAATAAAAAGTTAAGATTAGAAGAGCACGTGACCAATTTCTTTTCAAACGCCTCCGAGGATTATCAACAATTGAAGAGGTTGGTAGGTTTGTAACTAGTGGGTTTGAGTGGAAATGAAGTTTATCATGAAAAGATTGATATCGGATTTGGGCCAAATCAGCAATAAACGGGACATTAAGGTCATTATGCATTACTTTGTTCGTAACAAAGTAAGGAGCATTGAGGATTTTACGAAGGATTTCGGATTGTAAGAATTGAATACGAGAAGGATTCGATGGCTTAGTGAAGCCACAAAGCTCTATTCCGTAAGTCAAGATTGGTCTAATGATTGTCATGTATATGAATATTTTGTAATTAATTGGGAGCTAAGAACGTTTGTCTAGTAAATGTTGAAGTAGCCTGAAACAGCGAGCTGTTTCTTGTTCCAGTCTAGTGTAAGGATTCCAAGCTAAGCGTTTGTCAAGATGTAGTCCTAAATATCGGACGTGTACTTACTTCATTTTATGCTCCTATAGGCTATTATTTATTTATTTGTTAACAAAAATTATTTTGAGTTCTTGATTAATGTTCCAATATTCAGTTAACTTAAAGGAAAATATTTTTGTTCTAGCATAAAAATAATTTAAATATTACTTTCAAACTAGCCAAATAATGCCTTATTATTTAATTAAACATTTTGAAGTGAGGATACTGTCTGTGGTTGATGAACAAGGTTGAAATGTTAATTGAAATGTTCTGTAATCGATCTTTACTTGTGTGAGTTTTTCAGTGTATGTTTTGATTTATGATAAGTGTCTGGTTATTTCACAATAAAAAAAACTGAATTTTTAGAGGCTTTCTGATTGTATTTTCATAATATTTCACCCTTAATTTGTTTCTGTTTATATTTTAAAATGTTATGAACCCTAACTTTTTTTAAAATTTTTTTGGCAAGAATATGACCAAGCAGTATATTAGAGTACACCATGGGATCATAAAAAACTCGAGCCAGGAAGGTAGTTATAGATTATTATCTAGAAATGGGTATTTAGATGGTTCATATAAGAAGCTGATCCTTGAGAAGTTCCAATCGTGGTCGTATACGTTCACCTTCTACTATTGCTTTTGAAATTTTCAAACAGTTAAAAATAAATCATGACTATTACGTAATTTGCTAAAGACTATTAATAATGACTTTTTTATTAAGGTTATTCGCCCGGTAAAAGTAGAAGAAAAACGCGAATTTGAGCCATTAATCAAATATTAACAAATGATTATACGAAATTGTGGTAACATTATTTAACAGATCAATAATGATTTAGTGTAACAGAACAAGCGAAGTAGGTTTTAGTTGAAATATATAGGGAAATATCACGCAAAATTCGTATTAATCATTCATTAGTGTATCGACACGAACGCAACGCAGCTTACACATTTTATATAACTACGTATGTGTATATATATATATATATATATATATATATATATATATATATATATATATATATATATATATAGACACGCATATATACGATGTACAGGTTTTTTGTTTTACAAATGCAAATCGTCCATGTGATTTTTCAAAGTTGTTTAATGTAAGTAATTAATGTAAATAATTAGTTGTTTAATGTAAATAATTAAATTATTTTTCGCTAGCAGTTTAAATTTTTTATTAATTATTAATTTACTGATTGATATTGTAATTCAGATATTGTAATTCTAATGTTAATCATTAGATTATATTTAATAGACCAAAACTAGTTGCTATAAACTTCTTATTAGTTGAAATACGATTTCTTATATTTTTGTATTTACTTGTTATTATTTATCATAATTTATTTCCTCTTTAAATTATTATTTTACATTTTTAATATAAAATAAGATTTACATACACTTTTTATTATTATTTCATTAGAAATATTATCCACATCGATCTCATGTGTATTTTAAATGTTTAAAGTTCTATATTTTAAAATAATAATAAATAGTTTAAAAAATACATAGCTATTCTTTGTGTATTATTTATTTATTTTTCTTTTTTTTTTTGAGGTCGTAGCCAACCTGAATTAAAACGCCATTCGATACTAACTAACCCAAATCGCAAAGAACAGATCTGTTATTTCGAACGAAATAAAAACAAACTGTCGAAAATTATTTCCATTTTAAATCGTTGATAACACCCACTAAAGGTTCGAATGAAAAATGAAAATAAACAGGAATATTTAACCCAGGGGACGCTGAAAAATATTAACTGTCTCGAATTGATTCGTTTATTTCAGCGGATATTATTCCAGCCACGAATCCTAAACCCATAAAAAAAAAAAGAAAAAGAAAATAATCGCGTTTATGTTGCATTTTCTCAGGTATTCACTTCAGTTTTAAATATTTTCACTATTCTCAATTAATTTCCTTTGATTTTTTTTATCTTTTATTTATTGATATTTACAACTGTATTACAATAATACAAGTAAATAGTATAAGCGATACATAATGATATGAGAATGACAAGTAGAGAAACTACCCACTGGTAGTGCTCAAATCAAAGTTCAACTAAGAAGGTAACGTGGCCATCTTCTTTTCAGACGCCTCGGAGGGTTATTGGGAATTGAAGAGGAAGCTAGGTTTGAAACTAGAGGGTTTGAGTGGGAATGAAGTTTGTTATGAAAGGATAGATAACGGGTTCGGGCTAAATCAGCAACAAAAGGGACATTAAGGTCGTTATGGATGACTTTATTCTTAACAAAATAAGGAACATTGAGGATTTTACGAAGGATTTTGGATTGTAGGGATTGGATACGAGAGGAATTCCAATGGCTTAGTGGAGCCCCAAAGCTCTGCTCCGTAAGTCCAAATATGTCGTATGATGGTCATGTAGATGATTCTTTAGTAGTTAATTTGAAGCTTAGAGTGTTTGTCTAGTAAGTGTTGAAGTAGCCTGAAACGTCGAGCGGTTTCTTGTCTTTTCAGTCTTGTATGAGGATTCCAGGTTAATCGTTTGTCGAGATGCAACCCTAAGTATTCTATAACCGTAAGTATCTGTTCTACAGGCACCAGTGGGATATTATTAAAGGATACTTAAGGTCAGGATGTCATTGGTTTACGACGTAAAAGTGATTTGATGAGTTTTGAGAATTTATTTTAATTCTCCAGATTTGACACCATTCTTCAAGATCAGTGATATGTGATTGGAGGCATTGGGATACAATAACGGGTTTGGCGTTGCATGATAATACCCATGTATCATCAGCATACTTGGTTAGGATAGTGTTAGGATGTCAGCTGTATAAACTGTCCAAGGAGGAACTACCTTGAGGAACACCAACAGATTGGGTACAGAGAGATGAATAGATATTATTATAGTTCACTTGGAAGTTCTATTTGTGACTTATTTCTGTATTATTTTACAGTCAGCCAATCCGCTGATTCCCAATTACTTGTATTTGACAGGTGTGGATGAAAATATAAAGAGAGCAAAAAAAGTATATACAAGATTAATAACAGGATGATGAATCATTCAATGAAGATATAAATAATCATGATACTTCTTAAAAAATATTTAAATTGTAAAAAAAAAATTGTGAAAACTATTTGTTTATTTTATGTGTGTTGTAACTCGGCAACCTATGAACTGGTTCACAATATAGGACTATACTGTTTTTAGGACAACCCTTGAGTAGGGAGGTGATTTGTCCGCGATCATGCTCAACAGTCAAGTTTTGTAGTAAGGGTTCCTATTTTATAGAGGCTGAGCGAACACAAGGATGGTCTGAGAATCACAGGGTTTATCTACAGCTGTTAAAAAATTAACTATTCAGAGTTGGATTTGAACCCGGGATCATCAGAAAATCAACTCAGCACTCTACACACTGAGATTTCTACTTTACAACACAAAAATAGTGTGTGTATTTGTGAACTGTTTATAAAATATTTTCATGTTCTTTAGAAATTACGTATGTATACTTACTGTTAGCAGATTAAAGGAAACAAATATACTTCTTCAATACGGTTTGTTTTCACCACCTCTTACCCAGGTTTTTACTTGTATACAATATTTTTGGTTTATTAACCTGATATGATATTGCATTGTAAAGTATACAAGCAATGTAAAACTACACTCACTTCATATTATCCCTATGCGAAGGATATCCTGTATATCTTTTATAAGATTAGCCAAACTGTAAATTGATCCAGGCTAAGCGACAGAGTGATGTATACAGTAGGAGGAAGCGAGACATTGTATTGATGGGGCGATAGCCTAGGCGGTCGAATTTACGAGGGGGTTTTGTGGGGATACGACTCCCCTTGAATAAAACACAACTCCACGAGCCCTTCTTAGCCCTCACTAAATCCCTTCTTTCCTCTCGCCCTTCCCGAGTGCCTCGTCACCATTATCCCACTCGTATAATTAAGTGATTTGTCTTTCCTCTTAATTGAATTGGATTTATTCCCATTATTATTTAATATTTGATCCAATTTGCTAAAGGACTTTATTTAACCGCAAATAAGTTACGAAAAGGTATGCTACTCGATAAAGATCCCTATCCTAATTATATCTGGATAGACGAATCTTAGAACTCCCACAGTATCATTGATCTATTACATAGCAGCATGCATTAAAATTAATGAATAAATAGCCACAAAACGGTAGAAAATAAATTGATTCGCTCTAATAAAACGATGTTCTAGAAACAGTACAATTTCTAACATGTACTAAACACAAAACCATTTATAGTGTATTGTGGTACAGTTTTTTTTTGTTTGTTTTTCTCAATCAGTCGCATTCTATGATGAAATAAGCTAAATTATAAGCTTCATTCGGCTTCTGTATAACAAAATGAAATACCTTGAAGAAAAACTATTATGCTTTGGGTTGATAGCAGATTAACATCCTACGATAAAGCACCTTATTCCAATAGTTTAAATTGAAGTACATGGTACGAAACCTTAGTACTTTATTTCATATGGCATCCTTCCTACTGCACTTGTCATTACTACAACTTCGTTCAATTCTTCACAATTACTAAAATCAGACATTTACCATAAAGAAAAGTTTTAGAATAAAACTATTGAAGTGTATATAAGATTATTACTAGGTCTTCACAATATACTACTGCATAATAAGGTCAGTGGAAATATTCATTCATCAAAATATTTATAAAATACTCCTTATCGCTTTCTATACTTCGTCTTAATTTTTCGAAAATATAATTACAAATTACGGGTTGACATGATGATCATATGATATTAGGTATTCATTGAAGGATGGATTAAAAATAATAATAAGATTTATTTTAAGAAATTATACAATGTTATTTGGCACGTATTGTATTTTCGAAGAATGGATTAACATAAATAAACAAAAACTGACCAACCAAAAGTTACACACATAATTATCAATTTGGCTTTCGTAATTTATATTTTAACAGGAAATTCTGATACAATGTTTCTTAGATTTGAAAACGTATTACATACCAGATTTTTTGGTACCAGAAAGTGAATCCTATTTATTGAGGCCGTGAAAACACGAAGAGTGTGTCCATCTATGGCTTTTGACAGATTGAATAATTAGTCTTTTAAAGAATGATTCGAACTCAGGATCTTAAGGGCAGCAACTTTAACACAAAGCTAGATTCGAAAATACTACTATGTCATGTAATTCCCATATAGTAGTTTCAATTTGATTACAAGAGGACAAATTCGCTTGTTGTTCAGTCTACAGTATTTAGTCTGGGAACTGCCGGTAAGTTTGAATAGGGTAACCAAATAAATTAAGAAGGTTGTTTGGAAAGATGTTTACGCTACGTAAGGAGAGATACGGAGAGCAAATAGGGAAGGAAGCGTCGCAAATAAAGTTTGCCGTTCGGTGCCTCTGTGACCTGGTATCTAGTCTGTTTCCTGCTCTCTTGTGTATCTTAGTGAAATCTGAATATCCAGTAGGCAGGAGGGAAGTTCTCATATGTCAGGCTTATAGTGAAATGCCTCTTATTAGGTTAAATCCTATTATATATGTATATATATATATATATATATATATATATATATATATATATAAACATACAAAGTATATCTATATATGTTGATATATTAACTTAAAATTAGGATGCGGATCTCTAAAGAGTACCTGATTCCATACAGGCTCAGGGCTCCCATTATACGCCCCTTCCAAAGAACAACATAACCCATTTTTTACTCCATTAGAGAGTCCTTCTTGCCACCAAGCTAGGAACCCATGTCCTTAGGCATGAATGAATGAATGAATGAATAAAGCCCTTATTATAAAGAGAATTATAAAACAAGATGGTTTACAATAAACTACTAATATTTACAAAAACATATACATACATAATAATTCTTTATGGGCCTTCCCTTATGGGAGTATGGTCTAACTTCCCGGAGTGACCAGCTCTATTGGGAAGTGGAGTTCGATATTCATTTCTGCCACTTAACTTTATTTTGAGAAATTCTTGTCCTATTTTATCTTCTTCTGTCGAATCGGCAGTTGGTGTGTGGACTTGAACAATGCTTAGGATTTTCTTCTTAAAAATTAGTCTGACTAGAGCTATTCTGTGGTTAATTTCTTTAAATTCTAAAATATTTCCATTTAGTGTTATGTATATCAAAAAATCAAAAAATCCCACAAATTATCAGCTCCCTAATATGCATTAAAATATTAATAAAATTTAAATAAAAGTCTTTTAACCTTTTAACACATCATAAACTTCTCCTTAAATCTATCTATTAAATACAATAATTTTAAACAGAAATTTTTTTTTCGGATATATATAAAATAAAACTAATAGATAATCCTCAATATCTATAATAAAAAGAATTTTTATAAAAAATACCTCTAATGTTTTAGTTTACTTAAAGGTAAGAATTAATACGTAATAAATAAAATATAATAATCCATTATTATCATCTACTAATCCCGACTGGACAAAGTACCACTCATTTAGTATAGCAACTGACTATGGGATGCAACTTATGTACTGTTGTAAGAACAATACCATGTAAAAATTATAATAATTGTGGAATGCATATTAACGATACTATGTATAGTTATGTAACTAATTTAAATCGATAAGAAAATTGTTGTTTTATATACATATATATACATACACACACACACACACACACACATATATATATATATATATATATATATATATATATATATATATACACATAAAAAATGTTTTATAATGTTATATTTTACGATTTTTGAATTTTCTTTTTGATTGTTTGCAGACAGAGTTTTATACTGTTGATCGTGAAACCTGTATATTGAAAATGACCATTTAAGTCGAAACGTCTTTAGAAAATAGATATGAATTTAGACTAAGTCCTTAGGCATATGCATATGCATATTTTGAGCATTTCTTATTTCATGAATGAGAGATTACTTAGAACAAAATGAGTTTTACATTCAAATAAAAAAAATAGCACTGAAGTTACTGAATCGTAACTTGACCACAGAAGGATCACTAAGTGCTTGTATACTTTTATATATAATATATTTAAAAAAAAATATATATATAGATTTTTATATTTTGCGCGCTTTAAATGGAGCGTTTAACTGAAAATCATTTAACTTCACACCAGGCTGCTATCGATGTGGGCTAGGTACTATAATAGTGGGAGTCCTTAATTTTGTATATCCACGCTTAATTAAAATATGTACTTTAAAAAAAGACTGACAGCGTACAGGCTCGGACCTTCACTTTACGCACTCACCAAAGGGCGGCATAACTCAGGATTTTTTACTCCATTTGAAAAGCTCTTGGACTAACCATTAGACCTCAGGTGACACCGAAAATTGTCATGTGAGCGTCTCATTATTTATTTCACACTCTAATAAAATAGACCTCCAAATAATTATTATTATATTTAATAATAACCATTATTTTATTTTGATTTCTATCTAGAACAAACTTTTAGATTTTAAAATGTAGATTAAAAATCAAATTTCATGAATTTTCTGATTACTACTTAAAAAATATTGCTTTGATAAAATTCAATGATTTATTAATATTTATTTATATATATCTTTAATTTGTATTCAAATAACATAATATCCCTATTATTACAAGTTTTATTTCATCAAAGCACGATTGTACGGTTTTTAATAATAATTTAGGCTTGTTTGTTATACTAAATTCATTTTCAATTTATTCCAGCCTTTTGTCAAACAGATTCAATTATTTGCAAAGTAAATTAAACTTTTCCCCAGAAAAATCCAATGTTGAGGTGAGACAAAACAAATTTTTTTCCCCACAAAAATAAACAATGTCAAGAGGTATTTACTTTTCACATTGAATATTTTTGTTAATCCTATCTTTCTCACGATAAATTGATATTGAATTAACTAAACAGAACTTAGTTGATTCAATATTTGCCTACTTTTATTGTTTAATAAATGAATGCTTTTATTCATTTTTCTTACGGAATAATTGTCATTTGTTCATAATTTTTGTATGTATGCATTACACATAAACATATATTTTAATTAATGATGTTGTGCAATATACTGAATATGATGGGTTAATATACTGGATATAGCTTCAAATAAACAATTATATTTATTTATCATCATAATAATAAATAACTGAGTTCTAATAACTATTATTTTACCTATCGTAAAACCACTTTTCACTTATCGTTGTTAAATTTTCTTTCAATCTAGGCTAAATACTCTTTTATAGCTGTAAATAAAAATAGCTGAAGGGATTTTTATTTTTTACTTCTAAAAATCGATTTAATGAACCCGTATTACCAATAATCAGTTTTCACCTTCCACGACTTAATAGTTTTTTCACGTTTCTTTATTTCGGTACAAACTTTACGTATTTGATATTAGTTTTCTGTTTATTTCATACGCATTGGTACGAATCAAAACTGATAAAATCAAAATGATAATTCATAATTATTCTTTAAATAATAATATAAGTCAATCATTCACGTGAGTAAATTAAAAACCTTTTCCAGTCATTATTATTTTTCTTTATTCTAAAAAACGTTTCAACAATTCCATGTCATTTTCAATTTACATCATTTTTTAAGTCCTTCAACACTATTTAATTTTAAAAATATTCTCTAAAAATTTTTAATTTAATTTTGTACATTTTCAACCTAAAAATTAAAAGACAAATCAAATAAATACATTATTTTACATACAAAAAATATGTCCCAAAATTACTGAATAAGATATAGATACCTTTTTGGTTAATTGTCATATAATTTAAAAACAAAGCTTAGAGTTATAGTGTACTCCATGGTCAATTACTAATTTTTGTAATTTGTACTTTGGACTGTTTTTTATTATTATTGTTATTTAAATAGTATTTTAATTTATTTAGTTCTTCAATATATAGTCATTATGAATGGTTAATTAATATAATTAGTCATTTTTTTATCTATATTGATCTATTTTATATCTTTTATTTATTTTAAAAAGTTAGTTTTATGAATTAAGAATTGGAAAATGAAAAACAATGCTGTGAGGTTACAGAGAAGGTTATGTTATCTGTGTTATCTAATAAGTGTAGACTTCTATATTTCTTTATTTAATTTTTAACTTTAAAATCACTGATGAGTATAGTTTGCTTATTTCATTAGATTCTTTCCTATCATTTACTACCTTATCTATATTGTCATTTATGTATAATGCTTCTAAAAATCTCCTTTTTATCTTATTTCCCTCTCTGTGCAAAATGCGTGGCTTTTCGAAATCAAATGTGTGGGATTCTTTTTTGCAATGGGCTGATAATGCAGTGCTTGTCTTTGAATTTGGTTTCAGATTATTTTTGTGATGATAAAAGACAAGTAGATGGCACCAATATCCCAACAGACAACCTGGCAAAATACCTAAATAGATCTTTGAATAATTATAATAATAATAATGATTATGATGTTATTAATGCAATAGAGTTAAAAAACAGACTAAATAATATCAATATAAAAGCAGATCAAATTATTGCAAGTTTAGATGTGGTATCAATGTTCCCTAACATCCCACTTAAATTAGCACTTAAACTTTTAAATGAAAATTGGGAAAAAATTGAACCGTACACGAATATAAAAAGTAAAACAATTTTTTTAGAAGGAATTAAATTGTGTACGGAAAATGGATACTTCATTTATCAGGGTCAATTTTATAAGCAAACGATAGGTTTACCTTGGGAGGTAGACTATCAGTAAACTTATCAGGAATAGTCCTTAATCATATAATAAAAAATAGCCTACTAAAATTGAACAGCTCATCTATATTCATTGCAAAATATATAGATGATTTATTAATTATTACAAATGAAAATGATTTAAATAAATTTAACTCAATCTTAAATGAACAAAATAAAAATATCAAGTTCACAAAAGAAATAGAAAATAATCATTCTCTAAACTTCTTATATGACCATCATAAGAAACCCTAAAAATAATAGAATTAAAACAAAATGGTATAAAAAAGATATAACCTCAAACAAATTACTCAATTTTTTCTCAAACCACCCTAAACAACAAATAAGAAATACAGCTCAAAATCTAATAAAAAGATCAATTACAGTAACAGACAATGAATTTTTAAATGAAACAAAGAATAAAATTTTCAAAATTCTACTTAGTAATGCTTTCCCAATAAAACTTATAAAAGAAATGTGGCACAAACAAAATAATTTAATTAAGAATAAAATAGATAATAACATAATAAATATAGAAAATAACTCTAATATCAATAGTTTTGATAATAGTAAAAAAATTAACCATATAAATGACAAAATATCAAAAATCAAGCCATCTCAAACTAAGATTACAAATTTTTTTCAGACAGAAGAAAATAATGAAAAAGACCCCCAAACCAAAAATAACACAGCTCAGATAATTAATGAATCACCAAAAAAAGATTTTAAACAAAATGAAATAAAATACAGAAGTGTAACCTATATTAAAAACTTGTCAGAAAAGATTGAACCAACATTTAAAAATTATGACATCCCAGATATAAAATTAGCACATAAAACCATAAACCCTATAAAAAACATAATAAACAGCAAAAAAGATAAAATACCAATCTTGGATAATATAAATGTGGTATATAACATTGATTGCAAAAATTGTGACAAACAATATATAGGACATACCAGTACTCATCTAAAAAATAGATTCTATCATCACAAAAATAATCTGAAACCAAATTCAAAGACAAGCACTGCATTATCAGCCCATTGCAAAAAAGAATCCCACACATTTGATTTCGAAAAGCCACGCATTTTGCACAGAGAGGGAAATAAGATAAAAAGGAGATTTTTAGAAGCATTATACATAAATGACAAAATAGATAAGGTAGTAAATGATAGGAAAGAATCTAATGAAATAAGCAAACTATACTCATCAGTGATTTTAAAGTTAAAAATTAAATAAAGAAATATAGAAGTCTACACTTATTAGATAACACAGATAACATAACCTTCTCAGTAACCTCACAGCATTGTTTTTCATTTTCCAATTCTTAATTCATAAAACTAACTTTTTAAAATAAATAAAAGATATAAAATAGATCAATATAGATAAAAAAATTACTAATTATATTAATTAACCATTCATAATGACTATATATTAAAGAACTAAATAAATTAAAATACTATTTTAATAACAATAATAATAAAAAACAGTCCAAAGTACAAATTACAAAAATTATTAATTGACCATGGAGTACACTATAACTCTAAGCTTTGTTTTTAAATTATATGACAATTAACCAAAAAGGTATCTATATCTTATTCAGTAATTTTGGGACATGTTTTTTGTATGTAAAATAATGTATTTATTTGATTTGTCTTTTAATTTTTAGATTGAAAATGTACAAAATTAAATTAAAAATTTTTAGAGAATATTTTTAAAATTAAATAGTGTTGAAGGACTTAAAAAATGATGTAAATTGAAAATGACATGGAATTGTTGAAACGTTTTTTAGAATAAAGAAAAATAATAATGACTGGAAAAGGTTTTTAATTTACTCACGTGAATGATTGACTAATAAAGATGCACTCCAGTTACAAAAACAAGATATTTAAAATAAAATAATAATATAAATAATAATAATAAAATCATAATAATTTTTTGGAGATTAATTATTACCTAATATTATTCATAAAGGTGTGTAAATATAATTAATAGTAATATTCGATAAATCAATAGCGATATTCTACGTATAATAATATTGTAGGTTCCGACATTATCCTCTAATAACTATCTGTTACATGGATCTTGAAGAATCATGCGAATTTTTACTATGAAGTTAGTAACTGCATTGCTAGTGTTGTCGATATCCCATGAACAAAAGAGCGAAAGAAGTTATATATATATATATATATATATATATATATATATATATATATATATATATATATATATGCAAAATGATTTTTCTTAAGGTATATATGTTAAATATTATTTAGTCTTATGGTGAAATAAACAGACGGAAAACTAATCTTAATTGTTAAAAGATCTTAGACTTATATTTTTAAACTCCCAAAGAAGCCTAACCGATGTTATTCGCGTGGTCCTAAGTGGCCGGTAGGTGATAAAAAAAAAAGAAGATATTAATAGTTATATTATAATTATAAAGTGCATTATAATATTAACGTAAGTAAAAATATAATTATAATTATTTTAGAAATCTATGAAGTAATGTTTAGTAAGCATGAACCAAAATATCGCGAAAATTTTAGAAATTTTTTGTAGAGAATAATGTAAAGAATAAAAGACCTTTTCGTAAGTTATATATTTAATTATTAATTTTTGACATTGATTAAAAGATCATTTACGGTGTTTTATTACCGTGTATTGCTGCACTGATGCAAATATGAGTGAGATGCGAATGGAGGCGATGCTCAGTAGTACGCGCCTTCGTAGCTTACGATACCAAACCAGCAACTCACGCAGGTCGTGCAAAATGGTTGGTTCTGGCCCCTTCCGCCTGGCAACGTTATGTTAGAGTATTATTGTTATTCCATTATTTATTATTAAGATCATATTGATAATAATGTAATACTCTTTATTGTAATTAATTTTTTTTTTCTTGAACAGTGAACTAAAATGAAGACTCTTTGTGATATATCGTTGAATATGTCCTCTAGTTGGGAGGGAGGTCATACGATATCTATACTTTTTTATTTATGTTCATCAGTTATCAATATGGTCTGTTAAAACTAAAATGAAGAGTTAACCTTAAAAATTATAAAGACGATATCCCACTACTACTATTTATTACTGAACAAGCAATTTAAAAGATCAGTAATTAGAATCACGTGGATTATTATATGATCTAACGCATCAGAAAGTTTAAAAAAGGCATTAGTAATAATTAACGATGTCAGAACTAGTGATGCTTATCGCTCTCGATCTTCGTAATGTTATTATAATGAGTCACGTCTTTATTCACAGTTGATGTTATTTAAACTCCATCAATTTAATGTGAAATTATTTTTAAAAAATCCAAATGAATTTTTCGTACGTACAAAACAAAAGAGCACTCTTAACTGTATCACGGAAATTCATCGCATCCTATTATTTCACGATCCAATGAGAGATTTCCTAAAACAAAAATTAGTTTTTCATTCAAATAAAAAAAGAAAGGCACTTAAGTTACTTAACTCGTATCTTGACATCAGAAGGATTACTATGAGGTAATTTAACTTATGATATTTAGTTACTAAGTAAAGTAAATACGATAGGTATTTAATTGTTAATGTTAAAACTAATACATATATGTAATGTCAAGTATTAATAGGTTTATTAGTACCTGTTCATTGAATAAAAAATTATATATTACAAAGTATAGAGATAATTTATACAGCGTAATACATAGAATATCCATAAACAATACATGTCACATGCAATCTGAATACGAATTTATCAAAATAAGAAAACACATCTAAACTCGATGTATCAAAGAGTTGATGGATAGTTGGATCGGGTTGATGGCCTAGGGATATCGTGTAGTAAGGATGTGAGGGCACATTACCCCTAAGTTCTGAAATATCTTGTCGTCAGCAATGTAACTTCCTTCAATTCCCTTCTTCTTTACATGTAACTTAGATGGTCGAGGGATGGTCGAAAACTTAAGTGAACCTTGACCTCCTCAAGGAGTACATATCTTCAGAGCGTCATGTGAGAGAAAAAGGACCATTTTCAACTAGGCATTCTTGTTTTCTCAGTAACCTGCATAGAATAGAAATATAGGTTCGGTTCGAATCCGTGCATATTGTGAAAATTGTGTCAAGGAAAAAGAACCATATATGACATCGTCCCGATATGGAACAGCGAAACCGGAGCAAGTTGACCCACGAGCGAGCTAATAAAGCGAGTGTGAGGGGGCGGGTGCCCCAGGCGGTGGGAAAAGAAAATATATTGAAAGATGGATCAAAAAAGATATTGCTTTCACGGCAGGCGTTAACCAAGAAAAAAGGAACCAATAAAGCAGTAGGACCAATAGTTTTTTCTTAGAATAAATAAATGAAATTAATCAAAGAAAGAATATATATCGAGATTGAAAAAGACGCACCACCAAAGTGCGGAAGTTGCAGGGTGCAACTAACTATCACCCACATCTTGGAAGAATGCCCCCTGTATGAAACATATTTTCATGGCTTGGGGATTGATAGGAAAACCTCGACTATCCTGGGAAATAACGCCGCAAATACAGACAAGGTGATAACCTTTCTTAAAGAAAATAATATTTTCAGTAAAATATAATAATTATAAGTTAAATGGAAATAAAAGTTAAACCAAAAAATAATAAAGGACTAAATATTGAATCAAAAGAAGAAAGAGGCTGATAAATGAATAAATAATGAAATAAACATTTGAACAAAAAGAAGAAAGACGCTAATGACCATAGATGTTGTGCGTCTATAAGCAATAAAACCTAACCTAACCTATATCGAGAACATTTCGTTCTTTATAAAGAACATCGCCATAACTCAAAAACACAATTTTTCAATAGAGCTATTTGAAAGTTCCATGTGAGTTAAACAAATGTTGAATATCGGTAAAGTATAACATTCCTATTGTAACGATGGTATCGAAATTCTTTCTTTAATCATTAGAAAAATTTTAGAAGATTGAAACTATTTTGATTTTAACTTATGTCATATTCTCATAAAACATTTGTGGAAATGGCATATTAGATATGTCGTTCCTGAATTAAAAACCTCCAACCAATGCAATTGCTACAGAAGTCTTAAATAAAAATGCCATATTTTGAGTTATGCCGTGGTTCTTTTGAAGGAGCTGTATATATTGGCTTATTTAATGTTAAATAGAAAGCTTGCCTAGTAAAACAAGACCCTCTTTATCTATTTATTTTCTCCAATGTGTTAACAATTTTCCAAACCCCGAAAAGAAAAATTCAGGGTTTTGTGATGAAATAAAATCTTAAGATGTGTTATTGACTTGTAATCATTTTCGAAAATTTTACCTTTAAGGGAGTAGTCCTAATTTTTGAACATATGGAATTGGAGATAGGTCTGGTGAATAAGTTGGTTGTGGGAAGACTTCGTAACTCAACTCCTTTTCTTTTTTTCAGTTTCTTATTTGTCGTGAAACATGAGATGTACGAGCATAGGTCCCTTCCGATTAACCAATGCACGTTGTTGTTTTTTTAGCTTTTATTGCATTAAACTTTTGGCCTGTAGTCCGATGTGGATGTGTTGGTTTCACCTCTCAGTAGAAAATAGGAATGAAGTCTTCATACAATTGATCAGTTCACTGAAACCAATAATTTTTTTTTGTGTAAAATTTCTCGAAAGTATGTTCTGTTCGTTACAACACCCTTCTTCCAAACGTATCGTAGATACAATGTATACTCGAAAAAAAGAGGATTAATAACAGCTTATTACATTATTTATACAAAAGCATACCATACAAAAGAAATAGACTAATTCCATTTTGAATTTTAGAAATAATGAAAATGGACATTATATATGAAACGATACAATATTATTTATCATCAAAACAATTCTTAATTTTCAAAGCAATTATTAATTTACGTTAATCTATACTAATACAACCTATCGAAGGTCTTGGGATTGGTACGTATTAGAGACTATACTGTTTCTTTGACAACGGTTTTACAGGTAGGTGATTAACATTCTATATTGATCACTGAAACTCCATGATTTTTTAATCGATCGTATTCTCCATAATTATAAATATAAACATTGGTTTAAGAGCTGAGGTGATGCAACTAGATTTTTAATTTTCAATAAATAGGGTAAGAGACCCAGGTCCTCAACATAAATATTTCGGGTAAGGCAGTAATTAAAGGGTTTTATTAAAAACCTTTGTGAGAGGAAATAGCTCGGGAGGAACTATTGTTTTCCATGGTGGGGCTTAATGAGTGAAAGAGAGGCAAGGTCTGCCCTTATTAGATCGTTCCTGGTCGTTAGAGGTAAGGGGGGTACAATATATAGGGCCAAAACATCTTCATTATCTCAAGTGAAGGCTTAGCAGAATTACTACAATATCTTAGATGACTATAATTGTATCGATTTAGATATTTTACAGTATTTTCTATATCCATGATCAAGAGTATCACACGGCCTTCATTTTTTTAAATTACAATAATTAATATGAAGGGAGAAAATGAATACACTAATTATAAAAAGAGTTGTGACTGAAGGAGACATCCTATCATAGGATACTATATTATTTCAGATCGATGCTCTCTCGCCAGAATAACTAAGACATTAACATCGATACAAATGTACACTATTCAAAGTGACTACACCTCAGTTCAGGAGTGTGAAAAAACTGTTTCAAGATCCATACGATATCACTGCATATCGTTAAACATATTTTACCAAATGACATTATTTATATATTGGCTACATATTGGCTCTGGCTTTTATTAGTCCTGAAGATGGCTTACAACGTAGGTCGAAACGTCGGCACTCATAATAAATAAGTTTTTATTATTTTGTGTTATATTGACTGCACCTATATCTTTTTGTGCCTTATATTGACGACTCTGCATCAATTTTCTGTCACCAATAATAAAGAAAACGCTACAGTTCAAAGACGAAAAATAATTTTTTCTTTACATGCGATACTTTTATCTGGACCGACGATATTAGCTAGTGCTGTCAGTACTAAATCTATATTTCAAGTAGTTTCAATTGAAACGCTTTCAATAGAAATACAATATCTAGGATTGTTTTCACTTTTAACTGTTGATATATTCCTTTAAGATATGTTAGATAGTGTTCATCAGGATTGAATTGATAATCCTGTTTTGTATTTTCAATATATTCACTGAAAATATGATACCTTAAAATGTCTTCACTTTAAACGTAAATTTGTATATTCCATTAAAAATAATATGTTCTAGTCCCATTACGACCCACGAAGGGTTTTAGGTATGCTACAAGGTAGAGACTGTAATGTTTCCAAGTCAATGGTTGTGCAGGGAGGAAGTTTTTCTCAACAACTTGTTTTGCCTGAGTGAAGTGAATACCCACTTTATTGAAGTTGAATGACTCCAGGAAGGTTGCCACATATCACCGCTGTTAACAGATTAAATACTTTATCTGCCGCAGTAGAATAAATACTTTATTCAAAACCAGCATCTTCAATCCAGCAACATAGTGCTGCAACACATTTTTTAGCTATCTCGCTCCCAATATTTTAGAATTTTTATTTATTAAAATTTAGAAAAAGTATTATATTAAAAAAAAAGATTTATTACACTCAACTGGTGCTTCGTGGACTTATATTTAGAGCTTTTTCATAATCGTATGAATCATTACTTTCTGATGTTCAGTCATCTTATATAATAATTAAAAAGGTTAATGGGTTATTATTTAATATGTATTTCATTGCGCGAGGTTTTCAATTCTAATATAGTTTCGGTGCCTGTAAATACTTCTACTTGGCATTCTTACCACGTGTACTATCAACCTGCACATGTCGACTTTACTACAGGCCGCTACGTGTCACCAGTTATACGCCACGAGCAATTCGAGCATTTCGGTAATGGGAATCCATAAGAATTTCCCAAACCAAAAAGCCAACGGTCGAAATAAGTTTCCACACCAAAAATAGTTTTCACCTTGGTATAAGTTGGAAATAAAATTTGCCTTAAATATATTTTTTTTAATTCATACAAACGTTCATTATCTTCATTTGTCCTTCAAGAAGAAAAATAAAATAAAAACTAAGTCATTTGATGTAATGAACAATTCGGAACCTCTGTTTAGAGGCAGATCTGCAAAGGGGTTTTGTCCGCGGTCACTCGAATTCCGAAACTTACCCTGCTGAATGTTAGAGAAGCCGTACCCTGATGGTCTGTAAGCTGGAATGCAACCTCACAAAGACGGTTCCCTTGTTCCTCAGCAACGTTCTGCCTTCAGAAGGAGGAATCTCGCACTATTGTTACAGAGATCAATTACCTGAAATGTATCATGTTTACGAGGAATGGTACCATCATTTATATAATATCCTAGCGGAAAACAAGTCTCCTGACAAGGATGTCGTATATAAATAAAAGGTTATAAATAAAAATTCTCATGTATATTCTAACATGCGGTGTATCAAAGATACCAGAGTTACATATTACAGAAATAGATTGTGTATCAGTTCCGAGAGTTTACAAGGGAAAGGCAGGAGAAAGATTACTCCTTTGAAGTAAAATAATATTTCTCCACGTTTTTAAAAAAAAAAATACATCTGTTTTTATAAATAGTCGATGTTGATTTTCCATCCCCAACGAAACGAAACCACATCCAATATAGTTGTATATATATCTCATTCGTTATGAAGTAGGTCATAAAAACCGAAAGGCTTTTAAATAATGTTAATATTAATAACAATAAAGTCTTTATTTATTCTAGGACAAGACCCTTTAGAATAAGAATACAAAAAATAAATTATGAACTAAAATATCTTTGTGTAGTGGCAACACTGGTTGCCCTGGTAGCTGTGGTTACAAACTGTTACATATGGTGAGTGTTTTAAAATAAATAAAATTACATTTATTGATAATTAAACTTATTTATGTGGTATAAACCCCACAAATGTAATTATATTGAGATAAGGGATATAAACATAATGATAACGTTAGTGTTGGAGGGGTATTTCACTATGGTTTTAGTATCATAGGACTTAGTACTGCCATGATCATAGTGCTGCCATATTTATATTCACTATGACCATCATAAGCTTGTCATTTCGTTTTGAGTGAGGCAATAGTTTCATTATTGATTTGTTTACTAAGAGAAACATACATAAATGTTGCGCTGATAAATACTGTTATAGATTTAGTTATGGGTTTCAAATGTGGTAGGTTTGATAAACATATTTAAATATTGATATCTATTTATCTATCTAGCAAGGATTTGAGACTATATTGTTCTCATAATCATGCCAAATTGATAACATATATCCTGTGAGCATTGATCAAGTTTTGAAAAATGCTAAAATGTGTAAAGTTGGATAATTCTGAAATAGAACAAACTTACAGAAACAAAGTCTTAAACAATATTTACAGGATAAAAGTTAACATTATACAGGTATTTTAATTGAGTGATGTGGTAAAAATTTTATCATAAATTTGGCATGATCATGTGAACATTGCATCAAAACGTTGCCAAATGATAATTTAACGAGTATATTAATAAATCTGAAGAACTGAAAGTAAAAAATAATTGTATTAATACTCAAGAAAATTATATATCAATTTATATATTTCTATGAATCTTACTAAATATAAAAAAAATGGACAAGGGAAAATAATATAAATAAATCTTAATCATACTGAATTACATAATAATTTTAATACCGATTGCAAATAATCAGTTAGCCACACATCGAGTCAATTTACGTTACAACAATCATAATGGGAAAAAAATCTGTTACACAGAAAAGGAGGGTTGCTGAACGCGCGGATTTCTTAGAAGAAAACCACAAAAAAGTTTGCTTAACAAGATGAAAACAAACTTTCGTAAACCGCTCTTAAGTAGAAGCTCACAACTACACTAAAAGCTTTGTAGGAGCAGGCCGTAATCTGTTGGTACGGTGGCATTCTAAAGCCTCAAGATAGTAAATCGTTGTTGGTAAACCGACCCGCTTGGTTAAGCATTCCTACTCTTGCTTACTAATTTTATATTCGATAGCAACTTATATCTTACTATAAATCTGATCGGCGGTAATTTTTTAGTCGTTTCTCTTAAGTAATCATATTTTGTTAATCTTCAGAATCAAAAGAATTGGGGCTGACGGAAGTAGCTGTATTCGGATAAGGTTTATAAAATAATAATTTTAGCCTTTATTGATTTTTTTCTTCAGTTCTAAGGTACAGATAAGAGTATTCATTTCGTTGGATATTACATCTTTCCTCAATATCCTGTAGTTTTGAACTATTTTCCTTTAAATACTGTAGTAGCGAATGATTCGTTTGCTAGACGATGTACCAGTGTTGATTATTAGGTGTTACCGTATTTGTTATTGTGGCAAGGGACGAAATGCCCGGAATTATTTTTAATTATATTATATATATATATATATATATATATATATATATATATATATATATATATATATATATATATATATTATATAATTATAATATTATTATATTATTATAATTATATTAAATATATTATATAATTATAATATTATTATAATTATATTATATATATATTATATAATTATAATATTAATTCTTTTTTTCGATCCGTTTTATTAATTATATATTTTGAAATAAATACCATATTTACGTACCAACCATCAATTTCATCAATTCCATCAATTTCATCGACTCGATTAATATGTATGAATTAAAAAATATTTTAACAATTGAATTTATATGTAACTGCAGAACTCAAATCAGAAAGACCTAGTGAGCCCCATCGCTAGATCCCCCACTCCCACCATCTAATTAATCTTAAGAAAAATCAACGTACAATCCTCTCTTAAAATGCACCTGGTGCAGTAAAAGAGATACCATGTATCATTATTAATATTAATATGTTATTGCCAAAAATTAATAAAAGCCAAGGGGTTAAGAAAAAAAAAATGTAACTGCAGAAAGGTAAGTATTCCAACTTCTGAGATTTTTGTTTTTAAAATTTTTAACTTTTACCAGAGGCAGAAGGTGTAGATTACTACTGGAGACTTCTCCACAAGAGATCAGTCTTGACAACGCTTTCAATATTTGGTTTATTGCAGATTGAGAACTAATCCAGGACAACATTCCATTTTTGTCTCTCTAATAAAATATAGAAAAGTAGACATTTTGCCTTTCTGTGCAGTTATCGATTCAATTATCTTAACAAAGCGATAAATGTATTGAATACGGCACAAGTAGACCTAGGAAATTCACGTTTCAGAAACTTTCCTTAACATCAATAACACAAAGAAAAGCAGTTGACTGTTCCTTTTTTTGAAACACTTTTCATCCTATAAAAAAAATGTCTGCACAAATATAAAATCAAAACTTGTGGAACTTAAGACTTACTCATGGTACTCGAAAATTATTATTGAATTTTTATTATGAAGCGTTACATCTGTTTATGCTAGCAATTTCGGTTGGGGTATAATATAATTATTCATAATTTAGCGCAGCTGAATGTATAGTGCGCTGAGTCACTGTGGTGAAGGTCGCGCGTTCAAATCTGGTTGTGATAGATAAATTATGGAATCTGTGAGCTGCCTCGGATGGAACCGGTAAGATGCCGAATATTAAGGAGCTCACCCAGCGTCTATAATAAGGATAACCTCAAATGGGGATAACCCTGACACTTGAGAGTGATTTTGGACGTTACCTTACTTGAACCTAAGACCATTCATGGATTGTAGATAGCCTTTTTTTTAACCAATCAGAGCTTGACAACACAAATATCGCCATGTATGTAATACTGTAATAAAATGGTGTACGGTGCTTATGCCGGCTGATCCGATGTTTGTGATTTTCACAGCACCCGAGTCGCAATGAAGCATCCAGGAGCAATGGAAGCAGCATAGGCGGATGATATTGGGATTTACGCCACCAGCATCAGCACCCCACATGCCCTTAACAAGGCACAAATGGCGACTGAAACCATAGTGAACGAGCTGAAACTGATTGGCATTAGGGTGAATCGTAATGTCATTTCAGAGTGTGAGTAGGAAACCTCTACCGAAGACTTTTACCGTGGACTGCGAGGATAGAAGATTATCCTCTTCAATCCTCTACCTTGGCGTTACCTTTGATAGACATCACACCTTCTCAAAGCACGTTCAGGCAAGATTGAAGTTGGCACGACAGAAATCCCATAGGCTATACCATCTGCTCTTGTCGCCGCAGCTCTCACTGAGGTTGAAATTGCAAATCTACAAGTCCATCATAGGACCTACGTCTATGGTGGACCACTACTGAGACACCTCTACAAAACAACGCTGCAGCGCCTGCAGCATTACCAGAACTCTATCCTTAGAAAGATCGTAAGTGGCACATCGCTCGAGGGGGACTTAACACCACCATTCGAGAGGAGCTTCGGCTTCCCTCGGTGCCCGAGTACATAGGTCGGAGGCACATCAAATTTTTTGATGGGCTGAAGACCTGTGCGAACCCCCTATTTAGGGACTTAAAACCACCCCCCAAACCTGGGAGATGGCAGGGCAGTGTTCCCATGGTGCTTACATTTGATCTAGGGATGGGGTAAGTACTCCCTTGTCCTTATCCTTCCTTCGTTTTCCTCCTTCCTTCCTTCACTTTCTTCTTTCTTCCACTATTCTTCATCCCGCTAAACAGTCCCTCCCTGTTTTGTATTTGCATTGTATAAAGTCAGCGGCTTTGAGCCGGTTCGAGTAAAAACCGCCTCCAGCGGATTCCCATTGTAACGCCTTAAAATACCGAAAGGTAACAGAAGGCTTTTTATTTATAAGCATTTGCATGTATTCATTGTAAATTGTATTATATTGTAAATAAAAATTTGGAGGATGTGAAAAAAAAATGTACGGTGCTTATAGGAATTGTTGGGATAGTATTATCATAAGTATGTTTCATGTGCCTGATGCTCAATTACCGACAGATTTTGAGGATTAACAGTATTTAATATTTATTGTATTATATTTACAGTGGGTAACCTTAATCGATCGGACCTTAATCGGAAAACGTGGCGGTTGAAGATGATATCGGACAAAACACTACCTGCAAAATCGTAGTTTTAGAAACAGTATGGTCCCCACCATTTCCAAACCCAACCAGACCTTTCATGTTAGTGGATCAGGTTTTTTTAATTTTATTTAATTATTTTTTCTCTAAGGGTTTCCTCAGATTGAGGTTTCCTTCAACCAAAAATTTTTCTAATTTATTTTTTTCTATCCTGTATATCATACCCTCTCAGACCATGGCCGTATCTACTTTTCTGAGTTCCTTTTTTATTAATTAATTCATTTACTAATGTTTATTTGATAATTAAAAAATTTAATTTGACATCTGGAAGTTTATTCATCTAGACATTTTTCAGTGCTAAAGTTTTATGATGCCCAGTTTATGGCGACCATGAGAAGGGATAGTTAGCGGAACTTGGGCCATAAAAGCCCAGGGACTCCTACCTTTAGGCTCAGGTAATGGAGCTTGAGGCCAAACACCAGGGGAGGGAATGAAGGCGTGATTAGAGTAAAAGCCGAGACCTCTGAGGCCTCGTCCTCTTTGTAAGCTTTCTTTTAAAAATTAATGGTGCGACTGTTGCCGAGTCCTTCGGTGCCAATTAGTATCAGCCTGTCTCTTCCGTCTCTCCGTTCCTTACACTTCTCTAACGACAAAAGGGATTTAATGATCCGGATCCCCAAAGCTTCTTTACATCTTAATAAAACGCCCTTCGAAAACTTGACATCAGAGGAAAGAGTGAATTCTGTAAGGCACAGCAAGGGATAGGAAGAATGATCCGTTAAAATGGAGGATGGAAATAGTTGGGGGTGCAGTCATAAATTAACACCAAATATTATTTTTTATTTGAGCCGACGTTTCGACCTACTGTGTAGGTCATCTTCAGGGTTATGAGAGAATAACAAAACAAAACAAAAATAACTATATGACTATGTTTTGTTTGTTTTTTCTCATCATTATACTTATCATTATCTCATGTCATTATGTACCACTTAGCCTATTTAATTCTCGTATAATTATTACTTGTTGTAGGAAAGGAATGCTTCCAATACCCATTTTTATTTTTTAAGTCACGTGGAAATTTCAAATACCTCTTTTGAAAAATATTTTTTTTAAATTTACTATATGACATAAAAAGAAGCTATATATGCCCATGAATTTATTCTATAAATAAGCAATTAAAAGGCGCATAGTATACTGTAGTATGGAATGTGCCAATAAATAAACGGTCCTTTCAAAGTGTACTTATGATATGGAAAAGAAAATACAAAAAAAAAGCAAACTTCTCTACATCAAAAATTAAAAATGTGTCCTTTTCAATTTCAATACTTTGCATTCGTATCGACGATATTTAAACTCCGCTTCAAGGAAAAAACTTCGAAATGGGCACTGTTATCATTACCTTAATACTATTATTTATCGCTAGACAACATTTAAATATCTCTATTGAAAAATAAGTTTTTTGAGTTATGACATTGTTCTTTTGAAGAAGCGGTATAAGGTTACAATATTTTACAATATACTGGCATTAACCGGAAATGTCCACAACATATTTATAATAGTAAGGAATCCATCTCTCAAAGATCCTTTAGGTTTCGAAGACATCTTGAGGATAACAGGGACATTTACTGATTCCGGTTCATCAAAGTAACGAGCATGAATCGATACCACACCAGAGTTAGATAGCTCTAACAGCTCAATTATGAATGATACGATAAATCTGTGTACAGAGAGGAATAGGCGAACAAGTAAACCTACGAAGGCACAATACGTACTTAAGGGAAGTGAAAATAGATAAGCATCCTGCCCTTATCAGGAGATGTGTTAGCATGCTTGAATAAACTAATTGTCCCAGATTTGCATTCATATCTGATCATTAGTAATTAGTAGCATAGCATGCCCATTGTCTCTGGTACAATAGTTTAGTGATTGTTCTATAACCACTAACTGTTAATCATTAGTATAATCTAATTATTATAGGTAATTAGTAAATGCTCACAGAAAAATATCAGTCAGTAGAAAAACTTAATTACATACAGGATTCATGATAAACCTAGAACTCTTTTCATTTTAAAATTGGAAGAATAAACTCTTAATAAGGTTTTAAATAAGTAACTGATTTTTATATTATAATTACAATATAATATTTTAACTAAAGGACGGTTAAAAAATGTTTGTAAAAACGTAAAATGTGAAATGTTCGTACCTAACTTTACATCTTTGGAACTTAAGCTCATAACCTGCTGGAAGAGATAGAGTTAGCTGGTGGCGCTTCAGTGAACGAAAAGAATGTGTTGTAACCTGAACTAAATTAAATAGCTTGGATAACATTCAGCTTGGCATTCTATTTTATTATTTGGTTTTTCTGTTTTCTCTTTTAATCCTTTCTTTAAAATAAACTTATCACTTATCTCTTATATGATATTTCAACCAGATTTATCATTCACATTTCAGACGAAAAAAAGTGTACCGCTACAACCCATGAAGCTTCTGGGGTTAGTAGGCGGGAGAGACTATTTCATGGACAACGGTTGTAAAGAGAGGTGATTTGTCCTAGATCACGCTCTTTCACCAGAATGTTCTCCTTATTTTAGGTACCCACTTTATAGGGGCTGGATGAGCTCCGGGTCCTATATATCATAATGGATAATCCTCCTGTCGCTAACAGATTAAATATAAGTCTGCTAGCTAGCGAGATTGTAACCCAAGATCATCGGTATGTTTGTGTGCTTGCACTAGAACTTGTTGAGAAAAAACGTATTTGAAATCATATTTGTAACAGATTTTAAATAGGAGAGGAGATTAGGAAGGGAACATTATTGCATAAGTGAATTTATTTAGTATATTCCTTAAAAGTAATGTGTAAACGGTATACAACAATAAAATAAATGAATTTTTCTTAAACCATATTTGAAACACTAGAATATAATAAATAATTATAATATAAATAAAATAATTATCTATACTCAGTAGATGATGATTGTGAAATATTCATTTGTTTAACTGAATCAATTGTAACATCGTTCATAATTTTTTTTAATTCAAATTTTTCAATTGAGGGTTCCTTTTTAATGTAATGGATGGAATTAAATATTTAAAAAAGTTTAAATCTTCATTTTCACCCATCTGCTTATTTTTGATTTGTTTTAAAAAATTTAATATGATTAAATATGTTTTCTATATTTCTATTGCTTGATCATTAAAATTTTTTTATTTGATTGTTTTGGTTTAGTAAATTCGTTTTGATAATATAGTATGATTATATCCGGTACTGCCTCTGTTTCGTGTGTAAATTTATCATTATTATTTTCGTAATTTGGAATTGAATTATTGATTTCTTCATTTGGAGTAATAAATGTCTCAATTGGAGCTGCTATATTAGCGGAGCTTGTTCCAGGTATCATGATTTCCTTTTAAAACATCATACAATGGTAAAACACCCATTTTTCAGTCGTGTGTTCCATTTGTTTCTGAATTTTCCTCTTTATGTGTCCATTAGGTTATGCCATGTTTTTCTGGCCAAGGTTCCTTAAAAAGAAATATACCAAACTTATTACTTTTGATAAAATTGAAAGTTTAATTTAGTAATTATTTGTTTTTTTACTCTATTAATGTGTTTGTATTTATATCTGCTTTTAGGTAATATTGTTTTACTGTTTCGGATAGATACAAAATTAATAAGAAAAGCGCTACAAACAACCATCACATCTTCTGGACTAAACACATGACTTACCCAACAGTATCGACTAATCTATAACAGTATACTAAGACCTATTTGGACATATGAAGCAGAACTTTAGGGTTCAGCAGAATACTTCCATATACACAAGGTATAAACAACAGAGTCCGAAATTCTAAGAAAGATTTTTAATGGCCCTTGGTTTATTTAGAATCACACTATAAACACCGACAAGAACATTCCAATTATAACATCATGTATTCACAACAATATAAAACATTCCACTCATCAGCACAAAATCATCAAAATCCACTTGTCCTTTAAACCTCATACCATTTTTAATTAAACCAAACTTTAATTTTAAATTTAATTATAATAACATTAGCGTCATGATATCTTTCTTAAATATTAATTAATAATTTAGTTCTAAAATGATTAATCACCTAAAACCAATTAGAATGATTACATAGTATTTAATATACTGATGAACTTCCACGCATCAAAATAGGTTAGTTCAAAGCTTATAATGCAACAAAAGCTTTGGCAGTTTCCTGTCGTATTAGAGTCGGAGGTAAAAGCCATGGAATGCTTTGATATCGTCATCAAAGCTAATGTGTTGCTGAGAAGGTTTTCTCTCGTCCCAGTTTTTATCAAAACTGCGATACTTTTGATGATGCTTTAGAAACATCAATAAAAGAAATAATAAAAACAAACATACATAAATAAACGTTTATCTTTCCTCAGTTGGTTATGAAATCAAATTTTATCAAAGTAGCTATCGCCAGGCACGAGTTTTCCTCGTCTTTGAGAATTTTACAAACCCGTCTACCTCCTATGAGTAAATTTCAAATGTAACCAGATGGAAAATAAGATAATTTCAATGTATTATTGTTTACTAAATATTATCATTAGTATTACAAAACTTTTCTTAATTATTTTAAATTATAATTGCACATTTTCCTCCCCGTTTAACCAGAATAATAAGTTTTTAAAAATAATTTGATTGGTGATCACTGGTTACTTATTAACTTTTTAGCCTTTAGTATTTTTGATCTTCTTATCTGAAGTCCGGGTAACAGAGAGCAGGAAAGAGAAAGAACAATAGAATTGTGCTGATTAATAATAAATAAAAAGTCAATTTTTATACTTGATGATATGCTAATAATTTTCTGAACGGTTTGTTCCTCTTATAAGATCGTCCTTAAATATATTTATTTACATTGTTAATTTTTAAAAAAAAGTTACCTATACAATATAAAATAGGGTCTTGGGTTCATGACATGATAGAGAATGTACTGTATGTCGGAAGATGGTCGAGAGTATGGAGTTGATTTGTCCGAGTTTATGTTCAACCGCCAGATTTTCCCCCTAAAGTCGATAACTGGAGGTCGATGCTGAAGCAGGCCAACAATCGATTACGAGAGTCGTAGCGCCGAATAATAATAAAAAAATACTTTCAAGCTATAGAATACCTTCCCAATTGCTATGAGATAATTATCGAAGGTTGATTTTCTGATTTGAGATTCCCTGCCAGTTCTCGAACAGTTGTTCTGGTACTTTCTTCTAACAAAGCTCGAAAAACATCATGATCAAGGGCAGAACTTCTTTCAGGGCCTTATTTATCTTCAAGATTCAAGTCTCCCACACGAAATCTCTGTAACCACCGTTGAACAGTGCACTAACTGATACTGCCTTTGCCGGAGACTTCGTAATATATTTGTACTCGTAAAACAAAATTATGCGATAATCACGCTTTGACAGTTTAGTAAAGGCTGAATAAGTTTCAAGAAGCAAAATTTTACAGAGGTAAACGAAATTTTTTAATTTAAACTGGAATAATAATTATTTACATTCATGAAAGTCAAATGCTCAACAAACATAAGCAGTTCACTATTCGGAGAGATATTTTAAAGGAAATATATAATAAAATGTAATTATAATATAACAATAATAATAATCTGTACCATAACAACCCGTAAAGGGTCTGGAGTTCAGTACATAGTAGAAATGGTTTTGTTTCTAAGAGATCAGTTGTGCAGAAAGGTGATTTGTCCCAGATTATGCTCAACCACCAGGTTTTCCCCCAATGAAGGGTACCCACTTTATGAAGGGTGGGTGGACCCCAAGATGGTCTATTGATCTTTCAGAGTTCCATCTCTGGCAGTTAACAGATTAAATAATTTATCTCCTACTGCCGGATTTGGATCCGGATCCTTCAACCTATCGATCGAACATATCACTCCCTAAGTGACATGCATGGATCCATCCATGGCGGTTAATAATATAGACGGTGAGGATAATAATAAAACCACAAGTCAGAAGGCAAATGATTGGGAATTATACGAATTTTACTCAAATAATATTTTTTTCTTCTTAATTTGTTTTTCTTCCGGAAATCGAACTGACAGACTTATAATACACAAAATATTTCAATTTAAACTTTTTGTTAGTTAACTTAAAATTAGTGTATTTTTTTGGCTTTTACTTTTTAATATGCGTACAAGAGAATTGTGGATTTTTGTTGTTTATTTTTTATTTTAAAAAACAAGTATAATATTATATTTTATTTATGTTATTTCATAACATAACAAAATACAAGGAAAACATTTTTGATAAAAATAGTGTGAAGGCGATACGATAAGCCGAATTCGGACGGCGTGAAGAAGGAAGAGACAGGGATTCGGGACGATGATGTTGACAAGTAGCGACAGCTCACTTCGTGACGCTCTTCTCTTAATGAAAATATATTAGCGAAAACTTTTATCATAATTCAACGAGTCTTTAGAAGCAGAGATTAAACCTTACATCATAAGTTCCCTTTTCCTTTTTGACCTATTTTTAAAAATAAAAAATTATGCTTAAAGGGATTTTAAGCAAGATGGTAGACCTAATACATATTACATTATATTCCTCATAATAAAAATGAAAACATTTATTTTTTATAGGATTTCATGATTTAATTTTTTTTTCTCTTTATATTTTTATCCACGCCTGTCAAATACAAAAAGTGACAATCAGCAGATTGGTTAAAAAAATAAAATAATATTAATAAAATACAATGGTATGAGAGGCATGAAGAAGAACAGTACCCAGCGGTACCTCTCCCGTGGCTTTATTTAATACTCCTATCATAACAGATCCCTCATCCACTTTCTTTTTAGTCCCTCACAGAGTCCTCAGGCATGAGTGTCGCACCATTTCTTCTATGAATGGATTCAGATGCCCGTGTAGATTTTCTTTAAAGCGTTTGTAGTATGTTCGTTTATGTTCATTGACGGTTCGCATAATGATTAATTAAAAATTAAAGAACTTGCTGCAAACAGGAGGCAATTTACATTCTTTTCAAATATTTTAAAAATAATATTTTTTTTTAACAGTAATATGCATATTGGATTTTAAATTGAATAATCTGCCACACTCCAGAGCAATGAGTAATTGATATATAGGTTTACATTCATAAAGGAAAATATGAAAAAAATTGAATGATAAACTTTAAAAAGAAAAGTGAAAATAAAAAAAAGTTTTAATGTCAAATTTATAAGTTGCTAGCAGACCCAACAGACTTTCCCCTGTTCAAACGTTTTATATACGATAATTATAAAATATTGTTATTATTGGGATCGTTGAAGATATATAAAAAAAGCGATAAATATAATAACTGTAACTGACGTCATCACGATAAATTGTAATTGAGTATATATGTATATTTTAAGATTTAATGTATTAAATATAAACTTATAACTGTAATATAATATAATTAATTAATACAATGTAATATAATTAACAGCTAAAATAGAAAAAAAATAGCTGACCTAACATTCGCTATCCTGTTAAAACTTTTAGGAAGAGGACAATTAATTTTTTAAAAAATGAGCTAGCGCATTAAATTATGAATATAATACATTCTCGAACCCACTTGAACACACACAAACAATATCATCAAAATCTAACTGTTTAAGACTTCAATGGCATACACAGACGAATTTTATATATAAAGATATTAAAAAAATATATATTGATCGATTTCTTAAATTATGCATTCTTTTCGGACTGCATTTAGGGTCTTGAAAAATTTAACTTCCATAGTCTTTAAAAAATAGAACTTCGATCTTCTTGAAAGAAAAATCAATTAAAATAAATTACCATCACAAGATTACCATATTTTTAAATAATGTTGTGATTGATTTTTTTTTACAATACAACATTTAGTTGTTATTTTAATATCCAATCAAAATATTTGCCACTCTAACCAAAAGTAACGAATCCCATTTTTAAAATGCCTTAGTATTTTTAATATATCGAAACATTATGTATCAAATATTGATTATTCAATTAATATTATATTCAGCATCGGAATCAGTGATTGGACCCATATATTTCTATTTTATGTAGGAATGAATTATTTTCTCTCACAAAATAAAACCAAAGTACTCTGAGTAGATATTACTTTTTGCAGCAAACGATTATTCTTCGTTATTCACTCTCCAGAGATGAATTGTTAAGTAGTGAAATTTTCATAGTCAATCTGAAATTGGGAGCAACAGTTGCTTTTGTAAACTACTGGAGCAGCCTGAATTACAATCAGTTTACCTTGCGATTTGAATTTGTGTGCTCAGACAATAATATCGGAATCTAGGACCAACCACTTCACCATCTAAAATATCAATAATCAATGTGAGTTAAAATTTAAAAATATGTATGAGCATACATTACTGAGTTGTCGCGCCGAAGATGCTGGGTTCAAATCCCGCTCGCTGGCAGACTTTCGTTTCAGGAGCGGCCAGAAATGGGTTCTATGCGATTTAGGACCCTCCTGGGGCTCACCCAGCCTCTATAAAGTGCTACCCAAGATAAGAGATAAAATCTGGTGGTTTAACATGATTTGGGACAAATCAACTCTCTGCATATCCGTTGTTCAAGAAATAGTACAGTCTTCACCATGCACTGAAGCCTAGACCATTCATGGGTGGCGGTGGTACAGGTTTTTTTTTATACAAGCATTCTCTCTATTTAAACCAAAATTTAAGGTACTATGCCCCCTAAGTAGGTATTAATTTTTCGCAGCAAGAAGCTATGAATAATAATATTTGAAATTTTGAGAAGAGAAATACGCCAATCTTCAGATATTGTCTCTTATAGTTTGTAGTTAATAGCTCTAATACTAGCTTATATTTGTATGTAAAGTCCTAGCTATAATTAATATAAATTAAGAAATTAATCTGTTCTTCTTCCATGTAATACTTATATATATATATATATATATATATATATATATATATATATATATGTATGTATATATATACAAAGATACGATCGTTCCTTTGCTCAATCAGTCTAGTTTGGTATTATAGTAAAATATCACTGTATATAATCTTTAAAAAATACTGCTCACAATTCATATAAAATTTGTGAGGAGTATTCATTGGCTTCATCTGATTTATCTTACTTTACATTCAAAAATAATTTAATGAGGTGTTAAAAAACATATGTGGTAACTTTATAACAGCATGCCTATTGAATCACAGAAGATATGAGGGCCATACTGTATTGTCGGTGCAATGTCAAAGTGGGATAGACAATTTATGGAGCTGAGATTGTTCGAGTTGAATTATGTTTGCAGAAGCAAGCTAATTAATTTAGTAATTAAATTAGTTCTATCTTTGGATGCTTAATTACAGACGTCATTTATTCAGTTAATCATTTTTGACATTGCAAATGCAATTTTGTATATTAAAATGAAACATTAATCCAAAGTTTGCAATTATTCCGATGATATATCATATTAGATAGTAGCATTTTCTTTATCTCAAATTATAATTATTTGGATTGTTTTCTTATGGTTTGTTTAAAAAGAATTAATTTATCCTTGTCAGTAAATAATTTGTCATAAGTAACCACATTAATAACAAATGTGTAATATGTAAAATTGATTTTACATCCCTCGAATAATTAATAATGACACAATAATATAATAGTAATAACAATAAAAGTACTGTTTTATTAATAATAAGAAGTATTTAATAATAATACAATTTAATAGTAGTTAAAGTAAAAGGAACGAACGATACAACATTAAATACAATAAAAAAATATACAATCAATAACAAAATATAGAGTTAATAACATAACAATACCGTAGTAAATAAAAAAGGAACATAGTCATGTTTAACATAATAATACAATAGGAATTTTTAAAACAGGCAATAGTCAGTTTTTAAAAAAACAGGAACATAGTGATAACTAATAGAATAAAGCAACAATAGTTTACATATCTACTAGCCAGTTGAAGGATGTAATATTTAATATTTCATTAAATAGGCCCTTTTGTTTTCTTAAATATTCCTTTCTTGGAACATGGACTCGATCAAATACAATTTGTAAGCTGGCACATCCAAATCATTTTATTTCTACACATTTCATATTTTGGCCCTGCTGACACCGTTTCTTTCGAGGCGATATACCTTTTGTTGAAAAAATTCTACTGCTTCGATCTCAGTTTTAGGAAGATCCCATATTTGCATCATATTTAAGAGCTAGCAATAAAACAAACAGCGGGTAAACACACTCCCGCACAAACAGTAACAAACGTCAAAAGGTTACAAGATTGCTATATCCCACAGTTTTGCCAGTAGTGGGGTCTCTCTCTATTGGACAAAATATTTATTAAAATAACAAAGCTTTATTTCTTTCCTTTTTGAATATATCCTGGGGTCACCTGCCGGACTAGTTAATAACGGAAAGAAAGTTAATATCATTTTTTGATGCAATTATTTTTTTTTGTAAAACAAAGTCATTTTGGAGACGATAAAAAAAACATCTTAAAGTCATTCAGGGAAGTATATAATATCTCAAATTGATTATATTAAACATTGAAATATACAACTGAAAACAATTAAACATTGGTGTCACAACTGAAAAAGTAAGATGGGACAGAATAAGTAATTTGAGACGAGATTTATTAATTTATATTAATAAAATTAATTCTGACGAAGTCATATGTTTATCTGTGTGTGTGTATATATATATATATATATATATATATATATATATATACAATACCGTGTATGGTTTCGAATATAATGCATCTCATTTATATAATTATTTGTTTTCTTTTTTATAATTTATTCATTTGATAACTTGATTTTGGTTTTTTCATCTTCCTCTGTACGAATGAAAAGCTAGATCTCTAACATTTATCACCCATAAATGTTCCATTTTTCTTTACAACATATATATATAAACAAAAATTAAATTTTTCTCAAGGGATTCTTTATTATGTGAGTCAGAGGTACAAATAGGACTTTTTGATTTTCTGAGACTGAGAAGTCATTTTTGGGATAAAAAAAATAATTGTTAAAAACACGCAAGGGGAATATAACATTTCGAAATAAAATATTTAATCATATTGCATGTTAGCTTTGTATTAAATTTTCATTTTGTATGTACTTGGCCTAATTGCAATATTGTTTTTTTTACAGATACCAGCGTCGAGATTCACAATCTAAGAAGGTAACGACAAAGTTGGCTAATCTTATTAATAAATATTCCTTAATAAAATTTTCATGCATTGCCAAGCCCACTTCATGAATTTAGATGGCGGGGTTTAAGAGGATCATCTAAATTCATTTATTCTTTTAATAATGCATCGCCTATCAATCATCAGTTCAGAAACAACTCCGTGTTTAAATATTTCTTTTCACGCTTCTGCGCATGTTGAATTATCATAAACAAACTTATGCCAGTCTGTTGAATTATCATAAACAAACTTATGATAGTACAAACATGGTAGAAGTTATGCTGTTATAAAAATATCCCAATATGGTAGAAACGTTCCTCGATTCCTTACAGTAGGTCGTTGCAATTAGTCAAAAGGTACACGAGCGGACGGCGAGGGTAAAACTCTTGAGGATTCCCCCCAGGTAGAGGACTCCCCCAGATAGAGGACTTCCCCCCACGCGGTGGTAGCCCGAAGACGTTATAAAGCATTCGATCCAATTCCCTATGGTGGCGTCTCTTTTGTTGTCCCAACCTTGTCCCCTCCCCTGGCCGAAACAGTTGAATTACTTACCTCGCCCCATCCTCAATACGCTCTCCTTTGTACCTCTATTTCATTTCCGACTTTTGCATTGTTCATTTGTTCAAGAAGGATAGGAATTTAATTGAATCACCTATATCACCAGCGCATACTGATCCCTCCTGAATAAGCAATATGAAACTTTGATATTACTAATAAAAGCCTTTCCGGCTTTTCTAAGTTCGAGAAGAGTAAAATATAAATCCCCCCTCCAGCCTGTAAGAACGGTGAGGTATTCAGAGGCTGTATTGGTATAAAGTAAATTTTGTATAATGAATTTATATTACCTTTATGATTATATTAATAGTTTTACTCATAAAACAACTTCGATTTAATAGGTCGGAGCCCATATTCTTTTAAAACGTCTTCCGAGGATTATCGAGAATTGAAGAAGTGGTTCTGTTTGCGAGGGAATAATGTTTGTCATCAGTTACTAAAGTTTAATTTAACAGATCGATTTATAATTTATTCCTAATTTATCTATCTATTGGATGGGAACAACCCTGGTGGTTTGAGGAAAACCTCGACCAAGTCACCACCTTACACAATCGTTGGAAACTGCGCCATGCACAGAATACCCTTCGCGGGTTGTAATGGACATGTTTTTAGCTTTTATTAAATCTGAACTTTTTTTTTCTTTCTCGTCCAATTTTATTGAAGTGATTTGCTTAGCCTAAACCCCTAGAAGTCCTAAATTTAAAACTATGATTGTAATATAATCGTAAAATCATCATGTTAAGGTAAACTTGAAACTGACCAAAAGAAATAAATATATCTTCTTATTCTCGAATGGAAAATCCTCCGAAGGATATTTCATGTGGTGTTCTTAGATGGGATTTCTGGGGTAGAAATTATTTTGGTAGCTAGTATTACTAAAATTACTACTTTGGTTATGGATTCAAAGTAATATATTGTAAATACCTAGATTAAAATGAATTTGAGACGTTCTAAGAAATCATTAATCGGTTTGGATCGGAAGCAAAGCAAATGAAAATGTTGCAAAGATCATAGCTTCTGAGGTAAGTTCTAATCCTCAGCACTGATCAGTTTAAACCTGATGTAGTTAAGGATAACTTTGTTTTTCCTGAGATAACTTAGTTGGCTGCATGTCTTCAGAGATAAATCCCGACTTCCCTCTATGATCTTTAGTAGGAAGGAATGTTTAATCTATTGCAATGTGATTAATAAACAATATTTTAATATTATTACCATGCAATAATATTTTAATTAATTTCTGTACGCAAGTATAAATATTGGTCCTGTTAACTCTGAAATTTTAATGCCGTTTTTATTTTATTTATAATTATTCTGTTCTATTCGTTTTAGAAAATGGGGTTTAAAATATAATTTAATGAAGTCCACTCAGCCATCTGATACCGCAATACACGGGACCATTTAACGTCTCTTCTGAAAAACGGAATAACTATTGGTAATTGGAATATATACCCTTTAATAAATCTTAAGATGCACCTGCCGGGCTGCGAATCCTTGACCTAGGACGGGAATTGGTTGCTATATTGACTACTACACCACAAGTGCCTTTCAAGCGTGGTTACTGTTACCCATTTATACGTGCATGTGTAATTATTATCTTTCTATATTATTTTACGCGTAAAATTTCTACCTATTTATAAATAATTTTAAGATCTCAATCCATTAAATGTATATTTATTTGTTTTGCATTAAAAATACAAATTATTTTATTCTTTGAAGTGGGCAGTATTCTTGGTCCAGTTCTGTACTCTATATACACCTACGACATCCCACAGACACCGAAAACACTACTTGCTACATATGCGGACGATACTGTCCTACTTTCCACCAGTACTAACCCCAACATGGCTTCTCAGAACCTACAGACACACTTAAATTCATTAGAAAATTGGCTCCTTAAGTGGCATATAAAAATTAACATACTAAAATCTAACCAAGAAACATTTACATTTCAAACTGCCCCTCATTAGCACTTTACAATACACCATTGCTCAGACGAACACAGACAAAATACTTGGGCCTTACAATGGACAGGAGACTGACGTGGAAATCGCATGTAACTAACTTGCAGAAAAAGTTGAATCACCGACTCTCACTCCTAAGACGACTACTTCACCACAAAAATAAACTATCACTAACAAACAAAATTATAATATACAACATGTTACCGTGTAAGTGTGGGGTTCATTCTAAAAATCTCACAAACAGACCATTAAAATTTTTCAATGGAAATCTCTTTCACATTTATTAGTAAACGCTTCACAATAACTGATAAGCACATAGGGTGTTCTGCACACATCAAAGCTTTTACTAAAAATATACAAAAATATAAAATGAATTTCGAAATTTTTGACTCTCATGGGGTTTCTGCAATAAGTGATTCAATTGTATCGACGTAGTTTGGTTTGCCCCTTCATTAGACTAAAATACAGTACCGCATTGTATAACGGTATAGCGGAAGTGTTAGGCTTAGAAATGAAGGGGCGAGGCATATTAAAAATATAAGAATGCAAAACAAATTCGATATAAAATATTTATTAGCTAAAATAATTTTATTTTAAATATTTCGTCGTCCAAATTTAAATTTAATCCATTATATTTTTTTCTTAGGGTGTATAATAATACAAAAAAAAACTTTAGTCCAAATTCATATGTTATATCTATTTTCTATAGACGCTTCGACCTAAATGGTCATTTTCAATATATAGGTTTCATGATCAACAGTATAAAAACTCTGTCTGCAAAAAATCAAAAAGAAAATTAAAAAATCATAAAATTTAACATTATAAAACATTTTTTTATATATAATTATATATACAACAATTTTCTTATCGCTTTAAATTAGTTACATAACTATACATGGTAATGTTAATATGTATTCCATCGTCTATAGAAAATAGATATAACATATGAATTTGGACTAAAGGTTTTTTTGTATTATTATACACCCTAAGAATAAAATATAATCTGTAAAGTCCAGTACCCCAGAAGATTAATATTTAATCCATTTAAAAAAGGATGGATTAGTAGAAAAACTCTTTTTCCTTATTTATATATTTTTCTCTTATTATTAAAAATAAGACTAACAAAAATAAATTACGAAGAAAGAAAAATATAAAGGGCTGCTGATGGTGAAAATGAATTTTAGATGTATATGTATGAACTTATTCGGAAAGTGCTTATAATATAAAATGGTATGACATAAAAATAAGGGAATTTGGTAAAGAAAAAATAGCCGCAGCTAACCATTATTCAGGAAGGTTATTTGGTCAACTCAACCGTTAAATGGTCTGATTATAGAGGCTGGGTGAACCCAGGAGGATCCCCGAATCCAACAGCATCCCACTATGAGACTGTTTACAGATAACAAGTAGTAGTTTCATAATACAGATATTAATACTGAATTATTTAACCATTTTAAATGGAGTAGGGTTAGTGTGATAATGAAAAGCCTTGATAAATTGTGTTTTCTCTCCTAGAGACAGTTTTATTTCTAATATTTCTTTGATATTGACTCGGGCCTCGAAGAAGAGGCTGGGAATATGAAGAGGGGGCGGATATTGGTGGCGAAGATCAAAGGCTCTATATTATAAATCTTCTCTCCAGATATAAAGTGTTGCTCTTCGTGCTAAATTAATAGGTAATATGCTCTCATTATATCATTTTGTATACAAATTTTATTTTAAATTGAAGAATGCACAAGGTTTTGTATTACAGTTTAATTATTTTAATAATTTAAATTGTATTCGATCGAAATCAAACAGTATAGGTTATTGACCGCTAATTCAGACTAATTAGTTGTTTTTGTACAGGAGTATTCAGAAAAACAAAAGAAAACCTGTACTTCAGCCCATGGAGGTCTTGGATTCAGTGGATTCAAGCAACTAAAAAACTATTAGAAATTATTAACACCATTATTATTAAATTATTAAACCGTTAACACCTCGTTGCAAATCAGTTTTTAAAAATTTATTATAATGAACGCGACTGTTTATTAAATAGAACCCATGACTATCTATCCATCTATCATGACTAACAATATGCATCTTATGGTCTATGTTTAAAGTAGGATTATTACTGCAATTAGTTGGAGTTCATATTCATGTGATTCAACCTCCTTTAGTAATATGATAATTTCGTGGAACGGATTGGATAAATGGAAAAAAAAATAAAGATTAAATCGGATGAGATTAATAAATCTCTCGCCCATAGCGGTCAGAAAAACAACCCTTTCTATTCCCAAGGGTAAAATAAGGGCCATACAAGAGTATGGTATGGCCCTTATTTTACCCTTACATGTATATGAAATAATAAGGAGAATGATTGAAACCATAGGTATCATTAACATTTGATACCTGATAAATTTTTAGATTTGTATGAAATCTAAAAATCAAAACAAATATATATATATATATATAATTCATTATAAATACGTAGACTGAGTTGATTAAATAAAATATCTTGAAAATGAACATTTAATCAAGCCAAGTGCTTGAAGATCCCAAAGTATAATACAGTTGAAATTTCAGTGAACAAATTATAAATATATATATATATATAATTTATTCAATGAAATTTCAACTGTATTATACTAATACAACAGGTTAATAGTACGAATGGTACATATTGGATTGAATAAAGACAAGTAGAAAAACTAATAGTGGTAGTACTCAAATAACAAGTTCAACTTAGAAGGTCACGTGGCCATCTTCTTTTAAGAAGCCTCGCAGTATTATCAGGAATTGAAGAGGTAGCTAGGTTTGAAACTAGTGGAGGTTTGCGTAGGAATAATATTTGTCATGAAAAGATTGATATAGGATTCGAGCCAAATCAGAAACAAATGTGACAATATGGTCATTATGGATTATTTGGTCGTAAGAAAGTAAAGAGCATTTAGGATTTTCGGAAGGATTTTGGATTGTAAGGATTGAATTACAGAGAAATATATTCCTTCGAAGGAATGGTTTAGTGGAGTCCCAAAAGTCTACTCCGTAAGTACAGATGGGTCTGATTGTCATGTGTATGAGTCTTTTGTAACTAATTGAGAGCTTAGTCGTCTATAATTAGATTTAAAAATTAATAATTCGGTGCTGGGTTGGGATTTGATTCTTGCTTCTACAAGCTTTATTTTGAATATTCTCCAGATTTTAAGGCTGCTAACGAACGAAAATTGCTTCGTGCTGACGACGTTCCTCAATTCCTTTATTATTTGTATATCAAAATGTAAGCATTAAAAATGAGTCACTTTTAGTGTAGTGTATAGAATAACAACTTTCTATGCCAAAGATCGTGGATCCGTAGCCCAGAAAGTGACCTTAGTATTTTTTAGAAGGGATGGATAATCCTTGTTTACCGTCCTTCGGAAGGTACTTAAAAAGGGGATCTCTAACCAGCACGATTTAAGGTACTCGTTAAGGATCCCTATTCTAAATATAATTTTATATTGAAAAATTAGTACACCCACTGTAGAATCGTCCACTTTATTAGCCATAGCAGCATAAAGTGGCGGCTAAATAAATTAACTAATAACAAAGGTTAAAGTTTAAAAAGACATGACCGCTGGGACGCCCTCTGGTCCAAGTGTTGTTAGCCCTTAGGAGATGCGAGGCAATAAACTGCCCCAATGTAGGGCCTATTTCCAGTGGAGGAGGCAGGCGAGTAGAGTTCTCTCTAATCAACTTCTTGTTTTTACAACAAACTTTCCTAATTCTTTTTCTTCTTAGTCCGTAGAATTTAGCGATTATATCCTACCAGAATTAAATAACAGGTTACTGGACCTAAATCTTAAAGCCGATATCGGAAACGATATACATACATGTTCCGTCCATTTCGCTCCAGTTCATCCGTTTGGACATTTGCTAGTTAATGTTTTTAAAAAAATATCTGAGGATGAACATACCAACAAATGTATAAGCTATAAGCTTAATAAAGGCAAGGTGAGCCCTAGATGGCTCTCAGTGTTAATCGTCTACTATTTAATAAATAGAGAAATCTATTACAACAGTAAGGGGTACAAGAGCACATTGTATTACTAATTGATATAGCTGTTTTTTTTATTATTTTTAAACGAACGTAACGTGCTCGTAAAATCTAAAATTAATAAGTAGGTGCTTAAAAAAATCGCAGGATCTGTTTGTTAAATAAAAATTTTTGAACCTGTTCTTCGTTTGGATTTTCTCTAATATCATTAGAGAGTGTACATAGTAATACTATATTAATGCATAATTTGTATTTCGTAGAATATGTATAGTTTTTAAGTATATTATGTGGTATGTATCTGAACAGGTTTCTTATTGTAATCTATAGTTTCCGATATCTGTTGCAGTATGGGATTAACTCTGTTCTAATAGACTTTTTGAAGAAGCATTAATTAGAATTCGGCTTAGAATTTATCGCAAGCTGCATATTACCAAAATATCATCAGCTCATTGATATCACCTAATCCATTAATTCAGAGATACATTTATACATTATTTATTAGTTTAACAGTTAGCAAATGTTATATTTTATTCATATTAAGACTATTACTTTAACTATTTGATATTAGCATTTATCGTTTACATATCAATTTAATATGCAATGATATAGTTTAGTGTTATACATATATTTGAATAATAGTTAAATACTTGCTACTGTATCATAAATGAAAAATTATTATTAAAGTAAATCTTCGTAGAGAAAAAAGTTTATATTTAATTACCAAACATGTTTGATATACTAGTTCAACTTGGATTCTGCATTTATACATATAAATTTATAACATATTTTGTGGCAATACTTTTATACAGTAATACTGTTCATTAGTCATTTAATATTTTCGTAGCTTTCTATGTTGTACTTAACGGAAACATCCAAACTGCGCTTTTCATATATTTCTTATCATTACTTTCATTGACATAATATATTTTTATTGGGTCATAAAGACTTATTTTTTGTAAGAGTATGAAATATCCGCTTTTATTATTGCTAAAATCCAATGTGGAGTTAGTGGACTTCTGTCATTCACAATGATTATGCTTACAGATTGTAATGAAGTGTTACAATCCCTCTCTTTTTTGATAATATATACATACCATCACTACAATTGAACGAACATTGTCTAGTATAGCATCGAATATGATCATAGTATTTTGTTAAAACCTGGATATTACCTCCGGAAGGTTTGTTGTTTCGGAAAAGGTTGTTGTAACGATCGGGCCATTTCCCATTGGTTTAATAATTTTAAGCTGGAAACACAGATTATATAAATAAATAATTTATTCCTACATTAATCATTTCTACTTTATATTCAGAGGTGAAACCATCACATCCACACCATATTACAGGGATATTGAAATACGGCCACAAAAAATTACCGTGACGGACCGTGAAGAAACTAAATGATCTGGTTACGAAGTCCTCCCTAGCCCACCATATAGGCAAGGCTTGTCTACATCAGATTTCCATCTGTTCAGAGCTTTGTACAACTTTCTTTGATGAAAGTTTTTGAAAAAATGATTCTCAAGTCAAAAACGCAATTTCAGACTTCATTTCAACTTAAAATCCCCGAACTTCTCATTTCTGGGATTGAAGATTTAATAACATGTAGTGAAAACGAGGGACGATTCATATGAAACGACTCAATAGTATGCGACAGCTTAAAGGTTTTGGTCAATAAATTCACTGCATTCTTTAAAAACTTTCAAAATTATAAGTCCGTTTTTAAGCCGGATTGAATATGTGATGAAAATTAACTTCATCCGACACAATTATTCCTTTCAGAGTTTTACCCTAATTCCAAAAGATGGAGATTTAAAAGGGGATTTCCACCGTGTACTTAAAACCTTGTTTAATTTCTTTTTTTCTTTTTTGTCGTATTGGTCTACTTCACATAAAAAACACGTCCTTTCAACTGTTTTTTTTCCTTTTGGCATTGGCTCAGTACTCACTCATTCGTCGCCGGTGTTGCTCCCTTCTTTCTTCCGTCCATCTCTTTCCCGTCTTCAGCTTTGGTTTTTCTTGAAAACCCACACGGATATGTGGTTTCATTCTGAGATGGTTGCTTTCCAAAACATCTTCGCAGGTAACATCCATCTCCTGTAAATCTCTTTCCACTTCTTCGAACCAGGCAGGTTTGGTCTTCTTTTCCTTGAAATATGTAAAAATACGGTTCGCCAGCCTTGTGTTCTTTTTTGTCTGGTTAGAAAATTTTATGATCGCAGAGGAGGTCAAGGTCCTGCAAGGTCCATAGCGCCGTTAGTTAAGATAGTCTTGTGGGTTTCTTTCTCAAAAGGGAGTGATAGAATAATATTCTCCTTTTTCTCATAACATCTAATATTTCCGTGATATGAGTGTACAGCTCAGTGTCGTGTCATCGTCTTATTCACCTTGGGAAAATACATTAGGTAATTGGGCCTAGAATCTTGGTTTAATTTTATTGTTATTCCAAGCAACGATTCTGAAAGGAAAACATCTGGAGAAACGAGGTCAGACAATCCAAGCCGAGCAGTCCGTCGATATGCTAATTACTCGAAAACTTTATTCAAATGTCTTCGCTAATTGAATCCTCCTCCTCCGAAGAGAGGGTATTGAAAATATCTTTCTATTCCAACTACGGGAAGTGATTCAGGGAAGTACTTGCAGCAAGAATACATTCAAAGCAAGGTCTTGGTAGGCTTGATCGTTTTTTAAATATTTAAAAAGCCAAAGAAACTTTACCACTGTAACTCAAGAGTCTTCAGAGTGTCAAGAGGGTTCAGTACACGGTTGAGAGTGCACTGTTTCTTGGACAACGATTGTGCGAAGATGTGATTTTTCTTAGATCACTCCCAACCACTTGGTTTTCCTTTTATTTGGATACCCACCTCAAAGAGGGTCGATAAACCCTAAAAGAGTCGCTGATCCTAAAGAATCTATCTGACCCTGCTACTGATTAAATAAAATCTGACGGCCGGATTCGAACCAGGCACCTACTACAAGGCAACTCAGCGCGCTACCACTGTGCAATCCGCTCCCTATTTATAAATATTGATGTTCAAATCACACAGCAAGATAAAACTTTAGTTTAGATTTAAAAGTTTAGATGCACGCTGCAGGTCTTTTTCAGGGCTTGCGGTATAAATCTATAATAAACTATAATAACACATATCGAGTCCCATATACAGCAAAAACTTAAGATGTTTAACTTATTATTTTATGTTAAATAATAATAAGTTTGCAAATAAAAAATTAAGACAATTAGGAATAAATCTACATTTAGAACCACATTGCCGGTCTTCTTGTGGACTTGGTCAAAACAAATTTTTATTTATCTCTTTGTTATGAAAAATAATTTTATCAATTATAAATAGAAACAATAGGGACAACCGCTGACTTGAAATGACGTTTGATTAAGCAATTCGTTGATTAATTATTGTAAGAGACTAAGAAAGGAAATAAATTGTCAGATTATTATTGGCAAAATATTGAACTTTCTTGGAATGTATTTCTATCACTACTTGCTTGTTTTTTTTTTTGTTAGACTATTTCACTAATATAATCAATATAATGAACTGCAGTATTGCTGTTCTTTATTTATTTGACTTTTTTTTTTTTTATTTCCTGATGATAACTGAATCAACAAAACATTGACTAATTATATTGTATATGAGGTAATATATTAAAGTTGTTATTTTCATGTACTGAATATTCTTCAATATTCTATAATTAAACATTAAATAATAAGTTTACATTTTTAAAAATGAATTATTTATTAAGGAAATCAGAAACAGTGAATTCTCATACTTAATTTACGAATTAAAAAAAACATTAACCCATGAAGGATATTAGACTCAATAGAGGATAGAAATTGCTCTAATTCTAAACTAACGGTTGTGCAGGGAGGTGATTAGGCCGAAATCACTCTTGCCCACTAGGTTGCCCTCTAGTTGAGGGTACCCAATTTGTAGAGGCTGGATTAACCCAAGGAGGGGCTTGCATATTCCATTGATTTGATCTAAGGCTTTTTACATATCAAACTAGTTATTCGCCACTACTGAATTTGACTTACAGTGAATATCCCAGTTCTACACACTGAACTCGCTGCTGTCATTGAAAAAAGTATAATTTAAATATTTTGTTCCATTTCCCCAAATATATATATATTTATTTTTTTTTATTTATGGTTCTTTTTAATTATTTAAATATTTTATATATATATATATATATATATATATATATATAGAGAGAGAGAGAGAGAGAGAGAAGCTTAAGGACGAGGAAGTTTAAAGATGACAGTGATGAGACTGAACACACCGAAAGATAGAGAGAAGCAGGAATGAGAAAACTGACGCCTAGCCTTACGAGGATTAAAGTTAGCTAAACTCTCTCTCTCACTCTCTCTCTCTCTCTCTCTCTCTCTCTCTATATATATATATATATATATATATAATGATATTTTATACATTGATCATGTTTGTAGCCTTTGGATATAGAAATAAAGACAGAATTGTTTCTCTTAAAAAAAAAACAAATTTTTATTTAAAATAAATATTTACGTGTATTTAATACTTACAATAATTTTCAACTAAACATTCCATCACCTGAAAAAAACAAAGAAACAGCATTTAAAGGCTTTAATTCGTGATTCTTTCAAATTTCAATTTAAGGGTTTCAATTTATTCAACACACTGTAATCTGTAATTAAAACTATTCCCTCTCGTATTTTTTATTTATAAAAGCTGTTGGGTCAAGAAGGCTGTGACGCTATCGCAGCAAATACAAAATTAAGAAAACGTTCGTATACTAGGGACTCAGTTTTCTTTACACACACACACACACACAGATATATATATATATATATATATATATATATATATATAAAAGTAACCATAGGGCACAGAAAAATATTTAAATATTTTTACAGTTAAAAATATTAAGATATTATTGGTATGTTAAAACTTAGATTATGAATAAAATAGATACATTAATTGCTTACGATATTTATTAATAAATATAACAGTAAAGGAGATATTTACTGGCTCTATGCCATTTCCTCTGTTGCTTGAGTTGAGTGATGACTGTTCTCTAAACGTCTTTTGACTGATTAGCATGTTGTAATCATTTTTCAGAAGCCTCGAAGGATCATCAGTAATCGAATAGGTAGATTTGAAACTAGTCGGTTTGAGTGGGAATAATGTTTGTGAGGAAGGGATGAATATAGAGCTCGGGCCAAATCAGCAACGTGGAACATTAAGGCCATGATGGATGACTTTATTCGTATTAGATTAATGAGCATTGAGGATTTCTACAAAGGATTTCGGATTTCAAGGATTTGATATGATGGGATTTCAAAAGCTCTACTCCGTAAGTCCAAATAGATCATATAGTTGTCATCTAATTGAGTATTTTGTAATTAATTGGGAGTTTAAAGTTTATTAAATAATAAATGAATAAATTGGTGTCTTAATGTAACGATAATTTACAATCTTGTTTATATTTAAGCCATTCCCGAATTTCTGTGTTATGTCACTTTTTCTAAAACTGGTCAACCATATGAATGGATATCAAATCAACTCATTAAGAAGGTATTTTTTTCTAATAAATATTTTTTCGGAATTATTATTAGTTTTTCTTTCTTAATCCGTTATTGAAACGTTTTATAAGTAGTTCAGGCTATTTTCTCGTTAAATGAAGTACCTTAATAAAGGCGTATTTCACGAATAATCCTCCATCCAGTAATCCATAAAAGTCCATAATCTAACAAGGAATGAAAAACATCAATATGACAAGTCATGGATTAGATTAAATTGGTCTTCTTCCTGTATTCATGCTGCCTATGCATATATCCATGCCTGGAATCGATATATGATTAATCACACCAGTTGTAAATCACTATGGTCTATTCCTTTATCCTGATCGGGACAAGAGATTGTCGAGCTATTAGACAACTCCTGGATACACCCGGCAACAGCCGAAACAGTGAGACATCAATCGATGAAGACAATGAAGTTGGCAGCCTTGACTTTAGTGGCCATTGTCGGGTCTGTGGTGGCAGCCCTGACAAAGGGCACAAGCTGGCGGCGATAAATCGTGAGGACAAAGACGGCCACATTAGCTGTTATTATGTAGCTTATTATTGTGTTCCGTCTAACCTTTGTGTCCTTTACTAAATGATCTCATTATGTAACTTGGTATTTTTCATCCATTCATAAAATATAAATTTTATGATTAAACTAAAAAAAAATGTCGTAGCCCAGTGTGTTAGGGCACTGCAAACTGAACGAAAGGTTCTGTGGTCGAACCCAGCAGGGCCAAATAAATCATTTAATCTGCTCTAAGCTATGGGTATCTGGCGAATGCCCTGGGGTTCTCTCATCCACTATAATATGGAAATCTGAGGTAGTTAGAATCCTTGCGTCTCAATGTGATGTTAGCCAAACCATCCCCTTTCACTATCGTTGACTTAGAAACACTGATGAAGTAAAGAACCCAAGGCCTTCATGGTTTGAAGTGTTACAGGTTTTTAAACTAAAAAAAAAAAGTTTAATATAATATTCACTCTATAAGTGCGTAAGACACAAGCTTACTAACCGAAAGGTCCTGGTTTGAACCCAGAAGCAGATCAATTATTTAATCTGTTATAAACCGTGGATTGACCCTTTTGAGTCTGATAACCGTTACTTTTGGAAACTGAATATTCTGGCAAGCGTTTGACCACAATAGCAAAGACTATTGTACTGTTGAATTTTTTTTAATAATCGAAATGCCATAATGGCATTATTTAAAGTGCATTTTCTTTTGCTTATTTGAAATAATTAACGTTTCCGTAATATTAACAATAATAAAAAAATGAAAATTAAATCCCTGGAAGAATTTGACCATTATCCAAAGCAGAAATATTAAGGAGACACTTCACCGTTACTACATTTCGTAATTGAAAGTAGTATTGTAACAAAAAATAATAGAAAAAAAAATCTTACATATAATTCATTATCGTATACATTTATATTTCGATTGTTATGTTGATTAAATCTAATTAAATAATCTAAATGTCTGAATGCTAACTGAATGTAAATTTTAAAACGTAGTTAAATAAATAGGCGATACTAGTGAGATGCGAGCGTCATTTTATTATTTTTAAGAATGATTTTAATTTAATTTTTAGCTGTAATTACGATACTGTAAGCGTCAATACCTTCGAGGTTTTCGAAAGAAGATCAAAAATACAATATGTGCAAATGGCATTTGTATAATTTGTCTCAATAAAATATTTATTATTATATTATTGAATTAAAAATACATGACAATTAATTGTATAGCAGCTATTAGTATGACTCTAATGAGAGTGCTTTAATAAAAATTCCCAGAACACACAATTCAAATCTCCAGAAGCTTGTCAATAACAAATTGTGAAGTAATTTTTGAGTTCGTTCCAACACTATTCCATAAACTTTTCTAACGAGTATCTTTAGCATTCTTGTTTACTGTGAAGGCATAGCAAGGCGGGAAATTGATAAGACATAAAATTAAGGCTAATGAAAGAGGGAAAGAGAATGGGAGAGGTTATTTTGGTGCGAAAGATAGAGAGAGAAAGGAGAGTGAGAGAGAGGGAGACGTACGTATATGCACTCACAGATTTTGTCTTACTCTATTATTTTACAATATTTCGAATTTTTCTTAATAACTACAATCTTCTAAAGTTGTTAAACTTTATAAAATCAGTGAGGTCTCAGTGGAATCTTAAACAATAGCGCAATAGGCTCATCAGCTAACAATCAATGGCTTACTATTAAGAGATATTTCATGAGTGTAGCAAAGGGACCAGTACAGAACACTTCGGTATTCCTGAATATTGAAATAATATAAACATAAAATTTTGATATGGATGAACAACCATATAGTACCTAATAATGGTACCAGCTATCATCCTTTACACCAGACTTTTTGAGAAAATTGCAAAGCGAATTATGTAATACCAGTAACTTTATATTGTTTTCCATGAACGATGTTTAGAGAGAAAATGTAGAACCACCTACGTATGAATTAAAGTTTAAGCAGCTTATTTTTTTTTTTAAATAGTTGGTTATTCATTTAAAGTAATTTTATGCTGCTTTAGTTGGAGTCTTAAATTTTGCCTAACCAGGTATATTTAGGATAGGGATCTTTAACTATTATCGGACTTCTCATACGCTTGGGACCATCATTTTTTTTGCCCCCTCCGAAAAAAGGCCTCAACAAGTATTTTTTATTCCCTTTTAATTAATCGAAACTGCGACCTTGGGCTTAGAAGGTTACGACTACAACACTTTGAAGAATCGTAATACAACAGTGTCTTCATTTTTAAAGTATCGTTTTTTCTTGTATTTCTTCGATTTAAATTTGATAACAATCAAATGTTTATACGTTTAGTTATGTATACCTCCATGGTCAACTCTTGCTGTATCTGTGCCTGAATAGATATTGTGATGGGTGCTCGATATTGTTATTAGTATTGGCTGAGCTATCGAAAATTCTAGCTAATTTTTCTGTTATCATTAAACCAACAGAATTTATAACGTCAATATCACAGAACTGATCAATTACTCAACTCTACTCAAGTAAATTTAATTTCTTAATAAAATTTAGAATGTACATAGTGTTAAAAGCACCACTCTTTGCTTATTGCTAAGTGTTAAAACATAACGTATTCCATTGTTTTTATTAATTAATATAAATGCAAACCCTTAAATATCTTCATACAAGAAGAAATGGACTTCCGTAATTTCAAATATAGCAGCTTATGTGACTGTAATAATAATTGTATAAAAATAAAGATATTATCTGATGCCCCTTTAAAGAATTTCAATTAACTAGAGTATATTGCGTTTGGCAAGCTCCTTTGTGATTTAAAAGTTATGATAGGAGTATGAAGTTTTAGGTGTCTCTACAAGGTAAGATGATGATGGACAAATCTATTAAAATTATGACGCTCTGAGAACATCAGCGACATTTGTATTCAAAAGGTGCGAAACAGTTGAAGGTAGGTCGCCCCTTGCATTGGAAGTGTCAAATGATTAGGCTGCTGAAGTAAGCTGGACTCCAGAGGGGTCGTAAAATGGAACCTCTTTACGGCACAATCCTCCGCTTTACGATTAATAAAACCTCAGCTTCTGGAACAACAGAATATTTCTGAGCTGCGTCGTTGTCTTAAAGTTTATAGTCGGATGGTTTATGTATACCATAACTGGAATAACTTAGCAATCGACTTAAGCGATCACTTAGCGAAGTGGCAGATTTCATGTTTAAATTGATTTACGAAGTTTGTCATTTAGCTAACAAACAGTTGACCCGACTTGTAAGAAATAATTATATTTATATTATAATATGCTACACAAAGAGGTTTTCTGATATGAAATAACCTAAATTGACTGTTATGAACTAACATAATGACTACTCTCTTAACTGTACATACTATACCCTATCATAGCATCGTCTTTCTCTCCACTTTGTCTTCCAATATTTTGTGGTATACATTCAAAGTTTTGAAAGGAAAATTCAACGATGAATATAAGGTTCCAACATGAAGAAGACGTACACATGCGGAGCTGGAATGTCTATTCCAGGCACCGGACGCAGTCAAACAAGTAAAACGTGGTAGGTTACGCTAGATAAGCCATGTGGCCAGAATGAAAAGTGTCGAAGAGCCCAAAAGAATAATTGGAGAAAAGATAAAGCGTACAAGAATGGTGCCACCTAAGCTGCGATAGATGGATGGGGTCAGTAAGGACTTCAGGAGTTCATAAAATACTCGAAATTGAAAGGCCACTGGACAAAACAGGTAGTATAAGGTAGTATATATGTAACGTACCGGGCGGCATTATGAAAAAAAATATGTTTTTACATAATGAGCAAATGATCGCTTGCAAGAAATAGGTCGCTCAGGTGGAATGGTTTGCCCACATGGTCAAGGTGGGTGAGGAAATAACAAAGAGGGGGGGTCCAAAACACTACCTTTGAAAGGACACTCTCTGAGAAGATCCGGAAGAGAAAGGAGGCCGGTATACGATGCTGGGCGCAGGAGAGTCAACCAACCAACACCGTGCAGTGAACATTTCATTCATATTTATTAATTTCATTAATTTAAATTTAATAATTCAATATTAACCTTTCCTACGGTCCACTGCTTCCTGACTTCTTGTCCCTTTGGTGGTACCTGCGTCTTTTGCCATTTCTCATTCTCCAAATTCACCCCTTTGCAGCATGATGAGAACTTTAAAAAGACCGATATGGCTTGTACGATACATAGGTATATTCATATTGATTTTTGTACCTAAAATATTGATCTATTGATCCTGAGTACTCCACTTTATAACTGTGGTTTACGTTACATGGTTTGACTTCCCAAGGGCAGTAAAAACCAGGAATAAGTTAGATTTATGGCTAAGTTGCCACCGGCCAGAGGAGAGTGATAATGGTGGGTGCTTAGGATGGCTGGAGATTCGTTTTTATTATCCACCACTTGGGTTCACTTGGGCCCATTCCATTACCGTAAGTGGTGGAGGGTGCTCTGTGATTTTTTTCAACCCGAGGCCAATTCTTTTAGCCCTGGACTAACCACTTAATGGCACACACCTGTTATGGTTAATTGCTTTGCCCCTCTTGTTATTTAAGTCCTCCAGTCACGTATTTAGGGGAGATAAAAATAATAAAAACATATACACATTCATATATATATATATATATATATATATATATATATATATATATATATATATATATATATATATATATATATATTATAATGCAATTGGGAAAAACCACAATGCAAAGCCTTATGTTTCAAAAAATACACCTACTTACCAGTCGAAGTTTCGCCTATTCAGGCATTATCAAGACACCAAAATCAAAACGGGGTTATGTGAATCGCATCTCGAAGAAAAAGGTGCAATACATCCCAACGATCAACAGCCCAAACAAAGTTTTGAAAGCAAAATTCAACGATGAATATAAGGTTCCAACATGAAGAAGACGTACACACGTAACCAATTGGTTTGTAAATTATAATTACGTATCAGAAATGTGATGTTTAACAAGGGTATATTTCTAATTATAACGATCTAATGTAATTTTATTGTTATAATTAGTTATGTATAACTAATTATAACAATAAAATTGTTCTAATTAATTATTTTTATTTTATGAGGTTTATGGATCATAGATTTGTAAATTAATGTAATTATGATTGTTTATAGCTCCAAATCGCTAATAATAGCAGATTTTCGCTTATTTTATTATTCATTATATATCCTTTATTTTCCAGAGCTACTATTCCTAGCCTTATATGTTTTTTTAAATAATGAATTTTAACCTTTAAGAAAAGGGTTTCGTCTCATGCAAGACCCCCCTAACAGTACATTATTTTCAAGGGAAGTTTTTTATTAACATAAAATAATTATAATGTAATAACAAACAGAACTATAGTACTATAAAATGGAAAACTATAAGGAAACAGGAATATATTAAAGTTTGTTAAAACGATTGGTGAGAAAGGTAATAGAGTTCACATCAGAATATCTTTCAAGAGTCTCGGTTTTAGTCTTTGGGATGAAATAGGTTCGCCTATGTTGAATGCTCCTTTGACTGCTGGTAATCCGGTCTTAAATCAGGTGTAACGCTTAGATTTTCGCTTAGAGTAATTAAAATAAAATAGATTCTTTATGTCACGTACCTTTTTTTTTTCTTTTTTTTTTTTTGATACCTCGTATACTGATGATCGAAACTCACGTTAACTGGGCTTAATTAAAGGTAGTGAAATGAAGAGTTTATATTCTAAAGGACTGGTAGAGAAAATTTTTGGATTTAAAACCACAAACAAAAAATTGTTTTTCAAATTCTCTTTCTCCATAAGACCGAATATCTCCCTTTTATCGTTGATCTTTTTTTTCAGTTTAAAGGAAAACGGAAGGAGAGACAAACATCAACAAAAAATTGATTGACCATCGGACAACAAATATGAGGGGCATCTTTTTTTTTAGGATTGGAGATTTTTTTGTCTTCCATACACAGCTTTAGATTTGTGATAAAGGTAATAACATAAAAGTTTCAACCAGCGAAGCACAAAAGCCATAGGAGAGTGCTGTGAACTGAACTGATTCCATCGAATTAAAACAGAATCAAATTTTTCGCGTTATGACTTCGAGAGTGGGAAAATCGTGGACTGCTTCAGAGAGGAACAATTTTGATATTTTATTAGCGATCGTTAAAATAATTATTTCTTGCAATAATGGTGGTAGATGAAACAGATTCTTTCTTAAGCCGCGTTCACGCAAAGGAGATATAAGATGAGGTTATGTATTATCATTTATGGTTATTTATGCTGTTATTTAATAACAGCATCCTATTAATTGACGAGACATGGTTGGTAAGAATTTGGTGGGTACACAATTTTCACTTCAGTTACCAAAATAACGTGAAGTGAGCAAGACACTGAAGTAAAAAAAAAACAAACATAAAAAACAAAACCTTTATTTACAATTTTACATATACAGGCAGCAATAAGTGTGTAAATACATCTTCCGGACTTCCTTTACATGTTTAAAGAACAGTGCTTTTAATTAATTAAAGTTGTCTTTTATAAATAAGTTTTACAATAGCAGAAAAAAACCGCTTAAAAAAATAAAAATGAACAATAATAATAATTGTAATATATAAATAAATAAAAATAATAATAATAAAATAAATAAATATAATAATAATAATAAATAAATAGAAAATAATTAAACAATTTAAAATAAATACAGATTACACTATTAAACTAGATTACTATACATCGAATAGTGATTTGATAAGTGAGAAGTATATGTTTTTTTCTTTTGTGCGTGTATCGTCGTAGCGAATGTTTATCATAGTTACCGATTTCTCGAATTAGTGGGTTTTCGGAAGCTGGAGTTTTTTCGAAGTATGCTTTTGTTTGGGCTGAAACATATTGTTTTACAGTGGGAAGTTCAAGATCTCTGCATAGTCGATATTTTCGTGTAGCGGGGATAATTATTAATAATTCTCGTGCATAGGTTTTGTACCCACTGAAGTCATTTATTGGTTCAGGCGTAGGATAATAATAAAAAGAAAATATATCTGTATACGGCAATCGAATAGTCCCAGACTCATTTGTGAGCTTTCACTACCTTAATTAATTTAATTACCGAATTATCTTCTGTACTTCACAGTTTGAAATATCGGACGACATTTGGCATATAAATATCTATAGCTTATACAGAAAAATTAAACAAACCTCTCTAGCTCGGATTTTTAATATTGAAATTGAAAAATAATTTGTTTTTTAGCGTATTCAACAACTATGTACTTATATGCACTGTATATATATATATATATATATATATATATATATATATATATATATATATATATATATATATTAGCAAAGGCTGGTTATTATTTTTCTGACAAATATGCTTAAATTATTAAGTAAAGTTAACTATCATTTTAAGTAATCTGGATTTCAATTGGATTAGTTTCAGTTAAATAATTAAAAAGACGAAAGAACAAGTTTGTTTATAAGATTAATTAAAAAAGTTTTCTTTTTAATGAACACAACGGTGATTTTAGCTTTAAATCTGCTTGTAAAACGCTGAAAAAGAAATCTTTTCAATATTATAAAAAGTTAAAGTTTTATTCTAAACATTTTTAAAAGAGAAGTGTTTAATTACTTCTGATAAAATCCATAGTTAAACATTTTCATATTATTTATGTCTTAGAATATTCGATATCATATTAACTTATATATATATATATAAAATATTGCTTTCCAGATATTCTTAATAGCAAGTATTTCACATTGATGTTTCATATCAGCAAAAGTTGAAAGTATTATGACTCTTCTTATTATTGTAATTATTTTTGATGTGGTTTTTAATTTTATAATTTGATGCATGCAATATTCCTAAGCATTTATGGTGACTTCCATACAAACAACATTTGATAGAAAATTTACAGATAACCATTTTCAAATGATAATTTTATATATTATTATTAGTTTCATGTATTGATATTATCCAAACCGATGTCCTGTATCACAAGATCTCACAGTGGCATCCCATCTTTTTATTTAAAAAATAATTATATTAATCAGTATATATATTTCGTGACATCATCAATTTGTCCTTCTGAAGGCAACACAGCAGAATGTTAGAAATTTATTATTTAATTGGAGTCTTCGGTGAAAAAATAGTTAGTTTTTAAGTAGACTGTACCAAATATTAAGTCCTGAAACATTGAACAGGTATTGTATACATAGTTAACATATAATTTAATATAATTATTGGTGCGACAACCCAGTTATTGAGTCAGATACTCCTCATGAAAGAGGTTAAATCCTTAAGAATATGACTCCATCGTCGCCCTCCATTGCAGCACTTGCACATTCCCTTAGAAGGCTCCGGGTTGGTGTACTCTACGGAATATTAATAATTCTGTCAGTGTCGTCTTTCTGTTCCGTGACAATAACGTCCCTTTCCTGAAATAAATTTCGTTCATATTGTCTGCCAGCAATTTTTGCTTCCTAAATTAAAAAAGTATTCATTTTGAGCTCACGCTCAACTAAAACAGTGTATAGAATATTATTTATGCAACACAATAAATGTCATAATATGAGACACAACAAACCAAAAAGCTCGATGCCGACACCAACAATGGCTGCTTGTTAATTTCCATTTAACCCAAATCCAAACCCGCATGATCACCCGACTTCTCATATTATTTTCACTCTATAATAATATGAGAAGTCATTATAAAAATTAAAAAAAAAAAAAGATTATTTTAAATACATGTTTTAAAATCCATATAACTTGAACTGAGTTTAAAAAAAAAAAATTCTTTTTTTGATATTTCAGTTGCTGTAAGAAAATAAGGTGAGGCTTCTGTGCTTAATTATTTGTGCATGGTGAAATTTAGATGCCTTAAAAAACCTATACGACTACGACCCCTGAAGCACTTAGGCTCGTACATGGTATATTGTACTGTTCCTAAGTCAACGGTTGTACAGGGAGATGGTTGGCCAACATCACTCTCAATTTCTAAAGTTTTATGGCTGTGTCTGCGGGCTTGACCACATTGCTCGACCAAAGATCTTCATGGTATATAGCGTCAATCGACTAAATATACATTTGTGTAGATTTAACATTTTATAAATTATTCAAGTTAGCTAGAAGTCTACTGAAATGATTTTAAAAAAATGTAAATTAGAGGTGTATAACTATAAAATGTTATCATAATGTTAGAAAATATTGAAAAATTGTTCTCATCTTCTTAAATTGATTTGATAGTCAAAGTAGAGAAGTGCGAAGAGGTTTTACATTTTCATTTCCACCAGTCATCGTTCTCAGAGTTAGTTAAGAAGGGCAAGGCTCGTATATTTTCCGGAAAAAACTTCATTGCATCTTATTCTTATTTATGAAAGGAATATTATTTCATTAGTACGTCTGCTCATTTAGAAGACTTGTGAGCTAAGCTAATTCAAAATATAATACTTGATTAACTTAAAAAAGTGACGTTCATTCAGTCTTAAAAATTTTAAATTCTCGCTTTAGATTAGAATTTATTTATTTATTTAGAATAAAGTTTTGAATCCGTACTAAATAAGGAGAAATAATAATTTGAGTGGGTAGACTATAAAACTATTTAAAAAAGTCAGAATAAAAAAAATACATTGGAATAAATTTTTCTAGTTAGAACGCCATTAAGTATAAACATATTTTTTGCATTTCTCTTTTGATAACACCTTCGCTGAATTTTTAAATCCACCAACATTTTTTTTTTTATGATTTATGAAAAATAAACGGGTTTCATCCATTGTTAAGCCTGAACATGAAATCGCTCTCTAAGCCTTTAATATGTTCCACATCACAGAGTTTTAAGCTAAAGTTTCACATACCCTCGTAGAAAACGTGTTTGTTATTTAAAATTCTTTATTACTTATATTAATGTAATTAGAATATCATTAAACATCATAATTACAGTATATCAAAAAAAGATTGTCCCATCATAAACCATAAAGGATCTTGAATAAAGTAATACATGCTATATGGAACAGACTGACTATATCTAATGCATCGGTTGTACAGGGAGGTGATTTGACCAAGATAACGCTCAAGCACCAGTTTTTCTCCCCCAATTAATGGTAACCACTATTTTTAAAATTACATACTGTTCAGAGAGAGAAAGAGGAGCTGGAGGGATTGAGATGGATTAGAAAGATCTAGAAGATCCTAGAACGGCCTCCCCCACTCTCGCGCGTCTAGAACTTTCGACCTTGATATAAGTATCACTCGCTGCCGCCTA